>CM056380.1:31951085-33316085 GCA_029718625.1 Synaphobranchus kaupii | reverse complement strand
AGTGAAAAACAGTTAAATCATGCATTTTCACTAACTCTTACACGTTAAAAATATGAAATAACTATATATTTATGTATGACGCTCAATAAATAAGTCAAGCGATTTTTATTAGGATATAACTAAGCATCGGTGCTTTATGTGCTGCCGCCTGATAAAATATGTAGCCTACTCAGCAGCAGAAAGGCTTCTCAGGCTGGCTGGTAACATTAGCTAATTATATCAAATAACAAATACGGGACCTGCAGTAGCCTACACTTAAAGGGTAAGTTCGCTATTTTGGACCTTGGACCCTATTTGCGGTCTGTCTTCCATGAACCTGACACATTGAGTCCATTTTTTCGCTGATCGGTCCAGTATTGAGTTCGCTACAGATTTCCTGTAGGCTCTCACTGGGCTACAATAGAAATCAACGTGGCAATTATAAATGTTATGGAAAAACAACGATAAATGTGCTTTCATGTACAATAAATGAGACGGGAAGCTCAGGGTGTATTGTTACCGGTCTCAGTATGCTCTCCTGTGAAATGTATCTCAATCCGAACATTTTTACGTGCTTGGCATGGCTTGGAAGTAAGCATTTCTCTGTTGCTTGTTTTCGCTGCTCCCGCGGAGTACTATGTGTCGGGGGTAGGGGAGCGGGAAGGTGTGCCGGCCGTTTAGGTGAGCAGTCTGCGTTTGTTTACCTGCAGCAACGTAGGCTACACTTTGCACAAAAAAACTTGGATGATGGATTACTATAATGATTACGAAGACGAAGAATTCGATTTTGACTGACGTTACTGGCTACAGATTTGAGCCAGAAAACACGGACACGGAACTACAAGAGATGGATGATAAGAGAGCAAGAGAAGAGAGAGAGGCTGAAGTTGCGCAGGTAATGTTATCCGAAGTCAGTGCGAGGTAGTGCGGTCGGAGAAATAGTTCTGTTTCAAATGGAACTGTTGTTTCAACGTTCGGTTTGCGTTTGCGATAGCCTACATTTCACAGGAGAGCATACTGAGACCGTAAGAATACACACTGAGCTATAAAAGCACATTTATCGTTGTTTTTCCATAACATTTATAATTGCCCCGTTGACTTCTATTGTAGCCCAGTGAGAGCCTACAGGAAATCTGTAGCGAACTCAATACTGGACCGATCAGCGAAAAAATGGACTCAATGTGTCAGGTTCATGGAAGACAGACCAAGGTCCAAGGTCCAAAATAGCGAACTTACCCTTTAACATACAATTATAGCACTGGGTTTTCCCAAATAGCTCTGCTGTTCTAGCTAGCTATGCAGATGCGATTAAATGGTTATAACGTTACAAAAGCAAATGTCCTCCAGTGTTTGTTTTATTTTAATCTCAACATGCCATATATTGAACTTCAGCTCAACAGACGTAGGCCTACAGATCTTAGGTAAAAAGAGGAGTTTACCGATCTGATCTGCTAAAGTTCAAAATATGACGTGGTGAGTTTTCTATATAGTTTGGTGGTTGAGATTCATTCATAAAAATGACACGATGTTGCACGGACGAGCAAATTATAAAACGAAAATGGTTCGCCATTCGTGGCTCTCCTGTTAACGTTCAGTGGACATCCACATTAGACGCTGGCCTTTCTTGACCAAAACCATAGCTCAACTGTTAAACGTAAAACTACGTATTCTACCTCACCCTAATTCACAATTAAAAAGTGATCTAACGGAGGCGACTTATAAACTTTCATTCTGGTTATTCGAGGGACGTCCCACTGACAACACGCCCGATGTCACCAAAGTTCCACAGACGACTAATTTCTTGTTGAAAATTAGAATTATTGTCTCCTGGTGACAATATAGTTAATGACAATACTTATTTGCCAATAGTCTGATTGTAGGCTATTTGAAGCATTTGGTTCTGTAACCAGTTATAGTTTATGTGCATTAGTACATTTGTTACACTTGCTGTTGTTGTAAATGTGTGAGGGTTTGTATTGTACACTTATTGTGACTGTGATTTTCTGACTCAGGATTTTTGTTAAGAATTATTGTCTCCTGGTGCAAGAGCAACCTTATTTTTGTATCCTTTACATCCTTTAAAACATTTTGTATCCTTTAAATAAAAGTATTTAACTTGAAATTAAAGTAACTTCAAATGTTATGTTACAGAGAAAATGTCTGCAGACACAACTTTGCATCAATTAACATTTCAAAGCAATAGGCCTAGTGATTTAAAGGGTAGCCTAAAGAAAATTGCAATACATATTGTAATATCTTATCACAATACTTGTAGAATCGCAATACTTGCAGAATCGCAATACGTATCGAATCGGCACCCAAGTATCGTAATACGTATTGAATAGGTCTCTGGCAATTTACACACCTAGTGTCCAGTGCAGTGGGGTTGTTTCATGAACGCGGTTTGGGGAGACTATTGGACATTCCAAATTGGGGTGGGAATGGAATACAGACAGCCCCGTGTTGAGCGCCAAATTATTCTAAAAATAAAGAAATAAAAAACCTGACATGCTTTTGTAATGAATATAACCACATGGGCTCTGGAATACTTCGGAAAACCGTTGTCAGTAAACAGTTTGTCGCTGCATCAACAAATGCAAGTTAAGACTCTACTACACAAAGCATAAGCCATATATCAACAACATCCAGAAACGCCGCTAAGCTCATATGAGATGGACTGACGCAAAGTGTAAACGTGCGCTGTGGTCTGACGATTCCACCTTTCAAATTGCTTTTGGAAATAATGGACGTTGTGTTCTCTGGGCCAAAGAGGAAAAGGACCATTCCGATTGTTACCAATGCAAGGTACAAAACCCACGAAAAATAGGAACCACAAGAAAGAAACTCCTAAACACACTAAGGCAAGTCCCACGTGTACTGTTAGCAATTAGCCAAAGGACAAGTAGTCGCCTAAATCCTATACCACCGTTACCTGGCTTAGCGTGGCAAGAATGACACAAAAGCACAGAGCTACAAGGGAATGGAGCTCATGTAGTGCGGAGCGCGCCTGCAAGAAATAAATAATCAGTCACGGAGAACGAGAAATAATGACAGGAGCGCCCTCTCGCGGCCCGAGAGGCAACGCCCGAATAAAAGGACCGAGCAGACAGAACACCAACTAAGGAGCGGCCCCAGACGGTCCTTCTGAACCATGCCTGCGAAAATCAGCTATGAGCTCCGGGTCTAAAATGTTCCTGGAGGGAACCCAACAGCGTTCCTCCGGACCGTAACCTTCCCAGTCCACGAGGTCTCTGGATGGAACCCGGATGAAAGACGACCCGAAGCCCATAAAAGTGAGAAAAACGCCTGCCAAAACTTGGAAATAAATTGGGGACCGTGATCCGATACCACATCCTGGGGAAGACCATGAACCCTAAAAACATGACTCATTATTAAACGTGCAGTCTCTGGGGCCGAAGGCAGCTTAATAAGAGGAATGAAATGGGCCACTTTAGAGAAGCGGTCCACCCCCACCAGGATAGTAGTGTGACCGTCAGAAGGGGGTAGACCGGTCACAAAATCCAGGGCGATATGGCTCCAAGGGCGACTCAGGGTGGGCAGTGGGCGTAAGCGCCCGGATGGCGAGAGTTGCAACCCTTTATTGCGAGCACAAACCGAACAAGCAGAAACAAAGTTTTGCACATCCTCTTCCATCCCGGGCCACCAAAATCGCCTTGTTAAAAAATCTTTAGTGCGGTGGACACCGGGATGACTCGCCGGACAGAAGGAATGCCCCCATTGCAATACCTGGGCCCGAACCCTAGAGGGCACGAACAGGCAATTGGGGGGTCCTCCACCCGGATCCGGCTCCCGTCACTGGGCCCCCTGCACCAGGGACTCAATGTCCCACGTTACTGGAGCCAAGATCCGTGCCGTAGGGACAATAGGATTAGCAGGACGTTCATCTTCAGACCGGTCAAAGACCAGGGAAAGCGCGACTGGTTTAATATTTTTTGACCCTGGCTGATAGGTTCAAATAAAATTGAACCGTGAGAAAAAAAGCGACCAACGGGCTTGCCTCGAATTGCAGCGTTTGGCACCTGAATGTACTCAAGGTTCTGGTCGGTCCACACAGTGAAGGGATGCTCGGCCCCCTCGAGCAAATGTCACCACTCTTCAAGCGCCAATTTCACAGCCAAGAGCTCCCAGTCACCTATGTCATAATTTCTCTCTGCCGGCATTAGGCCACCAAAAAAGTAGGCGCACGGGTGCTATTTTTGGTCTTGGGGTGAGCGCTGAGACATAATGCCTCCTACTTCCAACTCAGAGGCATCTACTTCGACCACAAAGGGAAGCGAAGGGTTGGGAGTGATGAAGATAGGCTCTGAGCAAAATCTTTTTTTTTTTAAATCAGTGAAGGCGGCCTCCGCTTTGGGAGTCCACTGAAAACACATATGTGCCATTTTTTTAGTCAGCACTGTGATGGGCGTGACAACTGTGCTAAAATTACGACTAAAGCGCCGGTAAAAATGAGGAAAACCCAAAAAGCACTGAACCTGTTTTACTGACTCAGGTAGGCCAGTTCCATCTTCTCAGGGTCCACTTGGACCTTTCCCTCTGAAACAATGAATCCCAAGAAAGAAACCGAATCAGAGTGGAAGACACACTTCTCCGCTTTGGCTGTGCCTTAAGAACATCTGACATGCCTAATGTGCTCAGCGAGATTAGTGGACAAAACCAAAATATCGTCCAAATAAACGAACACAAATTTTTCCAACATCTCTCTGAGCACATCATTAACTAGCGCCTGAAAGACAGAGGGGGTGCTAGTGAGCCCGAACGGTATCACCCGATACTCATAGTGTCCGCTATGAGTATTAAAAGCAGTCTTCCACTCATCTTCTTCACGCATACGCACTAAATTATAAGCATTGCGGAGGTCGAGTTTCGTGAAAATTGACGCCCCCTGGAGACGTTCAAAAGCGGAGTTCATTAGTGGTAACGGTTAACGTCTCAGATCTCAAGATTGGATTACGTTAGAGGCACCCAGAACTAGAATAAATCTGGGCAATACCGCTTTTAGCGCATTTTCACTATATATGTGGAATAAATGTCAGGAGATACTGAAGTTAGATTGCCTTACCCCGATCGAGTCCTTCAAGAAATTAGTGATGGATATGATACTAAAAGAGGCCGAATGTACCTGCCTTTAGTGATAAATTAGGACAATCAGATCACTATTCCCTGTCTTATGTCCTTTTTATGTTTTTTATTTATTTTTATTTATTTTTTTTCCCCTATATTCGCGCTTGGTGTATGTGAATTCCTTGGATCTAAACTGTAATTTTAATTTTTTTTAAACTGTCACTGTAAATGTTTTATTGTAATCAGGGCTCCCCTGAAAAAGAGACCTTGGTCTCAGTGGGACTTCCCTGCAATAAAGGTTTCTATCTATCTATCTAACGGTTCTTGATATTGTTTAGCCCCCTATAATCAATACAGGGTCTCAGCCCTCCATCTTTCTTTTCGACAAAAAAGAAACCAGCGCCTGCCGGCAAGGTAGAGAGTCTGATGAAGCTGTTCGCCAAAGCCTCCTCTATATACGCTTTCATGGCGGCGCTTTTGGGCACAGACAGAGAGTAAAGCGAACCCCTAGGAGGTACTGTGCCAGGATATATTTCAATCGCACAGTCATAGGGTCGATGGGGTGGCAAGGTGGTAGCATGTTGTTTACTAAATAACTTCAGTAGGTCCACATAATCAGAGGGTACGTTCACAGGTAAGGGAAAGGCGAGGGCTCCCGTCACTTCCGCATTATCAAACCAGAGGGAAAAAAAGGCACAAATCGTCCAACGGAGGATTCCAGTCTGCCAGCGAATCCCAGGCCAAACTCTTCGCTCAGTACACAGAGGACGGGGAGGACCACACCTCATCGGCCGGGAACCTAGCTTCCTCATCTTCGCTGACCGAATCAGTCTCTGGCCCGAACCCGCAACTGCCCGGAGCGGGCAATGACATCAGCAGACAATGCGGCGTGCGCTGGGGACCCCAGCGGTGGATGGCATTCCCACCCTCACCCCAGGACTAACCAGGAGTGCCCTAGGACCAGAGGATACGCTGGGAAGTCAATCAAAAAAAACTGGATGTACTCAGAATGACCCCCAAAGGCAACACGCATATACAGTAGGGTCGTGGTCTCTTTAGCTACCCCAGTCCCCAATGGGCGCCCGTCAAGAGCAGTCACATAGCGGGGTTGCGCTAGGGAGTGAACGGATATCCCCAGTTCCCTGGCCCACTGTGCATCCATAAAACACTCCACCGCCCCTGAATCAATAAATGCCTCAGAGTCCATGGAGCGCTGGTCCCAGCTCAACTGGACTGATAAGAGGGTGTGAAAAGTTCCGCAACTGCCCGGAGCGGGCAATGACATCAGCAGACAATGCGGCGAGCACTGGGGACCCCAGCGGTGGATGGCATTCCCACCCTCACCCCAGGACTAACCAGGAGTGCCCTAGGACCAGAGGATACGCTGGGAAGTCAATCAAAAAAAACTGGATGTACTCAGAATGACCCCCAAAGGCAACACGCATATACAGTAGGGTCGTGGTCTCTTTAGCTACCCCAGTCCCCAATGGGCGCCCGTCAAGAGCAGTCACATAGCGGGGTTGCGCTAGGGAGTGAACGGATATCCCCAGTTCCCTGGCCCACTGTGCATCCATAAAACACTCCACCGCCCCTGAATCAATAAATGCCTCAGAGTCCATGGAGCGCTGGTCCCAGCTCAACTGGACTGATAAGAGGGTGTGAAAAGTTCCGCAACTGCCCGGAGCGGGCAATGACATCAGCAGACAATGCGGCGAGCACTGGGGACCCCAGCGGTGGATGGCATTCCCACCCTCACCCCAGGACTAACCAGGAGTGCCCTAGGACCAGAGGATACGCTGGGAAGTCAATCAAAAAAAACTGGATGTACTCAGAATGACCCCCAAAGGCAACACGCATATACAGTAGGGTCGTGGTCTCTTTAGCTACCCCAGTCCCCAATGGGCGCCCGTCAAGAGCAGTCACATAGCGGGGTTGCGCTAGGGAGTGAACGGATATCCCCAGTTCCCTGGCCCACTGTGCATCCATAAAACACTCCACCGCCCCTGAATCAATAAATGCCTCAGAGTCCATGGTCCCACCTCAACTGGACTGATAAGAGGGTGTGAAAAGTTTTATTATTCTGTCTTGCTGGTGCCTTACGCCCCACTAGTGAGACCCCCCGTTCCTCACCAACTTCAGGCATGCCCCCTTAGAGTGCCTCCTGTGCCGGCAATAACGACACCAAACCCCCCGAGGCCGAAGCGAGTTAATCTCATGGCCGCCTCCTGGCCAGAAACGTTATGGTCGAAGACCACGGCCATCTCCCTCATGAGGTGGTCTACATCACTCATGACAGGGGCTTGTAACCGAATGAGGGGGTCCGCCCAGGCGAGAGCGGTTCCGGTCAACAGTGACAAAATAAATGCCACCCGCGAATCATGGGAAATGAACCGGGACGGTTGGACCTTAAAAAAAATTAGACATTGGGATAGGAAGCCTCGACACTTCCCTGACACCCCGTCATACCGCAGAGGGAGCTGGAGCTTGGGCTCCCTGACAGTGGCAGGGGTAGGCAAGGAAAGGGGGCTCTCAGGTACAGGTGCTTCTGCAACAGTGGGTGTAGCTGCGACTGCCAGTCGGCGGAGACTGTCTGCCAAGTCACGCAGACAGTCCTCCTGGCGGCGTAGCTGGTCAGCTAATTGACCCTGTTGGGTCAACATGGCCTGCTGTTGCACCTGGAGGGTCTGAATGCCCCCCTCATGACCGGCCAAAGCTGCGTGCTGCGCAGCCAGCACTTGATCCAACCCCGACGGGGTCGCTGGTACCTCCATTATTTTTGTATCGTGAGGGGACAATTATTTTTGTACTCAGAGGACCACACAAAAGTTACCCACAAAACGTGGGAACCACAAGTTGAAGGGGAGGAAGTACAGCTCCACGAACGGAACAGAGAAATAAACAAATGGGAAAAAAACTCCCGGCATAAAGCCAAAGAATAGCGACCCAGAAAAGTGGGCGAAAAAAAGCTTGCAGACTCGAGCAGTAAATGTAGAAAGAGAAAAGGAATTGCCTCAAGCGCAATAACTACCAAAGAGCTAAAATAAAGAGGCAAACAGAAATGAGGCGAAACCAATGTTACTATCTCAAACAGAGACAGGGAAAAGAAAAACCAAGGAAAGAACTCAGTGTGAAAGGAAAAGGAAACTTCTTAAAAGAAAAACTCCTAAACACACTAAGGCAAGTCACACGTGTAGTTTTAGCAATTAGCCAAAGGACAAGTAGTCGCCTAAATCCTATACCACCGTTACGTGGCTTTGCGTGGCAAGAATGACACAAAAGCACAGAGCCATGAGGGAATGGAGCTTATGTAGTGTGGAGCACACCTGAAAGAAAGAAATAATCAGTCCCGGGGAATGAGAAATAATGACAGGAGCGCCCTATCGCGGCCCCCGAGAGGCAATGCCCGAAAAAAAGGACAGAGCAGGCAGAACACCATGACAGCACCATTAACGGTGAAGGGTACATATGCATTCTGGAGCAACATATGGAGCCATCTAGACGCCGTCTTTTTCAGGGACGTCCCTGCTTATTTCAGCAAGACAAAGCCAAGCCACATCCTGCACGTGTTACAACAGCGTGGCTTCGTAGTCAGAGTGCGGGAGCGATAGTATAACCTCTCTGCATTTTAATGGATCTCTATGGGAATTGGGGGGTGGGACTAGATTTAGCTGTAAATTACACTGGTACAGTATGGAACACATGGTTGGCTAAATAGCTCTAAGTCATCAATGGTCTGACATATCAAACAAGCCTTAAACCATCACTCTGCTGCCAGATATGCAGTAGATACGGCGATGAGCCATCTTTATGCCATTTAGCCATAGGCAAACCATTTACAATATGGCATATTTGTGTCCTTTTTCACTGGTGCAGGATTCACTGGGGCTATTTCATATGATGAATTTTGAAATGTGTACAATACTGGAGCTCTTTGTCAAATGAAATGAAATACCATTCATTAGACACTGCACTCTGTGCTCTTGGATATTATGCTACCCCTCCCGCATGACAGAAAGCACAAAGAGCCAGGCCTCGTGCATCCGCCCTGTTGATGGTTATGGAAGACGCAGAGATTTCAATTGCTTTATTATTCATTTAGCCTCGGAAAGCATGCGAACAGGCACACATTCACAAACATCCCCTGATATTTCTATAAGGATACTGATGCCCACGGCCGCCTTAGTTTACAACCGAGGTGAACGGCAGACCCACGACGGTCACTGCAAATAATCTTGAGGGCTCCAATCATTTTCACAGTTTTGTAACACGGTTTAAAAAACTCAACAAAAAAAAATTGCAATGTTACCACAGAAAAATATTCGGTTCACGTTCCAGAGAACAGGGGCGTGCAAAAAGTTGGTCAAATGGATTTTAACTTTCCTGAAGTTAAATTAGCTGCTTTTGATTGGATTTCATAGCAGATGGAGAAGCATATTCAAGTTTCATATTGAAAAATACAGTTTGTTAATTGAAGGGGAGAAAAATCAATAACACTGAAAAGGATTCAGTGTATTGGTGGCTGAGATGAGGCTTAAATTAAAGCAAATGTAAAAAAAAAAATCTTTATTATTACCTATAATTGCAGTGCTTGGCTACAGCAGAGAGTGGGGGTGTTCGAGCAGGGTGTGATGACCATTGGTCGGAAACTAATGAAAGGTTTGCTTATTCAAATTAACATTTATAGAACAACAAAAAATATATACAACATACTGTAAATTATACCTTGAAACTTACTGTCAGTTTATTGTTCCTGCAATATTTTGAGCATCAGAAAAAAGGGTTGATTTGTTTAGGTTTCATATTAATATCATTGGGCCTGATTCACCAATCAATCTATGAACAAATTTGTTAAGACTTTCTTTAAAATGTTTTTACAAACATTTCGGGATTAACTAATGTTTGGCATTCTGCGCTTCTGTTCTACCCAAGAAAAAATCCAAATTAAGAAAACATCGGTGAATACCAGAATGTTCATAGAAACGTTAATACTTGTAAGGTTACTTTTTGGCTTACTGTTGTACACACCAATCATCAACAATGTGTGGTTAGCCCCCCCCCAAAAAAAAAAAAATCATACTGACTACGCCTGGTACTTGAATTCGTATTTACCTTTTAGGGTCGTTTTAACGCACTGGCTCCTAGTTTGAAAATGCACTATGTACGTCGCTCTGGATAAGAGCGTCTGCCAAATGACTATAATGTAATGTAATGTAATGTTTTAAAGAAAGTCTTAAAGGTTGTATCAGCGATGCTGGGCCGAAACATAAATGATCACATTCATCTGATTTTTCCTCACGATCCGCTAGCTGCCCGCCCCATAAGCAGGCCGTCAAAAAACCGCGTCTCTGTAGGCAGCCTATGCTCCGAGATCGTACACAAAAACAAATGGTACTACCAACCACTCAAAACCAAAATAAACAGTATTCCAACCAATCACCGACAAGGGGTGGGTGTGGGGTTTTGCGCTTTGACGTTTATAACCAAACCGTTTGAAAATCGGTTGAAAATTGAGCACGTTATGGTTATTTAAAAAGTACATGTACCACCAACACAATGTTATGGGTGAGCGAGCTGACTGTGGCAAGATGGCCGCCATGTGCGGACGTTCGACTCCGTTGGCCAGCAACGCGGACGAGACATCTAGCCTTTATATATATCTATGGAGCTGGCTCTGTTTGTTTGGGATTTCGCTTCAGAAGTGACGTCACCCAAAATCGCTGATACAACCTTTAAGAACAAATTTGTTCGTAGAATGGTTGGCGAATGAGGCCCATTGTGTTGTGCAATAGCGGCTAAAGAGGGCACATGGTCTTTATATCAGCAAAGTGAAAGGGCAAAGTACAGGAATTTTTCCAACGACTCTGGTTGCAGAAGATGGTGGTAAGCTGTTGCACGATAGAAGCCTGAGCAGGTGAGGTACGGTATCACAGACACTAGGCCTCACAGGGCTCTCACAAGATGAAAGCTCTGATTATGCCCTGGCTTCTCTGCCAAGTCCCCTCCTGTGCTCCAGATTGATACGGAACCATTAGGACAAGAGCCGTCACAGCCAGTGGGGAAGCATTTAATAACTGCCCCCCCCCCCCACCCCCCCACCCCCTACTATACGCAGCGCTGCCCACATCATAGGCAGCGCTCTGCTGAAACCAATCAAGGTAATGTGGCCACTGATATGACACATTCTCTGCCTTCAAATAGGTCACTTCTATTTTAAGGAAAACAGGAAGTGACTAACTAAATGCATATGGAGACAGATATGTTGTCTACGTTTAAGGAAAAGCACAGTGGTGGCTCTCGCCCTTGTGTAAGCCTGCATTCATCATGTTGCATACAGAGTCCTCATTGCAGGGGTGGGCAGAATATTGAGGCTGAAACACTGAATTCAAGACTAATAACAGCTGTTGTGGACGCATATTTTACAGCGTGCGCTATACTTCCAGTGATTAAGGAGTAGGGCTGAACTGGGGTTATTTCAGCAGTTGTGAAATGTCGAACACAATCAAATTCTCCCGTGTTGGTGCGTACGGAAAACATAGGCTGTGTTTGTGGTTCGCTCAGGCCTCTTACGGATGGCGTTTCTCACTCTGTTCCGCAGCTGTGGCTTTGCAGCGCTGCGTTTCCCTGTGGAAACGGGGGGGTGGGGTGGGGGCGGCGGCGGTCACAGCGGCTGCTAGATGAAAGGCCTCGGTCCCCATGAACGGCGGGCTCTGCCTTTACAGCCCACCAATCTGTTTTTGATGTCCGGAACACCTCTGTCCGGATCAGTATTACCCCTCGCCGAGAGGCTGACGGGCTAATCCCTCTGATTTGCAGACTCCAATAGGCCAGTCCACTGATCTGACCCGCTTCTGAAGGGGGCCTAGAGTAAGGTCAAAGCACCGTCATTACATCATTACATTATTTATATGCTTAGTCTACACCCTTTCCAGAATGACTTACTACAGCTTACACATTTTGGCATAATATCTTTGCATTTACATACCGATAATGTACTGCAGGTTAAGGGTTGTCAAGGTTACTAAACCGCCAAAATTAAAAAGCAGTTCCCTATTGGTCAATCAGGCAGGAAAATAACCCTCCTGACCAACCAGGATCAGGACCACTAATTAGAACGTTCCCTGACATATTCTTCTTCTCCACTTTATTTATACGGGAGTTTCATTTTCTACCCAAGCATCCCTCCGTGTGTACTTATTTTTTTGATCTCTTCAATTGTGAGGGATTGTTCATCTGAAGTACTTTCATTTATTTTAATGCATTTGATTTATTTTCTTATTTTATTGCATGTAATTAAGCCTGACTGTCCATAGAGAGAACAAAGGTCTTTTGATTAATGAACTTCTCTTGGAACTCCGACCATTAAATCAATAGTTTAACCAAAGTTGCACCAATGCAGTGTATTGAGTATTTGTAACTGATAAAGTAGCAAAGCTCAGTTCACATATGAGGTGCAGTAATAATACCCTGTGGTTAAGTGGGACTTCCCCATGGGAATTGTGCTATTTGTATTTTTAAGTCCAACTAATAAAGGTGGAAAAACATATTGGCTCTGTTAGTGCAATGTTAAAGAGTCTAATTTCACGGATTTTATCGCAGCATATGAACAGTGGGGTAGGCAGCACTGAACTGAACTCTGAAACTACATCACACGCACAGCAGATGCTCATCACCAGCGTCAAGACAAACATTCTTGCTGAGTGACCTGATCAGTATTCTTTTCTCTACTTTACTTCAAACCAAATTATAGATAAATGGATCCCATTATTCGGTGCGATAAATTACATAGATAAAAAAATGTAGCCGTCCATTTCAGCCAACAAACTTTCTGAACAAAATTATTCTTTGCAAACTCAGACGCGTAATATCTGCAGCGATTGGAGATGTTGATAAAAATATATACATGTATATACACAAGTGGCATTCCTTTAATTACATTTTCCCAGAGAAAGCACACATACCCTGCACTTATTAAAATGTGACCTTTGCAAAATATCTTGTGACTTAATTAGTTTTAATAAATTCGCACAATTACAATCTCTGAAGAGCACAGTGGCACAAACTTTTCTCAGAGGTGGAGACATGATGAAAGAATTAATCTAAGGTGGCTTAACTGGCATCCATTCGGAGGTACAGACTCAGCATACTTAAGATACTTCTGGACTGAGGATTTTTATCCTTAGGCATCATGAAAATGCATAAGGCAGTCCCTGTTCATTTGCTGTGATAATATTCTATTCATACCAGAATATCGAACAACAGTGCTGAATCACAATGCATCACTCATTATTGCTCTAAACATATCTGTATTTAGTATACCGTCATGGCACAAAATCTGATATAAATACTGAACTTCCCACTTACGAAACACTTGCATTTTTAATATATGGCTCCATTGGCTCTATACGTATGTATGTCAGGCAGCAGATACACTACAGTTTGTTTTGTTGTAACGTCATTAAATAAGCTTGTTGACATAAGTTACACAGGACATGTACAAAAAACATAGGGATTCTAGAATGGATTTTGAAAAAAAGAATCAGCCCAGTCGTCTCAATACAAGGCACACGCAGCGCAAACAGCACTATAATCATTTCAATTAACTTCCTCACTTTGCCAGTACAAGGTCAGGAGAGGCGAAGGACGAGAACAGATTCATTTTAAAGTTGTCCTTTAACAAAGAGTGTGAAAAATCACATTCACCCCCCTCCCCTCCTGCCTCCTCACTCAAAGGAGGAGGTGTCACTGCTGTGCCACGCGCAATCCTCACCAGAGGGGGCGCCAGCACGTGCCACGTGCAATCCTCACCAGAGGGGGCGCCAGCACGTGCCACGTGCAATCCTCACCAGAGGGGGCGACAGCACGTGCCACACGCAATCCTCACCAGAGGGGGCGACAGCATGTGCCACGCGCAATCCTCACCAGAGGGGGCGACAGCACGTGCCACGCGCAATCCTCACCAGAGGGGGCGCCAGCACGTGCCATGCGCAATCCTCACCAGAGGGGGGCGACAGCATGTGCCACGCGCAATCCTCACCAGAGGGGGTGACAGCACGTGCCACGCGCAATCCTCACCAGAGGGGGCGCCAGCACATGCCACGCACAATCCTCACCAGAGGGGGCGCCAGCACATGCCACGCACAATCCTCACCAGAGGGGGCGACAGCACGTGCCACGCGCAATCCTCACCAGAGGGGGCGCCAGCACATGCCACGCACAATCCTCACCAGAGGGGGCGCCAGCACGTGCAATCCTCACCAGAGGGGGCGCCAGCACGTGCCACGCGCAATCCTCACTAGAGGGGGCGCCAGCACGTGCCACGCGCAATCCTCACTAGAGGGGGCGCCAGCACGTGCCACGCGCAATCCTCACCAGAGGGGGCGGCAGCACGTGCCACGCGCAATCCTCACCAGAGGGGGCGCCAGCACGTGCCACGCGCAATCCTCACCAGAGGGGGCGCCAGCACGTGCCACGCGCAATCCTCACCAGAGGGGGCGACAGCACGTGCCACGCGCAATCCTCACCAGAGGAGGCGACAGCACGTGCCACGCGCAATCCTCACCAGAGGGGGCGACAGCACGTGCCACGCGCAATCCTCACCAGAGGGGGCGCCAGCACGTGCCACGCGCAATCCTCACCAGAGGGGGCGACAGCACGTGCCACGCGCAATCCTCACCAGAGGGGGCGCCAGCACGTGCCACGCGCAATCCTCACCAGAGGGGGCGCCAGCACGTGCCACGCGCAATCCTCACCAGAGGGGGCGACAGCACGTGCCACGCGCAATCCTCACCAGAGGGGGCGACAGCACGTGCCACGCACAATCCTCACCAGAGGGGGCGACAGCACGGGACCAATAGCCTGATCTCAGAAGGGACCTGAAAGTACTGAAGTAATAAAGCACACAGAGGGAGGGAGTGATGGAAGAAGTAAAGGTCTAACATTTTTCATTACCCTTTTTCCCCAGGAGTAATTCTGAGGCACCCAGCTGAGACTTCGGTGCATTTTTTTATTTTTTTACACTGAGGTCTTTCTAGCTAAGACACTTTTTCTTTTCTTTTCTTTTTAAATAAGACCCAAAGAGGACATGTCTAGAAACCTAGAATGTTTAAATATACATTTTAATGGGCAGTCAGAAGGCAGGTCAAATCATCTCTTCCTTGATAATGGCAATAGCAAAACATTAAATGCATTTAAGGTTTGTGCATTAGAGTTGTATGATGTGTTTTTCCATCACCCGTTTCAAACTTCTGTTGACGGCCTGACACTAAACACTTTTAGATTTTTATAGCTGCTAAAGTTATTTGCTAATAGGAAAATGTGCTTTCAATTTAATTTCTGGGTGTTTCTTTACAAAGGCAAAGTACAATTATCTAGCCTTTTTTTTTAAATGATGGTGGCATGCGATTTTCACACACAGTTTCAATGAGAGAATCTTCTTCACAAAATTTCTTCATAGAATCATTTGAATTTCATCGATATATTGTCTATGCGCACTCTCAGTAAAGCACAAAGAGAGGAAGGTAAAGCCCAACACGAGATAAAGCTCCCACCCGGGTGGTCCTGGGCAGAACATGATCACCACACATCAGTAATTGAACCCATTACCTAAGGACACGATTGGGTGGCTGGATTGACAAAGCCAGATTTAGCGCTCAGTCGGGACATCCCTCCTGCCGTTTGTTAGCGCGAAACTGCACAATTGCAGTGCTAGAAAAACTTTTTTTCAGAAAACTTTTACTTTCTCAAATGTCAATCTAAAGTTCCAATCGGAGCCTGAGACTCAAAACTAAGGAAGGGAAAACAGGTTCAGGTGATAAGGTGAAAAATGTGCCATGTATTATGGCTTATGGAACCTTCCAGAGTGCATGCCTTTTCTGTGAGCTGCCTATAATAAAATGTAGACTGGAATATATTCAAATATGGATTTAAAATGTTTTTAACATATGAAAGCAAATGAACATAAACAATAACTAATATGGGGCACGTTAAAGGTACAGTGTTCGATGTGATTGGTGTGAATGTAAATATTAACGGAGCAAGTTATTTTCTCATGTGTCAACTTGAGACCCGTCCCAAGACATTCCAGCCAGTCCCAACACAGTAGGGGATCCACCACTTTATCACACAGTTCAGAGAGTCCATAACATACCAGGATCTGACTTGGAAAAGGTGTCCATGTCCAGCAGGTTCCTATGGAAACAAGAAAATGAGAAAGTTCACTTTGGGGAAGGGAACATTGACTTAATAAACACGGAACTGCTCAAATTAAATCTAGCCAATTTTTTGACTACGTGTTTGATAATCATGTTTTGCTGAATGCTGATTGTATTGTCTGCCAGTTGTGAATCATACAATAATCTAATGATATCATTGCAATACTATCTTGCAATAAGGCTATGGTAAATTAATTTTCCTGAGCATAAGTTATTGCTTTAATATGGCATCTTCAGAGCAAATCCTAAATGTTGCGTTTGATAAATAGTCAGTTCAAAAAAGAGATGCAAGCCAGCGTAAGACAATCTGATCTTGAAACAAGAACATTTTTGTAGCCAGTAATATTGATACCAGATTTCCAGGCAACACAATGTAATGGCTAATATATGCCACACTACACAGCACTGTGATGCATCATCCCACAAGCCAAGCAGTTGCATCCGGCTGGGCTTTTCAGTCACCGATGGCTCCAGGATAACAGCCATTGCCTGGGTGTCTTTACTCACAACATTAACTTCCGTAATGATGCAACAGATTGCACAGCGGTGGGAAGGCACATTGAACAAATAGGGCTGTGCAGAGAGATTGAGAAGCCCCGTTTTGTGTGCAAACATTTAAATAGCCCTTCCAGCAATGCGCTGGGCCCCTGTCACGCTCGGCCAGGCTAATAGGATGGAGCCGGCCGCCTCATTTGGGACTCAGCCCCTTACGAGGGAGCGGAGGGCGCCCTCCCAGGGAGGGGCCCTGCTCCGGCATGCGTCTTAAAAAGACGGAATGAACGAGCAATCGATTTCACATCAGCTGTTCCCGGCTTGGGCACGAGCCGGGGGGAGGCGTACTCGCGCAGGCGAGCCGGGGGGAGGCGTACTCGCGCAGGCGAGCCGGGGGGAGGCGTACTCGCGCAGGCGAGCCGGGGGGAGGCGTACTCGCGCAGGCGAGCCGGGGGGAGGCGTACTCGCGCAGACGAGCCGGGGGGAGGCGTACTCGCGCAGGCGAGCCGGGGGGAGGCGTACTCGCGCAGACGAGCCGGGGGGAGGCGTACTCGCGCAGACGAGCCGGGGGGAGGCGTACTCGCGCAGACGAGCCGGGGGGAGGCGTACTCGCGCAGGCGAGCCGGGGGGAGGCGTACTCGCGCAGACGAGCCGGGGGGAGGCGTACTCGCGCAGACGAGCCGGGGGGAGGCGTACTCGCGCAGACGAGCCGGGGGGAGGCGTACTCGCGCAGACGAGCCGGGGGGAGGCGTACTCGCGCAGACGAGCCGGGGGGAGGCGTACTCGCGCAGGCGAGCCGGGGGGAGGCGTACTCGCGCAGACGAGCCGGGGGGAGGCGTACTCGCGCAGACGAGCCGGGGGGAGGCGTACTCGCGCAGACGAGCCGGGGGGAGGCGTACTCGCGCAGACGAGCCGGGGGGAGGCGTACTCGCGCAGACGAGCCGGGGGGAGGCGTACTCGCGCAGGCGAGCCGGGGGGAGGCGTACTCGCGCAGACGAGCCGGGGGGAGGCGTACTCGCGCAGGCGAGCCGGGGGGAGGCGTACTCGCGCAGACGAGCCGGGGGGAGGCGTACTCGCGCAGGCGAGCCGGGGGGAGGCGTACTCGCGCAGACGAGCCGGGGGGAGGCGTACTCGCGCAGACGAGCCGGGGGGAGGCGTACTCGCGCAGACGAGCCGGGGGGAGGCGTACTCGCGCAGACGAGCCGGGGGGAGGCGTACTCGCGCAGACGAGCCGGGGGGAGGCGTACTCGCGCAGACGAGCCGGGGGGAGGCGTACTCGCGCAGACGAGCCGGGGGGAGGCGTACTCGCGCAGACGAGCCGGGGGGAGGCGTACTCGCGCAGACGAGCCGGGGGGAGGCGTACTCGCGCAGACGAGCCGGGGGGAGGCGTACTCGCGCAGACGAGCCGGGGGGAGGCGTACTCGCGCAGACGAGCCGGGGGGAGGCGTACTCGCGCAGACGAGCCGGGGGGAGGCGTACTCGCGCAGACGAGCCGGGGGGAGGCGTACTCGCGCAGACGAGCCGGGGGGAGGCGTACTCGCGCAGACGAGCCGGGGGGAGGCGTACTCGCGCAGACGAGCCGGGGGGAGGCGTACTCGCGCAGACGAGCCGGGGGGAGGCGTACTCGCGCAGACGAGCCGGGGGGAGGCGTACTCGCGCAGGCGAGCCGGGGGGAGGCGTACTCGCGCAGACGAGCCGGGGGGAGGCGTACTCGCGCAGACGAGCCGGGGGGAGGCGTACTCGCGCAGACGAGCCGGGGGGAGGCGTACTCGCGCAGACGAGCCGGGGGGAGGCGTACTCGCGCAGACGAGCCGGGGGGAGGCGTACTCGCGCAGACGAGCCGGGGGGAGGCGTACTCGCGCAGGCGGACCGTCGGTCACAAATGAATTCCAAGAGAGACTTAGGTCTTCTCTCAGGAACGGATTCAAGGAACCATTTGAAAATATCCTCCTACAGCCGTTGCCTGTGGCCGTTATCACTCATCAGCTTGCCAGATATAGCCGAAGCTCAGTGGTTCATTCCGAACAGCAGCAGCCAATGGAAAATGTACGAATTGCATGTGCTGAGGGAGCAGCCCGCACAATTGAGCCCAGTAGGCCACAGGTAATACTCGAGTTAGTCAAACTGGCTCCCAGGCACCCCATAACGGGTCGTGGAAGTAAACTGCCTGTTCTATCGATAGTCGCTGTTGATCTTTTAATTTTTTTAGGAAGCGCAACAGTGAGCGGGTCAGGCGCGGCCACAGAGCTCGGCTGTCTCTCGACGTCTTTCACGTCTCCGCTTTCCATTTCCTGTCTCCAGCGGCGGAGGTGGATGCGCCAGCCTCTCACCGCCTCGCCCACGGCGCTACGGGACGCCCCGCTGCCTCCGAGCAGGCGGCGGGAATTCACCTGACCCCAATCTGTCAGCGCATCGCTGCTCTTAACACTATACCCCGCTCACTCTCTCTGGACTCCGCCAGCCAGCCAGGCACGTCTGCTGTAAATAAAACTTTCTCCCAAGTCCCTTTTCACACCATTCTCTCTTTTTGCTCATTTTCTATTTCTCCCCTCTTCAGGAAAGGGATAATCATCTTAACTCCCACACGGAACATGCAAAACAAAGGGAGACCCCGATTCCTTCCTCTCAAGCCAGGGGGGCAGCTGAAAGACGACTATGAAAGAGGTCTGATAGATGATATTTAGGTCACCATTTTGAGAAAAAAAAAGGTTGGAAATTATATTTTGGGATATGCAATTAGGGATTCCTGTGTTTGGGAGCTCTTTTTACGAACTGTGTAATTGGTGCCCTCTTAATAACCACTTGAAAGGCACTTTAAACAATGCTGGACTGTAGAAAATGCACAAAAAGCCTATCCAGAGCCTTTATACCCAGGAGGGTGGAAAAACACAATTCCACAAGGCTGTAATCGCAGGGTGCGTGTAGCCGTGCGCTTTGATGATGCCTGACGGAACAATCAGGAAAATTCACCGCAGTGAAAATCGCACATCAATCTGGTACCAAATCAATCTCTGACACCTATGCATAACTTTGCAACATAGACACGGCTTCACAATTTGGATCAGATCTGTGAAGAACTGAAAGATTGTTTCGTAATTTTCTCCCATTGTAAACAGATACAGAAAAAAACTGCAAATTACAGCTGAAACTGCACAACCTCCATCTAAGATGCAGATAATCACGACTACAGGACTCGACGACAGGCACGGCGCTAGCGAGATGGCGGGCTTGGGGAGGGAGAATAGATAACGATGGCAGGCTGGGGGAGTTGGAGGTGGTTGCATGAGAGGGAGAGAATGCAGTCGGGGGTGGGGGAGGGGGGGAGGGGGGGAGGGGGGGGTTGATTGCTGACACATGTCCATTTTAATTTTAACTTTATTATTCCCCTTCATTTGCCACCCTCCAGATGGATGGCACGCTAGGTGAACGGCCTTCGTCCCTATGCCTGGAACCGGCCCTGGCCAACAGGCAGGACCTTCTGTTCTGAAGCGCTGCAGTTTGAAACTGAACACTGGTGTAAAACTGAACAATAATAATAATAATAAAAAATACCGAGACAGGAATGATAGCATTTACCTTCCAGACCCTTTTGCAGCTAAAACTGCAACAACAAAAAAAAATCTAATAAAAATAATCATCTGTCCCATGGAACAGCTTGCCAATATAGGTCTCAATGTCTGTCCCGGTCAGTCTTTACCAATGAGAGACCAGGGCCCTTCATATCGGCCACAGTGTGACGCGCTCCATTCGGTACACTCCACAGGCATTCGTACTGTATGGGAGGGCTCCACACAGCAGTAAGGTCAGAGACAACTTGCCCTAAACACAGCTGCAGCAGTTCAGCCCTCCCTCCGCAGCTGGTCAGTGCGTAGGGGGGGGCGAGAGACAAAGACATGTATAAACCTTTATTCGTTTCCTTTGCCGTTTTAACCATGTAATGAGCCGGAACATTCACGCGCATGGCGTTCGTATGAGTACGAAGCGCAGCTCTGATTAAATGTGACAGGCCGCCGCACACCTTATGGATGGCAGTACAAACATCCCCCTCCCCAACATGAGTCCCATGCGCGAGTGTGAAACGCTGTTTGCTATAACAACCACACCGTGCTGCATGTACGCAAGGCTGGGAAAACGCAGTGTGTCCAGTCAGTCATATGCTCTGGTAGTATCATATTCCTCTCTTGTGCTATGGCTGACATCCAAAAACATTTGGCTCTGTACATACGTTACATGTGAGATGTATGTGAAATGTTGGGATTGCAGGATGGATTTTTTTTAAAGAATCGACCCAAGTGTCAATATAAAGCAGACATGCACACACACACACTTGCAAACTCCAATTCCAGAAAAGTTGGGACAGTATGTAAAATGCACATAAAAGCAGAAAGCAGTGATTTGTAAATTCTCTTTTACATATATTTCATTGAAAACAGTACAAAGAAAAGATATTTAATGTTTTACCTTATCAACTGATTTTTGTAAATATAAGCTAATTACGAATTTGATGTCTGCAACAAGTTCTGAAAAACGTTGGAACAGGAGCAAAAAAAAAAAGACTGGGAAGTTCAAAAAACACCTGTTTGGAACATTCTACATCACTTTAACGTTGTTTCTCCTGACTCATTTTCCTATTGAACTCTATGGAAAAAAAAGTCAGGAGAAACAACCTTCCAAGTTATCAATCCACATCTACTCCATATCTGGCAGCAGAGTGATGGTTTGAGGCTCATTTGATCCTTGATGACTTACAGCCATTTAGCCAGCCATGGGTTCCATACTATTCCCGTGTAATTTACAGCTTAATCTAGTCCCACCCTCCTATTCCCATAGAGATCCATTCAAATGCAGAGATGTTATAGTATCGCTTCTAAGAGTAACTGAAAATAAAATATCAAGAGTCTTTTGATATCCTTCTATACCCAGTCATGATAGCAACACTGGTTTGCCTGTGGAATGTTCCAAACAGGTGTTTTTTTAGCTTCCCAGTCTTTCTTTTGCCCCTGTGAGTCCCAACTTTTTTGGAACGTGTTGCAGGCATCAAATTCAAAATTAGCATATATTTACAAAAATCAATAAAGTTGATAAGGTAAAACATTAAATATCTTTTCTTTTTACGGTTTTCAATTAAATATATGTAAAAGAGAATTTACAAATCATTATGTGCATTTTACATACTGTCCCAACTTTTCTGGAATTGGAGTTTGTAGATATCATGCAGTTTGGAGTCAGCTTACAGTTCCCCCACAGTTTCCCCAAAGCAAAAAGGACATTCACTGTCACACTTTAAATGAAAAAAAAAAAAAACAGAATTAAAGAATTGCAGATATGGGTCTACCGAAAAGCCTTTTGCCCACTTTGCTTCGGCCACTCCTCCACCATTGAAGTGAGGAATAAATGACACTATAGGAAGTCAAAAAGGGAGAGACTTCAGCCAGCTTCATCTTATCCCTCTCAGGCATAAATGCTCTCTCCAAAACTGTTCTGAAAACATGGAAGCGGTAGGGTAATACGGCTGAGAGACTTCATAACCCCATGCTGCGAACGGCACGTGTTCAGCAATCATCCACTGAGCTGCAGAGCAGATGCATAAGCAGGTTTTAATTGACCGCTTTTCAGTTAAGTGTTATCAAGCAGTTGCAGCGAAGGCAGAAAATAAGTAAACTGGATCAAGAATTCTCTATCACAGCAGTATACCCTAAAGGCACAGCCCCGCCCTAAAGGCACAGCCCCGCCCTAAAGGCACAGCCCCGCCCTAAAGGCACAGCCCCGCCCTAAAGGCACAGCCCCGCCCTAAAGGCACAGCCCCGCCCTAAAGGCACAGCCCCGCCCTAAAGGCACATCCCCGCCCTAAAGGCACAGCCCCGCCCTAAAGGCACAGCCCCGCCCTAAAGGCACAGCCCCGCCCTAAAGGCACAGCCCCGCCCTAAAGGCACAGCCCCGCCCTAAAGGCACAGCCCCGCCCTAAAGGCACAGCCCCGCCCTAAAGGCACAGCCCCGCCCTAAAGGCACAGCCCCGCCCTAAAGGCACAGCCCCGCCCTAAAGGCACAGCCCCGCCCTAAAGGCACAGCCCCGCCCTAAAGGCACAGCCCCGCCCTAAAGGCACAGCCCCGCCCTAAAGGCACAGCCCCGCCCTAAAGGCACAGCCCCGCCCTAAAGGCACAGCCCCGCCCTAAAGGCACAGCCCCGCCCTAAAGGCACAGCCCCGCCCTAAAGGCACAGCCCCGCCCTAAAGGCACAGCCCCGCCCTAAAGGCACAGCCCCGCCCTAAAGGCACAGCCCCGCCCTAAAGGCACAGCCCCGCCCTAAAGGCACAGCCCCGCCCAAAGCATAAGTCATAGCAAATCACCTCTTAGGGCGGGGTTTCGCAAAATCAGCTTCAGACGCACCCTGCAGTTGATGGTGGCGTATCAGTCGCTTTCAACAAGATGATTTGAATTGCATAATATTTTGCTGAAATGCAAAAAGCCGAGTAATTAAAATGTGCATGATTGTGGTAACATTACTGGGACACACAATAACCATTCTTATTCTTCGAGTTAAAAATTTTAGTTTGTAAATTTCAGTTTGATTTCACTTGGAAATTCTGTTTCCTCATTGAATTGAAATGAGCATGTTCACATGCAGTGAGCACCATAATTCATTGGACAGTGACACATAACACGTGTTATTTTGGTTCTGTACTGTAGCACTGAGTTTGAAAGGATACAATGACAATGAAGTGCAGACTTTCAGCTTAATTTGAGGTATTTTCATCCATATCGGATGAACTGTTTAGAAATTATAGAACCTTTTGTACATAGTCCCCCCCCCCCCCCCATTTTCAGGCATCAAAAAATATTGGAGTGTTTAACATAATTCAGAATAAAGTAACCATTTTTTATATTTGGTCGCATATCCTTTGCATGCCATGACTTCCTGATGTCTGTGACCCAATAATATCAAAAGACTCTTGATATCTTATTTTCTGTTACTCCTACAAGCGATAGTATAACCTCTCTGGATTTGAATGGATCTCTATGGGAATTGGGGGGTGCGACTAGATTTAGCTGTAAATTACACTGGAACAGTATGGAACATATGGTTGGCTAAATGGGTCTAAGTCATCAATGGTCTGATATATCAAACAAGCCTTAAATCATCACTCTGCTGCCAGAAATACAGTAGATATGGATGGATAACTTGAAGGGTTTCTTCTCCTCACTTGTTTTTCCATAGAGTTCAATAGGAAAATTTGTCAGGAGAAACAACCCTTAAAGTGATCCATCCATATCTACTGCATATCTGGCAGCAGAGTGATGGTTTGAGGCTTGTTTGATACCTCAGATAGAGTACAGAACCAAAATAACAAAAAATGTGTCACTGTCCAATGAATTATGGTGCTCACTGTACATGAGTGAGACACACAAAAAGCTGATAGAAGCTTACGCATCAGGACCTATAAAACAGGTCTTTGAGATTAAATTGGCATGAAGGCTCTGCAAACAGGACTATTTCCATACTATTGTTCATCTCACTCAAGTGTCTACTTGGCACAGTCTTTTTTTGTAAGTCCAGTTTTTATCCATTGTGTTTTTAATAAGTAAATTATATATAACTGTAGATGATATGTGGTCTATGAAGATGATGCATTGCCATGGGAACAATGAGGCCTACCCCATTTAAAAAATCATTGCAGAAAATGATTTAGTAGGCTGATAGAGGAATATCTGCTATAGCAAACATTAACAGATATTTCTACTAGTGAAATATATATACTAGATATAGCATATTGAAGTTCACTGAAAACTTACGTTTGACAATGAAATAGCCTAAGGTGGACCTTAATTATACTGAAGCTCTTAAATCAGTGTATTGAGGTGGCTTTAAAGATGAATTCAGACATTCGTAACTGTTCTACCCAAACATAATATGATTGTTTCAAAAACAAAAATGAACAAGGTCTAATGTGTGTCAGATAACCAAATGGGCCTACGATAAATTCTCACATTATTTAATGTAGGACACTTCATGGTTCTGAATATCAAAGACAGATTACCGGCACTCCGCTCGCTCGCTCGCTCGCTCGCACGCACGCACGCACACACTGCTATGATGGCCACTGAAAGCACCTTGTATTCGTGAGCAGTCAAGGCACATCCATTCAGCTCTATTTTTATGAACCTGTGCTCCAGGAGACGGAATTCTGCTCTTCGTTTTCTCCAGACAAATGAAACATACGTGAAACTATGATTGAAGTTTTCCACGGATTAGCGACAATAACGGGCCGAATTACTAAACTTTCTCCGAGTATAAATGCGTGGTCTGCGAAACATACACTGGGTTTCTACAGAGAAAAATCAGCTTCGCCCACCCCTTCCTCTCCGCCTCCACTTCTCCCATATTTAAAACTGTTGCCAGAGCCCGTGTTGCGCTCCCAATGCTTGCCTACCTGATGCCCTATCTATGCAGCAATATATGTGATCTGGGAACGGTAGTGTAGACCAACTGCGCGTGTGGGCTCTCGCATTATTGAGATGCATTAGCAGAACTAACGCATCACTCAATAGCAACACTTATAGCTTAATTGTAAGCAAAGCAGTGTTATGTGTAGCAAAGCGTGAAATCACCTTCCTTGTCATAAAAATTAAAGCATCAAGCATAACTTATCATTTGAAAAGCAGATACTTCACTTAGTAGCCTAATAGGATAAGATGCGTATCGGCTATCCATGTAACTTGTATCTCGTTCCGGATTCAAAAAACGCCGGTGGACGTTTGTTTTTCACTAAACTAGCGTACCAAGTTCGGAAATGCTTCTAGAAAATTACAGTTTGTAATTTCCACTCAGTATACCGAACATTTTAAAATAGGCTATAGACCTATAACATAATATATAAACAAAACGCATGATTATATTGTAAACTCTAGTACTTACCTGCAGGAGACAGTAACTTCAATCTTAGTTGCAGGTACGTTGGAGTGGAGCGGATCGAAGTCTCCAATAGACGCCATCCTCGGGCTCGTGCTAATCAGTTTCTTTTAAAATAAAATATTAACTTCAGACCACTTCGCCTAAATTATGCCTCCGTTTTTCCAAAAAGAAATGGAAACAAACGAATCCCACGCGTCTTCAGAGGGTGATAATCATGCCAATACCTATAGGTGAGGCCAGCCGCAACATTAGACACGTTCGTTCCATGAACAGTATCAAGGTTCGGTGGATGCCGTTTAATTCCGCGCAGAGAGTGCGAGAAGCGCGCACCTCTGTGGAGTGCAAACTGGAGCATTTTTCTTACTCGCCAGCAGGTGGAGTCAGCGTCGCAGTTAGCTGAACTGTGAGGGGGATGCACCCACTGCAAAAAGCCCTTAAAGAAGCAAATAGGGTGGCGTACAAGCATTATACAGTTTATGTAACTCAGGAATGTCCAGTGTTATCAGAGAAGGGCCCATATATAATTTGAAAACACCACATTAAACAAACCAAGGTCTTGACTGAAGACCTTTCTTCAGTCTATACTCAGACCATACCTTTTATGGACCAGCGGTTTTTCCCAACCATAATTGTAACCTCAGAACTGTAACAAGTTGTCAATTGTCCTCTGACACTTTTCGATTGAAGGACTGTTTACGGCTATATATAGGTAGAAAAAGCTATGCATGTAAAGAAGACCAAAAGTCCCATGTTCACATCCCAGGACTTAGGTCAGATGAACTATATTATAAATGATTCCACTAAAATTAAGCTTCACTTTTAAAAATGTATTCAATTACTGGCAGGTAAATAATGTGTCTTAAATAGTGAAAGTGTGGTCATCTGCTCACGGAAACTAAACCACTAAAACCACATGTGGAACAAAGTACAATGACAGCAAATGGCAACAAGCCAAACTTGAACTGTTAAAATCAGTCCACAGGGGAAAATAATGGTATAACTTGTATTCATGTTTTCAACAACCTTAATTGATGAAGAGATTGGCTGTAATAAAAAGCAGCAACCACAATGGGTCCTCATAACCACTGTGGTATAGTAACACCAGGATATTTATATATACACAGTGAGCACCATAATTCATTGGACAGTGACACATTTTTAGTTATTTTGGTTCTGTACTCTAGCACTGAGTTTGAAAGGATACAATGACAATGACATGTATCCCATACTGTTCCAGCATAATTTACAGCTAAATCTAGTCCCACCCCCCAATTCCCAGAGATCCATTCAAATGCAGACGTTATAGTATCGCTTGTCATAGTACCAGAAAATAAGATATCAAGAGTCTTTTGATGTTGTTGGGTCACAGACATCAGGAAGTCATGGCATGCAAAGGATATGTGACCAAATATTAAAAAAGATTACTTTATTCTATATATAAATGCAGGGGTGCCAATAATTGTGGCACACATGGTTTTGTTACAAATAATTATTTCTTGATGAGGATTCTTATTCTCATAATAAATTTAATTAAAGGTTGGATTTTTCTTTTTTTCCAGTGTGAGATTAAGCTAGTTCACCAAATGGTGTGTTTAATAACCCTTTTTACTCATCTTTACTAGGGGTGCCAATAATAGTGGAGGGCACTGTATATGAATATGCACAGCTAAGTACAAAATTGATGCAACTGGATTTTGATTGACCACATCCCATTGCATTGTTGTTGCGCACATCTTATACACATAATAATTAAAACACGTTTATCTTTCACGTTTACTTTTTAACTTTTATTTTGGATTTTCATCTACAATTCTATCAAGCGTTCTCCACCAACAAACTACGTATCCCTGACAACAGTGAAGAGGAATTTCAATAAAGAATCAATAAAATTACGGTACTTAAAAACCATTGACTGTACAAAGGAAAACAAACATGTCACTCTTTACACATAACGTAAATGTAAGGAGGATGAGTGCAACGCAGTTTTTCAGCATTAAGAGAAAAGAGTCATAATAAAACATACCATCTTAAAATGCCTTCTGTCATCATCTCGCAAAGCGCTTCTGAGTAATGATTTCCATTTAAAATATATGCCTTTAAAAGTTTCATTTCAGCCAGGAAACAACATGCAAACAATGATAAAACATGACATCAGTAAGTGCTTTGTGTCCCGTTTCCTTGAAGAAACACTGGCGAGGGTTTGGGCAACCCGCCCTTGTGTGCTCGCATAGACTGGGGTCATCTCCAGTTTGCAACAGTATTACAGTATAACACAATGAAACCAGCCTTGCATGGAAAGATTTCCTTTACCAAATGACCCGGTAACCGTACGAGCACACCTCGCCCCCTTCTACCACCTACACACAAACGGAAGAGTGAGACGCTAAGACGACTAGCACGGGTTCTGATTAAGTGAGACTGAAAACAATGCTTTGTGAATAAAAGAAGAACGGGGTCTTTTGTCTGGCTATGATGGACCTCGTTCTCATTCGAACTGACATGGAGGTGACAAGAGACACGGGGCCTCCATCTCCGCAGCGAAGGACACGCTCACAATGAGAGAATAGCCAGGTGTACAAAACTAAAGTAGTAAAAACTGTGGAAGCCAATGAGATCAGTCTGCTCTACTCAAACTGTACTTGATTAACTTGGCTGCAATGCACCGTACATGCCACTGCATGACGAGTTATCCAATATTCCCTTAAGGTCTTTCTAATGTAACTGATAATGTGCATGTTAAATAGTGTGCAGTACAAGATTAAAAACCTTATTTGAGAAACAATTTGTAAAGGAAAAAAAAAATAAAAAATCAACGTTGTTCATCTAAAGGCAATGGTGAGCTTAAATAAAATGAACCCAATAGTCTACAGAATCCTTCTGTCTCTCGCTGAACCAAACCGTTTAAATGACATGCATTGTTGAAGTTTCACGATTTGCGATGAATGTTTAAAACCTGAAAACACAGAGGAGGAAAACGAAAGGAAAACTGATCTACATATGGTAGGGAACTAAAAATGAAATCTCAATACCACTGTTGCTTAAAAAAAAAAAAAAAAAAAAAGGCACAGAAAATGGTGCAGAGGTACGAAGAAGCAGTCAAAAATGTCTAACGTCACGGAAACCAAGCGTTGTGCGGACTTCTTAATCAGACGTCCCCCGTAACTTTAGGCGCCGTGGCAGCACTGACTGGCAAGATCGGCCTTTGATCCTGAGCACAGGGCAACTGGCTTCTACTTCTGAGTGCAAAGAAAAGCAACATCAAACAGTCGAGAGAAAAGCATACAGGGAAAGTATTAGGACAGGAACCAAACAGGTTAAAAACCATTGGCCGGTGTCCGTACAGAATTTAAAAACAATCCCGTAAGGCTGGTAGTGGCTGAAAGTACAAATAACTATAGATTTAAGTGGGTGAGAGGTCTTGCACTCAACCTGCGGCACCAACCTGCTACTTTTCCACATGTATGGGCATATCAGAGATGTGTCATGTTAAAACAGGGATTGACCAAACAGATAAAAGTGACTCGATATGGATTTGTGCTTGCTACAGTGAGAAAGACCCTCAGTCGAGCTGAGCACCAAAGCCGTTCACGTGTTTAATGCCGTTTGTCTACTTCACGCTAACTAAACTGAGGATCGATGCTTCGGACGTAGTTCCCTTCTCCTTAAGCTTGGCCTGATTAGCAGCTTTTTTTGGACCGAACCAAGGAGAGGTTCTGCGTTCTTTATGAAGGAAGCTCACCAATTTGAACCATCAAAACATAATAATTGTAAAAAAAAAATAATAATTTTAGAAATCTGAAACATTTATCCTGTTCTTAGCGGCGGAGCATCTTCCTTTCCCCTGCTAAGGGTTATTTAACTCTGGCAAGTTCTTTATACCAGTTATACAAACAAAAAATATGAGTTTTAACATGTGATTTTGTTCTAAACATAGCCATTCCCTTTTCAGGCCTTCAGACTGACACACTGACTGACACACTCACTCTCCCTGTTGCTCCAGCACACACACACATTTCTGTTAAAAATTATTATTATTTTTAAATGCTGGAACACCGTAAATTAAAAATAAAGTCAGTACTACAGTCACATTTGGCATTAAAAAAAAGAACAAAAAAAACTAGGAGGAAACTTCGGCCCCTGGGTGATTGGCACTTTGTCGCAGAGCCCTGCAGCCGTTCAAGTACAGTGCGGCTCCTTTCTGGACACTGCAGCGTCTGCACGTCGTCCAGAAGGGGGCAGTGTGGGGTGGGGGGGAGGGGGTGTCGCACTAGAAGAACATGGCACTGCTGCCCGCTGGAAGTCCTGGGATTGAGAACGCGGAAGCGTGGAAGGGCGGGGTGGTCAGACGATGGCGTTGGTGCCGCGGAGGCCCACTCCTCGGGCGAACTGCTCGAGCAGGCCAGAGATGGCGCCAGAGGGGCTGGGTGCGGTGGACTTCAGCCCCACTGTGGAGCTGTAGGCAGCGAGGAACACCTCCCGCACCGCTTCTAGGCGCGCCTGGCGCTCCGACGGGGCGGGACACCTGGGCGGAGAGAAAAGGGGGCGTGGTCAGTCACGGCACATTCATCAGCTACTGGCAGTACTCCAAAGCTGGGATTCCTGCGTTTCTCACCATCAAAACTCCCCTCAAATGACCATCACAGTGGGCCCCGACTCAGTAAAACGGTCAAAACACACTATGGGCGTCAAGGAAGCGTGATGCCATGACTTCATGGATCTTTGTATAACGTACCCATGTAGTGCCGTTTAGCCATTTTGTAATTGCAGTGATACTACCATTAGGGATGTCTCAACCAGACTATGCTTATTATACACTACTCACAAAAAGTTAGGGATATTCGGCTTTCGGGTGAAATTTCAGGATGAACCTAAAATGCACTATAACCTTTACAGGTGAAATTAATTAAACTTTTGAATGCACATGTCCAACTATTCAATGTTTCAGTACTTTTTGCACAACTTGCTGTTCTCTAACAAGGAGCTGAATGGCAAAATTCACAACAGGTGTTTGATCCATGAATCGACCAATAAATTTCCTGGTTCAATTAGAATTGGTATTTAAACAGTCCTCTTCATCATGCTGTTCACATTTTGACATCATGAGACCAAGACGACACCTAACAATTGATCAACAGTACCTCGCCATTGCGAGGCTTCAAACAGGATGTTCTCAGAGGGAAGTGGCCACTGAGCTTAGAGTGTCACAGAGTGTCATCAGCAGGTTGCAACAGAGATACAGAGAGACTGGAAGAGTCACAGAAAGGCATAGAAGTGGACGTCCTTTGGCCACATCCCACACTGATGACCGCTTCATTGTGAACAGTGCCCTGCGGAACCGGATGATGAATGCCACTCAACTCCAGGCACATTTAAGGGAGGTGAGAGGCACCCAAGTGTCACGTCAGACCATTCGAAACCGTTTACATCAGCGTGGTCTGCGTGCTAGACGACCTGCAAGGGTACCTGACCACACCACCAGGCACAGGCGTCATCGTCTTGCATGGGCCAGGGAGCATTTACGCTGGACGAGGGACCAGTGGGCCTCAGTGCTGTTCTCTGATGAAAGTCGATTCACGTTGAGCAGAAATGATGGCCGCCAACGATGTTGGAGACGTCAAGGAGAGCGCTATGCATCAGCCACTGTTGTCACCAGACGACCCTTTGGTGGTGGCGGTGTTACAGTGTGGGCAGGTGTGTCTAGTCAATACAGAACTGCCCTACACTTTGTGAATGGTACAGTGACAAGCCCATACTACCTGAATAACATCATTAATCCAGTCATTGTGCCCCTGCATGAACAACACAGGCCTAATTTCATCTTCATGGACGACAATGCTCCAGCTCATCGAGGTCGCATCATTAGGGAAAGGCTGCTGGAGACTGGGGTACCTCAAATGGAGTGGCCTGCACTTTCTCCAGACCTGAATCCCATAGAAAACCTATGGGATCAGCTGACTCACCGTGTAGAGGCTCGTAACTCTGTACCCCAGAACCTCAATGACCTGAGGGCCGCCCTTCAAGAAGAGTGGGATGCCATGCCTCAGCAGACAATAAGTCGACTTGTGAACAGCATGAGACGTCGTTGTCAAGCTGTAATTGATGCTCAAGGGCACATGACAAGTTATTGAGACATTGACATTTTTGTTGTGGTATACCCACCACTGTTGTTGGCTTTTGTTTCAATAAATTGTTTGAGATGAGGAAATCACCATTGCATGCTTCTACTTAAATGCCCTACCTTCATGATACGTATAATATCACTGTAGCGTGAACTTACATTTTCCATAAATTTCACCCGAAAGCCAAATATCCCTAACTTTTTGTGAGTAGTGTATATTGGACAGTCGAAAGTATCTATTTTATCAAGTGCGGAAACGAAAACAAATACTCTTAAAAAGGGGAAATATTTTTTCCCCATTTTACTGGGATTCCTTCCCAGTCCCCAAGTTGGGAACCTTTTCACTTTAACCATACCCATTTAGACATTTTCACTAGTAGACAAAATTAACGGACAACAGCAGACAAATTAATGTCTTAATCAATACACTGTTTAACTCTGTATTACAAGTACACCTTGAAAGGACCTTGGAAGCTAGTTTGGGAAGTTGATATGTTACTTCCAGAGAGCTAAGTGGGGACATCGCTGGCCTTATTTAGGGATTTCAGAACTTGTTTAATCAGACACTGATCCTTTATTTTGGCATGATATTCATTGTGGGTTTCCTCACCATTTTCCCTTTATCTAGGTGGCTTTGTTAACCCTTTGATGCGTCTCCACATGTCCATTACATTCATTTACCGTTACGACTGGCGGCCATAGGCTGCACTAACACGTGACGTGAGGAAATGCTAAGCGTTTGGCCAAGGAGCATCAATCATAGGACATCGCCATGAAAGGGCAATGCTCGCGCACATAATTAACCACGAGCGGCGTTTGGGCCTTACCCTCGAGTCCTGAGTGCCGAACAGAAACTGGGGCGAGCTCGACGGATGAGTCCAAATCGATTTGAATGTTTAAGGGAACACCTGCCATTTTGGCCCTAATTTGAGCCTGACAAAATTAGCCGACTTTTACCCGAGTTTGGCAGACGGGCGGGCAGGTGCTCGTTTGGAGAACCTGCAAATTGCTGGCAGTATCTTGTGAGCGTGTTAAACCCGGTTTCATATAAAAAATTAAAAATTAAAATTTTTTTAAAAAAAAGATTCTAAAAGTTGAACAGACCAAACCCTCGCGGAGCAGAGCCACTCGCGCCAGTGCGAGCCTGTGCAGGATAATTGACTGCGCACGCGGTCGGCCCGCTCTCCCCTCTCCACTTCCTCCAATAAAGATGGATGGACATTATTTGTGCGAGCCGGCTCCTCGCATTGTTCTCCCGGCGCACTCGATTTGGCAGCGTGATGAAGCAGAAATGGAAATCCTTCAAGACTGCGGAGAGAGGAGGTCAGAGAGAGAAAGAGGTGGAGAGGGAGAGAGAAAGTGCAGAGAGAAAATGACAGGGAGAGAAAGACAGACAGCAAGACAGAGAAACAGAGAGCTAGAAACAGAGCAGGAGAGAGAGAGAAAGAGAGGGGGAGGGAGGGAGAGAGAATGCTGCCCAGTTTTTTTTTCCTTTTTTCCTTTTGTGTTTCTGTGCCTCCTCCACCTCTCTGTGGAGACAGGCTAATAAAGCACACTTCAGCCTCTCGGCAGCAATTCCTACAGAACTCCAATTGGTCCCTGAATCAATCTGCATGTGTCCCTGCCGTTTAGCATCCCCGTCTCAGCCAGGGAGCGGGGGGCTGCTCAGACCATCACTTCACCCCTAAATCCAAAGGGATTCCTCCACACGCACCCGCGACCAAGGCTTCACCCAAAACAGTCTACAGAGGACAAACCCATCCGCCACGAGCCATCCCTATGCTCGCTGTCAATCATCGTGACATCACCAATTTCTGCCCAACTCCAGCAGAACGTCACCATTAAAAAAACAAAAAAACATTATGACACAATAGCTGCCAACCAAATGACACATTACAGTCCTGTACATTCTTCAGTCAATTATAATACGACTGCATTCATATAGCGCCTTTCATGATCTCAAAGTGCTTTACAGTGAAGAGGGAAGTCCACCTTAACAAATCCCAATGTGTCGACCAACCTGGGCATTATCAAGCAGCCATTTTGCACAAGCATGCTCACCACTCAAACCTTTTATGAAAGTATTCAGTCGTACACATGCACTCCACATACGCACAACACACCTTTCTTTCCAAACACACGAGCCAGGGCCCCGCCCCGCCCCCCGCCCACTCCCAGACTCACATCCGGCCATTGTGTCCCTCGTCCTGAAAGCTGAAGGGGAGGGGGGACTCGGCAGGGAGCGGGGCGTGGTCGTGGATGCTGCCGCAGCCCGACACGATCTGCCAGCTGCCGTACTCGGTGGACAGCGAGGAGCCGGAGCGGGCGTACTCCCCCACCGATCTGCAGGGCGAGAGAGAGAGAGACAGAGAGGGAGAGAGAAGAGAGAGATGGAGACAGATGGAGAGAGAGACAGAGGGAGAAGAGGGAGAGACAGAGAGAAGAGAGAGAGGAAGCCAGAGAGGGAGAGGAAAAAGCGACAGAGAGAGAAAAATGGAGGGGTCAGGGAGGGGCGGGGGGGGGGGGGGGTGGAGGTTGGGGGGGCAGGGTTTTCAGGGCGGAGGCAGAAGTGGGGCTAAAGTGGGTTGGCGTTGAGGCGGACTCTGTGGGAGAGACCGGAGGGGACGACCAAGCCGTGACCAAACAGGGACGAAGGATAGCTGAGACCAACAGTGCTACATCTGCAGCCACGCAAAATGGCTTCAGATGTAAGGCCTACTCCATCATATCCCACAAATCAGGAAGGGGTAGGCTGGTAATGTCTTAATGCCGTTTTACTTCCTAATTTTAGAAGGCATGGAGTGCAACGATCACCTTGGGAGGTCAACTTTGGCACGTTGCTGTGCTGCAACCAGCAAAAACCTAGTTCTAGGTATGGCTATCAGTATAAGTGCAGGCCCAGTAAGGCCACACTATCTTTCCCCAACAATATCGCCTCAGTCAGCAGCAGGGTCCCAATCCATTTCCCACAACAAATGTTTTTGCGTGTGGAGCCAAAGGTTAAGGTTAGTTGAGAAGGCCACATGATTCAGAATCAGAATTACACACCTCACACCCCACCTCAAGCTCACCATACTCAATTTATCTTCTCACTTCAAATAGCTGCATACACACATACCACACACTACACTACACACACACGCACACACGCAAAAACACAACAGGCATTATTCATTCAGCTCCGTGCTTTGCCGCAAATCTTTTTACGGACAGACCAGACCGTGGCCTTCAGAGGCCGACCTGGCGGTGAGACCCATCTCACCGCTGACCACAGACACCAATCTCACCAAGTGGTGACAGCAGCAGCAGCAGCAGCCCTGATGCAGAACGTGGCCTCAGCAGCACACCGCTAGCCTGCTAGCATCCCTGTTTCACAGCGGTCGCTCCTCAGGCCAACCACTGCCCCCCCCCCCATACGCGAGAGCCGGCCTCCCCGACAAATCGCGGCTGATGGTCTGAGCAGCCCCGCGGGACACTCCCTCGTCTCTTCCCCACCTCTCTCCCGACCCCCCCTACGACGCTGTTCTTGCCCATCGAGGCGCTGAGTTCAAAACGCACACTGAGATCCGCTCACTGGCTGGCTGGCCGGCAGACAGACAGACAGACAGACAGACAGACAGGCAGGCAGGCAAGGCTGACAGTGAGTCAGAGGTATAAAAGGGTGCCGTGCGCAGACTCCGCCCGTTCTCTTCCCGAGTCGGTGCGGCGATCGGTAGGCTTACCCTCGGCCCGGCACAGCCAACGGGCTGCTGCCGGTCCGGGTGAAGCCCAGCTCCGATTGGATGGAGGAGGAGGAGCTGGAGGACTTGGCGTCAGTGAGGGGGTGCAGCAGCCGGTCCTCCGCGGTGGTAGCCTTGTTCCACACCACCATCTGCGGAGAGGACGTCCTGGCCTTCCTCCTGCACGCAAACACACACGCACACGCGTGAACGCAAACGCACAGACAAGCATGTACACGCGAACGCACAGACAACCGCACATACGTGCACACATGCACACATGGACACATGGACGTGAACATCCGCCCGTACACTCCTCTTTGCATTTCACTTTGTATTCAGTGTATACATTAGTATGTAGAAGAATAGAGAAGTATAGAAGCATAGAGAAGTCTGCGCTACAACTTCCCCAGATTTGGAGTGTACATCCTCGTGCAAATTAACTGAATCAAGCATACACGCCGATTTCAATTTGCCATCTTTTGCTTGCCATTTCATCCATACATCCTCTTCATTTGCACAATTTCCAGACCATTCAGGTGTGTTTGTGCATTCCATCGCCACACCTGCTTCTTTTGTTCTTCCTCATTATTGTTCTAGTCCCTCCCAGTTCGTTATCCACCTTAATCTTCTTAGTCATATTGGTTCTTCTTGTGAATTAGGTTAGTCTACTTCTGTTGGATTCATCCATTTCCTGTGTTCCGATTTGACGCTTATAAATGTTTCCTAAGCTACATTGGGATGATGCAATATGGCATAATCATCCACCTGAAGAAAAATCTCACACATATAACTGGAAATGAATGCCTGGAGAATGAAAACTAACCAGAAGAGATTTGAAAGATTTATAGGGTTTCAGAAAAATATAAGTTTGCAACAACAATATAAGAACAAATAAGAACAAACGGTGGACAGAAACTATTTAATGAAAACGTAACAAAATCATCCGGTTATTCATTTGCACGAGGATGTAGGTTTGCAGTCTCTCACCAGGTGGCCTGCGCGCCACAGGAGAGCGGGTCCGAGGCCTCGCTGGCGAAGCCGGAGGCGGCCACCACGTCCTCCGTGATCAGGGAGAAGTCGCTGCTCAGGCTGGTCACGCTGCCACGGTGAATGGGCTCTGCGGACGGAAGAAACGCACAAACGCTTCAGATCCCATCTCAACCGCCATCCATTACCTGCCGTTTATATCCATTTTAACCCGCCTGGGGGCAGCAGATGGAAATTAGCATTGCCGTTCGTTAACACGGATTATTGCGGCAACCAAATGACATTACATTACAATCACTCAGCGCACGCTCTCATCCACAGAAACTTGCAACGTAAACGCTTAAGTCTAAAATAAACAAAGTAATATCAGTTGTACAACCATCTAAAAAGTACTGCCAGTCAGAGTGTGCGCTTTTAGTCCATTCAAAGGTTGCAGGTTCACATCAAATGTGAGGCACTGCTGCTGTAGCCTTGAGTATCGTTAACCTGAATTTTGTCAAGATATATGCAGTTACTCGCGTCACTATGGGACGCGAGGGGAGCCGAGAGGTAAATAAACGTAAATATATATATACAGTGCATCCGGAAAGTATTCACAGCGCTTCACTTTTTCCACATTTTGTTCTGTTACAGCCTTATTCCAAAATTGATTGAATTGATTTTTTCCCTCAAAATTCTACACACAACACCCCATAATGACAATGTGAAAAAGTTTTTTTGAGATTTTTGCAAATTTATTAAAAATAAAAAAATAAATTTCTCATTTACATAAGTATTCATACCCTTTGCTTTAACGTATTTTTAAAGTATCATATTTCATATTTGGTCGCATATCCTTTACATGCTGTTACTTCCTGAAGTCTGTGACCATCAACATTAAAAAACTGTCGATATCTTATTTTCAGGTACTGTTACAAGCGATACTATAACCTCTCTGCATTTGAATGGATCTCTATGGAAATTGGGGGGTGAGACTAGATTCAGCTGTAAATTACACTGGTACAGTATGGAACACATGGCTGGCTAAATGGCTGTAAGTTATCAAGGGTCTGAGCTATCAAACGAGCCCCAAACCATCACTCTGTTGCCAGATATGGAGTAGATGTGGATGGATCACTGCAAGGGTTATTTCTCCGGACTCATTTTCCTATAGAACTTTCCTATAGAACTATGGGGAAAAAAGTCAGGAGAAACAACCCTTGCAGTGATCCATCCACATCTACTCCATATCTGGCAACAGAGTGATGGTTTGGGGCTCGTTTGATAGCTCAGACCCTTGATAACTTACAGCCATTTAGCCAGCCATGTGTTCCATACTGTACCAGTGTAATTTACAGCTGAATCTAGTCTCACCCCCCAATTTCCATAGAGATCCATTCAAATGCAGAGAGGTTATAGTATCGCTTGTAACAGTACCTGAAAATAAGATATCGACAGTTTTTTAATGTTGATGGTCACAGACTTCAGGAAGTAACAGCATGTAAAGGATATGCGACCAAATATGAAATATGATACTTTAAAAATACGTTAAAGCAAAGGGTATGAATACTTATGTAAATGAGAAATTTTAGTTTATTTTTAATAAATTTGCAAAAATCTCTAAAAAACTTTTTTCACATTGTCATTATGGGGTGTTGTGTGTAGAATTTTGAGGGAAAAAAATCAATTTAATCAATTTTGGAATAAGGCTGTAACAGAACAAAATGTGGAAAAAGTGAAGCGCTGTGAATACTTTCCGGATGCACTGTATAACATGATTTACATAGAACTGCTAATCGGGCGATTATGGGCTGGGGCAGAGGGCCCGTGTGGGGAATCCTCTGCAGGGGTGGAGATGGCTCACCATTCGCTGCCTGTCAGGCCCTCCCCTCCAGCCTCCAAAGCCCCATTAACCACAACCCCTCAGGTCTCCTTCCCACAGCACACGCGCCCAATCCTCACACACTTCACCATGACACCCAGCCCCCACAGAGGGCGCTCTCGGTCCATCAGCAAGAAGTCACCACGCAATTACTTCCTTTCTAGTCACTTTACGCCGGGCTTCATTTGATAATCGCTGAACTAGAACTTCTGAAGAGCGCGATTGATTCAAAAGGAGCGATAAGCAATGTGAAAATGTGAGTGGGACGGCCATCCCTGTTCCATACCTACAGCCATAAATGCCCCCCGCACTCGTGTTAGCTTCGCGTCGCGCATATTCAGGGACAGCGTTAAGCTTTAACGGAACACTGCATTCTAGAGGGACATTATCTCAGGTAGAGCAGTCGTCTGGTAATTCCCGTTTCGATCCCCAGCCCCGTCTGGGCAGTGTCAAAGAATCCTCGTGTCCCGGCTGCCTTTCTCCGTTGGTGTGCGAGAGTGTGTGTGTGTGTGTGTGTGTGTGTGTGTGTGTGTGTGTGTGTGTCTGTGTGAGAGAGAGAGACTGGGTAAATGAGAGGCCTTAATTGTAAAGTGTAGCTGTAGGCGCTGGAAAAAGCGCTATATAAATGCAGTCCATTTACCATGTACCATCCATTCAAAGGCCACACGATTCCCTTTCATTTTCATGCACTTTCATCCCAAATCGCGCGGCGGTGACCGAGACAGATGGCGAACCTGCAGAAATGTGCATTTTTCCGAGAGCAAATGAATCTAGACACGAAAGTGTGCCTGCAGTAGGGAGCGGATTGTTCCCCAGGGACGTTTCTCTTGGCGATGTGTGCAAAGCGGAGCTGGCAGCCAAATTATGCGCACCAACACTGAAGCAGGCCGACAGACGTGTCTGACTGCGGCCCAGCCAAACTTAATTCTACCTCTCTGCACCGCAACACCACACCGACTGCACACAGATCAGCAGTAAATAAAACCAGACAAAAACTCTCTCACAAGACGGCCACAGCGACTGCGGCGGTGAATAGGATGACCACGGCGTTGGTGATGGCCAAGATAATGCGGATGACAGTTATAACGATGGCGATGACCTTGATAACAGTGATGATGATGAGGATGACCGTGGTGATTGTAGTGATAATGGTGCCGACGGTGTTGATAGCGATACTAAAGACAGTGGCTATGTTTACATGCACACCAATCCCCAGATTATTTTGAGTAATCAGTTTAAGGCCGTATTCAAATTAAGCGTTTAAATGGTTCGGAATAACGCAACTTCTGTAATGCCCGGGTTCGCATGGATTCTTTTCAATCGGTCTAAGGCAGGAGTTCCCAAACTGTGGGTCGTAACCCAAAGTGGGGTCCGCCTGATTTGAGGATGGGGTCGCCTAAAATTTTTATTAAAAAAAAGTTTCTGAAAATAAGACGTCCAACATTTCAACAACGCAAATATAAAAATGTAATCGTTACTTCATACATTTCAACCAATCACAGATTGCATCTACTCGGTGATTCATGTCATTTTCAACAGAGGCGTGCGTGCGTACGTGCACGTGTGTTGGGGTCGCGTACATCTGGCCCCCTGTGGAACAGACATAATAACCCACTCTTGCAGTTGGATTAAGCGTGAAGAGTTTCTTCAGCTGTCCAAAAATGTGCTTTCATTAATAACTGTGCCGCCGCTCTGGGTGCTGCTGTTCGCAATGTTGGGTTGAGTTTACAGTCCCACCGATATATCGGGCCGATGTTTGCGTTTGTGGACCATGCCGTATGGAGAATGGAAGTGTGGCTCAACTTACTCATCAGGCAGAGGTCCTCGACTGTGAAGTCGCAGTCTTTGAACTGGGAGTTCTTCCTTCTGTGTGACACACACACACACACACACACACACACACACACACACACACACACACACACACACACACACACACACACACACACACACACACACACACACACACACACACACACACACACACACACGATGGAAAGTTACTCCGCAACATCAAGGAACACAGAATTTACCATTAATTTGTTTTGTTAAGGATGGTGCACCTGTAACTGAACCCCCAAAAATTACACGAGAACTGTTGTTCTCGAAGAAAGGTTCAAAGGACCAAATTCTCAGAATGTTCTGGAGAACTTGTGGTTTGTATGTTGCCTTTAATGTGAGGACATGATTTCCAAATGTAGCCAAACGGGGAGAGCTCAGAGAGCCCACAGGTACTCACCTTTGCTTCCTCACAGATGAGAACTTCTCAGAGACTATGTGCTTCAGAGTGCTTCAGAAAATTGAAGCAAAAAAAGAAAATCTGCCAAACAGAAAGGACAACAGGGAGGAATTTGAAGAGAAACAGAAAGGGGGAAATCATTTAGTGAGCACTGCCCCCTAGCCTTTGAAAACAGAATTGCATCTGAAGAGAAATCTCAATATAGTCGTAGCTCAATGACAGGTTACTGTGGAATCGGTAAAGTAGTGCTAAACTAATACAAAACTAAAATAGAAATCCAAGTGTTAAAATAATTGCATTTCTATTCTTGGTCTTATCAGCTATTTATTAAGCAGTTAAACTAATAATAACAATCGGAACGACACAAGTGTTTCCAAATAGTGTCCAACTCCCTGAGGGATACTACGTATGGGTGAATTAGAGGTCCTTTAAATGAGAGGCTAAGGAGTGTTAGCTTACCTCCTCTCCTTTACTGAGTCTATCTGGCAGCATGTGTCTGTGAGGGAAGAAATTAATAAATAACATTGTTAAAGGTTATCTTATTCCTGTCCAATTATCAAAATTATTCAGTTACATATAAATTACGCATTCTGAAACATTCCATCAGCAACAAACCATTAAAGGTTGTATCAGCGATTTTTGGTGGAAACATAAATGATCACATTCATCTGATTTTTCCTCACGATCCGCTAGCTGCCCGCCCCATAAGCAGGCCGTCAAAAAACCGCGTCTCTGTAGGCAGCCTATGCTCCGAGATCGTACACAAAAACAATGGTACTACCAACTACTCAAAACCAAAATAAACAGTATTCCAACCAATCACAATGATCTGCACAAACGTGACGTCACTTCTGAAGCGAAATCCCAAACAAACATACTTATGAATAATTATGTTATGTTTTAAAAAATAGTGTTCAAGCATCCAGAATTATAATCACGTTAATAACGTTTGTAAGAAACCAAACCGTTTGTAAATCCGTCAAGATTTCAGCGAGATAAGAGTATTAGCGTTTGTGCAGATCATTGTGATTGGTTGGAATACTGTTTATTTTGGTTTTGAGTGGTTGGTAGTACCATTTGTTTTTGTGTACGATCTCGGAGCATAGGCTGCCTACAGAGACGCGGTTTTTTGACGGCCTGCTTATGGGGCGGGCAGCTAGCGGATCGTGAGGAAAAAAAAAATAATTTATGTTTCCACCCAAAATCGCTGATACAACCTTTAATTGACACTGCAATAAAAAACACAGATGTAAACATATATAAATGTGCGCATGCATGCATATACCAGAGAAGCCAAACGAGGATGTTCCAGTACACGTGCACTAGAGCCATTACGGCCGGATGAAAATGTTCAAAATAAAACCCAGTACCTTTCTGTATATAATGTTTACTCAAGTAAAATGTGCCTTTCCGCTACAGTCAATGTGGAAAATCACACATCATAAAATCGCGAGCATGTGTGTGTGTGTATGTGTGCGTGTGTGAGCAGAGGCGAATAATGAGAGCATAGGTGACTTAAAAAAAAACCTCATATAATGAACCTGTGTTTGAAGTGTATTTATTGATATTGCAAAGGGATGGAGGGTTTGAGTCTGTGTGAAAATGATTCAGCCACAATCGCTTTTTTTTCCCTGGCTGGGGTCCCGGGAGCTGGCTGAGATTTGCGAAAAATAATTACTCCAGCTATCTGCTGGGGCGCGTTTCTGTTTGACGAGTTAAATTTAGAAAGATGTGAAGCGGTAATTATGAGAAGAAACCCTCCAGAGATGCCTGGCATTCCGTTTGGCCCTTTCGCTTCTGCTCAATTTTAACGTTACGACGCCTGTTCAATTATTTATACACAGAGGACAGCCTTGGATTCGCAACTCAAATTGCAACGTGTTTTGAGTTAAAAATTCACAAATACCTACCCGAAGAGGAACCAGTCGTAGGCGATAGTTAGGTAGAGGATTTCAGCTGGCTCCAAACTGGCATGGACTGCACCATCCTATTAACAACATGCAATAAGAAATGTACATCCAACTGACTTCATTCCATTACGTTTCTCACAAGTAATAATAATACAATCTGCCTTTGTAAGAATTCACACCTTGGATTTGAAACAGTGGGTGACTGATTTCTCTTCCCTTGCATTTGTAATTATGGTTGAAAACCAGAGTGATGCGTGATATATACAGTACATATAATACCTATACACAATGTTACACATATGGACACGTGTGTGCCTCTGTGTATAACTAGGACCCAGGTCATCATTTTGAGGTCACCTCACAGCTGCCTGAGAGGAGGGCCAGGAATACAGGAGAGAGCGAGAGAGAGAGAGAGAGAGAGAGAGCGAGAAACTCACCGCCCATAGGGACAGTCTCAAGAGAGAGACGAAGAGGGGCGTCCTGTCCCAGCCGGATATGCAATGAACCAGCAAACCACTCTCATCTACGGCAGAAACACCAACCCAAAAAAAAAGAACCCACAACGTCACCGGCACTTTCATCGTCACAACCAGACTCAACTACAGCCATTCCCTTTGGTCGCTTTTGATCCTTTTGTTTTTGCCTTTACAAACTGTTTAACAAAACAAAATCGTACTGACAAAGGGTAAAACCGAAGAAGAAAAAACTTTATAAATGAGCAAACTCACAAAGGAATAAATAAAAGATCAAAAGGGGGAAATTATCAAGTCCATTCGGTAGCATGGTTTGGTTTGTGAGTGACACAGCCGGTCTCTCCACAACTGTCAGACTCCAGCCCGTTTATTCAGCCAGGAGCTCCAAGCCTTTCCCGTGGGTTTTGCACTCGGTTTCGTCATCCACGCCATCACTCCTGCCTGCCGCCCCACTGAGGGCCGCGTAGGGGGGGGGGGGGGTGAGATCAAACGGCGAGGCTCATTTAGATCTCTCACGGAAAAATAGAAAATGTGTTTCCAACTGTTTTAAAGGGCTTCTGAAGTTTGCTCATAAATTACTGGCGACCAGGGCCGCTGGGATCGTCCGCGAAATGCTACTGCAATTAGCGCGGTCTGTCGGAGATGTTAGCCGGGATTTCTGCATAAATCGGCTGAAAAGCTTTGGCACCGGCGGGATGTTCCGCTGGTTCAGCCCCTGATTTCACTAGCAGACCCAGGCACAAAGACCAGGCACATCTGGACTCAACTGTGGCTATAAACAGGGCCATAGAAAGGCTACATGCAGCACTATAAAACAGTACAGAAATTGTGGCATCACAGCCAGTTATAACCCATTTATACATTCATACAATTATTAGAATGTGTACGTTAGTACTACGTGCCAGGAAGCAGTGGGTCCAAACCTGTTGGGAGGTAAATGTAATGAAATATACTTTTGGTGTTACACGTTTTCCATAGACATTCATCCCAGTCAAATTAAAAACTGCGCTCATTAAATAATATCAGTTGTTACTATACGCATTGCTTTCGAGTTCGACACATTAAATAAATTACATATTGGAACGTGTTTCAGGCTACACTTTAATAATAAAATGCATTCGGTCATTAAGCGGGTCAAAAACTCTTTGCAGTAAATGACCTTGGGAGGATAATTACATCGCCTGAACAACAGAAGAGGTTTTTTCCAGAGACGCTGGTGTAACAGGTGCAGTAGAGGGAGACCGCTCACCGTCGCTGTTGATGATGTGAATGAGCAGCTTCAGATAGTTCTGTGTCTGCTGGACCAGGTCCCAAGACTGAGGAGGAAGAATGAGCGGGAGAGCGTGTTACACACTGCGCTTCACGCCGCTTTGCACACACGCTGGAGCAACAACGCTCGAGCGGATCGCTCAAAGTCAAGCACTGCATTCGACTCGGCCGACACCTTCGACGGACATGAGCCACGTCCACAAAGTCACTATGTGCCAAGTCAAGACTGTGCAGTCCTGTTCCTGGCCAGAGGGTGTCACTGTAGGACAGTAGTGTTCAGAAGCACAGTTCATGGGTTCTACAATGTGGCGACAAAAAATTCTTTTTAAAAAAGGAAACCATATTATATACCTGATATTCACTCCAGTCTATGTTCAAGTTCTTGGCAAAGGAAGCAGGGATTGTCAAGGGTGCGTCTACAAAGTCCTGAAGATGAAGGAACCAGCCAGTTAAATTACAGGAAATCATTTGCAGGGACACATTTCTTTCTGAATTACCAACCATCAAACTTAATGCAAAACAAACAACATTCCTAAAAAACATCACTATGTTTATGAAGCGTTATACAAAATGTGCTTTGCTAAGGTCTAGAGGAATTAAGCAAACAAAAAAAAAACAATAACAAAAAGGAAACATTGAAAGAGTAAAATATCATCTCTCTTAGCATTGTTACTGCTTTAATTACTTGACTGCATGATCTCTTGAGTATTGTAGACTGTATGACTGCTGTATTTATGGGAATACCTGGTTCCAGTTGAAAACCAGGCCCTCTGCTGTGTAGTCTCTATCTTTGTAGTCCTTAAAAAATTCACAGCCTGGAAAGAAACGCAGTGGATCAATAAACTTCTGAGACCTGAAATTAAAACATTTCCAGTTTACTTTTGCCAACCCAAACTAGTCGCTTAGGGCAGGTGCTCCCAAACGGGGGTAGGTAAAGAAATAAATAGGTTGCTGGATGGCTCATTCAGTTAAAGCAACACGCTGTGGTGTATGTATGAGCCTCACAGCCTTGGATCGAACCCGGACCGTGCCAGAGAGGACCGTGGCCTGGAGCGCCATAGGGCGACACGCAATTGCCGATTGCGCCGCCCAGGTAATTGCCATCGAGTGACTGCTGGTCGATCGGGCGCCCGTAGATGGCAGTCAAAACTGCATATGAAAGGTCCCTCCTCCAGTCTATGTGAGCTTTACGGTAGTTTTTTCAATTTTTTTTTTCTTATTTTATCAAAGTATACATCTGTAGCGCACGTCCATTTTGGGAACCAACATGCGTCACATTCACGTGACCCAGGACTGAATTTCCAGAAAGACTACATAAACCAACATGCGTCACTGTCATGTGATCCTGGGAGGAATTCCCAGAACATGTGACCAGTAGGACTGGATATAGTATGTTACTTCCCCTTCTGTACCCCATAAAATGACTTGGGAACTTCATGTCCAGTCTCTTGGGCTGTGTCTGAATCAGAGCCCCATCTACTGCGCCTTGTCTCCTGCATACAGTGCACTGGCAGAAGTGTGCTGTTTAATGTGCAGTGTTTAGCAGTCCATCATACTATTTTCCAACCGCACTGTGGAAGTGTCGTAAGCAGGTCATAAGACATCCCACCAGTGTTGCCATGTCAGCGGTTTTACAGCTAAATTGGGATACTTTGAAAGTGCAGTCACGGGTAAAAATGAAGTCGCATAGCATGTACTTTAAAAAGTAAAAACATGATGATTTCTATTTAAAATACGCTGGTATCGGTTAAAAATAGCCTATAATTTGGGCTAGTTTTACAGGATCAGGCAACCCTGTGCCCCACTCTTGCGCTGCCATGTCACGTGTTGTTTTTGTTGTATTTGAAGGAAAACGTCAGCGAAGCTTCACGTCATATTTATGTGACCAAAATGTTTGTGTACTTCTTGAAGTGTGCTCCCGAATGTACTCAGCGAAACCCCGGTCTGTCATCTAGGTGTTTGAAGTATACTGCAATTTGAAAAAAATTTGCATACTCTACGACTTTCTAGCCCCATCTACTCACCAAGGCTACTCAACAGTGTGGAAGTGTGACTTTTGGCTTATTTCCTGTCCACCTTCCCGGTTGGGGAACGGGCGAGACTAGGCCGAGGCAAGGGAACACGCAGAGAGAACCCCTCTCTCCCTCGGGTTATGCGGCCACAGCGACAGCTCTCCCCAGCTCTTAGCGTGTTCGAGCAAAGCCACTAAAACTGCATCCAACAACTGGGATCAGTTTATCGACCAGCTACATACGACGTCATACGACGTAGCCGTAAAGCGACAGACAGGGAAATGTGTGTAGCCTGCATTACCACACACCGCAAACCGCAAAGAGTTCAAGAAACCACTTGTTGAAAGGACAGAAGGAAACTTTCGCTCCAACAGCAAATCTGCAAAGATTCCAGCAACGACTCGTCAGCAAACTGACAGCCAGACCCAAAAGACAGAATTTTTCCCTCAGACGTCAAGAAGCCACGGACCCGCATGCGTACTCCAGTACAGTAAGACTGACACGCAGGCATCCAGGCAGTAGTTTAGGAAAACTTTTGTTTAATGTTTATTGTCAATGTAATTGACTGATTGTATTCATTGTGTGTATTTAGAGTATAACTTCTCACTTGCAGGCTATTGACAGCGAATAAGCCTTGCATAGCTAAAGTTACATACTATAACTTACAACGAACAGTAATTTACAATCCGCCTCCCTTTTAAATCGAGATATGTGCATGTGATTGCCCTTATACTAATAACTAACCCATTAGATCCTGTGCCAGTAAACGGACAGGGGTCTCGGTACACGTGTTTCTGGCACACAGAAAGAGAACTGTGTATTCTAACATGCTTCATTCATTTTCCACACTTTGGTTTTCCTTCACTGCTTTTAGGACGTTAGTTGTTCAATAAATTATATTTTGTTATACCTGGTCGTCAGTCTGATTGTTTGGATAAGTATTTGAGCCTGCCCCACCTTAAAGAACATACACCTTCAGATTAAGTTATTGGTTATTTTTATTTTAACATTTAATATTGAAATTCATAATCATGATTTAATAATTAATTAATCGTATGAGGCTCTATATGTATGTACATTCTCAACACTAGTTGGCGCTCGTGGGAGGGTACGCGTGTATATTACCGACATAACTGGTAAACCAATGTGAAGCTAGATAAATTTACATGTGACGACTGTAAAGACGTACACGTTTTAACTACCTGTCTTCACTACCAAATTCTTAATGCACCTAACGACACTACACTTCCTCGTTATACATTTCATACTTTCAGATAAAATAGGCCTTAACTGGTTTACACATCCTTGGCAATGTTATGATCATTATCATTCATTTAATATTTGTATTTTGCTAAACGGCTAAAACATCTTGTGTACATGCATGATGCAACGGCATCACAAATGTACTAGTGCGATTAAAACATTTTGTAACACCGGCAGCACCCGCCGCAATGACCATCTCACCCCCCAGCTTCTTACCAGCTGGGAACGGTGCCCAGATGCCCATCACCGGGCCACAAAATGCAATGATCAGCTTGTGTGACAGGATGCCGCTGGTAGACTGCCAGACTAACCCGAGCCTAACCCATTTATAAAATGCATTTCTTTCGGAAAATTATGCCACCGATTCTCCATAGTAACGGTCAGCTCCTATAGTACCTCCCTCTCTCCCTTCGTTCCTATTGGGGATGGTAACTGGTATATCACAGTTTACGAATATTGATATTTGTGTAGCCGCGTGTGCGAACACTCATTGCCCGTGGGCACTGCCCTTGGTCAAACCTCTTCACTGATATCAAACAGACATGTCGATTTGGAATATTTTAACCCCTTTATGCAGACTCCCTCAGTGGCCATGCTGTCGGCACCGTGAGATTGCTCTAGCTGTTTTTATTATGCATTATTAGTACACAATGCATGACAACTATTCCAAATACTGAATTTCTAAATGGCACCATTGTCAGGTAGGTGGTCCGTTTAACAAGCAACCCATCCCCCAGTCTAAATGGCACCATTGTCATGTAGGTGGTCCATTTAACAAGCAATAACATTAGCCTGAATGTATGCCAATACAGTGGTGAAAAACGCTGCTCACTCAATTTCAAAATAAACAAGTGAAACTCTTGTGTAATCATACCACATCATTCTACTACCACTATCTGCTACTAAATATGAAATAGATATACAGTCCTATCATTGGTTTTTAGGAATAGCAATGTCTCCTTCAAGATTCAGTGGTCATTTATTGTCTTGGACAATCCGTTTGAGAAATACACACCCCTTCATAACACTAGTACCCAATCTGAAACGTCTGTGTAAAACCCCGCCTGCTGTTCAAGTCTTTGTCACGCATTCCAGTTAATTCTGGTTTGATTGACAACTCTTTTATCCAATAGAGGACATTATAAGTTTCCCAACGGTGTTTTTACATGCTTGGAACAAAAAAGACGACCGACCGCAACAGAAAGTTTAGTTGTGTCGCTACAAATGTGCACAATGAATTAGAATAAACGCGCAAATGCATATTTGCTCCGTGAGGTGCAGGGCATGCAGCAAAATATTACATACTGTAGACTACAGAAACTAGACTAGGCAAGCCTAGATCAGATCGGACGCCTGTATGCAGCCAGTGAGGAACATTTGACAAGGCACGGCGGATATTTTTATGTATGGAAGCATATCCGCGCCAAAATTCAAAAGAAAATGCAAATCGGCGATTGCATTTAGTTTACATTCGATGTGCGCAAAAACCATGACATAATTCAAATGAAAATGCAAAAGGCCACTTTGTTAATGCAAATATTTCATATTAAATTTCTCGCCCTTTATGACACAACCCTGTCATAATTTAAATGAGAAACCACATTTGCATTAGCAGTTTCGTATTCTGATCACTTTAAGGGTTGTTTCTCCTGACAAATTTTCCTATTGAACTCTATGGAAAAATAAGTCAAGAGAAGAAACCCTTCAAGTTATCCATCCATATCTACTGCATATCTGGCAGCAGAGTGATGGTTTAAGGCTTGTTTGATACATCAGACCCTTGATGACTTAGAGCCATTTAGCCAACCATGTGTTCCACACTGTTCCCGTGTAATTTACAGCTAAATTTAGTCCCACCCCCCAATTCCCATAGAGATCTATTCAAATGCAGAGACTTTATAGTATCTCTTGTAAGAGTATCAGAAAATAAGATATCAAAAGTATTTTGCTGTTGTTGGGTCACAGACATCAGGAAGTCATGGCATGCAAAGGATATGCGACCAAATATTAAAAATGATTAAAAACTTTATTCTATATATAAATGCAGGGGTGCCAATAATTGTGGCACACATGGTATTGTTAAAAATAATTATTTCTTGATGAGGGATTTTTTTTCTCATAATAAATTTACTTCAATTAAAGGTTGGATCTTTCTAATTTTTTCAGTGTGAGATTAAGCTAATTCACCAAACGGGAATCTGGGAAAAGGGGTTAAACTCAAACTTTAGAGACCGTACTCTCAATGTTAAGAATACAAAGGTTGGCCTATAAAGTCTGTGATTGCATTCCTCAATGTGACAGAGGGAGAGAGGGCTGACACTTACCTGGATAAGGCACAGAGAGCAGAGTGAAGTCCGCGTAGCGCTGGGCCTTGTCCACCTTCTCTGAGGAAGTGACACTGGGACAAAAGGACGGTAAACAACAAGATGAGTGGATGTTATGCAAATTTTATAACAAAGCGGGCAGCCTGAAGTCCCAATTGCTTAATGCGCAGTATTAAGCATTTGAGCTGTGTGTGTACTTGTGGCACGCATAGGTAAATCTCATTACATATCAATCAATGCCATGTTACCCGCATTAGCTTAATGTTAGATACAAAGTCTGACAACATGGGAGTTTCAATGTTAGCGAGCAAGCTACTTTTGCAACCTTAGGACTGTCACACCAAGGGGTAGAGGGCTCAGTTGTATCCTCCAAACATTAATAACTGCACGGTTACTCTTCTCTTCCACACGTTAGTTAACTAGTCAGCTATCTGATTGGAGCTAACCGCCAGTTAAAACTCCCTTTTCTTCTATATCATTCTTCTAGCTAGCTATAACAAAGAGAAATATTCAGCACTATTGCATAAAAGCACAGCCATCTTGGTAAATCCTGCCATTGCGATACGGTAGGTCTTACTGGTACAGCTTTTTACACAAATGCGTTTGCTTAACCTGTCAGTTAAACTCCAAACGTAACTCCACCATTCCAACAGCCTGGTTCTAATGTCACCCTTAATACGCCTACAATCTGTGGCATTTACCCTCCGTACCACCCTGCAGTGGTAAGAAAGGTAAATGAAGGGTAAACTCCATGCTCACTTTAGGCCAAACTTGACCTTCTTGTTCTCCACCATGAGGTCACAGATGTAGCGCACAGAGAGGTAGCGTAGCAGCTTGATGTCCAGGCCCCGCACCTTGTCAAACAGTTGGGACTCCCCGTTCCTGCAAGTTTGAGGAATGAAACCAGGAAGTAAATGCACGTAGGAGGAACAGTAAACAAAGCAACAGCAAACATGAGGAAGAAAATTAGAATATTTTCCTAAATACGCGTATGGGCCCAAAGCAGAAACTGTCAAAAAGTCATCTAAAAACAGAAAACATTTGGAAGACGCTACCACCCAAATACACCTACTATGAGGCCATATCAGAAAGTGCCAACAAAGGAGTCAGTCAATAGCAGCAAATATGATGAATACGACAAAATCCTAAAATACTAACATGAACCTTGCATGGAGTTACTTTCCATTACGATTGAGATTTTTTAGATTCAGGGTTTCCACACTTATCAATGCCATGAATTCAAGAACTCTGAGTCATTTAAAGGTCTCATACCCCCAAATTCGAGGACCCATAAAAATGTTTAAGACGATCAATAATGCAATATGAAAGTGGCTCAATATGCATAAAAATTAATGCTGTACCAGGATCAGCTCTATTAATCCCAATCCCCCTAGCAACTCCACCCCCCACCATTTTACATAGAATGTGGATTCTATAGACATGAATAACATTTAAAAAATGACAAACTTGAGGATAAGGATATTTGGAAAAGATCTCTACAAAAAATAAACTTCATAAATTCTTCAGTGAAAAAGTTGTTACTTTAGCTTAGGCACTTTCAACATGTTTTTTTTTAAGGTGCATGTGAACCCAGCGTGGTTGGGTAGGGTTCTCACCTCGCTGCGCTGTCTTCCCCTGGAACTTCCTCCGATTCTGCCACAGTGTCGTCAGCGCCCCCTGAAGAGAGAGCGGAACATCATCAGTGCCCCGTAAATAAGAAGGGGCCTCTCTGCAGCCTGGGGCCATTAACCGAGGATCTGAACCCCACGTCCGTGCCTGCAGCTGCAGCTCGCCGGAGACCGTACCGCAGGCTTTCCCACACCAAAAGAAAAGGGGGGCACAAAATGCTGTGCTAATGGGGAAATCACTCACCAAAAATAACAGCTGTGCAGGAGTTAGACTAACTTAAGAACACTGAGCTGGGTCACAACAGGCATTCTAGAAACCTCACAAATAGACAATGAAGAAGGGAAAAAATCTAATTTAAAAAAAGGGGAACGGGAAACTACAGGCTGCGGAGCAAGACTAGGTCTGGAAGATTTACTGAATCGGAGGCAAACAGTTTTGCCTTTTTGTCAGCAACCTTCAACGAGTTCGCTTCAGAATTTAAATGCTTTGGAGAAGGCGGAAGGGCAGGGAACAGACATAGGACCAGGGGCCAGTGCCGTTTCCCAGTGAAGACAGCACTAGCCAGAACCACACATTTTACCTGATTTAACTTCAACCATACATCTCTGAACCATGTACAACAGCGGTCAAACAGAAATATACGGAGAAAGTGCCGGAATCAAAAGAGCTAGAGTGTTTCTACAACAAAGAAATGAACCGCTAAGTGTGAAATCAAGTACAATGGATCTCCACACAGTGATCCAGGGTTTTCTCTGAGTTTTCAAACTGCCAGGGTGTTAAGGGTGAAGCAGGACCCTTGTTACCCTCCCAACCCACCCCCCGTGCAACGTTTTGTGAATTCCAGTATTTGCCCTAAATACTTTACCCTTCATGCTTACCCCTGTGCTTCCGAAGTTTCTTGATCCTGTTGTGCTGGACTGATAAATAGACATCATGTAATACTAAGTTACTAACTGCTCATGTTACACGCTGTTTCATTTTGTATATAATAGGGAAAAAAATGATACATCACAACCATATGAATCTGAAAACCATAGACATATTTTCATAGCAACACTATACACTGAATATCACCTTCATGCTCACTCCTGCTCTTCTGTTGACCCTTGAACCTCCTGACACTGCACTTGCGCAAGGGTGATAAACAGACATTACGTAACTAGCATCAATTCCTCATCTAAAAATCATTAGCGCTAATACTTACACTTAGCATTTCCTTTGGAAGTTATTATTAATTAATGGTAATTGATTGTGCTAATCTAAAGCAAAAACGCTGCCACATGGCCTCAGCTCTGATGTCAGATAGACATTCACACTGCTTGCCCATCCTCCACCTCTCCTCTAGCAGTTTGGCTGAAAAAGGAGTCCTTTTGGGAGCCTTTGGCTTTTCTATTTTGACGTTTAAAAAAATATTTTTACAACAGGCATTATTAACAGAGGTCAAACAAGGGACGCTCACTATCTTGACAACTAATCTATGGGTTAAGTTCCACGTGTTAAAAAAAAAGTTCCCATTATCCTTCTTTTGACCAAAGTGGGTCTGTGGGGATAAAAAAAACCTTTCGGGCTTTTAGGATGCTTTCCGCAGGCGGCACTCAGAATACCAACTTTAAAAAAATGTTACTTTACAAATTACTTTACAAAGTGGATAAAAGTTGCTCAAAGTTCACAGCTGACTGTCCATGCTGGACCAGAGGGCTGTTATTGCATTGTACAATCTCACTTATCTAATCTCCTAAAAGCAAATTCCACAGAGCGAGTGGCGATTGGGCAGATTGATTGAAGAGACCAGCGACGCGTGGCAAGGTGGGGGGGGGGGGGGGGGGGGGGGCTGGGGGGGTTGAGGGCGCGCAGGTGGGGACAGCGCCGCTGTGTCAGACGCTTCGCGTTTGTTTGTTAAACCGCGCGGATCTAATCCGTGTCCTCCTTTTGAGGCTGGGAAGGAAATGCATGTCGGACACTGAACAGCTTCAGCACTGAACCTTCTCTAATGATGTTAACAGATTTACATTTACAAACCCCAATTCCAAAAAAGTTGGGACAGTATGTAAAATGCGCAGAAAAGCAGAAAGCAGTGATTTGTAAATTCTCTTTTACATATATTTAATTGAAAACTGTACAAATGATAGATTATATATAGATATATATAAATATATATATATATATATATAGCATAAACAATTAGCGTACCTGAAAATAAGATGGAGTATTTAGATATCCTTTTATACCCAGTCATGATAGCTTCACCGGTTTACCTGTGGAATGTTCCAAACAGGTGTTTTTTGAACTTGCCAGTCTTTTTTGGAACATGTTACATTACATTACATTACATTACATTATAGGCATTTAGCAGACGCTCTTATCCAGAGCGACTTACACAACTTTTTAGCATATTTTTTTTACATATTATCCATTTATACAGCTGGATATATACTGAAGCGATTCAGGTTAAGTACCTTGCTCAAGGGTACAGCGGCAGTGTCCGACCTGGGAATCGAACCTGCAACCATTCGGTTACAAGGCCAGTTCCTTAACCATTATACTACATTATACAACCATTATACTACACTGCCGCCTATTCCATGTTGCAGGCATCAGATTCAAAATTAGCGTATATTTACAAAAATCAATACAACTGAGAAGGGAAAGCATTAAATATCTTTTCTTTGTACGGTTTTCAATTAAGTATATCTAAAAGAGAATTTATAAATCACTGCTTTCTGCTTTTATGTGCATTTTATTGTCCGAATTTTTTTGGAATTGGGGTTTGTTTAATTTACGACTATTTATCTTACAAACAAAAGCACAGCCAACTACACATGAAGACACATTATTTTTGCATTACTGCCATGTTGCTTAATATGCTTTCTCCCGTACCCCGTTTGTCTTGGTCCATTACGTTAGACTATGCCATGTTGCCAGTGATGATCTCAATCTTATAAATGGCTAACAGTGTTGTTGTTTTGCTTCCTGTGTGTCTCGCTGCCCGGCTCATCTCACTGGTGTCTCGTGACTGACCTGAGAAGATGTAGTTATAGCCAGTGCGTCCGTACAGTTCTCCCCAGCCAGCGAGAGTGGAGGACCGGCAGATGTGCTGTAAGACGGGAAAACGATTCTCGTTTCAAAAGACTTTACGACCAACCATTGCTCTCCATGCACGCTATAACTGAGCATGAATGACACATACTGTATACACACACACACACACACACTCAGACATAAATGTATATAGTTAAGCAGATATAACATTCCAAAAATAAAAGATATTTTCATTTTTTAAATAAAAAGTTAAATCGTTCCTTTCACATCATGTCCTTGGACCACTGAACCAAAAACATGGAAATGTAGCATTTCTTATGAACACATCTCAACCATGAAGAAATAATACATTCTTATGCAAAAATGTGCAACTGGGTGTTCAGTTCTATCTGCACAAGCACTCATTTCTAGCAATGAGTCTGGAGTACTATGGTGTTGCTGAGGAAGTAACGTTTATTCGAGCATAAGATTTAAAACATTTCACATATTTTAGATGGCCTAAGGGTGCTAAACACATTGTTAGACATTGTTCTGAAGAATGCGTGCGCCCAGCAGAGTGTCAAGCCCCTGGAGGTCCCTGCGAGCACCAGGCCTGGCTCAAAGCCTTTGTCCTGCCCTAGGTGAGATTGTGGAATGGGGGGCGCCAACTATCATAAACGCAACGCTTTTTTTTTTTTTTTTCTCCTTCGTTTGCCACCCCACCAGAAGGATGGTGACCTAGGCAATCATTTATGCGGCCTATACTTAGAACCGGCCCTGACGAGCACCTGCATTTGAATTGCACAGGTGCTCTGACAAGGTCAGTAACTTGCACTGCAGTGAATGTACCCTGCAGTACGGTGAGAGAAACCTGCAGCATGGAGAGAACCCAGCAGCATGAAGAGAGAGCCCAGCAGCATGGAGAGAGAACCCAGCAGCATGGAGAGAGAACCCAGCAGCATGAAGAGAGAACCCAGCAGCATGAAGAGAGAGCCCAGCAGCAAGGAGAGAGAACCCAGCAGCATGGAGAGAGAACCCAGCAGCATGGAGAGAACCCTGGAGCATAGTGAGAGTTCCCTACGGCATGAAGAGAGAACACAGCAGCATGGAGAGAGAACCCAGCAGCAAGGAGAGAGAACCCAGCAGCATGGAGAGAGAACCCAGCAGCATGGAGAGAACCCTGGAGCATAGTGAGAGTTCCCTACGGCATGAAGAGAGAACACAGCAGCATGGAGAGAGAACCCAGCAGCAAGGAGAGAGAACCCAGCAGCATGGAGAGAGAACCCAGCAGCATGGAGAGAACCCTGGAGCATAGTGAGAGTTCCCTACAGCATGAAGAGAGAACCCAGCAGCATGGAGAGAGTTCCCTGGAGCATAGTGAGAGAACCCTGCAGCATGGAGAGAGTTCTCTACGGCATGAAGAGAGAACCATGCAACATGGAGAGAGAACACTGCAGCATGAACAGAGAACCCTACAGTTCTGTAGTGCAGTGGCAGTACCCACTCACCTTGCCACAATACAGGATGACAGGACAGACGAATCTCCCCCGACAGCGAGCCATCTTGCTGCGGTTGACCAGGTCCTGCAGCTTACCAATCTGCACCGTGCTCTCAAACCTGACAATGGGACAGGATGGGTTACCTCACCATTCACCAGATTACTTTTCCGAAAAACACTCATTACCCACCTGGAAGGAACTTTCCTGCTCAACTCTAGACATTGTCATACAACAGAGGACCTTACTGGCCAGGAGAAATAGAACACTACTCAATTCTTAACTATAAATACTGCTGCTACAGGACGTACTTCAACTTGTCAACAGTTTTCAAAAAATGGTACCAATGCTAAAGGGTAATAATATAGCAATTATTCCGTCTCACAATAATAACATTAGTATCCATAAATAGCTGGAGCTCAACTCCGGACAACACTTTAAGGATGAGGTGTCACTACTGCACAATGAGACTAATGACCGATGACGGAAGCACTCTCTCCCTGAATGACAGCTTCCCTGAGCACACTACAGCCAATTATTGCAAGACAGCGTCAAGCTTCGGGACATAGCCTAATCTTTAAAAATAAACACTTATTTAAGCAAACACATTGTAGCTTAAATAAATGTGTCCTCGTTGCAACTTTGTAGTGTATACAGTACCAATATTCTAAAACGGCATATTCGAAAGCACTTCACCAATCTCACGATTAAGACGTTCGGTTCCAAAACATTATTTTGTTTTTCCAATTGTGGTCGCTACAGAAAATACCTAAATCTAGACGACTGAAACTGCCTCAGGTTCCCCATTGCACATACTAAGATTTGAATATCAAGTTTGTTATTAACTTCGGACTTGGATTTCCGTTACCTGTTTTTATTATGATCCGCACTCTCATACTCCAAGAACACAATCTGCCTGGGATAGTGTCCACAGACTTCGCCATTGGTATTATGGATAACACTGTACTTGTAGTCTCTTCCAAACAGCTCCAAACAACGCTTTTCTATCCTCTCCACCTAAAAGCAAATATACGGGGAGAAAAACAAGACTGACATCAAAGATTTATTGTGCACCAAAACGTCACACTCTTACAACAGCCTGAAACATGAGATGCGTAGTAGTAGTGGGGGGCCTAAGACGTCATAATTACTATAAAATTATTTTTTATTAAATTATCATTCAAGTGATTTCATCGCAACGTAGAATTTTTCAGGGATCGGTGAAACGATCAGCTAACGACAAGAACGCACGTATACTTTCCACAGATGTACTCTTTGCTAACGTTAGCAAATTTGGCAGGTCATATGTAGCTGGAGATTTACCATTTCTACAACGTGAAGCTATATTTAGGCCATATTAGCCACCTTTGGCTAACGTTTGTTACGCGCTAGTCTGCTAGGAAACGAGCTGCAATACAGTTATTTGCTATGCAGTGATGTAGTTATTCGTGAAAGTTTAGTCGGCTAACGTTACATCGAGCTAGCGAGCAATCGTTACTTTGCAGTTAACGTTGACTAGCCTAGGTACTAACTATTAGCTAGATAACTTAAATAAAAGACAACTAGTACTAATTTAGTTAATGTAGCTAGCCTAGTTACTAACGTTACATTAGCTAGATAACTTAAAGCTAAAAGATAACTAGTGCTAATGTTAGTTAACGTAGCTAGTTGTATCAGAAACCTTCCAACTGTAAACAACCCAATTTCAGCAGTGACAGCAAAACACATGCGTGCCAGCATAAGGGTGAAGCTAACGTTAGGTTAAACATTGCATTTACCCGAGGAGTCACTTCCTTTGCTCTGTACTGGGTCTTCGCAAACAAATCGATCAAATCCGCAATTTCCTCGCTCCTTCTGCTGGAGATCCCGGAGGCATTCAGACTGCCCGCCGCGGAGGGTGACGCGGACATCATCGTACGGGCCGAGTTGGGCTCTATTCGGACTCGCCCTCCCTCAAACACCGCTGCACCTTGGGGCAGGGAAGACCCACCAGGCCATCCCTTCCCAGCCACTTTCTTCCTGACCGCCCGCTTGAAGGGGCCGGAGCCGGGTATCCGTCCCGAATTCAGGGCAACGGAAAGTTTGTCACCAGCTAACCAACCACTACACAACTGATTAAATTAGCCAGCCAGCTAGCTAACTGATAAGCTAAGCTAGCTAGCGATAACGAACTCAAAACTAAACAGGCTAATGTTAATGATAGGCTATCAGAAATGTTTGCTTGACTAGCTACCTAGCTAGTGTATAAATCTGATATCCACAAGTGGAGTTTGCTTTTTTTGTGCTTGTTAAAGTAACGTTACGGACAACCATACAACTGGAATACAACATTCACAGACCGCATCGGTCCACTGTTCTGTATCCGAAACGCACAATTCCAAGCCCGGCAAAGACAAGAATCTGAAGTCGTCTGCTAGCTAGCTGTTCCCGGAGAAGTGACTCAGGAAATCTCGAGGACTGCCGGCCTGGTCACGTTTTTCAATGTCATGCCTTCATATTACTTTGCCTTTCGCCGGAAAAAAATAGTAAGACAATGCTTTGAAGCCTAAAATACTATTCCATTGCAGGAACAGATGGAAAAAAAGTTAACTTCTTTGTCAAATGTACGACGGTAGCTGCTTGACTGTGTTGCTAGGCTAGACCAGACGTGGAACAAGTGGTAAACAGGAAATTCAAATAGACATGTGACAAACACCGCCTCCCAAAATATCATCTTAACCATTTCCTGAAGTGACGTAGCACTATGGTATCAGCCACAGAACTATGGTATCAGACGTTTGTGGAAGTACATCGCAGGCAAAATTCTAATGAAAATGCAATACGTAAAAGGGCAATGCAATTCCACGTTTGCATTTAAATGTCCCACTCATATGTGCAAATTATTTCTGAAAATTAAAAGTCAAATTAATTGATTTGCATTTGCAATTTCATATACTAGTATTGACATTTCATTTAAACAGAGATTTGCACGCTTTATGATTAGCTTTATTCAAATGATAATGCAAATTGGAAAATGAAAATCTATTTTCTGAACTGCATATGTTATGTTTCATGTGATTATGCAATAATGGTGTCAAAATTACAATTTATAATTTAAATGTCACTTACCTAATTTGCACTCTCTAACAATGTATTATCAAAGACAGTATACCAAAGAGTGTAAAGGGCTCCTTTTGGGTGTGTGTCCCAATACTCGAAAATGCACCCTCCTTTCCTCCGCTACAACCTCCTCTCCTCCGTGTACCGGAAACGGATCTTTGTATTTTAATCTAATGTTGCTGATTACATCTTAATTACGTATTAATGGTTACATACTAATTAATGTCTCAACGCAAACGACAATGTCAGGTTCATTGTATACTGTAGCCTACATGCAAATACATGCACTTGTGGTAGGCTAGTGGGGGAGTGGAGGAAAGGAGATGGGGAGCAAGGTTATTATTAACTGAAACTGAAACTAATATCAAAAAAACATTTTAGTTAACTAAAATAAAAACTGAAATTACTTTAAAAACTAAAACGAAACTAAAACTGTAATATAGTGTTCCAAAAATAACAAATAAAATAAAAATGACCATGAATTATTTCTAGTTTTAGTTTCTGATCCTCCTCCTGACTGTTGATAGCACAGAACGTTTTTGTTTGGATAATCCGGATTGCATATAGTGTAATTTGAAACATTCAAAACAAAAAAGTTGGGACAGTGTGTAAAATGCACATAAAAGCAGAAAGCAGTCATTTGTAAATTCTCTTTTACATTTATTGTAATGTACAGCTTACTCTAGTCCCACTGCCCAATTCCCATAGAGATCCATTCAAATGCAGAGAGGTTATAGTAACGTTTGTAAGAGTACCTGAAAATAAGATATGAAGAGTCTTTTGATATCCTTTTATACCCAGTCAAGATAGCATTAACTGTTTACCTGTGGAATGTTCCAACAGTTTGAACTTCCCAGTGTTTTTTTTTTGCCCTTGTCCCAACTTTTTTGGAGCGTGTTGCAGGCATCAAATTCGGAATTAGTGTATATTTACAAACATCAATAAAGTTGATAAGGTAGAATTTACAAATCACTGCTTTCTGCTTATGTGCATTTTACATACTGTCCCAACTTTTTTGGAATAGGGGTTTGTATTTTTCTCTCCCCCAACCCAACTATTGACTAAAAAAAATAAAAAATAAAATCGGTTGAAAAACTAAAACTGAAATTGATTGAAAAACTAAACTAAAACTATAAACACACTCTGAAAACGAACTAAAACTAAACTAAATTAGAAAGTGAAATAAAAAAACTAATAAAAATAAAAACTAAATTAAAAACTTAAAACTATAATAACCTTGATGGGGAGTGAAGAATATTGGGACACATCCTGGGTCAATGGTAGTAGGCTACTTTGCTATAAAGGTGGCAGAATTCTGATGGTCATCCAAATGAAAAAGGGAAACAGTGCCTCCTGTCTTTGCCATTAAATATAGTCACCTACTACGCTACAAAGGTGCTAGGCCGATTGCATTAACATTTTCATACTTACACCTGTCAGTCTTCCCATAAAGGCGGGTATTGCGTTTCACGGACGTAACTTCTCTTACCAAACTAAGAGGTGTAGTAGTCTACAATCATATTTTAAACCCAGTTATGTCCTTACAGTGCATATACAAATAAGAAACAATGCATGATTTTACTTGAGACGATTCGATAACAAAGTTATCGTTGAGTTGTTTTACTCATCGTACAGTCAACACTAGACACTCGGAGTGACATCTGGCTCCAAAACCGACGTCGATGGCAGAAAGTGACTAGGTGCCTTGTTGACCGACGACATCGCTGTAGTACCCTATCGACGTTCATCGCTTCACCACAGCATTCGTCGGTTGACAATTCCCTCCCCTGTCGGTCTATGAATTAAAGTATTAAAATAGGGCAGGCTTTTTTTTGCAGTGTATATTGACGGGTGTTGACATAAAGACAAATTAACGGTAACTTCTAAGTTTGAAATGAGATACAGAGACAGCTAACTTAGGTGTTTGGGCTTCTTTTATTAGTGTAGTTTAGCGAACGTATGTGCGAACGGTAACTTTTAACTTTGAAAAGAGCTACAGAGACAGCTAACTTAGGTGTTTGGGCTTCTTTTATTAGTGTCACCCATCCCAAAATTCTATAGGTTAGCTAACATAGGATATGTGCGATTGCGAACGGTAACTTTTAAGAGACCAATGAGACATCCATAAGGTCTGTAAAAATCATATATGATCATACTTGCAAGGTTTTATAAAAAATCATATATGTTGATTAGCGTTATATTAGGCTATATAGGCTATTACTTGTAGGCTATTCAACCAAATAAATGTATGATTGACAATAGGCTATATGGCGGAATTGTCCTAAGATATTTCTCCCTGTGATATGGATAAATGCATAGACTACAGTACATACAAAGTAAACTCTTATCAGAAAATTTGAGAGATGTAGCATGGTTGGTAGGCTATATGTGAGGAGATTGGTGGTAAGAGCATTATAGTGCAATGGTGCTGTTATGTAGGCTAACGACGGTCGATGGGGTGGACCAAATGCCATCTGTGGAACCTGCCATTGCGGCATTCGTAGTGTTCCCAGAAGAGGCGGTCCAGGCAGACGCCTGTTGCCCTAGGCCACAATGCAGAGCAACAGACAATCTACTCTGTAAGGCTTATAGAGTGGCTGCCAGAGCAGCACAAATTGGTAATTCGCTGTCATAGCTAATGCTCGCGCAGTTGCAAATGATGCTTGATGCAGAGGTCGACACCTCATTGAACGATGCGTCGCTACAAGCATTTGCGTTTATGACCCGTGAGTTAGGCAGAGTAATGTCACTTCTCACGGTGACTCGGCGTCAAGTGTGGTTGGCTCAGTCACCCCTACCAGACGCCACAGAAAAAATAATCAGAGTTGTCAGAACCTGGTTGTTCCCGGCCAGGTTTTCACTGAAGCAGCCAGACAGGCACTGGAATGGTCTGTAGAAGCATTAAGACACAAGGAGCAGCAGATGCCCCCCCCTCAACATTCTGGTGTGCGCTGGTCCCAACCAATGGGCAGAAGGGACGCACAACCCGCGTATGGCAGGGGAGCTATTTGTCGTCTGTCCACCCGTGTACCTTCACCGGACTCGCGACATAACCCCGTAGGTCCATCTGGCGGTCAGGCCGCCGACACCAGCTGGTGAATGGGAAGGCTCTCACTTGATCTGAGAGACCTAAATATGTATCTAAAACGATACACTTTCCGGATGCTCCGGACGTTGAACGTTATACACGCCGTACGAACAGGAGATTGGTTGTGAACAGGAGCTGTGGATTTGAAAGATGCATACTTCCACATCCCTGTCGGGGTGGAGAGTCATCGTTCCTACAAGCTCCTGCTGGTTCCTACTATTTGCAGAGGTTGGGCATAGGAGTTCAATGCCCTCCCATTCAGTTTGTCTCTAGCCCCATGTGTACTTACTTGCTGCATGAGCGTGGTTCTATCGCCGCTCAGGCTGAGGGGGCTGAGAATCATACCATACCTAGACGATTAGCTGATATGCGCACAATCGTACGGTATGACGCTCTTACACACTGCCAAGACGTTGGAGCATATTGCCAGATTGGGCATCAACTTTGATTATAGCAAGAGCCAGCTGATTCCGATACAATCAACCGAATACATCGGTTTGCTGCTCGATTCAAAAAGCATGAAGGCATCATGGACGCCCGTCGCATAACTACTGTGCTCGACGTGGTGTCTCAGTTCCGAGTGAATCGGTTCCTCGAAATAAGGACTTTTCAGAGGCGTATGGGCCTAATCTCGGCCACCTCAGCAGTCGTGCCTCTCGGACTCCTGACAGCCAGGGCACTTGAACAATGGTTGAATGCCAAGTCGCTGCACCCCAGGTGGGACTGTCCCACCCGAATCAGGTTAACAAATCGATTTTCAGGCTACTCCGCCCATAGCGACGAGTGAGCCTCCTAAAGGAAGGGGTCCGGATGGGGGTTATACCCTCACGATGTGAAACCCTGGTTTCCCACGGTCCTCTGCCTTGTTTATGATCCTCCCTGGAAAATTCCAGTTTGGGAGGATCTGTTATCACAACAGAGCGGCACTGTTCGGCCAAACATGATGAATCTCTGGGTATGGCCACTGAGAAGCCAGACCCTTCGATACAAGGAGGGCCTATGGGTATATGTGGCAGCTATTTAGCACATGGTGCTTAAGGGAAGTTGCAGACACCGTACACTGTCCAATCCCTGTACTATTGGACTTCTTACAGTCCTTACTTGATAACGGGAAAGCAGCCAGCACACTGAAAACTTATGTGGCTGCCATATCCAGCAGTCCTTGTCACTACAGTCTATAAACCAAGCCAGAAACTTTGGTGTAGTTATGGACTCAGAACTAAATTACAAAATCAGCCTACTATCACCTTAAAAATATAGCAAGAATTAAAGGAATCATATCTAAGCACGAAGTAGAAAAACTTGTGCATGCATTTATTTTTAGTAGGCTTGACTGTCTTTACAGGTCTGTGTAAAAAATCAATCAGAAAACTGCAGCTCATTCAGAACACTGCTGCCAGAGTCCTCACTAACACTAAGAGAGTGGAGCACATTACTCCAGTCCTCAAATCACTGCACTGGCTTCCTGTGTGTCAAAGGATTGATTTTAAAATACTACTACTTATCTATAAAGCACTAAATGGTCTAGGGCCAAAATACATTTCTGATCTGCTTGTGCTTTATGAACCAATCAGACCTCTAAGGTCATCTGGGAAAGGTTTACTCTACATGCTCTATCACGGTGAAGCAATATTCTCCCTCTACAGGGGCTATCACGGTGAAGCAGCTTTTAGTTTATACGCTCCACACCTCTGGAACAAACTTCCAGAAGATCTGAGGTCTGCTCCAACTCTCAGTTCTTTTAAATCAAAGCTTAAAACCTTTTTGTTTGCCTTGGCTTTCAACTGAATTAAATCAGGGGCTATCTATTCATGCACTGTAGCCTTTTATCTGTTTTTATCTTATTTTCTTTTATATTGTCTTTTAAATGTTCTATTGTCTTTTATTTCTTATGAAAAGCACTTTGAATTGCCTGCTGTTTGAAAGGCGCTATACAAATAAACTTGCCTTGCCTAAGGTGGAGGCTGGCCGACTCAGGAGTCACATTGCAGCCTAATGCATCATTCCTGCCCAAATTTGTTTCGGCATTTCACATCAACCAGCCGATCGAGCTCGTGGTGCTTCGCCCCCCGCCAGACGAGGACCTGTGGGACGCACTCCTGATATGCCCAGTGTGTGCGCTGCGATGCTACGTTGAAGCTACCGCTTCCTTCAGACGTGCAGGGCAACTCTTTGTCTGCTACGGCAAGACCAAAGGGACAGCGCACTCAGCTCAAAGCCTCTCCCAATGGGTAGTGAAGGCAAATGTGGATCGAAGGTGAACAGCCTATGAGGTTAGCACTAAACCCTCACTTATTGATATCCAGGGCCGATCCACCAGAAGTATGGCTACCTCATGGGCAGCCCTGGAAGGCGTACCTCATGAAGAAATTTGTGAAACGGCGACATTGACGTCTCCATGCACATGCTCACAGATTGTAAAAAATCTCAATTGGCTGTGACCACAACCAGGGTAGATTCAGAATTAGCAACCGCTTCATGCAGCACTTGCATCAATCAATGTAGCACACACACTCACCGATTGGGAAAAGCCTCACTGGGGTGCGACCACACCCAGGGAAGACTCAGACACTCCTTGCAGCACTTAGTCAATCGACGGAGCGCACACGCTCACAGATTGTGAAAAACCAAAATCTCACTGGGGTGCAACCACACCAAGATAGATTGTAATCAGCACTGGGGTAAAAACTACTTCCCGAAGTACAAAATAATCATAAAAAGGAATGCAGATATTCCTATAGCTGTAAGAAACGTGGCAGCACCGAGTGCCTAACTGCACTATATGCTATATGAAAACGATTATCCAATGCTACCAGCGGTTTTACCACATGCGAGTGCTATCACCGCCTTTGGAGGACGGCGAAGAACCGTAGCTCCGACTGTAGTCACAAGGCGCAGAGGATTGCACAATATACAAACAAGTCTTTTATCTCCACTCTAGCATCGGCGAGAAGAAGAACAGGACTTCCGGAGGGTCTCAATAGTGGGGCGAAAGGCACCAGTGAGACAGAATAATACAGTCTTTCGCACTCGCCTGTCAGTACAATTAAGTGGAATCAGCGCTCTGTTAACACTGACGCATTTATTGATTCTGGGGCGGTCGAGCGCTTTGTGGATGCCTGGTGGGCTAGGGAGCTGCAGATACCCGTTCGTCTCCTCGCCCAACCCCGTTATGTTACCGCTCTCGACGGGTGCCCGTTAGGCACCAGGGTAGTGAAAGAAACCACTGGCCCTCTCTGTATGCGTGTTTCCTATGGGGGTCATTCTGAATGCATTGAGTTTTTCTTGATCGACTCCCCTGCTTATCCTCTTGTATTATGGCACTCCTAGTTGGTCCCGCATAATCCTCAGGTCAGCTGGGGTGAGAGTAAAAACACCATCCTTCAATGGGGCCCCCAATGTGCACCGCATTTTCTGCTGACATCATCGCCCGCTCCGGGCGGTTATGGGTCTGTCTCTAAATCTAGTTCGGTCAGCGAGTATGAGGAAGCGAGTTTTCCGGCCAATCAGACTTGGTCTTCTCCTTTCTCAGAGGATAGGGAGGAGAGTTTGGCCTGGGATTTGCTGGCTGATTGGAATCCTCCGATGGACGATCTATCCATGGAGGAATTCTCTGATTCAGAATGAATTTTTGATTCCCCGCTTCATTCCCACTCTGGATAGCACTGGAGTGATGGGAGCACTTGAGTTTCCTCTGCTAGCTAATGTGCCTACCAATTATGCGGACCTCGCTGAGGTTTTTAGCAAGCAGCGAGCCACTACCTTGCCACCTCACAGGCCCTATGACTGTGCCATTGATCTACATGCGGGCACAGTACCTCCCAGAAAGTGCTGCTATGAGGAGATACATTGATGAGGCTCTGGCTAATGGCTTTATCAGACCCTCTACCTCTTTCTTTTTTGTTGAAAAGAAAGATGGGAGTTTGAGGCCTTGTATTGATTATCGAGGCCTCAATAACATCACTATTAAGAATCGTTACCCGTGGCCACTCATGAATTCTGCATTTGAACGTCTCCAGGGGGCGCCTGTTTTCACGAAACTTGACCTTCGGAACGCTTAAAACTTGGTGCGTGTGCGTGAGGGGGATGAGTGGAAAACAGCGTTTAATACCCACAGTGGGCTCTACGAATATCGGGTCATGCCGTTCGGGTTCACTAGCACCCCCTCTGTTTTTCAGGCGCTAGTGAACGACATGCTCAGGGAGATGTTGGAGAGATTTCTATATGTCTATTTAGGCAATATTTAAATTTTCTCCACCAATCTCTTGGAACACATTGGCCACGTCAGGCAGGTGTTACAGGCGCAAAGCTCAGTTATTTGTCAAGGCTGAGAAGTGTGTCTTCCACACTAATTCTGTTTCTTTCCTGGGGTTTATTATAACGGAAGGGAAGATCCAGATGGACTCCGATAAAGTCTCGGCAGTCAGGAACTGGCCTACCCCTGAATCAGTGAAACAGGTGCAGCGCTTTTTGGGGTTCACAAATCTTTACCGCCGCTTTATTCACAATTGACCGTTAGCAAAATATCCACAAGTCCCGCCCCCTTAGCGACTGTTGCCATGTACGACAAAAGGAGATGGAGTCAGCTTGAGTGAATTACCGCAAGAAATCACATATGGTTTTTGGAAGTCAGATATCTTTGAAAAGTTGATGGCAATGTCTGCAGTTTTCCGTGGAGGGTTAAATATACAACGTTAAATTAACTAGGTCAATTATGACTGCAAAAGCATATCGCTCGCAGATAAAACATGAAAAACCACACCCGTTGTGGATCGAAGTGGAAGGCACAAATATCCTGGATCAAAACTGCTGTTCATGTATGCGATAAAGTGCTGGTTACTGGAAAAAGTTTATCTGCCATTATCTACCGAATAGCGATTGGAATAACAATACAATGGCAAGGTTTGCAAAAAAGTATCCCAAGATGCGCTCGCTTATCTTATGTTTCTAGAGCTAGTTTGACAACTTTTTACCTGTAACGTTAGGCCTATGCCCCATTTACACTAGAACATAGCTAGCTACCTAATCATGTCCAATATCTAATGTTAACTATTCTGGCAGCAGTATTTATAGTTCATTTCTTATCCATCTAATTTTATTATTTCTTATTAGAGTTCTCAGTTTCAGCCCGAGCCCGGCGGGGCCCGAAAAAGCCTGTCGGGTAGGGCCAGGTTCGAGCCGACAATTTATGCTAATTGGTCGGGTTGGGTAGGGCTCGGGCTGCACAAAAAAAAAAAAAAAGAAAGAAAATAATGTCTCTGTGTGTGTGTTTACAGTAGGCTAATCTGCATTTTTACATGTGGTGCTGATTGCTAATTTTGGAGTCAATCAATTGTCAAGACTTTCTCTACTTGTTAAAATGTAGCTATTTATTTTTATTCATCTCCCATTTGCTGTAACTATACGGCGAATGTAGGCATTCGAGTTGAAGTTGAAGTATCGTCTGCTGTGTGATAAATGATAATAGGGAAATAATAATGAAGCAAGAACATGCAAACTACACAACAATAAAAAAGTTGCATCCCGTTGCATTACTAAATTCTATTACAGCATGGCAAACATTAAAACATTAGTACAAATCTAATTGCTTGCTTTCGACAAAATTGGTTTACTCTGCTGCTCTCAATTACTAAATCTGTTAAAAACTCAAAAATAGTAGGCTAAAAACACAGCTAGTTTGTGGCGTTCCTGCTTGCTCGCTCCTTCTCTCCCTCTCTCTTTCTCTCTCTCTCTCTCTCTCTCTCTCTCTTGCTCTCTCTCACCCCCTCTCTTGCTCTCTCTCACCCCGTTGTGCTATGTGATTTGAGCCGCCGCCTACGTAAATTGTGCAGCCTTTTCTAGCAATAACCGACTCGTGTTTTTTATTTTTTTCGGGTTTGGTCGGTCTCAGGCTCAATATTGTATGTGATGATCTCGGGCGAGCCGGGCTCGGGCTTCAACTCACTCGGGTTTGTTCGGTTCGGGTTTGAATTTTCAGGCCCGTTGAGAGCTCTATTTCTTATACCATTTTACTAGGTCTTCCCTTCGCTCACAGGCTAAGCATTTCATTGCCAACTAACAAATGCCTATCTGCTGTAGCCTACTGTTAATGTTAACTGTGCATTTGACAAATAAACTTTGATTTTGATTTAATCACTAGGCTAACTACAGCTATTAGATTTGATTTGTTATCCGATGTTATTAATAGGCAAAATATAGCTATGTTAGCTTACCTTCGAGCAAATGTATGTGTGTGTTTACGGTAGCCTATTGAGAGAATATGCACGCACATCCAAACAGCGCAACTTAATGAAGAATAATGCAGTGAAGAAAAAAACCTGCACACAAAACTGCGTTACACCACTTACTCGATCTGAACTGGATCTTCGTCAAGTGAAACGCCGCTTTGTGTGCAGACTTTTTCTTCACTGCATCTGTTTATGGTAAAGTAGCTAGTGCTATTGACATTAAGCTTCAGGTGTGGTCATCCACAAAGCTTTATCAAAAGACACTTTTCCAAGTTTGTCTACGGCTTGGGGAATGGAATAAAAATAACAGACGTTCAGGATAGCGTGTGTCTGTTTTGAAAGTTACTCAACAACACCTTTTAACCATATCCAGAATAAGCTCCTTGCAGCTCAAGTTTTTTTCCCTTATTCAACTAAAATGTTCTGTCTGTCGGAGCTAGATGTCGGAGGAAGTCCTACATAACAACCGTTTCAAGGAGGGATTGGTGGACTGCAGTGTCAATCATAAATTTACTAATGGTCAATTTTAGCGCTGTAGTCGCCCCCATCACTGCATTGACTAAGAAAACGTCACCTTCGCGGTTTCTGTGGAATCCGAAAGCGGAGGCTGCTTTTGCGGAATTAAAGAAAAGGTTCAGCTCCAAGCCTATCCTCATCACTCCCAACTCTTCACTTCCCTTTGTGGTAGAGGTTGATGCCTCTGAGTTGGAAGCAGGGGCTATATTGTCCTAGCGCTCACCCCAAGACCAAAAGCTGCATCCGTGTGCCTATTTTTCTCGTGGCCTGACCCCGGCTGAGAGAAATTACCACGTAGGGGACCGGGAGCTCTTGGCGGTGAAATTGGCGCTTGACAAGTGGTGACATTAGCTCGAGGGGACTGAGCATCCTTTCACGGTTTGGACCGACGATAAGAATCTCAAGACCAAACTCCGCAATCCTCAGCAAGCCCGCTGGTCGCTGTTCTTTTCTCGGTTCAATTTTATACGAACTATCGGCCAGGCTCCAAAAACGTTAAGCTTTCGCGGATTTTTGACCAGTCCGAGGACAACCGCCCTTCGGAGCCAATTATTCCCACTGCTGGATTCTGGCCCCAGTCACGTGAGACATTGAGTCCCTTGTGCTAGAGGCTCAGTGACTGGAGCCGGACCCGGGTAGGGGGCCTCCTAATTGCCTGTTTGTGCCCTCCAGGGTACGGAGTCAGGTACTGCAATGGGGTCATTCCTCCCACATCACGGGTCATCCTGGTGTCCATCAGATGAAGGATTTCCTGTCCAGGCAGTTTTGGTGGCCTGGTATGGAGAAGGATGTTCGGGAGTTTGTTTCGGCATGTTTAGTCTGCGCCCGTAACAAGGGTTCTGAGCTCCCACCCTCGGGGCTTCTGCGCCCTTTACCCATCCCTAGTCATCCTTGGAGCCACATTGCCCTGGATTTTATCACAGGCTTACCGGCATCTGATGGCAACACTGTGATTCTGGTGGTCATAGATAGATTTTCTAAGGCGGTGCATTTTATCACTCTGCCTAAGTTGCCATCAGCACTGGAAACCGCACGGTTGCTAGTCGACCATGAGTGCCCGGCTTGCCCCAGGACATTGTGTCTGATTGCGGACCCCAGTTTCCAGCACGATTTTGGCATTCTTTCTGTTGCAGCTGTTCATTAGTCTGTCTTCGGGATTTCACCCGACAAACCGAACACACCAATCAGACGTTAGGAAGCACTCTCCGGTGTCTGGCCGCAGCTAATCCGACTTCATGGAGTCGTCATCTCTCTTGGGCAGAATACGCTCATAACACTCTGCATAATGCATCCACGAGACTCTCGCCATTCCAGGCTCAGTTGGGGTACCAACCTCCTCTGTTCCCCGAATTGGAGAACAACATAGAGGTACCATCCGCAGGATACTTTGTCCGGAGGTGTCGGGCCGTTTGGAGGAATGTCCGTGCGTCTCTTTTGCGTGCTCGGCTACGCAGAAGAGATTGGCCAATAGGCGTCACCGCCCGGCTCCCTCCTAACGTGTTTGGCTTTCCACGCGGGATCTTCAAAGAAGAAGAAGCTTCCTCGATCCATTAGGGTTCACCCGACGTTTCACATCTCCTGTTTTAAGCCTGTGCTCGTGAGCGCATTGGCTCCGGCCGACAAGCCGCCGCCGCCGCCTCCTCCTCGGTTCATTGTGGGAGGTCCGGTGTATACTGTGTGGTGTATATTGACTGAAAGACATGTCGGCAGAGGGGTTCAGTTCCTCTTGGATTGGGAGGGCTATGGCACTGAGGAACACTGTTGGGTTCCGTCCAGAAACATTTTGGATCCGGGACTCATTAATGATTTTTGCAGACGTACTTCTAAAGGACTGTCTGAGGCCGCTCCTTAGAGGGGGGGTCATGTCATGGTTTTGCAGCTTGCCTGCTCTACTCTGCGATGTTCTTTTTCGGAGCCACAGGACGGCGATCCTGCCGTGTTTTTCCACCGCCCGGGACTCATTACCCTCATTTGATTCAGGTGTTTAGCTACTTAAGCTCAGCTCGTTTGTTGTTCCGGGCTTTTGTGTCATACTTTGCCACGTTAAGCCAGGTAAGCAGTTAGCCGGAGGACTGCATTTCTTTTGTATTGAAAGAAACACAGGAACCTTCTTAGTTTAGAGAGTTTAGGTTTAGATCCATAGGATCAGTCTTTCCTTTTATTTAGCTCTTTTCTTGGTTCTCTCCTCTGTTGCTTTTCTGTCCTCTTTGAGTCAGTAACTTGTTTACCTTTCTCTTATTCCCTCTTCGCTGAGCTCGTTTGTTTATTTTCGAGCTAGAGGTCTTTTCTTTTCTTTTTCTGCTCAAATCTTGAGCCTAGTTTCATCCTCTTTTCTAGGTTGTTTTTAGTTGGCATTAGCCAGGGGTTATTTCCCCTTTTTTCCTTTAATTTTGTCCCTGTTCTATCAGGGCTTCCTGTTTCTTTGTCCCAATTAGTGGCTCCCACGTTTGTGGGTTGCTTTTGGATTTCCATCCGGTCGCGTCTGGTCCTCCGACCCCTTCCTCTCCCTGATAATTAAAGTATAGAATTAAAATTTTGACACAATATCTGCGCTGTTTCTCACAATATCTGTTGTTTATCCTTATTTATTTTTCAATAGGAAAATGAGTCAGGAGAAACAACCCTTAAAGTGATCCATCCATATCAGAGGAGGTTTCTCTAAGCCAACAGGTGAAACAGTGCTTCACCAAAAAAAGGGAACAAGAAAAAAAAGATCATGCATATCACACAACTATTCGCACTGGACTAGAGTATTAGGCTACCTGGTGAGCTCATATGATTTAGGAATTATCCCCCGACCAGTTTCATGTGGCACATTCGCATGGGATAAACGCAGTCAGTATTTCACTCGAATTTACTACCAACTGGTACAAATGAAATGTAACATTTCTATAGGCTACTTCCATAATCTCAGTTTTTCTGCACATTTTCACATCATATGCAAAGTGTTGAAGCTGGCTACAGTCGAATAGGCTACAATTCATTTCAATTCAGTCACGTTAAATTCAGCAGTAACATTTAAATACTTTTGGTATAAGAATCGCACCCAAAATGTCAGAATTAGCAATAATAATTTCCACCGCAGCCTCCATAATCTTCCTTGCTGGGAAAAAAATATCACCCCAAATTACTGAGATGCTGATTCACACAGGACAAATATTATCAGATGACCTGTTTTGCGCGAAATTTGGTAGGTAATTTACAGTGGGGAATTTTGACGTCACAAATTACGGAAATGCAGATTCGCTCGGGATTAAGATCACAGACGACCTCCACAAATCACATGAGGTCCCCAGGTAATACTACCTCAGTGAATAGGGCATAAGACGATTTAAAATTATCTGAACAAAGCTATTTCAGCTACGGTGCAGGTGAATTTGAGTATTTATCTATTGAATATGCATAGGTGATGAAATAATCTGGCTGCTAATAAATTAGTGTACATAACTACTTGTCATTGTATTCTATCTGGTGTTATTCATTTGAGAGAAGGCAGCTCAATTTAAATGGTACAGCAGTGATGAGTTGTCAAGCAATATAAACCTGTTTTAAATGGCCACCAGCTCTTTTCTGCCTACAGCTGGTCAGTTGACGTGGTCAGTGTTAAACAACTCAAAAATGGCCATTATGTGTAAAAATACCAGTGAGGTGACAAATTTGCTGGAGAACAACCCAAACCCTTAATGCACTGGTTAGCAATTAACATTACTTTTGGGTCTATGGGTTTTGGATATCACAAATCACAATTAAACAATTTGTCTCTAATGCTTTACAATCTTTATCAGGCTTCTATCACTTGTGAAAAACATAAATAGGCTACATTCCTTTACAATCTGAAGTACATATGTATCTTGAGTCACTGTCACTGACTTATATCTTGTTAAATCTGTTCCTTAGTGTGAAACATCTGTTAATCTACTACCTCTGTGTCCATGTCGACACGTTGTCAATGTCCTTCAAGAAGTACAAAACTTAAAAGACAGCAACTTGATCTTTGATCAAAGCTTTCAAAGCCATTACATTGTTTAAAAAATATCCTGTCTAGCCTTGATCATTGAGATAAAACACTGTCTTGGCAAGGGTTTAAAAGTTATCAAAGTTCCATGTAAAAAACATTTTTTCCACGTGGATAATGGGGATATCTTGGGAAATTAAGGAAAATGTGAAATCATTGGGGACAAAATGTCAATAAGAGACAAAAAACTAAATGTTAATTAAATGCCATAGAACACTAATTTTTTTGTGGAGTCGGTTTAAATTCGGTTTTACAACTGTAATTGTGTCATTTTATTGGCTGAATGGATGGGACTTCATAAAATATAGTTTTTATTGCCAATTTAGGTTTATTCAATGTTTTTATAAACATCTTTGAAAAATAAGTTTTTATCAGCAATTCAAATGATCCACCTCATCTCTTGGCACTACAGTTATAAAAATAATAGTTCAATCCTATTTTTGACAACTTTTCTTGATATTTCAAGAAAATAAAACTAACCTCCTCTATCTTTAAAGTAATGTATAAGGAGAATCTTTTAACCAGCTCACTTTGCCGACTGATACTTCAGAATAAGACGCAGTTTGTTTTGTTTTCCTAATGTTTGTAATTTTTTTCATATATTTTTCATTCAAATACAGAATACAAATACTTTATTTGAAAAAAGTTCCTACAGTAACTGGTAGAAAACAAATATATAATGGATCCATCATAACAATGTCATACAATTATGGAAGCAAGTGAGTAGACATTTTGGCATTTAGAGTATTTTGTTTTCTCTATTAGGCACAACAGGCATTTATTGCTTATGGTTAGGAGCAGTATTGGCAGTGTGCAGATTATCCCCACGTCTCATTGCGTACCTGCAACCCCCTGTTCAATGGGGTGACCACAATCTGCTTGCACAAGCTACACAGGAAGTGTCCTCCAACTTAAAATTGGTTGAAGTAGGAAGTTTACATACACTTAGGATGAAGTCATTAAAACTCATTTTTAACCACTCTACAGAGTTCACGTTAGCAAACTATAGTGTTGGCAAGTCAGTTAGGACATCTACTTTGTGCATAACACAAGTCATTTTTTCAACAATTGTTTACAGACAGATTATTTCACTTTTAATTCACTATATCACAATTCCAGTGGGTCAGAAGTTTACATACACTAAGTTGACTGTGCCTTTTTTTATATTTGGTTGCATATTCTTTCCATGCCATGACTTCCTGATGTCTGTGACCCAACAACATCAAAAGAGTTTTGATATCTTATTTTCTGGTATTCTTACAAGCAATACTATAACATCTCTGCATTTGAATGGATCTCTATGGGAACTGAGGGGTGGGACTATATTTAGCTGTAAATTACACTGAAACAGTATGGAAACGCATGGTTGGCTAAAAAAAGTCATCAAGGGTCTGGCGTATCAAAAAAGCCTTAAATCATCACTCTGCTGCCAGAAATACAGTAGATATGGATGGATAACTTGAAGGGTTTCTTCTCCTGACTTATTTTTCCATAAAGTTCAATAGGAAAATGAATCAGGAGAAACAACCCTTAAAGTGATCCATCCGGTGCGCTGCGGTGGTACAACGGTAAGAGCGCCGACTTTCAGTCGGTGCAGTTGTGCTCCGAAGATCGAGGTTCGTGCCCCGGTCCTGCCAGATCCGAGCATGGCCGGCGCCCTGTGGGAGCGGCAATTGGCGGCTGCTTCCGGGTGGGGGGAGGGGCTCGGAGAGAATCGCTGCGCGCATAGCGGCCCTGGACGAGCTGGAATCACGGTCAGGCTTGGAGGAGTCGCGCCCTGAATAAGGACGTGGCGACCTCCGTCTACTACCGGCTGACGGGGTTGTGCAGCTGTGATTCTCTAGCGGTTGCTACACGGGGGGAATTGAATTAGAATAGGGGTTCAATTGGCTACTAAATTGGGAGAAAATGGGAAAAATCTGAAATAAATTTTTTATATATTTTTTTAAAGTGATCCATCCAGGATCAAAAAAATAAGTCAGGGCCAAGTGGCATTAAATAATTTAGGAAAGTTTGGATAGCATTGCTTTGGAATAGAGCTAGTTTATTTAGTGTGAGCTACGATAGGCAATATTGTTAGTTGTAACTTGGCCACATTTTGATATCAAGACTTTTAAAGGCAGGCCTAGTTTTTGCAAGTTGGAATTAAGGACTTATAGACAGCGCTATGTAGGCTATGCGTGAGTAACTTGGCTTTTTTTACGTCGTAGATGTTTTTGATCTGATATCACTTATTTTTTATAGCTAACTAATGATGAATAATGCATGAAGATAAACACGGAGAGAGACATGCATTCCAAAGAAATGCATGCAGACATTCGCGTAACCATAATGCCCTCTATTGACAAGAATGAGAACAGTTATCCTATTACAGACAGCACACAATTACATTAAAATTGTTTGTAGATGAGCAGTATTTAATGTATATACAATGAACAGCACCACCTGAGCTATGGATCATGAAGAAGCATGTAAATGAATGAATCAAGTCTACATGGAGACATGCATGCACAATGGGCTAGACGCAAACACATTCTAGCTGAAAGACATACAGCCTAAATAGCTAGTACAGCCTAAATAGTTTGCATCAGTAAAATATGGAAATACAGTTTTAAAATAGGGTTATTATTATTCTATAGAAAATGAAATACATTTAACGCTAGGCTATTCAACACTGGATTGCCGGATGCGTAACTTCAACCTTCCATGTGTGGGCTACGAGCTAGCGAGCGAGCGAGTGAGTTCATTCGCAGAAATTCCTTCGCAGTTTTTTTTCCGGTAGTGTTGAACATTACCTGCGGGAAATGTTTTGGTACCGGACAGCTAGGTTTACTTTAGTTTTCTGTAGTGCAATGAATGTAGGCTATAAGGCATGTTGATTCACTTCGTAGTAGCCTAGCTTGTATCTGCTTCCTGACTAGAAGCAGACAGACGTTTCTCTGGCAACAGTAATGTTAGCTTAATTGGACAACGCATATTTCCCAGGAATCTTAGACAGAAAGAAAACAATAGATACTACTAAGAAAGTACATACCAGAGATTCTTCTTCTTCTTATTATTATTATTATTATTATTATTATTATAATTAAAAGTGTTTGCAGTAAGCTACATTATCTGCAGAGTAGCGTAGTCTAGAGCCACATTCGGAGGCTATTGTTGTTTTTCTTTTTAAGTGACTAACCATGAATGAGATATGTTTGGGGAATTGACGGTTTATAAATCCGATCTCTTGAAGGATTGCAGTTTAAATGAGGCTGTCAACAATTTTTAATGTAGGCTATTATCGTAAATTCTTAATTTTCCTAGTAGTTAATTTTATGGTGACATTGTGTTATGTGTGAAAAGGATAAAGTGAACAGAGCTGAAGTGAAGAAATTAATGAATAAAGAAATGTTGGTCGAGGCAAAGGTACGTTTAGGTTCGGTTTCCACAGTCAGTCAGTCATGAGTGCAAGAGCAGAACTTAACACCCTCCCCAAACAAGACAAGAGCGAGCGTCAAGTGAAACATTGAACAGTTAATATTGGAAACCTCTTTTGCCTTTGCAATAAAAATATGTTAATGTGTTAATGTGAAAATAATAACAGTCTAATAAATGAAAAGTACTTAACAGTTGCACATTGTTTTTGTGGAAAATAAACATGTGCCCTGCTGGGCTCGAACCCACAATCCTCTGTGTGAGAGACAGCACCTCTATCCATTAGTCCACAGTAACTTCTTGGAAAGCATGAAGCCATTAGCTGTATTAACATTAAAAAACATTAGTATGAAGCGTTTTTATTGGGCGATAAGCTTGATGAGCAGGTATACAGACCATACCCTCAAAGAATAATTCTCCCCATTGGATAACATTGCGATGGAGGCAGGCAGTTTGGCAGGAAAAATGGGAAGAAGAAGAAGAAGAAGAAGAAGAAGAAGAAGAAGAAGAAGAAGAAGAAGAAGAAGAAGAAGAAGAAGAAGAAGAAGAAGAAGAAGAAGCGGAAGAGGAAGGGGAAAAACGGCAAAATAACCCAAGTTTGGGGCTTTATTGTGTGGGTGTGTGAAGTTCTATCTGAATGCTGTGTGGTTACATGAGGTCAGAACATACAGAAGTTTATGTTTTTAAGGGCTGAGAGTCTATGGTCATTGTGGTTACTTCTGTAGGAAACCCTGAAAAGTGCCAAACTCTCGGTGCTGTATAGGTATGGGGCATGCCCCACCAAGCCGTAACTTGGCGGATGGCGTACCTGCCATCCCAATGTCTCTGATTGTCATCTAGAATTAAATGAAAGTGGTTTCTGATATTCATATGAGTTGGCCTATGCATATGGTAAGTGGTGCCTTGCAGATGGATAAGCATGTGAAAACTGAGGAAATGCATCTGACAAGCACACACACAACATTCTAGTAATTTGCATGTAGATGTAAAAGCACACAGGTTCGTTCCATCTCCCATCAGAACAGTCTGTGGCCTTTGCGGTGATATTCTATTTCTCGTCTACTGAATAGAAGAAACACTTTTAACAGTCTGACATTTTTGCCAATTCTAAAACACAGGATTGAGATGCATAATGATCTCTACACAGTGTTCCTCATTAGTAACATTGTGGGTGTAAGTGGGTATTGTGTAGTGTGTAGTTGTGTTGTGTCCAACACTAATTTATCTCCTTGTACAAAAAAAGCATAGGCTTGCAGAGGTTTGTACCATCTTAATATGTACACTCTAGGAAGAAAGGAACTTTGCTATGCATGTTTGGTGTGTTTTTGCGTGAGTGTAAGCATGTATGTGTGTGTGTGCAGGTGCATGTGTGCATGGGCTGTACATTATATTATGTAAATAATATTACTCGGCCCCTTTCTGTTAAAGGCATCTTGAACTTTGTTAGAACATAATGTTGTATAGCTACCTGGCACTGATATGAGTCATAATATTCAAGCTCACCTTCATGAGTTGCTCCAGTGGTCAGAAACTTACCAACAAAGAATGACGTTTTTTTTCTCTTTCCATTCACTTCCATTCAACTGCTCACTCGAGGAGCACATAATTCCAGCACTATGGAAGTCATCGATTATCTCCCCTGTGCAAAAGAAGGCCAACCCATCTGCACCCAATGACTTTAGACCTGTCACATTAACACCTGTTATAATGAAGTGTTTTGAACGCCTGGTGCTCTCACAGGTCCAACAGAGTGTGCAGAGCATAGTAGACCTTCTACAATTTGCCTACCAACAAAACAGAGGAGTTGATGATGCTCTCCTGACACAGCTTCACCTGGTTCAATCCTATCTGGACACACCAAAGTCCTACATCAGACTGGTGTTTGTAGACTTCTCTAGTGCGTTTAACACAATCCAACCACACCTAATGGCTAAGAAGCTGTTGACGATGAACCTCAACCCTCATCTTATCCTCTGGGTAATGTCCTTCTTAACTGACAGACCTCAGTGGGTTCAATATAATGGCCGCTGCAGCACCACCAAGACCATCTCTACTGGCTCACCACAAGGCTCGGTAGTTTCTCCAGTGTTATTCACACTCTACACTGATGACTGCCAAAGCAACTGTCCTGAGATCACGTTCATCAAGTACTCAGATGATACAGTAATTGTGAACTCATCCAACTCTGATGACAAGCTTCAATCTGCTGTCAGCCAGTTCCAACAGTGGTGTGAAGTCAACTTCTTGGACTTGAATGTGGAGAAGACTAAAGAAATCGCCATCGACTTCCGGCGTCAGCCGTCCCCGCTGAGGCCCCTTACATCGGAGCCAGTTGAAAGAGTGGAGGAGTATATTTGGGTACCATCATTGATAATAAACTGACCTTTGAGGAAAACTGTCATCGAGTGCATGCAAAGTGACAGTTAAGGCTGTATTTCCTCCGGAAACTCAGGAATTTGGACGTGAGCCAGTCAGTACTACAAGCATTTTACACCTGCTTCCTTGAGTCAGTGCTGACCTTTAGCCTAACAGCTTGGTTTGGCTCATTAAGCGAAATCAGGCAACTGAAGCTGGAGAGGGTGACAGTACAGGCTACTAAAATCATAGGGAACAAACAAAAACCGCTGAAACATCTGTATGAGGAGCGTACAATTAAAAAAGGAAAGACGATTATGGCCCTTCCATCACATCCCCTGAACTTTCTCTTTAAGACTCTTCCATCAGGTCAAAGATTAAGGTCCTTGCCCCTTAAAGCAAAAAGAGCCCGAAACAGCTTTGTCCCTACAGCTGTTAGACTGCTTAATGACATTGGACATCTCAAGACAGTAAACGCAGATGAGGAACTGTTATTGCTTTTTTATTAATATTTAATTAATTTTATATAATACAATTTTAATCATAATACTAATAATAATAGTAATTTTAATCATAATCACACATACCTTCACTATAATATGAAACATCTGATTCAATTGAATGTCTTTATTTAACATGTTTGTTTGTGTCTGTGGGTCTGCCCCACTGTTTATGTCTGTTTTACTGCTCGAAACTACAACTGAAGTTCCCTAACGGGAAAATAAAAGTTATTCTATTCTATTCTATTGCATGACAAAAAAGGTCTCAAAAGCACACTTTTTGCACATAAATGAATGCAAACAACGCGGATTATATATTAAATCACAAAATCCAGAAATGAACGTTTGAAACTTTTGAACCAATTTTTGAATGATTTGATTTTGAAGAACTATTTTCTGAGAACTAGCAACTGTCTGTTTCTAGCTTCTATTCTGTTCGTTTTGTTTGACGCACGCTTCAGGAAGTGAGTGGGACCGTTATGGCACATGACCGAAACAAGGAAGTTAATAAGCTAACGACCAGATCTTCTTCCAAACCTTTGTTTGGAAAAAGTGTAAAATATCGTAAATGGAGATTCTTATCTTTTCAAATGCCCAGTTACGGATGTCGTGATTTTCTATATTGCCATAATCCGCATTGTTTGCATTCATTTATGTGCTAAAAGTGTGCTTATGAGACCTTTTTCGCCATGCAATGGAAGTGAATGGAGAGAGAAAAAATGTAATTCTTCGTTGGTCAGTTTCTGACCATTGGAACACATGAAGGTGAGCTTGAATATTATGACTAATATCGGTGCCAGGTAGCTATACAACATTACGATCAAACAAAGTTCAGTATGCCTTTAAGGCACCGTTCGAGTTTGTGGATGGGCCCAGCGGCCTATTATTGAATCCAGATTGTGACAGGACTGGTTCTGGCTGGCAGCCCTGCAGGGCAGTGCATAATTGGCTGAAGTGTCACCCTGAGAGGGCGGAGTGTCAGTCAGCAGGGCATCCGGGGGTACGTCCCAATACTCAAAAAATACACCCTCCTTTCCTCCACTACCACCTCCTCTCCTCCGTGCCCTGGAAACAGATCTTTGTGTTTTAATTTAATGTTGCTGATCTTAATTACATATTAATGGTTACATATTAATTAATGTCTTGATGCAAACGGCAATGTCAGGTACATTGTATACTGTAAATGAAACTACTTTGTATTCAAAACATTCAGGCAGTTTTGCATACTTCCGGGTAGGAGAGGAGTGGTATTGGGGGAGTGGAGGAAAGGAGGTGGGGAGTGAAGAATGTTTGGACGCAACCCATGTCTCATTGCACACCAGCGACCCTCTCTGGTCAACCATGTGGCCACAGTCTGGCCAATCATGTGGCCCATGGTCAGAGTGGAACAGGAAGTGTCCTCAATGTCAGTACAAGCAGGCGGGCTGTAGAGTGAAAAGAAGCAGCAGCTGATATCACGTTTTGGTCATCTGCACTTTCCAGAATTGAGAGAGGAGGTTTTACACATGAACACACACAAGGTGGGCATTCAAATTCTGAGAAAAACAATCAAGTTAAAATCTATTGTAATTTAAAAAATAGAACCTGCCTGGATCAAATTGAATCTGTGCTGAATGCAGATACCTGTTTAATTTATGGCAGAAGTAAGAAAAATGTTTCCTTCATTCAAAGCTTTGAGGAATATTTTATGGGAATGCATTTTTACAGTGCTAGAAGCTGTTCTGAAAAGGCATGTGAAATGATTAGAAGCAGAACCTCTTACAGCAGAAAGCTGGTGGAATATAAATCTGAGAAAGATCCCTGCTTTTCAGTGAAATACTGGAATCACTTCATCAAGCATACTCACACAGGAGAGATGCAGCGTCATATAAAAACACACACAGACACACATGCACACACACATACACACATACACACGTTATGTTTAGATATATGCTCTCACTCAAATGCAAATATTCTTCCATCACATGCAGCTACATGATGAACTTTGAAAATAGTTTTATAGCCATGGCCCAGAAGACTAGTGTTCTCCACAGTCTCATTAAGCTCTGGTATAATTAACAATAGTTCAAACCAGTTCATTTCCCAGCTCAATTTCAATCACATTTTATAGCACTAGGCATAGGTATATTTGGGATTTATTTTTTAAATATGATATCCAGGGTAATATCCAATCATGTCTGTTATTAGCTGGGTTTAATTATATATGAAAGCTATAAATAAGCTCACCAACGGTCTGGTAAAATAATTTCTCAGTCACCATGGGTTGTTTTTTAAGCAAAAAACATATCAGGAAGTAATTGTATCTTCTTGGCTGTTCTTAATGCAGAATTACGCACATATAAAGTCTGAAAACTCAATGTTTTTGTTTTAGTGTTTATTGTTAATTTAAGAAAAACAAATAATATTATGATGTAATGAAGAACATCTATTCAACTTCCACTGGAATCAGAAAACCCCACAGCTGAAGAATGGAGTTTAGCTGAACTGAAAGAGCACTTCATGGTGGAAGAGCACTTAATTTCCCAGAAAGCTTTACTTTACCCCAAAGTCTTCAAAATGGAGCCAAACAAGACCTTTAAGGATCTTTCGATAATTAAATGTAACAATGCTGAACAATGAGTTGTGGAATAAATGATAATTGCATTTACCATGACTTTTTGTTGTTCGTTTGAGTGCAAAGGTTGAAATGAAAAACATTATTACTCATTATTCCACATATAAGGGAACAAACGGGAATAATTTCTTGAAATAAATGATGCAATTATGATGCAGCAAAATATATGTTTGATTTAAAAAAATTATTCCGTTGTGTGACTGAGCGGAATTTCTTTGAATTGCAATGAATTAAATTCCACTTCCTGTCTTTCCCATTCCAATTCCAATTCAACATCCTGTGGGGCATGGCCGTTGAATGGGGGCCAATTCTTAAATTCTGAATTTTGCACAACCCTGCTGTGCAGCTCCACTGGTAGACCGCAAATTAAAAGACAGTGACAGGCTGCAGGTATTTTTGAAAAATGTTGGAGTGAAGGCTTACAATTCCAAACTGGGAAATAAATAAATAAATTGGGGCTAAAAAAAATACATTATTATTATTATTATTATTATATATTATAATAATAAGAAGAAGTATTTCATATCAAAACATACAGTTTTATTTAACAAATATTTATTTTTCAAAATACTATTTTCATTGCACTCGAAAATGTGACGTCCCGTTCCCATCCAGTCCGTTTTCCCGGTTTTGTCATGTCCCTCCGTGTCTTGTTGGATTCCCTTGTCCGTGTTTTCCCCTCTGCTTCAGGTTGGGCGTTTCCCCTCTGTTTCGCTCTCTTGATTTCCCACTTTAGTTTCCGCCTATCGCCTTCCCCGCTCGTTGCATACATTCCTCACCTTTGTGTGTAGCAATCACTCCCGGTTACTTTCCGCACCTGTTCCTTATTGATTCCAATCTCACTCCCTTATTTAACCCACCTGCTGTCTCCCCTTCTTTGTCGGTTCATTACGTGTGTTACCGTTCAGACCCTGTTACAGTTTGTTAACTAACCTTCCTTGTTTATGTCTTGTCACGTTTCTGGTCCGGTGTTCTACAGTTCGCTGTTGTTAACCTGCTTACCTGTTCTGCGGTTTGGTAGCTATCCTCCCGTAACATTCGCTGTTGCATGCTACTTAACTTGTCTCCCTTCAAATCTCCAGACGCCGTGGTTCCAGCCTCCCTGTAGCAGTGTTCGTTTTCCCTTTATGTTGCGTGAGTGTGTTGCGGTACTCCCACCTCCAGCTCGGGTCTAGATCCACTACCAAGTCCTGCCTGGCTAACTCACTCTGTCGTTCCTGTCCGGCCGTAGCTACCTCCTGTACTTCGGTTACGGTTCCAGGATCCCTGGAGTTCAGCCGGCTCCGACGAGACCTACCCGAGCTATGCCTCACCTCCCAGCCCCGTCGGGTTTTCGCCAGCTACAACCCTGGCTGTCGTCTAAACCTCCTTTAAGACCTCCCGGTCGAAACCCTGTCTGCAGTACCCTGCTACTAACCTCTGCTTTCTACCCTTTGATTCAAGTTGATCACCCGGTCCAGTTCCTGTGTCAGTCCCGGAGAGAGATTCTCCGCCCAAGTAAAGTCCAGTTTCGGCTTGGAACATTCGCGCCGTTCCAGTACCTGTACCTGAGTGATTCACCCGGTCCAGTTCCAGTCCAGTCCCGGTGTATAGCCCACCATTCCGTGAGAGTCCAGTTCCGGCTTGGAACGTATTCCGTTCCAGCACCCGTTTCCTGAGTGGACCTCCAGTTCCAGTCCAGTTCCAGTCCAGTGCCGGTGTGTTGTACACCTCCAGTAAAGTCCAGTTCCGGCTTGGAACAAGTTCCGTGCCGGCTCCCGTTTTCCTGAGTGGACCTCCCGGTCCAGTTCCGGTCCAGACCCGGTGCTAACGCCTCCACCTACCCTATCCAGTTCCGGCTTGGAACAGTAGGGCACTTCCTGCACCTAGTCCGGCTTGGACTTCCAGTCCTGCACCCCCTCGGTTCCGGCTTGGAACCTTCCTTGATTTCAAGTCCAGCTCCGGCTTGGAGCAGTCCGTATAGGACTTAATTTATGTTCTTTGTATATACACTGTTTTGCCTTTCCTGTACAGCTTTGGGACTACCCCAACGCTTAATAAATATCCCCTTTTCTTGAATCTGCCTCCCAGTCGTGCATTTAGGTCCAAACCTTCCCCAGGATCGTAACAGAAAATGTTGTATGCAGTTTTAGTGTATGAATGGAGTATGTGGATACTGCATATGAAAACAAAAGCATATGATTAGAAAATATGGGTCCTAGCATGTTGTGCTCTCGATAACTATAGCATATTGTTACAGCATGCCATTTTCACATGTTTAGACAGCCAATAACCGCTTAAAATTTCCAATATTTCTTTTTTTTGTTGGATATAAGCACAGCAAAAATGGTGGTGTACATTTAACATCCTGGTGTGTTTATATGAGACTGTGGACTCATATAAACACCCTATGGCGTTAAATGTACACCAGCAGTGTTAAATTACACATACATTTTTGCTGTGAGGTAGTGCACTACCTAATATCCACCAATTTGCTCAAAAATGTTCCAGTTAAACATTTTATTTTGCTTACCAAAGAGTGCAATACACCATTAAAATGATGTTATAGCATGATGATACTGTCTACTGATTAACATCATTCATAAAAGAGAAAATTATAAATGTTGCAAAATAAGACATAATGGTTATCAGCATCACTGATAAGCTCATGCCTATCATATCCGTGTTAAATCAACGCTAATCAGTTAAGATTTTACAGTTAAGTACATTTGATCATTAATGGGCTCATATAAACTGTGGGCTGAATTAACACAGAATGGTTGTGTATTGATGTTATGATGCATTTCTCTATTCTGTTTTATTTTTAGATATTGGAATTCATAAACACAAGACTGACAACACCGTTTTGAGATTGTTTTGCATGTTCCACCCAACATTTAATTAGGACGTTCTGTGTGAGTTTGCCTTGAAATTGAATGTGGATTTAGCGCCACTGTGAGGTTGGAAAGGGGGGGGGGGGGGAGTGGGGGCTGGGGGTATATAATGCAAATTTCTGCAATACTCCGTATATGTCCGCGCCTTCATCAACAGTACTCCACTTCTCTCCTGAACGTGAGCGCGCACAAGAGAGAGAGACAGGAGGAAAGAAGGAAAGGGAAACGGATAGAGAGAGAGAGAGAGCAGTAAAAATCGCAATCATGGAGTCCTGGCAGCAAAAGCCTGCAGTGCGAGATCGAACACATCTGCAATTATTTTAATTCGTCGAGGATAAAAACTGATTTTTACATATACAAGACATACTTAGAAATACCCTCAAATCAACGGAGATCCTCCGAGCCAAGCGTCTCGCGGATGCGGTAATGTTGGTTAGATGCTCATTTGCTTTCTGAAGATTCATCACTGGTACCCGGCAACGCAGTCTGTCCATCCTCTAGCGTTCACTCTGATGGGAGGTAAAAACACTATTTATTATCAATTCTCACACTGTGCTGAATCGGAGGAAAGACAGCTTGTCATTTTTTGCGATATATTTTTGATGTTTTTTGCGATGTGAAGTCGATTGCTTTGGCTGTTTCCTTGCTTTTTAAAAGTAGGAGGGGGGAATCGCATACGATTTTACTCATCGTTGTTGAATCACTTCCCAATGTTTAATTAATTATTTCTTTTAATCATTTTTGGAGTGAAAACCCGCATGAAAAGGTGGAATCGTGGCTTATTCATTGGCTCTGAATATTGAGACGCCACTGTGCTGACCTTCATATAATTAACAAAAGCATTTTTATTACCTTTTTAAAAAAAAAAATAATAATAATAATAATAATAAAACCCCACCTCTCACAACAGGAACATTTTGGCGAACTGAGGGAGGAAGATAGGGGGAGATAGAGACGAGGACAGTGCGAAAAAATACCAGAATAATACTGGAGAAAATGCTGCCATCGCAAGAAGCCTCCAAGATTTACCATGACAACTACATGCGAAACTCCCGGGCCATTGGGGTGCTGTGGGCGATATTCACCATATGTTTCGCAATCATTAACGTTGTAGTATTCATTCAGCCCTACTGGATTGGAGACAGTATGAATACCCCGCATGCCGGATACTTCGGCTTGTTCCATTATTGCGTGGGGAACGGCGTCTCCAACCGAGAGCTCACTTGTCAGGGCACATTCGCCGACTTTAGCTCCATCCCTTCCAGCGCCTTCAAAGCGGCCTCCTTCTTCGTACTTCTGTCCATGGTCCTCATCTTGGGCTGCATCGCGTGCTTCGCTCTGTTCTTCTTCTGCAACACCGCCACCGTCTACAAGACATGCGCTTGGATGCAGCTACTCTGTGGTAAGTATTTATGAGTGTGTGTGTGTGTGTGTGTGTGTGTGTGTGTGTGTGTGTGTGTGTGTGTGTGTGTGTGTGTGTGTGTGTGTGTGTGTGTGTGTGTGTGTGTGTGTGTGTGTGTGTGTACGCACGCGTGCAGGGGTACCCCCTTTCCATCTGCCCAATTTGCGTAGGACAGTTCCTTTACATTCTGGTCTCCTGCAGAATTTAGGCTATGTACCAATAAGCAATGCTTATTTTTGGAAATGTGAACTGACTTAAGCCTTTCTTGTGTGGCGTCCAGAATCAGCGTGGGGTTAGGTTCTGTGTTGGCTCGATTATGTTATTTAATAGGGTATCCTCCTTTGTTTTTTTTGCGGGTCTAACATCAACGACTTTTTGGATAGTGCGAATATTGGGCAAGCCATCGCGTCGCCGCACTTCTCAAGATGAACACAATCCGGAATGTTATAAGAAATGTATCACATATGGATCTCGGGGGTTCCCTGTAATTTAATTAATTATTATTGTATATATAGGTGCAGATGAACGTTGATTACGTTTAGGTACAGTGATGTTTTCTGTGTTACAGTCATAATCGCGTTACTGTGATGGCAATGCTGCAGCCCGTGCCATTTTAACCTAAATCAAAGCGTTGTGAACGACGGTGGAGCTCGTTTAAATTAAATGTGGTCACGTTTGATGTATAGCGGAACGAGCAGCAGCCTAATTAAGATGCGTCTGTGCAGTGATATATAGCCAAGGCTCTGTTGACTAAATCTAATATACTCCAGCGTTTAGACCCTCAGTCGTGCGTTACCTTTGGTGCAAGTGCTTTTGAAAATGTTTTGTGGTCACACATTTGAGAGCAAAAAGCGAGCTTTCCTTCGCATACCATATTACCATTGTTATCTTCAGTGAGTGTCTGCTAGCTATACGCTCGTTGAGCACCCAAGTATTCTTTTGGCAATTAATGAGTAGCCTAGGCCAAAATAATAAATACATGAGCTAAATAACGTTTTATTTTGTAAAAAGGGGGTAATCCCAAACGCGCTACAAGCCGGCTATATAAAAAAGGAAAAAAACGTTTTATTTTGTTTTGATCACACAAATCACACGAAATTAATTATATATAGTGTTTAAGAATCATTTGGTTATCTGCACCCCTGTACCTTGAGCAAATGTATTCCATCAATTTTCTACCCAGATTTGGGAGTTGATATATCGTGAAACAGCAAAATGAGCGACAGGAATTATAACCTCTCTACATAGGTCTATATAAAAAATCATATCTTATCGACAATATTCCAACTCCACAGTTATAAAAGTAAAAGTCCGTCATAATTCCTGGCTTAGTTTTTATTGTAACCGCATACGACAATAAGGCACTCCCGTGAAAAATAATACTTCATTATTTTCAACCAGTATAGGCCTATGTCACTTTACTGAAGGGTAACTCAAGCAAACTGATGTGAAGGGTGGTTGAACATAAATAAATACAACCAAAATTCCCAAAACAACAAAACTGTGCAGTTCTCGTTTGTTTTAGAACTTTCTTTGTTTATATTATAAAAATACCATGCATGTCACCTGTACAATATAGGTCTGCTTACAGTAGCCAACGCAAGACCAGAGCAACAAGATGATGATTACAGGTGTTCATTTTAGGTAACTCTTGCCAGGTTGTTGAAAATCTTCACTTTTTGGTAAAACAACATTGGATAATGTTGGATAATTACAGACTAGACTACTGTAATGCTACGTTTTCAAGTATACTTTTTGGAAATCACTATATTAAAATGACTGTGTAACTAAAATAATAATAATAATAATAATAATTATTATTATTATTATTATTATTATGTCATCATAGCCAGTTAATTCGTTTTTATTTTTATGACAGTCAAGGTGCCGGATGCAAGAAATGACAAAATGATGTGTAAATGATGATAGTCGCAGAATTAGAACAACAGATTGGGGGAATTCTGTGTGTAAAACAAAGCAGCAAAGTTAGCGGTAAACAGTGGCTTTAATGGTGTGTTCCGTCTCTCTCCCCCATCAGAGGCAAGTTGAAAATCTCCACAGCAGTTGAGGGAACATATTGTCCCAGTTCAGGGGTACCTGCACACAAACCGCTCGTCATATGCTCTCGGTCGCATGGAAACTCCTTGCGGATTTCTAATTATATAAGCCTCTAATTAATTAGACAAGGTGCAAATTAATTGGGCCTAAATACACATTAGCCAATGCCTGTTCATTCAGGTGAGATTTCTTCTTTAATGACTTGGGCTGTGAAGTTGGGAAAGGTTTTTTTACACTGCAGCTGAAACCAATGCTGTACTCAGCTACCAGAATCCCAGAGCAGTTGAGTCGCTTAATATGATTAGCCACCTGCACACAAATGCGCACAAAAACACACACATGCATGCATGTGCACACACACTCTCTTTTTCAGAAGAAACAACTGCATTTTTATTTTTCAGTTTTAATCATAGTTATATACATAGCCTACATAAATGCAGCATCCAATAATTGAATGGTGTTCACTACGCCTACTGTAGCTACCTGAGCTAAACTGGCCGTAATAGCTAAACAAACCAAAAGAAAAGACGTTGCGTCCCACACGCCGTATTATGCCCCCAGGTGGAGTTTATTAACGACACCAAGAAGATAAAGTTTCAACCAGCTAGGTCTTTGTCACCAGCACTTACTTGCACATATGTGCTACATGCCACGATAAAACAAGTTACCTGAACTGCAATCACTGGGGGTAATGGAAAAATCTATCACTTCTGTGTTAACGGGCATTTCCTGATTTGGATGCCTCTGAAGGCTCCTATGGTTGTTTTATGCATAAACAAAGATTTGGTTTGGTCTGATTGGTTTGTCACAGCAAGCGCGCACAGCCCATCCACGTGAGTGACCTGCCATTGCTGTAACTTTGTCTTACTTCCTGAACTTGTCCTTTCAATTTCAGTTAAATTCAAACACCAGTAAGATATTTACGTTTAATAAGCTGTACAGTATGGCGCCAACAGTATTTCAGAGAGCAGCCCTCAGTGACCTTTAAGGAGCGGGTATTGATTTCAGGGATTATTGCACACAGTGGGAGAGAGTAGCAATGGGGCATCCTTGACCCCGAATAATCAGCTCTTTTGCTTGCGTCTAGCCCTCTCACTGCCCCTTGAAACTGTGGGGAGAGGGCATGGACCAGCCATGTGGAAGTGGAAATATTTCTTTTCATCAGAGTTTGTCTCACCCCATTAAGCAACACAAAGCTGAAATATCACTCAGCAGGGATAAAGAGTCTTTGTGGGCATGTATTCTGGAAGGTTAACACCACAGTGAGTTAAGATTCATTCAGCACTATACTCAGCATTAACCATAACGAGAAACCACATCTCTTGCTGACAGGTCTTAATGACAATAAACCCCCCCCACAATGAAATATTTAATACGCAAAGCACCAAAAATGGTCTCTAAAAGGATATGATACCAATCAGTAGAACACTAAAATTATGTTTACGATTGGTGCACGTGCCAGAAAAAGAGGATATGGTGTGTGATTATCTTTGTTTTCTCCTGAGATTCACCTCTTAGATTAAGTTAGCATCTTGAAACCAGCAGTTCTCAGCCCTCGAGGAATGGGATTTGAGTAATAAGGTTGTAGGGGATGTTGAAATGTGGCAGTGATGGATACACACACGGCTGCTTTGATTGTCTTCCGTTTGACTTTCATTTTAATGAAGGGTAGCCTACTAATTTTTCTGCAGGTAGATCTCACAGAGGTCGCTGCAGAATGATTCCCGTAAAGACACTGGGCCTCATTCATGAAACATGCGCAGAACGAATTTGTGAGTATGTACATACTGTATGTATGAATGCTCCCAGTGCCATTTTTCAGAATTTATAAAAATGTACATACATTAGGCCTACATCTGTCGTGAGATTTCATCGTACTGTACACCCACATTAATTTAGATAAATCCGAAAATTTGCGTAAAAAATGGTCGTACGCACATGATCATTTGAACATACACATGAATGAGAAATGAGGTTAAAAATGTTTTGATGGCTGACATTCCAAGTGTGAATTATGAAAAAAAAAAAAAACATTTATAAAGAGGAGTTAATGGGTGAAAAAAGTTGTTTAAAACCCAAAAGAAGCCTCGTAAAAATATTTCATGAGCCGAAACACTTCAGTTGACGCTGACTAAAGTGACTTGGTTACTGCAACTTTCCTTCTGCAAGCCGCGGAGCTCTGCACTGGCTGCTCGCGGGCCGCAGGGATACAGAGAACGGGTGCAGACAGGTGTTGGGAAAGACATTGCCATGAAAGGCCATGCCAGAGTGGTTGTGAAACTAGCTGGTACTGGAGAGGAGTGAGTGAGAGAGAGACAGACGCATTGCAGTGGGGCTAAGAACTGCCTGCCCACTGCAGGGGGTGGAAGCCCCACAAATACCCCCTCGTAACCTGTCCTCTCTGCCCTGCTGCAATCACTGGCATCTGTATTAGTGCTTTATTAAAGGGATCTATGATTAGAAGAAACTTTATGGTTTGGGCCACCAGGCCTCTCACTCACAAGTGTTGAATGTTCCGAGGGAATAGGGGGGAAAAAAGAAAAGGCGAGACTAGGAACACCCTGAATAAATAAGCACAGCATTATCTCTTTATCTGTGAATATATGAATACATTATCAGCATTATTAGCGTAATGTGTTTCATTAAAGACAGGTAGGTGTGGGAAACAGTGCCACAGGGGCATGACTCACCAGCGCTGGCCTGCATTCCATCAAAAGTCTCAATCAAGTCACTGAAGCTTTAAGCTATGTTTCTGAAGTTCGCCAAGGATTAAAGGTTTAAATCCATACTTTAAAAAGAACTAGAACCACAAACTGACACACAAAATTATTCACACATAATCTTGTGGTTGTGAGCAATTATAAAGGTATATTTCAGTGTTTGCTATTACATAATGGACTGCATTTATTTAGCACTTTTCAGAATCTCCATACCTCTTAAGACTGTAGTTCAAACGCCTTCTCGCCAAGTTCAGAATTACACAATATCTGTATAATTGTGAGTGTGTATGGTCCCCTTTGTGAACATTTGTGCATTCTTCAGCTACTTCTTTCTTTCTGGGTGCCAGATACAAAATTGTGTGTGCAGGCCAAATGTGTTCCACATACCATTAATGAAACAATGTTTGAATCAAATGTATTTTACATATGTATAAAGGAAGTAGACGCCTTCTTTCAGTTTAAATCCATAGCTATAACATATTATTACGTCACTAGAAAGGTGTGTCGACACTGTTTAGATGCAGACTCTGACTTTTTGATGGATCTGACTATCACTTCTTCTTCTTCACAATGATCAAAGTGGCTAAAAGTATGTCCGGGGTGGGCCAGATTGCCCTTGCGTACACCTTGGGTGCAGTTAGAAAATGCAATTTAGTCGTTCCACCAACTTGAAAGCTAATGATCAAGCACATCTCATCTTCTCTCCATTAACCAGGTTTGCCTTTGTTGACGGATCCCAATGGTTAGACTAATTAACTTTTACTTTTCAAGCTCACCCTGTTCTTGATAGCCTGGTTGCGTCAGGTACTATGCGTCTGTCATAGTACACTCACTATTTAACTACACTCGCCAGCTATGTTCTTATTTATATATGTGTCCCAATAAGCAATATGATTTTGTATTTGTTGTGTGATAATTGAGAGACACTGTCCAGATTCTGCATGTTATTAGTGGGTGTCAATGCAGCGATGGGAAAACTGAAAGAACTATTTGAGATTTTGGCCAGTCAGTGCATTGATTTGGTGGGAATATTGTATAGGCTTTTTTTTCCCCCAGATAATTCTGATTGTATAATTGAACCCTTTGACTATCAATTAGCAGGGCTTAAGTTTGCTGTCCTGTGCATTTACCTTCATTATCTTCATCAGACCTTAATTTCACTGCAGTATAATGCATTTGAATTTTAATCAGTGTATCAACATACATAAATGTCTTGATTATATATTTGTTCATAATCTAAAATTGCAAATACGACTGTTTAAACTTGGCTGAAGCACTGTAGACTGTATTTAAGTAATAACCAATTCTTTCAGCTGTTCTGTTTGATTTTTTCTTTTTTAAATCCTAGACATTCCATTTTAAATGACAGCCTGCGTGTTTCTGTAGGTTTCGCACAAGCCAATGATGCACAGAGCTGAATGAACGTCAAACAGAAATTAACCGAGCAAAGCGGAGATAAGCCTGCACCTTCAGGACCCTCAAACCAACAGCCACATGCTCATTTTAAATGTCCTCTACCATGAGAAATGTTTTTGGGTTTTTTTAGAGGTATTTTTGACGGCTCGCAGGGAAATGGAATGGGTAGAGGCGCGGGAAGCAGCTAGCGCTGGCGCCCTGACCTTTTCATTAACGCCTGCGTTATTGAGTTCCGCGCTTCGCTTCTGAAAAGGTCATGTCTGAGAGGCCCGAGTTGCTTGGCAGAGATTTCATGGCATGTGGGTCGTGGGGCATCTCTCTCATTTAGTGCAGTGGTTGAACACCACACTGTGGGTCCGGACGGTTCTGGTTGAACACCACACTGTGGGTCCGGACGGTTCTGGTTGAACACCACACTGTGGGTCCGGAAAGTTCTGGTTGAACACCACACTGTGGGTCCGGACGGTTCTGGTTGAACACCACACTGTGGGTCCGGAAGGTTCTGGTTGAACACCACACTGTGGGTCCGGACGGTTCTGGTTGAACACCACACTGTGGGTCCGGACGGTTCTGGTTGAAGACCACACTGTGGGTCCAGACGGTTCTGGTTGAACACCACACTGTGGGTCCGGAAGGTTCTGAAATTCTAGGCACAGGCTCATTTTGGCTTTGAGGTTTGACTGATTTCTTGCGCGACAGCCTTTTGGTAGCCACTCCCCGGCATTCACCCGGATTGAAAAGGTTCAAGGTTCCAGATGCCATACAATGCGTCACCATGGGTTAATAGACGTATCAAACTAGAACTAAAGGGTCTAATGATAATTGAATAGTTTCGGATGTCAAGACATTACTTTTGACTGCTTTGAAGCGCATCAGATATTGGAAACATTTGCACTATATGCCATAAAGCCGACATTACACTGTCATCATAACCAGTCGTCATGGTACATTTCAGCTTGTATGTGTAATGGGGGTCGGGTTCGGAGGACCAGACGCGACTGAGAAGGGATCAGAAACATATCCACGAAATGTGGATATCCACTACAGGAATGGAGAGAGAGAGAAGAGAAACGGGTGAACAACTCCCGGCAAAAAGCCCAAAATAATAACGACCCCAAAATAGGGCGAAGCTCGCAGACTCGAGAGAAAGAAAACAGATAGGGAAACAAAACAATACCGGCGTAAGCATTTCAGTGGGGCAGCAAGCTGGGCTTCCTGCATGGAGAGTCCTCAGTGTATGCAGCTCAGTGAATTAACCTGCTGAACCATACTCTATGCTTCCCATTGTACATACAGTGCCCTCCATTTTCACTTGACACTGTACTCCACAATTTTAGATTTGTAATCAAACAATTCACGTGGTTAAAGATGTGGTTTTATAAACATCACCAGATGCTGAATATCTTTGAAAAATGGCAAACCTATCCTTTTAATAAAAGCTGAGAATCTGCACTTTAACCGCATTAAAATTGTTTGATTAAAAATCTAAAATTGTTGAGCACAGAGCCAAATCAAGAAAAAATATGTCTTTGTTCCAAACATTATGGAGGGAACTCTATGTATGTGCCTGTGTTTGTGTGAATGTGTGTGTGTGTAGGAATGTGTCTGCATATATGGGCCATTCTACAAAAGTCATGCAAATTGCTGTCCCTCTCTGATAAAAGTAAGAAATTGACCAATAAAATCTTTCAATGCTATATAATTCATTAGATCATGTTATGTTTTAATATAATCCAAGATATAAATTGCAGTAATAATAGTTACATTTATCCAAAATCAACTCTTGGGAGTATAAATTCCTATTGGGAGATGGCTCAACCCTTAAGCTGGTGCATTAAAAAATGATACCCAAAATATTTTTGCCAATTATTTGACTTGTCTCATTCAATAAAGCATGTGAATTTTTATCAAATATAAGTTAAAATAATGCAATCTATTTTGTAATAAATTTTATAATTCAAAAACCTATTGAAAAAATGCTGTCCCCAATTTTTACGTCACAACCGAAACATACACTGTTTGATGCAATGAACCTGCTTGTAGCCACACACCCCTTTTTTTAACCAGGAAATTAGACAGCCTTCATATGAATCAAGGCCACATGGTGAGTAGCTAGGTTTTAGCGTTTTGATATAATTGTCCTTCAAAGTATGAAAATTAGTCTGTGGTTTTAAGAGACGTCACACCCAAACACCCAAGTTTTCATATTAGAGAAAAAAAGTTAACTGTAGATTTGATTAAAAGGAAGGTGCATCTGCACAGAGAAGTGGTTGCTAACCATGTGCTTGCTAAATATTTTGTTTTGTGGCCGAAATGAGCCAAAATTGTCACAACCGAAACAGTCACTACCGAAACAAATGGTATTGTTTTGACAGGCCTGTTTCAGTTGGTGACACTTGTCTGTAAATTCTTATTAAAGACAATAAATAGTGAGACAATCAATGCACATGTACAAACCTCAATTCCAAAAAAAGTTGGGACAGTGTATAAAATGTAAATAAAAACAGAAAGCAATGATTTGCGAGTCCCTTTTGTATTCAATTGAAAACAGTACAAAGACAAGATATTTCATGTTTTAACTAATCAACTTTATTGTTTTTTGTAAATATACGCTAATTCTACATTTGATACCTGCAACACCTCCCAAAAAATTTGGGACAGGGGCATGTTTACCTCCGTTACATCACCTTTTTAACAACACCACTAATTGTTGTAGTTTTGAAAGCAAAATTGTTTCCTGTTCTTGCTTAATATGAGACTTCAGCTGCTCAACAGTCCGGGGTGTCCGTTGTCATATTTTGCGCTTCATAATGTGCCACACGTTTTCAATGGGAGACAGGTCTGGACTGCAGGCACTCTCTGACGACGAAACCATGCTGTTGTAACACGTGCAGAATGTGGCTTGGCATTGTCTTGCTGAAATAAGCAGGGATGTCCAGATCGCAGCAAATGCTGCTCCAAAATGCATATGTACCCTTCAGTGTTAATGGTGCTTTCACAGATGTGCAAGTTACCCATGCCATGGGCACTAACACACCCCCATACCATGACAGACGCTGGCTTTTGAACCTTGTGTTGGTAACAATCGAGATGGTCCTTTTCCTCTTTCCTCTGGCTGGGAGAACACAATGTCCATTATTTCCAAAAACAATTTCAAAGGTGGACTCGTCAGACCACAGCACAGTTTCCACTTTGCGTCAGTCCATCTCAGATGAGCCCAGAGAAGTCGGCGGCGTTTCTGGATGTTGTTGATATATGGCTTACGCTTTGGGTAGTAGAATCTTAACTTGCATTTGTTGATGCAGTGACGAATTGTGTTTACTGACAATGGTTTTCTGAAGTATTCCCGAGCCCATGTGGTTATATTCATAACAGAAGCATGCCGTTTTTAATGTAGTGCTGTCTGAAGGTTCGAAGGTTACGGGCATTCAATATTGGTTTACGGCCTTGCCCGTTTTCTCCAGATTCTCTGAATGTTTTACTAATATTATGGATTGTAGATGGTGAAATCCCTAAATTCCTTGCAATCGTGTGTTGAGAAACGTTGTTCTTAAACTGTTGGACTATTCGCTCATGCAGTTTTTCGCATAGTGGCGAACCCATCCTTGCTCGTAAATGCCAGAGCCTTCGTGGATGCTCCTTTTATACCCAGGCATGATAGCATGACCTGTCACCTATTCACCTATTTACCTGTGGAATGTTCCAAACAGGTATATTTTGAACATTCCACAACCTTCCCAGTCTTTTTTATACCCCTGTCCCAACTTTTTTGGAACGTGTTGCAGGCATCAAATTCGGAATTAGCGTATATTTACAAAAATCAATGTTGCTAAGTTAAAACATTAAATATCTTTTAAATATTATTTTCAATTAAATATATAGACAAGAGAATTTACAAATCACTGCTTTCTGCTTTTATTTGCATTTTACGTACTGTCCCAACTTTTTTGGAATTTAGGTTTCAATAAGAGATGTCACAACTGCAACAATGTGGTCACAACTGAAACACCTGCTGTTTTGTTAAAGTTTTGAATAATATGAATAATCAATCAAATATCCAAGATATTGTGCTGGTGAGGGTATATGTAATCTCATAAATAAGAATCTATCAAATTCATGTGATCAAATCTGTCCATTTTATAGAGAACATTTGTATGGAGTTTTCACTAAATTTAATTAATCCAATGTTTTATTTGATTTAAAAATTCAGGGTAATTGATTCAAATTCAACAGCAGTCAAGATTATTTTTCAAAAATGTCATTTTCAAAGGGGTGAATTAAACCTATCAATTGGGTGTGTAATTTTATTTCAAAAGTAGGGTTTACACCATGTTTCGGTTGTGACATATTTAGGAGCAGTCAGTAAATGCATCCTTATTCTGAAAAAATGACATGTGATTGCACTGTACATCTAGTATATTTATGTATCTCAGATAAAGTGTAACACATATATTATAAAAGAATTTTGCAAAAAGAATACAAATTTACATTTTTCTCCAACCCTCAATTTGCACGACTTCTGTAGAATGGCCCATATACATGTGTATATATTCATGCATGTGTGTGTACATAATGTGCGTATATGTACCTGTTTATACATGCATTTGTATGTATGTGCAGTATTCATGCACGTATGAATTTATAATATAATCTACGTATTGGTAATATAATCGTACAACGCAATTATAATTTGCATATAAATATGATGTATCTGTCAGAGAGACTGGTCTCAGGTCCCAGAAAAGGGATTAGATGAGCCGTGCCTTTCACCCGGGGAGGGTCTGCGATTGAATGAGGGGAAGTACAAAGGAGCGCATGTCAAACGCAGAAAGAAAAGAAACGAGGTAAATCGGAACAACAAACACGGGGGCTATTTTTGTAGCGGCAGGCATAGCTGAGTCGCGATCCTTTGCTTCGCGAGACGTGAGTAACGCAGCTGCCGCATCTGCGGGGAGTATTACACACGAACCTACGTGGAAGAAGTGAGCAGCTCAACCAAGCGGCATCAAGCTGACAAACAGCAACCCCCAGCCCCCACCCCTCTACATCCCCCACTATGCCCCTCCCCAGTAGGCCCACGTACCCTCCTCGCTCAGTCTCGGCGCTTTCATTTTCCTGTTAAAAGCCTTTTTTTTTTGGTTCTCTCCAGCAGACATAGTCATGGTGAAAATGCACATTACCTCTGTAATACGGGGCTCCGTGGAAGCATGACTGCCAAAGTGGCCTGCTCCTTCTCCAGGCAGAGAGACAGCAAGTATGGAGAGAATTCCCCTATGCCCCCCCGCCCCCATAACCCCCCTCCCCCAGCTGATGACCTAAAAGCACACACACACACACACACACACACACACAGACAGTGTCCGGGATTATTAATAATGACAAGCAATATTGCTGGAGGGGATGTCGTCGGAACACTGCTTGGATTTGGGTAGTCTAGTGGAATGACCCCCCCCCCCCCCACTCTTTTTTTATTTATTTGAAGACATTGGATGCAATTAAATGAAAATGTGAAATTTATCATTTGAATTAGCAACAAGGGCCCTGTGTCTTATTGTGATCTTTCAATGAAAGACTTGGCTACATCCTGTCTTACAAAACTTAAAAACGTATGGAAGCTTCCCTTTTTTTAATTAGGACAAAGGGCCTAGTCTTTGTTTTAACCTTAAAATCAGCAACAGATTTTGACCCAATACAACCGGGTATCATTCAATTAGCCGCCTAATTTTGCGTTAGGTACTCTTGAATTATACTCCTGAGCCTGTGATTGGTGGAGAGATGTTGTAAGAACAGGCATTCCACTCCGTGGCTCGAAATGTGGAATCGGTCTGACCCATTTTTCCTCTATACATTTTTTGGGACAATTTCCAGAAATGAACGAGAAAAGGTTCAAGCCTTAAAGAGAGACAGATTATGCATCTACCCATCACCCATAACTTGCTGTCGAGCCTTGAGTTTTTTTTCCCCTGTGCAGTTCACACGAGGTCCGACAGAAGAAACTCCTCTCCGAAAATGCAGGCGTGCGCTCCTTTTATACCTCAGGAAAAAAGAGACAGGAGACCGAGCCTTTTTTTTCTCTTCGTTTTAGTCTTTATAATTGTTTTTTAAAGACAGCGTAGGTGAGGCCGCATCACTGGCAGCGCTGGGAGTCACGAATCAGCACCATTGTTGCTGCCTCCGTATTGGTATGTGCGGGGGAGGAAGACAGCCTCTATAGGCAGAAGCACAATAACCCAGTTCCTGCTGAGTTAGGGAAAACAAATCAAACACGCAGCGAACATGAATTCGAATCAAATTAAAGCTGCCAAGCCTGATTCCTCCTCTGTAACACAGCACTAATTTCCTTCCCCCGGTCAAGGAAAAGAAAAGTATCAGTGGTAGCACCATCCTTGGTTATGCTATAGGTAGAGAAGCGTTTTGGGCTGGCCTGATATTTACAGCAGATCCTACGTTTCCTCACGTTATCTGTAAAATCTTGCTCGCCGCCATTTTGGGTTTTGTAGCGCTTTTGTGCCAAGCTCTCATCGTTTCTTTTCTCTCTGTCTCTCTCTCTCTCTCTTCATCTTGAGCTCTCACTCATATAATTTTCTCTCTGTTGAGTCTCCCAATTTCTACTTTCAGCTTGCATCTCCCTTTTCAGAGAACTGATGTATTTTCCTTTGAAATAAACGGCTTTCTTCTTGATATGCAAAGACATGAGCGTGAGGGAGAACAGATAGGTTTCCTCATTTCACTCACTAATTTCTCTCCCTCCTACGCAAATCTCTGCACTGTCCCCAGGAGCTTCTTTCAGCAGTAGCGTTTGTCACTAGATCAGCTGTTATGCAGCGGTGTGTGTGTGTGTGTGTGTGTGTGTGTCCATGGAGACTCTAAAAGGGGGGGCAGGAGAGAAGAATTAAATAGCGATAGTGTTTTGTTATTGTTTTTATTATTCTTTAATTCATCTGGGAGTATTTTATCTGGCTGCACGAATCTAGTCAGATCTATTTTCAGTCTGGTAGGATTTTGTATGAGAATTAGGATGTTCAGTGGTGCATCTAGATTAGCTAATATAATGAGGACAAAAACCCCTGTCCCAGAAACACTGCTTTTCCCTGGTCCTCCTCTGAGCTTCGGGAAGAAATACAGGAAAATGAAGGGAGGCAGGAAAGAAAGACATCAGGGAATATGGGGGAGAAAGAGTGAAAGAGCGGAAAATGGGGCCAGCACGCACCCCCCGCACCCCCCTCCCCTCCCCCCCCACCAGGCATGCGCTGGATGCTCAAAGTTCAGCACAGTTAACTGTGGCCTGCCTGTCAGGTCTTCCCTTAATGCAGCGTTAATCTCCAATCAGTCAGGGATTGGTGGGGTTTTCATCACCACAGCGACGCTCCCGCTCCCGCTCATAATCCTCCCCTTGGAGGTTAAGCTGCCAGCAATTATGTTCCCCTCCATGCAGCGCCATCATCTCTCACAGATGGACTGTGCACACCTCCACCAGCACAGTGCACTGTGCCGTAACACAGGGCACACCTCCACCAGTACAGGGCACACTTCCACCAGCACAGTCCACACCTCCACAAGCACTGTGCACACCTTCACAAGTACAGTGCACTGTGCCGTAACACAGGGCACACCTCCACCAGTACAGTGCACTGTGCCGTAACACAGGGCACACCTCCACCAGTACAGTGCACTGTGCCGTAACACAGGGCACACCTCCACCAGCACAGTGCACTGTGCCGTAACACAGGGCACACCTCCACCAGCACAGTGCACTGTGCCGTAACACAGGGCACACCTCCACCAGCACAGTGCACTGTGCCGTAACACAGGGCACACCTCCACCAGCACAGTGCACTGTGCCGTAACACAGGGCACACCTCCACCAGCACAGTGCACTGTGCCGTAACACAGGGCACACCTCCACCAGCACAGTGCACTGTGCCGTAACACAGGGCACACCTCCACCAGCACAGTGCACTGTGCCGTAACACAGGGCACACCTCCACCAGTACAGGGCACACCTCCACCAACACAGTCCACACCTCCACAAGTACAGTGCACTGTGCTGTAACACAGGCCACACCTCCACAAGCACTGTGCACACCTCCACCAGCACAGTGCACACCTCCACAAGCACAGTGCACAGTGCCATAGCACAGGGCACACCTCCACCAGTACAGGGCACACCTCCACCAGCACAGTCCACACCTCCACAAGTACAGTGCACTGTGCTGTAACACAGGGCACACCTCCACAAGCACTGTGCACACCTCCACCAGCACAGTCCACACCTCCACAAGTACAGTGCACTGTGCTGTAACACAGGGCACACCTCCACAAGCACTGTGCACACCTCCACCAGCACAGGGCACACCTCCACAAGCACTGTGCACACCTCCACCAGCACAGTGCACACCTCCACAAGCACAGTGCACACCTCCACAAGCACAGGGCACAGTGTGCCATTGCCAAGACACATAGATCAAAATTCACAGGATGCCTTTTTTAATTTGTCGGTCAAACAAAAATGAATTCTGGCAATGCTCTTCCAGTGTTAAGGGGCATTGTTACGCTCTATTGGATAAAGAGATGAGCGTGTGTGCGCATGCGTGTATGCGTATATGTGCTGTTTGTGTGGGCATGTGTAGTAATGTATGTAATTTTATTACAGTTTTTTACGATTGCTTTGACTCATTTTGCACAGCAGAATTTCAATGTACAAAACTTAAAATGCAAAAAAAAGTGCCAAACTGACTTTCAAAATTCATACTCTAAGACACTACATCCTATGCTGACATACAAAGTGCAAAACTGTTAATACAAAGTGCCAAACTCTAAATCATATGCTCCATTCTCAGAATACAGCCACCTAATATTAGAACAATGTTCAAATGCTTATTACTACAAATGCAGATCACTAAATCAATTCAACAAGACTTTGTAGTCATGTCTCAGTACTTCCAACAACCTTGCCCAGGTGAGTAGCATTGCAACACAATTGATAATATCTTCACCACTACATAAAAGGCTGCTTAGAAACCTGAATGGCAGTTTCTGACAACATGGAGCAGGTCAGTGAGGTTGAGGTTGGTAACGAAGGACAGGGTCATGGTCGTGGACCATGTACAGTAAATATACAGTATATAGGTAATAGGTACTGTACATGCCTAGTTTGCCTAGACCCGGCCCTGAGACCATTGGGCAGGCCCACACACATCCATCCCTGATTGGTCAGCCTGACCCTCTGCTGGGGGCATACAACTCTGTGCGCCTCATACATTTTCTGGATGGGCTGTACAACCATCTCGTACAGCCAAATGCTCAGATTGTGTTCATCATTGTCTGGGGCAATGTAAAATTCCATTGTGCGTTGGCTATGCAAGACTGGTTTACAGCCCATCCAGAGTTCCGATTCCTTCCACCTTACTCCCCCTTTCTGAACCCCATCAAGGAGTTTTTCTCGGCCTGGAGGTGGAAGGTATACAATAGGTGTCCATATGAGCAGGAAACGCTCCTTCAGGCCATGGATGAGGCATGCGATGACATTACAGCCCAGCAGTGTCAGGGGTGGATAAGGCACTCTAAAATATTTTACCAGCGCTGTCTTGCCAACGAAGACATCAGATGCGACGTCGACAAAATTCTGTGGCCAAATGCAGCGGAGAGGCAAAATGCTGGTTAAGCACAGAGAAGCAGTTTTTTTTTTACTTTACAGTAAAGTTTGTTGTTATTGTAACTGTTTTTGCTTTTACTGTTGTTTTTGTTTTTACTGTACAATACAGTTGAGTTTACAGTACTGCATTACTGTATAATTTTTCTTTAATGATTAAACTTCATATAATGTAATCTAATATTTTGTTTGTCTTTCATAAAAACAAGCGCAAAACTGCAGTCTATCACAGGGGATGATTGCTGTGCATAATTTCAAGTATTTATGAGGAAATGACCATTGCATAGTCTTTTTTGGTAACAAGTATTTTGTGTTTGACCGCATTATTTGATAATGGCCATTGTATTTGAAAATGCACCAATAATTAAACTTCAACGATAAACATATCCACTGTTCTGACACTATGATAAACTTTAGCATGAAAAACAATCTAATTTGGTTCAGTTGTTTCTATTGTGCATGCTATATATGATTTTGAGCCCAAGATTAGGAGTATAGCATTTTGCGTTATGACCAAAAAACACTTTCAAACTCTTTTTTTATCAGAAGGATTTTGTGTTTGGCAGCATTATTTCATGATGACTGTTGTATATTGAAAATGCAGCAATGATTTAACTTCATTGTTTGAAATATCTAATGTTGTGGTGCTGTGATAAACTTTTGCATATAATATTCTCTGATTTGACACTGGTATTTTTATTTTGCATGCTATATTACATTTTGAACCCAAAATGAGCAGTATAGCATTCTGTGTTAAGAGTTTTGCTCATTGAAACTTGAATTGAATTGTTGTGCAAAATGAGTCAAAGCAATCGTAATAAACTAATATATATTATGTGGTATATAAATAATTTTATTACCTATATATTCCATCGATTCAGGTGTGTTGCATGTCTTACAAAATGCACGTAGCAAAATTATTTATTTTCACTCTGCATTCCACCACCTGAGCTGCACAGGCTTGCCTGTGGCCTGCACAACACCAGCATATGACCAGATTAGCTGTGATAACATCACTAATGATAATGGTCCACATAAGCAGGGATATTGGGTCATTAGTTTAAAGGGGTAGTTCGGAATTTTGGACATAATGTCTCAATTACGACTTACCCATGATGTCGTTGATTGATGGAAACCATTTTCAGATAATTCCATGCTGTCCCTTCTTTTGGACATACACACATTGCTAATGCTAGCGCAACTCGTAGGAAACTAGTAGCATCCACTACCAAACGCACTTAAACACTAGACAGTGCACCCAAAGCAAATAAAATATGACGACAGTCTATTAGTGTAATGGGGCGTAACGTGTGAGATGGGAGGAGCCAAACGCAGCAAGGGGATTCATTAAGCCCTTAGGCCACTAAGGCGGGATACCCGCAGATAAAGGAGGAGACAAGACAAGGAACACAAACACCACTACAAACGCTACTAACCGGCTCACTGTCAAACGCCAAGTAGAGCGCAAGGACAGGAATCTGAACAGCCAGAAATAAATACGCGCCCTGTCTCGATAACGAGACAAATCAGGACGGGCGAGTAGCGTAAGGACAAACATAAAACACAACACACTGCAAAATAATATGATAGTATGAGTGGAGGCGAAAGGAACAGATCCAACGTTCCCAGGCTACTCTCAAACTCGCGGTCAAACACAAACGTGTCCACAAAATCGCCCAATCCTCCCTATAAGAAGACATGCGCCAAAAGACGAAAAGAACAACAGTTCCAAACAAAATCGTCAAACTCCATGCAAGGAGAAAAGGCACCGAAAGGAACGAAACAGGACAGGCAGTACCAGACATTTACCGGCTAGACCAACGCGAGAAGAATTGAAAATAAGCGCCCTGCCTCTCTATATGAGGAAAATAACGAGGCGCACAGGAACAGAGATTTAACGTTCCATGGCGAGAATAATAGACTCGCAGTCAACCGCAAACATGTCCAAAACATCGCCCGGTCTCACTAAGAGACGAATTGCACCGAAGGGCGAGCAGAACTACAGTTCTGAACAGAATCGCCCAAATCTCCATACACGGAGACAGAGCACAAAAGACGATGGGACAGCTGCACCGAAACTATCGCCTAACTGACTTACACAAGCACAAACCCAAGCCCTGCCTCTCAGTAACGAAAAATGTAACGAGGCGAACAGGAACAGAGATTTAACGTTCCATGGCAATATAAAAAGGCTCGCAGTCCAATGAATAAAACCAAGAGGGTAAACACCCGATCTCCCAGGAGAGAGAAACATTTTACAGGTGAGCCGACGAAGCATCGTCGTCCCATAACTTTACTATCCACAGACTAACGCAAGCTTAAATAGGAACAACCGCCCTAGCCTCTCAGTAAAATAATGTAACAAAGCGAAGGAACAGAGAGCTAAAGTTACCATGCTACGCGCAGTCACACAAACATGTCCACAACCTCGCCCAAACTCCACACAAGGAGAAACACACCCGGCAAACGAACAGAACAATAGTTCCGAAACAAAATCGTCCCGTAGGTAAAAAGGACGGAGGACCGCTGTAATAAAGACCAACGCAAAATAGCACGACAGCCTCTCAATATAAAACAAAAACCCTGAGTCACAACAAAGGGGAACGTAGTCCACGAGAAGGAGACAACAGGGAATAAACGTACCGAAGCTACTTACTGGCTAACAGTAACACGGAATTCAGTAGAAGCAAAACGCCAGGTCTCTCAGTAAGAAAACCAAATAACAGGCGAAAAAAGGAACAAAGAACTGCTACTCTATACTTCTACGAGCTAATAACTAAGTAGAAGCGAAACGCCTGATCTCCCAATGGGAAGACATGTGCCGAAGGGCGAGCAGAACTACAGTTCTGAACAGAATCGCCCAAAACTCCATACACGGAGAAAAAGCACCAACAAGGCAAAATAGAGCAGAGATTTTACGGTCCCAAACTTCTACGAGATAATCAACTACCAAGCCAGTAAGAAATAAGCCCTGCCTCTAAACAGAGACGCAAAAAATAGGCGAGTAGCCAAAACGGTACGAGAACTCACAACCAACAACACCACAGTACAAACAAAGAACAATAAACAATGAACAATTAATGTCGAAGCCCCGAATGAAGGGAACGGTAGGCTTAAATAACTCTCAGGTGACCACGCAACAGGTGAAAATGCTTAACCAGAAACTCCCCCAACTCAGCAGGGCGGAGCAAGCCTCTACCAACAGGGCAGCGCCCTCGCGTGGCCACCGAGGAAAACGACCGCATAGGACCACAGGGTCCAAAACCATGACAATTAGGGTTATTTTCAGTGATTATACCATCATCTTTCAAGTCAAACTATCGTTGAATCCTTTACTTCGTGCTCACCTAAATTCTCAGTGGAAGTACGGCGGCGGAGCTAGCTGTAGATTAGCCAGGGTATCTGCCTGTAGGCTATCTGCTGTAGCTACTCCACAGTTGCCGACACAATCCGTTTTGCCGTAAAGTTACATATTTGGTAGACAACAAGTCAGCTAAACACAAACATGCTACAGAATAACACAGCATATACAAGCAAGCACACTGGCTACCAATTTGCAGGAAAAGTTTGTCCACTTCCATGACTTCCCAATCGTGGCAACTAGCTAGCTAGCTAGCTGAATAGATAGATCACGCATGCAATCATTTATTAGTTACCTGCTCATCAGTTGTTTTCGGTGCATGAAGAAAAACAGGTGATGGCACAGCAGTCTCCTTCAGTAGAGGGTGTCCCGCCCGTCATCCTTACCTTCACATAGTCATCCTCTGTGAAATGGTCACTACAAACTTTTTTAGAGTCTCAATTGGTGACATCCATGCGAGCAGCAAGAAGCCACAGCTGTTTTCTTTGTTGATCTTCCACTGGAAATCAGTGAAAACTTTGTGGTGCCCATTTTTTTTGCATGATTTGAACAACCTTGAAATACACACAGAAATACCATCTTACCTGAACGTTAGCTAACAATACTACGAGTTTGATTCTTTCACACGCGCGATATTGTTTTTGGCCGGCAGAGCTAATAGGCTACTTTACGTTACCTAGCTATTAAACTAATGCCATACTTCCACAGAGAATTTAGGTGAGCACAAAGTAAAGGATTCAACTATAGTTTGACTTGAAAAATGATGGTATAATCACTGAAAATAACCCCGATAGACTGTCGTCGTATTTTATTTGCTTTGGGTGCACCTTGGAGTGTTTAGGTGTGTTTGGTAGTGGATGCTACTACTTTCCTACAAGTTGCGCTAGCATTAGCAATGTGTGTATGTCCAAAAGAAGGGACAGCATGGAATTATCTGAAAATGGTTTCCATCAATCAACTACATCATGGGTAAGTCGTAATTGAGACATTATGTCCAAAATTCCGAACTAACCCTTTAATGTTACACAGCAAACTTCATTTTCTGTCTTTTCTAATTCCTGTGCGGGCGAGCCAGCAGAAATACAGCAACAACGTGCAAACACTCAAGATAGAGAGATCACTGTAGCCAGAGAATAAAGGTTCCGGCCAGGTTAGACGACACGCTGGTTGAAAGATTTAATTGACTGTAATGCAGATTAGCGTGTCTGGCTAAAGCGCTAGTTGAAAGATCTCATTGACTGTAATTCAGTTTAGCGTGTCTGGCTAAAGCGCTAGTTGAAAGATCTCATTGACTGTAGTGCAGTTTAGCGTGTCTGGCTAAAGCGCTAGTCCTTGGTGCAGTGTTGCAGCACGTGGTCTAGAATGCTACCCGGACTAAGCCTGTTGTGGCTGAGAGTCTCCCAATTGCTCTTCTGGATCTCCCACCCATACTCTGCCCACACCAGCTGCACAAGTAGCGCAGTCCCCCAGACCCCACAGCTCGGCTGGTGGCCTACAGAGTGAGAAGAGGGCTTCACAGCCTCAGGGGACAAGGGTGCTGGTCTCCCCTCTCCCGAATAGGTGGGGCACATGACAATGGACTGGGCCTACAAATATGGCTGGCCAATCTAAGGTGTGAGAAAAAAAGAGGATAAATTCAGTTTGAAAAACTGGAAGCCGTTTCATACAGCATGACTATGTTGAATGTAAAAATCATTTATGTTGCTTCTTTTGCACTCTGTAGTTCAATGCCTAACGTTGGTAACTGGACTGGAAAGCCAAATAGCTCATACTTCTGACTGCACTCCACTAGCACTTTGTAATGTGCTTGTCAATGCAGAGTGGTTTTGCATTTGATTTCCAAGGGAGCAATAAGTAAATTACATTTTGTCCCCACTAGGATTTGTGCTCCGAGTATATGATTGACAAATAATTCAGCCAATCACCAGGACAAAACAATGTAATCAGTTAAGCAACTTAATATCTTATTCATGAATCTGTCTCATCCTGTTTAGCCCAGCCGGGTAGTCAGGCATGAATGCCCTGATAGGCTAATTACCGAGACAGATAAAGCCATTAAAGGCAGACTGCAGGCACTTTGTCATGAAGGCGGTTCTTCAGTCTGCATTGTTTATATTACACCATAGAGCATCAAAGTCAGTTTTCACAACGCTGAGTTCAGCTAGCTTGGCTGATCCGTGTAAAAAGAGTTTTGGTCTGAATTTGGCTTCAAAGTGCCCCACGATTTCTGTTTATCCTGTGAGGCACATACACCTGTGTGAGGTGACTACAGAAGCCAACAGGCTTTGAACACCGTAGCACAGGGAATCTATGCAGAAATACAACTCCCAAAATGCAGTTCTGTGCAAGGGGTCACATTGCGCTAATTTGCCCTTCAAATAAGTTTGTTTTATAGTCTCTGCTATTGTGTGAAAGGGGCATATTTATTAGCATTTATCCCGTGGTAATCACTGGAACAGGCGGCATGCTGAAGACATCTCCCCCACTCCTCTTTCACCACATCAAACTCCATCAGCCCAGGTGCCAATCGTGCTCGCACTGAGCTGTCCCCGAGTGTCACGATACAGTAGCCGAGTGGACAACCTGACGCGTGGCTTATTTGGATGTAAATGAGCCTCTCGGCCGATGCTGAGATCACCCCAGAATACCGATGAAGAAAGTATCGACTTCTGAATTTAGATGAGGGGCCCAGTTCTCTACGGCAGGAAAATCTTATCTTTTTTTTTTTGTTCGCTAGAAAAGCAAGGAGAGGGTGAAGAGAAAAGGGGGGAAATTAGGAGGTATGAAGTTGGCTTCTTTTTCTTCTGAGCATGGACTAAATTCTCGTATCAGAGAAGCCTTTTCCCCCATCGTTGGTCTGCTTTCGAGGGAGGCGATCGCTGAGAGGGTTCGGCAGAGCGGCCCGTAGTGGACGAAACAGCCGATCGCTCGTGCTCCCGTCAGCTCGTGTGGACGTTTGGCCGAGCCCCTGGTATCGATTCCCCCTGCGGGCCCTGTGAGGGCTAATTTTCGCATGCTTTATGGCCGGGTTGCGGAGCTCCTCTGAGGAGAAGGAGAATGACATTATGAGCGTAATGGGCAGAAACACTGTGCGGTGCAGCGCGGTGATAACAGCGGGGCCAATCCATATGGAGATGTGCGAGCGATAAATTCTCCCAGTGAATTAGTGCACTCTGAGGCTAATCTCCTTTAGCCGGAAACACCCTCTCCCCGCCGCGTCTCTGCCGAGCTACACTATGTTGTGAACGGGAGCACGTTCGGGAACTCCCTACAACGGATGCGAATGTCAGCTCTTATGGCCCGTACAGCGGGCGAGTTGGAGTCGTTTCCTGCAGATTACGCGTTGAGCTGCTCACGCCGTCGCGGAAGCGAGCTGTGCGAGAGAGTTCAGTCCCTGTTCGGCCCTTTCTGAACCCTCTAGGTTGCCGTAAGCTCTCTGCTGTCTGTTCAGTTTGCCTGCGCTCTTCCTGCTAAACTTTTTGTTCACTGGCTCTCTGCGGAGCGCGTTCTCCTGTGGGGAAACTGTACCTCCATCTGTCTCTCTGCCTTTTTCCTTTCTTGTCAGGACATGAGCTCAATGTTCCCAGGGTGACTTTCCTGGGTTTCTTTTTCTGGGTTCACCCGTCCCGATCGGCTCAAAGACCCACCCAAATGCATCCCCTACCACAGTGGTGTGACAGATGCCAGCCCTCTACAGGGCAGGTAGGGGCACTGCTGCTGGGGGGAACACATTAAGGACGTGGGTTCAGGACCAGAACCCAAAAACTGCATTCAACGCACAGATCAGATGGGCTCCACCTCCATTGTGACATCACAACATTGCCCGGCAGTGCCATTAGTTGTCCATGGTTGTGACGTAAAGCTAGGTTGCCCCAATCCTCACATGAGAAAACCAGATCATATGGACGTTGTTCTGGGCAAGAGCATCCACTAGATGAATGTAATGCATTTAAATGAATGATAAATTGTAGAATCGCATCATGCTCTTTTTTGCAAACTGTTCATTCACAGCCAATTCCCTCCCCTCTCTGATTCTAAACTCAGAACATCTCTGTAACAGCAATTTCACGTCGATTTACATCTATATTCCTACATGCTGTTTGGAGATTCTCCTGAAGAAATGAAATGTCCCCACTCTTTCAGAGAGTAATAGGAAAGAGAGACCACAGCCCCACGCTACACACTGTTGTGCTGAAATCAGGGTGGTGTTTTCTTGAGATGTTCTTTTGGAATTTTTTATTCTGCTCCAGGACACAAACTTCTGAACAGGCTTTGACCTAGTTAGTATTCATGGGCTGACTATCGTTCTGTTGTTTCTGTTGTGTGAATCGGAGAACTTGTCTCAGGGAGCAATGACAGTAGAACATACATTTTTGAAAATAAGAAACTGAAGGTCCATCTCATTTTTTCCTACTGTTTCATTTGAGTCCACGTTATTAAGTGACCTTCTGCTGAAATGTTTATTTCTTCACCGGCAAGCACACCCAGGGAATGTCAATTCTCAGTCCTCACTGGCAGTGATCCATAATAACCCGTTATAGATTTTTAATTATGGTTCATTTCAACAAAGAAGAGCAAATTGCATTCTTACAGAAGTAAATTTCGATTCTAGGAAGGACATAATTGGATTAGATTAAACAATAAACTGTCAAATTCTCAATCAAGCGAGAGAAATGAATATTGATCCATGTATTGCAGTGAATGCTTTCTGCAAACATAAAGATGTCTTTTAGTTAATTGAATCCTGCCTCATGAAACAATTATTGCTAAGAAATGTTCTTGTGCTATGTCCTTCTGCATAAAACTGCTTAACATTGTGAAAATGTCTTTTTCAAAAATCAATGCGGTTGGTATTGGTGTTTCTTTCACGACAAATCTTTGGCACCATGGTAGGGTACTGACTGTTGTCACATCATGAAAAAGAAAGAGGCTTTCACGCACATTTTCAATGTAACATTGCCAAAACGTTGTGGCTGTATTGGCCCTTTACCCTGTGAGCTCGAAAATTCAAGGCCATGTTTCCAAACCCCTTTACACTGTAACACATTATATATACAGTATTCACACAACATCAGTTTGTTGCAATGTCAGAAGAAGGTTACCACAAGTCTGATAGATACTCTGTAGGACGTTTTTATAAAACAAACTCCCTAGATCCATTTATGAAGAAAACATTCACATTTTTCATGTCAACTGAAAAACAAAGCGTTCTGTAGAACAGTAATGGAAGGAGTTGTTTTGCTTTTGTGCTGAATTTGTAGGCCCTACAACTGGTGAAGGAATAATACTTGCAATATTATTCCTCCTCTGAATGTACCCATATTATATTAATCCAAATGAAGGTAAAAACTGAGAGTAGCATCTCAGTATTTTGACCCAAAGTCCCAGTGAGCTTTGCTTTTTTCCGAATACTGTATGTGCACGCAGGTCTGCCATTAAAGCAAAGGGCTCCAGCGAATCCTGCTTTGTTTGCATCGCCACAGTGGAAATGAGCCTTTCATGGCGTGTTCTGGAAAGGCCTTGGGCTCTGTGCTTAAGACCGCGGAATGTCAGGTTTGGAATGACTGAAGTGCACTGTGGCACTGTGGCCTTAGGGAGAATCATATGAATCTTTCAATTCAGTTCAACACAGCCTAACACTGTGGTATCATTGGGGCTATGCACAGCCTAACACTGTGGTATCATTGGGGCTATGCACAGCCTAACACTGTGGTATCATTGGGGCTATGCACAGCCTAACACTGTGGTATCATTGGGGCTATGCTTTACCATAATGTGGCAACGTAAATTTGGCACGATGTTGGTGAAAGGAGTCAGGGTAATTTAGCCAGGCTTGTAAAACGAAAGCCATTTCAGCAAAAATCGTCATGCCGTATATCACATCAACACAGCTTCACAGAAAGGCATGGCGACTGACTGCACTCACTGAACTGTTGAACTTTCATTCTCTTGCTGTATTTTCCATGACATTTGTATTGTTAATCAACTGGAAGAATTAAGTTTTTTATGGTCAGATGCAGTATTTCTGCCCACAGAAAAAGAGACACACCCCCCACCCACTGCTTCCACAGTCCTCATTGTGAACATGCAAGTTTTCTAGATACGATTGCAGGATTACAGACTGGTAAAGCTAACGTTACAGTAAAAATGTCAGCTACAAGAGTCCAGGTAAAACAACAGAATATCTACTGTTGTTGCAGAGTTGTTGCATCACACTGAATTTGTGTAGCCTTAGTCTGAACCAGGCATTACCTGGCTACAGCTGGAATGCATGGTTATAGCCGAGTAGCCGGTTCTAGCTAACGCGATCTATACAACATGTAACGTTATCAAACATTTCCTTCTTCCAAGAGCTACTTGTCGAATGAAGTAACGTTAACAATAATACCAATCTAGCTACTATTCATTGTAGGTAATTACAACTGGCTGGTAAGTAGAAAGTCCAGTTAAATACCTGTCCAATAGAATATGGGAGCCCCACATCTGTCTTTAAACCAATCCACCCCTGAACATCTCGCCACCTTCTAAAATGAGCACCTATGTTTACTCTAGTTTTCGAGCAAGCTTTATCCAATTCCCTTTTCTTTTTCTTTGCGTGAAATAGCGCCGGTGTAACGGGTTGCTTTTCCACCATTGTTTTTCTAGCTGGTGAAATTTATTGCTGTTGAACTGGCAAGGTCAATCTCATTGTTGATTGGTTCGCAACTAATGGTTCTTCGATTAGTTCGGCACCTTGTTTTGAAAACAAAATTTGGGCCGAATCGGTTGTTTTTGAATGTACATAGAATTTGAGGGTATAAACCAAGGGGCCAAAACCGGGCTTCGCTGTTGAATTTTCACTTCCTGGTCTTTTAGTGAAACGATGTAGCTAACGTTAGCTAGCTAGCGTCTAGGTAAGGTATTCTTTGTTTCGAGGCTAACGTTAGCTAGCGAGCTAGCATTCCACAATGTTTGACCCCGATTTCCAAGCAACCAAGCAGCCTATGGAAAGGTCAATTTTGGAATTAACCGTTGCATTTGAGAGACAACAAAAATCAACCAAATAAGATAATACACAAATTTATTGTTTGTAAGACACATTGACGCTCTTATTGACTTAAAAAAATGCTTATTAGCTAGATGAATCCCTAGATTACAGCATTGCTGCTGCTTGTAGGCTATTACTGTGGAGAGTTAGCGATTGCTTTGTCGTATTGTTTTGAAATGACAACCCAGCTCTTTCAGTCAGAGGGCGCGAGCACTCGTAGAGTGAGACATATCAATGCTCTGAATTTATGAACGACCACAGTGTTCTCTGGAACTCTGAGACGATACGAAGGCAAGTCAGTTAGCTAAGTTAGCCACCTTCAACATATTCATTTAGCTTGCTAGCTCCGAGAGTGACAATTTTATCAATGCTCTGAATATACGAACAACCAGATGTACTCCGGCACTCCGACAGCCGATTTACGAATGCCTAAGCTAAGTTCAACATCGTTTTCATTTAGCGAGCTAGCTAAAGATTTAAATATATATATGTATATAGATACTAGCTAAGCATAACACTAATGTTAGCTTATATCTGTGTGACCGTAAACATAGCCAGCCAGGCATCTTGCTAACATTCACAGAGTTAAAAAAAATCCACATGAGCTGGTTTATAATTTGCAAATAATAAATTGCAAACGTATACATTAGCTGATCAACTTACAGTGGAGGATTCGTCGTCGCTTGTCATTGTCAAAATAGAATAATTTCGCTTGTCTCAAAATGTCTTGTTGCGCTCGTGTTCGTTCAGTGTCCTCAACCTGGCAACCCGCCTGAGCTTCGAGTCTGGGGAGGATGGATGGGCGGAGATAACTTTCCCAAATATTTTGAATTTGGACTGCAGTACCCATTTTAAATGCTTGGTGTAAATGTTACATATAGCTTCTTTAATTAATGCTCCCAGTAGGCTACTATTTTTCTGAATTAATTCAATTAAAATGTTATATTATGTTAAATATGCTAATTAAAACACACATTTAACCAATGAATGAAATTTGCTATAAAATGGCTTACAGGTCTGTAGCCAGCGTCACAATGATCTTGTGCTGTTGGAGGAGTTGTGGCACAGTGTCTTTTGGAGAGAACGCATCTTTAGGAATGCGCATATTTGTGGCTCACAGTGATGAATGGCTAGTTAGTCGTTTTCAGGTTTTTATGAAATTGACATCCTGCCCAATGTTATCAGTGCCATAGACTGTACTGCACACACATAGCCTCAAGGCTCCATCCGAAGGTACGTCTGCATATATGAATAGAAAGGTGCAGCTCATACATGATGCAAAATATATTTCTCAACGTACTGGAGGGACCCACAACCACTTTATTCTGAGGAGAACTTCAGTTGGCACTTGTTAGGGGAACGCTGATGTGAGAGACAGCTGGTTATTGGTAAGAATATATTCCTTAAATTGCTGTTTACTGTGTCAGAGTAGATTTATAATGACCTCTTTCCATCACTAGGGGTTAGGGAAATTCAAACTACCTCTCACAAGCACAGAACACCAGCAGAATGACGAAATGAAAGACCGTAGCCTAGTGTTTGGCAGATGGAAGCAACGCACTCGTCCGATGCAGAAAGGCTTGAACTTTAACAGTTTGTGTGACGAGAGATCCTGCATTGACGGCACATGTTATCTCCAGCCAGGCCTTTTTAATTTGCCAGTTCCTATGACACCAGAACGGACAATACTAAACTTTTTTTTTCCCTTCACTGAACATCTGCTAGTAAAACTTTGATTTCAGTGTCGGAATAATAATTTCCTTTGCTTTTACTCGTCCACTTTGACTTCGTATGCACCTTAAATGGAATTCCAAACTTCCATATATGGCAATTCATGCATGGGTGTAGATTTATGCTAATTAAAAATAGGTGCACGCGCATGTCATTTACGATGAATCGGAATGTATGAATATACACACGGAATACAAACAAATATGGCTTTTCCACGTTGTTTGATGAATCCGGCGTAAATATTTTGTACCAACTTATTTTGTACATAAATGGAATGTTTCATGAATGAGACCCAATGAGCCTATAGCTGTAAAGCATGGACTGTACTCGAGCAGTGTATTTCTCTCCTGGGGAAAAAAGACTGATATACGGATATAATGGACAGATACGAAGAACATCAAACAATGATAATAGCAAAAAGCAACACTGTTGCCTCCAACAAAGCCAGGGAGGACTTTTGCAAAAACAAATGGTTCATTGTGTAAGTTGAATTCATTAGTTCACTATATTGTCCTACAGTTTATTTCTAATGTGAGAACTGTATATTCTAGAACTTTAAACTAAACTTTAAACTTAATACAGCATGTTTTAAAATCTTGCTGAAGCAATCACAGCAAAGTTTATTCATAAACTCAAGATATTCATAAACTTGGGGTAAGGACCGCGGATTTTGTCGGTCTCTAAAGCCCAAAGCCTTTTCCAGAACTCAGACATTTTTTTTGCAGAACTCAATAATCTCACCCTGCAAAGAGCCCTCACTGTCTGAACATATCTCTATGGGATCCTATGGAATAGATCCCATGGAGAGGGAAAATACAGGGGCCCTATCTTGGCACTTGGTCTAAGCGCATGGCGCTAAGGTCCATTTAGGGCGTGTCCAAGTCCACTTTTGCTATTTTAACGGCGTGTTTTTTGGGCGCTAAGCACAGCGCAAGGTGCAACTGGGCTGAACCTAGTCTCTTCATTAATTATAGGTGTGTCTTGGGCGTGACATGCAATAAACCAATCAAAATGTTATATCCCATTCCCTATAAAAGCCTGCTTTTCCACCTTGGCGGATTGCTATGATGGCGAAACAGACATGCTCGTGCGTGGTTAGTGCGATTCAAGGAATAGGCTATATGGATCAATAGTTGCCTATGATCAATATTATTCGGGCTAACCATTATGAGTTCCCGGTAATTCCTGACAGTGCTGTTTACAAAATATATCCGGTTAAATTTAGTTAATAGCACCTGCAACAGCTGAGAATAAGCGACCAATTGCTTCCGTCTCACCTTAGAAAACGCGAAAAGATTAGCCTGCTTTTCAAGCTTCATCCGAAGTTCATTAGGCTACCTGCATTCTAATTTTGATTAATAACATAAATAACGTTATTTTGCCTTAATGATGACACTAAATATAATAAATCTGTCAGGTTGGCAACCCATAGGTTTAGCATATTTTCCCTTATTTTATAATGTCCTGCTTATGGAAATGCGACCAACCTATTTTACTGGTAGCGTAATGCTTTAAAACGATCCACTTTCCCAGGAAGACCGTGAAAAGTGCGATTTACAGAAGAGGAAACAGACCTGCTCATGTAAAGCGCACATGCAGATATGGCATTAAAATTAATTGTAAATTAATTTTGTAACGTGCTGCAAATTTCGTTTCTAATTAGCCACTTAGTTCTCTTTAAAATCTTTTGTTCAGTTATGGAATAACAGGTGAAATCAGCGGGGTTTTAATAAGCTGAGGATATGGAAACCTTGTCACTGTAATTAAAAAAATATGAAGGACGAAGAATAGCTAAGGTTACAATTCAGTTAACATGGTGACATTTATCTCCGTTTTTTAACCATAGGCTATCGAAAAACCTTATGTAATACACAGCGAATCCGCTGTAGCCTAGGCTATTTGAAAAACAATAAAAGCAATATTCACTGGACAAGGTTTTGAACTTTTTTCAGTCACAAACCATTCTATTTACTTACAGGCTGTATTCCTAGATAAACAGAGCTGTATTGTAATGACGTCTGAAGCGCATTTTCAGAACTCAAAAGTCCGTCTATTGCAGTGCGCGAGTTTTCCATTGAATGACAATTCACGCATTAGGTGTAAATGACAATTTGCGCATTAGGCTTGATATAGGTGTTATCAGCTCCTTTTTAATGGATAGCCATTGTCCCATACCATTGCACATCGCCTGGATGTTGATGGAGTGGGGCTGAGGGCAATGTAATGTGGCATCGTTTCCCTTCGCCGAGGAAAGGTATGTGGACCTATGCAACCTTTTATTATGCATTTTTGATATAGCCTACACAATAATAATATTTCACATTGTGATCTAGATATTTTAGTCATGCTTAGTGCGCGCCCCTGTGTGTAACAGACAGGAGGGTACGCGCGTTGTGCACATGCCTATGTAGACGCACTTATATGCGCCGTTAAAATAACATGTAAACAACTGCGACATGACTTTAGACCAGGTTTGTGGTGGTTCTAGCGCAAGCGCTTTCTGCTGGCTCAAGATAGCAATACGCCAAAAAGAATCCTGGCCACTCCTCATCTTAAGACCGACACGCCCAGTTCACTTGTAATGGGCGCAAGAATGCATGCTAGTTAAAGGACGTAAGCGTTAGGCATTATAATGAACCTAGCGCCGGGTGTAAGATAGCAAAGACACTTGCGTTTGGGTTAGCGCCGCTTTGCGCCGGTGTAAGATAGGGCCCAGGGAGTTGATTGGTCAAAGGGCGGTGCTTTTATATGTTTCAATCTGTTAGCCTGAACATAACCTGCCCCGGAGCCATGGCAATATACCCCAATTAAAAGAGAGTCGGCTTTGTGATACAGAAAACCCAGGGTTGAAGCTTACGTTTAGCTCGCTACCGCTTACCTCTCTCTCGCTTCGTAGTACATCCCCCAGGTCTGCATCATATCATCATCATCTCATCTCTCTCATACTAGTGCAAGCTTGTAAAACGTCATCTCTCTCTCTCTTTATGTGTGTGAGAGAGAGGTTTTGTGCATGTGTGTGCATGTGTGTGTAAAAAGAGAGGGTTTGTGGGTTTTGCATGTGTGTGTGTGTGTGTGTGTGTGTGTGTATGCACGCACTAATAGTTGTATTGGGACAGAAAGGAGGAATTGTAGTTACACTGTGTGCAATTGAGCCTTGGGCTTTTTGATCCTTCAGCTCCATCCTTGTGAAATGCACACATAATTATCATGGTCAATAAATCATTCTGTAAGTCGCTAGAGCCTTTGCAAAAATAATCCACCCGTTGAATAGCAAATAATTATGACCCATCTTGCACCATTTCCCAGGGACTGGGAGGGGAAAGCATTCATTCTGTTTCTTGAATATATTTATGAATTACAGTGATTATACAGATTATACACCAACATGGTTCCTTACTATGTTTTACAGCAGACAGCATTTCACAAACTACGTGCTAGTCAGGGAGCTGGAGCATACAAAAAGTAAAAGGGTGGATCAAGGTGAGAAACGTCAATACAACAAGCATACGAGTGTAAATTAGAGGCAGCGTATGCATGTGGACGCCAGTCCCAGAGAGAACACTGCAGTGGGAGTGTTGAGCATAGACAGGGCATGAGCGTGCTCTCCATCCCAAAAACTGCCCCCCGGCATTGCAAGCTGTTGGGTACATCAACTCATCACTGTGATGGACGTTTTCCCGGGCATCCTTACATGCAACCTCTTCCCCTGCCGAGAACGATGTTTTCTGAGTGGCCGCTGGTCCTGTACTGGAACTGGACCCACCTGTAACCCCCCCCCCCCCCCCCCCAACCCATCAACTGCTGATGATGTCATTAAAGCAAAGGCAGCCCCAAGCTGTTGCTTTAAATTGAGTAATCAGGAATGCCTGAGAACACCGGATACCACAAAAGCACACATGCTCACAGGAGGTGTATATTATATCGAGAGTAACTACCACTTCTGTGCCTGCCGTGTGGACCCATGTGGAACCAGTACTCAATCAAAAAACCCGAATGATAAAACTAAACAAATCAGTGTATGGTATGCACTTATACAACGCCCCGTGGCCACTTCCAAACTCCCAATGAACCGTCTTTGCGGCGTTGAGATGCCGCAGGAATGCGTGTTCACAGCAGCTGGCGATTCTTATTGGTAGGTGATAGCCTGGCTTTGCGCTCAGTCTAGTTTCCATTACTTCGGTTTTATTATTCGCCGTTTGTAAAAAGGAATGCGAGGAGGCGTAGGGGAGAAGTCACGCGTACAGCCGCAGAGACTGCACGCGCGCGCATTATCAATTTATCACACGCCGTGAAGGCTGCAGCGTCGACCACCAAACGCAAACGGAGGGGGACCTGCAGCGCCAGCTTTTCAATTAGGAACGACTTAAGAATGGGGATGGGGGGGGGCCGTTTGACCAAATCTTCAAGAGCGTAATTAAGCCCTAGGGTAGTACAGCCGGCGTTCACCCAGCAGGCCCCTTTAACTCTCTGAGCCCCGAGGGAGCAACGAAAGGTCCGTGCTTAAAAGGGAAACCGCCACCTCCTGGGTCTGCTGGTTGCCATGGTTTCCTCTATCTCTCTCTGATCAGCAGTACCAACAAACAGTTTCATTTTGGAATCAGTGTTTGTGTTTTTTTCCCCCCACATTCTCATCTAATTTCTCCATTATTTTATCCAAGCCTCTCTGGTTCTGGTTCACACCAGCATGCCCCAAGTTCCCATCATCCATGTCTTCACGCGTACTCGCACGCACACACGCACGCACGCAACACACACTGGCACGCGCACGCACATGTGGAGGAACTACTAGTGCAGGAACAAACCCTCAAAAAGGGCCTTAGTTTCTGAGATACCCCAAGCCGGGGTAGAATAAAACACGACCATGTTTTTTCATAACTTTGATATGTCTTCGTCATGAAATCGATGGTCTTAAAAAAAGAGTTCACTGCAAAAGTCATTAAATTCACCAGTGATTTTAATTCACCATTGAGTCAGCACATAGGCAAAAACGTGAATATTGTAGTAGTCTATTTGATTAGACATCCCCCTGAAAGAGGTAATACCAAGTTAATTCCATGTCTTTTTTTTACCTACTGGTTGTATTTACTTCACATTTTCACTGATGATCAGAATGTCAAAATATGGTTCTAATGTGAATCAGCAGCCTTTTATATAAAGCCTTATTATAGGCGGAAATATCAAACAGGTGGTTTTTGGAGATACATTTACTTCTAATTCACAATCATTTTATAGTTAATACCCATTTCTTGGGTAGTTTATGGGCCCGGGACTGCATTATGATTCATTTAGTCTACACCACTGATACAGCCAATCAGATACAACCAATCAAGCACCGCAGTGTTTCTTCCTTTTAGGTCTTCAGCAGTAACATGACGACAGTTTTCCCACATCTACTGTTTTTGATTAGATTAGAGCCTTATCCACACACATAGTGCCAATGCATTCATATGGAGTTATGCTGGCCTTAAACTTTAAATGTAATTCTCTTTGTGGAAAGTGACCATGCTAAATCAAGAGTAAACATGTTTTAGTTCAGAATGGTTTATGTATTGCACATAGGCTAGATTGTACATATACAAGGCCACCACACAGAGTATTTAAATTATGTTGAGAAACAGAGATACTGTAACTATTATCCCATTTCCTAGTTCCTCTCAGGATACACTGTGCACTTGTTTCGTACAAAATTTCTTCTCAGCACAACACTCGTTGCTGCCAGAATACGTTTCTGGGTATTGTTAAATGTTAAATACTTCAAAATGTTGAGTTAACTTGTCTTGATTTTTTTCATGAGGTGGAATGATGTGCATGATGTGCATGAAGTGCACGAAGCAAAGTTCTGTCAGTAAACTCTAGCTGCAGCCGACCAATGGTCAGCCTCAGCAAACACATGTTCTCTTACTCAACCAATCACATGCACACACCCCTTTTAAAAGCGAGTCAGATCTCTCCCATACTGCTTTTGCCTGTGCTGCTCTTGTTTGCTTTGCTGCTGCTTGTTCTAAAAAATTTGCTGCTCACCCACCACTACCCTAGCTTCTACCTGTTGTTTGGATCTGCTTCTATGTACTGGGGATTTTGGTATATCTCCTGTTTAGTGGGGAGATGTGTCGTGCTCCCTGTTTGATAGGTACATAGAGCAGATCCATTCAGTGGCAAACCAAAATAATGATATATTCATTTACAGTATATATACAATATATGAGTTGTCCTGACAGAAATGTGTTTTTCCTCAAAATTTCCTCTTATCCTGTGAACAAAGGTACAGCCACCAGTTCTGTCAATAGAAAAACAAATTGTACTGTTGGAATTCGAACTGTACAATATAATATGTCAAACAAATGACTCAACAGTGCATTTATACGATAGTTCTAAGGGTTGCAATATAAAGTTCAGTCCATGGTTTATGCATCTCATGGTGTTTGTGCCTGTTCTTCACATCTCTGCTGCTGATACATGTAGCAGTTCTACCTCTCACACATATATCACTTCCTCCCAAAATTGAACATTCACCTCAGGCTCCTAATGGCTGGTAGATAACTAGAGAGATTACATAAATTAATAGAACCCCAACACTTTTGCTGTCAATTTAAAATGTGCAGCAATGATTAAAAATGAAACAACATCCATTGAATTTCCTCGAAAGGCAGAAAGCTTCATGTTTGCAACTTTTTTGAAAATAATAAGACATGTGGCTGTAGTGAGTAGTGTTCTGTTAATCTTGCTTCTACTTTCAATATAATTAAGTACAATTTCACAAATCGAAAGTAGATTTTTTTTTACAGTAATCATTACAAAAATAAATATTCACCAAACATTTTCACATTTCCATAAATGTTTACATTTTTCATGATTATTAATGACACTATGACATTATTTATTGACTCATTTTATTCGGCTCTATTTTTAGAAATTAATTCACTTATTTTTTACCATAACTTCTTGCAGACATTCAAGACATTCAACTTTTCTGACATTCAGGTGGAGTTAAATATTCTGAAACAGAAGTAGCTATAATTAGAAATCATGAGCGTGAGAGGCAAGGCTTAAAAATAGTGCAGTTAATACATGCAATGCATAAGAAACAGAATGCTTTGTTGTACCACAGATTCCATTATCAGATAAATGAAGGAAAATATACATCTTCACCCATTTTTTTTTGTCCATCAAAAAAACTACAAAAGCATGTGCATGCAAAAGTTCAGTCAAAAGTGGTCATTTAATGGAGAATGTTGGGCAAGAGAGCTGATGTAGTGTAGCAGGTAGAGCTGTCACATTAGCTTATTCACTCTGAACATGATAGCCGCGATGGTGAGAGTGCACTTTCAAAGGCATAGATCAAATCTACTAAAATCGATACTAAATAAAGCAATCAAATAGACTACCACAATATGTAATTGCTCAAAGTGTTATTCTGCTCCGCTCAATCTTCTAGAAAGGCCTTATCCCTGACCAAGAGCTTGTTCCTTTTTAAATACATTTGGTCGCAAGCTCCTTTCATATTTGTTTGGAGTCACTGAGGCACATCTCCTGGGAAACCGTACGTCCAGGGTTTTTTTTTTTTTTTTAAATAAGGATGAGATTGGACTCAGTCTTTTTTCTTCGTCTTTTTAAGCAACATTCGATTTTCTGGGGACTCCAGCAGACTTACACCATTTGTTGGCAGTCAGTGTAGAAATTCCTCTGGCCTCACACTAAGCACCCCTGGTTACTGACAAAATATAATATGACGATTGGTTCAACAAGACTTGAACGAATGTGCATTCATTCACTTGATAACAGTACGAAGACATTTTTTTGTTTGCTTCTAACCATCCCTCTATTGTAAAATACTATTTCTCTTACAGTAATGGCACAGAAATAGAGATAAACTCATGAATATTAATGAACAAGATTCAGATGTTTCCTGTGGAGTGAACCATAACATGTAGTCCTGTACTTGTTTTCCCTTCTCTTGCTGATGAATATTCATGATAAGAAAAAGGAAAAAAAATATCAGGGGATGTTAGGGAGCTGAAGTCTTGTATTCCTCATATTTAAACGTGCATAAATGGTAAGGCGAAGTTGAAGGAACCGTCTGTCAACTAGAAAGCTTTGCTCGGCTGAAGAATAATGCGCATGAATTCATGCAAAATTCAATATATAACTAGATAAACGTGCTATCAAAAGGAAGTATATCCAGCTAAAGTGTAGTGATGTATCCCAAGGTGCAATATATAATCCTGACCATGCCAGTGCTAACTGAGCCCGGGAAACCCACGGGGCGTCCACTGCCTCATCGCCCAATTGCTCTGGTCAATCGTGAGTTTCCAGCCTACGGGCGCATGTGATGCAAGATGCACAATACTGCTGCAATGACAGGATGTGCCGAGAGCTTACCATCTGTAATTAAACTCTTCCAGGCGAGGAGCACAAAACAATGGAAATGAGGCTAAAATAAAAGCTCCCAAAAAGACAACAAAAGGGCACGGCTTCCTAAGAAGACAACAAAAAATCTTCCACACAAAAAAAAAAAAAAAAAAAAGGTTTGCTTTGTCTTTGTTGCCAGAAGCCTCTCTCTCCCCAGGCGTAAGGACTAGGCCTTTAAATAGCCTCGTCACTAAGGCACTAAGCAGCTGTGGCGATTGGGAAGGAACCACAGCTGCCACACTGCCTGCGAGTGGGGCCGGCGCTGTCCATGGACCTGCAGCACACCCAGGTAACTGAAACAATCGAGGTGCTAAACACACAGCGCCCCCAGAAGACAGGAACATGCTCTCCTAATGTCCCATCAATCAATCCATCCATACATACATATATACAGTACATACAAGCTTACCTACACTGTCCTACATACTTCCAGGCACGTGAACTTTTGAATATTAATCCTTATTTAATTTGAACAAAGACGCGAGAGCCAGGTTAGGCCTGAGGCTTTTAATCATTGATGAAGCCATTTTTACTTCTCCCGTCTAGCTGCTCCACAAGGCTGCCCCGTCTACATATGATGAATACCCCATGAATTACCCCACCCCAAGGCAGTGGGGCTACCCCTCTGAAAAATCACTCAATATTTCATCGGATTAATACGTAGAACTTGTGCAACAACAAACCCTGAGCAGTTGGTCTCAAGGTATGGTGAAATCAAACCATTTGTTTTCACAAAGCAATCTTCCGCTCATTTACTTGTTGCCATTCCATTGGGCCCTGGTTCATCGACAAGGCCCTAATGGGAAGTGAACACACATCTCTCATGGTTTGGGTTCATCACGTTGCTTGTGCGCTGCAGAGAAGAGTTGAGTGGATCGTTTCTTGAACAGAACGGAGCTCTAACATTTTGCCTGCATGTTGTTTATTGTGGAGCTACAGAAATGATGTGTTTGTACTCAAAAGGTTTTGTGCAGGCTGGATGTAAGCCAGAAAAAAACCCTATCCAAAATGAACCAAATAAAGAAACCCTGGTCTTTATACTGCACTGGATAGTCAACAGATTCAATACTCAATTGGGGTGCTTTTTTGTCACAATGTTTAATTAATCCACAGCTTCAGTCTTTTGCTACAAGGAATAACAAGAACTGTCATTTTTGACAGCTTTTTTGATCTGAGGGGTAAACTAATCACACTTAAAGCACGTACAGTACATTTCCTCATCTAAAAGCCTTGAAGTTCATCAGGTATGCAATTTTAAAATCTTCCAATATGACTGTCAAAAAGACAATTTTCTTCATCAATATAACAAACAACTAAAGAAAGCAAGGAATCCATGAATCTATTCATTCCCAGCCATGCTTTCATGAAGATTTGTCATGTTGGAATAATTCCACGCAATAACACATTCCAGTTTATGGTATGATCTCTGGCAGGGAACGCAAGCTCAGTATTTACGATGAATTAAAAATTAATCATTGTAAACCCTTCTATTAAAAAGTGACAGGCCTCGATGATCTGAGGCATCTCACCATCTGTGTATGGTCCCAAAAAGCATGAGGTGAATTAAAAATATGCTGCAGTCTTAATGTAATGCGAAGCCCAGTGCTCAGTTTCATTTGTTGAGACAGTTCTCTGTTTCATGGCGAAGGACCTGGGATAGTTTATTCTTTAGAATGTTTTATGTCAGATAGCCTATAGGGACATGCTTCTTCATTTTGTTGACTTAGACTACATGAAAAATCACTTGAGCAACACGTGACTTCATGCATGTTCTGTGGATATGCTGAGCCTTTTGTCACTGACAAGGCGGAGCACTTCGATAAATGCAATCAACTGTCCAATCATAGTCCGTGGGGCGGGGCACTGTTTCTACATGCTAAAATAAAATCATGTTCTGATGTAGGAACAATAATAGCCTATATTATTAAAAAGTTGTAGTCTATAAATAGCCTACAATTTTGGTTTAGACAGTAAATTTTTTTCCTACAAAATCCGCAATATAAACACATGTTAGGAACCAAATATCGTCTGCCGCTACAAGTGTTTTCTTATTAGGCTAACCCTCAAGAGTTAATCTTAGGCAATTAGCCTACGTAGCTATATACAAACATTAGGCTACGCATTTTTATGGGTTGCCTATATTATGCAGCCTATATCTAGGCTACTGTATGTGACGATTCTGACATAACCTACATTTATTCTGTTGTAAATTTCTACAGCCTGTTCTTCAATTTGAACTTTAAAACATGGACGTGCAAGTTGGCTTCTCATTCACCACCGTCGGACTCTCATTTACATTAGTTTTAATAGGATACATCATAAAATAAAAAACAACAAAAACCTTATAGGCTTACAGCATGAATCTCAAGTAAGTGATTCACTTGCAATAGCAAGGATAGCTTCGGCTACCCACACACACTAAACTAAGGACGATGGACTTCTTCGCACTGTTTCGTTCCCACGCCCCACCCCGCCCTGCCCCACGGACTATGATTGGACAGTTGATTGCATTTATCGAAGTGCACAAGTGGCTTACACTAGACTAAGCCTACTAGTTCACTATTTTTAATACGCTCTTTTTTCTGTAAGTATAAACTTTTAAGTATTTTTAAAAAATTATTATTATCGTTTATTTATATATGTATTTTAGTACACGCCGAAATAATTTCTGCAGTGTGTCTCTGTGGCTCAGTGAGTAGGTAGCCTGCTCCGTGATCTTTGCTACCCACGACATTGTATGTTCGAATCTGACCATTTGCTGCATGACTCGCTCCCATTCCTCTTGTCTCTAGCCAGGCCTACACGTTTTTGTATTCTTTTTATTTATTTGGTAGGCCTATTTACACTAGTCTGTAGCGATTTGAGTACCTATAATATGCCCTGTTGGGATTCTTTCCTGGATTCTATGACCTAGTGATGCTGGGGTGTCTTTCATGATATCAATTTATAGCTAACTACTAGCTACTTGATAAAACAATAGGTTGAGGGAACAAGGTGGACCCTACAAAGGTTTATAAGTAGCCTAGAGTATACTTTCTTAAAATAAGTGTAAAAGCTTTTCAGATTTATTTGACAGCCTGGAGACAAGAGGAAGGGGAGCAAGTCATACGGCAAAAGGTAAGATTCGAACATACAATGTCGCGGATAGCAAAGATCACGGAGCAGGTTACTTACTCACTGAGCCACAGAGACACACTGCAGAAAGGCATATTTCCGCATGTATTAAAATAAATATATAAATAAACAATAAAAAAAGAAAAATGTATACTTACAGAAAAAAGAGCGTATAAAAATTGTGAACTAGTAGGCCTAGTCTAGTGTAAGCCACTTGTACTCACTGGATATCTTTAGCTTACTTTTGAGTTTTATGAACTAAAAAGTGGCCTGTTTAGTCCAGTTATCATAGCCGTAGGCTAGGCTATGTGTAGCCTACGGTTTTTATTTCGATTTTTTTAAAAGGGTTTCCGCGCTGTTATGGTTTCGAAAGCTCCGTGCTATGATGGCTATTATGCAGTTTGATGGTGATAGATTTACGTTAACATCTGTCCGAAAATGTAAACAAGTTGTCGATTTTCATGGTAAGAAGAAATTTTATTTCTTTCTGGTACTCTTACAAGCGATACTATAATGTCTCTGCATTTGAATGGATCTCTATGGGATCTCTATGGGAATTGGGGGGTGGGACTAGATTTAGCTGTAAATTACACTGGAACAGTATGGAACACATGGTTGGCTAAATGGCTCTAAGTCATCAAGGGTCTGACGTATCAAACAAGTCTTAAATCATCACTCTGCTGCCAGAAATACAGTAGATATGGATGGATAACTTGAAGGGTTTCTTCTCCTGACTTATTTTTCCATAGAGTTCAATAGGAAAATTTGTCAGGAGAAACCACCCTTAATGTGATCCATCTATATCTACTGCATATCTCGCAGCAGAGTGATGATTTGAGGCTCGTTTGATACCCTCAGACCCAATAATTGTGGCACATGTGGTTTTGTCTCATTTTATCAGTGTGACATTAAGCTAATTCACCAAACGGTGAATTTTTTATAACCCTTTTTACTCATCTTTACCAGGGGGCCCAATAATAGTGGAGGACACTGTATATATATATATATATATATATATATATATATATATATATATATATTCATTTATATGTGCTTTCTAACACAGTTACTAGTTTTTTTTATAATGACAATAAAGCAAATTGACAATGACTATAAAGCTAAAATGTTGTTATTTATATTCAAGCTATAGATAGAGACTCCTGACAAGATAAAATCAATTGACTTTCCAAACCTCAAGTCCTGTTTTGATAAACCATATTATTCAAGGTGGCTATACTTTTTCTCATAAATGGTTAGATATTTGAAGTTTTACTTTTACACTATTATTTTTAGGGATTTAAGTATGAAAATGTGATTTTTCATGCAAAATAAATCCACCAATTTGGTAAAAGTGGGCCGAGTGAGTTTTGGAAAAACACTCTTCAATTATGACACTTAGCGGCAGACTCCTAATAATAATAATAATAATAATAATAATAGTACATGGCTTATACAGTGTACAAAGTGCTTATCCAAACTAGAAAAAAGAATAAGTCAATATCACAGCATAGTCACAGTGATCTGCAGCATTGGTCAGACTGGAACCTGTGATATCAGGGCTATAGGGTCCAGCCTATGCTCATGGTGACTACGGCTCAGAGTCATTTCCGTATTTATGAGGTAGTCAGAGCTTTTTCCCCAACTGAAGAAAATTCCATTAAGATTGCTGAACCCTCCTTTATTGTTTTATAATGCTTCATGAAATCAAATAAATGGCAAATATTGAGTTTTCATTTGGTAGAACAGAAGATCAAAAAGCCCACAGAACTTAACATAAAAAGGGAACAAAAAGATATGATAACCTTTTTACAGTGCTGTAGTACTCGAGTCCAGGACTCGGACTCGAGTCACGATTTTAATGATTCGTGACTTGACTTGGACTCGGACCATTGGTGACTTGGACTTGGACTTGACTTGCTGTTTTAGTAACTCGGACTCGGACTTGCACTATAATTATTGTTTCCTAACTTACTAAATTGCTTCAATAAGTATGTGATTAAAAAAATCTTTAAAAAAAAATTTTTACGATAATATTGGTAACGTTATTAATATTTTTCTCCTATCAACTGCTATGCAGCTTAGTCACGATACATCACGTGACGCTTGTAACGGTTCGGTTGTGGAAAATATGTCTGCGGTGGCGGGTGGCAGCAGTGCCAAGGGTGATCAAATTTTCTTTAACAAATTATGTCATAAAAGACGGCAAACGATCAGCAACTTGCACTATATGCAACAAAAAAATAGAAGAGGTCGTGGGGACAACATCCAACTTCACTCTGCACCTGTCAAGGAAGCATCCTAAAAGGTATAATAAAATAAAAATAAAATTTTAAGTTCAATGGGTGCTGAGGGAAAATAACGTTAACGTTAACTTAGGTACGTTAACGTTAGGGCTGATAATGAATGACCCCCTCAGAGCTAACGTTAATAAGGCAGGGCAAACCTAAAACGTTTGATTTTTTCTGGTTGGTCCAGCTCCAGTTTATTAACGTTATCAATAACCATTAACGTTATGTTTTTTGAACCCCATTAGGTAACGCTTTACTTACTTTTTAATCCCGCGGCGCATGCATTATGGATTTCGGTTGTTCGTTGAGAGATGCTGCGCATTCTTTAACGTTATATCCGTGTCGTTTTGTTCCTGTAGAAAAGTGTTGGCCTAGCTAGCTAACGTTAATATAGTGTAACATAAAATATTAAATATTCATTTTAAGAGATGCCTCTTCCTTTTCTAATCTCAAATTTTAATCATACTTTTTCATCTTTAGTATGGAGAGCTGGAAAATGTGATTGTTTTTTTTCATTCCAGACTTCTGGACACAAACTTGTATAATGGTGACTTGGACTCGGACTTGAGTACCAGTGACTTGTGACTCGACTTGGACTTGAGGTTAAGTGACTTGGACTTGGTCTTCAGTAGTAGTGACTTGGGACTGGACTTGGACATGTGGTTTAGTGACTTGACTACAGCACTGCCTTTTTAACTGATTATGACGCCCCAATGACACCAACCCACAATGCTTCTGGATTTCAGTAGAAGAGAGAAACATGGATGTCACCTCAGGTGTCAAGTCTTGTGTGATTCAGGTGATTAAAATGGCTTCAGCCAGATGGTTAATGTGAGTTGCATGCTGTAAATTTGCATCGGTTTGCAAACAGTGTTATCTTGGCGGTCTGAGAACTGTGGCACGTTCTTGTGTGTAGTGTTTTTAGTGCTATGCAAATCGGCAGGTTCATTTTCATGACACATTAGTTGGATGTGTGAGTAATATTAGAATTCTTTCAGTGTCGTGTTTAATAGTGTAATTGACTTTGGAAAATGGCAGACGCTGTCTAGGCACTGAAAGGGACGTGCAAGGTCTTGAATCTCATTGATTGAGAATTACTGTTGCTGTATTAGTCTGTGAAATGCAATATGGTAATTAGTGTGGTATGAACAAACAATTTTTTTTATTTCCTTTGGGTGTAGAGATATGTTAGGATTAGAGTCACGCATCTCACACACAAACCTTTTTTACATGGTTTTGGTTGCAAGGTGCCGGGTCATTATGACCCAACCTTTGGGTCAAAAAGGGCAGGGTCAGCCTGCTGAGAAACAGGCAGACACGGAGTGGAATCCGCAGACGCTGCAGATCACGGCCATTCGGAGGCTCCTCCGGCCCTCTGGACCAGGCGAGCCTCCCCGGACGACACGTGGTGGAGACGTCGCGGCCATAAACGCCAGCGCACGGGAGGCTCCGGACGCTCATCTCCTGTTCAGCCGGCGCACCGCTGCCTTTGAAGTTCACTGCGCAAAGTCCATACATGGGGGATGAGGGGGGCGTGAAACAACAACTTCAAAGGACTGTGCCATTGAGAATGGGATTCTGTGAGCATTGATTTTAAACCTGGGGCCAAACACGCAGAGCGCGGAGAGCCAGATCAGCGTTAGGGGGGAGGGGCCGTGGGTATTTCACAACGCTCTGCAGGGAGTCCCAGTGTCTCATTGAGCCGCCTGCTCTATAGACAGCCATTAGACAATTAAATCTATGAGGGCCTAACAAGGTGGATGTTTCCGATGGTCAAACCGTGGCATTTACAATCAAATGCACGGAAAGCTCACAAGTCAGTCGGGCCTAAACAAGTTCTTCCTTTGGCTGCCGGTCTGCCCAGTACTCACCCCCAACCCCCCCTCCCCGAAAGCATTTGTGTATACCTCGTCTCAATCACATAGGCAAAAACAAGAAACGAACTGTCAAAACGCTCAATCTGGAGCTGTCAGTGTAACGAGGCGCATCCGTGCGTGTAATGAGGCCTGCCGACCTCCTGGCTTCAGGGGATAATAATAATTACCTCAATGTTCCTCATCACCCGAGCCACATGCTGAGCTGGCCACATACTCCCAGGGGCACCACCCAGTGGTGGGAAGAAGCCATTGCTCCCCAGTTAGGCTCCAGGTCTTTCCCCCTGGCAGCTAGCCAGGCTCAGGTAAACCAGGAAGTGCATCCAGGATTTTTTTTGGGGGGGGTTATGTTCACTCCATATGAAAGTAAAGGACAAATGTTACCTGGCCTATATCTTTAACTGCATGTTAAGTCAAACTTAAGAGCACAATCAATTAAAAGTATTGCTAACACTTACCTATACCTGTGTAGTTCAATTGTAACTCATTTGGTAACAAGTGGATATGACTGAGTAACTCCAACGTAGGTAACAATGAACAACAGTTTGCGGTATTCTGAATTACACCTTCTCTCGATCACATAGGCAAAAACAAGAAAGGCCACATCTTCATGATACACAACAAATAAACCTTGCCTGTTAATTTCAAAACGTGTCTGTCACGTCCCGTGTCTCTGTGTCTTAAGTCAGTTCCTGGTTTTTCCATTTTAATGTGTTTTCTGTATGTTATCTTCCGTTCCACGTTTTCCCTTTTCCCCATTTTGTGTCTCTGCCTCCCACACCTGATATGTGTTTCCTCATGTTGTTTCATCTCACCTGTTCCTCATTGTCTCATCATTAATCTGGTATATAAGCTCCCCTGTTTCTTTGTTCTGTGCCAGATCATCTTGTGCCCTGCATTCGTGCTTGTCTCAAACCTTCCAGCATTTATCCCTTCCTGCTCCCTTCCTGCTCCCTTCCTGCTCCCTTCCTGCTCCCTTCCTGCTCCCTTCCTGCTCCTGCTCCTGCTCCTGCTCCTGCTCCGAGTCCCTGTTTCAAGTCCTGTGTCATCCCGTCCTGTTCCTGTTCTCCTGCCTGCCTTGCCTGTCCTCGTCCAGTCCTGCCCCAGTCCTCCTGCCCGCCTACCTGTCTCCGTCCTAGCCCTGCTCCAGCCCTTCGCCCTCCCGTTCTCCAGCCTCTGACTGATCTCCCAGTGCTGTCCCCTGCCTGTTCTGGACTTCACCCTGCCTTCTCCGTATTGCTCCTATTACCTGGACTCTGACCCCTGCCTGGACCTGACTATGATTCTGCCCATCCTGCATTGCACTGTTTGCTGGTCCTTGACCCGTTTCTGTCGATTCTGAATAAACCCTGTTCATTCCATCTTCGTGTCTGCGTGTGGTACCAATCGGTTCTCATAACAGTGTCTTTATGATGGAATGATTTCAGGACTGGCCTTCTTTCACATGTGTAATTAAGAATACCACCAACTGCTGTTACCTTACGTTGGAGATTCAGTTTGGTGACTTCTTTTAAAAAAAAAAAAATGTATACAATTTTTAAACTCTGTGATACAGTGCATTATTTGTTTAGAATAAGCCCTAATCCAGAGCAACCTGCACAGCCTACATTTTTCATACATACTATCCATGTATACAGCGATACAGTATATTTTTCTCAAGCTATTTAGGTTAAGCACATTTGGTCACAATGGCAGTTTTCCACCCGGAATTTGAACCCGCAACCCCAGCCCTACACATTAAGGACACGTAGATCGAATCTTGTCCACTGGATCTATCCCAGTGGGGCTGGCAGAGAAGCCCACAGCAGTACTGCTGAGCTGCTGGCAGGATCCATGCTTCAGCCGTTACAGTGTATAAGTCCCATCACTGCACGCAGCATAGATGCATGTGGATTATGTGCAAATGGATATGACTGGGGGTAAAGTCAGAGGGACATTTATCTACTGGTGTGCAAGTAGGTGTGGATGACTGCGATCAAATTATTGTGTGTGTGTGTGTGTGTATGTTTGTGTTTATTTGAGCATTGTGTTTGCATTTTTAGAATAGAATCAAATTGTTCTCTTAGCACAGGCTGCATTTCACTCCTTACTGTTCTGATCAATCAATCAACAAAATTAATGCATTCATTCATTCCTTCATTCATATGAATTGGAATGTATGGCTTTTTGTTTCTGGGTTTGACTCCACTGTGAGACAGCCATTGACCACTGAAACCCATTCCTGGTAGTTGCCAAATACAAGTTCAGTAAGGATGTTTGATTTTGACGTTGACATGTTTTCTTTCTGTTTTTTGTGAGGTTTTTTTAGGGGTGGGGGGCGGGGGTGGGTTTGGAGCGTGGATAATGGTTAATTCACCGGCAAAGAAAAGAGAAGCCTGCTCCTGCTGGCTAGCTGCACATCCTGTAAGCTGCTTTTGCATGTGCTCATGATAGCGGAAGGCACCGGTTAGCACAGAGCGACGGCAGTTGAAGGGTGGGCAAGGAGAAGTGATGCCCCGGGGGCTTATGGGACGGTAGTGTAACTGCAGCAATCCCTCTATAATAGCACCACAAAGGTCTCGAAACACGAAACATCAGTTCCACCAAAGCTGGACAACCAACGCTAATATTTTGGAGAAAGTTCTGGGGCATTTGCTATTTCTGTCATGGTTTTGCAGCCTGCTTTTTCAGTTCTGCGGATGCTGTGTAAGGGGGAGTGTAAGGTTCGGAGAACCAAACGTGACCGAAAAGGATTTCTAAAAGCGCTCTAGAGAGAGACGCCACAAAACGTGGAAGTAGCCGCACCAGGACTGAGATAACACAGTATCAGGAGCAAAACTTCCCTTGCACAAGGCAAAACAAAGCAACCTCCAAAAACTGAGGCGATCTCGATAAACAGCGAGAATAACTAACAAAAGAACCTCACGCACTAAATAATTAGGTGTAACAAGAGGTGGTGAAACAAAACAAAACTCGATAAAACGACTGAAGGAAAAGAATAGAAAAAGACCTGTTAGCCAAAGCTCTTGTGGCAAAAGAGCTGAACACAACTGGCAACAGGTGAAAAGAATAAAGGATGAAGAAAGATTGGAAAGGAAAGAGAAAACCAATCTAATCCTAAATCTTATAAACGGACTTGCTGCGTTTCCTATTCGTATGAACCAGAAATGCAGCGACCGAAAATCCTATACCTTACCGACTTCGTTTGTCAACATAGCAAAGACAATATCGATGTGCGGAAATGCAGAAGTCCTGAGGTATTTATAGCCGGCAGGAAACGCAAAACAGCTGTAGGGAATAATTGTCGGGCAAGATACGAATACTGAAATGGAGGCGGAAAAAATCAGATAGAGCGTCCTTACAATGCCAAATAGAAAGACGACCGCAGAAACAGCAGGGGCTGTAAATACCCATGACATGCTGCCTCTCGGGGCCGCGAGAGGGCACTCCAGTTGTTTTTTCCGCCGTCCGTGTCTCATTGGGGTTATTTGTTTCAGGTGTTTTGCTGGCTACATAAGCTCAGCACCTTCTTTGTTCCGTGCTTTTGTGTAAGCTTTGTTTTACGCACTGGCCGGTAATCTCAGTTTAGAAATTGAAGACTCCATATCTTTTCTGCCTTTAAAGATACACAGGAACTTTGTTAGCTTGAGTATAGGTTTAGTCTCTAGGACTTTTTCTTTTATTATTTTCTTTCTCTAGCTACTTCTTCAGTTTTATTTCAGTCCTCGTGGAGGCTGTAACCTTTGTTATCTTTTTCTCTTACCTCCTCGTTTGAGCTCATTGGTATTATTGAGCTGGAGGTTTTTTCTTTCTCGTTCTTTCTATTCTGCTTGAGTCTTTGAGCCTGTATTCACCCTCTTTTCTGGGTTGATTTCAGTTGGCGTATTCGCCGGGAGTTATTTACCTTTTTGTTTATCTTTTCCTGTTCTGTCAGGGTATTCCTTTTCTTTCCCTCAACTTGTGGCTGTCCCACGTTAGTGGATAGCTTTTAGAACCCCTTCTGGTCACGTCTGGTTCTCCGACCCCTTCCCCTCCCGTCACAATTTCACATCAAATTGTTTAAAGATTTATGTTTTTCAACATAGGGAGGTGTTTTTATGAGTAGAAGCTACCATGTTAAACTATTACATGTCTCAGTAGAGTCAATAAAGTCAGCTCTCACTGGGAGGGGAAGCTGTCTATAGGATTTTGTCAATCTACCTCTCCTTGTCTCTCCAATTTCCCTTGTGTGTGTGTGTGTGTGTGTGTGTGTGTTTCTTGTCATTCCATCTCCCTTGTTCCCATTTTCTCTGTTCCACATTTGAGGTTTTCTCTCCCTTTCTTTCTCTTTTTGTCCTTCACTATCAAAAATTTATCAACCTGCTTGCTCCAGAATGAGATCAAAGGGATGTACCTTGAGATCATCAATCGTAACAATCGTTACTCATCTGGAGATCTGGAGAAGGGGAAAAAACCTTTAGTGTTTCTCAAGAGGAGAGGAATAAAAGTACACATGTAACTGCAGACACATGTTCTCTTGTTCAGGGGTGCACAACAAGGGCAGATCTGTTTCAAGGTTTTCTGCCAAATTCTGCTTGCTTATTTAATTTACTCAATCATATCTTCAGCTGACATTTGTATAAACACCAGCAACAGCTGCAGACTGCAAGTGTATCCTAAATAATTTACTGTGTACTTCACTCCTGAAATACAGGAGTGAATCAGCATAGTTTGTAGTGCTGTCAGAAAATTAAAACTAGGGTACTGGTTGTAACAAAAACCAGTACGCAGACTAGCACTTCAGGACCATAGTTGTGCACCACTTCTATTGTGCACTCAAATTTTTATGTGCCATTATGCAGTGCTTGATTTACACCGTGACCAGAATTTTTGCTGTGTACCTGTAAGTTACAGAAGATCCCATCAGCTACAGAAGATCCCATCAGCTACAGAAGATCCTATCATACCTGTAAGTTACAGAAGATCCCATCAGCTACAGAAGATCCTATCATACCTGTAAGTTACAGAAGATCCCATCAGCTACAGAAGATCCTATCATACCTGTAAGTTACAGGAGATCCTAGCATTCCTGTAATTACAGAAGATCCTGCCCCAAACATCGCTGGGCAAGGTACCTGAGCCAATCAGTCCTCTCCTTGCGGTAACCCGGTGATACGCTACCGCTCTCTGCCGGCGGCTGTATTAAGCTCCTCCCTTCCCTGAAAGGCCCCGCCTACTCTAGTGCGTCTGCACTCAGGAGCCCGTGTGACATAATGTCCTTTTCCCTCCCTCAGGCCGACTGAGTAAGGCTACTCTGGGAGTGCGTAGGCCAATGTTTATTGCCTTTGAGCACTTCCGCCACCAGAGGTCCTATCTGGAAACGATAATGGACCAAACTTTATCCTTTACTTGCTTGTGACCAAAAAGTTTGATTTATGAAGAAAAATAAAATAAAATCTAATATTTGCACATTTTAATTTGAACAATTTTTGCAAAGCATTTGCGGCGTGCCGGAGGCCTTGTTTGCGTTGCCGGGGCAACGGCATCCCCAGCACAGTCACCATCTGTTGGCATTTTTCCCCACGTATGGGAGTTTTCCTCTCCTGCCAAGTGGTCCATGTGTACTTAAGCTAATAAAGTCTGCACACCGCTACAGTGCCTTCTTGATAAATAGCAGACAAACGGACATTTTGGATCCACACGCGCTGCAGCATTTTTGGCCCTGCGCTGATGGCACAATTTGGACGTGGGTGACTGCGCTTTGTATTGCGTCTTCAAAAGATGCGAAAGGTTCTTGAGAAATATTTTTAAAAAGCATGCAAACATTTTCACAAAGTAAATACAGAGTTAGATATTGGTAAATGTTATGGTATGATGCCAACATCATATCTGTATTCACGGTTCAAAGCAGAGAGGGTAACAGATAGAGAAGGGATCGCTGCTCAGAAGGTACCATGCTGTAGGGACCGAATCGCCGCTCGTGTCGGTGGGGAGGGGGGGGGGGGGGATTGTATATGGCTCAAGAGCAGAGAGCGCCACACGTCTCACCATATCGTGCAGAAAATGGGTCTGAAAGTCGGCACGTGAAAAAGGAAAGTCAGCCGCATTAACTTGACAGTGACAAAGGTCAATAAAATCTTTGAGGGTAATGCCGTAGAATGTGTTTCTGTCACGCCATCTGACTCTCAGACATGATCCTGTGCCAGCGGTTGCATTTCATCTTTCTTCCATCCACGTACAGCAGGGGTGACAGACTCCAGTCCTGGAGAGACGGTAAGATATGTAGACTATTTAGCCAATCAGTGACTTTCATTGAATCACACTTAAGTGCAGAAACACTGAAAGCCAAAATTCACTGTGGCCCTCCAGGACTGAAGTCTGATAACGGTGATATATAGTATGGACCAGCCAGGTAGGTTGAGGTAGCTTTCAGGTCCATTGAAAAATGTATTCATCCTAAACAGATATTTAGTGGATGATTAACTTCTAAGCCTGCGTTTATAAATTAGGATTAAGCCAGCGGCAGATGGAACAATATAAGTACATTTCATTTGTTGTATTTCCCTTGAGGTCCAGCGGAGTCATATTACGGGCCTTGGCATTATTTGGTATTCATGACATATGGACCACACCAAGCCAGTGTATATTTAGTAAGATCAATTGCAAAGGATTAGCAGTTGGTAAATGATAAGACGGCAGATCAATTTTGGAGTTCTAAAGATGGTAGAATGATAGGTTGACAGGCTGCGTGTTTGGCCTGGTGTCTTGGGTCGATGTCCCGCATCAATCTGCATCAATCGGCGATACAGGGTCTGCTGTCTCTCTGCGGGTGTGTGTGCCTGTGTGCGTACGTGAGAGGTATGTGTGTGTGTGTGTGTGTGTGTGTGTGTGTGTGTGTGTGTGTGTGTGTGTCAGAGTATGAGAGACGAGTGAGAGGCTTCAAAGTTTGCTCTGATGATGTAATACCACATCAAATGCCCAGAAACAGGATTTTGTTTCTACCCATTTTTTTGCATTCCGGAGTATTTACATTGAAAGCAGTGCAGGGAGCACTGAAACAGTGCATGGGGATGTTCTATTCCCTCCATTTGTATTACTATTTTTACCCTGCACCTGTGTGTACTACTGAATCTGGGCTCTAAGTGTGGACATCTCATTCTTCTGTAACTCCCTGCCTTTGGCTCATCTAATCCCTCTTTACTTTCTCTGCCCACCTTCCTCACTCCCTGTCTTTATCCCCCTGTACCCCTTACCCTCCCCTGCTTTACTCCCCCTCTCTCTGGCAGCCGTGTGCCTGGTCCTGGGTTGTATGATCTTCCCGGACGGTTGGGACGCGGAGGTGGTGCGGGACATGTGCGGCGAGGAGACGGGGAAGTACACCCTGGGAAACTGCTCTGTGCGCTGGGCCTACATCCTGGCCATCATCGGCATCCTGGACGCCCTCATCCTCTCCTTCCTGGCCTTCGTTCTCGGCAACCGGCAGAACGACCTGCTCCAGGAGGAGGTCAAGGCCGAAAACAAAGGTAAGAGAGGCGGGGCGGTACGGCCGAGCGGGGCTCTGTGAACTACCGGCCGACCCCCGCAATGGGCTCCGCGCCCCCCCGGAGGTTTCCGGTTGTTTGTTTAGCTGTAGTTTTACACTGGAGGAGATAGTTGTTCAGCTGATTCGGAAGGCTGTGGAGATTGTGTTCTTTGCCCGCAGGCATTAGGGACCGTAATGTGTCCGCAAAGGCCTTCATCCGGCTTTTCTTTTTCCACTTTTTTTCAATTACTGTGTAATTAACATGCTACTGAAGGGGGCGTAATAGCATGATCAGAGAGAGGAAGAGAAAGATTGTATGTTGGACTGCCAAAAGGGAAAGAAGAACCCACGTGCTCACATGTGCACGCACCCAATTCCTTCATACTTGCCCGATTATATTGAGGAAGTTTCCATGGTTACATGAGGTTCCAGAAGGATAAGGCGGCTGTTGCAGTCCCGAGTGACTCCACTCTCCTCATCTTTACCTTCACCGTGTGCACACAACCTCACCCTTTCTATCTCTGGGTGTAAATTCAATTTCATCTGCTTGTTTTTAGTGAGAGGTGGGGGGGGGGGTTGGGTAGGCGAGTATGGTTCATGAGTCTATGTTGCATCAAGAACAGCTGGTTTGTCTCCTATTTCACTCTGCTGTATCCTATCAAAGACTATGTTTATTCTATTTATTGTTTAAACCCCTTCGCACAGGTCCCCAAGTGGCTATGGCACTGGCGTCATGAGAGTGCTCAACTGAGACTGAGACTGCTCAACTGATTGCTCAACTGCTTCTACAACCTAACGGAAAAACAATCTCAGTGTTCTAGCTCTATTAGTATACGATTTGTGACAACTATAGAAAATATGGACTTTCTACGTGCCACTACTGTCGCGTAGCTAGTCAATTTAACAAGCAACCCCCCACCCAGTCTCACCTACAATATACAGTACCTACCCATGCGTGACACGTGGCGTCTATGTGAGCTAATAAAAAAATGTTTTCACCACCAAAAATGTATATTCCGTCATCCCCCTATACTGATGAAAAGATAATAATTCCCACTTGACAATGATGCAAAAGTGAGTTTCATGCGTAAAAACAGTTGATATTGTAATGGTGGCGTGACGTGTGAGGTAGGAGGAGCCAAACGCAGCAAGGGGATTCATTAAGCCCTAAGGCCACTAAGGCGGGAAACCCCGCAGTTAAGGGAGGGAGACAACACAACGAACAAGCCTACCGACGCTACTAACCGGCTCACTGTCACATGCCAATAAGTAGAAGAGCAACGACAGGTTTCTCAGTAGCTGGAAATAATACGCGCCCTGTCTCGGTAACGAGACGCATAAGAACGGGCGAGTAGCGTAATGGCAAAAATAAAACAAACAGTCAACAAACACTGCAAAATAATACGATAGTATATGAGGAGGCGAAAGGAACAGAGATCTAACGTCCCAAGGCTAACGTCCCAGACTCGCAGTCACACACAAACAAGTCCACAACATCGCCCAATCTTCCCTATAGGAAGACATGTACCGAAAGACGAAACAGAAATACAGTTCCAAACAAAATCGTCAAAAACTCCATGTACGGAGACAGGTACCAAAAGGAACGAACAGGACAGGCTGCACCGGACAGTTACCGGCTAAAAGACCAAAGCGAGATTAGTAGAAAATAAACGCCCTACCTCTCCATAAAGAGGAATGTAACGAGGCGAACAGGAACAGAGATTTAACGTTCCAAGGCTACTTTCAAAGACTCGTAGTCAAACGCAAACTTGTCAACAAAATCGCCCAAGCTGTAATGGGGCGTGACGTGTGAGGTAGGAGGAGCCAAACGCAGCAAGGGGATTCTTAAAGCCCTAGGGCCACTAAGGCGGGAAACCCCGCAGATAAGGGAGGAGACAAGACAAGGAACACACAAACACCACAGCTACAGACCGGCACACTAACACGCAATTGAGTAGAAGCACAAACGCCTGATTTCACAGCAAGAAATCCAAATAAGGCGAAGGGGAACAAAGAACTGCTACCCCATGCTACCACGTGCTAAGTAATTAAACAGCCAGCAATAATGAACGCCCTGCCTCAGTAATGAGGCGCAAGAATAGGCGAGTAGCACAAAAGGTACACATAAAACATCTAACCAACAAACACTGAAAACGAATGCGAATTAGAATGCCAGGAGGCGAAAGGAACGGAGATCTAACGTTCCAAGGCTACTCTCAGGGACTTGCAGTCAAACGCAAACCTGTCAACAAAAACGCCCAAGTGTAACGAGGTGGAGGAACAGAGATAACGTTCCATGGTTACTTTCATAAATGCGTAATCAAACACAAACATGTCCATAGCATCGTCCAAGCTCCATATAAGGAGGGACACACCCGGAGAACGAACAGAACTACAGTTCCGAACAAAATCGTCCCGTAGGTGAAAAGGACGAACAGGAACAGCTGTAACAAAAGACCAACGCAAACTTAATCGAAAATAACCGACCTGCCTCTAAGAATAAATAAAACCCTAAAGTCAGTATGATACAAACGCCCTGTCTCTTATTAAAAGGCAATAGATCTAGGTAAAAACGACAAACAAAGGAGAGACCAGAAAGCGGAGACTGAAATGAGCACAGCAAACAGGAATTCAACCTGAAGCTCAAAGCACAAAGGCCAGTACCGCAAAACTCCAATAAAAGCACAACGGAGCAAAATGGTCTCCTTAAAAACCTAGATCTAATCATACGTTCAAAACTTTAAAAGGGCAAAATAAACCGTACACAAAACAGCACAACTAATACCAGAAAATACACCACAGAACAAACAATCAAACAATCACAATGAACAATTAATATCGAAGCCCAGAACAAAAGGAACATGGGCTTAAATAGCTCACCGGCAACCGTGTGCAGCTGTGCAACGTTGATGAGAACTTCTTCGTGAGAAGAAGGAAAGGAGCCAAAACTCCACCAACGAAGCAGCGCCCACTAGTGGCGACCGAGGAACACAACCGCAAGGGAAAAAGGTCACAAACCATGACATAAGCTCCATATGAGGAGAGACATACCCGGAGAACGAACAGAACAACAGTTCCAAACAAAATCGTCCCACAAGTAAAAAGGACGAAACCGGGCAGCTGCACCGGACATTACCGGCTAAAAGACTAACACGAGTTTGATAGAAAATAAACGCCGTGCCTCTTGGTAAAGAGGAATGTAACGAGGCGAAGGAACAGAGATAACGTTCCATGGCTAGTTTCATAGGCTTGCAGTCACATGCAGAAAACATAAAGGGGTAAACGCCCAATCTCCCAGGAGAGAGAAACATTTTACAGGCGAGCCGACGGAGCACCGTCGTCCCATAACTTTACTATCAAACATATGTTGTTAAATATATGATTATTTTATAATTTACTGCAGTGCACAATTTTGTCATTTTGCAGACACTAAGGGAACAACAACCTCAGATTTTTCACACTTGTGGACAAGGAGTGTATGATCCAGGAAATGTATAGGTTTACCTGTTTTACAGTTGTGGCTCTCATTATTTCATTGCAAACTAAAGAAAAACTTTGCCAAGATTTCTTTATTTTCACCGAAATTATTAAGAATAATCTGTTAGTATTGTAAATGGTACAACTGTCTTGCTTCATTTAAGACAAGTTTCTGTGATGCTCACACCTGGAGTTATAAAGCCTTACATAGAACACCCCCTAAGTAGGTGAGAATTGACCAAATTTCCCATCTGCGCGAAGGGGTTAAAGCAATATTTATTATACGTTTTTATTACTTTTTGAAGCTTCCTGATCATTCCATAGTTCATATTTGCCTTTTGAATCAACTGCCCACCCCATTTCTAGCTGGCCTTTTGACTTAAGGCATCTATGTACTCCTCCAAGGCAATGTCTACTCAGCTCAGCTGGTGGAATGCAGAGTGAGAATAAACAGCAGGTGGAAATATGCAGGTTCCAGCAGCACGAGCTGTTCCTACAAATATAACCAGGCATTCCAACATTCCAGAAAAAAATTGGAGTATAAAAATTGGATCAACAAATAAATACATTCCCAAGGGGCATTATGGGATAAATGTTGCATAAATGGTTGCAAATGAAGGATAGTGAGGGATAAGTCCGTCGCCAAGGTTCCCATGCGGCTGTCCTGCAGCTTCCTGATGAGCGTCGCCATGGGAATAGGTGTTTCTTTGGCAGGATTTCATTGGCCACGCAAATCCTATTGAAGCCAGGTGGGCGAAGCAGCTCCACTCAGTATCCCCCAGGATTAACAATTAGTTTCACCTGAGATTCAAACAGAAAGGCTGCATGCGGGATATGCTTATACACGCAGGAATTTCTCTTTGTGTAATTATAGCAGAGAATCAATTAAGACACACAAGAGACGTTTTCACATTGTGAGCCTCCATTTATTGGTAGACATTACGCTATTATGCAACCTACTTTCTGCCTAAATCCAACCATTTATAAAGTATGAACTTATTGTTAGCAACTGGCGGTCTGATATTTTTACCATATGAAAAAAGCGAGCAAGGTTTCTCCCCTGGCTTCAAATAGAAGACCCCAATGAATACAGAACATGCCAGTTTTCAATAGAGAAATTGTTTTATCTCTCAAGAGCTGTGTAGACTTTTGTGTATTAACATTTCAGCTAATGGTTGTAGAGTTTTCTAAATATTAACTTTCAACAGTTTAACATAGACGTTCCCTGTTTTTTCTTTCTTTCTATTCCTGCTTTTTTTTTTTTAAACTGTCGTACAGGGGTGAAAGGTGAGAAAAGTGGACACCTATGAGAATATAATATACGGTTACATATGGTAGTGAGTGGTCTGCTAGTGTGCAAGTTCCTGCCAAATACTTGCATTAGGACCCAGCTTCTTTCCTTGTAATCCAAGTCAGGACAATGCAGGAACTCACCAACAAAACAAACACTTTACTAGAGTAAAAAAGTAAAAGTTTATTATATGTCACGCAGCAAGCAGGAAGATCACTGAGACACAGCACAGCAAGTTTACGGTACAGCAACCTTCAACAGACTGGTTGTCTAATCGGGCTTAAGTACCTTCTGAGGCCCTGACTTGATGCACATGTCCATATTATCTGTAAGGGCATATATCTTTGTTGCAGACTGACATATGCTTTTTTTGATCAACAACACATGTTATTAGTCATTCCCGATACCTTATGGCACCTCAATGTCCGGTCAGGGAGGGCAGAGGCCTGTCCAAGCTTTTGCCCTCCGGCCATACAATTTACAGCCCAGGCCCCGATGATCAGCCCTCACCTGCTACAATCAATCATTGATCAATACACACACATGCTTAACTACTCTTAAGGACAAAACTACAAACCCATCACTTGCAATATAACAATAACACTAAAAGCAAAAACTTGAACTATAAGTCTAACACTGAGGGCAAAGGTTGAAAAATCAGACTAACACAGAGAGCATGCACTCGCAACATATAACACTGTAAAACTGTTAGAAACAACTTACACCATGACAATTACACGGGAAGCACAAAATCATGGTCTTACAAATTAGGGGAGTGATATTGCTCAGGAGCAATGGCTAGTACCTATCATTTTCATAGTCATTCAGTACCACCCTTGCTTCCACTATGGCTACAACTACTACCATTGTGTGTACAATGAATTCTAAACTGTCCTAAACTGTTTTCTTATTGTGTTTTTGCTGTGCACTACACTACTTATCATTTACAATGGTTCCCATTCTCTCTCAGCTCCATCCTTGTAACGTTGGTTGAACCTCTTGTGGTTTCTCTAGACGGTGGTCTAGATGAAAATGTCACGCACCTCCAGCAATGTTAGGTGTAGAGAATGCCAGAATTAGTCAAGATCAATCAGATGGATTTCAATGACAAAACCAGGAGGACAATTAGCATATCTAATTTGTAGTTCACCATATATTAATCTGGATCCTTGTTTTGAGAGGGGATGTTTCTGCATCAGTAAAAAAGAAAACTTTGATAGTTTAATTTGAGAAAGTATTATCTGCGATAGAATGCAAATAACCTGAAACACCATTTCTATTGTCTTTGCAGATTTTGCCGTATCCAGGGTAAGTGTGAAAGTGTTGTGGCCTTGTGCTGTGTGGTTTCTGTGGCTGTCGTACAAACGGTGTTGTGGCAGTGTCCTGGTAATGCACAGCTTTTGTGGCCTGGGTGGATTAGCGTGTGTCTCCTTGTTCAGTTTGTGTGTGATGGCCTTGGCTAACTCGGTGTCATGTCGAATATTAACCCGTCACCCTCGCCTGTGCTCCTGAAATGAAGCGCTCACGAGTGGCTTCGGTAAGTGATGTCAGCAGCCTCCCCTTCTAGAGGGACGAGGAGGAGCGCAGGAATAAAATAGGTGGTAACATGTTGTATTTAAGATCCTCCGGGCGAAATGAGTTCCCGGAGGATCGAGGCACGCCTTGCGTTGAATGTAAATGCCAGGACAAGGAACACACATCACATGGAGGGCTCTGCTTTTTCTGTACAGGACTGCGGGGGAAAAGCATTTTCAGAATTTAAAAAAAAACCCTGCTGGTTAATGAGTCACTGGTAAGTCTCAAGAGGCGTAAAGAAGCACCGCACTGGGATTATGGCCTGGCTCTCAGAAAAATAAATTACAGGATTAAATTACTGGTGATATTCCAAGCAAGAAATATCCTTCTGTTCGTATAACAGGAATAGAAATTCACCATTTTTCATGGTCAAAAACTTGAATCTAGAATCTTGTAGAAATGGAGAACGCAATCAAAGTATATGAATAATCAAAGTATATGAAGCGTTAATTTTGAACTAGCTGTTTTTACACTGGCCTGTATTCAATCAACATTTGTCCTTAACAAATAGATGCTTGTTTTCTGCAGAGAAGTTCATTTTGGCAAGTTCGTTTTGGCGATCGCGGGTGACATGAAGGTGCAGTGGTTAGCACTGTCACCTCACAGCAAGAAGGTCCTGGGTTTCAATCCAGGCCAGGGACCTTTCTGTTCTCCCCATATGCATGTGGGTTTCCTCTGAGTCCTCCACTTTCCTCCCACATTCTGAACACATGCAGGTTAGGTTCATTGGAGACTCTAAATTGCCCATAGGTATGAGTATAGAGTGAATAGTGTGTGTGCCCTGTAATGGATTGGTGACCTGTCCAGGGGGTGTTCCTGCCTCTTACCCAATGTATAATGGGATAGGATTCAGCCCCCCTGCGACCCTGACCAGAAATAAGCGGGTTAGATAATGGATGGATGGAAGGATTTTGGTGATCCCTGAGCTCACCAAGAGAGATTTTTAAAAATCAACAATTGCTTTTAATTATAAATCAAAGTTAAGGACAAATAGTGGTTGAATTCGATCCGCTGTCAAGCACAAGCATCCGCCAGCAACAACCGATGGGTCCGATATAGGCAGAGAAGGGCGGGGGGGGGGGGGGGGGGGGGGGGGGCAAGGTACGAGGAGGGAAACAAACACTGGAGCAGCTGTACATTTCAACAGGGAAACACAGTCCGTATATATAGATTTAAGTTTCAACTACTACCTCTCCAATCTATATGTGCTGACTAAACTATTTAATCCAATTAATGAATTTGGCCCAAAACTAGACCCAAGGCATTCTTCCCCACATTGAGACAATGATCTTTTAGAAATAGAAAGGGGCTTACAGAGAGGATAAGAGATTGCAATTTCCTCTACCCTCAGGACGGATGGCGTAGCGAGATTCCCCATCACACCTACCAGCCGCTCTGCATGTTATCCCAGCATGAGTTTGTGATGTGTTTAATGCCGCTGGTGGTTGCCACGCTTGTTTGCCTCATTTGTTGCGGTGAGTGTGGTGAAAAAGGCGGGAAATGGTCTGTCTCCTTGTTGCTTTTCCAGCCGTGCCCTCGTTATCAGACAAACAGCCGACCCCCCGAAGGAACGTGGAGTAAGCAAAACTTTCACGTGGTTGCGATGCAACACAATCTGTAGCCTGCAAAGGCTACGGCCGCTTTTGCATCAGCGGGAGATTGCGCCCGGGAAGGTCCGCCTCCGGAAGGATAAACCGCTCGAGTCAAACTGCAATCCGGCGTCAGGATAAGAAGCGGTTTCAACAAGCAGCTCTGCTCAAGTTTTTCCCAAAAGAACAATCAACAAGCACTGCCGGTTGCATGTCACCCGATTTGCGACTTCTTCCCCCAAATTGGAAACTGATGGATGTGCACATTAAATGAGTATCCACAGTGTATTCCTTTCACACTTCAACACCTCAACAGTTAATAACATGCATGCCTGTCAAACAGAGCACGGCTGTACAATAATCAAAATATGTAGCACCGCTATCAAATGTTTTCTAGCAGCCTTCGTTTTTTAATTTACTGTGCCAGTTGTTGAGACACGTGAAATGGTCACACATGCCAAATGTGGTCATTAAGGTACACAGTGAATGCTTTATACATATAGCAATCATTGGAGCGTATATCAAACTTACGACGCATACAATGATATGATTGCAGAAAATGTATGTAGTTTTGCCAAATATTTTTGCAAAGGTCTACCATATATACATAAGGCAATGCACAATTGTGGTGGCATTGCGATCACTAAATGGGGGAAAGTAGTGAGGTAGCTGTTTTCTCCATCAGTTTAAATGATAGAGAAGAGAAAGAGATTTTAAAATGGGGGAACAGAGAAATGGATTCATAATCAAAGTCAGAAGATGAGAAGGAACATTTGAATAAACGGTTTTAATAATGCATCAATGCTGAGTACTGATTGGACCAGCAGGATCAGAAGTACAAGTCATTTTTATTTTCAAAGGATGCCTCAAGTATAGGGATTTTATAGTTTTCAGTTGTTTCAGAGCATGGAGTTGTTTCAGAGCATGGAAAATATCCCCAAGGTCAGGTTTCAAATCTGAACCATGGCAGGAACGACTGTGACCGGTATCCCTGCTGGGCAATGCTCTATTGCCTGTAATGTAACGACTGTGACCGGTATCCCTGCTGGGCAATGCTCTATTGCCTGTAATGTAACGACTGTGACCGGTATCCCTGCTGGGCAATGCTCTATTGCCTGTAATGTAACGACTGTGACCGCCTGCTGGGCAATGCTCTATTGCCTGTAATGTAACGACTGTGACCGGTCGGTATCCCTGCTGGGCAATGCTCTATTGCCTGTAATGTTGCCCAGGAATGGGAGGGCTGCAGTCAGGTGTACTACGGCGCTTCATCGCTCGGGTAGCGACCCCCGCTGGCTGAACGGGTGCCCGCAGGGTGGCCTGCAGAGCTGCAGATGAAGCGTCTTCCTCCAACTTGTGTCTGTGCTAGCCCAATTTGCACACTGTGGCGTGATATGAAGCCGCAGTTGCTTTCCATGCTTTGGAGGAGAGCACATGTTTGTATGCACTCTGAATTAACAGAGGGGATAGAGACAGTGAGCGCTGATAAACATTTGGGCATTCCAAACTGTGAGAAAAAAGGAAAAAGCATTAAAAAAACAATACAAAAAGCAATCCTGAGCACTTTTCCCCATGCTAAAGTAGAACCAGAGAGGGTAAAGAATACGTTCAGTACATCTGGCTGAACAGCTTATACTCATTAAACATTTTAAACAAGTTTACAAACAAGTTTTTTCCATACACAATTGCTTTTCTTAAATACAGTAATAGGTTTATTGCTTTCTTTGTTCGGCCTTTGTCGCTTTAGAGAAGAACTCTGACCCATATTCAAACAGCAAATTATCTTAAACGTGAGAAATTCTTGCAGTAAACTAAAGGGGCAATGTTCACTTTGGTGAAGCAGAAATGGCCCTTATCAAAATGCACCATTTTGCAAATTCTACTTAAATGTATTTATCAATGGCATAAATGATTTTCTAGGCTCTCAAAAGGCTGTCCCAGGTGAAGAATTTGAATACTTTAGTGTAATAAAAATATAATTTAAGTATACAGATGTTATTACAAGTATACTTTTCCTTTTTGTACTTAATTTTAAGTATGTTTAAAATGTACTTTTAAAAAGTGTACTTCAAGTATAGTCTCAAACACACCGTAATACTTTTAAAGTTTGTTTGTATTTAAGATACCAACAAATCATACTTTTTGTTAGTGCATTTAAATATACTTAAGTACACTAAAATAGTCCCATTTTAACATACAGACATAGTGCACTTAAGTATACTAAAAAATAGTCCCATTTTAACATACACAATGCACTTGAAGTACACTTAAGTACAACTTAAGTTCTACTTTTGAACAACTTTAGTGCACTTAGTATACTTAAAGTGCTGCCAATTTAACACAAAGTACATAATTAGTACAAAAACTACTAAAGGTATACTTTGAAAAAGTATATTTCAAGTATAATCTTTTTTCGCCTGGGGTTTGAAAGGATCAATGTCTTTGAAAGCTAATGGCACTGATGGCAATCTACTTTCAGTATTCGGAAAAGCTTAAAATGTTTGTGTGTCAGAGAACAGAAAATATTTAATCATTTTCAGCGTAAACTATTCAGTCTGTAGCCTCTGGAGTAACTCATCTATGTTAAATTAGGGCTAACATGGCATTTCCCCATTGCCATGTTAGCAGCTGCTGTGAAGAGCATGTTTTCTTTTTACCTCCCAAAGTTATTTCCACAGAACAGACGTCACACTAAGAAGAAAAACAATGAGAAGCATGATTCAAGACATTTGATATTTACGAGTAGATTTTCTTTGCCTTGTTTGTAAATGTCATCCATAGAGAAAACCATGTCCTATTCGAACAGGACCGGTCGTGGGCGGGGTTGGCAATCCAGGTGGTGTCCCAACAACACGCCGTATGTTTTCACAGACGGGTGCGATGCTTTAGTGCCATAGATCCCCCCACAAGCCGAATCCGACACCTGCTGGGGCAGAGGGAGCGAACATAAGCAGATTAATGACGCTGTAATCTGCCACCGGTCTTCCCCCTCGCTCCACGTGTTCCTTTTGGGGGCCGTAATCGATTTTGTTTTTTCGTTTAGTTATTTTTTTGTTTTGTTAAACTGCCATGCGTAAGGGATGAGTCACCTGAAAGAGACACAGCCATTATTTAGCTTGTAAACACTAAACCCCTGCAGTCCCTGACATGACTAGCCTTGCCAAATCTCATTTTGGCCATGCCCCTCAGTTATCCAACACATCCAGTGTAGTGAAGCATTTAGAGCAGGGATACTAAAATCTGGTCCTTGAAGTCAGTGATACTGCTCGTTTTCTTTTATACCTGATAGGTAACTGATTGATTGCCACTGATTGGCCAGAGATTTAACTCACCTGGTGTCCCAGGTTTAAATCAGTCCTGATTAGAGGGGAAGAATTAAAACCAGCTTTGAGGGCCAGATTTCAGTAGAGGTTCAGGTTACGCAATGTGGAACATTCGGTGTTGGGCATATTCCACCAATGAGATTGCAGCTGACCGAAGCGTTGCCATAGTGGCCATTTGTCTTGTGTTTCTTTAACCAGTAGCCCAGGCAGGCCAAAAAAAGTCCTGGTTGATTTGGCAGCATCCAGATCATTTGGTTGTCTCCTGCTTCCCTTGACGGCCGCTAACGCCCGAACTGAACAGGCCCTCCCAAGTGTCACTCACTTATTAGTATAGTCCTTGGACAGCTGTGAGACCCTAGTGTCCACACAGAGATCACTGGCTATTGAACGTATTCTGTGACAGACAGCCTGTGGTGAAATAAGCACAGGCAGTTACATGATGGCAGAGGCTCGAGCTTGAACCATATGTCACACTTTCCTCTTGGAAAACTGTAGGTAGCAAAGCTCTTCAGCTCATCCAACATAGGAATGCCGACATTCCTGTTATATCCACTTTTTGTTTTGCATGAATTCAGTGGTAAACCACACAAATTTCATAAACCACAAACAATGGTTTGAATACAATTGCATTTGAGTTTGAGTAGGATGTAGTATATTGAAATGCAACAAGGACAACATTTTTTCCAGGAATGGTGAATGAACTCAAAAAGGTTGCTGCAATCAGATATAAATACACCATTGTTATTCACCAAAATTATGGCCAAATTTTACACTTTAAAGTTTTTAAGTTTTCCGTGATACCTCCATTTTATCCTTCTAGAAGATGTCAAGGCAAAAATAAAGTCTGAGCATGAGTAATAGACAATGACAAACTCCTGCATCATCCAACAATAACTATAGATGCAGGTATAAGTAAATCAATAATAATTGAATTGTACGTAATTAAGAAGTACATCAAAAGATTTTGTTCAACAATAATTAGTACTTGCAGGTAAATATATTGTTAAAGACTTTACTAAGGTTGCCATATTGAGAAAAAAGCAGTGTTCATTTATTTGTGTGTGCATACACACACACACACACACATGTATATACAGGGGTGCAATTCTTATACAGATCACCCGATATGGATGTAAATAACCCTCAAATTAAACTGACAATCTGCACTTTAACCTCATATTCACTGTTTCATTTCAAATCCAATATGCTGGAATACAGAGCCAAAACAACACAAATTGTGTCACTGTCCAAATACTTACACACTGCACTATAATACATACTTTTTTTTTACAATGGCATTGCATCCATGTGTGGCAATCTGGCAACTCTACCTCCTCCTTAATAATACATTGATGATATTTCTTCATGTCTGACTAAATATCAACAATTTCCTTTTTTTTAAAAATAAGTATAATGGTTATTGATGCTTTATTAACCATTTATTACCCGACTACAGTTTAAAGTGTCTTGCTGTAATAGAGGTGTTAACTGTTTAGTGTTTTGGGCTCTGGGCTCCACAATGCAATTGCAACAGATAATACAGTTTCTCCAACTGCGCTTTGCCCATTTGCCCATAAAAAAGGATGAACTCTCACTCTCACTATTCATTTGTGTTGGTGAAACTGTGTTGTTTATCGGTATGCTCAACTTGCAAACAAAGCTAAATGGCCTGGATTCAACCAACATCAACCTCATTAATGCAAAAATGTACACATTTTCTTCATAAAAACAGTTTGTCACGGTATTTCCGTAATGACAAAACTAAACAGTTTTTGAAGAAAATTCAATCATTGGGTAGAAACTGAGGTCAAATGTTGCCTGAATCTAGGACTCCCAAGTCTCACCATCCCTTACATTCATGTAGCTAGGCTGCATATTGTGTGCCATATTTAACTTATCAGCTGTCAAAATACTTTGTTTGTTGTAACATTAATCAAACAAATTAAAATGCAAATATGCTGAAATGCTCTTGGCTCTTCTTGTTGCTAGATAAAAGATAATCCTTTACAGCCCGTGTTGTTCACATTTGTCTGTGAGTTTTGTTAATCCAACAGATTAGCGCAAAAGGAAACAGTTATATTTTTCTGCAGCATAACCTCCTATCAAATGCAACATAAACAATGTATCCTCAATTTGTGATACGTCACATTAGTGGCAGCCGCACAGCCAATTTGTGTTGGGAAGGAATGAGATTTTTTTTTTATTAAAAAGGGGAAAAAAAGAAAAGAATGTCCCGTCCAATCCCACCTGCAAAACCCTAGTAGTGTATATATATTTTATATATTTTATACACAGTGTATAAAAATATACTTATTTTTTTCTTTATAATTTTTATTTTTTTCAGAAGAATCTTAATAAGCTCTGGAGAAATTATTCTCAAAAAAACACAGCAAACCACTGGCAGGGGATATGGTCAAAATAAAATGATGCGTGTCGCAAGCAACACAGTTTTTGTGTCCTTGTTTTAAAATCCTGGAGTTGCTTCTCTCCAAACTGCCTTCCTCCTCCTTCACCCTGCCCCTGCTTTCAGTCCCTGTGTTCCCAGCCAATTCATTCCGCCTTTGTTCTCTCCCTGTTTTCCCAGATTGAGATCCGGGACAGCAAGGACCCGAGGTTCGGAGTCCAACGGTTCCACTAGGTAGACCTCCCCCACCTCTGCCACCTCCTGCTTCTCCTCCACCTCCTATCCCTCTGTTCTTCAGGTCAAAATACCCCCACCTCAACCCGGAGGCTGTGTGTGCATACAGCCGTTTGTAATATAGAACTGGAATGGAATCGAATTAACAAAAGAGAAAATATTATATGAAAATACATCTGTTTGAAGAAAACAAAAAAAAACATTTAAAAAAAGTAAAAAATTATTCACTGCAGCTTTACAAAAATCAACACCTCTGGGAAAAATAATAAATTATAATATATTAGTAATATTACTTTTCATTATGATATTGAAGATGTTTATGCTTGCAACAGCAGTATTTAATTATTAATTTAAATATTGAGTTATTTTTATTTATTTATTTATTCATTTATTTTATGGTGGAAATTAAATCATTTCAGCTTTCCAAAAAAAGAACAATCTAGTTATGTGCATAAGTATCATGGTAAACTTTAAATAGCACTTTTGTGCTACTTCAGAGACTTAAGAAGATGACAATAAAGAAGACTTTTGTACAGCACACAGTGTAGTTTTGGAGAGCACTCTTTTCAGATGAAAGACTGAACACTTCCCCATTTATACATGTGGTATACTTGCAGAGACTTTGAGGAGAGAACAGCAAGGTTGTAAATAATACCTTTTTGAGGAAACAGGGTAATGACTGTACAGGTTTACTGGTCCACCCTTTGGCCATCGTCCTTTGCCCATGAGCCGTCCCGCATTTAGGTCATGTGATCAAGACCTGGTCATGTGATCAAGAACGCAAGAGGTTTACTTTTGTCTCTGTAAAGACCACATAACCACCTGACCTGAGGGGTAAAGACCTCTTGACCCCAGATCTGAAAAAAAAAAGCTGACGTTACAAAGGACGACGTTGGAGTGTACAGAGAGGTGCAAAAGACACCCAACCTCGCGTCACTCGAGTTCGACACACGCAACATCGTCCACTGGGGGCATTCCCAGAATCCCCCTCTAACTGCTTTGACTCATTCCTTAGACCGTTTTTTTCAACTACGTTTCATTTGATTAATTTCCTGTGCTTCAAATGGGGTGAAAACACGGAGGGAAAAAAATGCCCCCCCCTCCCCCGACAAACTATGATCTTGTGTTTTTCTAATTTCTAATTTGATTTTTTTGCCCTGCATGCTGCATTATACTCAGGCTGTGAAGATAAGGTGGTTCTGCTCTGCAGTTGAAGCAATGTGCATGGGAGTATGTTACAGTAATGGCCCAACTGGCTGTCTCACACCGTTATACACTGTGCTGTCCAGATCTGTAGTATGGCGTGGCATTTCCATAGCAGTTTTGCACCTTAAGGGTCCTTAAGAGGCAGTACGTCATCTTTTCGATGTTTGTGATTTTAGAGTTACTCTTAATTGTTTCTGTGTAGACAGTGGTGTTATTGCTTAGTTTCCTGTTCTTTGTGGTTCAGCAGAATGTGCCATGGAGAACAAGCCATCCATGTGATGCGTTTTACTGTAATCTCCATTTAAAGATCCCATTTCAATACGTCCACAACCAAAAAAAAAAAAAAGAAAAAAACAACTGGGGAATGACAGCCAGTGAGTAAACAGGCTAAACCTTTGATAACTTTTGACAATTTTGTATTAGTCTAAGAGTTGGTTGTGTCGTTGCAACAAGGTTAGCCGTTGCAGCGAACACACAACGAAAGAAAATCTAGCTTTTTATAAACAGAGATGCAATTTAACATTTCTAGAAGACAAAATCACATCTATTGCCAGTCTCAAAAAGGCCTCTAGTTATATTCATTAACAATTTAGAAAATTTAGGCAAACCATCTGCAAAAAGCGGAATGATATTGTCCTATTTCTGAGTCACCAGATATCAGCATTTAAAGGCCCTTAGTGTAGACCAGGGATACTCAAATCTGGCCCTCAAGGTCAGTAGTACTGCTGTTTTTCTCCTCTGCCTGGTAGTCCACAGTCCAATAATGTCCCTGATTGGCCAGAGATTACACTCAACTGGTGCATCAGGTTTAACTCAGTCCCTGATTGGAGGAAAGTAATAAAAAACCAGCAGTACTGCTGGCCGTCAGGGCCAGATTTGACTATCCCTGCAGAACATGTCTCACAACTTGACAAACAGCTTTAGTATAAGTTGGTATGAGTACCTATTCATATATATTTGTAGATCATAGCAATCTCTCAGGAAACTGCAATGTATACAAATATTTTTTAAAAATAAATTCAGGATGAAAATTATGTGATCTCCACATTACGGCAAAACACCTAAAGAGTGTGTAGAGCTTGCTAAGGTTAGAGGGAAAGATTATTAGCAAAAGGTGTGAGTATTAATGCCCAGAGAATGTGTTTTCACTTATGTTTCCTGGAGTAAATTCTGGGTAACCTGTGGGTCTTTTTTTAAAAAGTGTGCAACAACTTGAAGCCAGATTGGAAACCTTCTTTCATTAAATCTGATTAGCTATTACAGTAGTACAGAAAATAAAAGGTAACAGGAAATAAATGCTTAAAGGCATAAAAAAGCAAACCCTAAGTGCTGTAATTCACAAGCAGATCTATAATTTAATCAAGATACTGTCAAATACAGAATGAGACAGAAAACAGTATGTACTCGTTATATATTCTTAAACGTATGGTGACACATATGCATTGTCACAGAGTTGCAAGCAGGTTATATAGTGGATCATTTTGGTTTAAATATGAAAAATGCAGCTGTCCAAAAAAGGTGCAACATATGGGTTTATCCCCTGGCTGAAAATGTTTACGGAAAAAAAAATAAAAAAAATAAGAAATGAATGATATGTTTTCAAATGCAAAACAGCTCAAACATATCCCTCAAATCCTGCTACTGGCTTGATAGTAATGTAGTGTTAACCTTTTGAAAATATTTCTATTCAGAGGAGTGATCTGATATGGCAGGCAATTTTATTTTGAACATAAATTGAGTAAAATAAATAATGAGAAATGTTCCCCTTACAAGGGTAACACCTTCAGCCTCAGCTGATATTATATGATGCAAATGTCAGTGACATGGGATGGTATTCTGATGAAAAATTTTGATTCCTTTTGTTGAAGACAAAGTGTTATTTGTTGAAGTGTTACTGGAGATAACTCGAAAGCCTGCCCCGGGGTTCAGATCCACTTCAAACGGACAGCAAACCACATAGCCTTTTCAAGAAGATCAGGAGGAGGCTAAATTAGCATCTTTGTGTGAGCCAACATGAGACTCGCTTTCTCCTAATCCAAAGTGTAGGATTCTGTGAAATATCTGTTGGAACTGTATTAGCTCTTAAGATGGTAAACTCCTCTGTATGGTGCTTATATTTCTCCTCCTGAAGTGGCCCTGTGTGTAGCCTTTACATGCACAGTCCAGGTCCTAGAGATGACCTTCACAGGAGCTGTAGCAAATAACAGAGGAAGAGGAGTTGATGGAGGCAGAAAGATAATAACAAAATGCAGAAATTCTGGCAACCCCCACCCCTCTCCCACCCCCCACCAAATCAAAGTTATATTCTGTAATACAGTCACAGAACTCTCCAAACTCCCAAAGGCCCTGTTAATAAGGGTCACTGTCAACAACAACTTGTAAATGAACAAGTTTGATAGTTTTCAAATGAGTATTCATAGTGTTTTTGAATAACTGCTTTCATCTCCATCCACTGCCTTCTAAAAGTGGACGCCATGCCTACCGCACCATGGGGAATGCTTTTTAGAAATGCTCTCGTTCATCTGAACGACTCATCCAAACTGAACGCTAAATGATCTGACCTAATACTTGGAGAAGGATGGTGAAAAATAAGATTTAAGTTTTTTTTCCCTCCCTCTGTCCAGTCATCGTTTATTTTTCACGCATGTTGGTTTTATCAAAGAGAAAAACCTTGAAATGTGACTGTGGCATCCGTTTGTGACATCACCGCCCTGACGATCCTGTATGCCTGGACCCATTTTAATAACATATTTAGGAAGTCTTATTTTGCCGCCTTGCACAATAATAAACGAATGTCACAAGGTTGTACGCGAGTGACATTGTGAAGCAATTTTAATTGAGCCGTGTTTCTCTGAGATTTTCACAGCGTGTTTAACATGGCCGTATGTGTGAGGCAAACCCAAATCCCAGCCTCTTCAGCCGAGACACCTGTCATATTACAGATCTGATTATCCATTCATTTTCCTTAAGCCCAGAAAATTCACATTCAAACAGATACGGAAGGAAGGAATCATTGTGTGCCAACTGGGAGCAGTGATAGGAGTTATTTCCATGTTAATGAGTTCTCACAGAATTAAAGCCGATATTCTGTAATGAATATCTGCGATATTAACTATCGGCCTCATTTATCAAACAATCATAGATTTGTGCATATTTAGTCGCCAGGCGTGGTTGTATGCCAAGGTCATGTCTGATTAATGAAATTTGCATAAGGCAGGTATTTGTCCATTCTAAGGGTGTGCTAAGCTTGATTTAGTAATAGTCGTGTCATTTCCACTATTCCGGTTAGTCAGATATAATCATGTAAGTATTGATTTCTACAATTATAACCAGCTGCAATTTGAGACCTGGGAATAAAAAAAAGACATTTTTGTTAAAAATTTGCTTTACATATACTGTATATGTACAATTTATATCATCCGCCATATGCCAGTGGTGTGAAATACCTAATAAAATGAAAACCAGGGTGACATTTAAGTTCTAAGTGCCCAAAACTGTTCAGAGAATACGCTACCTGCGCTCCGTGAGATGAGGTGTTTACATTCTGGAGAACTTTAAAGCGAAACCTGTTTCTGAGTTGAGAGAATAGCAAAATTTGTCTTTCCTTTCCTGAAAACATACCTTCAAACTTAACCCTGGGTCTAACCTTAACATTAACTTAAAAAAACCATTGGAATCCCCGTTCCCCTCACGCTTTTCTGACACACTAAACTCTATGATATGGAACAGAAAATAAGGGGTTTCCATTCATATTTTCAACCCAGGCATACTCATAAGAATAAGAATCAATGTGTGATTTTGCTTGACATGTTCAACTACTTTACGGTCAAGCTCCTTGTAGACTATTCATCAATTGTACGTGTTCCACTAATCAGTCATATGTTGAGTTGCATTTTGACAAAAACTTCAGGACTATAACTTTGTTATTGAATCATGTCAATCAAATTCAAGCATTGATTCTTATTCTTGCATTACTATTATTGGTATACCTGGGTTGAAAATATGACTGTAAACCCCTTAGTTTGGTTGAAAAAGGCAGGAGTTTACATCATATCGTATGGGGAAATTGAGAGTTGCGGTGCGCTGGACGCCATATTGTTTGCTGCAACTCCTGGCTCCTACCGCCTCTCCAGTTCCCATATACCCTCTATGGGCTGGCACTGGTTAGCATTAACAAAACACGGTGATACATAAACCTATGAGTAACAAAACATACACATACAAAAAAATCACATAGCATAAAATGAACTATAACAATCTATTGGGTAGTGTACCCAACGTTAGCTAAAGACTGTGACGTTAAAGTTAGCTATGCCTCTGTGTGTACGATAACTGGCTACCTTGAACAGCTACCCTTAGCTCGCTAGCTGTGGGTAGTAAACCATAACTTTACTTCCCGTCATAGTTATTTAGGCCTATGTAAGACGATGCATATGTTTTAAATCCCTTCTTCAACTTGCTGAATGGTCCCTTGTATGTAGATTTGCAAATAGGATTAACAAGTTAATTATTAAACAAGTGTAAAAAAAAAATTATCATGATCTGACAGAACTGGCTTACAGTTTCAGAGGAACAAATCTAAAAATATATAAATTCATTGATGATTTGACTGAAAAATTCAAGTAACAATTCATGTTAAGATGAATAGCACCCTTCATATCACGATGAGAGGTAAACTGATTTGTTGTGATTTCCAAAGAAAAAACATAAACTAGCCGATGATGCTTAGCAATCAACCTAGGTAGTAGCCAAGCTAATTATATTTTTTTATTAAAGCTATACACAACCAGCAAGCTATCTGTACCTTGACTGAAATGTCAGTGTTAATTGTTGCTAGCTACAATCGTATTAATCAGAGTCATTTACAAGCACAGCACAAATTGATCCAAAAACAAGCAGTGACACTTTGAAATGAGATAAAATGAGGATTGTGTGGATTATCCCTATAGTTCATTTGTTGAAATACAAATACTACATGTATTCTTATAAGACAACAAAACTATGATATTACTAGATGTTAGTGGAAAGTAAGTTTAAAAGTTTTATCTTTACTTATAAGTTTTAAAATTACGTTTTTTAAACTATGAGACAGTTCTGCTGTGTGATATATGAAAACTTTAAAGTGAGGTGTATCAGCTGACCAGCATATCACTTTATTTGTGTGTTGACACAGAGGGCTGATCAGAGATATATCATAGTGTTCTTGTATTAATTGGCAGTAGTATGATCCTAAAATGCAATGTTTTTGAGCCAATAAATAAATAAATACTAAGAGGAATTTATTTAATTTGGAAATAGGCAACATAATACTAAGAAGGTGCAGGAAAGGATATATGATATTTTCACATCAGCATTATTGCAGGGATTTTTGTTTTTTGGAGTTGTTGTTTTTTGGTTAGGCTACTCATAAATAACAATCAACCCTTTCCTTCAGATTAAGTTAAATGTGTTCTTTTCAGCAGAGAGAAGCCATTTAGATCGTAAAGTAGTTAGCTACTTAATGCCCTTAGGGCTTGATTTACTAAGACCTTTATCGTGTGCAAAACCTGTTAGAACATGCAAAACCAGTAACATGAACAATGATTGGTCATGGTATTTGTTTTGCACCAATCATTGGTTGTGTTACTAGTTTTGCGTGTGTTAAATTGTTTTACACACGCTAAAGGTCTTAGTAAATCAGGCCTACTAAATCAAATCTTACTGCATAGAAATTAATCATAGTAATATAATTTATCAAATTTCATGATTAGTCAGGCAACTTCTGATTAACAATATAGCCAATACTATTTTTTATAAACTTTTTAATATTTGCCTTACAGCTTCTTCATATTAACTAAAGAATAACAGAAATTACGGAGAACGTATTTTACTGTTATAGGTTTTACATTTGTGCATAAGATCAGATATACTGTATATGACAGCTGCTAACCTGGCATAAATATTTAATCTTCGGTACTTTCATGCCCATACCCAGGTGAAAAAAGATTATACTTCAAATATACTTTTTCAAAGTATACTTTTAGTAGTTTTTGTACTAATTATGTACTTTGTGTTAAATTGGCAGCACTTTAAGTATACTAAGTGTACTAAAGGTGTTCAAAAGTAGAACTTAAGTTGTTCTTAAGTGTACTTCAAGTGCATTGTGTATGTTAAAATGGGACTATTTTTAGTATACTTAAGTATATTTAAATGCGCTAACAAAAAGTATGATTTGTTGGTATCTTAAATACACTTACACCAGTGCATTTGAAACAAACTTTAAAAGTATTACGGTGTGTTTGAGACTATACTTGAAGTACCCTTTTTAAAAGTACATTTTAAACATACTTTAAATGAAGCACGAAAAGTATACTCGTAATAACATTTGTATACTTAAATTATATTTTTATTACACTAAAGTATTCAAATTTTTCACCTGGGTATTGAGAGATCAGATATGTCTTGTGAAAATGTGAGTACACATTCTTTACATGAAATTTGAACATATGATTGTTTGATAAAACAGGCCTCATATGAGGGACATTATACCAGTCAGTATTATGCTTCATGATGTAAAATAGACACACCCAAACAAATACAAATGCAGGGCATAAAAATGAAGGCATTCCGATGGAATACTTTTAGTCATACATCACGGATAAGCAATACAGTACAGCACCTGTATTGTGTCATAAAAAAATGTAAATGTATTGTTTAGACAGATACAAGACCTGTACTAAGGTGAACAATTCATTGTTGTCAGTCAGATGACCACTGCATACACTGTTGTAACACCCTCGGACCCCAGTTCTTGAGCATCACTGAGTGTATATTTGTGGGTACAGACATTTAGATGCACAAAAGCACACATACCAATGGCTAGTGAAAGAGCTTATATACAGTGCCTGTGGGTGCGGCGACCACAAATGCGGTCTCCAGGAAGGACACCGCTAACTGGAAGCCTTATCTCAATTTCAGCCACTTTTATCTGAAGATGGCTAGACTTAAACAGTACATTAAAATGTTCTGACAAAGAACATGCTTTCTCAAGGCTCAGTAATCCTATGTGCCATAGTCGGACATGCCAAAAACAATATTTTGATAATGCTAACCCTGCTCAGCGGCTCATAAAATGGCGTTACATTGCATTTTTTCCACGTTGAGCGCATAGGAAACATTCAAGTGTGAAGGCCATTCCTGCCCAGGACAAAAGAGAAATCTCTGTTCTTCATCTGCAAACATCTGCAACCTTTCTTCTTTCTTCCCCTGAATTGTTGTTGCCAAATTTGTACTTTTTTCATTTTGGTTTTTATGTGCCAGTATGAGATACAAAAAAAACAAACTGTGGAACAGTTTTTCATTATTTATTTATTTTACCATACATCATTTAAAACTTTTATTTCTACAGTTAATATTGGGTTTTTTTTTCATTGATGTGATGTCTCTCGATGTGATGAAATGGAATGTTTATGCAAGATTTTCACTGGAAAGTCAAACGTGGCAGACATTGTCACTCCACATATACATTGTTGTTGTTTTTTTAAAGAAAAATAAATAAATGAAATGACATATATTGGAATTTATCTTTCCAGATGTTGTATTTTAAATCAAATGGGCACATTTTGATGGTACATTATTTGGGTACATGACTGCAATATTGTGATTTACAGATGAATATTCAAGCCCTGCAGTGTCATTAAGTTGCTTTGAATGAGCCAAATATGTGAACATTATTTAAAAATGACAAAGTAGTCCCATCATATTTATTGGAAATGGTCGTTTAATAAAAGAAGGTTTATGAATTAAAGGTGCACTATGCAGGATTTCTACCTCGAAAATATTATAAAATAACCATTCTCAGTCATATCTATGATGCACTGGCAATCTCTGTCTTTGTGCACATTTGCCAAATCCGTGCTTCTCTGCCTGTATTTAAGCTATTCTGATGTGTTCGGGACGTTTCTGGGCGTGGTGCTCTTTTCTGTATGGGGATGGATGGGTGTGGCTACAGAGCCTGCGGGGTGGGATCAGGTTTCAGTGGAGCGTCAGCTAGCTACTGCAATGGCGGCAGTGAAAAAGTGCAAGTACAGCGAAGCCAAAGCCGACAGGGCGCGTTCAAGAAGCAGAGTCAACCTATGATTGCTTTTCCTCAATGGTGACAGCTGAAGTTTAGCAAGGGGATGAAAAGCGACGCAGAGTTGGCGTGTTTTCTGTTGGACCTGTGACTAAGGTTATCTCTAGCTATTCAGCTAGCCAAGTTAGGTAGCTAGATGGCCGAAGTCGGGTAACTTGAGTGGGTGGGGTTGAGAACGGAGGAGGAGACTTCTTTGATTGTAAACACAGGACCATAGCAAGGACCATAGCACAACACAGGACCACAGCAAGGCTAAAAATCATACATACTGCACATATAAAGTGAGAAAAGACATGAAATCTGATTGAGCTCCATTTTTCGTTATTAATATAATTAATTTAACCTTCCGTAGGTTTTCCAAGAAATGATTGGTTCAGTGCAGTGCACTGGAACTGATGTCCTGTCAGTGCACCTGAGCAAATTCATCACAAATGTGGGACCAGTTACATGTAGAATACAGAATTAAATTAGTGCTTTATCTATGCATTACACACTTTGTTAGTTACTTCTCTCAGTGATGCCTGATGAAGGAATACATTGTGCCTTAAGCACAAACACTGTACTCAAATAGTGATCTACATATTTGAAAATAATATCTTGCTGGACCAGATTTCCCTCCATACTGGGATACAGTAAGTGTTAACTGGACTGAAATGAATGGATAATATCAGTTCAGTCAGGCAACTCACGATTGAATTTAAGCAATATTTTATTGAGATTTAAAATGAAAGAAACCTTTGGCATCGGGCTCTGCCTCATCAGTCCCTGTTTGCGTAACATATTTTAGTATAAGCCAGCCAAGGTAATAGGGTGTAAACCACTGACCTCCCCATGGGGATCATATGAGACGCAGAGCCCACAGGTGGATGCTGGGGTGGTGGTGGGAGTGCCTTCCCTGAAAGGCATAAAAGCGGAGATACTGTATGTAGAGAAAGCCAAGCATGTTATGTTAGCAACGTAGCACAGACAGAGCACATAGCAGGCAGCAGCAGCACGATGGCAAATGCTTGAACAGGCCAGGTTGGTGATTTAAATAGCCCTCCCATTTGAGACGTAGCATCATGTGAGCTGACGCGATTTGACGCTTCTCGAGTTGTCTGCCTGAACTAGCTTTGCTGGCTTTGCATCATTCATCACAAAAGTGTGCTTCTGTTGCGGTACTGCACTGTTCTTAGCTACATAAGGGGCCTCAGTGTGGTGTAATGTTATTCATTTTATGCCACCACGGTATCAGATGGGAAAGAACAGCATACAGATCTCAATACAGAAAACAACAGTTTAAGTATGGATTCTAAGTATGGTCAACAATGAGACTTCAGTGTCCTAATTGGAAAAAGCCGATGAGACATCATTTCCAAGGACAGGAATGTGCTTTGGAAAACATTTTTGGCCAGGTGTATTTGTTTTGTTTTTCAGCTTCAAATCAGGTTAAAATAAACGAGTAAATAAATAACACATTTTATCCAAGCATGCTATCCAGGCTTGGAACATTGGACGGTCCTGGCTGGTGCATACTAAACCGGTAAGGTAATCATTGTCATTAAAAGTCAACAGACTATTTGTGAAGACTTTTTCATCTGTAATAATTGGGGGGGGGGGGGGGGGAAAGGACACCGTGGGATGCACCAGGGTCTGGAAAAAAGGACACCGTGGGATGCATCAGCGATCAGCAGCAAAATCAAATCAATCATTGAGTAATGCATCAACAGCCAGAACATAATCAAATTACCCACTGTAGGGCGTGCAAGGGAGAACGGCAGCGTCCAAAACAACAGGAGAGAGAGAGAGTGTGACAGAGAGCGAGGCATCCCTGCACAGACGTGTAGCGGCCAGTGACACAGTGTGCTGTGGCGGCATGTGGTGTAACTCGTAAAGCAACGGCGCCTTTTCAGGGTGTGCCGGAGGCACCGCTTTTTTTCTTGCAGCCGGTCACGTGAACGCACGACGGTCACGACCCACTAACCTTTTGGCAGGCCTGCGTTATCCTATCCAGTGCAGAATTACCGCCATCAACTGCCCAACTCTTGCACATCTCAGTGCGATCTCATACTCAGTGTTTGTGGTGGAGTTTTCCTTGTAAACGGAATGTATGTAAAACCCAAGCATTTTGTTGAAATTCTAAAAATCCTTTCCTTCTCATGTATTTCATGGTACAATTACACATTCATACCGAGTGATAATTGTAAGGTAATCCACAGAAAATATTTCAGAGAACACCCCTAGGTCTCCTTTCATTACATTGAATTGATTTGTACACTGAACTAACCTAATTAAGAAACACCGTGCCATACACGGGCACTTAATGCAACACGGCACACCGCACGCCGCTGGGGCACACGTCGCAAGTCCAGCTGTTGCGTTCTGAAAACAATTATTTTCCTGCTTTCTTTGAGATGAATTTAATATTGCATCCTGTGCCGTACACTCTCCACAGTATGGGGATGGAATAACAAGCAAAAAAAGGCGGGGGTGGCGCATTGGTTTTTTCTCTAAACACATCAACATGAAAGCCAACCTTCTGGAAAGAAAAAAATATACGTCCTGGCAAAGCACACAAAACTGTCCACTCCAGTGGGTCAGTTATTGCTCGCTATTTATAGGTACGGGGAGGTGGGGGTGGGGTTAGGCTGCATCTTACATCAGACGTGATTGCTGTTTCCCTCCGCTGACCTGGACTGTGGGGGTAATCACCACGGCCTTCAGAGTGATGTGCCTCCAAGCCTGCCCATCCTCCCCCTTTCCATAACACATGAGGGGTGAACCTCACTCTCCTCCCAGGCCCGGGGTTCCCACACCCAGAGTCCCCCTGTTTAAGAGCTCAGCCATGTCAGGACTCAGGCTCCAGGCACGCCAGCGCTGGGAAAAGCTGGAGCTCCCCGATTTATGGAGGATCCCTCTCACCCCGTTTCTCTCTGCTCTTTGCCCACTCGATGCCCACAACCCAGTCAGAGCAGTGCGCCATAGGCATGTTCACCGTCAGCGCACCCCACAGGACGAAGGCCAGCTTGGAATTTCGGCAAACCACGTGAAAGTGCGAGGGGTGAGAGAGAAGAGCGAGCGTGAGAGAGTCCAGAGAGACTGAGAGAAAACGAGGGAGGGGGAAGAGGAGGACGAGAGAGAGAGAGAAAGAGAGAGGCGTGGAAGTAGGACGGAGACAGATGGTCGGTCTTTCAGGCAGTCTGGCGGTTGGCGGTTTCCTGTCTGCACGCTGCGGTGAGGCCCGGTGGAGAGATGGAGAGGAGCAGACGGCCCTGGCGGCGAGTTCGAGGGGAGCGGGACGAGGTGACGGTTGAGCTCCGCTGGCCGCTGCCCCTCTGTCAGCAGGGCGGTAAATCCAGGCCCAGGAAGATGCCAAGCTTATAAAAGAGTCACCATGGGGAGGTGCTGTTGAGCCACTTTACTTCTGGCTATTGCTCTCGTCAGCTGGTGTACTGCACCAGCACCGACCAGATTCCACTGCTGTGAGTTCACCGGACATCTGGGCTGGAGCGCGCACCTGTGTGGTCTTCTCCCCAGCCCGTAGTTCACAGAAGAAATAATAAACAAAGACACTTTTTCGCAAGTTAGTGCTGTTAATATGGCAAGCATGAGTCTGGTCAAAGAGGAAAGGTACAGGCTTGGAGATCACTCGGAGAACAAGCAGTCGCGGCTTCCAAACAGCCAAGCTCAGACACAGACCGTTCAAGGGGAATTTATAATCATATAAAATTTTTAATCTGATGTACTTTATCCTTGCTGTAATGCAAATGAAATGGTATATGGGCCTACAGAAGTCGTGCAAATTGAGGGTTGGAGAAAAGTATAAATTTGTATTCTTTTGCAAAATTCTTTTATAATATATGTGTTACACTTTATCTGAGATACATAAATATACTAGATGTACAGTGCAATCACATGTAATTTTTTCAGAATAAGGATGAATTTACTGACTGCTCCTAAATGTCACAACCGAAACATGGTGTAAACCCTGCTTTTGAAATAAAATGACATACCCAATTAATTAATTAATTTTAATTTTACCCTTAATTCACCACTTTGAAAATTACATTTTTGAAAAAAAATCTTGACTGCTGTTGAATTTGAATGAATTACCCTGAATTTTTAAATCAAATAAAACATTGGATTAATTAAATTTAGTGAAAACTCTGTACAAATGTTCTCAGATTTGAAATGGACAGATTTGATCACAGGAATTTGATAGATTCTTATTTATGAGATTATATATACCCTCACCAGCACAATATCTTGGATATTTGATTGATTATTCATATTATTCAAAATTTTAACAAAACAGCAGGTGTTTCGGTTGTGACCACATTGTTGCGGTTGTGACATCTCTTACTGAAACCTGAATTCCAAGTTGGTACAGTACGTAAAATGCGAATAAAAGCAGAAAGCAGTGATTTGTAAATTCTCTTGTCTATATATTTAAATGAAAACGATATTTAAAAGATATTTAATGTTTTACCTTAGCAACTTAATTGATTTTTGTAAATATATGCTAATTCCGAATTTGATGCCTGCACCACATTCCAAAAAAGTTGGGACAGGGGTATAAAAAAGACTGGGAAGGTTGTGGAATGTTCAAAAAACACCTGTTTGGAACATTCCACAGGTAAATAGGTGAATAGGTGACAGGTCATGCTATCATGACTGGGTATAAAAGGAGCATCCACGAAGGCTCTGGCATTTACGAGCAAGGATGGGTTCGCCACTATGCGAAAAACTGCATGAGCGAATAGTCCAACAGTTTAAGAACAACCTTTCTCAACACACGATTGCAAGGAATTTAGGGATTTCACCATCTACAATCCATAATATTAGTAAAACATTCAGAGAATCTGGAGAAAACGGGCAAGGCCGTAAACCAATATTGAATGCCCGTAACCTTCGAACCTTCAGACAGCACTACATTAAAAACGGCATGCTTCTGTAATGAACATAACCACATGGGCTCGGGAATACTTCAGAAAACCATTGTCAGAAGGGCCGTCGCGTGGTAGAACGGTAAGAGCGCCGACTTTCAGTCGGTGCAGTTGTGCTCCGAGGATCGGGGTTCGCGGTCCGAGCATGGCCGGCGCCCTGTGGGAGCAGCAATTGGCGGCTGCTTCCGGGTGGGGGGAGGGGCTCGGAGAGAATCGCTGCACGCATAGCGGCCCTGGGCGAGCTGGATTCACGGTCAGGAGCTTGAGGAGTCGCGCCCTGTAGAGGACGTGGCGACCTCAGGGTTGTGTAGCGGTGGTTCTGTCTTGCTGACAGGGTTGTGTTTTTAGAAAAAAAAAGAAAATCATTGTCAGTAAACACAATTTGTCGCTGCATCTACAAATGCAAGTTAAGACTCTACTACCCAAAGCGTAAGCCATATATCAACAACATCCAGAAACGCCGCCGACTTCTCTGGGCTCATCTGAGATGGACTGACGCAAAGTGGAAACGTGTGTTGTGGTCTGACGAGTCCACCTTTCGAATTGTTTTTGGAAATAATGGACGTCGTGTTCTCCCGGCCAAAGAGGAAAAGGACCATCTTGATTGTTACCAACACAAGGTTCAAAAGCCATGGTATGGGGGTGTGTTAGTGCCCATGGGTAACTTGCACATCTGTGAAAGCACCATTAACGCTGAAGGGTACATATACATTTTGGAGCAACATTTGCTGCGATCTAGACAATCGCTTTTTCAGGGACATCCCTGTTTATTTCAGCAAGACAATGCCAAGCCACATTCTGCACGTGTTACAACAGCATGGCTTCGTCGTCAGAGAGTGCGGGTGCTAGACTGGCCTGCCTGCAGTCCAGACCTGTCTCCCATTGAAAACGCGTGGCGCATTATGCAGCCCAAAATATGACAAAGTTGTTAAAAGGACAGGTGATGTAACACAAAGGTAAACATGCCCCTGTCCCAAATTTTTTGGGAGGTGTTGCAGGCATCAAATGTAGAATGAGCTGAATAAAGAATGAAATGTAGAATAAAGTTGATTAGTTAAAACATGAAATATCTTGTCTTTGTACTGTTTTCAATTGAATACAAAAAGGACTCGCAAATCATTGCTTCCTGTTTTTATTTACATTTTATACACTGTCCCAACTTTTTTGGAATTGAGGTTTGTACATGTGCATTGATTGTCTCACTATTTATTGTCTTTAATAAGAATTTACGGACAAGTGTCACCAACCGAAACAGGCCTGCCACAACCAAAACAATACCATTTGTTTCGGTAGTGACTGTTTCGGTTGTGACAATTTTGGCTCATTTTGGTCACAAAACAAAAGATTTTGCAAGCACATGGTTAGCAACCACTTCTCTGTGCAGATGCACCTTCCTTTTAATCAAATCTACAGTTATGAAATCAACGTTTTTTCTCTAATATGAAAACTTGGGTGTTTGGGTGTGACGTCTCTTAAAACCACAGACTAATTTTCATACTTTGAAGGACAATTATATCAAAACGCTAAAACCTAGCTAATCACCATGTGGCCTTGATTCATATGAAGGCTGTCTAATTTCCTGGTTAAAAAAAGGGGTGTGTGGCTACAAGCAGGTTCACTGCACAGACTCAAACAGTCCGTTTCAGTTGTGACGTAAAAATTGGGGACAGCATTTTTTCGATACGTTTTTTGAATTATAAAATTTATTACAAAATAGATTGCATTATTTAAACTTATATTTGATAAAAATTCACATGCTTTATTGAATGAGACAAGTCAAATAATTGGCAAAAATATTTTGGGTATAATGTTTTATGCACCAGTTTAAGCGTTGATAGTGGGGACAGCCATCTCCCAATAGGAATTTATACTCCCAAGAGTATAAGTGTTGATTTTGGATAAATGTAACTATTATTACTGCAATTTATATCTTGGATTTGTAAAGGCGGCGTAACGTGTGAGGTAGGAGGAGCCAAATGCAGCAAGGGGATTCATTAAGCCCTAAGGCCACTAAGGCGGGAAACCCCGCAGTTAGGGGAGGGAGACAAAACCACAAACACGCCTACCGACGCTACTAACCGGCTCACTGTCACACGCCAATAAATACAAGCGCAACGACAGGTTTCTCAGTAGCCAGAAATAATACGCGCCCTGTCTCTGTAACGAGACGCATAAGAACGGGCGAGTAGCGTAATGACAAAAATAAAACACAGTCAACAAACACTGCAAAATAATACGATAGTATATGAGGAGGCGAAAAGAACAGATCTAACGTTCCAAGGCTACTCTCAGACTCACAGTCACACACAAACATGTCCACAACATCGCCCAATCTTCCCTATAGGAAGACATGTACTGAAGGACAAAACAGAACTACAGTTCCGAATAAAATCGTCAAAAGCTCCATGTACGGAGACAGGTACCATAAGGAACGAACAGGACAGGCTGCACCGGACATTTACCGGCTAAAAGACCAAAGCGAGATTAGTAGAAAATAAACGCCCTACCTCTCCATTAAGAGGAATATAACGAGGCGAACAGAAACAGAGATTTAACGTTCCATGGCTATTTCCATAAGCTCGTAGTCACATGCAAAGACCAGGAAGCAGGAACAGAAAAAAGCCAGGGGAGATGAGTCCTAATAACTACATCTACATAGGCAAGTACGCTAGGGGGGAAGAGTCCGGATAACTACATCCACATAGGCAAGTACACCAGGGGGGAAGAGTCCGGATAAATACATCCACATAGGCAAGTACGCCAGGGGGGAAGAGTCCTAATAAATACATCCACATAGGCAAGTCCCGCATTAATCCAGAAAACGTAAAGGGGTAAACGCCCGATCTCCCAGGAGAAACATTTTACAGGCGAGCCGACGGAGCACCGTCGTCCCATAACTTTGCTCACAAAATGACTAACACAAGCTTAGTAGAAAATAAACGCCCTAGCCTCTCAATAATGGGAAATGAAACGAGGCGAAGGAACAGAGATCTAACGTTCCAAGGCTACTTTCAGAAACGCGCAGTCACACACAAACATGTCCACAACATCGCCCAAGCTCCATATAAGGAGAGACACATCCGCAGAACGAACAGAACAAGAAAGAAAACCCTGACTCACAACAAAGGGGAACGTAGTCCACGAGAAGGAGACAAAACAGGGAACAAACGTACCGAAGCTACTAACCAGCTCACTGTAACACGGAAATGAGTAGAAGCTCAAACGCCTGGTTTCTCAGTAAGAAAACCAAACAAAGGCGAATGGAACAAAGAACTGCTACCCTATACTTCTGCGAGCTAAGTAACTAAGTAGAAGCGTGAACGCCCCGATCTCCCAGGAGAGAGAAACATTTTAATAACACACACCAGACAATGCAAATAACACAAAGACAAAACAAACAATCAATATCGAAGCCCAGAACAGAGGAAAACGTGGGCTTATATAACTCCCAGGTAACCACGCACAGGTGTGGATGCTGACAGAAGCTCCGCAATCAAGGCGGGGCGGAGCAAGCATCCACCAAAAGAGCAGCGCCCTCGCATGGCCACCGAGGAAAACGACCGCATGGGGAAAAGGGTCAAAAACCATGACAGGATTATATTACAGTTTTTTACGATTGCTTTGACTCATTTTGCACAGCAGAATTTCAATGTACAAAACTCAAAATGCAAAGTGCCAAACTGACTTTCAAAATTCATACTCTAAGACACTGCATCCTATGCTGACATACAAAGTGTAAAACTGTTAACGCAAAGAGCTAAACTGACTTGCAGAATTCTTACCTTAGGACACTACATCCTATGCTGGCATACAAAGTGCAAAACTGTTAACGCAAAGTGCTAAACTGACTTGCAGAATTCTTACCTTAGGACACTACATCCTATGCTGACATACAAAGTGCAAAACTGTTAACACAAAGTGCCAAACTCTAAATCATATACTCCATTCTCAGAATACAGCCACCTTATATAACAACAATGTTCAAATGTTTATTACTACAAATGCAGATCACTAAATCAATTCAACAGGTGTTTGTAGTCATGTCTCAGTACTTCAAGCAACTTTGCCCAGGTGAGTAGCATTGCAACACAATTGATAATATCTTCACCACTACATAAAAGGCTGCTTAGAAACCTGAATGGCAGTTTCTGACAACATGGAGCAGGTCAGTGAGGTTGAGGTTGGTAACGAAGGACAGGGTCGTGGTCGTGGTCGTGGACCATGTACAGTAAATATACAGTATATAGGTAATAGGTACTGTACATGCCTAGTTTGCCTAGACCCGGCCCTGAGACCATTGGGCAGGCCCACACACATCCATCCTTGATTGGTCAGCCTGACCCTCTGCTGGGGGCATACAACTCCGTGCGCCTCATACATTTTCTGGATGGGCTGTACAACCGTCTCGTACAGCCAAATGCTCAGATGGTGTTCATCATTGTCTGGGACAATGTAAACTTCTATCGTGCATTGGCTGTGCAAGACTGGTTTACAGCCCATCCAGAGTTCCGATTCCAATTCCTTCCACCTTACTCCCCCTTTCTGAACCCCATCGAGGAGTTTTTCTTGGCCTGGAGGTAGAAGGTATACGATAGGTGTCCATATGAGCAGGAAACGCTCCTTCAGGCCATGGATGAGGCATGCGACATTACAGCCCAGCAGTGTCAGGGGTGGATAAGGCACTCTAAAAGATTTTACCAGTGCTGTCTTGCCAACGAAGACATCAGATGCGACGTCGACAAAATTCTGTGGCCAAATGCAGCGGAGAGGCAAAATGCTGCTTAAGCACAGAGAAGCAGTTTTTTTTTTACTTTACAGTAAAGTTTGTTGTTACTGTAACTGTTTTTGCTTTTACTGTTGTTTTTGCTTTTACTGTACAATACAGTCTTGAGTTTACAGTACTGCATTACTGTATGATTTTTCTTTAATGATTAAACTTCATATAATCTAATCTAATATTTTGTTTGTCTTTCATAAAAGCACAAGCACAAAACTGCAGTCTATCACAGGGGATGATTGCTGTACATAATTTCAAGTATTTATGAGGAAATGACCATTGCATAGTCTTTTTTGGTAACAAGTATTTTGTGTTTGACCGCATTATTTGATAATGGCCGTTGTATTTGAAAATGCACCATTAATTAAACTTCAACGATGAACATATCCACTGTTCTGACACTATGATAAACTTTAGCATGAAATACAATCTAATTTGGTTCAGTTGTTTGTATTGTGCATGCTATATATGATTTTGAGCCCAAGATTAGGAGTATAGCATTTTGCGTTAAGACCAAAAAACACTTTCAAACTCTTTTTTTATCAGAAGGATTTTGTGTTTGGCAGCATTATTTCATGATGACTGTTGTATATTGAAAATGCAGCAATGATTTAACTTCATTGTTTGAAATATCTAATGTTCTGGTGCTGTGATAAACTTTTGCATATAATATTCTCTGATTTGACACTGGTATTTTTATTTTGCATGCTATATTACATTTGAACCCAAAATAAGCACTATAGCATTCTGTGTTAAGAATTTTGCACATTGAAACTCTGTTGTGCAAAATGAGTCAAAGCAATCGTAAAAAAACTGTAAGAGTTTTGCACATTGAAACTCTGTTGTGCAAAATGAGTCAAAGCAATCGTAAAAAACTGTAAAACATAACATGATCTAATGAATTATATAGCATTGAAAGGTTTTATTGGTCAATTTCTTACTTTTATCAGAGAGGGACAGCAATTTGCATGACTTTTGTAGAATGGCCCATATATGATTTTTTGGAGATATTTTAAGACATTCAAGATAAAAACAAACAAACAAAAAATGTCAGAAACTTTCTGTTCATCTTACTGGAACAAGGCCTCCAAAATGCATTTCTTTCTCTTGTGCCCGCAACAATGCAAGAAGCACAGTGCACAGCAATGCATTTCAGTCTGGGAAAATTAGACAGTGTCTTGTATAAAATGCAAATAAACAATAATGTCATCTTCACAATGCAAATGACTGTGTCAACGGCAACCAATCCACATAGACGACCCATTCAAATTCCTACCTTCATTGGTGTGAAGGGTAGTGATGATGCATTTTTTCATTAAAAACCAGGAACTTGCTGATACATCTAGAAAAGTTGTATAGTATATCAAATGATTTCCACTTGTATATCCTGGTTTGATGAAACAAAACGAAAATAGGATCTTTGGAAACTTTAATGGAAGTCGAATAGATTAAAGATCACAGAGGAATGGTGAAAGTGCTCTGTGCTCACTGAAAAAAAAAACACTCGAGAGTGCAGTTAGAGGAATCAGTCTGGGATTAAGTAATTGCTCAAAGGTGCTCCTGGGCAGCTCATCCCGTTAAGGCACTGTTGTAATGCGCGGACATGCCCCACGGTCTATTATCGAATCAGGACCATGCCAGTGCTGACTGGCCAGTAGCTCCACACGGTGATGCACAATTGGCGCTAACATAGCCCCGGGAAGAGGGGGGGGGGGGTTCAGTTGGCCCAGATTAGAGCGTCTCATTACGCACCACCGACCCCCACTGGTCAGGTAGCAGCAGGCAAGTCTTCCTGTTGTGTCTTTCTTCAGCCCTGTGAGGTGTGATCATGTTCATTTACTCATGAATGACAGTGATTACACTGCTGGTGTTTTCATCGCACAGGAGAAGAAACTACAATAGAAAATCAAAGCTTTGTCCTGAGTTCTCATGGCCCTAAGCCTGAGCTCCGATGGTCAGTTTTGGTATTACCCTGCCCGACAAGCAGCTGTTAAAACAGGATGAGCGCCTTTTCAGTTGACTCTGTAGGACTCAGAATGGGATGAGGTTAGAGGGGAGTGGCTGGATGGATGTCTGGCATACCCCGTCCTCGGCACATCTGGGCCGTCTGTTTGCCGGTCCGGCTCAGTCCACCGGCATGTCCGCCTTCCATTTCAAGAGAACAAACTGCCCCGTCGGACCTGGGTGTGCCCGAGACGGAAACATCAGACCGCTTCCCACCCAACCACAAGGGTGGGACCTTGGGCCCTTCCCCTCACCCCTCTACTCCCACCACCTTGTACTCCCCCCGGCATCTCCTCAACCATGGCATCCAGGCTGGTTGTGCCAAAACAAGCTACTTCTCAATTGGTGCATGTGAGAGGTGGGAACATAGCGCAACCACAAGATTGACATGGAAACAGTACACAAACACATGCATACACACATACACAGAGGTATTCTGTGAGTGTGTCTTCATTTGGAACATCAGCAGTAGGCAAAATAATTAACCACCACACCCACAATATGTGTAAACCATTTGTTTCAAATATGTCCAGGTTGCTTTTGATGTTCTTTTAATATCAATACAGGGACAAATTAATTTGTCTCCCAAGTGCTGGTGGTTCCAGTCCAGTAAAAGGGTCCAAAAAAAATAAAACAAAAGGCAAGCAAAAATGCATGTGTCCCTTCGCCATAACTGTGAACAAGGCAGCACTAGCAATTGTACATGGCAGTCTGCTCTGAGAGCAAGGGAGAAGTGTGAGTATGGGAAAGGTTCCCCTCGTGAAACATGCCAACCGAACAGCTAGTGCTCTGAACCGACGGAGAACATTCCGGATGCAGTGCTTAGGTCATGCACACCCAATGACACAGAAGAAATACCAAAATATTTACAAGGGCTGCTCCCTCACCCGGACCAAATCCAAAGCTCCAAAACAAAGGTGAGAAAGGGGCTGGGAGGGGCTGGGAGGGGGGAGGGCTTAAATGACTTGGAGGAAAGGGGGGGGGGGGGGGGGTTAAAATAACAGAGCTAGAGGAAATAAGACCATTTTATTGAAGATATCTTCTCTTCCTCCCCTGTGCCCTGTGCCCTGTGCAGGTGTTTGGGAGAGTATAAAAGCTAGCGCTCGACATCTGGATACCAAGTTTGAGGGTTAAGAACGAAGACTTCCACTCACTGAGAGTCTGCCTGAATGCTTGGTCCTCCACTGTGGAACCAAACATCTGTGGCCTCATTCAGTCAATCCTCTTTTATTTTTCCTTCCTTTGTATGCCTCTCAAAGTTTGGTGACATTTTCCAAGAAAGCTACGGATGATAAAAGTGACTGCAGTTTAGTTTTTAGGTTTTTTTTCTTTTTTAAAATACATTTTAGAGTTTTTTTGTTCCTTCAGGGAAGTTGTCTTTTGTCTTTTTTTGATGGCGCACGCAAGGGTCGAACCCGTCCCTTCCCTCAGCTCATGGGCCCTTCTGGTGGCCGTCTTTCTGTCTCTCAACCTCATCTGGACAAGCAGCATGACACAGGCGGCCATCTACCATTACACAGGTAAGAGTCCTATAGCAATGTTATATATAACCAATAATGTAAAACCTGAGGGAAAAGTTGTGATTAATAATAATAAAATAATAATAGTATTCATAAGAATTCACAAGAATAAGAATACACATATATACACACAAAAGAGAAATGCTGGTAGCAAAACTCTGATATTCAGGTCCAATCAGTTACGATGGAAACACATTCACATCAGATACTTTTTAAAGTGATTTTATATAGGAAATGTATTATTTTTACATACAGTATGTATTATACTTGTAAGATACAGTCAGTGATCCATTTCATGTAATTTGTGGTTCTGTACTCTAGAACTTTGAGTTTGAAAGGATACAAGGTTGAAGTGCAGTTTAATTTGAGGGTATTTTCATCCATGTCGGATGAACCGTTTAGAAATTATAGAAACTTTTGTACATAGCCCCCCCCCCCCCCCCCCATTTGCAGGCATCAAAAAATATTGGACAGTTTAACATAATGTAGAATAAAATAATCATTTTTAATATTTGGTCGCATATTCTTTGCATGCCATGACTTCCTGATGTCTGTGACCCAACAATATCAAAAAGTATGGAACACATGGTTGGCTAAATGGCTCTAAGTCATCAAGGGTCTGACGTATCAAACAAGCCTAAAACCATCACTCTGCTGTCAGATATGCAATAGATATGGATGGATCACTTTAAGGGTTGTTTCTCCTAACTCATTTTCCTATTGAACTCTATAGAAAAGTGAACCATCCATATCTACTGCATATCTGGCAGCAGAGTAATGGTTTGAGGCTTGTTTGATACCGTAGACCCTTGATGACTTACAGCCATTTAGCCAACCATTTACAGCTTAATCTAGTCCCACCCCCCCAATTTCCATAGAGATCCATTCAAATGCAGAGGTTATAGTATCGCCTTTTGATATTGTTTGGTCACAGACATCAGGAAGTCATGGCATGCAAAGGATATACAACCAAATATTAAATATGATGACTTTATTTAATGTTAATTTGTCTAATTACTTTTGGTGCCCAAAAATGGGGGGGTAGGGGGGAACTATGTGTAAAAACAGGTACAATTGCTACTCAATTCACCCGATATGGATGTAAAAACCGTCAAATTAAAGCTGAAAGTCTGCACTTCCTTATAGTCACTGTTCCATTTCAAATCCAATGTTCTGGAGTACAGAGCCAAAACAACAAAAATGTGCCACTGTCATAACACTTTTGGAGTGCAGTGTCTATACATACTCCATGTATAATATTTTCTTTAATTTTATTAAAAGTCTATATTTTGAATTTTGAAGAACAATATACTTTTCCTTTGACATCACTTGGTATTAATCTCACAGCAACAGTAATTAGTTTTAACAGCTACAAAAATAGCATTAACTAAAAGGCCCAAAATGAGTCACTTCATCTTTCTTGAAGGAAGAGCCATGCAAACCTCCTCTGTCTGATGTGAAAGCGCCCCCTTGTGACCAGATGTCCTCTTCAGTATTAGACGAAGAGGGACAATCTGTTTTGTCAGACTTGCTGGATGCGCTCTACACAATGTATTTGGCTGGGGCACTGAAAGGAACCGAAGCATAATTCTAAAGGGGGTGAAGTGTGTGTTTATCCTTGGACTCCACCTCCCAGCAGAGAAATGCAATGCCAAATGAACATACGGTCTACTGATCTGTAGGTCTGATTTAACTGCACCCGTGGGAAATCAAGCATAAATATTCACTTTAATCATGGCATCGATATTCCCTCCATGACTCCAATTATGACGAAAATATCCTGTCCAGATAGCTGAGTCACAGAAAGCAAACCCAATTCAGCTGGCTACTCAATATGTTACCCTATCTTGCCATCATATACTGTATTTTATAGACAAGCCAAACATATTTATAGCGAGCTATTAAATGGCTTGGTGTGAATTTCATTTCCACATGTAGGCCTACATTTTTTAAAGGCACACGCAGGCCACATTTTTAAAGGCACACGCATGTTCCATTGATTATATGAAACGGATACATTTTCCTTGCAGTAAGGTATGAAAAGAATATTGAAATAATGGACTTTAACAAAGTCAGTCTGACTTTCTGAAGTGTAACAAGTTCCAGCTGGAAAGGGATGTGTATGGAACAGCTATTGAGCCAGTGTTCAATCTGCACTGGGCCCAAGAGGTGCACAAGAGTTGTTCACCAAATTTCAAAGGCATAGTTATTATTTCTGCATTTACCCTTTTAAAACCAGATTTCAAATAAATAGAAATAACATCTGACAATGATACATTGGTGGATAATGAAAATTAGAAATCTTAAATTAGTTATCACCCATTTACAATAACCAACACCATTTTAAAAAAAGATGTTTTAAATGCAGGGGCGTCGTAATGGGGGGAATAGTGGAACCGACTACCCAGGGCCCCAAGGCAGGGGAGGGGCCCTCAGAAGGCCTGAAATTAAAAGTTCGCTTTGGGAAGGGGGCCCACAGAGACTGCATTTGCAGGGGCCCCAGAATTTCATGCTACACCCCATATGAATGGACTAATTTACAATACCCTCAGTGAAACACGGTAGGCTACAGGCCAATTCATTCTTTAAGCGAGAGAAGACTATTTTGGCAAGTTATCTTGCAGTCATCACTGTAAAATTGAAATGAATTTTAAAAAGCCTTTAATTTCCATCTTTGACTGGTTAGGTGCGTGTATCCACACGGACAAGGTGTTCCTGCCGGGCCAAACCTTCATGAAGGGGTGCAACAAGTGCTACTGTCACGACACCGGCTTCGTCTGCTTCTCGTGAGTTATACTGGCTAGTCGCAGCAAAATTATCTTTTACAAGGTGTAAAAAATAAAAAAAATAAAAAAATGTAATTTGAAACTAAAGGTATCACATTTGTTAGAAGGTTTAACAGGGCGCCTAAGCAGAGATTCATTCTTCTCATTTTTAAATGTGCGAAACATAATTTACTATGCCCAAGAGCAGGCTACATATTCCTATGTAGCTACACTACGTGCTCCGTTTCCTTTTCCAGGCCGAAGAAACCCACCTCCTGGCCCGAGAAGTGCCAGCGGATCCCGACGGAGTGCGGATACCGGGTCGTTTACCGAGACAACGCGGGTCTAGAGTGCCGCGCCTACAGCTGGATCGGGTAGCCCGGCGGCTCCGCTCTCATCCGAAGACAAAAAAAAAAAAACCACCTGCACTTTATTATCTTACTGTCCCTGGAACCTTGATTGATTGGAAGAGGCCGCCCGGAGCACAACACTCAACAGCCGAGCGCACGCTGCGGTTTCGACGCGGGCTCAGGCGACCGCTCGAGTGTGTCCAATATCCGCCGAGAACCATTTAACTCAAGTCAGGAAGCATTACCTCCCCGCTCTCCCCCTAAGTGTTCTCACTTGATGACTGTCAACTCAGCAGGAAGACAAATTGCTAAGCACCCCGACCCTGCTTCGGTAATCCCGTATTGTTCAAGCGTGGAAACTAAATCTCTTAACAGTTGCTTTCCCCCCCTGAAATGAGTAACAACCTGCCATCGACTTATTCCCCAAAGCCTTCTCTCGCAGGTATTCAAGGTATTTAGCCGGGGGTATTTAAATTGTCTCGACAGCTGGGTTTCTTCGTGCCGAGGGCCCGATCACGCACCCTCCAACCTTACAACTCCTTTCGACTATCACTGACAAACTCACCAGTGGGGGCGGACCTATACTAGACAAGGATCTCACAAAAAGTTCTACTTTCTTATAACTGTGTGACTGACTAGTTATTTGTGTTAAGACTTTGTCATATTCCTACTTTAACAGATACTACTGTCTTCTGGTGATTTTTGGCACTGCTCACAATTTATATAAACCGAAAGGTCTGTGGGCTTCTGTCGTCATCTCTGTAGGACCATAACCTGATCAATAAAACATGAAATATCAAAACCGTCCTTTTCAAAATGTCATTATCATGAGTATTTTATTATCAAAATGTATAACATCTTTGCTCTGGATTTCTCTTGTTCAGAAGGTCCAAATAGCTGGTTATAACTATGCCCGTTGTGTAAAAAGAATTAACCTTATTTAAAATTTAAAATGCAGTTATCCAGTTAAAACTGTCAGTACACCTAAAACAGATCAAAAGATCAACCAAAATAATTGCGATCACTTTGCACAGATGCAAACCTCAGCTCTCCACCAATAGCCAGACTGGAAAGAAAATCATGCTGCAAATTTAGTGTACTATATTTTCTTGGTACAGTATATAACACATTTTATACAAGTACACATGATCATACATAATGTTTGCTTTTTAATTAAGGTGCTGGTATTTTGGGTCACAAGTTTTCTTGATGTCTTCCATTAGGAGGAACATTCACATAACCAGTGAGTACCCTTACATCTGTTATGTGAGGCAGAGGGAAAGGTCATGTGATAAGTCAGCTGACCATCTGTCCATTAGTCCATTTCCTGGCCTTCCAAGAACCCACGTTATTTGTGGGCGAGACCAACTGTATTCCTCTGGCAGATACTGTACTCAAGTTGTTCCCATTCCACACAAGTTAGGAAAAGTCCTTTGTCTGTCCAGGGTCACTTCTTTGGGGAGGGGACAGGGAGGTGGGAGACGAGTCAATTGACTGCCAACTGCTAACGGTCGATCGTTTCAGCATTTGCCATTGACCAATTCGCTTTACAGTTTTTTTTTTTTTTTTTTTTGTCTCTCGGCAACGGTCATGGCACGTGACTAGGGTGACCCCGCTGTGTTTTTTTTATTTTTTTATTCGATTGGTGAGAAACCTAACAGAGGTACAGCATTATGTGGAAACTGAAAAAATAAAAATAAAAATAAAAAAAACAACATTTTTTTGAAGCAGCACTTGTGTAAAACACAAACATGAGGAAAACACAGCAGCTTTTCCACCAAAAAAAAAAAAAACCCATCCTCCCACGCCTTTCCTCTCCGTCAGGCAGGCGGTGTGCGGAATGCAAGGGTTGGTCCGAGGGGAGAAAGAAAAATTCTCAAATATTCTCCAAAATTTCTGCAAAAAATCCTACAGGATTCAATAAAAAAAAAAACAATAATAAAACTCTGAAGCAATATATATATATGTATATGTATATATATTTTTTGCTTGTTTTGACCTCGCACTCTCCCTGCATTCCAGCACACTGAAGGTTTGCAACAATCACTGATTCCATTTCCAACTAGTCTTATTACCAATTACAGAGCTTGAAAGAATTCTTACTATGTGTGGGGAACATTATGATGGATAAAAAAAATAAATAAAAAAAGACTGCAGCACCATGGATTATAAGATCTGTATGAGTCAAGTACAACATAACAAGCCTAGAATAGTTATAAGTGAAATAAAAGATCAATTAAAAAACAGATCCTGACTCCAGATTCTTATGATATACACGTGAGAAAAAGGAAATTAAACTGGAAATCTCATGGAATGATCTTCTCAGAAAGCCAATCTTCAACATCATTTGCCCTGTTCCGCCTGCATCTTTTTAAGGGGTGATACAAATATACGTTATTTCCGTTACCGTTTCAAATTTACAAATAAAACGTTGGCTGTTACTGTGGGACTGACTTGGTTGAAAACCAAATCATACAATAACCTAATGAACCATACATTTATACATTTTGTTTTTATCATGATAACTAAGTACCAAAACAACAGGTACTGATACTCAAGTTGACCATCTTTATGCATCCTGCTTGAACATGGTTCTGTACATACTTATGAGAGAACTCAAGGGTAATTAAAAAATTCTACATTACTTTTTTTTTTTTCTTATTTATTTGTCTATTTGTTTTCTCTTAGAATTCCTCGATGTCAAGGCGCACTTGCGGCCACGCGCAGAATGTAGTTGAATTATTATTATTTTTTTCGTTTCGGTACAAGAAAAAGAGAAAGTAGAAAGACAATAATAAAGGGTCCTGGTTTTAAAGCCAAGTCCTTGTTCCTTAAGTCTGTACATTTGCCCAGAAAGAGCCCCGCAGGGTTTGGTAAAGAAGCAGAGGTCCTAATAGCTTCCTGACTGTGTCCGTACCCCCGAGCCCTGGATCTGGGTGTGCTGAAACTGGCTGATGGGGGCGCCTCGTTGTGGGTAGGGCTGGGTGCTGGGGGCTGGGAGCATTCGGGTCCCGGGGCTGCTGGGGCTTAAGGTTCGAATCCCGGGCTGCTGGGACACCCGGGAGGCGTGGGGGACGGGGTTGCCGCCGGTGACGGCGCTGGGGTCCGTTTTGGGGTTGCTCTGTGCCAGCAGGGGCGACCTGGAGAGCGAGTTGGCCATAACGGGCGTGCCGCTGCTCAGCAGGTTGGCCTTCAGGTGGCTTCCGCCGTATAAGTGCGACCCGTCCATGCCCAGGCCACCGCTGCTGCTCCCGGACTGGTGATGCTGGGTGCCCCCTATCTGCCTGGAGGCTCCGCACAGGGCCGAGTCCACCGAGGAGGCGGTGACTGTGGCGGTGGGGGTGTGGCTGGGGTAGGAGGAGGCGGGGCTTGGTGACTGCTGCTGTGAGGGATCCTGGGTGATTGCGGGGAGGGTGGAGAGACGAGGGAAGAAGCCCTGGCCTGGGGAGGGGGCGGAGGGGCTGTATGAACCGCGGAACGGCGACGAGGCGCTGTGCTGGAGGAACCCAGGCGGCTCCCCCTGCTGGTGGCTCTCCAACAGCATCGACTGCAAAACACACACACACACACACACACACACACACACACACACACACACACACAGACACACAGACACACAGACACACACACAGAAACACAAACACGCACACACCACAGATATGCACACACACACAAATGTTCTCTGTCAATAAAAATTGATTTCTACACACTGATTTCTTGAAGTCTACACTTCTACTTCTAAGTGGCAAAGTGAAAAACATGTTTTTTGTGAGGGGGGAAAGAAAATGAAGAGCTTTTACCTGGTGTTGGTACACAGAGGGGCTGTGCCTATATCTTTGGGGGCTTTTCACCGGGGAGGTCCTGGCACGGGACCCCAGCTGCATGTCGCAGCCGTCCCCATCGACGGAGTCTGCTACACAACAAAAAAAAAAGAGTCGGCACACGGCTGCTACCGCAGTCTCCACTGAGGAACGTGTGGGACGCAGATTCTACAGGCCGCTTCTCCGCAGGGCTCCTGCACGCTGCTAAACAGCACGACTGCATCCCGCTCGCTCGCGCGCTCAATGCGGCGCTCTGGACAAGAGTGAACGTGAACGATGTCCGCCACCTTACGAACGCAGGTCGGAAAGGCTGACTGCCTAAACTGTACATGTTAGTGAATTCTGTGATTAATTTATATTAATAATAAAGATTTTATGAATCGCAGAGCTTAAGGTCATGTCATTCCAAATGACACATTTCTGATTTTTCTACCTAAAAGTACCAGTGAATTGCAAGTAAACACTTATAGACATTGTTCGCACCAAGTCCGGGAAGACTGCAGGTTTTTGTTGGGCCTAAATCAGCAGCCAATTAAAGCCTTGAGAACAAGTTGTGCGAATCAACGACTTACTGTAAATGAATCCCTTGTTCTGAAACGCACCGAAAACCTCCAGGACTGGATTCCGGCACCTTGCAGTCTAGACTGAGATAAATCCCTGACATCACCCATGTTGTGGATTGTGTTTTGAGTCAGGTGATGTAATGCCTTTCTGCCACGTGGTTATGTTAAAAAGCCCTTTGTGTTTTACGGCGGGTGGTGCCTTACCGGGGTCCTTGTCTCTGCTGCCATCGCTGGCCCCGCCCTCCCTCTTCAGCACGCGCTCCATCTTCAGACTGCCCCTCAGCACGCGCTCCAGCACGCCCTGGTTCTCCCTCAGCCTCTCCACCGACGTGGGCACCATCCTGGGCACAGAGAGGGCCGTCCAGTGTCTGCTGCAGCCCTAGTGCGCGGTCATGCTCGGCTGTGTGTCAGTGCACGTGCGCGTTCCTGGGTGCATACTTGTCTGTGCGAGTGTACAAGATGAGCAGGTGCAAGTGTGACGTGAGTGAGTGTGTGTGTGTGGGTTTGTGCTTGCGTGCAGTCAATGACTGAGCTCACGTGTGTTGTGAATGAGTGAGCACAGATGTATGTGTGTGTACTAGCATATTGCGAGTGTGCATGTAAGTGTGTTTGTGTAAGTACTAGGGGTGTGCAGCGATGCCACTATCTGTATCCGTTCGACCATCAACATTATCTGTATCTGTATCTGTATTCGGATTAAAAAACAGAAGTGGGCGGAGCTTCAACTGGAAGTGGTTAAATTTAGGAAATGTCATATTTTCTAGTCTAAAATTAATTATTGCAATTTATGTATTCACCTCCTCCCTGTCATTTTACTTTTCAAAACCTTTTATAAGAACTATATTGTGGACTTTATACTTATTTAACTAACCTCCAACCCCCTAACTAGGGGACACTGAACAATAATTTTGGATAAGAATGGAAAAAATTATTTTTGGAAATAATTTTGGATATGAACTTTGGATAAGAACTGGAGGTACAATATATAATCAACTCAGAATAAAAGGCAGTTTTATAAAAACATGAAACCATTCCATTGTACATTTGAATAGAAACTACTTCCACGATAACAAACCTTTCTGTCTGTTGTGATTTCATATTGTACTTTTTGTTGTTAGTTTATTATTATAATTTTTTTTTTACTATATGAACTTGGAACCCCCCCCCCCCCCAATGGTTTCAGACCCTGTATTGCTCTTCACTAGCTCAGCCTGCACTCTCGTTTTGTTTTTCTGAGAAATGAAAGGTGAAATGATTATTATGTGAAATGCGATGCCAAATTCACAATGGTAAAACATAGTACTGATGTTAGGTTGCACGACGAGGGTATTTGTGTGTGTGTGTGTGTGTGTGTGTGTGTGTGTGCTTGTGCCATTTGTGTGACTGCAGTGACAGTGCTTGTTGCGGACTGAGCCCACTGGCATTAACGTTAGCCTTCGCGCGCAGACTTTGCGTATCATTTGCACTTGCAACAGAGCAAGCTACAATCAGAGTAGCTAGCCAGCCACTCGCTTTGGCCCTCCATATGAAAAAATTCATGACAGACTGCCTGGTGGAGTCAAGAGAAATATCCATTTCCAACCCACTATCCGTCTCATTCATTAAACTTTCTGCTTACTGTACGTGTTAGCTTGCTAACTAGAGCCAGTTCTGCTGTTAATGGGTGGAGAGAAAACATCAGAAGTGGATTCGCATGTAGGTACATTGCGAAAATCACACTAACTTAATTCAAATGAATATATTTGGCCTATATCATGGATTCTGTGAATGCTTGTTTCTACCCAAATGTATTGTTTAACATTCAACGGGCAATGAATCCACACTGTGGGCTTGTAGCCTAACGTTAATGCTTTCTATCAATAGCATACAGGAGACCTTCCTGATCTAAGTAATATGTTGGCAGAATATCTTTATAACCATTAAGGCACAGTTTGTTTTTATAATGCGGATTTTGATAGGGCGTTTGTGTTAATCACTCCTGTTAGTGGCTATCTCAATTAATTCAATCTCTGGAAGCTAGATTTCACATTGTCCCTACTGCTGGCTAGCTGTGCCATAGAGAGTAGAGACAGCAAGCCAGCCTACATTGTGCCGTGATTGCAACAGCTTGATCCGAGCTAGAATTACTGTGTGGCTCGCTCGCTCGCTCTCTCTTTTTTTTTTTCCTGAATCCGAATATTATCGAGCTACTTCGGGTACAAAAAAAAGTCGGTGTAAGTACCCATGTGCGTTTGTGTGTGTTTGCGTGTGCGAGTCCGTGTAAGTACCCGTGTGCGTTTGCGTGCGAGTCGGTGTAAGTACCCATGTGCGTTTGTGTGTGTTTGCGTGCGAGTCAGTGTAAGTACCCGTGTGCGTTTGTGTGTGTTTGCGTGCGAGTCAGTGTAAGTACCCGTGTGCGTTTGTGTGTGTTTGCGTGCGAGTCAGTGTAAGTACTCGTGTGCGTTTGTGTGTTTGCGTGCGAGTCAGTGTAAGTATCCGTGTGCGTTTGCAGGTGTGTTTGTGCGTGTTCCTCTCTTACCAGTGGCTGGGGCTGTCCTGCCCGCGGGCCTGTAGTCCCGCGCTCTGGGAGGCCAGGGTGTGGTCGGGCGGGCTGACCTCCTCGATCTGGGGCACGGAGGGGTGCGCCGGGGAGGAAAAGCAGCTCTGTGGAGAGGCCGGAGGCTGCAGGAGGGCGCGGGGCCCGCCAGGGGAGTCGAAAACGCTGGGCCGGGTCGGGGTGCCCAGGGAGCCCCCCGCCTCCGGCTCCTTCGCCCCCTGCTTCCGCTTACGGTACTCCAGCAGAGACACCTGGGGCAGACGGGCACACGGGTCAGCCTATCGCGTGTGGGCACCTTGCACAGTCCCCGCCCACGGCACACTCAGGAGGCCAGCCATGGAACGACACGCAACCACACGGATGAGGCGGCTGGATGACGAACGAACAAGGAGTCTTACCGTGTCTGCGATTCACCTCTCACACAGGTGGGCGACTGAGTACATTAAAATAACAAGCAAAACAAAAAAAAACACTCTGTCCAAAAGCAGCCAATGACATCGACCCCCTCCCCCCCTCTCTGTTAGATGTGACGTACAGAATAGTTCTGATGCACAGAAAAAGTTCAGACTGTGCACATGGACACGAGGGGGAACTTTCTCCCCCTTTCAAAACATTTTGGCAAGCACAGGTCGAATGTTCCCCTGGGAACGTTTTCTCATACGGGCTGCAGACTTTCCCTGTTTCTAACACCCTGGAATTTCCTCCAGGCTGCTTGTATGTGTGTGCGCACCCTGGATATTACGGTGTAACGCATTCCCACTCAAACTCATCCCCGCTGCTCTGTCCTTATGCACCATTTCACACATTTGATTGTTAATCTGGCTCATGCCCTAATCTTCCTTAACCATACATCACCTCCATAAGCACTACAGACATTAATAAATGTCAATAACCGCAAACTTGCAAAGGGTGCGTGTCATTTGGTATGTCTTGGTAATGCATCCAGGACCTACATGACACTTGCTATTCATTATTATTGAAATAAGCTTTTAGTTTGTTTATATAGCACTTACGAAGGTGGTGCTATGCACAAGGGTCATAGAAAAACTTACTTTTTAGCTGCGCATGCATTTCTGACCACACTTTTCTTTCACAGTGGATTTATAGCAGGTAAGAAACGTCAAATGCAGATCAAAATGAAATGACTACTAAAAACCTGAATAATATTGAACCCATAAGGAGCTGAAAGGAGTACTGCACAAGCAGGGCTGAGAGGCCAGTGTAGGCACTAGGTTGGATAGAGCAGGAACAAGCAGTGTGGGCACTAGGTTGGATAGAGCAGGGACGAGCAGTGTAGGCACTAGGTTGGATAGAGCAGGAACGAACAGTGTGGGCACTAGGTTGGATAGAGCAGGAACAAGCAGTGTGGCCACTAGGTTGGATAGAGCAGGGACGAGCAGTGTGGGCACTAGGTTGGATAGAGCAGGGACGAGCAGTGTGGCCACTAGGTTGGATAGAGCAGGGACGAACAGTGTGGGCACTAGGTTGGATAGAGCAGGAACAAGCAGTGTAGGCACTAGGTTGGATAGAGCAGGAACGAACAGTGTAGGCACTAGGTTGGATAGAGCAGGAACAAGCAGTGTGGGCACTAGGTTGGATAGAGCAGGGACGAGCAGTGTGGGCACTAGGTTGGATAGAGCAGGGACGAGCAGTGTGGCCACTAGGTTGGATAGAGCAGGGACGAACAGTGTGGGCACTAGGTTGGATAGAGCAGGAACAAGCAGTGTAGGCACTAGGTTGGATAGAGCAGGAACGAACAGTGTAGGCACTAGGTTGGATAGAGCAGGGACGAGCAGTGTAGGCACTAGGTTGGATAGAGCAGGGACGAGCAGTGTAGGCACTAGGTTGGATAGAGCAGGGACGAGCAGTGTAGGCACTAGGTTGGATAGAGCAGGGACGAGCAGTGTAGGCACTAGGTTGGATAGAGCAGGAACAAGCAGTGTGGGCACTAGGTTGGATAGAGCAGGGACGAACAGTGTGGGCACTAGGTTGGATAGAGCAGGGACGAGCAGTGTAGGCACTAGGTTGGATAGAGCAGGGACGAGCAGTGTAGGCACTAGGTTGGATAGAGCAGGAACAAGCAGTGTGGGCACTAGGTTGGATAGAGCAGGGACGAACAGTGTGGGCACTAGGTTGGATAGAGCAGGAACAAGCAGTGTAGGCACTAGGTTGGATAGAGCAGGAACGAGCAGTGTGGGCACTAGGTTGGATAGAGCAGGGACGAGCAGTGTAGGCACTAGGTTGGATAGAGCAGGGACAAGCAGTGTGGGCACTAGGTTGGATAGAGCAGGGACGAGCAGTGTGGGCACTAGGTTGGATAGAGCAGGTACGAACAGTGTGGGCACTAGGTTGGATAGAGCAGGAACAAGCAGTGTAGGCACTAGGTTGGATAGAGCAGGGATGAGCAGTGTAGGCACTAGGTTGGATAGAGCAGGGACGAGCAGTGTAGGCACTAGGTTGGATAGAGCAGGGACGAGCAGGGGCCAGTGAAAAAGCAATGACCGTAGCGGCCCAGGGCCTCGCACCAGACTCCCGCTTGCGTGAGCGTCTGGACAAAAATATTTACGACTTCTCGTCGCGTGACGAAAAACCGTGCGTAAGCCTCAGGTGTAGTGACGCACCGAGGCCAGCCATTTTCCCAACCAGCTGTTGCTAGCTGTGGAGCCGTGGTAACTCTGCAGCCTGCCAACAAGGAATGAGATCCGATTCATGTCATCAAGTGCCAAAACATTCACTTGCAAGGTTTCCCACCCATTACTGCGACTAGACTTGTCATCCATCCGCTTTTGTGTCCCTGAGAACGGAGTTAGTAGCGTCAAATTGCAAACTTCAGCATCGAGCAACGACGGAGGTCATCGTCATCAACATCACCATCCGCAAGATCAGACTGTGAAGTGAGCATGGCTATAGTAGACCACAGCACCACAGAGCAGGCACATACACTCACAATGGAGAGAGAGAGAGGAGATAAAGACAGAAAAAGATAGATAGATGGATAGATAGATATAGTCCCACTGACAGGTATGCAACGAGCAAGGAACCCCCGCCCCTCCCCCCACCGAATACACAGGGCGAATGGCGGAGATGGAGCGGGGCTGGGCGGACTGCACGAACTGGAGGGGGGTGGTGTGGGGGCTCAGCTTCCCTCATGAAGTCCGACAGTCAGCACGGAACCCTGGCAGCCGTGTGCACATCCATTGGGGACAGATGGATGTAAGGGGGGGGGGGGGGCATGGAGAGCCGGGGGGGGCCATGAATGGGATGCGCTGTCGGCCTCGTCCTAACCGAACTTGGCGATGAAACGTGACCAATACACTATGGCACGGCGACACAAAAAAAATGTAACAAAGTACTATGGCTTTCTGAAAAATGCCGATATACGTCCAAATAAACTGCGATGAGAAAAAATATGGGTAAAATAAAATGCGGAACAATTTTTGGTAAAATTGGAAATACTGTAATGTACTTTTTGGGGAGGAAGGGGAGGAGGGAGGGAGGGGTGTATGCAGATGCAACAATATTTAACATGCACACTTCTAAATATAGTTAGGGAATATTCACCATATTTTGGACTGGCTTGTATTCACTTCTTACAGATAAAGCCTGGTAATCTGGCTTTCCTGTCAGCAGACTAATGGTATGCAGGTTGGCCCTCTGCCTTGGAAAAAAAGTGGGAAAAAAAGACTTTGCAAAAGTTTCAGGAGGACAGGTGGCGGTAGAGCGGTAAGGGCTCCGCAGAAGAGCATCGGCTGGCTGGCCTACGTTCTACCTCAGGCACCGCTAATCAGGCGTGAGCGCTTCCATGTAACATTCCGTCTCTGCAAAGCCGCTTCCTGGACACGGCGTTCCTGATGAAACCTTATCTATGGCTCCCAAGGGCCAAATGTGAAATAAAACTGCCATGATAGCACACAAACATGAGAGCAACTCTGCGTGGCTGAAAGCAGGCAATATACACACTATGATGTTCAAGACTGTGTTCGCTGACGCGCTGGATATCTTTCTGTAGAAGTTCTGAATTGAAGCAGTTGTGATATTCGTTTTGCTTACAAGATATGTGGACTGATGGGTCTAGGCCACTCTGATAGATATTAGAGACAAAATGGATGCGCAAACAAGAAGCAAAGAAGAGAGAGCGAGAAAGGGGGCGAGAGGGAGGGGGAGAGAGAGAGAGCACACAATGTATCCATCACTTGACTACTGCAAACTACAGGGTTTTTTCCTCATTGCCCTTGGACACTGTGCCTAAGTCCATGAACACGCTTGACAAATAATGGCTCATAGCTGTGCTACACTGTGCTACACATTTCAGCAGAGTTGCACTTAATTCTTAGTGAGGCGTACACCACTTCCTGTGAGGTAATCACGGCAGGGCTGACCGGTGAGTGGGAGAACTTGCCTTCTTTTTCTGCGGTGGGTTGCTGGGGTGCGGTGGTGTGCCGTGGTCTGGGTAACCGCCACTGTAGTGTGGCTCGGCGTACGGTGACAGGGAGCCGGCCCCGGCGTCCGTAAGGAGGCCCTGCCCGCCGAAGAAGGTCTCGGCGGGAGAGAAGCTGCCGCCCTCGGACTGGGTGTGGCGACGGTCAGCTGGTGGGCCGCGGGCGGCCAGCCCCTCCCCCAGGTTGGCGTTGAGCGGTGAGCAGGTATAGATGAGATTGAACTCGGTGCGGAAGGCCTGCTCCCTGGCCTGGCCTTCGGGGACCGCCGTGGCCGCGGCGGCCACGGGGGGCTCCGGCGTTACCGCGGTGAACTCCTCGGCCGCTGCGGAGGACGGCAGGGTGGGGCTCTCCAGGCTGGAGGACAGCGGGAGGTCGGGGAACGGTGGGCGCTGCCCGTCGTAGTCTGGACACAAGCAGGGCTACAGAGAGGGGGGGAGAAGGACGTCTCCGGGTCACAAACAAGGTCTATCCAAAAACAACAAGATCACTTAACAATGTGCCACTTTTAAGGGCTTTTTTCCCAGGGAGTTTGACCACTGCTTATACTACATTAGCAATGACTGAAAAAGTTAGTGACTGACCTCAGGTGAGAGAGACTCAGGTCTGTGCACAGGTGAGCCCTCAGGAGAGGATATGTTCTGTGGGGAGAGAAGGGGGGAAAAAAAATAAATAAATAAAATAGTTGAGCTGTCAAAGCCATTTAGACAAAACATCACAGAGACAAGCATGTTAGACACAAAAAGGCAAAATCTGCACTCAATAGACAAAGCTGTTCAGCTGAAATACTAAAAAGTACTGACTGAACAGTACCTACAAACTGGCCTTGTGCAAGGCTACTATGGCAAATATAATTAGCGAAATGGCAAGGATTGATATGGTAACAAATGCTAACGTGCTAATAAATGTTAAATAAAGCTGTAATTACAACGTGCTAACTCGTGTTAAACCAAAGCTGCGATTACCTCAAACTGCAGTGGGGTGTTGCAGCGGCTGGTGGACAGCGAGCGCAGGGGGGAGTAGGGGAGGCTGTAACCGTTGTGCCTCTCATCCTCGGTGCTCAGGATGAGGGCGCAGGAGGCCAGCAGGGGGTGCGTGGGGTCGGAGGTCAGGGGGGGCGTGATGGGGGACAGCGGCCTCAGCAGCTCGGCCGAAGGCAGCGGGGGCGGCTCCGAGGCGTACTTCGATTTCCGCTTCTTGAAAGGTGCTGTCAATTCTGCGGTGCGGTCGCGAGAGAGGCCGTGGTCAAACAACACTGGCTTACTGTGCCGTTACATTACATTCATCTAGCAAGCAAACTTATCTAGAGTGGCTTAACAATAAAAAAAATTCTGGATAAAAGTACACTAAATGGTAACAGCAGATAAGCTAAGCTAACCCTTGATGCTTATCAAGCATTTAATGAAAAATAACAGCAGTGGGGATCACAAGACATGATATCTACATAACAATATATAACGGGGGTTGTTACATCATTTTGTCATATGGGGAACACATGGTAGGCTCTGTGCCTGTCTGCTAGCTGACAGGATAACAAACCTGGAGCAGACTGCAGCTGAGGAGGTGATTTACTTTTGTATTCACCCTGATACTGTGCAGGAGGCCTGACTGGCTCCGGGCCAAAACTAATCCCTTACAGTATACATTGTAACATTGTAACGTGCGTAACATTCACTCCGGCTGGGAAAGGTCATCCCACTGGGGGAAGTCCCAGCCCGCTAAAAAAAATAAAATAACTAAAAACGAAAACGGAAAATTGCTCGCTAACGGCCTTGCGCCAGCCTGCTGCACTTCTACCCAACTTTGCTTGAGATTAAAATTGCAAGGCCTGGTATGGGTTTGTGTGGCATTAGGTAATCGTTCGTGGGATGTGCGTGGCATTGGGTTCCTGAGGGATACGTACCGGTGTTAAACGGGTCGGAGACACTGTGGCTGCTGCTGTTGCTCTGGTGTGAAGAGTTCGATTCCGTCCCGTCCTCGACGTTGGCTGAAGACGTGCTCTCGTCCTGCGCTTGCTTGATCCATCGCTGCAGAAAACCGCCACACACATCAGACAGCATTGGAAACGTACTCTCGGGTTGGCCTTAATTTACGCATTAAATCTTAGGCTGGCATTTTATTTCATAATAGGGCTGCGTCCATTTCAGGAACGAAAACATGAAATAATCTTGAAATCTTGAAACTGGCCCAAACAAAGACCATTTTAGAACTGGCCCAAACAAAGACCATTTTAGAACTGGCCCAAACAAAGACCATTTTAGATCTTTACAGAAGTTTCTGATGACTTCACAACAACTGGCATAGAGGAATTTGGGGGTTTGTGGTCTAAACAATAAAATACAATTCAATACAATACAAACTTCAAAACAGTTTCTAAGGCAACATTATGTCTCCAGAGGTTGCCTGTGTGTATACTACCTGATTATTCGTCAAAACATTACATTGAATCTTACTTTTGGTCAGAACTACTATGGTACATGTAAACTGAGTCCTGCAGCCAGGGGAAGAGGTACTGTACTGGCACAATATAAAAATACATATGCCTATAATTGTGAACAAATGCTATGCAATTAATCTGCTCATGCGAACATGACGTTGCTGTACAAGCTTTGAGTGTTCGTATTTAGAAAGGCGACCCAATCCCCTGCGGGCCCACCTTCTTGAACGAGCCGTAGGACCCATCCACGTTGACAGGACGCCTGCGTCGCTCGGGGGTGAAGGGCGAGCCGAAGCGGACGTAGTGTTTTGGGGTGGTGCAGATGAGGGGGGAGTGAGACAGGCCCGGCAGCATGTTGAGGGTGGTGGCCAGCACCGTCGGGTCGGTGGTGATGCGCAGGGGCCTGTCAATGGGGCACTCCGGCTTCTCAAGCACTTTATCATTCAGCCACTCCGTCACAAGGTACTGCACATAGGGGAAACAAACAGCCCGTCCTCAGCTTCGCTTTGCGGGTCATTTGTGCGCGTCGTCATGACGCAGCCGATTCGACTGTAATAGTGCCCTTCTCTAGCACTGGTTTTATTATCCAGTAAAATGTACTTTTTTAGTATTTTTTAAGTTTCTCTGTGAAATTGTCTGCCAAATGCCAAAATTGTAAACTGCAGTCTGTTTCAGAGACAATCACACCAAATAATCTGCAGTAGAAGCCGGGTCTCTGTCAGAAATTCCTAAGAATGTGATATACATCACCAGGCAATGGCCATACCGTGATAGGTTTCAGGATATATCAATTCTAAATCAAGTTTTCCCAAGTAATTTAGTGAAAACAAGAAAAGGGGAAGAAAATACAGTGATACTAGCGTTACTCCATCACAAATGAGAACCACATAGTTTACCCACGATTTCTATGACATTTTAAGGGTATATGAATGATGTACAAGGATACATTTTAGGTGCAGTACTCAGGGTTATTTGAGAAATGTGATTATATGCAGGTAAAATTTAATTTGACTAAAAGGATCAATATATCATGGTGAGGGTGCCGTGCGTGTACTGGATGTGCACCTTTTTGGTTTTAGGGTACCGAAGCTGGGCTTTGTTACCCAGAGCCCCCGAGGCCACACCTCCCAGTCCGTCTGTGTCGAGGGGCTGCCCCCCGCCGAGCGCCCCCTCTCCCACCCCTGGCTCTGTTGCTGCGGCGCCTGCGGTGCCCTCCTCAGCCACGCCCTGACCCTGGTCGGCAGCTTGCTGCGCCAGGGCCTGTCTCTGGCGGCGAGCGCGTTGGGACGAGCTGGACCGGTAGCGGGACAGGCGGCTCTTGGGGCGTGGCTTGGAGGACCTGGTGGGGGCGGGCTTGGAGGTGGCGGGCGTGGCCGGGGCTTTCTCCAGCTCCGTGGGTGGCACCTCCTGAAAGCAGACCAGGGGGTTTGGAAAAAAACTCCGCAAATACCGGTGCATGCTCTTCTGGGAGTGTGTCTGAATTCAAGGGCTTCAGACATAAGAGAGAGTTGGAGAGAGAGAGACACAGATATGAAAGGAGTAGGAGCATGGCAGAATGAGAACCTGCTAGAGAGAGAAAGGGAGAGGGAGGAGAGGGAGGAAAAGAGGAGAGACGGGCAGAAATAGAGAAAAGGATTGAGGAAAGGGAGAGAAAGAGGGAGAGTGATAGACGAAAGAGGGAGCTGAAGCAAGAGAAAAAATGAGTGATGGGGAAAAAAAAAGGAGAGGGAGGAGAGACACAGATAGGGTGAGAGAAGTGGAGATGGAGAGAGAGGACTCACGGTGACGTAGGAGGCGCGCCGCGTGCTGACTCCAACCCCCCCGCTCTGTGCAGCATGGGACCCAGTGGAAGAGTCCCTGTCCTCCTCCAGCTCGGGGCCCTCCTGTTTGGGCTCCTCGCCCGCCACACCCTGGCTCTGGGATGTCCTCTTCTTCCTCTTCTCCTGGTTCTCAAACCCGTGCATAATGGCCTCCGCCTTCTGATCCTCACGAGTCTGGGGACGCAAAAAACACCACAGCTTTGGGTTCAGTTCAAACACCGAACAAGACTCTTTTCTAAAATAAACAAGATAACATACAGAAAGAGGTATAGAGTTCCAGTTAATTTGCCATTTTGTTAAGAGAAGCTGACCTGCACACATCTGATAGAATGGAGGACTCAGTGAGAACAAAGAAATGGTAACACTGGCCACTGAGTGCCTTCCATTTCATGGGTAACCAATCCTAGACCTTATTTTGAGTTCTACAAGTGGTCCATTTCATGGGTAACCAATCCTAGACCTTATTTTGAGTTCTACAAGTGGTCCATTTCATGGGTAACCAATCCTAGACCTTATTTTGACTTATACAAGTGGTCCAATTTCATGGGTAACCAATCCTAAACCTTATTGTGAGTTCTACAAGTGGTGTAATTTCATAGGTAACCAATCCTAAACCTTATTTTGAGTTCTACAAGTGGTCCAATTTCTTGGATAACCAATCCTAGACCTTATTTTCGGTTCTACAAGTGGTCAAAAATAAGGTTTAGGATGGGGTAAACAATCCTAACCCTTATTTTGGGTTCTACATGTGGTCCATTTTCATGGGTAACCAATTCTAAACTTTATTATGGGTTCTACACATGTGGTTTCATGTTTAACTAATTATAAACCTTATATTTCTTTCTGTACGTATTCAACATGTTGCTTGTTGAAAAAAAAAAAAATAATAAAAAAAAAGGAAAAAAAAGAAGCTGTACCAGGTGTGAAAAGAACATCCTGTTAGGCTGATAACAGTGTTTCAGTGTTGGAAATGAAACATACCCGTCTATTCTGCATTAGAGCTCCACTCTCGTCCAGCTCCGGCTCTTCCCCGTCTTCCAGCTTCAGACCATCACAGAGTCTCTCCTGGAAGAGAGAGAGACCAACAAACTTCACTTTCAGACATACAAATTCACGAATCAAAAAAAAGTTACTGACGTCAGCCCATTAGTCCATTTAAAGTCAACAAGCAACCAGAACATGAAGAATACAAGTGATTGAGCCCCGATGTAATGCGCAAAAAATTATACGTATCAGTTCAATACGTTCAGCCTTGCATACACTGAATTCAAACTTTAGAAACGTGCAATACAAGGCTGTTGTAAGCGTCCACACACTAGCGCAGTGCTTTAGGACAGTTCCGATAGGATGATGGTAACCATAGTAACTGGACTAACCTCTGTATCGCTGGTCGCAGCAGTGCCACCCCTGAGCTCCTTGGTGTCGGCGGGGTCCTCGGGCAGCTGGTTGCTGTCGTCGGACATGCCCCCCTCCAGTTCTTTCCGCCGGGCCTTCCTGCGGCGCGTCTCTGCCCCCGCCTGGGCGGGCAGCGTGGAGGGGCGGAGCAACTGCTCCGGGGGGCTCAGGTTGTGCTTCTGAACCGGGCAGTTCTGGTTGCCCTTGTGACACGCGCAGTCCACTTTGTAATTGCTGACGCGAGGAGAAAAAAAGAAGAAGCGGAATTCTGAACCTGGACTTAGAGACATTAAGTTCAACTTGCAGAGGGTCCCTGTGTGCAGGAAGAGAACTCCCCCAATTTCAGTCTTATAAGACAGAACAGGCTTGGGAAAGGTTCCTGTTAAAACATACGTTTAGCACTTCTTATTTCAGCTTTTACAGTAAGTATTTACTGATGCTGACAACACTGATCACGTAGAATACATTAATTTCCGTTTATGAGGTTACATTGAAGAGATTTCCCCCTTTACTGCATTTTATGCTTGACAGTGACGGATCAAACTGTACCCACCAGGTACTGTCCATCCTACTTCACTATATTAATACACTAAACAGACCAAATCAGTGTAATTAAACCAAAAGTCCACTTTAAAGCAAATATTAAAGAAACGGTGTGAAAAGTGGCTGACCAGCTGTTGAACTCGTAGTCGAACCCGATGGTGACCTCGCAGTCCTTGGTGATGTGGGTCACGGCGTAGATGCACAGGTGGATCATGCCCTCGGCGATCATGTGTCGCACCTGGGGGGGAGGGGTCAGTCAGAGCTGTATGATTGACTGCTGCTATCAGCAATGGGCTTCTTTCGGTTCAGACGCATACGCTGGGGCACTGGCCACACCCTCTGTCTGTACTACTGGGTCCTGGGTCGGCAGGCAGGGAAACGACACCCGCCAGTTTATAAAGATTTGAGATTTTGGTGTACTGGTTAGCAGCCTCCAATAGGGGGCGCCAGTTCATTAAATTGCACTGGAAATGTAAAATCCACCCTGCTGACCAGACCGGTATATGATATAGGACAGTGAAATGTGACTGCATATTAAGATGCATACAGGTTCTGTATTAATATCGGAATAAGCAGGGGATAAAAATAAACTGAAAAGGCAAACAAAAACGCAAAGTGGGAGAAAGCAGAACCGGAAACAAGTGAATGTTCTGGCAGGTGTAACCGTTTTGTTTGTTTCGATCTTTGAGCACTCGGAAGATTCTTAGTTCCCTAAATAACAAACTTTCACTCGCTGCTGCCCAAATTAGCTCCGTCCTCGTTATGGAGGTGTATTAATGAAAGCGACATGTGAACCGGAGCAATGTTTTCTCTTCATGTTCGAGGCGTGTTAATGAAAACTTGACGTGTACGGCAGTAGCATTGGATCTTTCAGTTGGGCCCCACGTTAATGAAAATGTCATGTTTACAGGAGCAGTACGTGCCATCTCTTTGTTTTATGGGCGTGTTGAGTAGCGTGCTATGACAGGAGTGCTATTTGCCCTCTTGCTTTTGCGTTAATGGAAGCGTGGTGCGCGGGGGGGGGGGGGGGGGGGGGGGGCTCACCTCCGCGTTGGGCGTGCAGGACCTCCTGATGAAGCGCGCGTCGTTCCCGAATGTCCGGGCATCCACACACATCTCCACCTCGTTGAACTTGGAGTAGAACAGTACGAAAGGGTAGGGTCTGCACAAACAGCCACACGGGATAACATTTCAGTCAAAGCACTGTATTCCACCATAGGTTGGAAGTGACAATATGCTATAATGCTATGATGCTATTATACACACTTTCATGTTAAAAATGACTTTGATATGAAAACAAGTGAATCGTTTCCCCTCTGAACTTATAAAGGCTATAATAGTAAGTCTTTCTGAAATATCCTCAATAATTCACTCGAACATGATCATTACACGTATCCTACTTCAAGAGAGGACGTTTTCTTGAGCACAAACAAAAGTCAATGTACCAAGACCTCTCTGACAGTCAAACAGTGTGACGTTTCTGTTCTGAGTGTACAAGAGGAGACCCAGGCAGTGGTATAATACTGAGAGGGCCGAGCATGAACAGTACTGTCCAGTGGGTTCTTACTTTTTGAAGAAGTGGCCGTTGACCTCAAACTGCTGTTTGAGCATGACCTTTCCCCTGTATTCGATGATCAGAGTGTCCGGCTCCAGGTCCCGGGCGGCGCGGAGGATCTTCCTGTGTTTCTGCACCCGCGTCACCCTGCCCAACTGCAGCTGTGCATGAAAAGCGCAAACACACACACAGACACAGACACAGACACAGACACACACACACACACACACACACACACACACACACACACACACACACACACACACACACACACACACGAGAGAGAGAACAGGCTCAGTAAACTCATCAAGGCACAACGGGAAGTAAATACAGACCAAACCCAGGACAGACCTTTATAAATACGTAGACTGCTTGTGTGTCAGAATGAAGAGTATAACAACGGAAGCCGAAGCAGCGACTGCCCCCCAGAACCCCACCTGCATCTGCGAGCCGATGACGGTGTTGTTGCAGGCCAGCTCCGTGCGGTTGATGGTGTCCATGGCGGCGACGGTGGGCGCCTTGCCCTCGGCGGCCTTGTTGGCGGCCCGGTGGAGCTGGAGCAGCGTCTGCACGTCGGCGCTGTACTGGTTGGCGAAGGCCTCCTCGTACTGGTCCGTCCACTGCCTGATCTTCGTCTCCCAGCCCTCGGCCGTGTTCTCGTCCAGAGTGCTGGCCTCGGTGGTCGAGTTCTGCAAAGCAGCAGCCATCCACAAGCTCACCCTCGCCCTTCTCATTCAACCGCTCTGGGCACAGGCACCCTCTAGTGGCCAATTTGTGACACTACCTCTGACTGGCATCATAGGCCAAGTGCCTCAAACATGATCATTAGATCTATTGAGTTTCCCTTGACCGGGAATGGTGAACATGTTTCCCAAAACAAATTTTTATACAAAGACTAAGACTTTGAATAAGACTTACCTTCATCCTCATAGATTTCCTGGAACCCTCTCTGAAAGCCTGTGGAAGAATGGCACTCTTTAATAACAGTTTCAGACATAATTAAAATAGACTTTTAGAGTCCTGGCACCCCCCAGTAGGTCTGCGAGGGGATCCTGGGTGAAATATATCCCCATTTTTAAGAGTACTTAATTTACATTTCCATGGTCCAAACATTCATATTGTACAAAATAGTCAATTGCCTTGTATAGAGTTACCTCAATTACCCATGCTTTAATGAACTAGTGCGTTGAAAAACCACTGCATTGTGGCCAGCGGTGGGTGTTGGGTTAAGGTGTAAAACATTATCTATTTTATTGAGGAGGGAGTCCTTAAACATAGGATGGAGAATGGCTATCAGATGGATGTTTGGGAACCCAGAGTTACGCACGTATGCAGGCCTGAGCTGAAAGCAAGTTCTCTGCTTGCCGTCATGCACGCCTACCTTGATCTTCTTGCCTTTGGGGGCGCTCCGGGCCTTCTCAGTGCTCTTCTTCCTCTTCTTGGACTTGTTCCTCTTGACGCGGTTGACGGTGAGGGTGATGCTGGTGGGCGTGTGCTGGGTGGCGGTATAGGACACCGTGGACGGCGACACCTCCTCGTCCCCGCTCTCCGTGGCACTGCTCTCTCCGACTGCGCAGCCGGGGGGGGGGGGGGGGGGGGGGGGTAGGCGTCAGTCTCAAAAGCAGCTCTGACACTAGACTAAGCTAGGCTCAGTTAGGCTAACCGCTGCGGTTACGATTGCTGGCGCTCTGCAGGACTCTTACCGGACACGTTTTCAGGTTTTCTGCGCTGAACATCCACCGTCCTTCGGTCCAAGCTCCTGGTATCATTGGATAAATGAAGCAAGCTATGAACACCTTAACACTGTGGCAAAGGTTTCAACATTAGCACGGCTCCCACCAATATCTGCCTCAGCTCACCTTCACCCCATCCCTTCCTTCTCTCTACCTTATCAACCCGTCCCTCAAATATTCAACCTATCATCTCCCCTTTCATCAAGCCCCTCCTCCTCTTCCTATGTCCCTCCCTCACTTCTGCCTAAGCCACTCCCTCATTTTTCCTCAAGCCCCTTCCCACTTCTCCCCAAGCCCCTCCTCCATCTCTCTCTTAGTAGCCCCACGCTCACCTCTCGACGAGCCCCTCCCTCACATCTCAACAAGTCCCCTTCCCTCACATCTCAACAAGTCCCCCTCCCTCACATCTCAAGAAGTCCCCCCCCCCCACATCTCTCCTTAGCGCCTCCCTCACCTGCAGTTCTCACACTTGATGAGAAAGCCATCCTGCCTCAGGCTGCAGTGGCACCAGCTGGCCACGGCCCCCTCTTCATCCGAGGAGCTGTCACTGTCGGCGGAGTTGTCGTCGTCGTAGCGCGAGCGCATGACGCCGTTGAGCTCCACGCGGGGGATGATGGTCTGGGAGAGGGGGGAGGCGGGCGGGGTCGGAGGAGGGGGAGCGCCATAGTTGTGATCCTGAGAACAGACAGTGCAAGACCTTCGGACCTTCGAACAACAGCGGTCAGGCGTCAAAAAGGTAAAACGCCGAGAAACAAAATAAAGAATAACTGGACGGTACAACTGAATCATTTATGGTCAGCAGAACATGGCCTAAAAGTGCAGTTATAATACCCTCACATTACCTTTGCATGCGCTAACCTCTATGAATACGTCATACAGGGCCGAGCCACTGTGATCCTTTGCCTGACACACATGTGAAAAGGCATAACACAGCTGCCAAACCTTCCCTGAATTCCTAAAATGAGTGTTTCTTTGTCACGTCCAAGATGATTGCTCTGCACTTCAAAAGGCAACAGTCTGTATTTGTTTACTTTACACGGAGCAGAGACTGCACAATGAGTCACTCAAGTCTTTCAGCGGGCTTTCAGTAATACATCAAACCCAGTGTTTGGCTATGGGAAGAACAAGCACAGTGCTCTGGCCACCCTGTGGGACAGCATGATTGGCCCAGTCTGACAAAATAGAACTCCACTTTTTTATTTACCAGGCAAATTACTCTCTGAACCTTTCGCACATTACTGGAGTGCGGGAGGAGAGATGTCCTTACCCAGAACAGTGGTGTTGCAGTAAAATAGTAGTGGCCTCACTTCCAGAACAGTGGTGCTGTAGTAACGTAGTAGTGGCCTTACTCCCAGAACAGTGGTGTTGTAGTACAGCCCTTACTCCCAGAACAGTGGTGTAGTAAACTAGTAGTGGTCTTACTCCCAGAACAGTGGTGTTGTAGTAAAGTAGTACAGGCCTTACTCCCAGAACAGTGGTGTAGTAAAGTAGTAGTGGTCTTACTCCCAGAACAGTGGTGTTGTAGTAAAGTAGTACAGGCCTTACTCCCGGAACAGTGGTGGTGTAGTAAAATAGTAGTGGCCTTACTCCCAGAACAGCAGTATAGTAGTAAAGTAGTACAGGGCTTACTCCCAGAACAGTGGTATAGTAGTAAATTAGTACAGGCCTTACTCCCAGAACAGCAGTATAGTAGTACAGGCCTTACTCCCAGAACAGTGGTGTAGTAAACTAGTAGTGGTCTTACTCCCAGAACAGTGGCGTTGTAGTAAAGTAGTACAGGCCTTAGTCCCAGAACAGTGGTGTAGTAAAGTAGTAGTGGTCTTACTCCCAGAACAGTGGTGTTGTAGTAAAATAGTAGTGGCCTTACTCCCAGAACAGTGGTATAGTTGGAAATTAGTACAGGCCTTACTCCCAGAACAGCGGTATAGTAGTAAAGTAGTACAGGCCTTACACCCAGAACAGCGGTATAGTAGTAAAGTAGTAGTGGTCTTACTCCAGGAACAGTGGTGTTGTAGTAATGCAGTACAGGCCTTACTCCCAGAACAGTGGTGGTGTAGTAAAATAGTAGTGGCCTTACTCCCAGAACAGCGGTATAGTAGAAAAGTACAATGCCTGGCCAAAAAAAAAGTTGCTGTTGTACCCGTCATGCATAGTGCCCACTGTACAAGCCTCTGGAGGCAGTGTTATGATCTGGGGTTGCTTCAATTGGTCAGGTCTAGGCTCAACAACATTATGCAGCAATAAAATAAAGTCAACTGAGTACCTGAATGTACTGAATGATCAGGTTATCCCATCAACGGGCATATTCCAGGACGACAATGCCAAGATTAATCGGGCTCAAATTGTGAAAGAGTGGTTCAGGGAGCATGAGGAATCATTTTGACACATGAATTGTCCACCAGAGTCCTGACCTTAACCCCATTGAAAGTCTTTGGGATGTGCTGGAGAAGACTTTACGGAGTGGTTAGATTCTCCTGTCGTCAATACAAGATCTCGGCCAAAAATTAATGTAACTCTGGACGGAAATAAATGTTGTGACGTTGCATAAGGTTCGAAACAATGCCACAACGAATACACGCCGTAATCAAAGCTAAAAGCGGTCCAACTAAATATTAAGTGTGTGCAACTTTTTTTTTGGCCAGACAGTGTAGTACAGACCTTACTCCCAGAACAGCGGTATAGAAGGAAAGTAGTACAGGCCTTACTCCCAGAACAGTGGTGCTGTAGGAAAGTAGTAGTGACCTTACTCCCAGTGCAGCGGTATAGCAGGAAAGTAGTAGAGGCATTACTCCCATAGCGGTAGTGCAGTAGGAGAGTAGTAGTCAGGTTTTACTCACGGCGCAGCGGTGTGGTAGGGTGGAGGAGACCGTACTCACAGCGTAGGGTAATCCCCGGTAGCCATGATTCTGTGCACTCCCACAGCTGTGGTTGGAGTAGTTTTTCTCGTTCACGGCGGGGCTCGCTTCCACTGATTCAGGGCTGAAACAGCACACGACAGAATGTTCGATCAGTACTCTACTATCATAATAATTAGCCTATTTCCTCATACTCGGTACTCAATTATTTCATCATACTCAGTACTCAATTATTTCCTCATACTCAGTACTCAATTATTTCCTCATGCTCAGTACTCAATTATATCCTCATACTCAGTACTCAATTATTTCCTCATACTCAGTACTCAATTATTTCCTCATATTCAGTACTCAATTATTTCCTCATGCTCAGTACTCAATTATTTCCTCATACTCAGTACTCAATTATTTCCTCATACACAGTACTCAATTATTTCCTCATAGTCAGTACTCAATTTCCTCATACTCAGTACTCAATTATTTCCTCATACTCAGTACTCAATTATTTCCTCATACTCAGTACTCAATTATTTCCTCATGCTCAGTACTCAATTATTTCCACATACTCAGTACTCAATTATTTCCTCATGCTCAGTACTCAATTATTTCCTCATACTCAGTACTCAATTATTTCCTCATACACAGTACTCAATTATTTCCTCATAGTCAGTACTCAATTTCCTCATACTCAGTACTCAATTATTTCCTCATACTCAGTACTCAATTATTTCCTCATACTCAGTACTCAATTATTTCCTCATGCTCAGTACTCAATTATTTCCACATACTCAGTACTCAATTATTTCCTCATACACAGTACTCAATTATTTCCTCATAGTCAGTACTCAATTTCCTCATACTCAGTACTCAATTATTTCCTCATACTCAGTACTCAATTATTTCCTCATACTCAGTACTCAATTATTTCCTCATACTCAGTACTCAATTATTTCCTCATAGACAGTACTCAATTATTTCCTCATAGCCAGTACTCAATTATTTCCTCATAGCCAGGTCTAGATTATTTGGCTGTTATTTCACTCAGTGCTCAATAATTTTTCCCTCATAGTACAGAGGTCTCATTCTATAAAGGTTTTTGTTTGCAATGTAGCCTATTGTCTTAAAATGTTGTTATGTTTGCGTGTCAAGACTTCACAGCTTTTGCTTTCATGCCATTGCTGCTATTCTGTTCATGTCAATGGGATATCTGATAAATTACTTTAATAAAATAAATAAATAAATAAAATAAAACAAACAAAAACAACACAGCAGTCAAGACTATGCCAAATTGGCACCAGCGACACAAAAACAGAAGACAATCATCGAATCACAGTACAGCAATGCAACTGCATAAATAAATGAAGAGCCTATTACGATGCTCCAAGCAACAGGCTGCAGCCTGCTCTTGCTGATATTCCATTAGACCCTGGTGCCCAGACAAGAGCTCTCAGGAGGAACCTTACTGAAAGCCCCATTATTAAAAGTGATCTGACAGCTCCTGAGATGGATCACTTGGATCCAGAAAAAAAAGCCCCAGCTAACATAGGCAGCATAGTGTCCATAGCCTATTCATGTCCAAAGCCATTCCCAACCACAGCGATCAATGCAGGCAAGACCTGCGCTGCCAGTCACTTGGTATGCAGCTCACTGCTAGGTCAGTAGCTGCAATCACCGCAATTGTAATATTACATTTTGCAGTACAAGAGCAGTGCAAAGAGTATTATAACATATTAATATAAATAAATAAATCGGGTTATAATTTATTATAATCTTCTCCTTTAGAAGATGATTCTAACTCGAGGAGCCTTTCACTGGTCAGTCACGCCGACAATGATTTAAATAACGATTTGGTATTTTCGGGATTAATTCTGATTTTTCACCATGCTTTCAGAAACGTAAGCCCTGGTCGTGACTGAGTTTAATATTCAGTGCATCAAAGCATGGGCACATACTGGCCACTAGGTGGTGCCATGCAACTGATAAACGCCTGGAATTGAACAGAGCATTTAACAGCAGCGGTGTGCAAGTGTGCGACTACATATCCCTCCCTATTTTATGCAGTGCGCTGCGCGTTAACGGGGAGTCCGGCGGAGAAAATCTGGCGCTCAGCAGTCTTTGTTTCACAAACAATCAAAACATTAAAAGGCGTCTAACAAAAAAAAAAAAAAACTTCCTGTGTGCCAACAAAACTGCAGCGTACCTTGCATACCAAACTCCCAATTCATCAACAATAGCTGCGATCTGTCTCAATCAAACAGGATTCCAAACCCCAAGCCACTTTGGGTCCGGTTCCTCGTGTTGGTGCGTGAGAACTTAAATTATCTGCCCCTAGGAGGGTACAATCTGCCAAGCTACGTGACTCTAATGGAAGATAATGACAGTTTTTTTCTTTTAAACCGAGCGCTAATCATCCCTTAGCTGTTCAGGGAGGTGGAGCCGCAATGAACCCCTAAAAAATGTTGCTCACAAACGCCGACGATTACAAACTGCACTGAGCGTGCCCAATGTTTCAACAGACAACAAGAACGCAGCAATTTCACATGGAATTTTCAGAGTACGTGTCATTGAAAAACGCCAATGCATGTGTGTGTGTGTGTGTGTGTGTGTGTGTGTGTGTGTGTGTGTGTGTATGGGGGGGGGGGTTTATAAAACCAACAACATAAAACCAATGAGAAAAATAAAAGGTTGGCTAAAGTTTCTCTCTGAAGCCTCCCTTAAACGGGGTCATTGGACTCAATCACACCTCATTGAGCTGATCTCGCTCTTGGCCTGGAGTCCCAGCTCTGCTCTTGAGTGAGAGCAGCACACACACACATTCAGACCAGGCCCGAGTAATTTTTTCAACTCAATTTAATTCAATTGTTCTTCATTGCCAGGACAAACAAGTCGGTTTTACCAAAGCATAAACAGACCACGTATACTGCGAGTAATGTCAGGCTAACCTAAGCCTATATCATAAAACATGGACATACCTACAATGAAAACGGCAACACCACAAATAACAAAAATAATAATATAATAACGTGTTTTGCACGTTTGTTGCTGTACAGAGCATCCTGTGAGCCTCTCTTACTGAGGCCTGCAGCAACTCCCCCATAGGGGAACAGGCTCCTCATTAAGCGCTCTGGGTTTCAAGGCCGCCTGAACGGCAGGTAGGACAGAGTAGGAGGGGGGGGGATGGCGCGGCCGTACTCACTCTGATCCGGCAGCCATGTCGGAGTAGGACGTTTCTGGTGTGGTGACTCCCAGCGTGATTACTATGCTCATGACGTCCAGCACAGCGACGCTGAGGGGAGGGGGAAGGGGGGGGGAGGGGGGGTGGGGGGGAGAGGGGGGGGAGGAGAGGGGATCACGGGGTCCAAATTGCAGCGACAGACCACTCCACGGGCGGGGTGCCGCAGTGCCACAGCCAGTGTCTCACGGACATGAGGAAACCTGGAAGCAGAGAGGCGGGTATGCGGGTTAGAGAGGCGGGTATGCGGGTTAGGGACCGGAGATGGACCACTTACACTACAGGGTTCTAATTAGAGCCTGAGCCCGGCCCATTCTGTCCAACACAGATTCTGAAATGTAGAAGGGGGTGAAATCCGATAACCGATATATAGCTGCCGATAATAATAAAAAAAATTACTGAAAAAACACTTTTTTTTTTTTTTTGCATGGATCCCTCAAGTTTGGTTATCAAAGAGAAATTGTGAGAAAGATGCACTGAAGGCAGTATATTCTTCAACTGAACAATTGACTTTATTGTCAAAATTTACATAAGAACATTTGCAACATTAAAGGTTGTATCAGCGATTTTGGGTGGAAACATAAATGATCACATTCATCTGATTTTTCCTCACGATCCGCTAGCTGCCCGCCCCATAAGCAGGCCGTCAAAAAACCGCGTCTCTGTAGGCAGCCTATGCTCCGAGATCGTACACAAAAACAATGGTACTACCAACTACTCAAAACCAAAATAAACAGTATTCCAACCAATCACAATGATCTGCACAAACGCTAATACTCTTATCTCGCTGAAATCTTGACGGATTTACAAACGGTTTGGTTTCTTACAAACGTTATTAACGTGGTTATAATTCTGGATGCTTGAACACTATTTTTTAAAACATAACATAATTATTCATAAGTATGTTTGTTTGGGATTTCGCTTCAGAAGTGACGTCACGTTTGTGCAGATCATTGTGATTGGTTGGAATACTGTTTATTTTGGTTTTGAGTAGTTGGTAGTACCATTGTTTTTGTGTACGATCTCGGATAAATAAGTCGTATAAATAAATATTATTATTATAAATCACATAAAAAAGGACCAAGCGTTTATGGTTGAAAAAACCTTTTTTTTTATTATTTAAAAAAAAAAAACAACAGAAATAAAGAATCGTGAAAAGAAGGCAAATCTCAAGACATATTTATGATGAACTGAGGCTAGGTGACAAACTTAGTTTTTAGAAATGTTTGGACCACAAGAACAAGGACACTTAAGAACATTAAGACATTAAATATGAAGGCTATTACTAAACATAGCTAGAACCTGATTGGCTGGCAGCTTCCAGCAGGTTTGATTCCTAGCTTTCTATTGGTAACTCATGAAATGGTACAATGAGAATTAATCCAGTTATCTGATTTCATCCATATACGTAACATCCATTTTCGGTCATATAATAATAAAGTGAATGCGAGGGAGAGAAAAACAAAACAAAAAAAGCCTGCCCTACCCCCTCAAAAAAAAAAAAAACCTTGCTAGTAATGCCCTGAAAGGCCTGCGGGGGCAGCGGTTGGCGGAGCGGTGAGTCACAGCATTAGGCAGGGCTGCGAGTCACATGATCAGCATGAAACACTGACCCACGCTGCTCCCGGTGCGCTCCCCTGCTCTGATATCACACAGCACCCAGCTGGGTGGGTGCAGCCGCTCTGCCCAGATCCTGTCTTCAGCGATCCGCCGTACTAAAGCAGGATCGCGCCTGTGCCCAGTGAAAGGCCCTGTACGTCTCTTTCTGCTGGGTGGGGCCTATTATGTAACCAGGAGAAAAAACCTTTACATACTTGTAAGAAAACAAATTGAATAAGAATAAGAATGGTTGAAAGAGGAGAGTAAAATGAAAATATAACATGCAATTTGCCTTTTTTGAGGCTCAACCTAATATTTGCATAATTTTCCTCAGGAATTAACGTGCGCTGAGGCAATATGACATTTTTGTATTCACCGAGTGCTCATTTGCTGGTTTCCTGCATGCTGCATTGCCCTCGTTCACATTGAGGCCACAGGAATATTTTCTGTCTCGCAATTAAGCCCGCTTCAATGCGCCTCACCCCTGACCTGCAGAAGCCCCCGTACGCGCGGCCTTTGAAAACATTTTCAAATGGTGCCGACCGGCATTATTCCGCATTTGGAATCAAGCGGGGCGGACTCCGAGCCTTGTTCGCATCGTGCCGAGGCACAAAGGTGTTCCTTAGATACGGCTGTCGGTAACCCATGGCTACGAGGGATAGCTCGGAGCAGAAGCGTGTTAAGAACGCGATTAACGACGGCGCATTGTCGCATTTCTTTCTCTTGGCACTTTTGAAAGCGCTGTGATAATAAAGTGAAGGGCCACAAACAGGTGATGCGGCTCCAGGTCTGGGTACAAGCCGCTCTGTTCGTCTCTACGGTTACAGCAGCCATCGCCCACCCCGGTCTCCCTCCTCAGTCAAGACAGTGCAGTAGACACGGCAGTGCGGATGTGACTGACAATAAGTGACACATTCAACAGGCCGCCACGGGCTGAAATAATGACCTCCTTGGAATGAGGGGAAGCTCCATTTTGTGCGGTATGGGAGGAAAATCTGACGGGAGCTTTCACTGAATCCCTTCCCCCTGAATCGTGGAGCCGCTCGGCGGGTCCGGAGGACGAGGTATGGGGGGACTGTTTGGGTGGGTGAGAGGGTGATGCGAGCGGCTGGGTGGACGGAGGGGCTGTGGAGATGCTGTGGGCTGCGGCCCGGGGAGGGAACCGGGGCTGATGTGTCGTCTCTGCGTCGCGCACCGCCAGACCCGCGCACGCACGTGCATATATACACACACGCGCACGCACGCACACACACACACACACACACGCACGCGCACACACACACACGTTTGCTTTGACTGCTCGCCCCCTCCCTGCCTCTGTGCTGTTAGAGCTCTAACAACATCCTTCTATCCTGTAGCGCAGTTCTCGCAAGCATTCATACGCCCACACAAGCTATACATACATACATAGATACATGCCACACACACTCGCATACAATACAAATACAGGCACATACGCACATATAACCGATGTAAATGTGCCTGTGTTTGTGTGTGTGTGTGTGTTGCACATTAGCACTTTGATCAGTGAACCTGACCCAGACTTATAGGGGACCTAAATATACCCCCTCCTCCCTTTACAGAGAGAAGCCAGGGCATTTATTAGGAAAATTAGGAAGCCACCATTTCCCCTCCTCATTTTCACTGAAGAAATAAACACAGATGACATCATAAAACATCAGACGGAGTCAATGACACGGCTTGCTTGTGGTGAGCTGGGGCGGCGGAGGTTAGTGTCCATGTCTGTATGGAAGTGTGGGTCAAGAACAAACCTTGAAATATTCACCTGTCCACAGCAACGTCAGTCGACCAATCAGAGCAAACGCTGCCCAAACAAAGGAAAATCAGACCTGAAACAGCCATCGGAATACATTTGATTTGGCTGCCAAAGTTGTTTTTTCCAGGAAATAAAGTATTTAAATGACAATGACAGTGCAGATCGAGGGCCGTGCATATCAGAGGCCAGGACACCTGGCTTGGCCTGTTCATCAACTAAAACTGACTAAACGGACATTTGTAGAGCAAGGTTTAGGTGGAAATATCAGATTCAGGCTACTTTTATACTCTGTTCCTGCGTCATGTGTCCTACCTGATTCTCTAAGAGAAGCAAAAGCATTGTGGTTAGAAAGCTAGTTAGGCAAGGACAGTCTAGGCAAGCTTGTCTAACTAGCTAAAACTCAAACTAGTTGTTCTTGCTAGAACTGCTGTGATAAACATCACCTCCCACAAAACTCATAAAAACACTAAACGTTTACACTGTGCAAAAAAAAATGTGTTTAAACGTCGGAAAGGGGGGGGGGGGGGGGTGCAATTCGCGGAAAGTGCCATTGACGGGTTTATGCCCTCAGTTGCAAAAAGTGCTACAGAGCAGACTAAATAAAGACTACAGCAGTGAGAGCATACAACAGGCGTAATAATGTGCTGGCTTTGTTGAATCTGAAAAAATAAAATGTATATAGCCTATATAATTCACACAAAAAAACAGACAAAATACTAAATAGGCCTAATGTTTATTTAAGTCATGACAAAAGCCCTGTTCGGACGGGATAAATTGTACGGGGGGAGGTGGGGTAGCCTAATGTAATTATTACCTGAGGATCTCAATTATTTTAATCCCATCCGAATCTGCCACGTAACTCTTACGGACTGGGCTCTCCCGCGCTAGTACAGATGCCGGTGTCTTTTACCTACTGTATAATGCCGTGTAAAAATAAGCACAGGTTATAGTAATCCTGTGTGAAAAATTAAGATGTTGCTTTAATTCAAAGCTAAAACATCGCCTCGCGTAACAGAGTATGTAGTGTTCTATAGAACATTAACATAATGTTATTGATAGGCTACTGCCATTCGCGTTTAGACAAAATACTATTAATTTACTCATGCTAGGTCTTGTCAATTCTTGCGCTTAGGCTTTTTAGCTCGGCGTCGCATATCCTGGCACGACATAAGCCATTAGCTTGGTGAAACCCTCATCTTACACGAGAGATATTGGCTGTACATCCGTGGTAATCATTTCGGCGATCATGCGTTCTCTTTAGAAGCCTACTGTCGCACCTTTTCAAAGCGAAAGCCCTCGTTTATATTTCCTGAGAAGCGGTCGGGCTTGAGCTGACTTGGCTGCTGTCGTCACTGTCGGGTGTTCTCACATGATTTTGCATCATTTCAGTGCTGTTGGAGTATGTTTGCTCTGTGTCGAAAAGATTACATTTAACTTTATTTTCTGTAATATGCTTAAAGTGAGACCAAATAGCGTTTTTTTCGAAGCATTTCGAGGAACGTCAGTTTGAGTTAGGCTACGCCATGCACACACGTAATCGCGCGAGAGCTGATCAAGGAAAATATTTCCCCCTGTTAGACTAACGTTACCTCACCGACCCCAGATCAGCATTAATAGTCTACTTTTAAACACGAGCCTACGACAATCACAGTAAAAAATATTTTAAAAAACCTTAAAAGGAAATGGTTAGAAATTCGTTTTCCTAAACGTTTAGCATTTTAGTTAACGTTTAAACAGTGTTAAGTCACACCCCTACCTCCGACTGTAATAAAGTAATTGCACAATTAACTTAAGTTAAGGCAAGTAGTCCCAGTGTTTTGAGCCACGTGCTACCTAGTTAGCTACCTAGTTTCTGTGAGCTAGACAAATGATAAGGCTTCAAATGAGGACAAATGGAAATCTTGGTAAAGCCCTACAAAAAGGATATCCATGTGGGACCATTTTTCAAAGGGAAAACTTAACAGGTAATAAGCCAAGGCTCTATTACCTGTATGAGCAAGTCACGCATTGACTTTTGTTTTTTTACACCTCATTCCTTATGCATGTGTGCACCAGGAGAACAAGAGAATTCAGATAAATTAAAAACTGTCGAAATTTGACAGAAAATCCAGAAAAAAAGCAAAAGCTACTCTTCCCCGTTTGCCTTATGAAGTTTGACCAACATAGCAACAGTAACCATGGTGGGGGCGTGACCTCGCGGATAGGTCAATCATCTCTAATCACAAAGAGGAATCTTGAAAGAATGGTCAAAGGACTCCCTTTCTAAAATGAGCTGCAGTGTGAATGACATCATTGCTACATTTCCGCAAAAATCTACAATCAATGTTGGCTGTTGACACATTCATATTTCTTTACAAGTTTATAGATTAAACTATATAATACATACACTAGTTTCTTTTGAGGCAGAGAAAATGTGTCAGTACATCTTAAAAATATTTTGCACAAAAAAAAATCAAAAAGCTAACATTACACACGGTGGGATCTGCTAAATCAGTACAGTCCCAGTGGCATGAATGTTCTCTCAAAAGAGCCATGGCAGAAAACATTTTGAATTTAACTGGCTAAAAAGCCTTACACGACACACAGAACCGACGGGGGGAGTGGTCAGGCGTTCTGCAAACTGCACGCGCTCGGTAAACACACGCCGCGCACACAGAATCTGTCCTTGAGAGCAACATTCCTCAGTGCTCCAAAAGAGGAGGATTGCTGAAAACATGGCAGCTCTGGCTAGGCTGTGAGGTGTGTCTGCTATCTGATCGCTTTTTTTTTTTTCTCAGGCGACTGACGGAGAACAGAGGGCGAATTCCAAAAGACAAGGCCCCCCCTCTCCCCCTCTCCTTCCCTCAGCCTTGAACAACAGGCTCAAATTACCAGCAGCCCAGAGCTGCCTTTTCACTCTCCGAGCGCAGGGGCCATTTTGGAGAAACGTCTGCGTGCGAGAAAGAGAGGGAGAGTCAGGGAGAGAAAAAGACAGACAGAGACAGACAGAGACAGTTGAAACATACAGCAAAGACAAAGCCGTGCTCCCAGTCTGGTGCAGTTGTACCGGCATGTAATAAATAATTTGATTCCTTTTAATCTTTAAATTATTCAGACCTGCTCCCGTGGGAAAACCAGTGTAACCCGGCACAAAGGCCCGCGAGAGGGGACTAGACAGCGCCTGACGGGGGAAGAGTCCGCCGCGTCCAGCTCGGGAGTGCGCTTGCACGCACGCACGCACGCACGCATACACACACACAAAATAAAAATAGCACGCTTCCACCCCTCCCCCAACGCAACACACAGTCCTCTTGGGGGGGATGTGTGGACCAGTGGCGAGAGACCAGGTGGAGTATGTGCACAGACACAAAATGTTGTTTTACACACACACACACACACACACACACACACACACACACACACACACACACACACACACACACACACACACACACACACACACACACACACACACACACACACACACACACACACACACACACCTGCACAGACGTACACAGAGACACACAGAGACACACAGACAAACACAAAGAGACACAGAGACATAGACACACACAAAGACAGACACACACACACACACAGACAAACACAGACACACTAAGACACAGAGAGACACACACAGACACATACAGACACACACACACACACACACAGACAAACACAGACACACGAAGACACACAGACAAACAGAGACACACACAGAAACACACACAGACAAACAGAGCAGAACTCAAGCTGGTGTGTGGTGCTGCTGGAGCCGGGGTAGAGGTGAGCGCGGGGGCTGACTCCGGGAGAGGCCCACTCTGGCCGAGCGCTGCAGTGCCTCTCCCCGGCGCTGAGGTCGGGTTACCCCCAGCCTGACGGTGGCCGGGCTTCGGGTTCCGCGCCGTCTCGGGGCCCGCGCCGCCCCTACAGTCGGGCCGGGGTCGGGCCAACGCGTGCGGGGTGCTTCTGGGTTCAGATAGACCGTGGGGAAATGAAGAACCCGCATGGCAACGAGTCGAGACGAGGCTCGCAACGTTACGCAATAGCACAAACAAAAAAAACGCCTACCAATCAAAAATGATCAGAATGTTTTTAAAACTACATTATATGGCTACTGCAGGCAGGGGGATTAACAAGTGTGTAATAAACGCACAATCTAACAAGAGGTTCAGAACAGTTCAAATGCTCTTTCAGTTTGAATAGTCCTCCCCTTCTGCTAATGAAAAAGCATTTTTATTCTGACCTATCGATTGGTGACCTCATGGTGGATTTTGCAAATAATCAAATATTCCATAATCATGTTGCAACCGTGAATTCATATCATTAATAAACATAGCACACATGAAATGTTTATGGATCAACAGGCCAGAAACGTCAGCAGATAGTTCCACTACAATATAGGCAACACTAAAACAGAAAGCACCATCGGCAGATTTTGCTACTTAGGGTTGTATAATAAACAAACATTCAGCATTACAGTTAGCGAGCAAACCGTTAAGAAAGGACACGAAGTCAAGCGTGTGAATGTTTTGTCAGGTTGACAGGTAAGACCTGAGGAATTGACAGTGTGCAACAGAAACTGACGCAGTTACAGAATTATATGCATATGGCGTGGTACGGCACGCAAATATTTGCCCAGGGAGAAGAGTAAAAAAGCAGAAGTTGGATCAGAGCACAATCATAAAATGAACCGAGACAAATGGAGATTACTCAAATGCGTATAACTATATAGTTAACCAGCTGCATAATGATTGTTTGTGCTAACTGCATGATAGAGTATAGCGATTTTAATGACACGTAATAACTAATTCATCAGGACGATATTGGACTTTAGAAATAAACTGTATGTGAAATGAACGTGGGAGCGAACCTCATTTTCCTCGATGCATGCTTTTATTCGGAATACCAGATTTAAAGGGCAACATTCAATTTCACAGCCTTTGGACACAAAAATCTTAGCCTCCTTAATGCAATAATAAAACCAATTTTCTGCTCGTTTCCCCCACAAACCCAGTGCATGTTTCTCTCGTTTTCAGTGTAACACTGAAATCCTTTTAAGAAGACGCACAAAAAAAAAAAATGCCTGAACAAATTGAAGAAAAACAAAAGGAAGACCAGGGCTTTAATTTTATGCCAAATTGCACATAGTTTGGAATTACAAGCATGCAAACCTACATGAGAAAATAAGAACGGAGCTTTGGCAGCTTTTAACCTTCTTTAAGATGAAATGCAAGCTCAGGGGGAGGGGGACTTCAGACGCCCCACAACAGACTCAGACTCCCTTTTCCTGACCCAAGCAGATACCAGGCCAGACGGTAACCGTTTCATCGAGGCGACTACTTCTGTATTCAAACATCCCTCCGATTTGCTGGGCAGCATCGTGCAGACAGAAACCGGAACCCGCGAGCCTGTGACGTCAACAGGACGTGATCGCCCCGGCGACTCGCCAACCGCCAATCGAAACCAGGGTACAGCAAGACGTTAAACAACGAGTTAGAAGAGCGCTGTTCGTAAACGCACAACGGACAGGCTTCATCCGTGAGGGTGCACGTAGTAATCTGACCGCAGCCATAATTTACACAACAGGGCAGAGCTGGCCTGCAGCGGGGGGTCAGACAGACCGGGGGGGGGCACAATGCTGAAGTAAGGGAAACGGGCATCACGGGGTGAGGGGTCTGGCAGAAAGGACCGTGCCAAAACTAATCTTTATACGACTTCATATCAGAGGCGTCTGGTTTCGGTAAAGGATGTTTGCCGGGGGAGTCGCCGGGGCGAACAGAGGCGGTGAGCCAATTAGCTTCACAATAAGCGAGGGGCCGTGCTGCCACCCCCCCCCGGTAATGAGGACGCTGCGTTCTCCCAACGTCCCGAGGCGACGGCAGGGTCTCCTCCCGGGAGGCGTGATCGTCAGTCGGACGACCGCAAGCCTCGCTGTTTTGCTGCGTTTTTCACGGGGGCCGCCCTCCTTCGCGATCCGCGAGCAGTGGATTTACCCCGCCCTCTCCCTAGAGCCCGACCACCCTTGTTTCGGAGTCAGCCTGGTTACGTACGGAGGCGAGTGTTCGGGCACGCCGGTGACGTGACTACAGGATAGGCCATTTCATACCGCTAGGCCGCTTGCGTTTCAGGAAATGTGAAATGGAACAAAGGTCGCAGGCTCCATTCTTTCAATGCGACCCAACCAGTTTTATAAGAATAATGGAGCAGTAATTCTGCGCCACGACCCCCCCCCCCCCCCCCCACCCTTCTCCAGACTGCAACTTGGCTTCAGGTGCGGATTCTGTCTGGAAAATTAAGCTAAAATTCAAAACGTGCCACTTGTTCTGTGATAATGCAAGTCTGTTCTTCCGTCTGGCTTCGAAAAACTCCAAAGCGTTCCTGTCAGCACCCGTTTTTGTGTGTTTGCAGTACTCCGGCCTCTTTGGTCATCGGTATTTGCATGAAAGGCCGACACCCTCTAAAATACACACGCCCGATGCGAGCGTTTCTCAAACCCGGGAATGAACAAACATCTGCAGCATGACGCCATTGTTTATCATGGCCATCCAAAAATGAGCGTTTGTTTAAAAAAAAAAAAAAAAGGAACAGATCTGCCATTTGAAATGGGAAGAACAATAAAAGGGTGCATGGTTGCTTTTAACAGACAAAAGAGCTCAGCAAGGGACTTTGTTATATTCAAAATATCATATGTATGCGGTTATAGATGTGAGTATGTGTGTGCGCCTGCATGTTTTCCCGCAATGACTTGCACTGATGAAGAGAGCACTCGGAGCCCCTTTTCTAAAGCAGTATCCAGGGTAAATGAAATCGCAGAGTTCTGTTCCTCTCTCTCCTGCCTGCCCGCCCGCCCCCCTCCCTCCCTCCCTCCCTCCCAGCGCTCTACCGTGAGCCTCTGCTCTACACGGCAAAAACACACGGCAGACCCCTGCAACAAGAGCGCCTGGGTGCAGAGTCCGTCCTGTGGAAACACCTTGCGTTATTGGAGAAGCTCCAGGGCCCCTCGGCCAATCAGCGAGCACCAGAGAGGCAGGCGTCACGGAGGCTTGTTTTAACCCCATTGTGCGAGGGGAAGCCAGCGCCGCACAGCAGCTGCTGGGTAAGAAAGTCGCGCACGCGCTCAGACGCGCGCGCACGCAAGCCGCGCGCAAACACACACACACTTATTACGGAGGCAGATGAAAGGGTTGAGTCGTGGCCAGCCAGGCTCGGGTGGCGTAGCCACGGTTGGAGCCGAGCGTCCGCGACAAAAATAACACGCGGGAGGCGGCGCTCCTCGCGGCCCCGGCCGCAGACAGCGCAAGCACAATCGCGCAGAGCGCACCGACAGGTTTTCGCGCGAACACGTCATCCCTACCGACCGAGCTGTCGGGAGACAGACACCCCAAAGTTACGTTTTTCGTAACCTCCGATTAATTAAACTACATACTGCATTTATTTATTTTTGATTATGATGCTGATGATAACGCGTGCAAAAAAAAAAAAAAGATTATAGCTCTATTTCAAACGCAAGGTGCGGGGGTTTGACCTGGGTCTGCGGTGACAGAAACTGCTGCCGTGTCATAGGTGCAGGCGAGGAATCTGAACAAGCGTGTAATTGGAGAAAAGATGGGGTTGTTTTTTCCATTCAGTGTTAAAGCATTCCCCCACTCTTCCCTCCTCCCCCCGATGCAGTCGGCACTACTGGAATCCTGTCCTTCTCCTGGAGATGGGCCAGCATCCTGTTTCTTACACACAGCGTGCATCGCAAATATCTCTGCATTCAGACTGTACAGTGGGTTTCTCTCACACACACACTCACTCACTCACTCACACTCTCTCACACACACACACACACACACACACACACACACACACACACACACACACACACACACACACACGGTGGTCATAAACACTTTCACAAACACACGCACAAATACACAGTCATACATACGTTCACTCGGACACATGGACACCCACACTCACTCCTGCTCTTAGACAAACACTCACACACGTGCATGCGTGCTCACACAAACACACATGCGCACACAAAGTAAAATCACCTTTAAGACAAAGAAAGATTAAAAAATAAACCTTTTTCAATGTGTGCTTTCACTAAATGTCAGTGGCATTCAATTTCAGTTTTGTGTGTGCGGTTATACATGCCTGCTTTCATGTGTGCCGAGGAACGTTTGTGTGTGTGTGTGTGTGTGTGTGTGTGTGTGTGTGCGTGTGTGTGCGCGTGTGTGCGCGTGTGTGCGCGTGTGTGCGCGTTCGCGTGCTAGTAGGCAGCCTTCCTTTCTGCAAAATGTTATCACATGACAGACTAACCTTTCGGTCTACGCATTCCTTCAGATCTCCCAAAGTTTCAGAAAGGACAGAGGCCCTCTTTTGGGGGAAATGCAACACACTTCACAGCCAACGTCTAAACACAAGCCTCACAGGACAGAGAAATACAACCTGAAGCTATAACATTACACTTCTTCTATAAGGAATTACAGGATAATGCAATAGTGACAAGAAAACGAATCAAATGTGACATGGTACTTTAAATTGTGCACTTTAAATCACAAAGTCTGAATTCTGACCTCTTTCAAAGTGACTAGTAAAATCCTTCCCGCTTTTTTTTTCTTCTTCTTTGAATCCCCCGTAAGTAGGCCATTATGGAGTTTGAAACTGAAGGACATTGGTGATGTACATGCTTGGCTTCCACTGTTTGGAACTCGAGAAGGAATTTGGTCTGAAAATAAATCCAAGCTGGCCAAATCTTGCTTTTAGGAAACACAGAATTTAGTGAGGGGCGGGGAGGGGGTTTCCAAAGGGGATGTCATTTCAGGAAAAGAACATATTATTAGGTCCAGGACAAAGTTTAGGGAGACCGTTTACTGTAGAGAGCATCGTAATGTGTGAAATTAAACACCCAGGGATATTCAAATTACCACAGCTGGAACTATGACTCAAGATTCATAAAAAAAAGCAATCTGCTAATTAAAGAACACGTAGGTAGCCATTAATGAATAATGTCTGCAAGGAAACTGGCTCAAAATTGAGCGGTTTGCTTATTCTTTGAAACACGGAGCGGGGAGCAATCCAGACTTCTCACCAGAGGACTGAGGAGAGGCTGAATATGGAAGACCGCAAAATTCCAACATATGACAATGACGGGATAAACGTCTACTTGCCATAAGAGGCAGAGGAGTCTGTATGTACAGTAGGCTTGTGACTATGTGCACGGTGTATTCCAGATGAACAAGGGGGATGGACGTGGAGGGAGGGTAGGGGGAGAGTGGGGGCATACTTCTAATAGTTAAGAGAGAGCCAAACTCTAGCAGCTATTAAAAGACATGAATATATATTTGGAGAATGCAGGTCCTAGCCAATCAAACGCAGCCCTACGGAAACCATGGCAGCTCAGACACGAAGGACCTTCTTACTGCATAGTTAACAGCCAAAGCATTTCAGTATTGCAGCTGCAGTAACCCCCCCCCCCCCCCCCCCCACCCCCACATCATCCCCCGTCCTTGGACACCCTCTATGGTGTCCGCAGGCCACACCAGTTCTAGAAGCTACAAGGCTAGTTTTAACCCGCTTTGCCGACTATTAGTCAACATAACTACAGCTAATCTGTTCCTTAAAAGACTGTGGATCGCTTCTGTCACTTTCTGGTTTCTGGTTGGGCAAACTTCTTATCCAAGTCTGAATTATTGTTATATACCGCTCTCTCTGGAAATCCCCAGGTAACCAAAGGAGTTTGCTTGGAGTGTAAGAATGCAAAGCACAGACTACTGTAACACTGATGAGACGGTTACCTCAGAGGTTTTGCAATGGCCAAATGAGCACACTGAATCAGCATAGGCAGTATCTCTTGAGAAATCTTTTCTCATCCTCACATAAACATTACAGGCAGACAACACTCCAACTACAGGAGAGAAATGCATTCATGGGGTTCTCTCCTGTAGCACATCGTGTTCTTGAGATAATTTTACGATATAGCAGTGAAACAATTATGCTTTCTAACAACAATGAAACGGGTTGTAATGCAACAAATTTTCAAATGATACATTCCACTTAATGGCAGTTTCATCGTAGTCCATTGTGCCCAAAGGGAGTCGAGGGGAAGCCAAACCAAACAATAGCACACCAAACACTTAAATGTTCTTGTAAGGGCAGCTTACGGTCAGCAATGATTAGGGGAAAAAAATCAAACGTTTTGCCTGTACCTCGCACTTTAAAACCATTTGAACCATTTAGAAAAGTCGTTTCCTACATAGTGCCACAAAATTAGTGAGGGATGGGGTTTTTTTTTTTGTCTGTTTTTGTTTTTAGTAACGCATCTCACATATGTGAGGAATAGTGAAAGACACTGGTCAAGCGAAAGCAACAATAACGTGACATCTCGTCTCCTTTCTTATGAAACTACACTTTCAATTATATGATGACGTCACACGGGCTTGCGAACACCCTCGATCGCATCCCAGTCGCCAGGCTGGGCTAGGCTAGGCTAGGCTAGGCCTGCGCATTGAACCAGCGCCGCAGACGCCTACAAAACTGCTACAGCAATAAGCGAACTTGTTCACCTCCTTTTACAGCAGCAGGCCAGCGGGAAAACGCACATAGGCCGATGGACAGGCCAGGGCTGCGTGCAGCAGGTAGACAACTCAATTTCGCAGGCATTACTTCAGACACCTATTGTCTTACACAATGCTAAAATATGAGGGTCCTACCAGAACTTCACCCGATTGAAACGGCGTATGACAGACACCAAAAAAACTAAAGAAACTAGATATATTCCTTAACTAGATATATTCCTTAGCCTTCTAAAAACAATTTACTTATCCAACTCTATTTGGAACTTATTCAACTTCACAACTACCTGGCTGTATTTCTCAGCTGGCAATAGGCCTGCAATGTCGTCAGATGACTGTTCCCAGGCGGACCTAGCTAGCTAAATTATTACTTGATCGATGTCTGGGGAAATGCATCCAAAATGATTGACCAAATTCAGTTTTCAACTTGGTCCACTCCTGGGACGGGAGATAACTACCCCTAGCTAATGTTAATATCCATCCCCCAAAACAGGCCCATGTGCCAAAAATGAATAAGTGAAGTAGTATTAAAGCAACTCGACGAGGGTTTCACTTTAATCTGTGTTGTGGAAAGAGAAACGAGCCTTCCTAGTATGTAGTGGTTACAGAGTAGCTAGTCTGCTGGACACAACGTTACTTTACAATGTTAACCGACTAAAATGTGTGGCTAACACTTGTTATGATACCGTCTGGTCGTGGTGGCCCCACGGCAACTACTTAGTAAATTATCTACAACTAGATGTTCATTGCCTCATTTTCACTCTGTCTCTCTCGTCTCACTTGTTGTTGGAATAAAAATGGAGGCTAAAAAAGGAAACGCGAGCTCCCCTCACAAATACCACCCATTTCTCCTCATCGCTTCTGAGGTTGGGGGGTTGGTGAAGAGGAGGGGGGGAGAGAGAAAGAATGAGAAAAGCAAGTCACAGCTTTGAGCTATCTAGCTAGCTGAGAAAGAGAAAGTTCAAGTACCGTCCTTAACAGCCATGTCAATAAAGGAATACCAATTTCAACATAAAAATACAAGTCAAACTGCACCTGTGATCGTAAATAATAATGTTATGTCAAAAGGAGAGCCCAGGTTCATTTTAAGACAGAGGGACAAGACAGAGAAAATGAAGCAGAATTTCAACACCAAAAATGTATAGCAGATATTAGCCAGCTAGCTAACTAACTGTTAGCATAGTTTTGATAATATTTAGTTTATATAACGTAGTTAATTCCATTCCGAATGGGGATGCAAGAGAAGCTGCTACCTGGATCATGTCCAAAAAGTTAAACGTTATTTACCTGCCAAGCTTCTTTCTTAAACCAGCACCTTTACGATTGTTTCTTTAATAATCATGAAATCAATATGGCTTTCAGCTGGGAAACGCTCCCTTGCTATTAGGTTAGCTATCAGGCTATCTTGCTAAATGCTAGCTCAGACGTTGGTAGCTAGCTAACTAGCTACTTGTCCAATGTCATATTGTTAGCTAGTTGATTAATCCAGTCGACCAGAAATATTTTGGCTAGCTAACATCAGTTAACCATACAACCAGTCTTGCGATGCAAATAATGTAGGCTTGCTTTTATAAGTTAACTAGCCAGAGATCTGTGGAGAGGCATGGGACTTGGCACACAACTGGCTAACTAAATAGCTAGAACAACTACAGTAACGTTAGCTGGTCACCTTTGAGTAAAGTATTTACATGTATTTCACTCCATGTTGTACTAATTCAGTTAAATACACGTCAACAGCATGTATGCACTTTGAGATTACAGGTAACACAAAAAACGCTGGAAGCTAGCAAGCTACATTGTTTACATTATCAGAATTACTGTGCATTACACGAGGACATGACCAAATACAATTATTCTGCCAGTTTGTATGTGAAATCTACAGCAAAATACTTGAGCCAGGAATACATCTAGCCAAGGAAACACAACAAATAGAATTATGCACAGTACATTCGTGTTAGCTAGCTACATGACATGTAGGTGCTAGAAAACTAGAGGATAACTAAACATTTTTTTCAAACCCAAAAAACAGCCTAAATGTATTTCACAATAACATTAACTTACCTAATAGGACATTTCACCCCAGTTCAAATCGAAATGCCTCTTCTTGAGATTTCAGATCCACTATTATTCCAACATCGAGGCGAATCACAAAAGTAGGCCTCTTCTTCGCACCTCGGCGTTTCCTGCAAGCCGTGAGCTGAAAGGAAGCTCCCTTTGCAGGGTACCTACTAGACTTCTCAATGCCCCTTACGCGAGGTATTTAAGTTTTATTCCCTGTCTTGTCGTGGGCACATTACTTCCCCAGTAAGTCAATGTGCAACTCCCGTTGCTTAAATTCGTTTATTATGGTGTTTTATATTATTTACAATCGGTGTTTATAAAGGGAGATGTGCAGCTCTATGTGTTACAAGGCTCTGATTCTATCTCAGGTCCTCTACATTCGCAGTGGCGCCCATCCCCCTCCTAACCGGCATCGACCGACCGCGGGTCCCAGCGACACTGACACACAACCACGCCACGGGGATTCCCACGCCTTACAACAGGGGCTCAAGAGTGGGTTGGTTTTGCCGGTGAGTCCCGCCCCTCTTTCACTACTGGCTAATAAAATGTCACTCAATATAGAAAATACGAGTAAATACGAGCAATTGGACAGTTACGGCGCCGATTTTTTTCATTACTTGTCCGTCCAAAGAGGGCGGGTCACTGCTTTAAGGAGGGGTGGCAGAAACAAGCTTGGAGCCCCAGCTCTGTAGGCAGTGTGGCATTCTCAGGAGTGAAGTCGGAGAAGCGGTGATGTGGATTTAGGAAAGAAATTAAAAACAAAACGTGGATCAGATCTACAAACTGGGAAAATCGCTTACGTTACTAATACACAAGACGTGGAATTATGAACTCTTTACTAGGGGACTATAAAATTGGTTCTATTCTACTTTTTAAAATCGGTTTATTTATAGAAGTAGCGCAAAAGGAGGTACTACGTTGCGTTACACTGACACCATAGCCAGCCATAGCAACACGGGGTCTCCGGGGCCTTAAACCAGGGACTACGCCATAGAGGTAGGGTCAGCCCCACCTAAACAGTACTGTGAATGGAAGAGGAGGTGTCGGTCTAGAGGAATCTAGTAAGAGATTGGACAGGGTAAATGACTACCTCTTTCTGGGTGTTCTGTTACAAGTTTCTCCCTCAAGCAGATCATTTTAGTCTTTAGTGAAAATTTGTTTCGTGCACCCAGTGGAGAGCCATGTTAATGGATCTCAATATAGAATTTAAACCAACAAAATATAGGAAACGTTCATTTTCTTTTTTTTCTCCTCTTAATCTTTGTCACTGGAAATTGCTTCAACATTTGCAGATCACGGGTACAAAGGGACGGCTAGTGGGAATTTTTAAATGTGCAACTTCCGAACAGTCACATTTAGCGTTTCTGTTGACTGATGGTCATATTGTCAACTGGAATGAGAGGAAAAAATGCTCTAATGCGATTGGCTACCATCCTCTATTATAGGTCTCGAGAGAAAGTGTACTGGCTATGTAGTCATCTTTAACGTCATTTATTGCAGACTTGATAAGAACTTGGTTACCCTGTAACTATTTGCGCCGTATGGAGTTAAGGGATACATCGCAAGCTTGCCGAGAATTCAAAGGAAGCCAATGTTTCGACGCAGTTTTTATTTTAGATATTTCACAAATGTATTAACTGTGTGTTGGGATTATTTCTTTGGTACTGGAATCGCATAAATGTCGAGAAGCGTACCGCGAGAATCGTACAGGGGTATTTGCCGTCATATATTTGGCTTTGTAGAAGGCAATTTTATTTAATTTTTTTCCCCACATGAAACGGGCATATAAAACCGTTTCATACGGAAAAATGTTTACAAAAAGCTACGATTAAATGTTATATTAAGAATAGTTTTAGAGACTGACCATATTTGTACTAGCGACTTAGTTAAGTGACCAAGAGCACTGTGTCCCTGACTGAAGTAGCCTACAGTATGAACGCCATACCCTCACAACAATGCATCTCCGACCGCCCCTTAAAATACGTGGCTGCACCAGGGCTGCACCTTAACCGTAATCACGTGGATAAACTTGCTTCACGAAGTTTGCTACTGAATACGTAGCTAGTTTTACGGAAACGGCGGAGTAACAAAACGTCGACTCCTCAATGAATATTTTTTAAACACATCCATCGGATTATTGTTTTAAAAGACTGACGCTTTCTTCTTGTTTCTACGTCAAAATTGACTGTTATTCCTTATAGCCTATAAATATATTTAGCCGACAATGGTTTTCCAAGGAGATTTCAGTGACCAAATAAGCCATGTCTGAAGGCTGGGGTGGGGGAGGACAGCCAATGCCTCGTGCCTGTGACGTAATTGGAACAAGGTTTATTTCATTCGCCAGCTTCTTTATGAATTAGTGATGTCCTGTCGGCATTGAGCGAGGATAGTTTAGGACAATTAAGTGCCATTGGAGACATGCTGACAGGCACGTAAACTTGTACTATATTTTATGACAGATTATTTTTCTGGTTGCAGCTCTAGAACTACAATTATACAGTTTTTGTCCCTCGACATATAAAATAAATGTTCGTGCACCCCGCTCGTGGTTTTTAAAGATTCCCGGTGGATTTACACGGTTAGTCAAGTTTAAGTTCTGTTTCTATTTTGGCTTGTAGAACCGAGACGCATGCTATTTTCTTTAGAGGAACGTTCTAGGCAAGTATTCTGTTGTAATAACAGGATAACCTTTGTTCCAAGGCCTAGGCTGAGCACGTGATTAAATATCTATTATATGGGACCCCTTTCCAAGTATCCCAGCAACCGGGCCAAACCGAGGCTACGTTCACAATACCCCTATTGTACCAACAGTGAACAGGCTACATACCGATAGTCAGGTCACATGGTGCACACAAGCAAGGAAGCAAGCCAGTCACTGGAATTCAGAATACGTTTACCTTTTCCCCAGATGTAATATGGCGTCAGAACGGTTGTTCTGTTGTTTATGTCCACTGCCGTTTAATTCGAAACATTTAAATATAAATGAATGTGTACTTTAAAGCCCCAGAGGTAAATATTCAGAAAGGAACTTAATCAGGTCAAGTTTCTTTCATTTCCAGACTTCAAAGGTTATCAGAATGGTTGTGAAGAGGAGGTGTCGAGTCTTGAATGGCGTGACTGCAAAGTATGACAAACGCATAACTCAAAATAGCAGCCATAAAGGATCTGGCCCTACGGGCTGGAATTGAAGCCAAACATTTAATCATGAAAAACAAACATTCAATTAATTCCTGTTCTAACATACAAATTGCCACACATCACATTAGTTCATCTTTTCAATCAGTTGCAGCTAAGACTTTTGGATGTTTAAAAATGAATGTGTTCTGTATATCAATGCAGCACTTTATATTGCAGAATAACTTTTTATTGTTGAATGTGACCATCCTTCCACAATACCCATGTAACAATAAGCACAAGGAGGTGGCTATAGAAAATAACACGACAAAAGATAAATGAAACTTGCATTTTGTGTGTTAGCTACTTATTTACAACTCCAGTACTCCAATCACTTGATTGCATATAAATCTTGTAAAGACACAAGAGTGTAGCATCTTTATGTACCATGTGGGCTCATGCAGTGACGTTTCTAGAAATGGGAGGATGACTGCAGCAGTCCTTTCAGTCAGCAAAACAATGTCTTCCACTCACATCATCTTGATGTGAAGTTACACATCTGTTCTGTAAACTGAACTAATACAACAGCATTTTTAACAACCCCACCTGATATATGCAATAACCGAAGATGTTTGTGGTGTCAAATTGGATTGCACAGCATGAAAGGTTTCCTAAGCACAAAAATATGCAAGGTTTCAGAAGCACAGATAAATAAAATGTAGTGTTAATGCAAACCCAATGTCCAAGAACTGTAAAGGAATGGATCAAATGTAACTTTTTCCTCACCCCAAACAAAATGTAAGCAGGTTCCACAAAGACTAACAGGACACTGAGAACTGGACGTTAAAACACTGTACTTCTTTAAAGGATGGTCGGTAACATGCGTCGTCATCATTTCAATATTTTCCTTGAAATATCACCCTTATAGGCAGAACAACGGGGCATCTTTACTGTAAAACAGGGAGATAAAGGTTGCTGCTTTTAAGTGTGTGTCAGAATTTATATCTTTGAATTACATTAACTACTATGGTTAAACAATCAGCAATATACTGGGAACTATTATTTTTCAGTCTGCTAAAGGAGTCTGGTAAACGGTATTTAGGGGACCTGGGATGAGAGACATCATTGTTCTCAACTTCTTAACATTTCATTTAATAATTATTAAATTACTTTCTTGCCAGAAAACAGCTTCTTTTTTTTTAAAAACATTTTTTTTTTCTTTCTGATAATATGCAGCCAACGTGGTTCGGTTGTAGAATCAGTCCTTCCTCATGAGTCCTTTCCTTTTACCTCCACTTGACGGCTCAGAAAGGGAACAAAATAAAAATGGCTGTGTGTCTTATGATTTCCGTTTTGTTTTTTTAACACTTGCATGTGGACACCCTCTGACGTAACCAGATTATGCCCTCTGCTGGTCGGTCTGTAGCACTGCAGTCATACACCAGACGTCCTGCCGCTCAGAGCAGTTTCAGGCTCCCTGTCACATTGTTCACCATCTCCTCCTCCCCGATAATGGCCAGAACAGTGCGTGACCCAGCCTCCACCTACCCAGGACAACAAGTTATGCAGTCATATATAAACTGTGAACATAGTATAACATAGTTCACTTTGGATTGGAAGATGATCATTATACAATGACATTGCTAGTATAATCCAAGGTTTCTTCGAAATATTACCACAGAAATTTGGGACAAAAATGTCCCATAATTATCAGAGGGAAAAAAAAAAAAAACACCATGTATTCATCCAAGCCCTTGTTATAGGAGGAAAATAATTGACGGGTGGCCTACCTGAGTCCGGCCAGCATCCTGCACCAGGTACGTTGGCAGGTTGAGACTCATGGCCAGAGCCTGTAGCTCCAGAAGGTGAGCCATGTTAGTGCCCTGAACCACCACCTTCTTTGCCCTATACAGAGAAAACACTGTGACAAGGATGCTACCTCAATCCATATCACAATCCTGCACTGTCGCTAAACTCTGAGACATGGAGCAGGCAGTGTATTAATTCTGCTTAACAGATTAAAAAAAACTTAGTTTTAAGTGAGAAATTTGGCTTGGTCAAAAGCCGGAAGAGACAGGAAATTCAAATGAGCACCACCAAGCCAAACTTCAGCTCTCTACACTATTGGGGATTTCCAGTACTCACTTTTTTAAAATATCTGACTGCTATACAGTTCTGTAGCTATGTTGGTCTACTGTATTTCAAACAACATGTATTCATCACTGGGCAGATTGGTTTTCCGCTACACATCGACTTGAATGTTGAATAAACATAACTGAAGATTACTGCCAATAAACACATCCACTAGAAAATGTATACATACCACTATACAATTCAATCAATGTGCCACAATAGTACCCGAATAGACCAGAATAAGAGCAAATAGCATGACAAATATAACATAGCCTATATAATCATAACATAACAAATTTCATAACATACTGGAAATAAAACAGATTGAATCATGACAGATATTGTAGTTCAATTAAAATTTTATTTTGTATATAAAAAAAAAAAATAGATATGTCCTACTTTGCTATAAAGGAGGATTTGTTTGAAAATTTAGCAGTTATAAACACATCGTACTTACTCAGCTAACCTTATTTCCAGCGCGTGCAGACCTGGCTAGCTGACTAATTACATATACAGTTGAAGTCGAAAGTTTACATACACCTTAGCCAAATCCATTTAAACTCAGTTTTTCACAATTCCTGACATTTAATCCTAGTAAACATTCCCTGTTTTAGGTCAGTTAGGATCACAACTTCATTTTAAGAATGTGAAATGTCAGAATAATAGTAGAGAGAATTATTTATTTCAGCTTTTATTTCTTCCATCACATTCCCAGTGGGTCAGAAGTTTACATACACTCTGTTAGTATTTGGTAGCATTGCCTTTAAATTGTTTAACTTGGGTCAAACCTTTCGGGTAGCCTTCCACAAGCTTCTCACAATAATTTGCTGTAATTTTGGCCCATTCCTCTGGAGAGAACTGGTGTAACAGTCAGGTTTGTAGACCTCCTTGCTCGCACAGGCTTTTTCAGTTCTGCCCAGATATTTTAGATTGGATTGAGGTCAGAACTTTGTGATGGCCATTCCAATACCTTGACTTTGTCGTCCTTAAGCCATTTTGCCACAACTTTGGAAGTATGCTTTGGGTCATTGTCCATTTGGAAGAGCCATTTGCGACCAAGCTTTAACTTCCTGGCTGATGTCTTGAGATGTTGCTTCAATATAGCTACATAATTTTCCTTCCTCATGATGCCATCTATTTTATGAAGTGCACCAGTCCCTCCTGCAGCAAAGCACCCCCACAACATGATGCTGCCACCCCCGTGCTTCACGGTTGGGATGGTGTTCTTCGGCTTGCAAGCCTCACCCTTTTTCCTCCAAACATAACCATGATCATTATGGCCAAACAGTTAAATTTTTGTTTCATCAGACCAGATGACATTTCTCCAAAAAGTAAAATCTTTGTCCCCATGTGCAGTTGCAAACTGTAGTCTGGCTTTTTTTATGGTGGTTTTGGAGTAGTGGCCTCTTCCTTGCTGAGCAGCCTTTCAGGTTATGTCGATATAGGACTCGTTTTACTGTGGATAGATACTTTTGTACCTGTTCCCTCCAGCATCTTCACAAGGTCCTTTGCTGTTGTTCTGAGATTGATTTGCACTTTTCGCACCAAAGCAAGTTCATCTCTAGGAGACAGAACGCGTCTCCTTCCTGAGCGGTATGACGGCTGCGTCGTCCCATGGTGTTTATACTTGCGTACTATTGTTTGTACAGACGAATGTGGTACCTTCAGGCATTTGGAAATTGCTCCCAAGGATGAACCAGACTTGTGGAGGTCCACAATTTTCTTTCTGAAGTCTTGGCTGATTTCTTTTGATTTTCCCATGATGTCAAGCAAAGAGGCACTGAGTTTGAAGGTAGGCCTTAAAATACATCCACAGGTACACCTCCAATTGACTCAAATAAGTTTCTAAAGCCATGACATAATTTTCTGGAATTTTCCAAGCTGTTTAAAGGCACAGTCACAGTGTATATAAACTTCTGACCCACTGGAATTGTGATATAGTGAATTAAAAGTTAAATAATCTGTAAACAATTGCTGGAAAAATTACTTGTGTCATGCACAAAGTAGATGTCCTAACTGACTTGCCAACACTATAGTTTGCTAATATGAAAATCGGTGGAGTTGTTAAAAATGAGTTTTAATGACTTCAACCTAAGTGGATGTAAACTTCCGACTTCAACTGTAAGTATGAAGCTCCGCATGCCATGCTTATGTTCAAGTTATAGGTTGCTAAATCTGGCCATTTTCCATTTGCTAACTGGCAGTCGCAGACGACAAAATACAAGACTGTCTCCAGTTTTTGGATTTTGTAGCCAACTTCATTTTGAGCCTTGGAACTAAATGCTTTAAGAACACCATTACAAAATGAATAGCCTGTGTGCAAGTAATTCTCCCTGGTAAACATCTGTATCAGGCTCTTCTAGTTTTAAGTTGCCTTTTTACCCAATGCTGCAAGCAATGTCTGCGGTTTTACAGATAAATTGGGCTACTTTCAAAGTGCAGTCACAGGTAAAAATATAAAAGTCACAAAGCACACACTTATTTTAAAAAGTAAAAATATGATGATTTCTATTTAAAATATGTTGGTTTCGGTTAAAAATATATTTACTATATACAGATCCTTTCCAAAAAATTTGAATATCATGGAAAAGTTTTTTTTTTCTTCCATAATTCCATTCAAAAAGTGACAATTTTGCTTGACAATCCGCTGAAGCCTATGGTCATCTCTTTTGCTTGTGCACCTTCTCCTGCCACATTTTCCCCTTCCACTAAACTTTCTATTGATATGCTTGGACACTGCACTCTGTGAACAGCCAGCCTCCTTAGCGATGACCTTTTGTGGCTTACCCATCTTCTGGAGGGTGTCAATGATGGTCTTCTGGCCAATTGTCAAGTCTGCAGTCTTCCCCATACTGAACCAAACTGAGATAAACTTTGCAGGTGTTTTGAGTAAATTAGATGATAGTGTGACACTCAGTCTAAAACATTCATTCTCTGAAATAACTGAAGTAAATGCTGATTTTCGACACACTATTCTAATTTCTTGAAATACTGTTTTGGGGGTTTTCTGGAGCTGTAAGCCAAAATTATGAAAAATGAAACAAATAAAGGCTAGAAATATTTCACTTTGTCTGTAATGAATCTATAATCTATGAAAGTTTCACTTTTTGAATGGAATTATGGAAAAAAAACTACTTTTCCATGATATTCTAATTTTTTGGAAAGGATCTGTATATATACTATATACAGTGGTGTTAAAAAAAATAGCAGTACAACATCAGTAACCTGATGAACCACTGTTACTAGTAGTAGTGATATTTCTGCATGGCAAATAATTTACTTGTAGATGTAGTAGTGTAATAGAAAAACAACAGACCCAACTGTCATGACATGCACGCTGCTTGTTCTGAGTAATTGACTCATTCATTGAAAGGGGCGTGTTCAAAATAATAGCAGTGTGGAGTTTAATTAGAGAATTCATTCATTCTGTGAAAAAAAAAAAAACAGGTCAAACAGGTATTCCACAGGTAAACAGGTGATGCCATCATGATTCTGTATAAAAGGATATCAAAAGACTCCTGATATATTATTTCCAGGTACTCTTAGAAGCAATACTATAACCTCTCTGCATTTGAATGGATCTCTATGGGAATTGGGGGGTGGGACTAGATTAAGCTGTAAATTACACGGGAATAGTATGGAAACCATGGTTGGCTAAATGGCTGTAAGTCAACAAGGGTCTGAGGTATCAAACGAGCCTCAAACCATCACTCTGCTGCCAGATATGCAGTAGATATGGATGGATCACTTGAAGGGTTGTTTCTCCTGACAAATTTTCCTATTGAACTCTATGGAAAAATAAGTCAGGAGAAGAAACCCTTCAAGTTATTATTTTTTTTAAACTTCCCAGTCTTTTTTTTGGCCCTGTCTCAACTTTTTTGGAATGTGTTGCAGGCATCAAATTCGGTAATAGCGTATATTTACAAAAATCAATAAAGTTGGTAAGGTAAAACATTAAATATCTTTTCTTTGTACTGTTTTCAATTAAATATATGTAAAAGAGAATTTACAAATTACTGCTTTCTGCTTTTATTTGCATTTTACATACTGTCCCAACTTTTTTGGAATTGGGGTTGTACATTGTTTCACTAGCTAGCTAAGTTAACGTTAGCAGTTGGTGCTGTTCGGTCAGTGTGGGGAACTGCTGATCATTGATATGTCAAAATATCTTTTAAGCAAAATATCCACCGTGCTCTCCAGTTGATTTGCCTCACTTCTTGTGATTAACATTAGAAAAATGTTAAACCATACTGTATTCAAATTCAAAACTTGTGTTTGGACTTTTTGGTTAAAAATAGGTAGTAAGCCCGGTTTCTGTGCTGTGGCAGTTCAATGAGAGCGTCAGAGCGAGTAAAATTCGATCATGGGACTCGGGAGAAATCTTGCATACACAAGACTGTTCTTCAATGGTTTAGAATGTTCAATTAGCAATTTGTGGCTACCATTTTCATGTCCCTATGTTAAGTCAATGGCCAAATCATTTCCAGTATCGTATAATTATAAAGGTTTCTTTAAAACTGTATCATAAACAGACATGTGAACCATCAAAAGCATTAGTCCATGTCATGCCTGACATATCGCTACTTTACAGATTAAGAGTTATAGAATTTCAGCTAGGTTGTTGGAAAGTCTAAATTTTAATGCTAATTTTCTAATGTACTTCACTATATGAAAAGGGCTTAACAAATCTTTTCCATTTTTGTTTTATGGCAAGATATTGCTGCGATGAGTAGATTTTCCAAGTGGCTTGGTAACTGGTGCTGAAACGGCGTAGATATTGACGGCCAACATTTAGGTTTTAACATGTAAGTTGCAGCCAAAACCAAACTTAATAACTTCTACAAAATAACTTCTTCAAAATTAGCTTGTCTGTCTATCAGAACACAGTTGTAAAAAAACTGGTTCAAAATATGAACTCTTCGGCCATATCATGAGCTCTTTCTCAAAGGTCAGTCAAGTGTGTACATATCCAGCTATATATGGGGAAACAATATAATGCGATTAAAGATGGACAACCTGGCTATGTGACTGCTGGCCGGTTACCTGCTGCCTAATTTGCTACCCAATGGAAAATGGCACTCACCCAGCATGGTCCCACTTCCAAGCCATCTCTCTCCAGCTGTTCTTCTCCTGCAGAGCCTGGTAGAGCCCCACTGCACCGTGACCCACCTGAGCAGCCACCTGTGCAGAATACGGGCCAGGAAATCAGATATGCCGACAGCTGAAAGAAGCCAATGTCCATGCGGTATAGCTGCCTTACCCATTTTATCGCCCCTGGGAGCCACCGGGACAAGACAATAAAGTAATCGAAGGCTAGACAGAAATGGTAAGCTGTGCCTAAGTCTGAGTTGCTGAGAGTCAAAGCCTGTCCAAATATGGAGTATGGCGGCTATGCATGCTTGTCCTGGACAGTTCATCAGTCCATTATGGGGTGGATTTATTAATTGTATCAAGTAGAAAAGGCACCTGGGTTTCATTTAAAATATTTTTGCAGCCCTCAACTGTCTGCTATCATGGAAGACATAAAAGAACCAAACTAGATAGATATATACACGCAAAGCCTTAACCAAAACACACCAGTGTTCTGGGGCTTGTCAACACAGTGCGCCCTAGACTACTGGCGTGCTTTGGTTGATACTCTGCAGATATACACAGTTGGCGTACTTGGGTAGGTTTTCGAAAAAAAACAGTGCACAACCAGGTCCGTGGATGGATGTTCGCGAGTAACCGTGTCATTACATTTGGAAAGAGACGTTGATGTTGATTTTTTCAAATGTACAATTTGGGCGCATTGAACGCCACAAACTTTGGACCCGTTCAGGTCTGTTCTATCAGGGTGATATCACGGTGAGCTTCAGCGTATCTACAAAACTAGTGAGTTCTCAGTGAAACTACCTGGATGGATAGATAGCACTCCGGGTATGTAGAAACATATCAAAATAAAATTTTCCGGTGAACCTCCCCTTTAATTGGTGACAATTACTTTTTCAACGTAGATGATTGGGGCTATGAAATCCTGATAATTGTTTGACATGTGGCTTGGCAAAAAGTGCTCTAGACCTCTTTCTGGTGGAGGACTGAAGTTCATGCGACAAAAAGTTTAGTAGCTGCAGCGAACCAACCTTCCCCACCCCCATAGACAGGTCCATGTTCACCACAAAAACCATCTTGAACATCAGATCCTCATCCCCTTCATACTGGAAAAGAGAGCGGGAAAAAATTATTTCGACCTAGAAGTCAGAACCTCACAATGATACGCCGTGTGGATGTGCGAGAGATGACGGCACCTCGTTTTCCAACTTGTTGAAGTAATACATGGCAGCTTCCTCAGCGGATACATTCCTGGTGTGCAGCAATGCCTAGGAAGACCCAAAAACAAATCAACAGAAGCCTATAATTGTAAGCCAACATTAATGTCACGGGACATGTGCAATTAAATGCTGTGCCATAAGACAGCTGGGATGTGGGCTGAACAGTTCGTAGGGCAGCCAACTCTAGAGCCATATGCGACCCCCCCTTCCCCCTCCTCCACCTCCTCCTCCTCCTCCTCCTCCTCCTCCCCCCCTCTCCACGCGTGGGGATCCATCCCCACCATGGCACTTTCTCAGCTGTGGTCCCTTCTCTGTTAGCCTCTCTGCCGGAATCTGGCCCAGTTAGATTCAGGCAGTACCCTTTCTGTCTGAATAAAGCAAAAACACACCAAAGATAACTGGGTGGACTGTCCCGCTCTCCATTAAAAATAAAGACAGACGGGGTTGTCGCTCGACAACAATGTAAGGCACAGGTAAAGTGGATTGTGTGCACGCATTTTGATAGACCAGTAAAAGGTCCACGTCAGTGTGAGTCACAGACAGCTGACAGCTCTGGGACGGGTCCGTAAGACATGAGGATGTGACATTAAATCATGCAGTTATACAAGTTAACCAGTGACTACAGCTGCTAGACATATTACCACATTGTTTTCAGATTGCATCTGCATAAACACCACCAGGTATTGTTGAGGTAAAAAATATTACAATATACAATTGTAATATTGAGGGGGGAAAATGGATTAGAATGGAGTACAGAATAGACAGTAACTTTAAAGATGTTCAGTGCAAAGCTGATAAAACCAGTGATGATCAGACCAATTAAATGAGATATTAAGTGCAGAAATGCTCGACGCACTGCTCTAGACACTTTGCAGTATAACAATAACACTGAGGCTAACAAACACGCGAGGTGCTACAACTGCGATGTCATTACATCAAAACACGCAAGACAGCCAGGAGCCTTTTTCAGGACAGCTGAAGGTCAAGTACCTGCTTTGCAGCCTCTTCAGGAATGTCCAGCTCCCGTAGCTGCTGCAGATAGACAGGGTTCACCTCCTGGCTGCCTGAATCTGGGGTGGATCCTTCTGATGGCTCCATTGCCTTTACCGTACAATAGACGCAGTCAAGGCTGGTCAAACATGCTCGCTACAAATGCAGTTTAATTGAAGACACAAGCCTCAAGCACATTTAAGCATTTTCAGGTTCCCTATAATTGCGCTGTTGGTGCGCTTTTTACTTGCATATTCTACTTTACATATTAACCAATAATTGTAAAAAAAAAAAACAACATATATATATTTTTTTAACCTCACTATGCAATTAAATAAGCACAACTTTGTTGTTTGATAACAGACTGAAGTCCCAAAGATTAAAATGTAATACTTTGATATGCAATTTCAAAGAAGTTCAACGCAACTTGTTTTTAACTTAGCAACAATCCTGGCTAAAAATGATGTCAAACTTGTCAAGTGTAAGTTAATGCAAAATATTACATTACTAAATCGTTTTTTACTTTTTCGTTATCTGACAATGATTTATTAGATAAAAGTCACACAAACATAGCAATGAGCGTTGACGAACAACATTAGCGAGCAAATGCTAACATTAATTAACGTTAGCTAACGTATATCGTGAGTGATTAAGCTAAGCAGATAAATGTCACGTTTAATTTTAAGGGTTATCTAGCTCTTTTCCAACAACGCTACCTATTAAAATAAACAAAAGCATCAGTTATTGTGCAATGACATTCACTATATACATCCCCTTAAACTTCATAATAAAGGTATTTAGTTCGCATCAGCTAGCCAGCCACTCCTACTAACCTGTGAAACGTTACTACTGCGTAGCTTGCTAGCCAGCCACAAACTGCAGAGCTGAAAACAGTAAACTTATATTAGCTATTTGTATTATTTCCTTTATCCCTCCAACGTGTTACTTCAGCGTTACGATAAAATCCACAATGAACGCTGAAAATTCTATTATTCCGACAAGCCACACAAAAGCAGTTTGTGCATGGTTGCCGCCCGCTTATCGCTACTAGCGGATACACACACTCGCGTGGGATGCAATTTTGAGCCTGGTCCGTCACAAAAGTGGTCCCGTGTAACAAAACTGTTACAAAAACGTGAGTACCCGCATCAGTGTTACCAATTTCCTCACTGCCCACTCCCACAGAACAACTCAATAAAATATGTAAGATTAGTCTTTGGATGTGTAACATTTATAGATTCATATAAATATACATTGCATTATTCTTTGTCTCCAGAAAGTTGCAGGACGTTGCTGTGGTTACGAAATATCAAGAGAAAAAGTGTGGGACAAAGTCGTTGCATGACATTTTTTACTTTGTGACATAAGATGGAGCCAGGTCCGTGTCGTGCACGTGTGACCTGACGTCATAACAACGGCCACAAACTCCAACACGCTGTTGTGACCGTTGTGATCCAGCCTCTCTTGTTAAATCGGGTAAGTCAAGAAAAATAAAGACGAGTGGCATAATAAGCTATTTGAAAACCTATCTGTTATATAAAACTGCTAATTAGAATAACTGATATTAAAATGTTCTGTGCAATAGCACTGACCTCCCGTAGTAACGTTAACGTTAGACAGCAAACAAATGTTAACGTAGCGTAACATGCAACGCATTTATAATAATACCGTTAAATTAGGCTACGCCAGCTGTAACGTTAACGGGTTTAACTTGCTTAGAAAGTATGGAAGCATATCCGCGCCAAAATTCAAATGAAAATGCAAATCGGCGATTGCATTTCGTTTACATTCGATGTGCGCAAAAACCGTGACATAAATTCAAATGAAAATGCAAATGTCCACTTTGCGTTTTCATTTGCAAGTTAATGTACGCACTTTATCTGACAATTTGAAAATGTTAATACAAATCAATTTCACATTTAATTTTTCTCGCCCTCTACGACACAATCCTGCCATAATTTAAATGAAAATGAAAAACCACATTTGCATTAGCAGTTTCTTATTGTTATCGCATGATCCATGACAAAAAGGAAATTATAATTCAATTCGCCATTTAACATATCGTTTTCATGCTTTTGCGGTACAAGAGTGACATAATTCAAATGCAATGGCATTGCATCCGTTTACATTATCATTTCCGCGTGTTCACGCAAAAACCCTGCCAAAACTCCGAACTGAACATGCAAACTGTCAAAGCTGCCCATCAAGGCGGAGCCTCGAAGAAAGGGGCGTTAAAGGGGACCGTTCAAAACTTCAATGGTTGTCTGTAATTTCGGTCGTCAGCCAGTTAGCACCAGGCTAGATAGCGACATTTCCTAGTTCAGTGTTATAGAGGCTAACACTAAATCAGTGTTATAGAGACTAACTGCCTCATTTTACAGCATTGAGATCTGTAAAGCTCCAGACTGTGCAAACAGCCTACCTACTAGCCTACCAAAGACGGTGGATTGTGTTGTAGGGTAGCCTATATAGTGTAACGTCATAATAAAATAAAAATATAATTTTTAAAAAATTGTGTAAATGTCCATTTGTTTTAATCTGTAGGCTGTGTTGCTTCATGACTAGACTAAATATAGATTATTACAATAGCCGAGGCTACAGGTAAAATGTCCAAGGGTGATGGGCCTTTGAGTAGGGAGATCAGAGTCGGTTGTGCCCCGGGGTCGTTTTCCCAGTGTTTTAACCAAATAAAAAAGAAGCTGTCATTCAGTTTTTACTAGTCTTTTACTGCCATCTGCTGGTTAAAGACATGAATGACAGTCTACACAACATAGCCTATGCGGAATAGGCCTACACAAATTTTTTTAAATTATATTTTTATTTAATTAGCCTGGAGTCTATACAATAGGCCAAAATCCACCGTTTTTGGTAGGCTGTGACTCGTTCCGATCGCTGTCTCAGGCTTTCTGTGGACTACGTTACCTTTGCTCTGCACATAGCCTAAGGGTAAGGCTATCTAAAAGATAGATTAATAGAAATCGTGATGGAAATGCCCACGGTGAAAAGGGTAGCATGAATAGCCGGCTGGTTCGTAACATTAGGCTATCGGCTAGTTTCCACAACAGATTAACGAAAGCAGGCTAATATAACTGTTAAATTAATTTAGCTAACATTGGGCTGGCTATGTCTAGTCATAACTAGGCTACCTTGTTTCCTTTTTAATTCCTATCATTTCGCCTATAATCCCCAAACACAGAGAACTAGGAAATCGCTATCTAACCTGGTAACTGCCTGATGACCGAAATGATGACAACCATTGAATCATGTTCAGTGGTTTGAACGGTCCCCTGTAGCACCCCTTTCTTTGAGGCCTCGCCTTGATGGGCAGCTTTGACAGTTTGTATGTTCAGTTTGGAGTTTTGACAGGGTTTTTGCGTGAACACGCAGAAATGATAATGTAAACAGATGCAATGCCATTGCATTTGAATTATGTCACTCTTGTGCTGCAAAAGCATGAAAACGATACGTTAAATGGCGAATTGAATTATATCCTTTTTGTCATGGATCATGCGATTACAATAAGAAACTGCTAATGCAAATGTGGTTTTTCATTTTCATTTAAATTATGGCAGGATTGTGTCGTAGAGGGTGAGAAAAATTAAATGTGAAATGGATTTGCATTAACATTTTCAAATTGTCAGATAAAGTGCATACACTAACTTGCAAATGAAAAGTGAAAGTGGCCTTTTGCATTTTCATTTGAATTATGTCATGGTTTTTGTGCACATCGAATGTAAACGAAATGCAATCGCCGATTTGCATTTTCATTAGAATTTTGGCTCGGATATGCTTCCATAAGAAAATATCTTAAGTCTAGAGGGGAACAGTTCTCAGCAGAGGTATAAAATCCAGGGGTCAGAAAGTAAAAATCTTGCCATGTTTTTCTTCCACCCATGAACTCAGCCAGCTGATTTCACTAATTTGTTCTGCGTCCTGGCTGAAGAATTGTGCTAATTAGCAAATCCAGGTGATTGGAACAAAATACTGGGGAGGATTTTTACTTTCTGAACCTGGAATTTACACCTATGGTTCTCAGCAAATTTAAGTTTGCATTTCAAGCATTAATTGTAACACATAACAGTTAGCAAATATTAAAGGGGTAATAAACACTGGCTTTGGTTCTGTCTCCGCCCACTTCACAATTTCAAAATACGCAAATTGGGCTTGAGTGAGAGAGCCCAGACGGGAGGAGGGAGGAGTTACAGTTGGGGGGAAATCCATTCGGTAACACATCATAGACACGTAGGCGGAGCCAGCAAGGAAAACTGGGGGTGTGTCCTATTTTTATACAGTCTATGGGTGGATTCCAATCGCTTATTTTATCCGTCCTCTTTTCCTCTGTCCTCGCCTGACCCGGAAATCGATCGAGGTTCGCCATCTTTAAGGACATTCCAAACCGATAAATGCTCCTCGGAAGAGCGAGGAGTGGGGAACGAGCTGGCTCCCGGAGGGTGCTTCAGTGAGGAAACAGAAGTGTAGCCTTCACGGAAGCCTTTTTTCGGAACGCGTGACGTGTATAAATTATCCACCACTCTTCACATCTGCCATGTCACAGGCACACCCCTACACAAATTTTACCGTTCCTTTACATTTATTATAAAGCTCTAATCCATAATGACACTCATTCTGTATAACTAACAAAAGCATTGTTTATTCATGAACAAAATAAGCTAAAAGCATTATAGTTAAGCACGTGAGCATAATATGACGCTGACGCTTGATTGAGCAAGGACGTTCCATTTGCCTAATGCATGTTGCCTCTTTCCTCCATCCTTGTATCTGATCCTTGCATCCTTTCCTCACGTCCTCCGTTGGGCGGAGCTAAGGAGCGAGGAAAGGAGGCAAGGAAAGGAATGCAAGGAGTAAAAATAAGCGATTGGAATGAACCCTATGGGTGCGTCCCAATATTCTTCACTCCCCACCTCCTTTCCTTCACTCCCCCACTACCACTCCTCTCCTACCCAGAAGTATGCAAAACTGCCTGAACGTTTCGACTACAAGTATTTGCATGTACAGTATACAATGTACCTGGCATTGCGGTTTGCGTCGAGACATTAATATGTAACCATTAATACGTAATTAAGATGTAATCAGCAGCATTAGATTAAAACACAGATTTAATCTAATTCCTCCACCCCCCCACTACCACTCCTCTCCTACCCGGAAGTATGTAGAGGAATGGAGGGGAGGAGGGGAGTGGAGGAAAGGAGAGAACGAGGAGCAGTGAAGAAAATTGGGACAGCTAATCCGCTTCTTCGTCATCAAAATCGCCGTGGACTATTGATGAAGTTGCCCTATCATAACTTTGACTGATGCCGAGCCCACAATGAGTCTCAGCACCAATCACAGATCTTATGCACGGCCTGCAAAATATCTTTTAAGAGTAGCCTAGTTGCATGTAGCCTACCTGACATTGCAGTTCACGTCGATACACTAATTAATATGTAATCAGCAACATTAGATCAAAGTAAACATCACATAGTATATGCAAACAATTTACTGTAATTCCAGAATCCAGATGTTCCCGATGCCTGAACATACCGAGCACTAATTCACCTCATATAGGCTACTGTAGCTACACTACAGCTTACTAGGCTCTTGCCAGTTACTTGCATTTCACATAGACAAATTCTGAAACATTTCCGTAGATTAGTGGAATGAATTGTCATATTATCGGAGATATCATTCCCAATGTTCATAGTATCGCAGTGGTCACACCGAAAAGCAGTTTGGCCTATTTCCCACTGTAACATCTGAAATCAAATTAAAAAACATCCTTTGGAAACAATTGGTTGGATAAATTAATTAATGCGTATTCACATACTGAAATGCTAGCTGTCATGCTTAGGCTATATTTATGAATAAGCAACATTAATGTGCAAGCAAATAAATAAAGCTGTTTCCCCGACTTAAATTGCCAAATTTTTATGTAGGATATGAACCACAAAAACGGACTGGCATTTCGTTATCTGTTGTAGGATGCTATGTCCTATGTGTGATAATAACCCACTGAAGCACACACAAATTAGCCTAAATATCTTGCATTGGGGCATCATTATCTTGGGGAAATTCTAGGGCTGAGCCGAATGCTTCGGAGCTCCGAAGCTTCGTTCGTTGGATTGGGATTCGGATCCTAAATTCAGATTTGAATAGTTTTTTTTTTTCCTCAAAAAAAACCAACAAAAAAACTAAACTTTTTTTCCTCAAAAAAAAAAGAAGAAGAAAATTGATGGTTTACTGGATGTTTGTCAACATATATAAGTGTTTATTCTAGAGCTTTGAATCGCCTGGAAGTTTATCGAACGAAGGGATGCGCTGCCTGCTAGCGTGGTTCAGCCTTCCATGTGACTTTTCTCCACATTCGCTCATAGACTGTATAAAAATAGCATTCGCTACGCTGTTGCCCAAAGCCTGAGGTGAAGTTACAAGATGTCAAAGAAGTCAGCTGTGTGGAAACATTTTAATATTACCGCCGACAATCCAATAAAGGTCAAATGCCAAATATGCCAGCAGAAATTGGCATACCATGGTGGAACTACAAATTTGACAAACCATTTGAAAAATGTAAGTAGTGTAATTTATATATCTTCGTCAGAGTAATAGCCTAGCAACATTAGCATTAGCTAGCCGATCTGACGAGGCTACATTTCATGATATAGCCTAGGCTAGCATAGCATGACAACCTATTACGTTTTGGAAAGAAAACAATATAGCCTGCACTCAGCTTTATATAGCCTACACTCGGCTTTAGACTTTTTGTCCCCATACCATACGCAGTATGTAGGCTACGTGAAGTCTGAGAGTTTATAGGCCTGCACATAACTGTGAAGACTGCGGCTTATATTTATCTTTTAAATTTGTTTAGGTCTATGTTTCATGTCCTGAACTTCTGTTCCATTTCAATTTAATACTTTGTTGTTTCAATAATAAAAAAAAAACTTGTTTCTTTCTTCATGCTCATATTACTGAAATAGATGTGAGCGCGCCCTCTACTGGACGTATCGTAACATTGTTTTCAAAGACAAAAAAATATAAATTTTTAATAGATTATTATTAAAATTAAGCTTTGGAGCTTCGGGGAAAATTGCCAACGAAGCCTCGAAAAATGGCATTCGGCTCAGCCCTAGGAAATTCATATAAGGCATAGCTACGCATCATCACTGTTGCCTTCTTTAAATCTATGTGGGCGTGAACACGATGATGTCACCCAAAAATGTGAAAAAACTTCCGCAGTAGGATACATCGACGGGTGCGTCCCAATACTCAAAAAATGCACCCTCCTTTTGGTCCACTACCACCTCCTCTCCTCCGTGCCCCGGAAACGGATCTTTGTGTTTTAATTTAATGTTGCTGATTACGTATTAATGGTTAAATATTACTTAATGTCTCGACGCAAATTGCAGTGTCAAGTAAATTGTATACTGGACATGTAAATAATTGTACTCAAAACGTTCAGGCAGTTTTGCATATCTCCGGGTAGGAGAGGAGTGGTACTGGGGGAGTGGAGGAAGGGAAGTGGGGAGTGAAGAATATTGGGACGCACCCGACGTGCTTTGCCGGAGGGGATGAGAACCCGAGTTTGAAGCTTCTTCTCTCGTCGTTTCCAATATTGGGACAGTGGAGGGAGGCGGGACAGTGGAGGGAGGCAGGACACAAAGATTGATTTCCTGGGCACGGAGTAGAGGAGGTGGTAGTGGAGGAAGGGAGGGTGCATTTTTCGAGTATTGGGACGCACCCAATGTTTTAACCTTTTTTCACGTCACGGATAGGGGCGTGGCTCAAACTTTTCACTTTGGATTTCAGCGAATGCCTCTTTTTTGACACAAAATGCGGTGGCACGGCTTAATTACATTTTTTTTTTTTTTTACAATAGGATATGTGATTTATGAAATGGAGACAAGATACTCGGCTTTATAACTCAAAATATGTGATTTACTGTTTATTACCCCTTTAACACAAACATCACAGTAACTTAGCTGAAAATGTACAGTTTTCTGTGTTAGCTAGCTGGGAATACTGTTTGCTAAACCAGATGATTCCCAATGTGTTTCACTTGCTTATTGATTAACATCTGTTTGAATGGTAACATGATCAATAATTTATAAACATTGATTTTACACAATTTGTCACATTATGTGTGGCCTCTGACTATTTCTTGAAAGAAGCTGGTGCCAAGGGAAAAGGAAAGGACTCAAGACGTTGCCATAAGGAAAGAGAAGTGAGGGAACCATGGCAAAGAAAGGGAAAAAGAACAAAGGCAAGGGAAAGTCAGTTCCAATGACAGAGGAAGAGAGGGAACTCTATTTGAAGCAAAAAGCCTTAGCCGAGGAGGAGGTGGCGAAAAAAAAAACAGGCCATGCTCACTCAGTTCCTCAAGGTACAAAGTTTCTAACTTAAATTTGTGCTTTGCAGGCCCACCCAGTCTCAGCTGTCCTTAATGGGTGTAAAAATGTGTTGACCTCCTGCCATTACATCAATAGAGGAATTAAATTGAAGACCTGAGTGCTAAAAGTACTGAAGTCACATTTTCAGACAATTCAAGTTGAGCATAGAAACATGTTGTATTTGTTTAGCTAAGTCCACCCTATACATATTGTTAACAGAAAAGGTGCCTAAGTCTCTTTTCTCCACTATGGAAACAACAGGTTATGGCTGATTTCATGGATCAATGATATTTTCGGATTAGATTTTCTCAAAATATACATTTTGTGACTTCAGTACTTTTAGCACCAGGGTCTTCAATTATAAATGCTTGTGCTTGGGGGGTATGTCATTGTGAATACTGATAATGTTTGGACAGGATGTGTGTTTGGGGATCCTCACCTGTTCCCCTCCCCTGTTTCCACTGCCACGCAAATCTGGATCTTTTTTCACCAAACCCCCCCCGCCCCTCCCCCACGTGTCTCGTGCTGCTTCTTAATCACTGAGCGTTTCCTGTCCCCTAGGATAAGCTGCAGAAGGAGGAGCAGAACAGCGTGACCAACCAGTACAAGCTGACGGAGAAGTGGCGGACGGTGTTCCGGCAGGTGTGCGCGGACGAGCTGCGGCGGGACATCGCCGTGCTCAGCCACACCTTCGAGAGGGTGGTCGGGCACAAGGACAGCATCATCAAGGTGGAAGCACTTTCCCCCGCGCCCCCGAGCCCGTTCTGATACACGCGGCACCGCCACAGGGTGCTCGCAGTAACGCCTCGGCCCCGCCCTCTGTGTGTCCGCTGCAGTGCTTGCTGTGCGACCTGAAGGAGACGGAGCAGCAGTCGGCCCAAGTGCTCTGCTCCTACGTGCAGTGCGTAGACCAGCTTCTGGACCATCAGAAGGGCAGGGTGGCGTCGCTGGAGCGTCAGTGGAGCAGGATGCTGGAGGACATCGGCAAAGACTTAAAATCGGAGAGGCGAGCTTCGCGCCGCCCCCACGTCCGCCCCGCGCTGCGCATTCGGACCATCCACACCACACCGCGCCGCGCCGCCACTGGGCTTACAAAGGGCGCGTTAAGTAACTGAGCGGCTCAGCTTCGCTCAGAGCGAAGAACGCACTTAACGGGTTGCTCAGTTTCGCTCACTGTGAGCTGCTCAGAGCTTAGCTGAGCACTTTTGGATGTGGATCAGAGAGGAGCAATACGGAAGTACGTCGTTAGCCATGGACCCAAATACACAGACGATTATACACATTGTAATATAAAATAACGATTTAATGGTAAAAATCGACTTGTTAATGTAAATTTGACTGTCACACAATAATTTTGGTGCTACTTTGAATAATTTCCATTGAAAAATACAGCTTCATGTGTAGGCCTGTGTGTATGTGAGCGCGCTCTGCAGACGGAGCTGTTAGTACTCAGCGCTCACGTAGAGCAGAACGTTAAGTGATTCAAAATCCATTCTCAACGTGAGCGCTCAGTGACTCTGCTCGTCTCTCCATAAATACAAATATGCGCCACGGTGAAAAAAGGTTGTGGAAGTTTTTTTTGCGTGACAGTATGGAGTGAAGTTTTTCAAGCACACACATACACATACAAGTGTTGACATTTAGTCGGTGTTGTTTTTCAAGCTCAGAGAAACATTTGTACATATGTTTGGCTGCATGAATAAATTGAAAAACATTCCACAACTTTGTTTCATCTGTGTCATGAAAAAAACCTTGCATACCCATTTTTCTGGTGAAAGTTTTTGTGTGACACTGATGATTTGCAGAAAATCACACACCTTGCAAAAGTGTGTATGCGTGGTTCAGAATTAATTTTGTAAGCTTACACAATTAATAAATAAGCCCTGTGAGTGTGTGTGTGTGTGTGTGTGTGTGTAGAAAACAGATCCTGTCTCGGCATGAGAAGGAATGCAAGTATCTGGAGGAGGTGAACTTCGCCATTGACCAGTACTACAGTGAGGTGGACAGTGATGTGCGACAGGACTTCCAGAGCACCTGTGTAGATATCGAAAACAGGGTATGTACTACTGCACTACACTGCACAATGATCTCACTGGACCTCAAATACACCACTGCACAGAACACTGACCTCACTGGACCTGAAATATACCACTGCAGAGGATACTGGTCTCACTGGACCTGAAATATACCACTGCACAGGACACTGACCTTGGGTTGAGGGCTATAATAACTATAATAACACTTCACAGCGGTCAATTCCACTGTTGCATCCCCTAATTTTTAGGGGGTGAGAATTTGTATGAAAGCTTACAGTCTAATTCCCAAACAACAGAACTTACACCTTTAGCTTTCTTTTTTAAAGTTGTATTTTAGGGATTTTCATACGGAGCGTGCAGTGCTGAGCAGGAGACACAAGACGTGAGACACAGAGTGTTTCCACACAATAAATACCAGTATACGATAGAGACACTGATCCAGCTGCAATTGGTATTCTATCCCACAGAACACTGAGGAACGCAACACGCTGCGGGTTCAGCTGGAAGGGGAAGTGGAGCTTCTGTGGCTGCAGGTCCAGCACACCATCTGGAGCTATAAAGAAAGCACAGAGGACCAATACGTGGCCCTCGATTCGCTGCTGGCCCACGACAAGCTCTGCGCAGACGAAATAGAAGTCCATGTGAAGAAGCTCTACAAGCTGCAGGTCAGAGGGACAGAGCTTTCCCAACCCCCAGCTCTCGTCCACCAATTAGGTTTAAAGAGGGCTTAAAGCAAAAATTTTACTTTGGTAGAACTTTGGGTTGTGTAGTTATCTGGACATGATATGTGTCCAAATTGTGGCAAAATATGTTCCTTAGTTGGTCTGTGCTCCCCTGGGGTGATAATCCAGAATAGGGTATTTGTCACTCTCCATTCACTTCTATAGCACTTCTAAAATGGTCTCAAAATGACACTTCTAGCACGTATACGAACGCGAACGAAGCGGATTCTGTCAACACAAACAATAACCAGTCCTCTTACATATTTTTTTTTGTGCAATTATTTATAAAAGTACTACTTTCTTCAATGTTGTTAGCAAGCTACCAGAAAAGACTAGCAAAATGTCGGCAGGTCGGTTTGTTTACCATAGATATATACTACCAGGAACGCTAGCTTCCATGGAAATTTGGACCAATGAGTGGTTTCTGACGCATCGGCGCATAAACGCTGTAACTGGCGCAAGAATGACCTACCGGACCTACGTTCCAAATAAAATACGAAAAAGCCAGGAAAGGGACATTTCATTTTCCAAAAAAAATACGTAAGAGGACTGGTTATTGTTTGTATTGACAGAATCCGCTTTGTTTGCGTTCGTATGGCCTACGTGCTAGAAGTGTTATTTTGAGACAGTTTTAGCTTCCCTATAGGAGTGAATGGAGAGCGACAAATACCCTATTCTGGATTATCACCCCAGGGGAGCACAGAGCAACTAACGAACATATTTTGCCACCATTTGGACTCATATCATGGCCAGGTAACTACACAACCCAAAGTTCTACCAAAGTCCAGTCTCGCGGGGGTGCATACCAACGCAATAAATTTCTAAATCTGTGTGAATGTGGACGCAAGCCTCCCTTCTAGGAATCGATCACAGCATTGCGGGCGAGGCTGGGCTGCACCAAGAAGGAGTGCTTCTCGGCGTTAGGTGGTCTGCGGGCGGTCAAGGAGGAGGTGACCTTACAGGGACAGCAGCTCAAAGTGCAGATGTGCACCACTCGTGTCAGGGACAAGAACCACCTCTTCGGCCTTGTCAAACACTGCAATGCCGCTTCCAAGAAGATACAGGCCATCATACTCAAGGCAAGTCCAAGTTTATAAACAAGATGCGTACGGGCCGAAACATACCGTACGTAAATACACGCACGTGGACACTTGGAGCTACGCAAAGTCAATTTCACGCGTTGCGTTCTAAAATACGTCACCTGAAATTGTTAACGTAAGCGCGAGCTGCAGTGTCACGCATCGCAGCGAGGGACACTATAGCAACAACAGGAAACAGCTTTCTTGTTCGATCTGTGCTTTCATCTGGTTTGTCTTTCACAAATGTCATGGCAACCCAGTTTGACGAGTGTCTTGCTGAGCATGCTCACTCCACACAACTGTGTTTTGCCCACATAAACATATTTATAATTAGTCACCTCTTCATTCAAATGAAGCAATAAGTATTGTGAATATGGGACTTATTCATGGCAGCGTGCACAGCTATTTCTGATATGTGGCTTAAAGGGGCTATATGTAAGATTTTTACATGCATGAATAGTTTTCAAGTCCCAATGTATGAACAGATTGGAACATAACTTAAATGAGACCTTCCCAGACTTTCTCCGTTGCATATAAGAGCCTACGGGTTGATTTTTATGTAAATAAAAAAATCATTGTGAATGAAGGATGTGACGTCTTATCGCGCTTCCGTGTGCCTTCCCTCTCTGTTGCTGCAGTCACATAACTGGCTGCAGTTCACTTATGGCCACCGGTGTCAGGAATGAAAATAATTTTCTGAACGTTACATATAGCCCCTTTAAGACTGTAAAAAATCACTCAAACCATAAAAAACATTTTTATAGAAATTTATTAAAAATCTGGGATTGCAATTGTGGTTGGAATGAAACTAAAGCACACGCAGTCGGTTTGTCCTCGATCGCCCCCTCGAGGACTCGGGTCGATAGCCTCCAGAAGGACATAACGCACATTGAGAATGTACAACTGGGCCGTGCGTTTGCAGTGCGTTGGCCCAGCGTTTTCATTCGCGTTATTTAAGTAAGGTATGTTTCGGGCCTAACTCTTCTTGGTAAACCAACCAAAGTAGCCTACTGTAGTGTGGCGTAACCAGCCCAGATGTTTCTACAGAAAATTTAACTCAGGCAGGTAATATTTAGTGAATTCCCGGCTTCTCCCAAAGCAGTCATGTTTGTCAATGGGCTATTTAAAGGGGTAGTCCACCTCAATGAAACTAATAAAAATATATTTAGTGCACGTATTGTACTATGACATATCACTGCAATTTTCCTTCTGGAGGATTTCTACATTTCAAAATATCACTTTGCGTGGATATCACATTTTGGAAGCTTGATTTGGAAGCTTTGCTTTGTTATAAGACCACAATTCCCACAATGCTTCACTTTAACTGGACCACTGCAGTGCATTAGCTAGCTAGCTACTTTACTTTTTTGTGGATTAATTTACTTGGATGTAATGCAAAGAAGAAACCAAAGTAAGCAAGTTTACCATTTAGTGAAGTTAGCTGTCTGATGGTTGTAAGCTTAGTTAACCTAGCTCACTGGTTCAGGTTGTATAGTTTCTGAAGATTAAAGTGAAAGCTAATGCTAGCTAACGTCAGATATAAAAGCTGGTTTATGACAAGTGCCACTGGCATTTTCACAGCCGAGTGTCAGCCTGCTTGTGTGAGGGAGTTCGTTTGTAACGTTAGTGTCCAGTGTGTCAGCCTGATTGTTGTCGTTGTCTCCAGCCGAGTGTCAGCCTAAGACAAGTTGAAGCCAGTACTGTTAGCTATTTTCTAACGTTAGAACTCTGACAGCAGGTCTGTAGTTACCCTGGTTACAGCGCCGCGATGATGTATGGGAGTTGGAGGATTGAACGGCGGCGAAATATCAGCGCAGGCTGTCTATAAATAAACATTTCTTAATATTTTCAACATGTATACAAAATATAACTACATATAATAATAAGAAAACTATCGCGTATACACATTTATCCTGGTGATATTATAACAAATTCTAGGCGCGTTTTACCACCATATGAAAATGACTTTCCTATCAATTTCCATATTAGACAGTGGCGTCATTGAATTGCATTTTTCACATCGTCCATGCTCATAGCATAGCTATCACAACAGAGAAAAAGCTTGGAAAATTGCTGAACATATTCAGAAATTCTAAAATATTAGCCTAAAAGTTAGAGTGGACTACCCCTTTAAACATAGGTGTCTAATACAGGGGTTCTCAAACTTATTTATGCCAAGGACCCCTTAACAGACTAGGGTCTGGCTGAGGACCCCCCGCCCCCCCCATCCAAAAAAAAAAGTATGCATTTTATCTCCCCATAAATAGACGGCTATGTAGTATGTGTGAAGTGCATGTAATTTATAAAAAATCAACAATGTTACACAAATAAAACCTGTTCAAGCAGTTGCTCGGTTATGTCCTCGGCCATGTCCAATATTCCTCTAGTGACGGTATTTTTTGACAAAGGAGCCACGTCAATTTCCCGAGAAAAGAAAACCAGGGCCGGATTTGGATTTGCGTATCCATGGAGACGTAGTTGCGTGCAGGAATATTGCAGCCTGCAGCCTACAGCCACAAACCGAAAATCTGCATCCCGGCTTAGCCCGGTGAACGGCATGGCCTCGCTAAGCTCGTGTCTCCCTTGCAGGGAGAGAGGCTGCTGCGGCTGATGGAGGTGTGCCGTAGGCTGGAGAAGGAGAGGGAGAAGGTCTATTACTGTACCTCTCAGAGCGCCGAGGAACAGGTCCTGCTCAAGACCCTCTGCATGGAACCCATGTCTGAGGAAATGGTCAAGGTAACACACTGCATTCACAGTGACTGGCGTGCGCACACATGCACACGGAAACTCAAACTACACAATGAATGGCACATACATGCATAGACCCAATCTGTCTGTACACAGTAACGGGCACACACCCACTACACACATTAACACTCAAATAACACACTCAATAAATCTCTCGCTATCACACATGCACAGGAGGTCTCTCACTGTGACACACACACACACAGAAAAGGGAATACAGGCTCAGACATTTGAAAGCAGTATAGGGTCATTCCGTGTCAAATCAACCAGTGGTCCCTGCATGACCCTCTGATTTTGATGAAACTCCATCATAATAATAATAATAATAATGTAAAGGAATGACATCCATCCAAAGTTGGGTCCGGGTGAAAAAAAGTGAAAAACACAACCGTCCGTCTTGTCAATGGATCACCATGTGGACAGTTAAAACTTTTTCTGAAATTTACACCAGTTAAACAGATATATTAGATCATCTCATCAACCAAATTTCAGCTTTGGCACTCAACTACTTCATGGTTAGACCACATTTTGAAAAATACAAATTTTGCACAATTCCGGGGATACAAAACTTGAAATCGGCCGATCTACATGCGTAAGGTCTGATCACAACATGCATATTTATCACAGGAGATAGGTAAAAAAAGTAAAGTTAAGATGCCCCCTAGGGCCTAGAGCTAAGGTTAGATGTGGGATTTTCCCATGTCAGGTAAATACAGGGATAACCCATTACGCAATGATGGGATTTCCCATTACCAGGCAACAATATTTGGTCAATTTCATTCTAGCTCTATCATTCAAGAATTGAGATCCCGTCAGTGAGCCTCGTCGATTACAGAATACATCCCAACTATATTTATTTACTAACTGCGAAACATGCATGTGCTGCTGTTACTGTACCATGCATAGTTTTGTTTCCTAGGCCTAACACTTATTTTGGAAGCAGTATTCATAAACTCCTCAAAATGGCAGGGACATCTTCCATGTTAGACTGCAGTATTGGTTTGGTGTTAAATGATGCTTGCCACAAAACAACCTTCAGAAGAGAAAGGGGTTTGATGGCTGCAACCGAGTTGTCCATAATGAGTGTTGGGTACGATTCCAGGACGTAGTTTGTGTCATCAGTGCTCCAGAGCTGCAGGGACGTGGAGGCCGTCACTACAGACTAACTGTTAACGACTTCAATAACATTCAAGGCAAACTGCCAGCATTTATCAAGTAAACAACAAACTGTACACATCTATATGGCAGAATATGTGGTAATTTAACATTTATAGCGTATGGTTTAAAGTACATGTACTATTCTGTTTGATGTCTGATACATAATTTGACACTTAAGTAGTAACGTAACGTAAGGAGTTGAGTACCAAAGCTGAAATTTGGTTGATGAGTAGATCTAATATATCTGTTTAACTGGTGTAAATTTCAGAAAACGTTTTAACTGTCCACATGGTGATCCATTGACAAGACGGACGGTTGTGTTTTTGACTTTTTTTCACCCGGACCCAACTTTAGATGGATGTCATTCCTTTACAAATGAATTAATTAGCCTGTACTTGCTTGTGACCATAGACATACACCTATAGATAATACATCTGTGATATGGGATGTATATGTCCACTCGTATGGGCACAGGGTGACCTCGAAAATCACCAAAAACATGTGCGACTGAACAAAGTGGCTACTTTGGGTGTATATAACTTGAAAAGGGAAGGGGGGTACAAGTAATCTGGTGTCATATTCTTGCAAATTGAAAGTAAGTTAGGATACCAAGTTTCAGCTCTATAGCTGTTACCAAGTTATAAGCTTCCAAAGTCTGAAAAAAATCACATTCGCGCGTTTTCACGACTCGCGAGGGCGAAAGACGGAGATTTTGAGCAAATTTCAGGAGGCCATATCTCGGAAACGACATGCCGTATGAGGCTAATTTTTTTTGCGTGTGTTCATTTTTCACACAATGGATTATTATGGAGTTTCATCAAAATCTGAGAGGGTCATACAGGAGCTTTTCAGAAAACTGGTTGATTTGACACGGAATGACCCTATATCTTCCTCTTGCCAGAACATTCAGGAGGTGTCTTCACTGGAGAGCTTCTGGCAGCGCTACAACACAGCCCTGAAGGAACGCCTGTGCCTGCAGCAGGAGCAGGCCTGGCTGAGCGAGCAGAACAAGCACCTGCGCACCCAGCTGCACGGTTTCCTGGGCGGCATCTCCGTGTGCGACGACGTCCTGCGCCAGAGCAACCCCCTGCTCGTAGTGACCAGGCTGCAGGGCCTCCAGGAACCAGCGCCGCAGGAGCGCGCACCGTACGCCAGGCGCTCCATCAGCGTGGTGCAGCTCACGCTCTAGGCCGCGCACAGTGCATCGTGGGTAGTGCAGCGCGTCACGGTCACACACGTTTGCAATATTCTGCGCTGTGCGGAAAATGTAAGGTACTGCATGGGCTTTGTAACAATGTTTTAAGAGAAAGGCTCCTGTGGGTGCAGGATTTTGTTCTGTTCTAGCACTAAAAAGTCTTCAAGTCTTCAGTGAAGACCTTGCTGAATTTGGCATTTGTGCTGGGTAACAAGACTGCATCCACACTAGCCCTGCTCAGATGACATTGGACACCCCTCCCTGATAGTGTGGGAGGTTAGGCAAGCAGATTTTCGATCAATTTGGGATTTTTAACAGGACACCAAGATTACCACCCATACTCTCAACAACTGCTAAGAGAACCTTTAAGAACCAGTGAATACCCAATTTTAACACTTCAGTTGAAAGATTTAACCTCCTACAGTGCAGCATCCCCATTACCATCCTATGATTTTGAATTCACTTGATCTGGAGGGTAGAGTGACCCCCTATTGGCCCACTAACTCCACTTCCACAAACCTTGTTTTCCCAGGAAAATTCAAGTCAGTATGAACCAAGCCCCAGTTTAGAGTCATTGGGCTTGTGAGTGAGGGGGAAAAAAAGCAGCTTTCCTTTTAAACTGAAACAATTTTGAACTCTTGGCTTTACATGAGACGCATGCAACAATAAATACCTCTAATCTTACATTTTCAGAACATTTTATTACATCACCGTCTGTAGGAAGTTTCCACTTTCTCTTATTAAACAGGTTAAGTAGCTACAAGTTGGCCTTATTAAATCATTATTTACATTGATATTAACAAAGGAAAAAAAAAAAACAATGAAAAAAAAAAAAAGCTTCAGTGCTCCCTTGCAGAGCCTGCTCTACACAATTGAATTTGTACAGCCTACCAATAATAGTTACTTTTATTCCCTCAAATTACCTTAATTCTCTAATATCATTATTTGTTTTTTTTATAGATATATACTACTATATGGAAAAAAACATACAACAGTAAAAATTGTGCATTCGAAAAAGACATTAGTCGAGCATGTAGGAGTGCGGTATGTTAACATGTCTGTATGCTTAAATTCATCTCTAATCACGGCGGTCATTTGTCCCCATACAAGAACCAGCACAAACCAGTAAAACCCCTTTAGATTTCTCTGGTGAATGGTAAACTAAGACTTCTTTCTTCTCAAAGTACATTAGTAATAGTGAATGTAAGTAGATGTTTGTAAGGTTGTCGCAACAATATACCTTTGACACTCAATTTCATTTTTTTTGTTTTTTGGTCACTACACATAGGAGAGCCATCAGCAGCCCCACAGATACATAAAAAACTGAAAAAGTCAAAGGAATGACATCACTCAATTTCCATGTACTGTAATCTGAAGGGGGGGGGGGGGGGGGTCATTTAAAATCCATCTTTATTTGCATATCTCTTCTTTCAAGAGTACCAGATCAGTTAGTTGTACCTTTTAAAAGTTCTCAGTAGTCATATGCAAATCTTCTCTTGGTATACAGCATTACCAGAGCACTGCCATGAGTTGTGAGAAATGTGGGTTGAACAAATAATGAATCTTGGTCCAGCACTAAGCTTAATGGTGAACCTTTTGTATTTTGTGCAGTAAGATCCCTTATTCACAACTGCATTGAAGACTTCTCACATTCTTGCAGTTTCCAAAAAGCGTGTATTTGAAACGCCAGTGTCCATTTCTTTTCACACTTCTGTTATCAAATTTCACAAAGACACAATTAAACCAGTGTTCTTTAAAAAAATCACAAACTTAATAAATAGTGAGCTTGAAAGCATTGGTTTTTACAAAGGTTCCAATTACACTTATTTCTGTGAATGCCTCATCATTGCATTTGTTTTCTTCTGCCATCTGGTGATGGCAAGAGGAATTACAGCATGGTGGCTGCACAGGACAGAAGAACACATTGCTGCAGTATTTGTCAATAAAAATCTTCAGCATTTGCACTGATGTGTGTGCACTACACTTGAGGAAAAAGGTCTTGGTAATTTCATCCATAATCTGTGCTCACATTATCATGCTTACAGCAGTGTTTACAATATATACAGGGCGGGCTCCTATGTGTCACATTAAAAAAAAAAAAAAAAAATTCTTAAAAAACATTACATTAAAATAATTTTCCAAGATTGTATTTCCTTTACTTTGACACAATAAAAGGAACGTGGAAACGCAGGTAAATCCTGATAACCTTTATAACACAATCTTTAAAAAAAAAAAAAAATCAATTCTCTCATTTGAAATTCTTCCAACTTTCTTCCAACTCACCCACATAAACAGTACAGAAATGACTGCAAAAGGCAAAAGAAGGAAAACACAAGTTTATCATCATAGTCACTTGTGCACAGTTAAAAAGGCAGGTTTTTAGTACCCTCTCGTAAACTAGATATCGTACAACATCAATTCCACTTCCACCTCCAGCAAGTAATCAAACAGTGCTATAGATCTTTGCCGGAAACTTGCAAATGAGTTTTCCCTCCCACATCCACAGGAAGAATACTATGACAATGAATCGGGCAAAAAGCGCAAAGTACCTGTTCGAGTTGGACAGAGAAGACCGCTCTGAACTAGTCAAACACACTGAATTATTGGACTCACTACCCCGCATTACCGACGCTAATACTTCCTTTACCGAATGTGAGGATTTGCTAGTCCGTTGGTAATTCCCCTCAAGCAGTTGAGAGAAAAATAGCATGCCACAAATTGAAGAACAACCATGATATAAAAATAAAAAAAATTAATCAAAAAAAAAAACAACCTTGAGTTTTGTCATGCATGAGTGAAATCCCTTAGTGTTGTGTATACATGCGCTTCTTTACCCTCTACCTCTCTGGTTCAGTGTACCGTATGTTTGGCCTGGAGCTCAAATCCAGCCTGCGGGTCCCAGGCATCTGTGCTGGCTTTAAATTCTGAGCTTCCCGTTACAATTTGAGTTTTAATTCCTGTCTGGACGGATATCAGGTGGGTGCTTGTAACAGACTGAATGAGGGGAAAGGGTAGAGGCTATGTGCCTCGAGTTTAAAAGGTGCTCTACAGTGTGAAATAAACGGTGCCACCGCAACCCTTAAGCTGTATTTTGTGAAAAGGGTATTTTCCTCCTGAGGCAATTTCACATGTATGCGACACGCTTATCTGGCCTCATGGTGAGCAAGGTTTTTACATTGGGTGGAAGCTGTAAGAGGCCACAGAATTCATTACTTTGTGGTAAAAAAAGCTCTGATGTGATCCAGGAAAGACGGAAGTTGGCACATTTGAAGCACTGTACTGGACCATTACTGTAGACCTATTGAAAACCATGAAGGAGCTTTGAGTTAGTGAGGACACTGGGGAATAGGGGGTATTTGCAGATAATGCCCTACATATACACTCCTCAACTACATCAGTTCAAATAAAAACACAACATGACTGCAGTGGGTAAGTTCATAAACCAGAAGTGATCGGATACAGGGTTTAGAACAGAAATATTATTTCACAAAGAGGAGGGGGGGCCCCACAAAAAACGACAAACCGTTCCTGAAAATTGAGCCTTTCACCACCAAGAATTTTCATGGATCACAACAGCCTACCTGTTGCATCTTTCAGACTTGAACAATCTGTGGCATTGAAAACTCGCTTCGCAGGGATTGATTCATGCAGCGGGCGTCTGGTAACCAGGTGGTCAGTTCGTTGTTTTTCCTGTCCTGTCCCCACCTGTCTCACTGCAGAAATCCACAGCCACCGCCTGGCTTTCACATCGCTACATGACATGCTCAAGTTTGACCTGGTTCATCAGTAAGAATGAAGCGGCATTCGATTCCTTCCCAGAATCCCCTACAGATTTCCTAGTACAGCTCGGTAATGTACGTGTATACACATCTAATCGCTCTAACACAGACATCCAAGCGGAGAAAAGGAAAAGGAAAGCTGGTTGGTAAAAATATCCTGTTGGTAAAAAGGCAGGCTGTGTAGAGGCCCCGGGCCCCTGAGCCCCCAGAGAGCGCCCCTCTCCTCCTGCGGTCGGACACGCTATGGAATAAGGGCGTACTGAACCCCGGCTTCCCCCTCCCTCGCCCTCTCCGCTCGCCGACGCTCCTCCCTCCTCCCCGCCTCCTGCTCCGCCCCGCTCCGGTCTCGCGCCGTCACAAGTCGGTCACTTTGTTCTCCACGGCGGCGGCGACCTGTTGGAGCCGGTACCCCAGCTGCATCTTCTGGGCGGTGGTGTCCTCCTCCAAGGCAGTGATGATCTGGGAGGCGTAGGGAACAGGACGGGTCAGACGCTAACCCTAACCCAGTCCTTTTATGTTTATCACCGTGCCACTGTAGCCTTTTATCCATTCATCCAAAACATTAAAGAGTTTTTAAAATATTATTTCAGTTTTATTGTACGTTTTCGATTTGCCCATACAGTTTTTGTGTATTTTAAATATTTAAGTTTAAGTTTCTGGCAACCTGCTGGATTAACAATTGCTAGTATAGGGCCCTGGACAGGTGATTTCTATGATTTAAAGCAAGAAAATATACTTCAAGTAACTCCAAGCAGCTTGCACAATTGCTGTATTGCTGCAAGAGATTTGCGTCTTTATATACTATTGAAAGCGTAATTACAGGGGAGCAGTATAGTTGAGAGGGCAGACACTCACCTGGTCATAGTACTTGTTGATGTATTTGTACAACTCATGCAGGGCCACAAGGTAATTCAGTTCTCCTGAGTAATTCTACAGGAAAGAAAGAAATGTTTAATACAGTTCTTAAATTTATATTATTAAAAAATAAATGTGTCCTTGAAAGAGAAAATACTGTTTTCCAACAAAGCTATAGACCTGCAACATTTTAAACAGCAGTGACGTCAACAAAAGGTAATATTTTGAGAAGTGAGAAACTGTTTATTCTGTACTACTTGGTTCATATGGGATTAGAATGGGTTAGAAATTAAATTTATTTGCCAAATAAAACTTATTCTAAATTCAGACCAGGGATGTGTAGTTTAAAGGCATGATAAAAAAAAAAATGTGTTAAAACAATTTAAGAAACGTGCCCTGGACAGCTCTGCAAGTGCGGAGTTCATCTCCTGGTCACTGGCAGAAATGGTCTGTCTGATATCAGCATAGTACCTGCACAGAAACAGGGAGGGAGAGTGAGAGAGAAAGGAAGACAGTGTGTGGATGGTGAGATGGAAGAAGAAGGGGACAATGTGGATTAACAGTCCCAATAGTGTCTCCAGAACTCTGCCCTCCCATCTCAACTCACACCAGCAGTAAATAACATTTCCTTATCAAAAAATAGCAATGTTCTAAATGTATCGCCCATAATCTGTCCCGGCCTCTGCAGTCTGCTCTCTCGCAGCTGACCCCCTGGCAGACGCCATATGCCCAGGTCATGCCTCGACAGCTTGCTAATTGCCACCCGAGCCCTGCCAGACTGCTTGCACTTACCTTTCCACCATCTGTTTATAGCGGGGAATGTCTCTGGCGTAAAGCAACTTGTTGATAGGGGAGTCCTAAATACAGGGAGAGAAATAATTTGGTGTGAGATGTACGGCGGGGAGAAAAGGAACATTTTCCTCTCAGACCCCCGCCCCCCATCTGTCCGTCCGTCCGTCCCTCCCTCCAGCTCACCCTCCCCAGCTTGTGTTCGGCGATGGTGCAAGAGTCCATGAAGGTCTGGGCGATGACAGACAGGACGGCGTCCACGTTGTCCGAGGCCTGGACGTCAAAGATGAACTGCGGGTTCTTTACAATGTTGATCCAGAACCTCAAGGGCAGACTTTGGGGGAAAACAAACATCAACCAATAAAAAAAAAAGCTAATCAGAGGCATTCTGCTTACTATTTGTGTGGTGGAAAAACAAAGCAAACAGAAAGTTCACTTGATACAAACGCTAAAACTCCGTAATGCTTAAGGAGATCTTGAAATCTGGACAAACGCTTAAACTCTTCGCAATGCTGAAGGAGATCTTGCATTTTTGGCAAACACAAACTCTCTGCAATGCTTAAAGGGTAATTCCACTGAAAAACAACATGAACCTTATTTAACAGATCAAGGCGAAACTAATTAAGAGCCAGATTCAGAGTTGAGATAAGCACACGCAAATGGGACTTACTCCCGAAATTCCGCATAGCTTAAGCTATTTGTGATTGACATTTGACTTATCCACTGTTTTAAGCATCTCTCCAGTACATACGCGCTATTACACACACGGGGTGGAGATTTGATGAAAAGGAGGCGTATCTGCAAGATGCACTTAAACACTCCACAGTGCACCCAAAGCAAAATAAAATACGACGACAGTCCATCGGGGTTATTATTCAGTGTTTATACCATCATTTTTGAAGTCAAACTATCGTTGAATCCTTTACTTTGTGTTGACCTATATTTTCTGTGGAAGTACGGCGGCGGAGCAATACTTTACGTTACCTACGAATGTAGTGCCGGCACTGGTCGACTACAACAACAAAGAAGAGCAACAAGTTGCAATAGAGTACTCAAGTGACTAAGTCACGCTGGTTTCAGAAGTAAATTCCCCATTAATTTAGAGCGTAGACATTAACTAAAGCTTACTTTTAAACCATTTCTACTGATTATGTCTTACCGTCAATTTCCCGGATTGTTCAATATAACGCCCGTTCGCAAACTATGTCGTTTTTCTGGACCACCTTCGAGTATATTTTACGTTTTAGTATTTTTTTGTGAACATTCCAGCGCTGGCACTGTTTAAAAACTCCACGTCCCATAATTCCCTCCGAACGTGCAGCCTTGTCCCAGACGTGTTTTTCTCACGTTAGCTAGCTAGCTTGAAGGACTAAAAGCTAGAATTGCTTTATGAGGTTAACCGTAGCGCAGTTTCTGACCTTGTCGGGCGGGTTTCTCTACTTAGCAAGCTAACGTTCAGCGGCAGTAGCCTACTCCCATCTGCCACAGTCAGACAGACGAGATTATCTTATTGGTCAAGAAGCACCCGTACATTGCAGTACTGGATATGTAGTCCATTAAAGTGGACTACAAGTCGAACTACATTCATTAATGCATTACTTTAGAACATAAAAATTGGAACATGCGATATATGGAATATATCCTTGTACCACACAGGCTAATCCAGGAACGTTTTGGCTCATTCTATAAATCAAATTTCAAGAAATAGTCGATAGTCGCCGAAGCCCATTCTACCTTCCATAGGGAATTTACTTCAGAAACCAGACTCCGCCCACGACTGACGTACTCACATGAGTACTCTATGGCCACGTTCGCTCCGCTGCCGTACTTCCACAGAGAATATAGGTCAGCACAAAGTAAAGGATTCAACGATAGTTTGACTTCAAAAATGATGGTATAAACACTGAATAATAACCCCCGTAGACTGTTGTCGTATTTTATTTGCTTTGGGTGCACTGTGGAGTGTTTAAGTACGTTTGGTAGTGGATGCTACCGGTTACCATAGAGTTGCGCTAGCATTAGCAACGTGTGTATGTCCAAAAGAAGGGACAGCATGGAATTAGCTGAAAATGGTTTCCATCAATCAACTATATCATGGGTAAGTCGTAATTGAGACATTATGTCCAAAATTCCAAACTATCCCTTTAAGCATTTTTTCCCGCGCAACTTTGTTCGGGAAAAAAAAGGCGGTCTACGTCTCGCGCCGCCGATAGATGATTATGAAACCGCATCTTTCGCAAAAATGGATATTAGAATGAGTGCATGTTCTTTGAAATATATGTATGTAAATATGTAAAAGTAGACTAGGACTGGCTGTCTGGTAATAATACCAGACCAACATTAGATGGATTCATTGATAGACAGGTGTTCATAATCGCTTTGACAGAGACACGATTTTGTAGCCTACTTGTGTGAGCAGAGCTGCTCCAAAATTATTAGGAAGCACCAAGTAACTCCCCGCAGTGTAGATCTACCAGTGCTCCAGGTTAAAATCTCTCTCCTTCCTGGCCACATCCACAGCATGTGACCGATGCACTCAAAAAATAAATCTTTGGACAGTGGTTGCAAGTAATGGGCTATTATTAAGTATATGCGACTTAAACTGGAAGACGTCGCATCTAGGCTATGATGTTACCATACATTACTTTATTAGGTAGGCTAAATCGTAAAAAATATATATTTATAAATCCTTTTTATTTTTTTTAAGTAAACTATTCACTGGATGACGACACCTTCCAACATCTTTTGAGCCTGAATACACGGCCAGATCTGGAGCTGAACGTGCTACCAACCCGGCCGGTTCGGCTGGGTAAACGAGTGGTGTAGCCTGCGTGCGGTAACTGTACCGCAATACCAACTGAAATGGAAACGTTTACTGCAATGAGTGGGACCGGGCACAGGTAAATTTTTCATCTGTGGAGCAAGAAACAAATGAAGAGGGAAGTGTCTGTCTGACTAACGTTACACACCCTGATTTTGAACACCACATGCATAAGGGTGTTTTGGACACATTGTTCTGGATCCCCATACATGAACTGGCGTAAGACACCCAGACCCAAGTTAACATTAGAGGACCGGGAGGAGAAATGCGTAAGTGTCACAGACTTCTGGCTAGGCTATCGTTAGCTAATATGATTTCACTATACCAAAAGTAGATAAATGAAGGGCTGTGTTTCCCTAAATTAATGGCCGTATTTCCCCCGTTTTTCTGGAGACTCCAGCTAATGGTGGTGGTATTTTATTTTATTTTTTTAGAAGAAGAACTGTAACGTTAGTGGCTAACTTTCTACCGAGTAATGTAGCCTCTCTCCAATAACCGCTTCTGGAAAAATGGCCACTGCCCAGCCCCTCCGGTTGTATTCAGTGGGAGTGGCAACCTGTGACTGGCGTTGTCTGACACCGCCCATAAACCGTAAGCGCTCTGCCATTGTAGTTCAGAGTAAAACGGGTACCTGGTACATGCACAGTAGTTTGGGGCTATATCTCTACTCTCACTACAGGTAGAGAGTTGGCTGAGAGCTCATTTTAATCAGGAGAAGAGCTACTTTTCTACAAATCAAACATCATCTTTCGGTGGAATTCCTATAAGGAGATCTTATTCATCCTCTAGCATGCTGGATCTTCTCCTACCTGTTAGTTTTCCAGATGTGGATGGTCTCGGTGTCCGAGATTCCGTGGTGCGTGGCCTGGTCGTCCAGGAGATCGAAGAAGTATTTCACGGCGAGAGGCACCGGCCGGCTAGCGCTGAGAATCACCTGGAACAGGTCGTCCACAAACTTCTGCAGCGTACCCTACACAGATTACCACATTAGAATATTACTCCATGATACATACAGCAGCACGGCCTCACCAACGATCAGTGCAGGGAATACTATATATCACTATAACACTACATCAATAAGCAGAGGAAGGAATGCGACAGGCACCCCTTAACCAAGTCAGCTAACATAGTTGACATCTTCCCCATTTAAACCATTCAGGATAAGTGTCCTACTCAGAGGTACGAGAGCAGTGCCCCACTGTAATCATATGGACACAATTTCAGATCACTGACCACTACGTCCCCGTACTGTCATCTCTCTAACTCCTCCCCCTCTGGCCCTCTCTCCGTGCATGATGTCACAGCAGGGGTTCCTCAATGCATACATCTCAAACGCCCCTCCCCCCACCACCCCCCATCCCTCCCGTTAATTTGACAACCCTCTGGCTATGGACACCATTTCAACAAAGGGGTCTGACACCTTTACCCAACACCCACTGCAGGTTGTAACACATTAGTAGTGTATGTGTAGAAATACCAAAATAGTTTAGTCTGAAGCACAGCCTAAAGTAATAGTATAATCTAATTCTACAATCATTATGTCATAAGATTACTACTAAATAATACATGCAGCTTTTATACCATCTAAACTATAGTTACAGAAATATGGTAAAGCAAACCAAGATGTACATGAAACGGAATAATTTAAATAGTAATTTGGAGTATGTACTGGGACTCTCCACAGGCCCCCAGGGTACTGTGATGTTCCTCCTTCGGTGCGGTACCTTCATGGAGAGCAGGCGCGTGAGGTAGATTTCGGGGATGGCCTTGGCTCTCTCCCGCTCTCTCAGGCTGCCGCGCCGGTGTTTGGGCAGCTCCGGCTCCTCACTGGCCTTCACCAGGTGCCAGAGCTTCACCCCTCCCTCGTCGGCGTCCTCCAGCATAGGCGTCTCTGCGCCACACACACACACACACACACGGGCATGCATGTCAGCGCACTCCCTCAGCGACTGGCCAATGGTTCGATAGATAGGTGATGTATAGCCAGGTGGCGAGATAGACTGGATGCCGCATGTGTAACTCATGTTTTTTTGTTAGAAACAAAAAGGGTTGAAAAGAGCAGATACAGTGAGAGTGGTCCCCTCCTCTCCTTACACTCCTATCTGTATACTATTATTTCAAGCTATATTGGACATGGTTTTATGGCTTGCTATAAATGTTTATCTGAATGTATTCACCATTTGTCTTATGATTGATGGGTTGATGGGTAGCATTTAGAGCTTTACATTGTTTTGCATACACTCTCTCTGGTCTGTGGGTAGCCAGATCTGGCACTATGTTCTCTTGTGGATGCACTTATGTTGCATTATTCAATGTTGCATTGAAAACGGCTCTGGATAAGAGCCTGTGCTGAGTTAATGTAATGTAAAGTAATGTAGCGTAAAGTAATGTAATGTAGCGTAATGTAAAGTAAAGTAATGTAGCGTAATGTAAAGTAAAGTAATGTAGCGTAATGTAAAGTAATGTAATGTAATGTAATGTAAAGCAATGTAGTGTAATGTAATGTAATTTAGCGTAAAGTAAAGTAATGTAATGCAATGTAGTGTAATGTAAAGTGTGTGGCTGCGACAGTGACACTCACTCTCTCCTGCTATGTAGTCGTGGGTGTCGTGGTGGATGTGTTTGCTGTGCCGTGGTACCAGCGCCACCGTCGCTCCGTCGGGAACCTGCCGCCCAATCACAGAGCAGAGGGAGCACGAGTCAGAGATGACATGAATGGCCCGGTTACAAACTAAGCTCTTTTTCCCCCCCCAAATAATTTTTTTTTATTGAGAATGGATTTAATAATTTATTTCAAGAATCTGTTAAATGTAATCAAGTCATACTCAAACTAAACTCCTCAAAAAAAGTTCGGAAACGTTATTTCGGTCGATTATTCCTCCCCTTTAATAATACCAATTGGTATTGTATTTTATATCGCTGGAAAGCCTGATTAGTCACCTTTGCAACGAGGTACAACTTGTAAGGATCATGCATTCGTGGAATGAGCAACACAGCTAACCATGTGGGTAGCGGCCCAAAAAAATTTGCCAAAATCCCCTGCAATATTCTACTGTTGGTATTCACTCATTTTGAGTTGCTTGGTGGATTGGATGATTGCACTCTCCCACAGTAATAAGGAAAAAACAACACATATTGGCCATTTTTACACTTTATTCATTTTACACTGTCAGGGACCTCAGTAGTGTGTGGAAGATCCATACGCAGTCACAACAGCTTGGCACCTCCTCCTCATGCTGGTCACCAGCCTGGTCACACACTGCTGTGGGATGGCATCCCATTCCTAAACCAGGATTTGCCGCAAATCACCCAACATGGTTGCGTTGGTCACTCTGGCACGTACAGCACGCCCAAGCTGATCCCACAGGTGTCCAATTGGGTTGAGGTCTGGACTCACGGCAGGCCATTCCATCCTCTCCACTCCCAAATTCTGGAGGTACTCTGTGATGATCCTGGCTCTGTGGGGGCAAGCGTTGTCATCCTGGAGGATGGAGTTAGGTCCCAGATTCTGGAGATATGGGATCGCCACTGGCTCCAGAATCTCATTCCGATATCTCACTGCATTGAGATTGCCTTCAATGATGACAAGTTCTGTTTTGCCTGTGAGAGAGATACCGCCCCACACCATGACACTGCCCCCATTGAAAGGTGTCACGCGATCTGTGCAGCAATCTGCATAGCGTTCTCCACGCCGTCTCCATACTTTGATCCTGCCATCCAGCTTCCGCAGACAGAACCTTGATTCATCACTGAACATGACGTTGCCCCACATTCTTAGGTTCCACTGTCGGTGTTGTCGACACCAGCGCAAACGGGCCTGAAGGTGAAGGGCAGTCATTGCAGGCTTCCTGGCACACCTGTGACTGGCATACACCTGCCAGCACTTGAAGCTCAAAACGAGAGTGAATACCAACAGAAGAATATTGCAGGGGATTTTGGCACATTTTTTTGGGCCGCTACCCACACGGTTAGCTGTGTTGCTCATTCCACGAATGCATGATCCTTACAAGTTGTACCTCGTTGTAAAGGTGACTAATCAGGCTTTCCAACGATATAAAATACAATACCAATTGGTATTATTAAAGGGGAGGAATAATCGACCGAAATAACGTTTCCGAACTTTTTTTGAGGAGTTTATTTGGTTGGCCATCTGAATGAACAGAAAGGAGTTCACACACTTGTAAGAGTGAGACCCCAGATGTTATTATTTGTGCTTCAGCATTTGCACACATTTTACTCCAGCCAGGATGCAGATAGAGATGAATAACTGAAGATATTTGCGCTGGAGCAGCGCTTTTAAAAATAAATACCGACCTTGTAGTGCTGCAGCGTGTTGAGGCGCTTCCAGGTCCCCTGCACCACAGATGTTAAGTCCTCATCTGACAGGATCAGGTGACCTGCCACGCCCGACCGCCACTCTGAACACCAGCACCAAACACAACAAGTTCAGAAAGAGGGGAAAAATGGCTCAAATATCAATAGGCATTTGAAAAAAAAAAATAATAATAATACTGTGAGCAAACCATACTTACAATAATAAGTGTAACATCAGTTACAAACCATACAGGTACAGGCAAATAAACAAAAACAAAATACAAACACTGGTAGTGGAGGCTGGGAGCTCACCCAAATCGAGAGAGTCAGTGTGTGGGCGGTGGGAGAAGGATGTGCCCTTGTACATCTGGTCCAGGATCTTCTCCTTCACCTGCGTGATGGTGTCACAGTCCAGCACCTTGGCCGGGACAGGCTGGGCCTCGTTCCCGCCCCCGCCCCCGGCCCCGCCCTGGACCAGCACGTTCAGCGTCTGGGGGAGGAAGCACATGGACTCAGCTCCGCCGCTCAGCTCGCCTCTCCTCCTTCGAGACACACACTAACTGACACCACCGATTCTCCATAATAACCTGATGGTCGGCGCCGCGCTCTGTCTCTACCACCTGATGCTGAAACATTCCAATGTTGATGCAGCTTGCGCATAATAATGAAGAGGCTCAACCAATAAGCCTCCTGTAGTGACAAGGCAGAGAACATGCACGGCCTTGGCCGTTCTTGGCCTTACCAGGGTGCGGTACTCCACGTCCTCGCGGAGCAGGCGGTTGTCGTTCAGCGTGTACTTGGCCTTCCCTGTCACCGCGTCCACAGGGCCTTTGTCCACCTGGTGCTTTATGGCCCGAAACAGCATGTACAGGGACTCGCCCGCAGAGTCCTGTGGGGTAAGACAGGACTGCCATTAGCGCACAGGCACTCCGTAAGGCTTCAGAGGACGCAACCTATTCATTTATAGTGCGTGTGCTTTCCATCTCATATGGGCTAACTCACCCTCAGGAAGGCGTATAGGCAGATGGACATCCAGTTAGTCAGGAGTTTCTCCACTACCGTCTCGGTTCTGGAAGAGGGAACATTGAGCAGTCACAAGATTGCACAATAACACATAATCCAAAACCATCAATCACTGCAGCAAACACATACAGCTACTACAACATCAATTACTACACCAATTACTACAACATCAATTACTACAAGGGAAAACCAAAAAAAAAAAAAAAAAACGACAAATAAAAACGCTATCCATAAAACTATTACTACAATAATACATTCTAGGGCTACACTACAACCATTTCTACTACTACTATTTGTATTACAACAACTAGAACAAGCGTTGTGTTACTATTACAACTACTATTTGTACTACAACAACTAAAAATATTACAAACATTACTTCTAGAAGTAATACAAACAGTATTACTTCTTCCACTATACTAGGCCACTATTAAAAGCACCCGCTGTGTTCCGTACATTTTTAGGGGGGGGGGGGGGTGCACTACCCCTCAGTAACTGCTCCACGCCCCACGCCGTCGCGTTGTTCTCACCTGCGGAGCATGAGTTTGGGGTTCTTGGCAACGTACTGCTCCACCAGGTCGTTGAGCAGGGTCTTCAGGATGTCGGTGAAGTACTCCAGCTTGCCGTGCAGGGCCACGGTCAGCAGAGAGGCCACATACGCCCGGTCCCTGGGGGAGAAGGTCCGCTGGCTCTCCAGGGTGTGGATAAACTGGGACAGGAAGCACGCATGGAGAGGACAATTAACGGTGGAACACTGGAGTGACTCATTTTTTTTTTTTTTTTTTTTGGTTTAAGCAGTGCAGGTAAATACAACATTTGGCAGAACAGAAACTGCTGGCAAATGGCTGGTTATAGTCCATTTATATACAACCCATGCATTCATTCCTTTGAAAAACTAACAAATTTAAGCTTTCAAAATGTATTTAATTACTATTAAAACTACAGACATAAAATGCTTAAAATGACTTATAACCTTCCAACAGCATGAAAATTACAAAACAGTGGTAGATTTTCCCCCGGTAATACACTCCGCTGCAACAGCCTTCATTTTGATTCCACAAAATAGAAAGCACTCCTGCAATTACTGTGTGAATGCGGTTGTGGTTGCAGACAACTGGCCATTCCAAATTATGGTGGAACTAGACATGTTGGGCGCCAAATTCATAGAAAGAAAAATAATTAATAAAATTACTGCATTTATAAAACTGAGGAAATATCTGTAGTGTAGTTGCTGTGTTTGCTATTAAGGTTAAAGGGATTTAAATCACCCATATCTGGGTGTGTAAAACTTAAGGGGAGAAGCACTAGCATTTTACACAGCATTAAATCAGTACCGTTAACAGCTTCTATTATACCCAGCATAACTCAGTATAATGTCATTGCATGCCACATGTAATTAACTGTAAAAATGCTCTAAATCTGTAGCCAGCTCTCATCTTCGTCTTACCATGTGTGAACATGCACTACACACAGAAAGTCATTTCTTTGTGAAATCACTGGCAAGGTAAGTTTTCATAGCAAGGCGGAGGCACTTGCAGGCTGCTTATCTAAATGCTTGGGATGCACCTACTACACGTTTTTCCTTGGGGCTAAAAAAGTATTCACTCTAATTTCCCTATGCAGATTTAAATTCTTTAACTTGATTCTTCCACTGACTCTTCTTGTAAAGTGTCCTGGGATGTTCAAATGAACTTGAATTGTATTTTTTTATTTTATTTTCTTGTTGTATTGATCAATAAATGCCCTTCCAACCAAAAAACACCTAGTCCCAACCAAAGTACGCAAATTGAAGTCTTCACTCCTTCGAGTGCCCCCGCCCCCCATAGCTAGCGATCATAGCGGGACAGATGAGGAGCGCTCGTCACCTTGGTGAGGAAGAGCTTGCTGTTGAGCAGGTTGGAGAGCTGCACCAGGCCCTGCTCCACCGTCTGCCGCCGGCACTCTTGCACGTCCAGGTCCCGGCGCAGTGGCGACTCCCGGTGGCCGGGGAAGAAGATGCGCTCGGCGTACATGCGGTAGTCCAGGAAGGGGATGCCAGAGCCCACCAGGTCACTGGACATGTCCATCATCTCCGTCATCAGGTCTGGGGAGAGACCATGGGGGAGAGCGGGTGTCACGTCGGCGCTGGGACATGGCGGTTGCCATGGAAACAAACGCCACGGGCTTTCCGGGTGGAATTATAGTTAGGGATATATAGTACAGTTGGTGAACTGCTCTTATAACAGAAAAGTTGTAGGTTCAAATCCCAGCAGGGGCACCACCATAGCATCCTTGAGGAAAGGTATGTAACCTTCATTGCTGCAGTAAAATATCCTGCTGTATAAATGCATAGTAGTAAAAATAACCTGTGCAAGTTGCACTAGAGGACATCCGTTAAGCAAATAAATAATTCAGTGCAATGCATGCTATAAGACCAGAACTGTCTAGTATGCTCTGAGGTTACGTGAAAATATATCTTTGGGTTTTTGCCAAAATGCAATTATACATATATCCAAATATAGAGCAAAAAGCAGAGTGTTTAGGCGTACTCCTCTTTGTTATAGGAGAGGTATGGCCTCGCTCACCGGTGAACTCCTTTTTGCAGCGGTCTCTCACGCTGGTCTCCAGGTTCTCCAGTTGAATCTGAACCTTCTTGTAGTCCCTGAGGGCCTGCTTGCTCTTCCTCCTGCCAAAGCCACACCACCCAGTCCCGCCCAGGGGAAACGCGCATTTACCAACCACAACCACCACCCAAAGCACACTTTCAGGAAAAATTGGTTTCCTTAAAACGTTTCTCGTCACAGGATGTAAAAATGTGAATCAATGAGCCAAAAACTACCAACTGAACCTGACAACACATTGCTGAGAGAGTTTTGGGAGAGACTTTTTTTTGCTACTCTGAGGTTCTGGGTTTATGTAAGGCTGGATGTCCTTCAAAACACATGGACTTTACTGTTCCACTGAGGCGGGAAAAACTGGAACATTCTACTAATTAAAATATTGGTAGCAAACATTGAATGCTCTCTCTGTAAGGGTTCTGTAGTAATGTCATGTCAGTATAGACCATGAAAAATGCTTAATGGTGAAGTTTATGATTGTTAAAATTAATTCTAACTGTTATGTTAAACAATGTTTTGGTCCTTCAATTGTTGCTTTTGTCACACAGCTCAGTGCACAAATACTACCTTTAACATGAAATTAACACAAAGAACATGGCAAAACACCAACAGGTTCTCTTAGATTCATAGAGAGCTAAATCTAATTAGTTAGCCAACTAGCATGCCAAATGTAAGATCAGACAGGCCTTCACAGCATAACAAACTATAATTTCTAGTTCCAATAGATGACTCTCCACTACATTACTGACAAGAAAACAAGAAATGTGGGAATGTAACTTGCACCACACTACAACAGTATTGCTGTGGAGTGAACAGCTATAGAGTTCTGAGAAAGCAGACTGGCTGCTGGCTGTGTCTGTAAAAGAATTTAACGACATTAAACGCTAATGGACACAGCCTTGACTGCACTGGCCAGCACTATGGAGCATAATGCTGCGATATCATTTGCAGAAATAATATTAGAGCTGTTAAGATCCAAAATCTTTCTGTCACGTTACCAAATTTAGTTAGTAACTGGGCATTGATTTTTACAAATGGACATTGATTTTTACAGTATTAGGTTTAACGCAGAAGGGAGTTTTACTGTGGAAAACCTCATGGACACCTTTCAGTAAATGCACCGACCCTTTGGGAGAGGAAGTTGAGAATTCAAGAGAGGAATACTTGGGCGCACCTGTATATGAGCACGATTATGAGCACGATCAGGGCCACGATGGACGCCCCCACCCCAACGCCGATCTGGGCCTCCAGGGGGAAGGTGGACTGGCTCTGGGTGTCGTACTGCACCTTCCCCAGCGAGAAGTTCAGGTTCCCCATCTGGACCTGCCCAGGGAGAGAGAGCCGACACCCTTAAAACATAAATCAAAAGACGTGTAGCGTGGGGCTACTGGGTGGCCCGTCCTATTATGGCACTATTCTCGTGCGCGAATGGGCTCCATGGCCTGGTATGGAATCCTGACCACGGCAGTTCTGACTGTGGCTGGCGCTGGCATGGAAACATGAGGTTTCTGGTCAAGCTACTTTGGAGTTACTTGAAGTGCACTTTCTTGCTTTAGACCACAAACTAAGTTCCTTGCAAGCTTCCTCCGGTTAACAACTGTGCGAGCCGGACTTCGGAACAGGGGCACGATAAGAAGCGGAGGCTGACATCACATGCTTTGAAAAGCACATTTTTAGCCGCGCTCGCACGAGTCGAGAGTGGAAGTTACGGCACTGATAAAAATAGGATTGGGCATTCCATATTTGGCAGGAAAAAGAGGAGAAACCATACAAAATTGGGGCGCGTATTCCTGTGTTACACACCACTGCACAGGCATTTACACTCTTGTATACAAATATAAAATTAAAGGATGGAGGCACTCTAAATAACGGTCTGAAATAGATTCAATTCAACCTTAAATTTACATAAAGCCACCAACTACTAACCACATACCCATGATTCAACTACATGCCTTTGTCAAGCGTGACCCAACTTGCCTCGGTTGTCCCTCTTGACAAAAGCAAGTAGTCAAGATGTCAGGACATGGTGAATAATTGGCGGCTGCATTTAAAATGAGCCAAAACTTCAGAACGTGGTTAAAAGCCGGTAACTCTAGCAGCGGGTGGCCACGTATCAAATTAAACGCGGAATAAAAACGCTTCGGACGACAATTCCCGGTGCCTCCGCCCTTTCATTTCACATATCCGCGCCGTTCTTGGCGGGATTCGGCGCCCATTATTCTATGGCATTTTGAGCGGCTCTGCGTCTCTCGGGATGTTTTCTCGACTCTCGTTTGTATGCCCGGGGAGGATGACGCCGAGCACTCACGGTAAAGTCTGGGAGGGGCTCGGCACCCTCTCGCTTCCTGCCGGGCCCCGGGGAGGGTTGCTGGGGTGGGGGTTCGCAGTAAAGGTGGTTCCTGGTGAGAGTCTTCACCGAGCACACCCCCTCCCCAATCAGAGCCACCACCTCCTCCTTAAAGATGGCCAGGTCCAGGTTCTCCCCCTGTACACAGGCCATACCACAGACGGACAAACAGTTCAGATGTACGAGTCATAGGCAAAGCGTACACCGGACATATACTAAAGTTCATATCACCAAGGTTTTGGGAAGGGAGGATCAAGTTCCAGATGTTGTATATGGTAGCAAACCACTGAGGAACATTTTCATAGAACATTATAATAAAACAGACTTGTGTCTAACGTCACAGCTAGTTCAAGTACTGTCCAAAACCTTTTGTCTTTCAGTGATAAATAATCACAACCAAACTGCTTATATAACTGAAATATTGTACTCTGCCACTATGGATGATGATCAAATTCAGGTAAGCATGCCTTCATTTTGTAAAAAATTAATTAAAACAATGGCACACTCTTTAAACCAGGGTTTTCCCAAACCGGACCTGGGGACCCCCTGTGTATGCTTGTTTTCGTGGCAACCAAAGTTGCAATCCCAGAATTTTAACAAGCTGTTAATTTTTCTTAATTAGGTGCTTGTCATGTTAAGAGGAATTATTTACCCTCTTAAGCCACATTATATCAGAAATAGCTATAGATGCCATGTAGAATAAACACCACATGTTCACATGTGCTTATTGTGCTATATTATTTTAAAAAGATAAGAAAATTATTTAACAGATGCATTTAAAGACTGATTTGAATCAATAGGCTCCTAATTGGTGAAAGTGTGGACACATGGCCACTAAAACTAACCATTTGGTAGATAATGAAGAATTAAAAGCAAATGATAATGAGCCAAACCTGCATTGTGTTAATAAGCTTAAAGAAAAAATTATGAGTTAAACACCTACGAATTAGGACAACCTAATTAGGATCCTATTGATTCACTTCACTCTATAATTTGAGTGAAAATACATAATTTTGTAACCTCTTTTTATGTAATTGTTGCAATATAGCACAATAAGCACAACGTGAACATGGGGAGTTTATTCTACATGGCATGCACAGCTATTTCTGACATAATGTGGCTTAAGAGGGTGAATAATTCCTCCAAACATGAAAAGCACCTAATTAAGAAAAATTAACATCTTAAAATTCTGGGATTGCAACTGTGGTTGCAACGAAAACCAGCATACACAGGGGGTCCCCAGGACCGGTTTGGGAACCCCTGCTTTAAACCATCCCGCCCAGGGTGATTATGTTGCAGGTCAGTGATGATGCACAATAAATGCTGGATTATAACTATGAATGACGACTGCAGCCTAAGAACACAAGTGTATTTAATAATGATGAGCAAATATGCAGAGGAAATGTAAAGATCTAAGAAGAAAACCATTTCCAAAACACAACAAAGCATGGCTGGTGCCCTAATAAATCTGTACTACTTGAAAAAACAAGAGGAAATTAATTCATGGAGCAGGCCGCACACAACGTATCCTGAGGCCAAGGTTTGCTAACTGCTGGTGTACACAGCACATGATAAAAATGGCACAACCATAATAATTGTGAAGAGGCCATGTACGTAGATGAAAGCTCCTGAACCGGAGCGTGTGCGGTGCTTTTCACCTCCACGGAGATGATGCTCCCTGGCTTGTAGCGGTAGGGCTTGCTGGGGTCGTGCTGGTTGAGCGGGTGCAGGATGGGGTTGAGCTCGTAGCTGAAGGAGCCGCGGCTGACCGAGTCGAAGTCGAAGCGCAGGTTGTCCAGGAGGAACTCCACCCGCACCTGGGCGTGGCGCACGTGCGCCTCCACCGCCGGCGTCCTGCACAGGATCAGGGAGGTGGTGTTCACCTCGCAGCGCTCCACGAACTGAGGAACAAAAAAAAAAAAATCACCGCGACTGAGAAACAGGACATGAAAATCACTCGGACACAGAGAAACGGGAGATGAAAATCACTCGGACACAGAGAAACGGGAAATAAAAATCACTCGGACACAGAGAAACAGGAAATCAGCCAGACATCATCACAGAAGAGAATTTCCACAGCAGATCATTGAGCTCTAAAAACACATGTGCAAACACACGATTTGCTGCATGCGACCGGTTGGTTACTTGGTGTGGATGTCCTAAACCTGGAAAATGTGTTGTCATATAGCTTAATCAACAATTTAACTCAAAACCATGTCCCAGGCACGTCTGAGATGAGATGATGAATTAGAAAGACAACAGATGGTAACCGTCATCAATTTTGGCTTTGAAAGACATTTGCAAATAATATTGTATTGTTTTCATATAACTGACAAAAATTTGCTGTCAACTTCTCATATACACGATACACACACACACTTTAAAAAAAAATTATTATTAAAAGCACAAAGAATAAAGTAAAACATTATTGTGCTATTGGCTATATGAGAATCAGCAATATTTTCAGAAATAGGGATGACCCTGGTGGAAGGACGGTATGGTAGTTCCTCAGCTAGCGTGTATTAAATCTGAGGGTGCCTGCCTTTTGCTCCCCTTTCGCATAATTTGCTCGGAGGGGATGCAGGTTTACCTGTTTGACAGAACAGAGGGCCCCTTCCGGACAGCCAGGCTCTGGAACAATTCGACGACGCCTCCACAGCAGCCTGTCCCCTGCCCCCGCCGCCTCCCTGCCGGTGCTCCTCCTCCTCCTGCTCTGGGAGGACTCGAACGGGGAGACGGTCACCTGAATCCGAGGCTCCTGCACTACGTCCAGGTTATGGCCGGACACGTGGATCACCCGCCCACCACTGATTGGACACAGGTGTGGAGTGACACAGGATTAAGAAATGCACGCCCCGTCTAATCAATCACAGGACAAACAAGTATTATTTGTGAAACAGTAAAAATGTAGAGGCTGTGTACATAGGAGCATAAGCTGAGCCCTATAGTCAAAGATTCGAGCCTTGGCTCAATCATCAGTCCACTATGACTAGGAGTCCAGAGGGGGTGCAGTTGACCTCATGCCACCGGGGGATAGGGTGTTTTAAGTTGGCCACAGATCTTCAGGTTAACATTGCATTACTTCCTCCAAAAGACCGGCAGGCGCCCGCAGGCTAATGTTACAAGTGAGAGAATATTACATTTACAATTACACTCACTTATCAGACACTCTTGTCCAGATCAGCTTACACACGTGGAGAACATTTCTTTTAGTCTCAGGAATACAAAAGTGCGATATCACACGAAGGCCCTTTATAACCCTATATTAACATGAGTGAACTGAACAAACCAACAATTAGTATTGTTAATTGTAAACAAAAGTAAAAAGCACCGTTCGGATAGCCCATCTTAAATATGCCTGTCCACCATTAGTCCCCAGCTCTGTCCTGTAATACTTGCAAGTGAATGTATCAGAGGAGACCACATGCTTCACCTGCAGTGCTGCTGGTGTGGCGAGTGTGTGGCATCAGTGATACAACTTGAGAGGCACAATTGGTAATTAAACAAAAATACAACAGTGAAAACATAAGAATATACTAAAGAGTGTAAAGGGTGTGGAGGGAGGGAGGGAGGGACAGAAACTATGGAAGGTCCAGAGAAAGTACCTGAGGAAGCTTTTTGAGGGTGCTGCCAGTGTGATGTTGGGGTCAGGGGTGTAGTGATAGGTTGATTCCAACAGGTGGCGCTCGCTGCTACCGTATCGCACTGTCACGCGGTGTTCCCCAGTCGTGTTGCTGGCGCCAGTGACACACTCGATGCTGCCTTCCTGGATTTCAGAAGAGCTGGAGAAATTAACAGGGGATAAATGAGAGTCGAGTGATCCTTACACTGAAAGCATTTGTTCTTTTGTAATTTTGTCACCAATCGCTCGACAGAGAGCCATTAAGGGACGTGCAGACATGGGGGGCGGATACTGACATGAGACACGGGACAGTTCCGACCACGACGCTGACTTCGCTGGGTCGTCCGGTGAGCAGGCCCTGCCCAGCGATGGTCAGAGAGGTGCCCCCTGATTTCGGACCCCTCTGAGGGGACACCTGTGTCACAATGGGGTCCTGAAGGGCAGACACGGTAGAGGAAGGCGTCACAAAGAAAAAACAAACCATAAAGGTATAAAATCAGCAGTGAAAAGCGTGCTGCGAGTACAGCTATGTGGATATGTGCGTGTGTGCACGTGTGTGTCTCGGTGTGAGTGTGTATATGGTAGTATGCTAGATAGCATTTGTTTTAATTTAATTGGGAGTAAAAGCAATGACTGTGTAAACAGTGCATTACCAAACAGCAGGAAGTGGACGTGTGACCGTGCGACAGACAGCATGCCCTCTTCTTTACCTGGTAGCTGAACTTTTGGCCGGAGGCGCCGTACTCTCCACCGCTCACTTCCACCGAAACCTGACCGTTCTTCTCCACCCCGCTGGGCCCCGTTTCGCACACAATTCTGCAGGAAAACGAGACAACGCGGTATATCAGCCAGGATCGTGATCGGTCAAACGAGTGAAGCAGACGCACGCGTTCTGAAGGGGAAAAGAGGAGCCAGAGCGCAGAAAAGCTCGATGATCGCCTTCCCAATCACGCGGAGAAGCCGACCTTTCCCGCCCACCCCCCTACCCTCGCAGAGGCCCTACCTGGAGGAGACCTCGTAGCGGCTGGGGAGGACGGTGCATGGAACCCCCGCCACGGTGACAGAGTCCTGGATGTCCTGGGCCTTCTGTCCCAGGTTGGAGCCAGAGATGGTGATGACAGTGCCCCCCTCAACCAGGCCAGACAGAGGCTCGATCTGCCACAGAGACAAAACACAACATCACCCTCCAGAGCTTCGCCCCCTTTCAAAACAAAGCCAACATTTGTTTGGGTAGCAGACAAAACAGCACCACTGTCTATTTATGCATCTGTTTAAAATGTCTAATTGGTGTTGACAATCAAATGAGAATGCTAAACAAGTCCATTAATAGCTGGGGTTCCCAAACTGAAGGCTCTAAAATGTCCACAGTCTGACTGAGGATCCCAACCCCAGCAAAACTGAGCAGGTATTTAACACACTAGTGGAAGCATATCTTACTTACTAAAAAGGGATGTCATATTTAAAATCGCATATCTAAAAAGGGATGCCATTTATCACACATCTATTTGCTCCAAAATAAAAATGCAATAATTACAATGATCATAACTGTAATTCATGAAACAAGACATAAGACATTTTTTAAATATTAAAAAGGGGAAGTTTTTTTTGTTCATATATAATTTTACAGTTTTTACAGATGACCCCTGGGAGCCCTTTTTTTTCTTTCTTTTTTTTGCAGACCCCAGTTTGTGACCCCCTGATTTATAGAAGGTGGCCAGACTCACAAAGTGTATGACAGGGGCGGGGCATGTCTGCGCTATCTTCTCTGCGCAGGAGTCCCTGTAGAGGCAGGAAGAGCGGGTTCCCCCACACCACACGCAGCCGTACTTCTGGTCCGCCGTGTGGCAGTGGCTGCAGTCTGACCGCCCCACCGAGCAGTTGTACAGAGTCACTGTGGGACAGGGTAACAACCAATCAGCAAGAGAGGCAGGGCACACAGCTCACACTGTTCTGACAGAGTCACAGTCAGCTCATACTATACCCAGAGTCACATTCAGTTCTCACAGAGTCACAGTCAGCTCATACTATACCCAGAGTCACATTCAGTTCTCACAGTGTCACAGTCAGCTCATACCATACCCAGAGTCACATTCAGTTCTCACAGAGTCTCAGTCAGCTCACACTATACCCAGAGTCACATTCGGTTCCCACAGAGTCACAGTAAGCTCATACTATACCCAGTCACATTCAGTTCCCAGAGTCAGTCAGCTCATACTATACCCAGAGTCACATTCAGTTCCCAGAGTCACAGTAAGCTCATACTATACCCAGTCACATTCAGTTCCCAGAGTCACAGTCAGCTCATACTATACCCACAGTCACATTTTGTTCCCACAGAGTCACAGTCAGCTCATACTATACCCAGAGTCACATTGAGGTCCCATAGAGTCACAGTCAGCTCATACTATACCCAGAGTCACATTCAGTTCCCACAGAGTCACAGTCAGCTCATACTATACCCAGAGTCACATTCAGGTCCCAGAGAGACAGTCAGCTCATACTATACCCAGAGTCACATTCAGGTCCCCCAGAGTCAGTCGGCTCATACTATACCCAGAGTCACATTCAGTTCCCACAGAGTCAGTCGGCTCATACTATACCCAGAGTCACATTCAGTTCCCACAGAGTCACATTCAGTTCATGCTGTTCCCACACAGAGTCACAGTCGGTCGGCAACTGTTACAGCTGATGGCCAAAAGGTTTACCCACGACTGCTTGATGACACGTGCTTACCGTACAGGTCTTGGGCGCTGTCCACATGGAAGGTGTTTCTCCTCTTCACATAGACCATAGCGTTGTACTCTTCCTGGAGAGCTGAATAAGAGTACTGCAAAAACCAGCAAAAAGAGAGAACCACAGTCAGAAACCTGGTGTCTAGAAAAGGGATTTATAAATGCAATTATTACAGTGAGAAGCTTCAAAGCAATGAACAGCTCATAGTTACAGCTCAAATAGTATAGTAATTAAAATATATATTACTATGAGTAGTTGAAAACTCCACAGCAATGATTATTTAAGAAATACAGCTAAAATAGCACAGCAGTTCAGTAATAATAATTATTATTATTACAGAGTAATGAAAACTACTGTAATGGGACAGCTCAAATACAAATACTACTGAAATAGTAGAGAAGTTCAATTCCTATGAATTTGAAGGGTGCCAATGGCTAACCCGTCATAAAATTTTTATCCAACATCAATATTTATATGAAGGTGCAAAATGGTCCGCAACTCCAAAAAAAGAGATCTACTACTCATACTATAATTATGACACTGATTTATCGTGCAAAGTAAAGTACACAATGCTGACGCGTTTTGACAGTGTCTTCCTCAGAGCATTGTGGCAGCATTGTGTACATTACTCTGCACGATAAATCAATTACTGTCATAATTATATGAGTAGTAGATCTCTTTTCTGGGAGTTGCGGACCATTTTGAACCTTCATATCCATATATACCCTGGGACCAACACCCCAACCCACCAATTCAGAAAGGGCTTCTAGTGGTGTCAGCAGCCCATCTTCAGTTGTATCAATATTTATATGTAGGCTATTTTTTGAAGTTTATAATTGTATATGGTCCCCAGAGACAAAGCCTTGTTTGACACACGGACACATCAGTAGGAGTTTAAAAAGACGTCCAAATAAACGCCCTCCTGGGGTTTATTATCATAGGTTATGCTTAATGGACTAAACCAGGAGGACTAAGTATTACACATGACGTGAAATATCACACTAAAACCAAAATGAGACAGAAGATAACTTTATTCATTCTCATCCAGAACAGAGCGATTGCTGTATGTAAACTGGAGATTGGAGACGGTCTGACCTGGTGTGATTGGCAGGTGATGTAGAACACGGAGGGATCCACGTGGTCCATTTCAACATACGAGTCCACCACGACCGTGCGCCCCTCAATCACCAGCACACACTCGTAATCCAGATCCTTATCCTGCACATGCAAAGTACCATGGTGAGCCAGATTTATCCTACAGACATTAGCGCTGCACAGAACGGAGCATGACCCTTATTTGCAGCTCAAATTAACTACTGCAGTATTCAAGAAATGACTCATGTAACATGAATATTTAAATAGAGAAATAAATTACCTACTGACTGTACGATTCAAGAAAGGATTCATGTAACAGGAATAGTTCAATAGAGGAATAAATGACTCATTTACTGTATGATTCAAGAAAGGACTTATATATAATTCACTTAAGTAGCCTATTAACTACTGCAGAAAAAAATAATCTGTCAAATCTGCCCCATCTTCCATAATTCATCCAGCAGGGGTGTAGTATTGCATCTGACAAATAAAGCTCTTACTATTAACCCTTATATCAGATTTGGGTTAATTTGACCCGATGCATGCCTCTTAAAAACCAGTTAAGGTTTTTTTTTATTTATTTTTTTTGCATCCTCACATTATATGACTATTCCTAATTTGTTGGGATTAAATTGTGAACATGCAATAAAAATAATGCTATGTTTTCAAAAGTCCTGTACCAACTCTGTATACAAAGGTGTTGTGTGGGGTCATTGTGGGGTAGCTGTATAAAATGTAAGAAAATATACAGCCTTTTTTATTTGTTATCTCTGATCTTTTGTGGGTGATTCTGGTGGCACTTTCCCATACAGGTCTTCACGATCTTTCACTTACCTCAGGCTCTAAATTGAGATGTTTCATCACAGATTTGTAATATTTAGGGATAAAAGGGTAGTCAATTGGGCGACACACAAAAGGTGAAAGTGTAAATATTTTTCTATTACAATACTTTTGTGTCAGTTTAAACTTTTGGGGTCAATTTAACCCAAAACATAAAAGGCATCATAACATTTCTAAATAATGAGGGTTAACATTACTTGGAAAAGTCAGATTTTGCGTGCGCTTCACCTGGAAAAGGTGAAGGTTCCGGCCCACCAAGGTGATTCTCCTCTCAGCTCTGACGGGCAGGAAGGAGGAGCCCTGAACCTTCTCCACGCAGGGGCAGGCCGGCGCCCCCCAGCTCACAAAGGAGCCCTCATCCCCCTGTGCTCATAACATACACACGCAGGCCGTTAAAACACTCCTTACCGTTTGTGATGTGTGCCACGCCCTCCAACAAAAGATCCACCCGCCCTCCCACCAACTTAAATGTAAAAATCCCACCAGCTGGAAATAATCATGCCTGATTAGGCATCACCCAGTCATTCATTTTCTTGTTTATGAAATGAAAGAATATTATGAAAATAATTTGTTCCATCTGTAAAGAGTGCACATAATTTTATTTAGTTCCTGAAAATATCCTACAAAATGGCTTCTCATGCTTCAAAAAGTACTCTGCACTTTTCCATTCATCTCCTTTCCAACTCGATAACTGATCGTTTCTGCATTCCTGTGGACTGTTACGCATTACAAAGTGTTAAGGCTCAGATGAAGCTTAGATGAAAGCGACAAGTTAAAAGATGATCAAATAATATAACAGTCAAAAAAACCCAGCTGGCCCTGAGGCAGCCAGATATTTTTTTTGACAGTTCAGTTCTCCAGGCAGTAATAATGTCAATAACAATACAAACCAAATAATAATAATGGTAATAATGATATGCACACAGTGAGGAAACAGACCTCTGGGTAACGGCAGGGTGGAGTTTTGTGGGGGCAGAACCGGGGGGGGATTACGGACTGTCCTGTCTGCGGGGGACCGGCACTGAGACCGCCCTGGCCGCGGGGGCCACAGCAGCTTGGACTCACCGGCAGGTAAAAGTCGGAGGAGTCGTACTGGTAGTCCAGCTCAGAGTCGGGTTCAGAGTCGCGTAGGTGGGGGTAGGAGGGGTGGGCCTGGTCGGCGTCTCCGTCCCCAGAGAGTACGGCGGCCGCCGAGAATGAGGCGGTGTCATTCTCCGCTGCGGCTTCCGACGCCTCCACCTCTTCCTCGGGCCAGAGGACCGACTCGCCCTCGCCATCTCTGTCCTCTCCCCGCTCCACGACCTCTGGGAGTGCCGTGAGGGGAAGGGGAGGAGGGACCTCCGTCGGGTGCGGGCTGAATGCGTCGTCAGAGTCGGCCGGCGCCCCCAGCGGGAAAGGGGTGTCGTCGGTCGGAGGCGGGCCCACGGGGGAGGGCTGGTTGTCGCTGGGAGGCTCGGCCAAGGATTGGGCGTCTTCCATTGGTTGGGGGCTGCCAGTCGTTGGGTCTGTCATGGTTTCCATGGCTGGGTATGCTGGGGGTGGAGCCGGGGAGGTGGGCGGGACAACGCTTGGGGGCTCCGGCACCCCCATAGTGACAGGCAACTCCTCCTCTACGGCTTCCACTGCTTTAGTGCTGGTTGACAGGGCCTCATCACCTCCAGTGCCCAGGAGCTCCTCCAAGGTCGTTTCGTCAACTGAAAGGCTGGTGGCTTCTGTGGGCAGTGTAGTGGATCTTATGGCTGCCGTGGGAGGTGGAGGGGCAGGCATGGTTGTGGGTGGAGGGGTGGTGGGCATTGTTGTCGGCTCTGGGGTGGTGCTGGTTGGAGGTAGTGTGGTCGTCGCTGGCTCCTCTGTGGTGACATCAGTAGTGGTGGCCTCAGTGGTGGTGTCGGTTGTTGTTGCTGTGGTGGTGGTGGCGGTTGTTGTTGTGGTGGGCGCTTCGGTGGGTGGGATTGTGGTGGGGGCCAGAGTTGTGGTCGGGGCAGTCGACGTGAGCTTAAAGGCTCTGGTTGTTGGCGGCGCTGAAGTAGGAAGTTTGAACTGGTAGTTTTGGGAATAGTAGGAAAGACAGGGAGGAGAAGGAGGGGAAGACAGACAGAAACCAGCAAAACAGAAATAAAAACATACAATGAACATAAAAGCCAAAAAAGGAAAACAAATCTGAGAACGGTACAAAACGTGGACCCAGTGGTTATCGGTTTCACACAGGATTATTATCAGTGAACACACAGCACATGCACTCATAAGGTTTTGGATGATGAGGCAGTGACACACATGATGAATGTGTTAAATCTTTTTTATGCTCGCATTACTTGTTTTTGGGAACATGAAAGTATAATATGAATATAAAAAGATTAGGCCAATGTTAAGAGTAAATGCAATAACCTACCTGTGTATTGATTCACTCAACATTCATCTATAGCTATTAGCTACCCTTTTTTCCCATCCAAGTCAACCTTTCTCCCTGCCTAGAAAAACCATGTCCAAACCATGTCCACATACTCATCAGGTAAATTATTTAAATGCAACCAATTTCTATGTCATAGGTGGCCAACTCTTAAAGGTCTTAAAGAGCTGCAGAGCGTGCTGGTTTTCATTACTACTCAGCAGTTAATGAAGCACTTCACCCTGGCAGCTCATCTCAGCTGGTTTCATGGGTTGAAATTACTTTCTGACTTTCTAGTGATTTTAACAGACTGGTTTTCTGAGACCAGCCACCCCCGTTCAACAGTTCTACAGTATAGTTTTATTCCAAACCTCACGGGCTATGACTGGCCATTACCGACGCTGCCCACTTACGTGTTCATTGTAAATGATCACCCCCTCCTCGCAGGTGGGCTTGTGGGTGCACGAATGCTGGTGGATGCACCAATTACAGCCCCAGCGGCTAGTCACACAGCCACGGCACCTGTAGCAGGAGACGGAGAGTAAGAGGGAGGTGGAGCATCAGAGGGAGATGCAGAGTGAGAGGGAGGCAGAGAGTGAAAGAGAGGTGGAGCGTCAGAAGGAGACGGAGAGTGAGAGTGAGACAGAGAGTGAGAGGGAGGTGGAGCATCAGAGTGAGACGGAGAGTGAGAGGGAGGTGGGGCTTCAGAGTGAGACGGAGAGTGAGAGAGAGGTGGAGCATCAGAGGGAGACGGAGAGTGAGAGGGAGGTGGAGCATCAGAGGGAGATGGAGAGTGAGAGGGAGGTGGAGCATCAGAGGGAGATGGAGAGTGAGAGGGAGGTGGAGCATCAGAGGGAGACGGAGAGTGAGGGAGAGGTGGAGCGTCAGAGGGAGACGGAGAGTGAGAGAGAGGTGGAGCATCAGAGGGAGACAGAGAGTGAGAGAGGTGGAGCATCAGAGGGAGACAGAGAGTGAGAGAGGTGGAGCATCAGAGGGAGACAGAGAGTGAGAGGGAGGTGGAGCATCAGAGGGAGATGGAGAGTGAGAGAGGTGGAGCATCAGAGGGAGACAGAGAGTGAGAGGGAGGTGGAGCATCAGAGGGAGATGGAGAGTGAGAGAGGTGGAGCATCAGAGGGAGACCGAGAGTGAGAGGGAGGTGGAGCTTCAGAGGGAGACAGAGAGTGAGAGGGAGGTGGAGCATCAGAGGGAGACAGAGAGTGAGAGAGGTGGAGCATCAGAGTGAGACAGAGTGAGAGAGGTGGAGCATCAGAGTGAGACAGAGAGTGAGAGGGAGGTGGGGCTTCAGAGGGAGACGGAGAGTGAGAGGGAGGTGGAGCATCAGAGGGAGACAGAGAGTGAGAGAGGTGGAGCATCAGAGGGAGATGGAGAGTGAGAGAGGTGGAGCATCAGAGGGAGACAGAGAGTGAGAGGGAGGTGGAGCTTCAGAGGGAGACAGAGAGTGAGAGGGAGGTGGAGCATCAGAGGGAGACAGAGAGTGAGAGAGGTGGAGCATCAGAGTGAGACAGAGTGAGAGAGGTGGAGCATCAGAGTGAGACAGAGAGTGAGAGGGAGGTGGGGCTTCAGAGGGAGACGGAGAGTGAGAGGGAGGTGGAGCATCAGAGGGAGACAGAGAGTGAGAGAGGTGGAGCATCAGAGGGAGATGGAGAGTGAGAGAGGTGGAGCATCAGAGGGAGACAGAGAGTGAGAGGGAGGTGGAGCTTCAGAGGGAGACAGAGAGTGAGAGGGAGGTGGAGCATCAGAGGGAGACAGAGAGTGAGAGAGGTGGAGCATCAGAGTGAGAGAGAGTGAGAGGGAGGTGGGGCTTCAGAGGGAGACGGAGAGTGAGAGGGAGGTGGGGCTTCAGAGGGAGACGGAGAGTGAGAGGGAGGTGGAGCATCAGAGGGAGACAGAGAGTGAGAGGGAGGTGGAGCTTCAGAGGGAGACGGAGAGTGAGAGGGAGGTGGAGCGTCAGAGGGAGACGGAGAGTGACGCGAAGGGTTCATTCCATCACTATTTTCAATCCTTGCATTGTTTCCTCGCTCCTTAGCTCCACCCAACAGAGGACACGAGGAAAGGATGCTAGGATGAGATACTAGGACGGGGGAATCGAGGCAACATGCATTAGGCAAATGGAACGTCCTTACCCAGTCAAGCATCAGCGTCATATTATGCCTACGCGTTTATCTATAATGCTTTTTAGCCTCTTTTTTCATGAATAAATGTGGCTTTTGTTAGTCACAAAGAATGAGTGTCATTATGGATTAAAGCGCTTTATAATAAATGTAAAGGAACGATAAAAATAGATTTGTGTAGGGGTGTACCCATTACGTGGAAGATCTGGAGAGTTGGATAATTTAGACACGTCACGCGTTCCAAGAAAAGGCTTCCGCAAAGGCTACACTTTTGTTTCCTAGCTGAAGCATCCTCCAGGACCCTCCTCATTCCTCGCTCCTCCGAGCAGCATTTAGCCGTTTGGAATGTCCTTAAAGATGGCGAACCTCTATCAATTTCCCGACCAGGCGAGGACCGAGGACACGAGGACCGTTAAAATAAGCGATTGGAATGAACCCGAAATGTCAGAGAGGCGGATAGTGAAAGGGTGACGGAGAATGAGAGGGAGGCGGAGCATCAGAGGGGCGTGGAGAACAGGTAGGAGTGTGGTAGGCCACACCGAATCACAGCACAGAGAAGGGTGCCAACTCCCCGATGGTGGTTACAGGAGGGAAAATATACAAGAAGGTCAGTCACTTAATTGAATTGTATTTGGTTATTTATCAGTGTGGACCCTGAAAAAAATCCCCAGGGAGTGCAGGGGATAATTAACTGAGTATAATTAACAGAGAAGGGAGTTAAAAAAAAAAAAAAAAAAAACAGCCCTATCTACCCAGGGGCCCATCCCAGTATCCATGCAACTAAAAACCTCAAAGTGCATAATAACACATTGCATCGTGACCAAACCTGTAGCTATATAAAAGCAACCACTAACATATCACTATGCAGAATAGGGGGATTATTGACGTGCATTATTTGCCTGGCAGATCTCCATTACCCTGGGCAACCTGGCTTTTTAACCATTCAAACAGTATAAAGTAATTCATGCATCTTTCTCAAGGGTACTATAACAGTGACCTATCTGGGGTTCGAACCCATGACCTTCTGGCTACAAATCCTGACCCGTAGCCGCATCACATTTTCCGGCGAGCCACACTCAAGCAAACAGATATATATTTGCACTCACGGCATGTTCCTGGAGAGCTGCTTGACCGCGGCGCAGTCGTAGAAGGTGAACGCTCTGGCGGCAACCGTGACGTTCAGGAAGCGGAGGGACAGGGTGACCGTGACTGAGTCTGCGGAGCGAGAAAACGACCCCGTCACGAGCCCGTAATTTACTACCCTCTCGCACGGCAACGCGCCCCAAATATTTAACAAAGATTATGTTGCTGGTGGGGAGCTTTGGCGCTGTCCGAGAATTGACCAAAAGCCTATTTTTAAAACGCAGACTAAGAATGAGAAACACAAACCGGCCACGTTTTAAAAATGCAAAATCAGGCTTGAGTAGAAAGCGGAGAAAAAAAGGGATTTAATATAACACACGTTCCTGAAAACAGAAAGAAAGGACAAGAAGTTAAAGTGTTTGAAATTCAGGAAACTGTGGGAAAACACGCAGTCGAGGGAGATGCAGGCCGGCCAGTCTCGCCCAGGAGCTGAGCGTTGTTATCACAGCCGAATTGTACAAACAAACCTACTATCTTCAGGAATGCTTTCATGAGAATCAGGCGCTATCGGAGTAGAGAGATGGGGGTACAGCCATTGGGGCAATTTTTCTATTTTTCTTTTTTTCTTTTTTTTTTTCTTTTTTTTTTTTCTCGAGTTTCAAATAACTTCAATAATCTGCAATCTCTCACTACATCTAAACCAAACCAGGAAATTTATCCCACATAGACAACCCCCTTAAACACATCACTGTATTCTTATTTTCTGTTATTGCTGTGGAAAAAAGTACATTGCACAAAGATTCCACAGGACTGTACATTAATATTTATATTTTGACGCCTTCCAAACTCCCATGCAATCTGAAGAATGCTAAAATTTTAAATGAAAATTACTAAAAGCGTTAAATTTAGACTCTTTTTGTCAAAATTATTCGAGTTGTGAGTTTTGACCGGTAGATTGCACACACAGTTCTAGTTCTCTGAAATATTACTCTTCTATTTCATGCAAATAGGATTGTACCCTTCTTCAAAAATGGTTGAGAACCCAGCACACAGCATACCAGGAAGCACACACACCCAACACTCAGCACCCCAATGAGCACACACACCTACACTCACCGTCTCCCGGGCGTATGGGCGGGACCTTATTGGCATCGGGGGAGAAGCATGTTACGCCAGCCTTGGAGACGGAGGCTGGGCTCTCGTTGTCATGGAAAAAGCAGGAGTAGGCCTCGTGCTCCTCCAGGCTAGGCAGCCCATGCACAGACAAGGAGATCTACGAGGGAGGGGGAGGGGAGTGAGATTTGTCAGATTGGATTCTGGGAAGAAAGGCAGTGCTTGTAAATGTTTTGAGAAGAAGTATAGTGTAATTAATTTACTTGAAGTGCAAGGGAAGGAGTAAATATAAAGACTGCTCTATTCCAGTTCAAGAGTACACCACCCCCCTTCAACTCCCCACGACTGTTATCCCTCATCGGAGCTCAGGTCCAATTATTTGTGATTTACATTGTTTTTACGTGCCTTAATGAAATGAAGTAGCCTGATAAATATCTTTCGTCTTGTGATATTATTCCAAAAATCAGTACTGAGACTGTTGGCTGGGCTAAAACTTCCATCCTAAGAAGATAAGAATGAATAACAGCACTACCTGCGTAAGGCATGCACCAGTGTTATTTTTGGGTCACACAGACGGATCGTGCGATCTATAGATACTGTTGCCTGAGATACCAGATACTGAGAGCCTATACTCCCCTCATGTCCCCCCCCCCCCCCCCCCCCTATTCTCCAAGGGCCCACTACTGGGTTACATACACTTCTCTTCTCCTCTCGGCTAATATTGGACGGGATCAAGGACTGGACCGTGAGACACTTTTGCTCCAAGTCAAAACTCCACAGCCATTGGCCTGGCTGCTCTCCACGATGGCATTCAGAGCGCTGACCACACCTGCCACAGAATGAGGGAGAGAGAGGGGCACACAGGTGAGGCAGTTTCACAGTAATCTTCCTTTGATATGTGTGGTTTTGGCAGAAAATATGATTTGCTTCAAATTGACAAATTTTATTCTGTACCCAGTTAATAGGCTTTCAAAGGCAAAGTAGGCATTTAACACAAGTGGTCCTTTTTGTGGTCCTGTAACTACGATTTTGTGAGTACTGAAAGTGAGTGGTTCTGTGAGTGTTGAATGTGAGTGCTTCTGTGAGCACGAGTTATGGTGCCAGAACTCACCTTCCCTCTAGGACACACCAGCCACAGTACGGGTCATGAGCAGAGAGACAGGACTGGCAGTCTAGGTGTTTGTAGCACTCAGCCACTGGCCTCTTCTCCAGCTGAAACAATGGGAGACATTATAACACAACAACAAAATACTATTAAAACAGCACTTTTCAAACAGGGTGCTCAAAGCACATTCCCACAAAGTGCATTATCGAAGGATGTGGTTTAAAAAAATAGAACAGTTGTTATGACAACAACAGTAACAACATTTCCAACTCATTAGGTATAGGTATTGCAGATAACACGACGCAATGCACAGAATCTGAGGGGAATCACAGAGGGCTGGTGATGAGTGGCCAAGGTGTTATCCAGAATATCTACCAACACCATTAGCCATTCATCCCATGTGCCGTGAAGGCCACTGACCATAGTGCTGGTCATGATGAAGAGGTGTTCCTTGGTCTGGTCCAGGAGAAGGTCACTACTGATGGGGACATTGGGTTGGATGGAGATGGTGTCATACTCCTCCACCTCACCATTGGGACCGAGGAAGACCTGTCAAACCACAAAAGACAGACCTCCATCAATACAGCCGGCTTTCTGGGATATTACAGAATCAAATATCCTGTCCCATTCAATGTTAATAATCAAATCTAAATGTTGTGAGTATTTAGAGCATCTGAATTCTGGGATCATAGGCATGCATTCTGAGGGATTGCATCAGTTCTGCAGATGGCAAGACTACTTGTACAAAGCTCAATGGTCACCTAAATAGCACCTAATATGTTTGTGTTCTCCCATCTGTCATCAGATTACCCATAAGGATCTTTCTTTGAGTTGTTCTGACATTATAATGAACAGACATAAAACAATCATATTGTACAATATTTAACTGTAAAAGATCCAAGCTGCTGACCAGGTTGGGTTCTCTTAAGGTGATACATTCAAGAAATGAACCTATGAATGTCAGGATGGAACTTTTAACGGCAAGCAACAAAGTTTCAACCCAGAAATAGCTCGGCCCAGCCCTCCAATCAACAGGCTTTTATGTTATTTGCAGGCGGTTAAAATTTCAGATCACTTGGTTTAATACCATTACTGTGAATTCCATTCCATCTTATACAACCCAGGCGGCAATCAGGCTAATGTAAAAATCCATAGCAGGCAGGTGTGTCCAAATTACAGCTCAGATAGTGGCAATGTGTGATACAGGATACCGTTTGCAGTGATGAGATAATCCATTTTGACGGGTAATTTCTGGTCAGCTGTGTGCAGGATTGCTTTGATCCCATCGCTCTGGGCTTCAGCTGTCTCTAATCCAATAGCAGGCAATGGGCCTTTACTGTGGTTCATTGTCAATGTTCGAATGAGACAACCCACTAAAGAAACTGAAAATGCATTAAAGCTAGGACGTCTGCTTCCGGAGGCATAGTGCCTTTGTGTGCAACATGTCCTGTCCGGCTCTTTCGCACAGTGATAAAGTCGGATCTGCTCGCGTTTTGCTGGTGTGAGAAAGAGGGAAAAAGAGAGAACTAGGGGGAGAGGGATGGTGGCAGCATGCCATACAAATGCCCTTTGCCATGTTCCTCTTAGCCGAACTTTCAAAAGAAAACATTTGGTTTGGAAACCAGTGACGGCGGACATCTGTCTAACGTCAATGCAATTGATGAAGTTCCACAACCATTAAATGTTTCAAATACCAACAGAATTCTCATTCGACATGGCTGTAATTCAAAATGGCTAAGCTATCAGAATCTTTCCGAGAGGTGCATAAAACAAATAGGACAGAGCATAACATAGCAGTACTCGTATCAGAGAACAGAGTATTTTTTTAGTTTTTTCATGTGTATGTGTAGGAAAGAGGAGAGGTTGGGGTTGTTTACACATTCAAGGAAAATTCATGTCAAAATAAGACGGCATTTTAAAGAGCTTATATTGCATGTTAAAATGTTATCCTCCGACTATATATTTTCTTAGCAGAAAACTATTTTGCCATGTCAGCAGAGAGCTGGAACAAAAGTCTTGTGTAAAAACAAGACATTTTATGCACTCTACACAGAAGCAATGCACAATATTTGACATCTCAGTGTGCCAAAGTTGTTTCTGATTTATCAACAGAAAACCTTGTTATGTAAATGAAAAAGGACAGAGAGTAAGTGGTGCTATAAACGTCCTGCCTTTACTGACTCTGAGAAAGGCTGTACTTTGGAATTAGCTCCTTAATACAACAACAGCCACTCGGGTTTGCATTTGGAAAACCAGGTCTAAGTGCAGAGCCAAGGAGACCACAGCGCTTGACCGTGCAATGTCACCGACCTCTGCACAGTGAGGGAGACAGTGTCGTTATTCACGCCTGGCCTGTGACATCCTCCGACCCCGTTGTATGACGAGACCGGGAGGATTCAACAGCCCCTCTTTATAACGAGCCTCTTTTTTAGCCGTTAGCGATGGTGACACTGACCACAGGACAAAGGGACACAGTCATGGTGAACGCTGAACGGGTCTCGAGTAAAATTAATGGAGGCAATTGTATTATTTTTTTTGTTCCTTATCTTCTGCTCACTCTGGATAGTACCGGGGAAACATTACCATCCAACAGCCTTGCCATGCAGAGGCACTGCCAGCAACCCCCTCCACAGTCTCGCTTACCCTCTCTCCTCTGCGCTGAAACCACTTCCCTTACTTACTACCACGACCAATACCATTCTCAAATAGCACTTGTTTTTCGTTTTTTGCTTGTATCCTTAATTCTTGTTGTGATTTTATAGTTTAGCATGTCCTACTGCCCTAGCATTACGACTTAGCCATAGTTTACTGAGTGTACTGGACTCAATGTTCATGTCTATGGATAGCTGCTTATGATATGAAATAACGTTGATAGAAATGTGCTTTGTCTGACCTGTTTTGTAGTTGCTCCAATGACCTTCAGTATGCACTTATTGTACGATGCTTTGGATAAAAGCGTCTGCCAAATGAATGTAATGTAATGCCATGTTCATGGTGTGAGCCAGAGGGGACGTCTTCATATTCCATATGGCTGAGGACTACCACGGGCTAGGCACACAGCCAATCACAGCACTAAAGCAACCAGTATGAGTATGCTGAAAGTGCCAGTCTGGAGGGAGGCAGGCGTGCATTGGCATGAAGCTCACAATACAGTTTTTCGGTTTTTTTTTTCTCTGCCAATGAAGTCAATTTCCTCACAGAGTTCAAACGTGTGATATTAAGGCCATTTTCTGATAAGCTTAACACCAAGGGAAGGGTGTTTGTTTGCATTTGAATCAACTCAGCCTCGTCGTCTACTGTGATGCATTTGGCATGTTCAACAGAACACTGGATTTATTAATTAAAAAAGAATTACCACACACACACACATATCATAAGAGCAGTGTGAAAAACATGAAAAAGAAAGAAAATTAGCTAAGGAAAACAAGAAAGAAAACATTGCAAACAGGACAAAAAAAAAAAAAAACAGGAAAATGAAGCCGGCCAAAAAAGGGAGCTGGACAGGGGATACTAAAAGACAAAAGACAATAACAACTGTTTGCGAAACATTCAGATACCCATACACAAACACAGACATTAAACAGAGTACTGTATATGGGTCCATTCATCATATAGCTTAGCTTGCCTGTCTGTTCTATTGCTATTCTATTGTACTGGCTATCTGATAAGATCTCACAATCACATTATTTATTCATACACGACTCCTGTGTACTACTTTCTTGGCAATAGATTAGAAAAGGAATGTTCTGAACAAGATCTATGTTCAAGGTTCTACTTCTGTGGCACTCAGCCTGTGTGTGAGTGTGTGTATGTGCACAGGCAGTATGTGTATAAACAAGCATGTGTGCACAAACGTACGCAGGCGTGTGTGTGTGTGTGTGTGTGTGTGTGTGGGTGTCTGCTGTACACACGGCCGCTGTGATACTCAGAACCACAGACATACTGTACGGAAAACTGTTAACATTTATGCATAATGGGAACAAAACAACAAAACGGGAACAAGAAAGCCCTGCAAACCGACCGTACAAATGGCTGAGTACCTTGTGCAAATCTCCTTTGGAGTCTCCCAGGAAGGCGATGGTGTGCCCCTCCCTCACGCTCACAGCCACCGCGGTCAGACGGGAGGACGGGCTGTCCAAAATGGACTCGGCCTCCACCGGCACCCGGCTGGCCATCGGGCTGGGGGTGTGGTCCGAACCACAGGGGTAGGCCTCAAGGGTATTCTAGAGGGAGATAAAATACATGCCTTCAGGTTTTACAAAATTAGCTTTTGACAAAGTCCTACGCTGCTTATAAATCGTTTAAGCGACTTCGATCGAGGAGTTTGGCTCGGAGCCCCGCTTCGAAAAGGTGACTATGAAACGCACACAAATCACAGCCGTGCCAATGGCAAGTTCAAAGCGCTTAATCCAATTGTGACCCTGACGGAACGGAGTGATCGACGCGTGTAGAGCACAGCAGCGGCCTCTCTGGACAGTGGTGTCAGCTGGCCTGCTGAGCGCAGCGGCGTTTCCACTGGTGTGACTTCACACTGCGACGAATCCAACCACTTACTCTCACGCCTACCTCTGAGCCTGTGTCAAAATGACCTCACCGATGGTGTATTCAAACTACTAAGATTTGGAACTTGTCAAAGCGTGTGAAGTGGAATTAACGTCTGGCCAGGAAAGCATATTTTTTTCAGTAGGAAAGAGGATTGTGTATATCTGATTCTTTTAATTTGAAAGCAAGCCAATAAAAGGCCAACAATGTAGTAAAATATGATATAAATCCTTTAAAAAAGAATCCAACACTGTTCACTGGCAGATCACTTGTCACCTATATAGGTTCTCCTTTTTAGCGATGGTATCAAATTTCGAACATTTGTTGGTAAATTTTAAATAGGTTTGATACAATTAGTTCAATACATTTTGGCAATAGCAAAATAAATAGACTATTTAGACCAGGGATCTCAAACTCAAATCATGGAGAGCCGCTGTGTATGTCTGCTGGTTTTTGATGTGTTCCTGAGTTTAATGTAAGTCATTGGTTGGCTAAACAGTCTGCGCAGTGTGTGAACCATGTTTCAAAGACCTAAATTGGGTTCTGAGAGAAAGGAGACAGTATTATAATTAACTAGTTAAAACGGGGACAAATATATTGGCAAACATATACATTTACTGTATTTGAAACATACATCTCAAATCTTTACAAAATAAATTTTGAAAGAATGGATTAATCAAAACATTATTTAAAATTAATTGAAGTAATAATTTCAGCATTTAAATGCAGTTAAGATATTAAAAAGGAAAAAAAATGAGGTCATGTTTATAATAATAATGTGTTCTTGTAAAAGGCATTGTCAATGTAATTGGTCGTTTCTGATCTGTAATGTAGAACTGCAGTACTGTAACTGTGTGTGTAAGCAACTGATAAGATGGCCCCAGACACAGGACCATAACATTAGGCTTTGAATAATGCAACTGCCTCCGAAAATACTTTAGTACTGACCATAAATACAAGTTAGAGAGAGAGAGAAAGAAAGAGAGAGAGACAGACACACACAAAGAGAGAAAGAGACAGAGTATTCATCTTTCCATCTGCCTGTGATGCACCGGACATCTCAGAGCTTTATCTGTCCTTGTCAAGCCTCATTAAATGTCTCCCCTCTTGCTAAGCAAAGATAATCTGAAATATCAAATCCCGACAATCCCATTAAAATACACCAACAACTCTTGAGCTTTTCTCTGTGACTCCCAAGAACCTGAGTGCATTGGGGGTCACAGGTTGAGTTCTGATCCATGTCATCAGGGCTCCATACCATTTTTAAGGGGAGTCTCATTAAATGCAGTGAGGATCACTGCCTACAAATCGCTGTCAGAAGCTACATCCATCTGCGCTGCTGCTTGTAATCTCCAAAGCACACGTTTCATTATAAAAACAAGAGTAATCTTGTTTAATACACGAGAGATCTTTCCACTGGGAAAAATAAGGTCATCAATTCTTCTTAGAACAGAATTTAGAAGTGGACAAAATTTTTTACAAATATCACTATTAAAACTGGGGCATGCAAGATTTTCCTAAAATTAGAATGAATGCAAATATTGTTGGCAGTGTAAAAAAATGAATTAATTTAAACACAGACAATTCACAGTTATCAGAGCAAGCACAAGCCATTTCTATATAAATATTCCCCAGAAAACTATTTCCAGTTGTGGAAATAATACTAGCATAACTGTAATAATAATAATACTTTTCCAAATAAAAGAGAAAAGGAAAAAGGAATTACGTACTAGAATTTCTGCACTAGTCTTGAGATATGTGACACATATTCAGTTTTAAATTCATTGTTATATGTAAAATACAAACTCAGATGAAATTCCCAATAAACAAACATTTCCATTTACCAGAAGTCAAAAAATGACATGCAGCCACTAAAGCTCTCTTCCCAACCGGAAACTGGGGGGAGGGGCATGTGACTCACCGATGGCAGGTTGGCGCAGTTGGACTTGACCTCGTACTCGATATAGGCGGCCTCACCCCCTCCCTCGGCCTTCCCCTCCCGCGTGTAACAGAGGTCGCGGGTGGAGTTGATCCGATGGTCCAGGTCCTCCAGTGCGAACATGCAGAGCGCCGAGGCCTCGCTGGGCTTACTGGAGGAGGCCAAGCGGGTAGAGAAAACTCCCAGCAGCACCTCCTTCTGGCCCCCGCCCCCACCCAGCCCCACCTGCACCGCCTGGAGGAGGTTGTAGGTCTTCCCTGTGGCTGAGCGGCAGGCCAGGGGCACCTCCACGTAGGAGTAGTAGGCCGTGTCGTCCAGGCAGACGCGCGATATGTAGGTCTTGTACTCCCGCGACTGGGACTTGAGGTCCCTGCGGTAGAAGAGGAAGTAGACGTGGGCGCGGTGGGAGAAGGCGGTGACGAAGTGGTGGTCGTACTCCGACAGGCGGCCCGCTACCGCCAGCTTGGCCGTCTCCTCGTAGGAGAAGACGGGCTCGGAGGCCAGGTTCCGGGTGGATATGGGCGGGTGGCTGCTGGTGTAACCACGCCCCACGAACAGCACCGGCTGCTTGCCCCGCGACCGCACCACCAGCCCCACGGTGGTCACATTGGGGTCGTTGGCGGCCACGTACTGGGTGTCGACGGGCCTCTCGGTGGAAAAGAGCACGTGGCTGACCGAGTCCAGGCTGCGCTTCTGGCAGATGCCCTGGTTGACGCTGCCGCAGCTGATGAGCTCCAGGGAATAGGGGTCCACCAGCAGCAGCTTGTTGTGGTTGCTGGTGCGCCGCGCCTGAGGGCAGTTGGTCTCTGTGATCGGGGGCAGGCACTCCTTGCTGTCATTCACGGGCCCCGTCTCCTCCATCAGCTCCAGCTGTAGGCGCCCGTCCAGCTGGAAGAGGCGGTTCTGGGCGCCGATGTAGACCCTCCCCACCGCTGGGTCGGGGTGCAGAGCCAGGTGCTCGAAACGGCTGTCGTTGCGGGAAAAGGCGGGGTATCCGCCGGCAGCAAGCACATCGCCGCTGCCTCCAAGGAGAGACAGCAGCGCTGCGACGACGGCGCACGTTGGGACCATCCCCGGCGGCATAGCAAACGTTCTGAGGGTCGGACACAGAGGTGGACGGGTTGGAGAAAAAACACATTTTGGATTAAAAAACAAACAGAGTGGCTCAAAATTAGTCAAAAAATTGGCAAAGAATTCAATTCACATACCAACAAAAAAAACAATGAGAGAAGTTAATACCACAGCATGCATTCGATACAATAAGAAGTTTATACCGCAGCATGCATTCGATAAAATTAAAGGGTAATGGTGCTACAGTGTACTAAACATGTACAATTTAAGTACACTTTGTTTACTATGCCAAGAATCAAAGTTTAAAATAACTATCCAGAATCAAATTTAATTGATGGAAAATGATCAGAAACCAGAGTAAAAACTTGTAAAAATGTCCTCCTCACCATTTGCTTCAAACTGCGTGTTAAAGAGGCATTTCACCCCTCTGTCATCCAGTAAAGCAGATTACCACCCCCCCAATCAGCAATCTGCAAAAGAGTGCGAGAGCATATGATTACATATTGTGTATGAAGTGCACTGTAATTACATGCACTCATACCATACTTACAGCAAAGACAGTTAAAAGCGTCCAACACTGCGCAGTTGCTCCACACGGAGAACGCGCGTTAAGCCCTGCCACCCTAGATTGCGGTTGTCAGGAGTTTCCTTTGCCAACGCAAGTCAAAACGAGCAATGGGTAATTACTTTGCCTGCTTAATACGACTTTGTTTTAATTATAAACTTTAAATTTCGCACTGCATCTCGATCACAGGGCACGCATGCGCACATTAAGATAGTTTCGTGTGGAAAGCATATCATTTGAAAAAGAAAAACACCACCGTGAAGTGCCCTGCTCAGTAAACAGCATTCAACCCCCCTCCCCCAAAACAACTCATGATTTAATTCACGTTAAGCGCCTAGAACGCATTTACCCAGCATCATCTACCAACTCCCCCGCCCGGAACACGCGTACGTACGATCAGAATCTTAAAAAAGTATACGCTGGGGCGAGGAGCAACGGCAGGAAGGAATAACTCTCCCGCTCTCCTCCTCCCGGCTCGCTGGCACAGAAGCAGGATTAACTACAGCCAGTTCAGATAGGCGGGGTCGGGTGGAAAGACCGGGATAACTCTCCCGCTCTCCTCCTCCCGGCTCGCTGGCACAGAAGCAGGATTAACTACAGCCAGTTCAGACAGGCGGGGTCGGGTGGAAAGACCGGGACGCTGAAAGAGACACATTCTCCTGGTGACACAGCCTCCTCACAACACTGAGGCATTTAGAGCCATGAGACCAAAGCTCTTATCCGAGGAGGGGAGTGGGAAAGGCAAAGTTTGCCTTTGTTTTTGTGAAGCAGGGAAAAAAAATAAAAAATCAGATAAACACCGCTATCGCCATCATTCTGACCTCAGTTTATCTGGCGCCTCATCTATCACTCTCCTAAATTGAGCCCAATTTCCGTCCCCATAAGCTATTTAAATATTTGCAAACATATTTTTAGCCCTGTGAAAAACAGCTTCTTTGAGTTTCGGAAAACTGTCAAAGCCATCGTCGAGATGAAGATTGCTTCTGACACACGCTCTCACAAAAAACACTGGGAGAGGTTAAAACAAGACTAGGCAAGCTTAGCTCAACCTGGACGCCTGTATGCAGCCAGTGAGGAACATGTGACGGCATGGCGGATATTGTTCTGGAGCATGCAGGTTTGCCTGCATACCGGGGCGACGGAGTGCATCTGATTCTCAAAGATGTGTGTGGGAGAGCATGTGAGCGGGAGTGAGCGAAAAGGGGAACTGGACGTAATTTACTTAGACTGATGAGCACTATTAGTACGTTACCACTCCGCAACCTCCAGTTTGCTCCGGTACCCGCTCAACCTAGAATGTCTTACATCTTTCACTGTTCTAATTTCAACAGGAGTTTTGAAAATATTTTACAAAAGCCCCAGACAAAGGTTACAAGTGTAACAAACTAAGAGAACCTTCCTACTACAACCCGGTGCAACGTTGCTGCAATATTGCCCTACAACGTTGTAGCCACGTTCAAACAATCACAATAAAGCTTTTTCCAAGAGGCTTTGCTACAACATTGCTGCTACATTGCTACAATGTTGCACGCCAACACTGCTGCAATGTTAGCCTGTAACCTGCCTGCAATGTTCCAATTTACCTGTTTTTTTGTGTGTTTTTATTATATTATTTTATTATTATTTTATGCTTTATGCTTATTTAACTTGAAGGGTTTCTGCTCCTGACTTATTTTTCCATAATGTTCAATAGGAAAATTTGTCAGGAGAAACAACCCTTAAAGTTATCCACCTATATCTACTGTATTTCTGGCAGCAGTGATGATTTAAGGCTTGTTTGATACGTCAGACCCTTGATGACTTAGAGCCATTTAGCCAACCATGTGTTTCCATACGGTTCCAGTGTAATTTACAGCTAAATCTAGTTCCACCCTCCAATTCCCATAAAGATCCATTCAAATGCAGAGACGTTATAGTATCGCTTGTAAGAGTACCAGAAAATAAGATATCAAGAGTCTTTTGATGTTGTTGGGTCACAGACATCAGGAAGTCATGGCATGCAAAGAGTATGCGACCAAATATTAAAAATTTAACGGCACAGTCAACTTAGTGTATGTAAACTTCTGACCCACTGGAATTGTGATATAGTGAATTAAAAGTGAAATAATCTGTCTGTAAAGAATTGTTGGAAAAATTACTTGTGTCATGCACAAAGTAGATGTCCTAACTGACTTGCCAACAATATAGTTTGCTAACATAAATTCTGTGGAGTGGTTAAAAATGAGTTTTAATGACTTCAGCCTAAGTGTATGCAAACTTCCGACTTCAACTGTAGATACAAACCATGTTGTTGCCATCTGCAGAGTTCACTAAAGGCTACAGACAGATATCAGCATTAACAGTTAGCCCACACATTATCTAGGACTTTGTGCAGAATAGGTATGTCGTTGTTTGTACCTTTGTGCAGAAAACTTGACGTACCATCCGCCAAGTTACAGCTTGGTGGGGCATGCCCCATACCTATACAGCACAGAGTTTGGCACTTTTCAGGGTTTCCTACAGAAGTAACCACAATGACCATAGACTCTCAGCCCTTAAAAACATTAACTTCTGTATATTCTGACCTCATGTAACCACACAGCATTCAGATACAACTTCACACATCCACACATTAAAGCCACAAACTTGGGTTATTTTGCCGTTTTTCTCCTTCCTCTTCCTATTTTTCCTGCCAAAGTGCCTGCCTCCGTCGCGATGTTATCCAATGGGGAGAATTATTCTTTGAGGGTATGGTCCGTATACCTGCTCATCAAGCTTATCGCCCAATAACAACGCTTCATACTAATGTATTTTAATGTTAATATAGCTAATGGCTTCATGCTTTACAAGAAGCTACTGTGGCCTAATAGTCAGAGTCGCTATCTCTCACACAGAGGATTGTGGGTTCGAGCCCAGCAGGGCGCATGCTTATTTTCCACAAAAACAATGTGCAACTGTTATCCCCAAACTGGACGCTTGCTCTTGTCTGGCTTGGGGAGGGTGTCACGCTCTGCTCTTGCGGTCATGACTGACTGATTGTGGAAACCGAACCTCAACGTACCCTTGCCTCGGCCAACATTTCTTTATTCATTAACTTCTTCACTTCAGCTCTGTTCACTTTATCCTTTTCACACAACACAATGTCACCATAAAATTAACTACTAGGAAAATTAAGAATTTACGATAATAGCCTACATTAAGAATTTATGATAGCCTCCTTTAAGCTGCAATCCCTTAAAATATCGGATTTATAAACCGCCAATTCCCCAAACATATCTGATTCATGGTTAGTTACTTTAAAATAAAAAAAAACAATAGTCTCCGAATGTGGCTCTAGTCTACGCTACTCTGCAGATAATGTAGCTTACTGCAAACACTTTTACTTATAATAATAATAAGAAGAATAATCTCTGGTATGTACTTAGTAGTACCTATTGTTTTCCTTCTGGCTAAGATTCCTGGGAAATATGCGTTGTCCAATTAAGCTTGTTAGCCAACGTTACTGTTGCCAGAGAAACGTCAGTCTGCTTCTAGTCAGGAAGCAGATACAAGCTAGGCTACTACGAAGCGAATCAACATGCCTTATAGCCTATATTCATTGCACTACAGAAAACTAAACTAAACCAAGCTGTCCGAAACCAAAACATTTCCCGCAGGTAACGTTCTACACTTTTACGTCGTCTACGACGTAAAAAAAAAAGGGCCAAGTTGCATTAAATAATTTAGGAAAGTTTGGATAGCATTGCTTTGGAATAGAGCTAGTTTATTTAGTGTGAGCTACGATAGGCAATATTGTTAGTTGTAACTTGGCCACATTTTGATATCAATACTTTTAAAGGCAGGCCTAGTTTTTGCAAGTTAGAATTAAGGACTTATAGACAGCGCTATGTAGGCTATGCGTGAGTAACTTGGCTTTTTTAGAGAAGTTTTTGATCTGATTTATTTATACGTCACTCGACAGGTTGCGTATTTGCCGGGAACACAGTCAAAAAATAATCCACTTTGAACTCGGCTTACTTTTCATTAGTTGTTGCTCCACTAACATTGATTGGGTTTAAAACATGGGCGATGTCTTCCTCTGGAGAGTGTAGCTATCTGGCTTCACTTCCCTGAAGTAAACAGTTGTGAGTAAAATTTCAATACCAATGAAGTCCCCCTCCCGCTGGTGAAACAATATTGACTGGGCGATAACGACTACGAGAAAGATTATACATTTCAACCAATTGACCTGTACCTTTAAACATATCCAGTCTTTCATTCGTGATTTTTGGTGCTACTAGTAAAAGTGGACAGGGAGTTAATCAGCAAACTTTTTACTGTAATTAAATTTACGCATGCGCTTTCAACATCGTTGGATCAGGCAACCAACCAGCCAACCAGCTAGGCAGTCAGTCACCCACATTCACTCGTTTAGGCCCGCATGTGCTGCGTCCGGGCAAAAATGGGGGTTAACAAATACAAAGAGAAATATGGACAAGGCCTCCTCCCCCCAGATATCTAGCCGGGGCAGTGGTGGGTCGTGTTTTCTGATTCTATCACAGGAGTCTTCCCACTGAGATGAGCTCTGAGAAAGGAAGGGAAGAACCAGCATAGTGAGGGCTGGAATGAGAAGCACGTCACCCCAGCGAAGGTTCCAAGAATCAAACCTCTGTGCAGGGGAGCCGGGCGCTGACCCGATGGATTTCTGGGGGGGGGGGGGGGGATACGGTGGTCATGGGTAATTACCAGCTTGGCAGCGATCCAGCGCAGTTGTCACTTTCCGCGATTATGAAAACTTACAACCCCGGCGCTGGAATCCAAGGACAACAGTTGTGCCTTGTCTTTCAACAGAAAAATGGAAAATACATTTTTTAAAATATATATATATATATATACACTGCCCGGCCAAAAAAAAAAGTCGCCATTGCACCCGTCATGCATAGTGCCCACTGTACAAGCCTCTGGAGGCAGTGTTATGATCTGGGGTTGCTTCAGTTGGTCAGGTCTAGGCTCAGCAACATTATGCAGCAATAAAATGAAGTCAGCTAAGTACCTGAATGTACTGAATGACCAGGTTATCCCATCAATGGGCATTTTCCAGGACGACAATGCTAAGATTCATCGGGCTCAAATTGTGAAAGTGGTTCAGGGAGCATGAGTAATCATTTTCACACATGAATTAGCCACCAGATTCCTGACCTTAACCCCATTGAAAGTCTTTGGGATGTGCTGGAGAACACTTTACGGAGTGGTTCGACTCTCCCGTCGTCAATACAAGATCTCAGCCAAAAATTCATGCAACTCTGGATGGAAATAAATGTTGTGATATTGCATAAGGTTGTCGAAACAATGCCACAACAAATGTGCACCGTAATCAAAGCTAAAGGCGGTCCAACGAAATATTAGAGTGTGCGACTTTTTTTTTGGCCGGGCAGTGTATATTTTATTTATTTATTTATTTATTTTTAAATCTTCACATATTTATACATTTCTTTTGAAATGTTTCTTTTGTTGCTTCCTTTTCTACACCCATGATCTAATCATTTCTGAGCTTTGTCTACATTTCTGGTATACGAAAAGGGGAGAATAGAAATGTAATTAAATTATTTGTTTTTAATGGCATTTGATTTCCAGCAGAAGCGTGCTTCGGTAGGCTAACAGTGACACGATGAAAGCAGGAAGGGAAGCACAAGCAGTAATTAGTTTACACCTTTTCTGCTTTGGTTTTTTCCACCCCCTGGCAAAAAATATGGAAACACCACACTTAGAGGATGTTCACCCAGCTTTTTTACTTCATAGCAAACAAACAAATCACAGATATGATACAAAACAATTTGTGTTTAATAGCTGGACATTCTGGCTTCGTGAAATATACCTCAAACAAACAAATTAAATTTAATTATTTTAATGGCATTTTTCCAGATCAAGTAGAGGAAAAAAAATATGGAATCACTCAATGTTGAGGAAAAATTAGTAGTTGTATGAGAAAAAAAATACAAAAACCTCAGATCAATGTTACTTCATGCACTTGATCAGACTTGATCAATGAAAGAAAATTTAAAAGGATGATAATAGCAAACTTTAGCAAACCTAATTTTCAGAACTGCACTACTCCAGAAGTGCACTAACTAATTTTCACTAACCAAATCTATTAAAATAGGGTAGAGTTTATTTCTGTAGTGTCACCATAATAATGATATCAGCAAGCGCTGGGGAAAAAACAAGCTGGACTTGGGATCAGCTCAGAATTCAGGGTGAAAATTTCAAAACTTGACACTGGGGTTTTACTGAACAAGTCTGGACCCGCAGATGATGAAATCGGCTATAACATTTTTCTTTCTTTTTTTTCCTATTCAATAAATCAACTGTTCCTGAAGGCCCTTTGTGTCTCCTGTATGTGTGGGCTGAAAAGATAACGGTGATCTACCACACAAGCCTGTATTATCAAGCACTCACAGCATGAGGGCCGACCAACTCCTTTTTTTAGTTCCTTGTTAACAACTGTCATGCAGCTCAGATTCTAACCCCAACACCAATCGCCACAGACAAACAGCTTTATTTCATATTCACAGAACCCCAACACATATTCACACAGACGACAATATTTACTTTGCATTACACAAGATGACCTTGAACCGACACTGATCAGTACACGCAAACCGCTTTGCTTCGTATTTACACAAGATGAACCGGACAGCGATCAGCGCAGACGACCAGCTTGACTTTGGAGCACCTCAGAGAAACGTCCAGCTCATCTCCATCGACAAAAACTGCATCAGCTGCTAGCCTGAGGTGGCTGTGTATCGCTGTTCCACCCCATCATCTCGGGCTCGCTGCCCAGAGACATCCTCACAATCATCCATAGAAAATCATTTCCTCCAAATGCTTAAGACCCAACCACCTGAACCATATGGATTTTACAGCTTTGCTTTAGGATGGATTACACTAAATTACCTCGGCTACATCCGACCAGGGGAAACTGCACTTCACAAAGTGGATCAAACCTACCATCTCGCAAAGTCAACGGATCCCAATACCATTTTATCTTGTATATGTAGGCTAGTTTATCCGTTTAGCTCCCCATTGACAAATGTAGTTATTCAATAGGGTATACATCAGGGTATACATTATTTGCTTTTCTGTTATTAGGAGGAAGCATGGTACAATCAAGAGGAAAAGGTGAGACTTCAATAATTTTAAACAAGTTCCCAATTGTGACAAATCCTGTAAGTCTCAAATACAAGGCAAAGCATCCATTACGTAAACAGTTGTGAATACTTAGCAGCAGTCAGGTATGCTTCTGGTGTAGTCTCAGCTCAAACTACATATTCAGGGCAGGTCCAAATTTGGGTGGACCAACATGTTGACTTGAGACCTGGACGCCATCTAGACAGTAGGGCTGTGGGATATAGTCGATCAATAATTATCTAATTTTCTTTTTTCAGAGCAACAACGGACATCGCCACCGTGTGATGTCAGTGTTTCCCCTACCATTATCTTGGCCGGGCGACCTGCCCGGCCAAACTCACGTGGATGTTTTGCCTTTCTTTTCTTCTTTAATTATATCTGATGCTGTAGTAAACATCCAAGTTTCAGAGGTAACGTGTCGTGAAATGCTTCCAGAAAATAATCAACATCCAATGTCCAGGGGTGATAAGACAGCCAATCAGCAACAAGGTCGTACAACTTCCATGTGATGTGTTTTTGTCAATCCCATGGAAGCGGCAAGGCCTTGCGGCTGTCTTAACATAGATAACAGAGGTGTTTTTTTTCCGGAAGCATTTTACATTGCCACTTAAGTTCTGATCTTTACTAATGGCATCAGGTATAATTTTTTTTAAAAGGACAGAAAGAAAAACAATACACCACATGGTGGCAAAGACCGTTATTGCGCTCAAAAAATATTTGAATGAGTGCATCGCCCAGCCCTACTAGACAGTGGGCAAAATGGCAAGCCTAGATAGGCTGCATGGCCTCTTCTCATCATTCCTGTGTTCTTTTGACCCAGGCACAGCCTAAATACTGAGCAGAACAAGAGCAGAACCAACAATCGGCCTGCCTTCCAGGTCGGGCGTGGATTCTGGAAGGGTTCACATGCATCACACACATTGCTAGACTGTAGAATAACAGCAAAATGGATTATCTCGTACTGAAGCAGAGGCAGAACACAACAGGCGCTTAACTCAAGTAAATGTTTTATGATTTTTAAAAAAAATTAATGTGCGATATGGAGCCTTTGCAGACTCAGGTCTTAATCCCAATATCAGGCAAGAGTCCGACAAAGTTTATTGTGAATGGCAGGTACTAGACTGAGCCGTGTCACCCCACACGCAGATTTCTCAGCGGGAAAAAAAAAAAAAATAGAAATCACAACAAGTGCACACAGGCTCCAGTGAACTTGGGAGTCGTGATGGAATGCGACTGAAAAGCCACTACTGCTGAGAGAAAGAGGGGGAGAGAGGAAAAGAGGGAGAGAGAAAAAGACAGAGCACGAGGGAGTGAGAGAGCAAGACAGAAAGAGACAGAGAGCAAGGGAGAGTGGACACAAAGGCCATTAATTACAGAACCAAGCCAAAATTCTCCATTCAAAACTAATTCAAATAATGGAGAAAGGAGAAAGGGAGAAGAAAGGAATTGTTCCGCTTGCTTTGTGATTAGTGGCTGTGTACTTAAAACCCACCTAATGGCCTGTCCAGATCGCTGGGGCACATCCGGACCCGCTTTCAACAGGAAAAAGGACTTTTTGTATCCCATTATCGAGAATGAGTGCTTTTTACCCAAACAGCCACTGGTTACTCTGAACTGCACCGTTAAAAACAGGACGCTTCAGTGTTTTGTTAATAGCTAACCTCATTGTGCAATCACTGCATGTTTATCTCTTTCTCCCGTAGCCTTCACCAAATCAGTCCATAATTTTATCTTCACAATTAAACGCGTTTGTAAAAATGTGCACGATACGCAGAATAAGCCAAGAACGTGTGTTTAGACGCCATTGCGTTTTTTCCCCCGTTTTATGATCCCCATCGTCGGTTCAAAACAAAATTTACTACATTCCTTATGAATGAAAACTTTCTCTTCATGGGGGTCTTGGCTACCATCCAGTTGTATCTCCTTATTTCCATTACCATAGAGGTCCACTGTTTTGGGGAAACTTAGTGCTTGCACATTACATGACAGGGGCGACATTGACGAAAATCTGAGAGATTAATTTTTAACTTATTATCTCATTGACAGCTGCTCGTTTGGAGCGCTTGGTCTAGGAGCTCTTCGGATTCCAGTGGATTACGCTTCCCAAGCTGCACTGCCCCGTGACCGCTAGCCGGGCTGACGGGAGGTTATTTATAGCGCCAGCCAACAATGGTCGCCGCTCAGAAGGAACACGCATTCCTCCTCCTGGCTGATGAACTTGGTGGGGGATTATCAGTTCTGCTGCTTTCCAGAAGGGTCTTTTCACAGCAGGAAAAAATTTATGGCTCAAATCAGCTGTCTTTTTTTATATAATCGGCCTTTTTGGAGGAGTAGAACTCCCAAACCCTCCCTTTTGGGTGCATTCCAAACTGTGGGATTGCTTGTGGAAGTTCCCATAATAATTAAACTCCTCTGTTATAAATAGTCACATTAAAATGAAGTCACATAGTCACATACAAATCACTGGGAAACATGACCAGGTCAAAGTTCATCCCTATAAGACTCTGCAGCATTAAACCAGTTGCCTTAGCCTTACATTCTTACCTCTGTAATGACGTCTCACATGTAGCCACTGCAAACATCAAGACGCCGATGTCATTACTGATACCAGGAAAACCGCGGGGTTGGCACAGCGTACAGCTCTCCATTAGTGTCTGTGAGTGTCGGTTTAAGTGCAGGAGTGTCGCTGGCTGAAGCACCATCCAATCCGGCACTTGCTGGTGGAAGTTTATCACAAGCAGGACAGAAGCCTCTGACAAAGAGAGCAATATGAGGATCCGCGCTCGGGTTCGCCCTGGGCAACAGGAACACTGTGTGCACTTAAGCCTTTACAAGCATTACCAGGGAGCTTTAAACAATGTTATTGTCCATCTTGATATTTAAAGGGCATTACGCGGGCTTCCATTTAAAACTCCCACCTTCATCACAATCATCTAAATAACGACGCCAAGGAGACGTTCAGGGCCGGCATCTGGTTAATTGCTGCCAGTGTTTCAGGGAAGTCAATCATTCAAACTTCACCTCGGGGGAACAGATCCAAAACCCTGGGAGGATGTCCCACGATCCTTCATTTTGCATCCTTTACCAGTCATAGAAAGTGCATTACAAAATCAAACTCACACTAGAAATAACACCAGCACTTCCAAATACTGTATTCCCCGCACACTATTTTACATGGAGACAAGTTGTGTTATAAAAGTCTTGACAAATATGAGCGTTCATTCATGAACAAGGGTAACAGCTGCTTCTGAAGATGACAAGGAGCGCAGGGGTAGGCTTTTAACAGGATGCTGACTCTGCACACAACGTTTCCAGGTCACCGCATCACGCTATCTTCAATCCCTTTCATTGTCCTCTGATGATTATCTGTGGCGCGGCATGGCCATCAAGATGGATCTTTCGCTGCATGTTCGCGGTCTGGCGGTCGCCTCTGTGGCAGCAGGTGTCCAAGTGTTGGGGATTTATGGGCGGCGAGGGGATGCGAAAGTCACGGGGGGGATGGGCAGTCCTCTTAACGCAGATAAATAAATGAACGGCCAGACCCAGCCATTAAAAAGCCAGCCACCAAAGGCCACCTGCTCCTCCTTGGGCCGAGCCGGCCCTTTCCAGCCTGGGCTCGCGCCCGTCCTCTCTCCGTTCTCCATTCGGGGGGTGGAGGCGGGGACGTGCTCAATAATTAAACGACGCGCGGCCTTCGCCCCAGACTCCCCGGCGACAGACCGCGAGCCGTGAAAGGAGGAGCAACGTGGCGAGAGGGGAGGAGTGTGGAGTCAGGCTGGAGGGCGTGTTCCATCGAGTTCCAAACAAAAGACACGTGTGTGACACACGCTCCCGTACTGGACTCAGACTATCTCTTAGGCCTGAGGGTGGGGTGGGGTTGGGGGGCTGAGATCCTGAGCCTGCCCCCCTCCCAAATACATAATGTCGACTTGGCAACACTGCCTGTCCTTGTAACATCAAAGAATCACAGAAACTCTTCAACTGAAACTAATTTCAGTGCACTGCAGTATGCAGAATGCAATCAGCGTCGTCAGTAGTGGAGTGACTGTGGCCCAAAGAATGGCGATTCCCCACATTTCCCCATTATTCCCAGGGAGCGCGTGTATGGGCTACACTACCAGTAGGTGGCACTCTTCCCTCTGAACAGGACACCTGTAGCCCCTGCTCTTTGCCAAGAGTGTCCTCACTTGAACAGCATAGTGTTACACTTGCATTACAAATAGCTTGACTAGCGCGGGGGGGGTGGGGCTGGTGTCGTCTTCTGTATATTTTAGTCTTTTACACATCTACGCCTACATACTGGAGTGTTTTTGATCTGTTCGACAGTTGAAAAGGGGTTATTCTTCACAATTGAAAGTATTCTTTAGTCTTCCACTACAGTGGTGTTCCATGGTCTACCAGGTTGTTTGCTATTACTGAGCTCACCAGAGCTTAACAGTACCTTCAGATAATAAACATAGAATACGCAGGGGCACGAGAAACACGACTACGAGAAACTGCCACTGAAGCAAAAAGAAATGAAGTGGACAAAGCAAGTTATAACACAGATCAGAGTGCCTTAAGGTACTTTTAAATGGCTTATTAGATCAAAGCTTCTCCACAAAACAAGAAAGAAAAGCTGCCAACTGCAAGAAAAATACATTGCGCATCGCACAACAGGCAGACGATCTTCGAAAGAGCTTCGAAACGGCCAAAATGGAGAGGGAAAGACAAAATAAAGTGACAGGAAGCCAAGGTCTGTGAACGAGCGGTGGTCAGCTCTCCCGAGAGGGGCGCGGCGGCCAGCGTGGCCCACAGTGGCCCGGCGAGGAGCCAGGCCCTCTCCACCAAATTACAGCCTTTCTTTTTAGTCGCCGATTATGGGACGGACAAAAATGTGCATGCTATCAGAAAGAACGCAGAATCTATACCGACAGAAGACCAGAAGGAAAATGAGGGCCTTTTTCTAGGTGCCGGTTTCTATGACGCAACAGCAAAGACACCAGAAACATTAAGGTTTGCCGCCCGGGTTCGCAAATTGTTCGGGGAGCGAATGGGTTGGAGAATTTTATTTAAAGACTGTAGTCTAAATTAATGCTTGTGGGTCTGTGGTACTACTGGCTACAGTTGGGCTCCAACTGGCTTCAGTACAGTCTGTGGAGCTGCAGTGCAATTCAAAATAGAAAACTATGGAACATAAAAAAGTTTTTTTTTAAACTGGTGCAGAACTTTAGTATAAGATTCACAGAACTGGGCTTGTTACCCAAAGGTTGCAGGTTCCGTTCTCAGGCAAATTAGGCATGGCACTGCTGCTGTACCCTTGAGCAAGGTGCTGAACCTCAACTGCTTCGGTACACATCCAGCTGTGAAAATGGACACCATGTTAAAGCTCAAGTCACTCTGGATGAGAGCATCTGGTAAAAAGCCTAAAATGTAGAATGGTAAAATTGTCAATGTGATTCATGTTCAGAAAAGCAGATACGGGGTGTCTCATTGAGAGCCGCGACGTCAGCAGTTTGTATCGTTCGACCTTTGTCGCATGTCATTCCCTCTTTCGCTCCCCATTCTCTCTACACTGCGCTGTCCAATAAACCAGAAAAAGCCCTATAAAAAAGCAGATACAAAGAAAGACTCATGAGCAACTCTATATAGTAACTACGCAAACAGTTTTGAATGCAAATAATATATTGTGAAATGATTATACTATAGATGCATGCACGGGAAACGGATCTCTGTGCATTTTCTTAATGACGCTGATGCAGTTTTCTGCAAAAAACTGTTTCAGGTGCATGGTTATTCACGAGCGCATGCACGCCCCTGCATACATTAAAACCCCACAACGTGTTTTCCGATTCATAAAGAGTTTCTCTTTCATGTCGCTGAAAAGGCTTGAAAAGCAGCCGATGAAAGCGCTTTGTTGCTGTGGTTGTCTTGGCGACGGACTGAGGCCTCTGGGTGGAAGCCTCGTGCGGCGCTACACGAGGAGCGGGTCGTCAAATCGCACATACTGTAAGGGTCTGCTGTCCCCCACAAACTTACAGGGGCCCAACGAGACAGAGCGTCTTTATCTGCGGCCCATTCCCTCTCTTGGGCCTCAATCAAACAAACCCTTAATTTCTTTATTAATAGTTATTAATTCATTAAATTGGGTCAATTGTTAAGCACTTGTTTATATCAAATGATAATGTGTTCAATGTTTCTGAGAGACTGAACATTTGAGAAAGTGCAAAGGAGAAAAACCCAAAACCATGATTTCAGTTCCAGAAAATGCTGGAACTGGACGTAGACAATTCTTGGGGTGCCGTACCTGCCGTGAAGTGATGTTCTGAGGTAACTTGGAGGCGTGTCGATCCCGGTCTCTGGAGGCACGGCAAGAGGGCCACTGGGAACACAAGCACAAACGTTTTTCTCTTAAACACTGACACGGCGCGAGAACAAGGGTCTAAATTTAACTTTGAAAACAGACCTTCTTCAATGAAAGAGTGCGACAATAGGCAACAGACATAGGACAAGGGTGGGTGGCATGAAAAAGCCTGATGCAGTGAGGTTGAATGTACCATACGATCCTTTGAAGCCGATTTTACGTACTGCAAGCCATAATCCACAGCGTGGCTTCAAACAGAAAGCCCAAAATAATCGACCGGCAACACGATTCCCTTCAATTTATCAAACTTCAAAAGGGCTCCACCTGATCCTTCTACTTCAGTGCATCATGAGTCAAGCAGGCATCTGACAATGATTTAACGCTTTCAATCGCTGAGTCCAAGTGGTTTCAGAAAAATATTTGAAATGAGTTTGGATCGGTTCCGTTTCAATGTTACCTTTGACGTGACCGTGGAATGCAGACACAATGACTGCAGCCGATTACGTTTGACTTTGGCAAAGCTTGTTACAGGATTCCATTTAGTCAATCCTCAACAATGACCAAAAAACTACAAAAAAATAAAATAAGAGGATGTTCTACACAAATGAAAGAAGGGATGATGAGACTGACCTACATACAGAAAATACAAGATCTGTTCATTTTTGTTGGGGGCCTGGATACCATGCAAGAAACCATTCTAACATGAAATACTGTCCCACACCTCAATGCCACTCACAGTCAGCCTCAATTCAATGGACTCATGGAAATGATTAGCTGTGCCGTGTGTGCATTTTTGTGCGAGTTGGTAAAAGGCCAGCTTCCACAAACATATTCATTAAAGGAAAGGCGAGGGCAAAGGTTAATTCATTTCCTTCCAGAAGGCTTTGATGATTGCGGTAGATTTGATTTGGATTTGTTTGACTTCGATTTGAATTGTGTCTGGAGGTAGTCTGTCATGGAGGCGTTTTTTTATAGTAAGGTTCACCTTTGGTATATACAGCTGTTTCATGAAGTGAAGCTTCATTCACTTCATGAAACCGATGCTGACATGTTTGTGTTTAAAGAGACAGCAGGAAGAATTATGTGAATCTAAATCAGTGAACATTGGGCTCTTTGTCATGAGGCACTATAATTGTTGTCGCCCCTTTCAAGCTAAGGAGTAAGTTTAGATGGCCTTGCGTTGTAGATGGGTTTCAAACGCAGTGGTGCTCGTCTGTTTATTTCAGTAATAAGCAGTGGGTGCAGTGTGGCGCATCGAGATGCCTATCATTTAAAACAGGGTCCGGATTTTTGTTCCAACCACAATTGCTATCCTAGCATTTTAACAAGCTGTTACTAATATTTTTTCTTAATAAGGTACTTGTCATGTTTTGAGAAATGATTTACTCTTAAGCCACATTGTGTCAGAAATAGCTATGCATGCCAGGAACAATAAAAGTCCAATGTTCGCTCTTAGAAGCGATACTATAACGTCTCTCGACTTCAAAAATGATGGTATAAACACTCAAAATAACCCCGATAGACTGTCGTCGTATTTTATTTGCTTTGGGTGCACTGTGTGGAGTGTTTAAGTGCGTTTGGTAGTGGATGCTACCGGTTACCATAAAGTTGCGCTAGCATTTGCAACGTGTGTATGTCCACAAGAAGGACAGCATGGAATCAGCTGAAAATAGTCTCCATCAATCAACAACATCATGGGTAAGTCGTAAATGAGACATTATGTCCAAAATTCAGAACTAACCCTTTAATCTTATTGTAAAAACACACAGTAAACAATACATTCAATTAACGTATTAACTGTGTTTTGACAATAGGATAAACAATTAATTGAATTTATTGTTCAGTAAAGATTAATTAATACATTGTGTGTTTACAATAAAAGAAAGTCCAAACTTACTTCCTGGGTGTTTCTGTTTTTTTTTGGTTTTGTTTTTTTATTGACCCCCTGACATTTGATAATGAGCCCCCAAAAAAATAGTAGGGGGCCAAAAATGAACCCTGGATCAAACACTGAAAAAGGTAACTAAATTTTTAACTGATCAAATTAAAGACTGACGTGAATGAACAGGCTCCAAATTAGGTTGCTGAACATACGCGTTTCATCATTAATTTCCTTAAATGCATTAACACAATGCAGGTTTGGCTTGTTTTCAATTGCTTTGTCTTTGAATTCTTCATTATCTACCTAATTGTTAGTTTTCGTGGCCATGTGACCACACTTTCAACAAACAGGAGCCTATTGATTCACCTCGATCATTAATTTGACCATTCAATTTTGTTGCCTCGTTTAATTAAATTGTTAGCAATACAGAATGCCTACATGACTTATTCATGGCATGCATATCTATTTGTGACAATGTGGCATAAGAGGGTAAATAGTCCCACTAAACAGGAAAAGCAACCAATTCAGAAAAATTAACAGCTTGTTATAATTCCGGGATTTCAACTGTGGTTGGAACGAAAACCAGCATACTCAGGGGTCCCCCAGGACCGAGGTTGAGAACCACTGTGACATGCATACTCACGTAAAATTTATGTCTTCAGAAATGAGACAAAACGCAATAAAACAAAAACAAATAACAAAAGGGAATATTCATTTTATTGGACCTGAGGTTAGGGCAAAGAAGCCATTTCGAGTTTGCTGTTGTGGTAACACATTTCTCCACCATTTTGAATTTGAAGGTCAGCAGCCGCATATCTAGCATTAGCGTCTGAAAGTGCCCTCTTTGTCGTTAGGGAATTTACCACGGTAGGTGGTCGTATACCACCGTCAACCGTTTACTGCCCAACTCACTTTTTTTCTGTACCGTAGTGGTCAGAATACATTTAGCTTCATCTCGGTATCCATCTCGAGCTGTGTAGCTCTGGTGTGGAAATGGTCTTGTATGTGTAGTCACAGTTAGGGATGCACAGATATCGATACTGGCATTGGATCATGTACTCCACTCAAAAATGCCTCAATACCCACACCCGATACCAGCAATGTCACGCAGCGTTGAGTTGAAGTCAAAAAGTAAAATAAAAAATAGAGGAAAAAATGTCAGCGGTTTGGAAGTATGATAAAAGCACGGCAGACTGCAAGCATTCATTACTATTCGCATCACTGCACAGCCTTCACGATGATGCAAGCTTTTAGGGTATCCCTGCTCCTAAACTAGACACATCCCAGATATTGACTTACGCATCATCGCTGCACACACTGTTCTGCCTGCGTCTTAAAACTAGCGTGCTTTTTTACTGAGGCGGGAGCATTTGGTTTGTGAGGGGACTGATAATCTGTCAATCTCTCCAGCCGACGAAAAAGACAACATTGAAAAACATCATTCAGTTCACCTGAAATAACTGGCTAAATGCTATGCTACTGAAGCCTGTTTTACTGAAACTTGGTTACAATTCCATGTTATGTTTTATTGAAGCTCAGTGAGAGTTTTGTGTTCTTTTTGATAAAGGAGTAAACACAAAAATCTACGAAAAATAATAAACACTCCAGGGTCTTCAAAACCAGCGGTCTCACTTTTATGGTAACAGAAAAATGCAATAATATAAAAATTTAGTATCAGTACAGTATCAGTACTCACTATCGGCAAATACCCAAACCGGAGTACTCGGTCTGGAAAAAAAAAAAAAAGGGGTATCGGTGCATCTCCAGTCAAACAAACGGTCATCAGCAAATGGAGTTTGAGAGGCTGATAAGATTTTAAGAACTTTAACTTTCATAAAGATAAGCGACCACTCGGCCCATCTAAGTTTGCCATTTTTCCTGTGGTCTGGAGAGCATCCTGCCCTCTGTCAAGCCTGGTCTTGAACACCATCAAGGGTTTTTATACTTCTGTTGCCTGACATGGCAAACTATTCAAAGCATAATCAGCTCTGTGTGCTACACTTACCATACTGTAAGTCGGCTTTCTAAGGTTTTTGTTGCGATTAGAGCATCAAACCAGACACCCAATCGCCCACACATAGTGAAAGGCTAGCATAAACCCACCTGTGTGTGTGTGTGTGTGTGTGTGTGTGTGTGTGTGTCTGCGTTTGTTTTTTATATTTTGCATTTTTAAGTAATCCTTCAGATAGCAGATGCCTTTGAGCAGGGCTCTAAAGTGCTCCATTTTAGGAGCATTTGCTCCTGAAAATTGATGTGTGCTAACTGGAAAAATTATTTAGGAGCACATGTAGTAATTGGGATGCATTAGTGTGCTCCCAAATTTTTCAACTTAGGAGCACATGTGCTCCTTGGAAAAAATGTTAGTGTAGAGCCTGGGCACAACTGGCGATTCTGGGGGAAAAAAGGGTAGAAGTCATGATTAAATGTCTGCTTAGTAATAATCCTCTCCTATATCACCATTTGCTGACATCTACTCTTTGCAACAGTGAGTAGCAGGGAACTGCTGGTTCAACCAGAATGTAGTTTTACAGTAAAGTGGAAGAAGCAAAACACCACATACACCACTTCTAAAGGATTCCAGAACCATCTACAGTAGCCGAGCTCAGACCCCAGTGTAAATTAATGTGTTCAAAACACTAATGCCCAGTACGTCTGGAGCCTCATGTATAAACAGTGCTGAGCACAAAAATGCCCTTTTCAAATGTATAACACGTGCGGTGAGAATCTGCGTACCACACGATGGACACCATACTTACGCAATGTTTGGAGTCCGTGTGATATGGCGACACTGTGACAGAAAGGCAGAGGTAGAAAATGCGAAACTTTTTTTTAAGCAGATTTCCGACTTTCACCCCGAGCATTCTTTTACACATTCTGTTACTCAAGAGTTTTATACATGTGGCCCCTGGAGTAGGAAAATTCTGAAGACAACATAAATCTTAAAAGAACAAAAGTAGCAGCAGTTTTGAAACACTTCAGGATAATTCCTTCGTAAATCCGCCCCTTCAAAGTTAATGACTTGAAACTCCTCAGGGGGCTTCAGGCTGGCTAATCTGAGGTAAACTAAATATTGCCGCAAATCAAATTTTTTATTTGACGTGGGGCAAAATGGCTTTCAGAGCGTTCCGAAAACACAGAAGTGTTTGTTGATACAGCTCTTAGCTGTTGCACACCGACTTCAGACATGAGAATCACGGAATACAGTCTTTGAGGGCAGAGGCAAAGGTTCATTAATGTCCTTCCAGAAGGTTCTACTGCAACACACGCATCACCTTAAAGGGAGGCGCAGTCAGTATGGTAACTGAACTTGCATCACCTTTGGCAACCGTATAGTGGGCTTTTGTAGGGCTGGTGCACAGACAAGTGGCTTTCTGTGGGCTTATAGGGAGTTATAAGGCAGTTGCAGAAAGTCTAAATATTAGTGTGGCAGTCTAGAGTCTTGGGTGGTGTGTGTATAAATGTGTATATTTACAAAGAATATCTTTGTAGTGCAGAGGGTTGGTTTCCATAATGATACCTCAAATAAGAAGGGGCGGGGAAGGGGGTGGATGGGTGAAGTTCCATTAAACAGTTGTGGTGTACATACACACGCACACGCACACGTGGGCATGTGATGCAGGAAGAGAAGAAACTTGAAATATGGAGCGGAATACACAGTCTCCCATGGAGCAGGGCTTCCTGGCTTCCCACCCCCCCCTGCTTATATTCAGGAGACTGAAGAATGTGAATGTTGAACTCGCGCGTTTTAAATTATTTTCTCCCGCGGACGGCTTGGCATGGGGCTGGAGAAACGCTCTGGATTCCAGGATCAGTCCCTGGCTGACTGGCTGGCCGGCCCGGACACCATCCTGCGCCGGCCTCCCCCCGAACCCGCGTGCTCCTCTCTCCCCGGGGAGTCCCGGAGTTTAGGGAGGGGAGCGGAACCCCAGCCCTGCTTATGCCCCCCGACAAGGACAAGGATTGGGGAAGCCCGTGAGCGTCTGGTCAGGAGTAGCGAAATGTGGGGCTCGCCCCCCTCCAAAACCACCTTAACACTCCCCGGGACCCAACTCCCACCGAAAACACCTGCATACAGCACCGCTAATCCACCAGCTGTGTCCTGGCCCTACACTTAGTGCACTCACGCCAGCCGCTTCAGATATCAAATCCGCATGAATGAAAGCCAACCATTACAGTTACTCTACGTGGACAGCATGTACTCAAGTGCCTTTATTTATTTATTTATTTATATATTTATTTATTTTTTTACCTCCGAGTTTATCAGTTTGCATATGAATTTTAAAACGGGAAATGACCAATTTGATGAAGAAAATGAATTATTCTGAGAAAATATACAGCTACATTTTTCCAAAAATAATTAATAAATAATTTCACACTTGAGTTGACTTAAACAGGCACTTTGACAGACACTCATGGCCCATTCACCCCCCAAATAATCCCTGCCCACACCCCTACCCACACCCCCACCACCATCACCACCACCACCACGAGCGGCCCGTCTCATTATCTTCCACAGAGACATACAGTACTGACGGGTGGAATCTGGGTCAATCTGACGGAGACAGGCAGGCGTAGCACAATTATTCCTCTAAGACAAGGGAGCAGACTTCTCGTTTAACGTCCGAGGTCGACGGGGACGTAATTTCCCGGAGCCGTCCGATTTCACCCTCGCCCAGACAGCTGCCATCCGTCTCCCTGGCAAGCTCTGCGGGGGCGTTCCCCGCTGTTTGAAAGACGGACGGAGGAGCCGTCGTATGTGCAGGCAGCTTTAGGATCCGGGAGGTGACGGCAAGCGGGGGAGGCCGACGACAGCAAGGAGAGCATCTGCTAAACAGCTACAAGTGACCCGTCGTTCACCTGTCATATTTAATATGGGGCCTCAGGCCAGCGGTGACACAAGCCTTTCATACCGGTGACCTCGGACGCCACTCAAAAAGACAAACTGTGAAAGAGGGTGGGGGAGGACTTTGGCCAGGGGTGGGGGCAGAGGAGACCGTTCAGTACGCACACACGCACGCTGCACGCACGCACGCACACGGAGGAGGGGTGCGGAGGAACAGGTTAGCTTTCTACACGGTTTGCGGATACAGCAAAAGTGTAACATGACCCCACCCTGCCATTCCTCCCAGCAGGCATGACACATACAAACAGACACATGCACACACACACACACACATTCACTCACTCTCTCCGTCTCATGACGCACAGCCACACACACACTCACGCTTCCTCTCTTTCTCCATCTCTCTCTCCGTCTAGCTCTCTCCCAGGGGACAGTCCTACAGAGTACACTCACCGGTTCGATGGAGCCCTGAGAGATGTGGTGCGCTGGTGGGTAACTTAACTGGATTATTAATTATTGAAGTGGCCGTGAGTGACAAGGGTAGGTTCATAAAGCAGAGAAAACAAATACCAGTCCGTCAGATAATATTGAATACTTTCACCACCGAATGCAGCGTATCGGTGTTAAATGCAGGGAGATCCCTCAGCGCAGGGGAGCCGACCTCAGAATAATTACCCAATTCAGCGAACATGACTCAACAGTGCGGTCAGAACATAAAAGAGGGCTCTGTTGTGTGCCAGCAGAACAGAGCTCCACAGTTAGCACAAGAGACCAAAAGGCCTCTGTGTGTTTGCAGTGTGGAGGTGACGTAAAATTAGCAGTTTGTTCAGCGGGCCTGTTGAAGGCCGTGCGCAGTAGCCCAGGCTGTGCTGGGAATCGGCGTGACCCTAATGAAGGCTGATGGCTGGGTATTTATCTGGGAGGGCGTTGCCATAGGGGCCACTGTGGGCAGGATCTGCTGGGAGGGGCACGCACGCGGGACAACTCCCCGTTTCCATGGGCGACCAGGCCCGGCATTACACTGGAGAGCGGGGAGGCACATCCAGTCTCGTCCTGCCCTTCAGACACCCCCCCCTAACAGCCAGCTCTCCCCCGTCCTCTTTATCTTTAGGCTGTCCTCAGCCAGAGCACAGGAATGCTACTCCAAATTCACACCGCACTCCATAAATACAGCCAGGGCTTTCATAAGCTCTGTGGAGTACACACACACCCAATTAGAGACACACATCCGATAAGCTCAAAGCAATGCACACCCCTCATCCTATACTCTCTCTCACACACACACAGACACAGACACACACACAGACAAACGCAGGCACACAAACGGACACAAATGCACACAAACGGACACAAATGCACACAGACACACACGTAAAAACGAAACAGAAACAGACAGACACGGACACAGACAGGCACGCAAAAACAGAAACACAGACACAGACACTGCCAGAGCCACACCTTCACTCTCAGAGAAGCGTATCAAGTAGGAGTCTCACCGCACGGTTAAATCCCGCACCTCCACCATAACGATGCCATTCATCACGGAGGGACAGGAGGGACACAGGTCACCCACCATCTGCCCCCACACACAAATACACAACTTATTACACGGCAGAACAAAGACTCAGCCAATCTCCACAGACATCTTAGCACGGTTCACCTGACCTTGGATTCCCGGATACTCCAGAGTTCCATTTGACCTTGGATTCCCGGATACTCCAGAGTTCCATTTATTTTCCACCGAGAGGGGAGGGTGCATGATGGGTAAAATAAATTTCTCCGTTCAAAACGCCTCCTCTTTTCTATGACTTGTTTTGCCCATCCTGACTTGTTAGACACGCACCACGAAGACGCATCATAACCCAAATACAAACGCATTCGGTGGATGTGGAATCCTAGTGGCTTTGCTGGACTATTGGCCACTGTCAAGGTGAGACGTGAGCATGGAGTTTCACAAACGTCCCTCAAACCTACACCTGGAGATTGCTTTTCCTTTACTTTCGCTACAATGTAAACAGTGGCTAGCTGGCTATAATTTCTTGCTGAACAAAATGAGTCATCACACCGAGTCATCAGGGGAACTCCCGCACACCAAAAAAAGGTCCACCTGAGCGTTAAAGCACAACCGAAAGTCCTGCAACAAAGGGTTTGGTACGAATACGTGTACCGTTTCTCCCCTATAGGCTGGGCGTGCTCGTGTCACTTCTCCCTCCCAGGGTCACATCGCATCAGGGTAACAGTCAACAGTCCTCAGGTCTCCTAGGTCAGGAGGTACGTGTTGCTACTCGCGCCCATCACAGGAGCAATAAGACCAAGGTATGTTTCACCTATCGGAGAACTCACAACTTCCCCTGAGGTGAACGACTTTCAGATGCGTGATTGGGTCGAGGGGGGCGGGGAGATTGCCTTCCGATGGAGCGCCATTGTTCCAGACTGCAATCAGGAGGAATGACGGACTGGCAGGGGTGATAAATGTGTCATATCCACCCCCCCTGTGGGGGAGCAGGAGGTGAGGAACATGGGGGAGGACAGGCAGCGTTCCCTCAGCGTCTGCCTCAGTATGAGGAGATGAACGGCTTCATTTAAAAGACAACGCCCCCCCCCCCCCCCCTCGCCTGCCCCCACACACCGCTGCACTGCCGGTCAGAACACAAATGAGAATGACTGAGGCAAGGGAGGGGGAACAGGCTTTAGGAGAAATAATGTTGCCATAGATTTAATAGATTTAGCAAAGTACACTTCAGACCAAGATGCAAACACACTCCATAAACACCCAAACACAAACCCACACACCACACACACACCACACACACACACCACGAGTGTACAGACACAGACACACAAACAAACAAACAGAGACACACACTCCTAGCCACTGAGTGTTCCGTTTAAAAGGCCATAAAGACCCGTCGCTGTGAAATACAGAACAAATAAATCCTCATTTTCATGCACCCCCATCCCAATTACACTGATAGAGGATCAATGGGAGAGATTGAGCGGCGTTGCCTGGAACACAGAGGCGAGAGGTCTTGATTTAACCCTGAGGGGGGGCGAGGAAGCTCACTGGAGGGGTGAATAAAGACAGCTGTTCTTTCCACACAGAGCGAGGGAAAGCAGGATGAATGATTAGAAACCACAGACAAACAGGCTAAATCAATGGCAGCCTTATGACAGCACCGCTACAAGGGACCGTGTGCAAAGAGAAAGTACCACTGGAAATGGAATAATTCCACAGCATATCAGAGGTAATGAAATTTACATAACTAACATAATAAAGAGAAGTAATAACCAAACATATATACTAAAGGCCCAAGATTCAAAGAAGCTCTTCAAAGATCATCTTTGGCTCCTTCCCCATTGACCTCCAAAGCAGATAAAAAATATTTTTTTATTTTTATTTATATATATAGACCAAGATGCAAACACACTCCATACGGGGGTGGTTCGATTGATAAACTTTAAACCCCCACAAATCTCATATACTTTGAAATCAGTTTCAAAATATTTAATTTTTTTTTTTTAAACTGCAGCCATTATTTTTGATAATTTTTTCCCTGCCACTCTCCTTATGAAATGCCTCCTCTTCCCTCCTTCCTTTTCACAAACGAATGAATAATAGACAAATAGCGTGTCCCCACAGTTCCATTAATAAATTCAGAACAACGAGGCACGCACAGGGAAATATAGTAAGTACATTTAACAGTGTCACTCATGTCCTTGCAGCTTACCATCCGCTTGCGCTCATTAAGTTAACATGAATGCATATTCATTTCCCGAAAATTAGAGGCGGGTCCCTTTGCTTGTGCTCTTTGGTCAGGTCCCTTGAGATAAAATGAGACAAAATCGAGAGCCAATTTGTCAAATGCCCACACCTGGAATTTGATTGCCTTTCCGGCTCCATCTTCACCTCCCCGCGTTTACGATCAAGGCGAACGATTTTGCGCGTTTACCTTCAGGCGGGACTGACGCTGCCAAAGAAGTGTGAGGCTAAGGCGCGCTACGCTGTGCCCACTCACTGGTCCATTACCAATGGAGGAATCCAGAGGTGCCCTTTGCTGGGGTTAGCAAGGAGAAGGGAGAGCTGAGAGGTCTCAATTTGTCAGCTGGCACCTAGTCCTTGTGAGGGGAGGGGGCCCTGCTGTGGAGTCCCCCCCCTGCGAACCCCGTGGCCCCTCGTCTGTCCCCCCACCTGATGACCACATCAATTATTGACCAAGGCTGTTTGCCTTAGCAACTCTATTGGGCCTCAGCTGGCTCGACAATTACCTTCTCCAGAGTAGTGAGAGCACAACGGCTACTGCACACAACACTCACGCACAACACTCGTGCACATTTTTGTGTCTTCCATCTCACACTTCCTTATTCCATTACGCAGGAGCAACAGGGCGATTGCCTTCAGACACTATAAAAAGGAAAAACCTTCCCTTCAGTGAATTGCAGCTCTTTGTACCAAGACAACCGAACCGTTACCGCCCGGCGTCTTTTTTCCGAAAACATAAGCGCATTGCGGCAGGAGCTTGTAATAATCCACCGAAAATCTTGTGTACGCCTTTCACAGGAGCCCAAACGATCTCTTCGCCCCCCTGCCCAAATGCAATAAGCACTTCTGTAAACCGTTTACTGAAATGTGTGCTTGTTCTGCCATCGGCCCACGGGTTTGAAACACGGAAAAATTACAGAAGTGCTCGAGACAACATCTTATTTCCCCCGATAGACAATGTGGTTTATGGTGCAATGAAATAAATAAGCAAAATGCAAATAAACAAATGAACAACGCGTAGCCGGTCTTCATCCAGGCACTGCAGATCTGCAGCTCCCTATATCTGAATAACAAACCAGTCTGTAATCCTGGTCATGACCCACTTGAGAAAAAGTCCCAATTAGTGTTTATGCTCAGAGACTTTATTGTTTCCATTAGCTGAGAAGATCCTTTGTTGTATGCAATCTTTCACCACTGAAACGGCCACACTGCTTATCTATTCGTTTCTTCGCTAATCACTTTACAATTGTTGTTATGATCACGACAGACAGACAGGAGTGTCCTACATTTTGCCTTTCAAAACAGTTTCTCTACCCTGCAGATTGGGAGGGATCATAGGGATTTTGAATCTTAAAATCAGAAGGAATACACTGTATTATAACCCTTGTACCCTGTATTATAACCCTTTTACCGTATTATAACCCTTGTACCCTGTATTATAACCCTTTTACCCTGCATTATAACCCTTTTACCCTGTATTATAACCCTTGTACTCTGTATTATAACCCTTGTACCCTGTATTATAACCCTTGTACCCTGTATTATAACCCTTGTACCCTGTATTATAACCCTTGTACCCTGTATTATAACCCTTGTACCCTGTATTATAACCCTTGTACCCTGTATTATAACCCTTGTACCCTGTATTATAACCCTTGTACCCTGTATTATAACCCTTGTACCCTGTATTATAACCCTTGTACCCTGTATTATAACCCTTGTACCCTGTATTATAACCCTTGTACCCTGTATTATAACCCTTGTACCCTGTATTATAACCCTTGCCCTCTGTGCACAGTGCTCGACTGCACTGCCATTGAAAGAAGTGGCACGTAAGGGGGAAAAGGACTGTTGGCATTTAGGTGGCATGAGAGCAGTCTCCATCGATCAAAGGTGATGACAGGGGCAGGGAAATGGAAGCGACGCCGTCAGCCAGGAGATTGCGGACGACCTCGATTGCGGACGACGCGTCCCCTCACCCTCCTGTTCCTGGAATATTCCCGCTCTACGCATTAAAGCAGGACATTACTCTAGAAACAGCTGTAGAAGGGGGGGGGGGGGGGGGGGGGACTGAATTACCTTATTCCATTAATTCTGGGCTTTGTTATGGCTAATATCGGTTTTCCCTTTATTCCCCAGGATGAAAGGCACCTTGCTTCAAAAAAGAAAATGGATGAAGCCGGCTGATTCAGGCTGAGATTACCTCATGCTTTTTTAACGTTTTCCGAGAGCATTACAGCCCAAGCGGAAAACAGTAGGCGACACCAAAAATGCTAACTCCAGGAAATGCCTTTGAGGTTCCTCAACGGTAGAACTATCCATGAACCCCTGAGGGCGTGTGACCCATGGTCAGCGATTCTCCTTTACTGGGAAACCGGGTTGTTTATGGAATCCGAAGACCACGCCGGAACAGGGTTCAGATGCCTAGAAACATTAAAACAGCAGACTTCCATTGAGGGACTCAAGAATAACACCACAAACCAGCAGCAGCAGGTGAGAAGAAAACTGAAGTTTAACTAATATACTTGCCTCTTCCAGCCAACTTAAATTAACCTTCTGTGCCATTCAGAGGCTCATTCTGTTCTTTAAAACTGCATCAACAAAAAAAAAAAAAAAAAGAAAAGAAAAACTTGATTCAAGCATTTGGACCATGCCTTTCAGCCTCGCACCCAGGCCAAAAAATCTCGCACCTTTTTCCACAGTGTACGTCAAAAGGTTTTCCAGTAAGCCACACAGAGGTGTAAAAAACGCCCCTGCATTTGGGACAACCGTGACATTCATATAATCTAGTGCGAGGGAAACAAAGAACTCAAAGAACTGGCCTTGGTGAAAACAGAATGGTACAGAGCCGTGCACAAGCTTGATGCCTAACTGTGTGAATCCTGCACACGTAACTGCTTGGAGTACGGCGCTTTAATCACAAAATATACCTTCGGATTTTCGGCCTTTACCTGAAATTAATGTACAAAACGAAAACGAGCATTAAGGAAAGTGTCATTTTAAAAAGCTGAAGGTCTCAATTGAACTGCAATTGAGACCGTAACTGGCCCAAAAAGGAACAGAACGGAAACAGTTTAAGGGCTCCTGAGGGACAGCGGAAAGGTTTGTGGCGGCGACGACTGAGGCGGAGCGGTGAATAAACCTGTTCCATTAGGGCTTTCTCCCAGCGCAGCGCAGCACAGCGCCGATCTGTAGCTGCTCCAAAACTGCCACGACACCCCCCGTGGTTCAGCCACATTAATGCGCGCCCAGGTTTATCTTTGGGTTCTCGTTGGTAATAAATCCTGTTTTTAGCAACGCTGCCCAATACACATTACACTCCCTAATCCACCTCCCACCAGTTTGCCATTCTTAATTGTCAGGAGCGTTTTCTTTGGCGACCAGGCCTACGCGATGTGTGTGTGTGTGTGTGTGTGTGTGTGTGTGTGTGTGTGTGTGTGTGTGTGTGTGTGTGTGTGTGTGTGTGTGTGTGTGTGTGTGTGTGTGTGTGTGTGTGTGTGTGTGTGTGTGTGTGTGTGTGTGTGTGTGTGTGTGTGTGTGTGTGTGTGTGTGTGTGTGACACGGTGGATTGGCATTTTAATAATGCTCCTGTGTCACTTTTGGCCACGGTTCAGGAACTTGACTGCAGTCAGAGTAATGGACAGAGACCATTCCTTTTTAGGGACATAGCTGCCGTAACCACAATGAACATTTCAGTTTGGCTGCACTGCATCCCCCCGCATGCAAACAATGTTCATTTTACCTGTGAATGGCATGAGACCAGCTGGCAAACCATATAGGCTCCTTATGTAATTAATATTTGTCCTGATATTATTATAATATCATTAATTTGGTGAATGATGCAACTGAGTGATAAGTGACTTCCCTATACCTTACAAGACAAGGCATTATGCACAGACTATGACACACTAATGAGCCTCAATTTCCATCCTTTCCACCCCCCCCAGTTCTTATCAGATTCACTTGTATTAATCTAGCCATTAAAAACAAGACTACATCAGCCTTGACGTGAACACATTACAATGCTGCGTTTCTTTAAAAGCTGGAAGGGACAGCAGCCCAGCCCTGCGGGACTTTTGAAGTTTCCATGCGAGCAGAAGTTCAGGTGCGACTGAACGGAGGCCGCTGGCTGGAACCGCAGCTTCCTGCCCCCACCTTACATTTCCCTGTAATTTAACGCCTGGCTGGCAGCCTCCTGTCTCCTGTCCCCGAGAGTAGTGCAGGGGATATCACAGCCACGGCCATTTCCCACAGATATCCCCCGCTCTGACCACTTCACAACATCAGGAGGAGAATGAGATCACAATGGCAAAATAAAGGTTACAAATGGGTTCATATCAAATTAAAGCTGCAGTAGGCAAGTTTGAAAATATACAAGGCAAAAAGACTTCCCCCCTTTTGCTCTCCTCGCTCCCATCTCTCTCCTAGGCCCCGCCCACCAAATGATGCTCCACTGTACCCGTGGAGACAGGCAGGGGTTTATTCTACGGGGGGATCTTTTGCTTTAGACAGTTGCCCTGATTGGTAGCTAGCTACATAGCTAGCCCTGATTGGTTGGTTTTTGTAAGACCTAAATGCTTTTTGTGAGGCTATGATGTAAATGTAGGAACTATTTTTTCTCCACTAAATTTACGTTTAAAAATATTTAAATCCCTTTCCCTATGTATTCATACTGCTTTTTTGAAGATATTAGGAGCACTGACTTTTTACTGTTAGGAAAAATTGCAAAGGAGGTACTCAAAAGGATTGATACTTCCAACACACTGTGTGAAAGGTAGACTGACTATCGGGAATGCCAGTGGCTGAAACAAACACACTCCGCAAACACTGATAGCAGCTACCACTTGAAACCCTCACACATTTCCTGCTTGCGGTCGTTCGCAAGGTACAGACAGCAGACAGAGGTCAGAGTTGTCATGAAGGGTAGGTTGGTATGTCTGATATTCAGGTGCGCTGTCCCTGCCTGTCTGGTGTTACACTGATTAGTCACTGTTCCCAGCCTGGAGGCAGGGGGAACTGAAGCAGGCTATACACTATACTGACCACACGCACACACTCATACATGCTCGCACGTGCTCACACACAGACACAGACACACACGGGGGGGTCTATGCCAGTCTTCTGAGCTCAGTACGTGTGGGCGACAGGGTATGAGGTTTGACAAAACAAAAACCTTAGAAAGCCGACTTACAGTATGGAAAGTGTAGAACACAGAGAACACTGATTATGCTTTGAATAGTTTGCCATGTCAGGCAACAGAAGTATAAAAACCCTTGATGGTGTTCAAGACCAGGCTTGACAGAGGGCAGGATGCTCTCCAGACCACAGGAAAAATGGCAAACTTAGATGGGCCGAGTGGTCACTTATCTTTATGAAAGTTCAAGTTCTTAAAATCTTATCAGTCTCTCAAACTCCATTTTGCTGATGACTGTTTGTTTATGATGCCGGGGACTGTCACATACGAGACCGTTTTCACACCAGAGCTGCACAGCTTGTAATTTTTCCAGCAGGTCAGTTGGCCTAAATGTATTCCGACCACTACGGTACAGAAAAAAAGTGAGTTGGGCAGTAAACGGTTGAGGGTGGTATACGACCACCCCACCTACCGTAGTAAATTCCCTAACGACAAAGAGGGCACTTTCAGACGCTAATGCTAGATATGCGGCTGCTGACCTTCAAATTCAAAATGGTGGAGAAATGTGTTACCACAACAGATGTATGCCGCCCCGCCTGAAAATATAAAATACAGATAATTAGTGCGTGTTTTGAATTGTGTCAATTCGCGGGCACGCACAGAAGAATGGATTTGTTTCGGTTACGTTAACACCCCCCCCCCCCCCCCACCCCCCCGTCAACGATCGCGGTCATGTCATCGCACCACCCCGCCTACAAAGACAACCTGGGGGAAACACTGAAGCTCCCATCAGTAATACTCTGCACTGCAGCCACACTCAAAACGCAGCAACTTACCATTCAGTTCTCTCCTGTTCCGGACCCTGTTTTAAATGTTAGGCATCTCGATGCGCCATACAGCACCCACTGCTTATTACTGAAATAAACAAGCGAGCACCACTGCGTTTGAAACCCATCTACAACACAAGGCCATCTAAACTTACTCCTTAGTTTGAAAGGGGCGACAATTACGGTGCCTCATGACAAAGGGCCCAATGTGCACCGATCACAATTCCCATAATTCTTCTCTTCCTGCCGTCTCAATAAATAAAAACGTATCAGCATCAGTTTCATGAAGTGAATGAAGCTTCACTTCATGAAACAGAGGCTCAAAGTAAATGCCACAGGTGAACGTTACTATAAAAAACGCAGAGATAACAGACGACCCCCAGACACGATTAAAATCGGATTCAAACAAATCCAAGTAATTTTTTTTTAATCCATTTATTGTGTTTAGACCACAATTATCAAACGTGACACATATGAGACTTAAGAAATCAGATGTGCTTCACATAAAAAGAAAACATGCTAATGTTTGCTCATGGGCTGTTAGCTTTACTATATGCAAAAAAAGACTGAATATTAAACCTGGCAATGAAGGTTTTTGATGTTAACACTTTCAGGAAAATGTGTGCATTGCTTAAAGCATAATATTGTAATGTTGTGAGCAGAAGGTTGTTGGTTTGCACCCCTACCGCAGCCCTGCTGTTGGATCCATTAGAAGGCTGAGAACAGTAATGGGTATTCTATTCCCATGGAGGTGGGCAAAGTGTAAAAACTAATGATGACTTAATAATGACAAAACAGTCAGACGCTCCCTTTGTGGGAGTCTTCACCACAGGGCCCCTTTAACAGCACACCCTCAGAAAAGTGCCAACAGCACATCCTCGCAGAAGAAGGGGATACAAACAGCACACCCTCACAGAAGAAGTGTCAACAGCACACCCTCACAGAAGAAGTGCCAACAGCACACCCTCACAAAAGAAGTGCCAACAGAACACCCTCATAGAAGTGCCAACAGCACACCCTCACAGAAGAAGTGCCAACAGCACACCCTCACAGAAGAAGTGCCAACAGCACACCCTCATAGAAGATGTGTCAACAGCACACCCTCACAGAAGATGTGTCAACAGCACACCCTCACAGAAGATGTGTCAACAGCACACCCTCACAGAAGATGTGTCAACAGCACACCCTCACAAAAGTGCCAACAGCACACCCTCACAAAATAAGTGCCAACAGCACACCCTCACAGAAGATGTGTCAACAGCACACCCTCACAAAAGAAGTGCCAACAGCACACCCTCACAGACCTAGGAGGAGGTGCGAACAGCACACCCTCACATAAGGAGGAGGTGCGAACAGCACACCCTCACATAAGGAGGAGGTACAAACAGCACACCCTCACAGACCAAGGAGGAGGTGCGATCAGCACACCCTCACAGACCAAGGAGGAGGTGCGAACAGCACACCCTCACATAAGGAGGAGGTACAAACAGCACACCCTCACATAAGGAGGAGGTACACACAGCACACCCTCACAGACCAAGGAGAAGGTGCGAACAGCACACAAAAACTAACAGGGTTGAACCACAGTAGCTCCATCTCCCTGGCTCCCTTGGGCCTGGGAATGCGGAGTCGGTGAGAGGGGATAAATATATTCTCAGGTCCGATTTCACAATGTAATCAAAACAGCAGGCTTTGTGTGAGCGCACAGACAAGCCTGGCAACATGGCAACTGGACAGAGGAATCAAGAAGGGATAAACTATCTGTTTATGTAACCAAGTTCAATGAGAAAAAAAAATCCTCAACCCAGCTTAAGGGGGCCTGGGGATTTCTAACCAAACGTTCATGCAAAGACACTCACAGATAACAGCTTGTAAAGAAAACACTTTAGTTCAGAAACATCTCAAAACCACTGGGGTCTTCACTCATGTCCCAACTAACTGAACAACTCCCATTTCACAATTACATTGTACGCTGATCAAAAATCCCATCAGTAAGCTGGCACTACCTGATAAATACATTAAATCACGCAAATACGCAGTATTTGGTGAGCTTGTAAATTATTGCTGTGTACGCAAATTAAACGTTTGGCCTAAGCTGCTTGGGAAAAACTCCCACGTTTCCTGAGGGCAAATGACATTAGCATTCTCCCCATTAAGACAACAAGAAGCAACAACTAAAAAGATCTCCACCTCACCTGTAGAATCCAGACGATCAGCGCTTCTGCCGTGACATTCCAGACCTTCAGCCCAAGGGGGGAAAATGATTACTGCAGAAACTCCATGAGGAGAAGTCAAAACCTGGAGACAAAGGAAAAGGCCTGATGAGGGCATGCAGGCTGTGACTCAGGTGGCAACATGTAAAAGCCCTGAAAACCAGGCTGGTTTCCAGCAGCAAGGCCCAAGATGAACAGAAAAGGCTCATTAAAATAAGTGTTGGCCTGTGTCTGTGCGAGCCTGTGGCAACGGCAGTAGTAAAGACAACAATAGACGTGAATCGCATCTATATAAAAACACCTTTAAAAGACTTACAAGGATGTGAAAAGATCATATTTATGAACCGTATGCCCAAGGGGGTAATTTCCCCAGACTCACAAGAGGGAAAACAGTTCCAACTGAGAATAGAATAAGAATCCAAATTATTTGTTGCAGCTGTGATTTTAAGACTTTTCTTTTTTTACACATAAAAAATAACCGTCACTCATTCTCCTGCTTCCACTCATCCACTCAGTTCTAAAAGACAGGAAATTATAGTTCGCATCACTCTACGCCTACCTATTGAATAGTGCTTACTGAATGACACGTTGGCAAATTAGCACCATGTCAGGTGAGGCTAGGACGGGTGAACCGGGGCAAGACGATCTTTGTCAAAGTAAAGTAACAAACCAACATAATCCACGCCCACCCTGGGAACACCAAGAGTCCTACGGACAGACACATCTGAAAAAAAACAAACGTCCACTCCGTAAACAAGTTCAATGGAGCAGTTTGTGACATGGGATACTGCCAAATGTAACGCTCTTACTTCATGAAAACGTGACAGTATCCAGTAGGCCTAGACGTTTTCTCCTCATGTTCCGCTCCTAGTAAAGCCTTTGCATCCCATTACCCGAGGCCGACTTTGATCAAGTGCCAAGTCTGAAAAAAACATCCTTTTTTGGCTTCCAACTAACATAATTCAATGCTATTAAGTCAGCGGACTAACTCGTTTCTTGTTCTCAATCTTATTCTACATTTCTTGTTCTCAATCTTATTCTATATTTCTCGTATTGATTATATAAATGATATAAGTTATAACGAAGGAAAACTGCAAACAATGCTATGGATGATTTTTGTCGGAACTCCAACTTGCTTTCAGAGGGAAAAATGAAAGGTGCAAATCTATCTTTTTTCCCCTCGGGCTTGCAGCTGCCATTACATATAGGCTATACAATTTATATTACTGCTTAATCATCTGAGCACCAGGAAGCCCTGCACACTCTGTGAGCTTCCTTTCCCCCGGTGTGTTCACGCTCAGATGTGTTTGGTCTTGTAGAGTCATTTGCCAAAAGCCCCGGAGGCAAGAGAAGCACACAGGGAATCGGTAGAAAAAGAGAGGGGGGGGGGGGCGTGGCACAGCGATCCCATCTGAAATCAAAACGCTCCTTTACAAAAGTGACGGCCTCTTCGCAAGAGACGGAAACGCGGGCCATAACTGCACAGGGGTTGATGGATAATCTACCACGGCACTGGGGTAGAAATGAGCGTTTGGAGAAGTCCGTTTTTGCCTGAAACACTCACACTCTACAGTGGTCAGCAGTGGCAGGGGCTTAGTTCAGAAGTATCACTTGTATGCTGGTTTTATCAATCTCACTAGTTTGATTGACGGCTCAAAATGTTTTCAAACGCAAAAAGATTTAGAGTCTTTGATGGAAAAGGATCGGCAGCAATGTCAGAGAGGTGGACAGCTCTATATATATTACACTGACCCAGACCAGCAGCACAGAAAGATTGCTTAGACCTTGCCAAAATGCAATGGTCGATTGCGCTCGTTTATCTTGACGCACTCCAGGGAATGACATCACTGCTACAGGCTCATTACGCTAAAGCCCAAGATAAACTCACCCTAAACAAGACCACTGTTCAAAACAAACAAGACTACATTCATAGCAAGCGCCACTGACCTGAGATTAAGAGTGGTTAATGTCCGTATGTACACACACACATACAATCACACTTAAAATAGCACTTCATTTATAATACAAATGTGCCCGTTTCATGGAAGTGAACTTTTAAATTATAAACATATCGATATGGCAAGCAGTGTATCGACAGGCGGATCGTCAAGAGATAAGTTATGGTATATTGCCGTATCGATATTTTTAGCACAGATCTCATCTCACTCACACTCAGACTCACACACACAGATTGGGGACACACACAGAAAGAGATACAGGTGGGGTGGGCGAATAGTGAGAGGCACACACTCCTTGCAATTACATTTTGGTTCTATGAATACCTGCAAATTCTCTTCTTGTTGTGTAACTTCTTTAACACATTTTCTTACCCTCACAAAGGGACTCATTTACTTCTCTCATTGGCTCAGAAAGAGCGAGTAATTGAGTAAAGCACAAAGACAGTGCTTCAGTGGCTGGCGTCAACCAACTCAATATACCAGAGACTGGTTTGTCATAGTACTTATTGTGCACTGATCGTTCCTCGGTTCCAGACAAGTCATGCAGCGGAGCGCCAGAGTGAAAGATGGAAAATGGTGACAGAGCTTCTTTCATAATGACACTCCCTCCCTCAATCCCTCAATCCATCAATCTCCAAACCCTTCCCTCAGTTCCTCTATCTCTCTTGCTCTCCAATGGAAAGACAGTCAACCGACCTCAAGCCGAGGTGCCGCCCAAAAGCACAGAATCAGAATTAAGGAGCACGGCTGCAGCACTCGTTCTATACCGCCAAATGTCTCTTTGTGTCAAACGTTTGTGTTCTTTAAGGTCTTCAACTCTTGCCATACATGCCAGTAATAATCTTCCTGCAATATACTTTCTTTAATTATATTTCAGTCATTGCCACAAAGCTGGAAGGATTGAAACAGTTTTTTTCTTTTTGTTTAAGTTTGTTTCGGTGAGAGCAGGACATAAACCTGAGATGTGAAAGCACAAGCAAATACAACTAATTTCAAGGTGTCCCTTACAAAACACCCTCTAGTTCCCAGAAACAGCCTTACCATCCAAGGGAGCAAAGAGGAGGCAAACTGAAGGTTATAACAGCAGCACTGTTAATTATCAACCCAGCGAAGGGGAGGGGGTTGGGTGGCGGCTGGCAAGCCTGTTAGACTGTGGAAGTTAATATATTTGTGTGTGTGTGCGCTTTATAGTAATCTCTGAAACCCTGAATTTCCAACGGTTTCAAGTAGCAGGAGTTAATAGTCTGCCATACTGTTGACGTTTGCTCCTTTGTTCACTACTATTTTGCATTAAATGTTCAAATCCACTTTGACTGCTCAGAAAACAAAATGGGTGAATGTCTGTTAACTACATACGCACCATTTGGAAATGTATCCAACACGCTAATTACCATTAAAAAGGGATTAGGAATTGTATGTGTACAGTGAAGGAAAACGGCATATGACGCAACAGCTTCCTAAAAGAAAAACAGAAAATCAGCAGAATGACTTCAATGGCAGAAATGTCCACAAACACCAATACAGGGAAGTAAGCCGCCTCTTTACAGCCAAAATTGATTTAAACATTGTGTGAATATAAGTGGAACACTCTGCCGTCAATTCAGCGGTTATATTCCACAGCACATTCAATTCTGAAGTTACTTTCAAGTCATTGTTAAGATGAGTGAAGCTCATAAGGCTTTAAATCATTTAAATGAGATACTGTTTCTTCCTCTGTTGACCCACAGTGGCTTTTTCATTTCATAGACAATAAAGCAAGTGGGCTCAATTTCATTGGCTTTGCTGGGCTACTTTATAGCATCTGCAGTCTGCATACTGATTGCTCCTGATCTCGTTTGCTTTTATGACAATAGTTTTCCCCTCTATTAACTTTCAGTGCTCTCGTCTAATGTTCAACAAACAGCTTCGTTGGGAACGTGGTTTTTACTTTCCAATCCAGACACTATACTGGGCACGCTTGAACAAACTAAACCAATGGGGCTGGGGGATGTGCGCCATAAGTTTTTCCTTGTTGGAGCGCTTTCACATCACCCGACTGGGACGAAAGAAGCAGGGACATGGCAGCCATTACGATTCTGAAAACATACGTTTCGGGATAGTTCATTTCCAGCTTAACTGTAGTCCAGTGCACCCGGTTACAGACAAATAAGAAAACTACAAATGGCAATAGGGCCAGTCTTTAGATCCGCCAAGGAAAATTGCAGAGTAAATATCAATCATTCAAAAAAGCACACAACGCAGCCAAAATAGACCCGACTGCGGTGCTGCTGACAACGGCAGTGGGATACAACAGCAGCTTCTGACACCCACACAAAGCGGGCAATAAAGAGCCAACTATAACAGCCCAACAAGTATGAAGCGTTTTAGGGCAGTTGGCACATCTTCACAGGGTGGGCAGGATTTCACGCATCGGGAGGTTTACTGACAGGTGCCTGCTGGGACGAGGTAACACAGCAGACAGGTCTTATGAGATGACGACGACAGCAGGAATTACCTAGCATGCACTGCTGCAAAGCAGAGAGGAACCAGCGCTGGTGTTAGAAACGGATAATTAAAATCCACACTTTTCCGAATCCCATTTTTGGCCTTTTCTGCCGTGAATTAGCCCTTTAATCAGTAATGATGAGAAGCACCTTTCATTCCCTCGAGCAGTTTCAGCAAGCTTTGCACATTTGTCATAAACCCAAATTAGAGGCTATGTCAGTTGAACAGGCTGACATGGACCAGGGCAAGGCCTGGAATCACCATCCTTGACAAATGTGCCTCGTCCTAATGAATGTAAATGAAAAGGATTAGGCCTGCATTCATACGCAAACTGACCGCCTCTTCTCTACGAACGCCGCAATCATACAATCCATTTCCAAGTTAACTGTACATCAGCCATTTTGCTATATAGTGCATTCTATAATCACAGACATTAAGTAGAATTAAATGCGGACGAAAATTAGATGCAGAATGCATGCCCAACCATATCTTATAATGAAAACAACTTATGTCTGCAAGAAAAATATGTAGTTTATTTCATGTTCGCTTCCACTTTTGTCACTCTAGATAAGAGCATATTTAAGGTGGATGTGATATAATGTGGCTGTGATTTTCAATTGCTACAGTGAAACCGTTCCTTTAAGATGTCCAAATGTGACAATAAGGCTTAGCTTTAGAATGGGCTAGTTAGCAGAGGTACGCTCTGAATAAACACAACCTGAGCACTCTGTTGGGCAGCAGAGTCGCTACACTTTCCGTGACTACGCGTGCACTGAACATGCGGCTCACGATATGCCTATACGTTATCATGAGAAACTAGGTAACCTTCTTTTCCTCAACCGTATTGGGGCCTGCCCGTTGTGGCTATTTTTTTTTTCTTCACAAGACTACATTAATTTAGCAGACCATTTTATCCACAGTATACACAATAAAGCATGTCAGCTAATTCAAATGTAGCCTAATATGCTACAGGAGGAGAGCAGTCATGTTGAGTCCGGGTGCAAAAATGGCCGCACTTCAAACCCTTTCTGTCTTGTTTTGTTTTGGCGCCGATGGGGCCTCAGAGTGAACGGTTGTTTGAGCCACTACTTAGCGAGGAAGTGAAAAAGAAACATAGCACCCTGGTCACATTTACTCACTCGACTTTTCCCGACTGAAGCAAACAAATACTACCCAGAATCTAATGCTTAAAAGCAAAGGGTTATGAGTCTGACCCAGTTAAAAAGCATACTACCCTCTTGCATGCCTAGTAAGAGCATTCTTCTTGTCATCACACTCCTTGATAACCTCTCGGTGCAGATCAGTATTTGTAGTGAGCATAAACATAAATAGCCTCGATTGTGTGAGATTGCCGCCACAGTTGCATTGCTAAGTTATTACATATAGTGCAGGCACACATATTAAAATAAACAGATGCTGTAATGCACACAATCCTGGTTTTATTCATGAAACACATTAATCAACGCTGAAGATTCATTCGGCGAGAGTGGGGGCATAATCGGCCTGGAACATCCAGGGAGATTATCATCTGCAAGCCATAGTGACAGCCTCAATATTACACCCCCCCACCCCCCCCGCCCGCCCCCCTTTCAAACTCTAAATTTACCACTCCAGTCGCTAACCGTTACAAAGCTGTCCCATTTCTCTTATAGAGCCTTGCAAGTGGTGCCATTTTTCAAACTGCAACAGCAAACATTTGGCCGGCTTATCTTCAGCAGGCAAGCAGGCGGCTGAAAAAACAAACCGAGCACTTTCAGAAAGCCCATCGCAATAAAAGACCCTCGTTTATAACGGCGCTTCAACAAGCCGTTTCCAGGACATCTGCACTTAGGAGCTACATCAGGCTGGCCTGCGCTGTCTTGCAACCCTGGTTATTTTCTTATTGAGAAATGCACTACGACGGAGCGATGCCATTGACTAATGGAGAACTCTTCCAGCGTATGATCTGTAAGTAAAATGAACTGCAGAAGAGGGGCTACTACTCCAAGACCCTTGTTTCCACTGCTTTGACGGGAGAGGGACAGTTATTTCATTTCATAGACAATAAAGCAAGTCGGCTATTGTCTAATTAGTGTATTAAACAGCTGTGTGACCCCCCCGCCCCCATTCCAAAACCAAATGAAGAACTATAATGAAATTATAATTTCAGATGACATTAACTTTGACAGTCAGCTGCAATCACTTTCTTAAAGATTGAAAACAAGAAACCATTTCAGACGAGCAACCGTCTTTGATAATATCTCAGAATATTTTGTGGAAGTTCACTGTACATACACCAAAGTACACCCACACACCCTGACCAGTTGCACCAGCTAACCCAAAGCATTGGTTACCCACCTCTGAAGTCTGGAACACACACACACATCTCTTTGCATCACAAGCCCAACTGTTCTGGGAAATTATGCCACTGGTTTCTTTCCCCAGAAGTTGTTGTTCTTAAACTACCACAGACAGAGTTTTCATGGCCAGGGAGAGCTATAATTATGCCATTTAAAAACAAGGGAGCCCTTTTTCCCCCCAGTGTGGAGATTAAAGGCTTCCAAATATAACTTTGGTGTATCCTGTCCAAGAGGGTAGGCCTGACCATTCACTTGGCACAGCGTGGATGTCATCATTGGCACTTCCCTCTGGAGCACACAAAAGACCGGGCTATGCAGTCTTCCACAAAAAGTCAAACCGACATGTGAAGCGACGCGCTTCGCCACACCAGAAGCTCCTGTAGGCTTTTCATTTTTAACAAATGCCTGGGAGGTTGGGAAGAAGCCTCCCACTAGACCACTGTCAGCGATTCCTTGAGTCTCTCCACAGCAGAGAGCGAGAGAGAGATAGAGAGAGACGGCCTGTTCACTGAGCATTCCATAGGTAGGTGTCAAACTTCTCAGGTGATGCTCAAACCTCCAATGGGGGGGAAAAAAGAAAAGGAACTGGATTTATATTTTCTTGGATGGGAGGACAATGTATGCTACACCATGTAAACTAGGAGTTCCATAATAACACTGATGCATGAGTGATGATATAAAGCTCTTAAAAGAAGCTTGGAAAAGATGCCTGGGGGCTCCACTCGAGGTCCCTAGGACACTAGGTCTCTACAAACAAGTGCCGCTGTCGTTCCCAAGGGATTTGTACAGGAGAAGCCCAGCATTTCTGTATAGATTTACACATATTGATGTACGGAGCCCCTCTTGGTCCAGAATGAATAACCATACTTCCAATGATTTGTCAGATGCCATGTCGTCAGTCCTTTCAAACTTGAGACATGCTCTTTCCCGGTTACTTTTTCGGATAAGGGTATAGTCCATTTTTTTAACTATTTAATCTGAAAACTTTCTTCTAAGAATTGGACCCAGTTGTTTAAGTTTTTATTTTTATTTAAGTTTTGGGAGTGACAATGGCAAAGTTGCACAGACCCAGTTCTGCTGCCTTGAACAGTTGGTTGGGCACTTTATCATCAAACTTTTTTTGTTTTTTATGTTTTGTTTTTTTTCCCCACCTCCCACACATACTTTATATGAGCATAGGGAGGAGGGCCACTTTATAATTAGAGGCCTGTTTATGTAAATCAGTGACAAGTGTTAAAAAAGACACAGGAAATGATACACTTGTGAAGCTTGTGCTAGACTCAGACAAGAGCCTGCAGGACACAGTCCGTGTGAGTGTGTCATTTTTGTTTTTCTATATAGAATAAAAAACAGTTTTGGGCCAAAGCAAAACAAACAAACAAAAAAAAAAGCATAATCCAATATCTACTTATTTTATTGTCCGTTTTCTGTACAATATCTGAAAAACGTGAATATAAATCAATGAAAATGACGGATTTTGGGAAAATGTTGGCCTACATTTACAGGCTTAAGTAAATCCCAAACATCACACAGCACATAAAAGGAATAATTAAAAGAACATAAGCAAGCACTATGCAAACAAGCCATCCGGTAATTAAATTACAGATGGGGGTGAAATTAGGCTATAATTGAATTACGCACACTAACAGACAACATTAATAACGCCTGCAAAATAAAACATGCATGTGTTCAATTGCATGTTTGTCCCGGTGTGTATGCGTGCGCGTGTGTGCGTGACCACAGTCTAACGGTGCTGTCAGCTGCTGTTCATCTGCCTGCTTTCATTACCAACGCTTATTTTACTCAAACTGTGAAAGGTCAGAGTTCCACTTGCTGCTGATATCCCTCCCCCTCCCCCTCCCCCTCCCCCTCCCCCTCCACGGTTCCATCCGCCACCAGCCTCCCGCTCATGCCTGTCAGCCTCTAACTCTCTTCACTAGCACTTTTATACCAAATCGTATTACAACTGCACATTTTCTGAAAAGACTAGATGTACGTTTGCGGTTACAAATTTGATTTCCACAACCTGAAACCACGTCCAGAGGTAGCATACGAGACATCAACACCGCACGCAGGAGATATAAGTGTGTTAAAGGGAAAAGGAAAGGGAAATCTCCTTGAGGCACTTGGAGCACCAGTCCTTCAGTTAGAGATGTGGATATATTTTAGCCTACCATTTAAAAGTCAAGCAGTAATTGCAGGCGTTTCTTTGATTGTGCTCTGTAGATTATGTTATAAACGACTGTTTTGGAATAGCAAACTTGAAAATCAAACTGCAAGCTATCTTTACCGCGGTGTTCTTTGGTTTTACCCGCGTTGCGATCTCCACTCCATATTACTTGCAGTGCAAACAGTAGCCTAGATTTTGCCCGCCCAGGATAATGTTTTTAGCCATTCATTTTGAAAGGTGTAGTGTTACAGCTTCTCATTCTATTCTGGTGGTTGGACATCTCGATCAACTTCGCCACCCGTCGAGGGAGTCATCTTCCGAACCACTAATAACTAGGGGTGTCACGATTCTCCAAATCCACGATTCGATTTGACTTTCGATTTTAAGGTCACGATTCGATTTTCGATTTTCGATTTTTTCCCCAGCACTATAGTCTAACTAATGGCTATGCCATTGTTAGACTACCGAGTCTTGATTTGTAAAGAAAAATACTTGTTTCTCAATAAGTAACTTTTATTTGAATAATAACAATTATAAATAATAACAAAAATATGATAATATTTAAACACACCTAAACAGTTAAGAGCTTTATCAAAACTAGACTCTAGAATAATAAACAGTTGAACATTTACCACGCTATTAACAATTTACACATTGGTTTTATGCCCTGACAACGGTCATTTACATTTTCAAATTCTTCTTTAAAAAGATGAGCGTGTTCACATTCTTTGAACAGTTAAGAGCTTTAACAAACTAATATCTGAAATAATAAACAGTTGAACATGTACCACGCTATTAACTATTTACACATTTTTTTTCATGCCCTGACAACTGTCATTTACATTTTCAAATTCTAAATGAGAATGGAAGAGTTGCCTGTGTCAATGTTTTTTTCCCAGTCAAATCTATTTCTTTGTGATGCCTGCGAATGTGTCCTGCCATATTTGACGTGTTGCCTGAGGTGGCGTATGGTACTCGCGTGTAGCATAGCCGACAAACTGTCGTTTTTTTTGTCAATGACGCGTTCGTTGTTTATATAACTCACGGGGAAGGCAAAATGTTGCCACACCGGTGACTTGAGGGAAGCAGGAGGATTTTCCAGTTCTGTTTCTCCATCTCCGACTCCGGCATTGGCCATGGTGTGTCGAAAAGTAATGCAGGCTACCGGTAAGCTAACGTTAACTAGCAGCTGTGTCTTCTTTGAAATATCGTTGTTTTTTTTTCTTCGGACGCACGCCTGCGTGGACGAACAAAATGCAGTGGAAGGAGTCAAGTTTCGTTTTGTCGGAAACGCTTACATTAGAGATGGCCAAGTAGGCTACTTTTTTTTACATTTTACCCATCACATGAAAGGCTAAGAAGAGCGCGCGGGGGGCGGGGGTGGAGAGAAAAAAAAACTGGGAGAATCGCGAACCAGCTTGTGATTTCGAAGTTCGAAATCGAACACTCATTTCGATCGATTTTCGATTTCGAATCGGTATCGTGACACCCCTACTAATAACGTTCACTTTTTTGTTGCTAAAAATGATTTGACTGTTAATTAGATTTTATTAACCTTGTGGGAAAAAACTGGTTCAGTTAGCTAACATTTATTATGTTTAGGGAATGCTAGCTTGCTAAAACCAAAATAAAGGTAAGTAAAAAAAAAAAAAGCTGCTGTTTGATTGGTTAGAATGATTACAAGGCAAAGCAACATGGCAGTTTTTCTGATTGCGATAGGTTGCTCACGATAAAAATGTCTCTTTTTTTTAATCTTTAAAAGACAGTCGCACCAGGACAATTGTTTACAGTTGCACCAGTGCCCCCAAATTAAATTCCAGGTTGTATAGTTTGATTTTAGGTTGCATATGCAACCAAACTATAGTGCCATCACACAAAGAAGCCATTGTTGGAGTTGTTCTGTTACAGGGTTGTTTCAGGTTATTTTCCATACAGACTAGAGGAATTATTTTTGTACCCATTGACTGATAAGCACATTCACACTGTAATTTTAGGATTTAGACCCTTGCAAAGTGTTCCTCCTAACAAAGTCCAAAGCTATGTTTCCATATGCACTTTCATTGACTCACTACACTACTTATAGAATGTTACGTAGTACTTACCATAGAAACCTTTTCAGAAGGGGCTGATCTTTCTCATACAAAGGGATGGGATGGGTGGGGGGGGGCAGCATCCAGTCTTAGCACAGGCAGGCGGTCTACCAATACCAGCCCCCAAATGTGGCATATTCTCAATACAGGTCTATATACCTCTAACAATTCGCTGTTGTAACGTCTTAATTTTGGATTACTTTCCCTTCCAAATGGTAGTAATCCCTTGTCTAATACATGTGTCTGAAGGGGCCCTGGAGAGGAGTCTCAAGTAATCCTCAGAAAAACAGTAAAGGTATCTCCCCTTCCAAGAATATTCTGTTAACATTATTTACATATTTCATAAATGACATGTCGAATAGATATTTCACATCTTTGCTAACTTTTAAACTGCCACAGTTTAGACATTTCCATGTACTAATGTCTTAAATATCTACTGCATTGCAGCACTGTAGTGGGTGATGGACCAGTATGAAATGTTAACCACTTAGGTTAACCCTGCTGAACTACATGCTGACCACTGGCTGCAAAGGCTTTTAAAGGTTTTAGCTAAACAAATCTGTGTATAGCAGAACTGAACAGCGTCACAGACGCACTCGGTAGAGTTTATTACACAACTGTTTTCATTAAAAACAATCTATTTTTGTGTTTTCATCATTATTTTATGATCTTAATAAAACCCTGTTCTACAAAAATGCACTGGTATACAGGTAACACCTGTACAAATGTCTAAAAGTGGCCATAAGGAGCGACCATCTCCTTCCACTTTAAAAAAATGTATACATCAACTTTATACCATACTAGGCCATTCCTACAGCTGGGATTATTTTAAATACAAAAGTGCAATGTAAACATGCTACATCTATGTGTATTAACTCGATTACAACTTTGAGCCTTTGATAGATGGGCAGGCTATGGGTTAAATGCAAGCTCTGCTTTTCAAGATTTAATTTTGTTGCTAATGAGGGAATTGTATCAATTTTCCAGGACTCTGCGGTCAGGTTTGATATTTAAGTACAAGAGGCATATTCGGCCCACGAACAGGGCAACATATATCAGAGGTCTGAGAGAGTTACATATGACATCTTTCATTTTAAATACAACAATTTTAGCCACATTTCAAGTTCAATAAAATCAATTTGAGGATTTCATCCACGTAATCTCTTGCTCTTTGCAAATACAGCCCCAGAAAAACAACCATCCATCACGTTCCAGCACGGAGCAAAGCCTAGCCTACAGAAACAAACAGTTTTGTTTGCAGAATTCTTCTCATAAATATATGTTTAACATTTCAGAACAAATAGCGTTAGATGCTACTGAGGAAAGAGTTTTGTAAGGCCGGGCCATTTCCATTTGTTTTTTTTTTGTTTTTTTGCATAAAGATATAGCCACTCAGACCCATGAACAAACCACTTAGGTGTCCTACTAAACTTTAGGAAATAAAAGTTGGGATATGACTATGAGGTTTGGTTTTGGGAGAACAGTGTTAATATCTTGCCACGGTTAACTGCAGTAGGCTCTGTGCTACCACCAATAGTACTTGAGTTAGGTTGCAGAATGAACACAAGCCAAAGTACAACAGCCACAACATCACCGTGCACCGCCACATCAGCACGGCTGCCACAAAATAAAAAGTCGTCAATAACAGGATTTATTTAGGACACGTCAGGCTGGCACATATGACCTCCAAACTTAGGGGACACACTTTTAACCTGTCTCACACCTCATCGTTATCTAAAATTTTCGAGTGGGCAGTCTGCAATCAAGTGTCTCTCCATCTCCTACAGAACAACCTCCTTGACCCCAACCAATCGGGATAAAAGTCTGGCCACTCCACTGAGACTGCTCACCGCAGTCAGAGACTCTCACTCTGCGAGAGCCAAGTCACTCAGCTCTATCACCCTGCTTGACTTGTCTGCTGCATTTGACAATCTGAACCACTGGATCATCCTCTCGTCCCTTAGGCTCCACCCATGCAGGGCTTTCTAATCATACCAGGTGGCCTGGAAGGGATCGGTCCCATTCCCCCTGTCCCCTCTTAGCCGGTGTTCCACAGAGGTTAGTGCTTGGTCCTCTCTCCTTCTCCCTCTACAATAAATCACCTGGTGCAGTTCTCAGCCTGACATATCATTGCTATGCCGATGACACTCAAATCCTTTTCACGTCATGCCACTTTTGAACACCTTTCACTGGCTTCCAGTGGCAGCCTGCATTCAATTCAAGTCACTCACACTGGCATACCAAGCTACAGACATGTGACCAAGTCCCTCTTATCCAAGTCACAAGAAAGTCTCAAGTCATTTAGTCCAAGTCTCAAGCAAGTCCAAAGTCATTTTTTTTGGGAAAGTTATGTCAAGTCTTGGAGAAGACTTGGAGAAGTCAAGTCACGAGTCTTTAACCTCCAAGTCCAAGTCGAGTCGCAAGTCATCAAAACAGTCTTCTTCTGCGTTTGGGTAGGATCTTCATCGTTCCACATCCCCAGGCTCGGGGCCGAGGGGCTATCCTTTTACCACCCCAAGCCTAGGGGGGGTTCACCCGGACTATATTTCGGGGCACACCTCCAGTAGCCACGTCACCGTGTCGTCATCCAGAACCGACAGACCATGCATCCCATTGGGTGCCCGATAAATCGGGCAGTCCAGGATGACATAGTCTGCGGTTTGTTCCTCTGCGCCACACATGCAGGCTGCGCAAGAAGCCAAGCCCCATCTGTGTATTGATGAGCGGAAGCGCACAACGCCGGTCCGGAGGCGGTTAAGCCTCACCCACGCCAGTCTAGGCAGGTCCACCCCAATAGGGGGAAAACCGACGTCTGGGATGAAGTCACGTAGTCTAAAGGTGTTCTCCTCCCACTCCGTGCTCCAGATGTAATCCGCCCACCGTGCCGCACTGATGTTAAGATCACTGCATTGCTGCAGGAATTCCTGTGCGGCAGGCACAAATGGGTGTCTCGACTTAAGGCGCCGGGGAGGCTCAGCAATTACAGCGATGGTTTGGCTCCACGGCCCGACACGCGAGACGTGCTGTGGCTCCCGCGCGGCGAAGCCCAGCGGGCTGGATGCCTGCAAGAATGGGAAGATTGTCCACGGGAGTGGGATGCAGGCATCCTGTCACGACGCGCAAGGCTTCGTTGATGGGCGTATCGATGAGGCAGGTGTGAGCACTGCGACACCATACCGGTGCGCAGTACTCACTAGTCGAGTAAACAAGGGCCAGGGCTGCCGTACGCAATGTTCTTGCGTCGGCGCCCCAGCCTGACCCGACTAGTCGCCTCATCAATGCCACACGAGATGTTAACTTCTTGCGCAGTGACTCAAGGTGTCGGCGAAACGTGAGCGACCTGTCCAATGTCACGCTGAGGTAAGTTGGCTCAGCGCAGCATGGCAGGGGTGTTCCGCCAATATATATTCGGAGCTCACGTTTAGCCTCCCTGTTGTTAGGATGGAAGGCCGCCGACACCGTCTTTGCCTCGCTGAGCTTCAACCTCCATTTCCAGAGGTATGCCACTAGTGTCTGCATGTCCTGGCTCAAAGTCCCCTCCAATGACTGCCAGTCTCCAGCGAAGTACACCAACGCGAGGTCATCCGCATAGGCATACTTCCGCGAGACTGTATCAGGCAAGTCATAAGTGTAGATATTATAGAGGAGGGGGGCCAGGACAGATCCCTGGGGGACGCCGTTCTTGAGGCGTCGTAACCTGCTTTGCTGTCCGCTACCGGTGTTGAGGTTAAAGCTGCGATTTCAGACAAGCTCCAGGATCATACTGACCATGTGCCTGTCCGGCAGCAGGCGGAGCAGCTTGCAGGTGAGGCCGCGGTGCCATACAGTATCATAGGCAGCCGTCAGATCGACAAAAACGGCTCCAGCCTTCTTCTTGAACGAAAAGCTGTCCTCGATGTCTTGAGTCATCAAAGTGACCTAGTCTACGGTCGATCTCCCGCGTCGGAACCCGGCCTGCTCCCGAGGGAGCAGTGGGTCGACGATCAGTTCGACGCGGGCGTAGATAAAACGCTCGAGGATCTTGAAGGGGATGCAGAGCAAGGAGAAGGGACGGTAGCTCTTAGGATCCCCTTCAGGCTTATTCGGCTTAGGGATCAGGACAACTAGGGCTCTTCTCCAGATTTTGGGGATCTTGAGTTGGCGCAAGCAGGAAGAGAGGAAAGCTCTTAACCAGGACTTCAGGGCAGGTGCGGCATGGAGTATAAGCTCCGGGCAGATGGAATCAGGGCCTGGAGCTTTTCCTGGCTTTAGGTGCTGGAGGGCGGCAGCGAACTCCTCCGGTGTGAATTCACCGGAGATGTTATCGCTGCTAGATGTTGGGGCCCTCCAGAGGTCAGACACTTCTTTTGCCACGAGTCGTGATGACTCGCGGTCTTTACCCTCGTATACCCCATTTTTCACAAATTGTGATGCGATTTTATTTGCAGAAATGGGGCAGTGACGAGGGGAGTGTCTTGACCTGGCAGTGACGTTGTTCAGGATACTCCATGCTTTGCGGCTGGAGTGCGAGAAGTCGATGGAATTGACAGCCTCCTCCCAGCGCTCGTCTCCTCCGGCCGAGTCTTGACAACAGGGCTGTAACAGCCCTGTTTGACTCGGTTCCGGCAGGAGACCGAAGGAAAACGCGGTAGAGGTTCTCGCACTCCGCATCCCAGCACGGTTTGTAGCTATTGCGACGTCCACATGGGATGGATTTCTTGGCCTCTTTCACTAACATGCCACAGAAGTCCCGGTATGCCTCATCCACGTTGTTGGTATTAAGCGATGGAAGACACCACGTGGATTTGTTAGTAAGGAGGCGGAAGCGTTTCCAATTGGCCTTACGGAAATTCTATCGCTTCACCGGCTCACTCGGGATAGAGTCCACGAGTTTAGGCACGGTTATCAGCGATGGTCGATGTTGGAACCGCGGGAACTTTCCGAGCACACGTCTGTCAGGGAGCCGGTTGTCTGCACCGACACTCGCAAATGCCACGTCAGGATTCGTCCCAGTGTTCCAGCGACCGGAGAGAAAGCTGGCTGCACCCTTTGGATCGTATAACAGGGCAGTTGTTGGCTGCCCAAGCAGCCAGGTTCTCTCCGTCGAGTGTGTTGGTATTGTACCCCCAGTGTTCATGCTGACAGTTAGTCGCCAGCATAGAGACAGGGGTGGGGGAACACCAGGACAGACACCGGCGTGAATCGCGAGGGGGGAGGCTTGTAGACGTTTACAATTTTAAAACCGGCAACGTCCACGCACAACCACTCAATCTCCGAGTCAGCCGGAGATTGGTCGGCGAGAGTCCAGCTCAGCCTTTCATGGACAAACGTGGCAAGGCCGTGTTTCCTGCTTATGATAGACCCAGCTAGTGTGAAATTTGGTAATACTAGCTTGTCTGCTGAAACGCAATGGGTCTCCTGAAGGAGGATGACGAGGGCCTTGGTGGTATAGGCCAGCTGATGACGCTGATCTTGCTGGAGGTGAGCCCTTCGGTGTTCAGCTGCAGTATTCTGGGTTGGAGGCCAGCGGAGTAAACACCACCGGCTCTCCTCCCCGACTGCAGCCGAGCACCAGCCCGGGTGAGGGCCCTTAATTGGCAAATTCCAGTGTTTCCCCTACCATTATCTTGGCCGGGCGGCCCGCCCGGCCAAACTCACGTGCTGCCCGGCTTGGACAAGAGGGAAAATAAATAATTCTAATTTAAAAAAAATTTTTTTATATTATTCTTTTTTTTTTTATATAATCTTTTTTCATTTTTTTTATGTAGCTGCAATATTTCCCTTACCGCAGAATGCTGGAATGATCAAAATAGCATCTGGAAAAACCCTTGCCAAAACAGCTTCGGTTTCCCGTTAGGCCTAATTAAAATTTTCAATGGCAGCGCTGATATTATGAGGGTGTAATTATAGTTTCCGCCTCTACACAAAATGGCGCACTTTCGTCCGTTTCGCTATCTGACCAGAACTCTTACATTTTAGTGTAGAATAAAAGCTAATACTGCACAGTCGCGGATCTATGGGTGGGCCTGGGTGGGCCCAGGCCCGTCCAGATTGACAGCTTGCCCACCCATTCACATTCATAATTACCTTAAATGTGAATTGTTTTGTCTTGGGGAATCGTTATGTATTAATAATCTCTAAAAAGTGTGGAGATGCCATAGAAACTAACTGGAGAAAACGCTGGATGTGATTGTTTGTCTCCATTGGCCCGTTGCTATGTTCGTTACTATGTGATGACACGGCACTTTCATAGCAGAAGTTCTCTTACGTTTGTTTAGGCTACATTACGAACTCGCGCGCCAATTCTGTCTGAGTTTCATGTACAGTAGCAGCCTAGTATGAGCCAACTATGGCTAAACAGCTATCATTGACCCATTTTCTTAAAAAACCACGTCTGGAAGTGGAAGATGAAAAAAGTTTGGACCAGGACTTGTCCAACGAAGAGGAATCGCACTCGCAGGATCGTCGTGAGACGTTTGCGGGCCCTGGCAATGAAGGAGAAACGGCCACAGCAACGACATCCCGTGAGTGTCATGCTAGCCTGCATGCTAACGTGGACATGCAGGCTCCACAGCCCCCTCCACTCCTGAAGGGACCTTAAGGTAGTCCTATACGGGTTAATTTTTTAAAAATTTACTCTGGGGCCTGCTGTGGCATGGTTATGATTGCAGCCTCTGTGAGCGAGGCAGGGAGTTCTGTGACAAATTGTAAGTTATTGTATATTGGTTGTTTAATTTGTGATGTTTCTCTGGGACCCGCCGTGGCATGGATGACTGCAGCCTCTGTGAGCGAGGCAGAGTTCTGAATTGTGACAAACTCTAGGCTGTTTGGTTATTTAATTTGTGGTTGTATTCCTGTCAGTGCACTAATGAGGGTTATGCAATATTTGTTATTATCGCACATGTTCTGTAGCTAGCTAGCCATTCATCTGACTGGCTCATATAGGCCTATGTGATCTCTGGTGATGTATTTTGGTGACAGTCGTGGCTGTATTATTGTTAACACTAGAAGCGCCATCGCCGATGCCAATTGGCGTTGTGATTTTAAAATTATAATTATTACAGCAGTGTAAATGCCACGATCAACTCTTTCCTTGACGTTTCCTAATCATCTATGCTACAACTGCCTGCAACTGCAGAGATTATTTCATTTTCATTTTTCAAATAAGCAACAGAATTCATTTTTCTGCATGACCAAAATCAAACTCCTATTTTCAGAAGTGGAAGCGCCGCTTCTGTTTCTGTTACTTTTGTTGAAACAATTCTGTTACATTTGTTGCTAAAATTAAGTGCTGCCTGGCTGAATACAGATTTGGATACAAACTTTCATCTTTCATTGTCATTTGCTTCATAGTGTGTGTCTTTAGAGATACACACACACTTCTCGTTCTTTCTTTTTTATTATTATTATTAATATTATTATACTTTATTTAATTTAGAATTTTTTACTTGTTTTTAAATTAATTTAAAGTCTGTATAATATAGGTAGAGGCCTCGTATAAGCCCTTTTGGGTTTCTTGCCTACCTTGCACCTCTCTTTTTGTTGTTATTTTCTTTATCTCTTTGCTTTTTTGTGTTATCATTGTGCAAAATAAAAATCAAATCAATTGTTGGGGTCCCCACATTGTATTGTAAATATCTAAGCCTGTTGAAGAAAACGTGCGGTGATGAGCTTCACTCAGGCCTACTCAGATTTTTCCAGGCCTACCCATCAGCCACTTTCTGTATCCGCCACTGATACTGCAGAGGCAGGAGTTTGATTCTACCTGTTTTTAAGGACTGATTATGGATCAGCACTATGGAGGAGGCTCAAAAGCAGCTCTACAGTGCTGAAAAGATAGAAAAACCGGTAGAAACAAACTCCTTGTCCTGGGTTTAAGTTGTATAGTTCTGAATATCATTTGTGAAGCTAAGGGGGGTTTATTGTATATAAGCTCTGTTTTAAGTTTATTAATATTATAAATAAATAATATTTATTTACCATAAGCCTTTGTGAGCAAATGTTATTTTAGCTCAGAATGGAGAAATGCACCACTTTGTTACCAACACCCTCCCCATGTGTGCGACGACTCTCCGTACCCCCGACCTGCGCGATGATACTACCTCGGCCACGCACGTGCGTTTGATGACACCGTGTACGCGCAACAACACTGGTAGTTTCGAGGGGCCTACCACCCGGCCTGAAAAAAAATCTAGGGGAAACACTGAAATCTGTTTCACTTACAACTACGATTGGCAGTCATAAGTTACTGGCAGTGACTCGAGTCGACTCCAAGTCACAATGACTCGAGTCCACATCTCAGCCAAGCTGTGAATGGTGCTGCCCCTCCCTGTCTTCAGACAATGGTTACACCATACGAACCAACCAGACCACTCCGTTCAACATCATCTCGCCAGCAGGCTGTCTCATGGCTTCGAGACGAGTGCCTGTCTGGTAGCTGCACCTTGTGGTCCCAGCTCTTCTCTGCCCACATCCTCCAATGGCAGAATTCCCCAATCAGACAGAAAGGCAGATTCACTGGCTGTTTTCTACAAGCGCCTGAAAACCGACCTTTTCAGACTACACCTGAAACTTTACATTTAATTTAAAAAAATAAAAAAACACATCGGCTCAGGTGTAGAGGTAGGCACCTTGGTGGCACTTAGGTATATGATTGTAACGGTGCCAATCTTGTTTTTGGTGAAAACGTTTGCCAAATGAATCAAGTTGTAAATTGTAAATTGAATACAAAGTGCATACCGCCAAGAATAGCACCCTGAGGAAAGAGTTTTCCGTTCTTGCTTTAAGAAGCTATTCCAGCTCAGTAGTCAAGAATTGGAGGAACTGGTGTTTTGTGAATATGTGCAGAGCCATACTTCACTGTTAAACCCATAAAAGTTGAGTGGCTCACTACATCAAGCACACATAATTGAAAACATAATTCATGCCATCTCGTCTTTACAAACACAGCAGTAGCAACAATATAACACTGAAAATAGCGTAGCATGCCGGCTCACCACAGGACTGGAAATGAAAAAAATTTATGGGCTAAACGTTTATCACTAAGAAGTTTACAGTCAAAGCCGACATGGACCACCCCATAACTCACACTAAGAATAAGACAAGAACAGCACCATTATATTACATTCATTCAGTAGGATTATAACCGCAGCAATAACTAGAGAAAAGGATAATAAACACAGTTGGGGCTCTATTTTCCGGAATTGCGCACGGCACATGGGAGCGGTCAATGGTGCAGCTCATGGCCCCACTGGGCGTGGCTACTGAATTTTGCTATTATTGTGGCCAGAGGAGAGGAGCGCACAGCTCACAGTGTGTGGTGCAGGTAGGAAATGGAGCTAGATTAGGTGGAATATATTATCAGTGGGTGCTTTGCTGCTGGATTTCATCATAGCCAATCAAATGATCTCTTTTTATTCCCTTTAAGAGCCGTAGGAAACTGAAGTTCTTGTGCAGAGTCATCGTGGCACCACAAGCCGACCACCAAGAGCAGATGATGTTAAATTAGCTTGGAGGAGATAACTAATGCAATTAATGCATGTAGCTCTATGAGAACCATTGCCCAGTGTAGGAAACTGTTCAATGACATTTGGCTGACGTTGGTCTCAGTGCGTCATGGTGCACATTCATTTTCATTAATTTAGTCACATAATTAAAATGAAAAGATTGTTCAAGTTGCATTTATTGTCATTCTTCTCATTACAGATGGGTGTAAGAAAAGAATGGAATATAGCCCACTACCCCGGGGCCACAGTGTAGTATAAGAACAGCCATAAACAATTAGAAACAGAAATACAAGATTCAACATAATAAAAAATAATGAACAATAAATGCAAAGTATTTTCTCAGCTTGAGGGATTTATATCAAAGACGAATTGGACAGCATATGATCCATGAAAATTGGCTTTTGAATAGGTTATGATCATGCATGCATTGCTTGGGAAAGCCCCGAAATTAGCAACTCCCCATACGCTGGGCTGCGACTTGCACCATAGACCTGGTCTGAGCATGCGGCGGCAGGCGTGAATGGCAGACTACGCTGACACCAAAACTGCAATGCGCTGCACCAAAGTTACAGTGCGCTGTCCGCCTCTCCTCGCACGGCGAGTCACCAAATTACCAAACGGGCTCAGGCACGTCAAAATCAATGACAAATAACGCCACTTCGAAAATAGAGAAAGGGCTGTCTGCACACGGTTTCCCAAAAAAGACCATAGAGAATAATTAGCTTTAGCAGCAAAGAAGCAGAAAACATTTTAGCGTAGGCTATAGCTTTCCTCAGGGCTCTCTCTGTGCAAGTTGCACATGCTTTTTTTTTAACAGGAACATGCAAGTTCACAAATTAGTTAACAAATAGAGACCAGCGTCCCCAATTAAGGCACAGGCACATTAACGAGGCAATTAACACATACCAGCCATGACAATTATAGAAAGTTGCTAAAGAACATGCCCACACACACCTGAAAAAAAACAAATTAAAGTTGAGACTTAAGATGACCCCAGTGGCCTATATGTACAATTACACCACAGATGCATGACAGAGGTGCATAATTGAGTCAACTTTGTCAAAAAGCTTTTGAGTAGGCAACTTTTTCTCACAAATGGGGGCACTTAAAATCCCGGACGGGGTTTTATTGAGGGGATTCAGGAGCACACTCATCCGACAATTTCAGAAGTAAATTGGAAGTAAAAACTACAACTTGTAGTACAAGAGCGGGACATATTACAAAACTACTTAGTCACTAGTTTGGAAAGTTTTTTTTTCTCTCGCACACAGCTTGCAAATTGAGGGGAAAGGGCACGTAGTAGACACGGGTCTGAGGTGGACAGTGGACAGGAGGCAGGTACCAGAGATCATATTTGGTCACAGGTTAATCTAGATGAGAAAACATGAAAAGCCTCATTCTTCATTCAATCCAGAGGGGAAGAGTGTGTTAGGTTCATGAATCCAGAAGGCTTCTCTTCATAATAATTTATTTTATTTATTTATTTTTTTTTAAAGTAATTTCTTCAGTGCGACAGCACACTACACGCCATGTGCCAGCTGGAAAATAGAGCCATGGGAGTCAGTGGACAGAGCAAGAACCAACGAGAATGTTAACTCAGTGGTAACTTTCACTTTAAGAATTTATACTAAGCATATACTGTACCACCCAGCTTGGCTCTGCCCTTGCACACTACCACATGCTTTCTCCTCACAAGTCAGGCAGTCTCACCACCTTTATAACAACCTCCCATCATAACACGATAGTCTAGCTGCAACAGTCTTTACTTCACGTCAGCCACCTTCAATCCTTTCCATTTTCTGCCAAGAGTTAAAATGGCCCCAAACAAAGAATCTTAATTAACATGTTTAAATGTTACACATATTTATTTAATATTTAGTTAAATGTTACTCATGGGAAGACTGAAGTGGACTGAGCCGTTTTTTGATTTCTCAACCATACCATTTAGTACGAGATGGTGCCCTAGGATGAAATATGGATTCCTGATCCCTGGTCATTAAGGAGCCCTGGAAACTGAGGGAAGAACCCCAGGGGAACAGGCCAGTCATTTTAATTAAGCTAGAGTTCTGGGCCTGAGAGAAGTGGATCAGTGCACAAAGGTACAACATATCTTTCCACAGCCTGTCCCCTTGTTCTTCCAAATAGCTAAGCAGCTGTAGGAGAGTGGTCATCTTGCAAAGGAGTTCATTTTAAAGACTATTGCTTTAAAAAAAAAAAATTTTTAATAAAAAGTTGGACAGAGCGGCATAGGCAGTTTCCCCAGACCTACAGGAAGGAGTGGGAGGATGGCGATTTAGCTGGTTGATCGATCGATCGATGGAGCCGGGTCGATGGGAACAGATTTACTAACGGACTTGATACAAGCCGACAAAGTCATTGAGCCTGCAGATACCCACGAGGCCTTGCAAAGGCCAAATCAGACTAGCCGCAGATGGGGGTGGGGGGTTTAACGGTGTAAAAGACTCAATGTATTATAACCGTCTCAATAGGAGATAATAGGCTTGGAGATAAAACACTCAAACACCCCAGAAAACAATGCAAGCTTAGTGATCATTATTACATCTTAGTGAGAGCATTTCCTGGTGATTAAAATTGGTGAAAACATTTGTAAAAAGTAATTCCTGAGCAGTGTTTTTTCATTATTTGAATATGATTTGCTGCATACAAATGGTTTATGCAGCCCACAATATCAGTCTTTACTTCTTATAGTGCAGGGGCATGCAATGAACTTTGATAGAACTTTGGGTTGTGTAGTTACCTGGCAATTATATGAGTCCAAATGGTGGCGAAATATGTTCCTTAGTTGCTCTGTGCTCCCCTGGGGTGATAATTCAGAATAGGGTTATTTGGCGCTCTCCATTCACTTCTATAGGACAGCCAAAACAGTCCTCAAAATGACACTTCTAGCACGTATACAAACTAGAATGAAGCGGATTCTGTCAATACAAACAATAACCAGTCCTCGTACATATTTTAAAAATGTAATTAAAATTTATTTATAAACATACTATTTCCTTCAATGTTGTTGGCAAGCTACCAGAAAAGACTAGCAAAATGTCAGCAGGTCTCTTTGCTTACCATAGATATATACTACCAGGAACGCTTGTTTCCGTGGAAATTTGGACCAATGAGTGGTTTCTGACGCATTGGCGCATTAACACTGTTTCTGGCGCAGGAATTACCTACCGGATCTACGTTCCAAATAGAACATGAAAAATCCAGGAAAGGGCCATTTATTTTAAAATAACTAAGTACGGAGGACTGAATGTATTGACAGAATCCGCTTCGTTTGTCGTATACGTGCTAGAAGTGTCATTTTGAGACCGTTTCAGCTGCCCTATAGAAGTGAATGGAGAGCGACAAATACCCTATTCTGGATTACCACCCCAGGGGAGCACAGAGCAACTAACAAACATATTTCGCCACCAGTTGGACTCATATCATGGCCAGGTAACTGCGCAACCCAAAGTTCTACCAAAGTTCAGTTGTGCTTTAAATATGCAAGTGTGTTTGTATGCGCCTTTATTTTCAACCCGTTTAACATTTTTTAGGTTAAACCCCAAAACAGGAGGAATGTCCCCTGCCCACACAGTAACCACCTGAGCTTGGACCGTCAGCGGTGGGGTAGCAGAGGGGTTCTGCTAGCGTTACCCCTTAAGACTGTCCCGAGTATGTGGACCTTGGTCCTGCCGCCCCCTCAGCTACCAGAATGTCCTCATCTGCTACTTGTTAAGATATTTGTGCAGTGTACATTGAGCATGAATCATATAAGCTTGGGTGGGGAGGTCAAGTACAGTACACATCCATCTTGATTCACATATGCTGGGGTCAGGGGTCAGGGGGGGTTGGATCAAGACGTAATTTTCTAACCAATTCAATTTTCCAACCAGCCGCAAGTTTCAATCTTGGGATAGGGAAGGGGGAGCCGGAGAGGGGTGTGCACACCGCTGAAAGACACAAACTGAAATATACTCAGCCCAGAATAGGCTGCAACCGTCCGCTGCAAAATGATATGCCGTCTGGGTAAACAACCAACACTTTATGAAAGATTCCGCATGACAATACCAGGGTAAGCCAGAGTAAGGAATGTGTCCTGTCACAACTTGCTTTTTTAACAACGCTGGCAAGAAGGAAAGGCCGGTGCACGTTAATGAGGCTTTGTTTAATTCGGAGAAGACTATGCTCCTTCCTTAATCAGCCTAGCTTTAGACGCAGTGCGGCCACCCACTCTAGAACTTGCGGCTTCCAAAGAGAGATGCCAGCACTTCTCATTCCCATGGAATTCACAGTGTTTGGGGTGCTTAACATGTTTAACGGAGCAGCTCGCGGTTTCAAATTAAACCTTTTCATAAAAACATCACTTCCCAACACACCCTTTTTAGATGCATTTCATATTTGGATGCTGAAATGGCAATCACTTTTCCATTGTCGTTTAATATGTAGTCTAACTGTCACTTGTAATTTAACTTAGCATTCAAAATAGGCTATGTTTTGTTCCTTACAGTGCCATCATATTTGCTTATATTAATCCAACAAAGTCATTTTTTGACAAAAATGACAGCTACTACTTTTTCCTTTCTTTATTGTGAGAACATTGAGTGGAATGTACTTTATGTTTTTGTAGTGAAATTATGTCCTTTTGACTGATCACAGTCACCTCGATCCTGTTTCTGGCATTTGGTCCAGACTCTGCCTAATTAGGAATTCCTGGTGTGCAGCTCTGATAATGGAATTAAACAAGGAACTTATCGTTAGTGCGTCGGGGATCACATCTTTTGAAACGCCATCTTGTTACGCATACAAGTGAAAGACAAAACATGTTTTACTATTATACTGAATTAAGCCCAGAAACACTAACATGATGCTGAATCAAGCACAATATGCATTAGCGGTTTGTAGGCAAATAATACACACGTGAACAATGTCAAAACGAGCAGCTTTCCTGAGCCATTTACTTGGGTAAACCATTAAAACAGTTCACCGTTACCCAAAATTGCCTTACAGAAATGCTCCCCTTACTGTACATGGGCTAAAGCAAAAGAGCATTTGATATGGAGCAACTACCCATGATGTTTTTAGCCTCTCCACACATTGAGAGAACGGTCAAGAAGAATCATGGTGTGGTAAAAGTGGTGAATTAGACTGCTCACTGCTGCCTTGGGATTGCTATCTCACAAGCTGTAAAAATGTAGTCATGATAATTTAAGGAAGTTATATCTTTATCAAAAGTAATTCACCCAGTGGAGTCAATAGACTAGGGGTAGCCATTAGTGGTTGTGGCATTCAATACTTACAATGCTGATAAAATATTTCTTTTGAACACAAACACTGTAACTGGGACAAAATCCCTTGGGAAATAACTAAAAAAAAATCTCTCAAATGAGTCCGATTGGACATATTACATTTTCCCCCTCAAACCCATCATGGTTAATATAAATGCCTTTGGTAAAAGGAGTGCATTTGCACAAATAGTCAGTTAAAATGGCAAAATCGTACAAATTTAGAATGCAAATTTAATTCAGGATGGGACTCGCATACATTGGCCATGAAAAGTTGAAGCGGTCATTATTTCCCCCACATCCATAAGAAAGGAGATCATTCAAATCTATTTATGACCCACCCATGTCATCCTCCCACAGCCAATCAAAAGAAGAGGGAACAGGGCGAGAAAGCAGGCTGGCTAAGCAATGCGCTCCCCCCCCCCCCCCAGATACCACTAATCCTCCTCTAATCCCATTGTTAGTTGGGTTGAAATGCTCACCTGGGTTCACATTTGATCATGCAATCAATTCCACGGCTTCCCTTTCACTTGTACAGATGGAATAGAGGTGCAATGCAGTTTCACGCTAGTTAACTTGTCTACAGAGTGACCTGCTCATACTCTGGATGACACTCCATGTCTGATGTCCAGGAATAATGGGGGGGGGGGGGTGGGATGACATCCAACTGGCTAGGCCAGGTGCAGGGTAAAAAAGAGTGAAACAATGAAAAATAAAGAATACCGTCCAGGGAATCGCCAGGCTACGATTTCACCCGGTCTGCAGACTGTGTAGAGAGGCACTCTAAACTAAGGTAGAGTACTGTACATTCTCCACCAAAAGGTCCAAGGCCACATTTTGGACACTTACGTAATGCCCTTGATACTGACAGGAGAATAAACAATGAGTCCTATCCAAAAGGGGGTGAGGAGAGAGTTAGGGTACATCTAAAAAGTTTACCTGTTAAAACAAAAGAACAAATGGATGACTGGCCATTAACAAGCACGGCCTGCAGAAACGCACAAAAAGATACGGATTCCCTTCCTTGTGTACGTGGCCCCTGGGGAGTTTTCTGGGCAGGGTCTATGAACACCTGCGGGGTTCTGGATTGCCTGGGTCTGTTGACGTTTTCATGGAAAGAATGTTAATGGCCGTGTTTTAGATAGCTGGCATTTCTCAGCCGGGATCAGGGGCCATCAGCCAGAAGACAGTCAGACCGCAAGGGTAGCAAAGTGTTTTCCCACAAGTTCTGCTCAGTCAGTGCCGACACCTACAGCCATTCAATGCAACGCAGGGCGAGGGGGAGAAAAAGGGAGATGGACAGAATGTATGGAAGAAGAGAGGAAAAACAAACAAGCAAACAGGAAGGTGATGATCAGGTTTGTGATTACATGGATTTTCACATTTTACAGTATAGACTTCTAAAGAGCAAATTATCTCCATGAATCAAACCCTAGGCATTTAAATACATGTACACAGTTGCTACAATCACAGTAGAACAAGGCTTTTTGTGCGCTTTTCTGTTACAAGCAGACTATTAGTAAAACAACTTGTGCAAATCGTACAATAGACTGATGAGAGGTGTGTGTATGTGTGTGTGTCAGACATAACCTTTCCAGGAGGTGAGGAAAGAGAAGGGGAGTAATCAGTCCTCCTTAGGTAGTAAAAAAAAAAAAAACAACCTTCTACCTCCAGTACTCCCCCTCCCATCCCATCGCATCCCCACCCTGCACCCTGTCCCAACACTCCCCACACCCTCCACAGTCAAACAACCCCAGCCAGGGAGAAATACAGGCCCTGTCCATTTCCACTCGGATTTAAAGCAGAGCGTCTGTGAAGGTGGAAAAGCTTATTCTTGGTAAGCAAAACACTTGAGCTCAGCATTAATTAAAAAAAGGGTTATTTATTGAAGTTGCCTAGCACTGGCAGGCTCACAGAGACGTGTTTTATTTACGGCAGAGTGTTACGCACTCCAGCTCTCACACATGCCAGCAAGTTACACATGCTCCAGGGGGGAGGGGGGGGGGGGGGGGGGTGGTGGGGTCATGGTGCAGGGGTGTGAAAGCGCCACCTTCCCCAAAAGGAAGAAAAATTTACAAGGCCCAGGCAGTAACAACTGTTTCCAAAGAGAAGTGCATCCTGGGTGAGCTTAGCAACAAGTGCAGGGTGTTGCTAGGAGACACCTTAGCCTTTATCAAGGGGGCCATCGAACACTTGAGAATTAACTGCGCCTGGCAGCGGAAAGCACTTAACTCTTGGTAAGCAAACAGAATAAATAAATAAACGCATGCGTTTTTGAAATGACAAACTGATTTTGCTTTATTATTATTTTTGACAGTTGATGAAAGGAAAACAGCGGGGTAGATGGGAGCGACACGCAGCCCGTCAGTCGGCGAGCACCTGAGAGGGTCCCAGAGGTGAGGGAGAGGGGGGCGGCTCTCAAACCCAGCGCTGGTGACGTGGAAGTCGGCCGCCTCTGATCTTTACCAGCGACCTGGACTCCGCACTGAGAGCAGTGCGGCGAGACCTGGACTCTAAACTGCACAATAGCAGGGGAGAGCTACTGCTACCGCGCTACAGCCAGCCTACAGCCAGCACAGGAAGTACGGCATGAGGGACTTTAACCCAGCCCAGGGAAATGAAACCAACCACAACCGCATTTTAAAATGGCAGTCACCACAAAATAAGGTGTGTATATTGCAAAAGGCGATGCAGTTTGTTCCCCGTATCACAAAGGGTTGATTGGTCTTAACTCATTCAAACACAACATTAACCGTAACAAGCTTGACACAATTTTTTGAGAGCTTAAATCCACAGTCATCATCCGAATCCTGCTCTGCTATGGAAACGCTGTGGCTGCAACACTCGATCCGGGACTAATTGTTCCCCTATTCAGCATGTGTCCTGCCTGACCTGATCTTGAAGCAGACTGCTCATTTGCATTCGAAAAGATGCATTTGGGGCAAGTTCATTAGAGAAAAGGCAGCACTTTGTGAGGGAAGGAAGGACTGACTTCTATTAATAGGTTGCCTTGTTGAAATATTTATTCATTTCCAGAAAGGATGTTCTATAAAAAATATTTATTAATTGCAGGTGCAGGTGCAGTGTTCTACTATTGAGTCTTCACACCCCCAAGCACCCCTCGCCCCCCCCCCCCCCCCCCTCGTTCTTCCCCACCCAAAGAACCAAATGTTCACTGGTATTATTTCTGCAATTACAGACAGCACAGAACTGCCATTTAATCAGCTCAATCATAAGTGTGATCTGACATTTTAGCTAAATTTATTGCGCGCTCACAAATGGCAGCAATGAACTGGTTTCGAGTCCCTGGAGGGGATGTTTTACTGTGGTCCAACCACCAAATGAACTGCTGTTCAAAAACCTGCATACACACCGGCCCCTCCGGGAATGGCCACCGCTGCCATAGGCCCTGAAATGACAGTCAAGTACGTACGGCAGGCTAAACTCTTCTGTCCACCATTTCCACATAGGTACAAATGGATACACGTTCGAAGATACCGTGAAGCACATCCGGGCATTACAAACAAAACACTTCCAGGCACATCCCAGTCAAACGGCCAGGCGTCTAAGGTAATAGACTAGAGAAACACACCGGGGAGTTTACAAGGTGATGGTCAACCAATGAATTTGCAATAAATGAGATAAGCACTCTCTTACACCAAAGTTCCCTTTTACAGGGAAAGCATAAAAAAGCACTTTGTCAGCACATAAATGCCTTCAGAGCGTAGTGTGTCTGGGAGTTAATGATCTTATATATTTGGTGAGAATAACTGAAATAAAAATACAATTTCAAATTCATTGTTGAGCAAGAGCATTGCTTGTGTATTTTATGCATACTGCTTCATTTTCAGCATGTTGTAGCCTAGTATACATCAGTAAAAGAATGCGGCAGCACTAGTCGTGTCCGCATCCTGGCATCTTTGATTTACCAGTAACAAGAATCATGCCAAAACACAAGCAAACGAACAGAGATGATTTACTGGGGTGAATCCGTACCCGCAGAGAGAAAAGAACTTGGGCTTTCAGAAACACCTCACCAGCTCCCCAAACTTTTTTTCCACAGTCCAGTCTTATGTTCGCCCTTTTTTCTCCATGGCAACTTTGTTTCCCAGAGTGAAGGGTTGCCCCCCCAACCGCAACCCCCAAGTTTTCAGGGTGACTGCCCTGGCTTGGCAGCAGCCTTGAGAAGTGAGTTCTAGTAAAAGAACGGTCCATTTTCCAAGATTCCACAGCTTCTACCTAGCAACCACCCGGGGACATTGGCATTCACCGCTGTTGCGGCCCACCAATGCCAGCCACCATGACCAAAAAAAACACAGAAGACTTCCTGCCATCACCCTCTCCAGTGCCTGCATTGTTACAGCAAAGTCAAAGTCAACCTCACGTCATCGCCGCCGCATTCCGACAGCCGCTCCGTTTCAGCTTAAACTGGGACCCATTCAGTGTAAATCAGTGGCCACCTGTCTCGCCCAGCATTCGCTTTGTAATTGACAAAAGACTAATTCAAGAACTATTCAATAGTACTTTTTTCTTTTTCTCCATTCTTTTCTTTCGCTGAAAGATTTGACCTGCCCATTCAATAGAAATTTACCCCATTTGACCCCCACTTTTTAACAAATCATTTTTCGTGACCATTCTAGAGACATAGAATGTTAAGTCGCCCCGGTTAAGAGCAATTACTAAACTAACAATGTAACGTACGCACAAACCGTTTGAACACTGAAACTCCACAGACCCACAAGGACGACATTTCCAAACTTGGTCCTAGTTCAAGAAGTCAGAACGGTGCGGGCTAAAATGCTGCAACAACCTGACCCCTCCCTTCCGCATCCACCCCACCCCACCCGCGTCCCACCCCACCCCCCACCCGCGTCCACCCCACCCCACCCGCGTCCACCCACCCCACCGCGTCCACCCCACCCACCCGCGTCCACCCCACCCCACCCGCGTCCACCCCACCCCACCCGCGTCACCCCCACCCCACCACCCGCGTCCACCCCACCCCACCCGCGTCCACCCACCCCACCCGCGTCCACCCCACCCCACCCGCGTCCACCCCACCCCACCCGCGTCCACCCCCCCCCCCGGGTGCAAGAATGCACGCTGCATGCAGCAACAGCTGTTCCTCCACTGACTGATGGGTAAAGCACTCTGACTGCATCCTCCACCCATCACCCCATTCACCCCCATCTCTACCGCCCCTGCCGTCCCCTCCCCCACACTGCCCCGGGTCCCTCTCTTGTTCGCTGGCCTTTTCAACTCCAATCCCAACAAAAGAGACAAAAGGAGGCTACCCCCACCCCCCTTCGCAGAGAGGAGCTCTCCTCGGTGAGTCCAGCAGACACACAAACACCCCCTCCGAGGTCCTCCTGGCTGAGGACCGGACTGCAAAGGAGGACACAGAATGCACTGCATTCACACGGTCCTTTTAACTTCCCATGCTAAAGCGGGAGATCGCTAGTCCTGCACACGCTGCATCGTCCAAGCAGCCAACAGCCAGAGTGCACTCATAGCCCCTTTCCCCAATGCTTAGCGGGAACCTGACCTAGACTCAGAGCTCAGAGCTCAAACCACAACTGGAGCCAGGCTTGTAGGCCCAGGGCGCATTACACTCGTTTATGTAATAAATAATAAATGTATATTGTATAGAACACTTTTCACTGCACAGCAATCTCAAAGCGAGAAGTGACAGCAGAAGAGACAAATTCCTAAAAGTGAAGATGAGCAATTTCACAGAATAAAAACAAAAAAGGGAGAAGAGGAGAGCGAGAGAAAGGGGAGGAAAAAAAAAACAGCAGTTAAAGAAAAGAAAAAGAAAAAAAAAAAGATTTCTAAAAAACTGGCCCTGTGGCCCATATGATCTGCTGCTGATCATGTAATTCAGAGGCTAGGAGATGGGGGCTTAGCAAGTGGCAACAGGAAGTAATACAGCTGTTGGGAAGAAGGAATAGTCAGGGGAGGGTTTTGCTCAATATTCCACGCAATGCACGAACATACATCTGAAGCGAAAGATTTTTCTGACCTCTCGCTCACTTAAAGGTCTACAGAAAGCACAGGTAGCCTATGTCTAAACTTGTAATGAGCTTCACTCCATCAAGCATTCAGCACAAAAGTCAATGAAGGTACGATTTGTTTTGTTTTTTTACTAACCACTTTTTTTGCCAAAGAAAAGCTTGTGAACTCCATGCAGGGCATGAAATGAACAATTTTCACCCACTGGCCAGAGTAGCTTGTGGATTCTAAAAAAATTACCAGCCATTTTCAACATTTCACCAGCCACATTACCTTTCACAATTTAACACACCTTGGTTGGTTATCTGCCAAAGTGACTGCTAGAGTAGAAAATCGTACCAGCCACAATCAAAATTTTACCCGCATTTGGCTGATTTCACACCCTGACCGAACATGGCACTTGCCCTGGTCAGTTCATGCAAGCACCACACACAGCTTTCACCACACAAACAAGTGCCTGCTTTGATTCTCTAAGGTGACAGAGAGCTCGGAGCAATGGTTTCTGTGTCAACACACTACAGAGAACCGGGGGGGGGGGGGGGGGGCATTACTTTCCAGCCCCACCCTCAGCTGAGAAAAATAAGGTAACAATTCTGCAACCCCAACTCATACCCTATATTCCTGATTGAATTCAGATTCAGGAACTTATTAGTTTTCCCTTTTGTTTGTCCCTTTGGTTCCTCCTCATATACACTTTTACTTTTATTCTACCAAAGAACTGGTTCTCAGCATATCCCCCTCCGAGGACCCATGGTTTCTAACTAATGAGCAGCTCAACTGCAGCATCTTGTACCGCACTTCTTCCTGATAACATGTACAGCAGAGCAGGGCTCAACAAATGCAGTCCTCCAGAGGAACAAGTTCTCCTGATCTAGTTCTACCCGAAGGTCATCACTAAGTTAATTGCTTTGTGTTCCAAAGGGTCTTGGTTAAGATTCTTGATAGAACCACAAATATTTTACCAGCCACAATCCAAATTTTACCAGCATTTGGCTGGTGGCTGCCAGCATTTGGCTGGTGGCTGGTGTTAATTTCACACCCTGCCTTCCTATAGAAGAATCTGAGTCAGAGACTTGGCCACCTTGAAGAGATGACTGAGGTTTTTCTGTGTGACTTTTGGCAGTCCTTCGACTAGGAAGACGTTCTGTCCAGGAGCTGGATGGTAGGCGGGCCTGGGTTATTAACCCCCACAGCGCCGGCACAACATTTTGGTCAACTCAGATATTTGTTGCTCCTGCAACCAAATTAAGAGTGGAAAACATTAAATTCAGTGTTTATATTAATATTATTCCAGCACTGAAATTGAAGTTTTATTAGCAGATGTTCAAACAAGGAAAATAAATAGTTTAGTACTGTCCATTCCGGTGTCATAAAGTAAATAGTGAAGTAGCCTACATGGTAAAGTAAAAAGACATGGCAGGGATTATAACATGCAGGAAATGCAGAATCTCCCGTCACACAAGCTGCTAAAGTGCAAGCCTATCTGCATCGTTGGGCACATTGCCTCTATCTGCCAAGCACTAGGCTGTGGTATTTCTCAAAGCCTGGAAATAAATAAAATAATTAATTTATTAATTTCATAATTTTGTTGGTGGGTGCGTGCGAGAGGTGGTTTGAAATTTCCGATCCCCTAGTGATGGCAAGAGGTAGGCCTAGTTAGTCTGACACAGTAAATTTGATGTAGCAATTTGACATAGCTACACCACTAAGCCAGCCATCTCTCATCGCAGCGTTCTGCAAACGAGCTGTCATATGAGCTGCGTATATGTGACAGCCTTTTCTATTCATATTTTGCTAATGTATTTTCAGATGGAGCCTTGAGGCTATGTTTGTGCAGTACAGTAAGGGCACCAATAACATTGGGCAGGTTAGAAATTTCATAAAAACCCAAAAACGACTAACCAGACATACATTACTCTCAGCCAACAAATAGCCTCGCTTTTGCGTGATCCTCTTGATGCATCTGTTCTCTGCTAAGCAGCCAACTCCTCCAACAGCACAAGGTCAGCCTCTGCAACGATGGCTATACAGACCTGTAAGTCATTTTATAGCTAATTTCGTTCAATGGCTAAATGTGTTTTAATTTGCATATTTAAGGTCATATAACATTTAAATTCAATTCAATTAAAAAAATAGTAGCCTACTGGGATCATTAAGTAAGTTATGGGTCTAATTAAATAAATGCATAGCCTACAATTGATAAATAGGCTTAATCTAAAGTGCTTACTTTTTACAGTCGTAATTTACATTTAGTCTTGTGAATTTAACTGAAAATAAAAATAAATTCACAGGTCTATTCTAAATTGACATTCAGCGGCATTTTGAATTTACGGATGCAGTATGCGCGATCCTGAGCAGGTGTCAATTTTGTTTGTACTTACGAACAAATCTCAGATACGAAAACATTGATGATGAATGCCAAAATACGGGAAAAATTGCTGATACGAATGATTTACGTACAAATTCACTCTGCTCATGTTTCATGAATGAGGCCCAATATCTGCTACTAAATATGAAAGAAATATCCAATCTTACCATTGGTGTTATGAATAGAGATGTCCCTTTCAAAATTTTGTTGTAATTTATTGCCTGGGACAATCCGTTAGAGAAATATATAACACTTTATAACGCTATTACACAATCTGAAACATCGACACATTTGCAATGTCTTATTGGATGCTTTGGACAATAAATTACAGCCCAGCATAACAGATCTTTACGTTTTAACTGCCTAGTATTACGCAAGCTCTACAGAAAACGCATTCCCTGATGGAAGTTTTCCTTTCCCGATATGCAAGTAGTACTGCATGGAATATGCAATTGGTCTCACTGGCTATATATATATGTTTTTTGTCCACTCGACCACCGTCTTCTCCAATATGTTTGATAGGCATATTGTTATTTTCTCATTCTGAGTGCATTTCACATACTGTAGTGTAAGCGTTCATTGGTGGCTAAGGCATGATTTATGTTTCACGTAAAGATTTTCATTGACGATAGAACATTTGGCAGCATTTTGCCGATGGTGGAATATTATTTTATTGTCATGTTATCGTACATAATATAGACTATGGCGTATATACTTGTCACTTAGGGCATGGAAAATACTCATTCCAATTTACCACGTGCTGATATGTGCTAGACAAATGTCAAATTTTCCTTGGAGTCATTATTCTCTTTAAAAAAAAAAACAACAGAGAAATGTGGTCCCAAGGCAAAAGATTACATACTGTAGAGTACAGAAAAAAGTGATGTTTTATTGAGGTACAAGAGTGAATGATTAGGCTAGATATTTAGGTGTGTATAACAGTGTGATATGTTTTCATCTTAAACAATCAGAAGGGGCAAATGTATATGCTTTATAGTGGACAATAAATATTTTATTCATTTTATGTATTGGATAGGGTATTGGACCCATAGATATACATCCCCCTATACTGATGAAAAGATCATTTTCCCACTTGAAAATTAAAGTGAGTATTTAAAGCAGTGCACAATTTAGCCATTTGGATAGGTTTGGAGACACTAATGGACAACAGGGTACACTGCCTATATTTAGCATCATAGATCTATAGTAGTTCTGCATATCACCCTCATACAGTCAAGCCGGAAAGTCTGCACACCCCTTTCACCTTCTCCACGTTTTATTACGTTACAGACATATTCTACAATAGATTGAGTTCATTTTTTGTCTCAAAATTCTACACAAAATAGCCCATAATGACAAAGTGAAAACAGGTTTTTAGACATCTGTGCTAATTTAGTAAAAATCTAAATGTAAAATATCATATGTACACCCAAAAGTGAGCTGAGGTGCATTTTGTTTCCACTGATACTGCTTGAGATGTTTCTACAACTTAATTGGAGTCCACCTGTGATAAATTCAATTGATTGGACATGATTGGGGATTGCCAACACCTGCCTATATAAGGTCCCACAGTTGACAGTGCATGTCAGAGCAAACTCCAAGCCATGGGGTCAAAGGAATTATCTGCAGACCTCAGAAACAGGGTTGTGTCAAGGCATAGATCTGGAGAAGGGTACGGAAAAATCTCTGCAGCTTTACAGGTCCCAAAGAGCACAGTGGCCACCATCATTCGTAAATGGAAGAAGTTTGGAACCACCAAGAATCTTCCTAGACCTGGCCACCCGGCCAAACTGAGCAATCGGGGAAGACGGGCCTTGGCCAGGGAGGTGAGCAGGGTACCAGCGTATCCTTGTGGAGATGGGAGACTACAAAATGTATTACACTAATGCCAAGCGATGGCACAGGAGAGCTGCTGTAACCACTCTTGAGCATTGTTCCTCTCTCCCATTAGCCTCTCAGGTCCTCCTCTGCATTGTTAACCATTTGAAACCATAAACGGTAACCATTAGCCATTCATAGACACTCAACCACTTGTAACAAACGACACCCGATTCAAACGAGAGGGAATTCCTCACTATCGCTCCAATTACCTCCAGGATCATCATCATCGCAGCTGTACGTTAATTTGGCAGCTCATTAATATTATGGATTTCAGAAATAAGACCTTAACTTGCAGATTGTTTTGTAAAGCAACTGCTTTCCAGGAAATAACCTCTGTAAATTGCGTGAAACAATGGTCCATTTCCTATAGCTGACTAGAGTGGCAGACGCTGGTAACCGTACATGAATAGCTGACTTTAGACCACGTATTCGGACACAATCGATCAAAAAAAAAAGATCAACGCCTTTTCAATGGTCTGCTTAAAGGAGCTATCTCCATTATCCTCATTCATGTCAGGTCATTGTGGGGAAAGGGGAAAAAATGAACCCTCACTGTGATATGTGATCATATTACAAACAGGTAGGCTACTTGAGGTGCCTGAAGAGTTAACCTTACAAACCCACAAACCTTTTGGTAAACTTCATAGACATACTGCCACAGCAGTCTAAAATGTATCAACATTTGAAGTCAATAATAACATTTAATAACAACAATATTTTTGATCAATCAGTTGATCACTTCATATTATATAAAAAGGCAAACTAATGTGTTTAGAAGCACAACAGGGGAAAAGGGCATTAAAGCTAATGTAAATGTATTAAAACACATTTGCGAGAAGACCAACTAAAGCCTGCTAGGCACGAATGTGCTGCACTAAGAACTTTACATCTATAACAGTATATTCTGCTCTGGGTTTTCTCTTCCAGATAAAAAGCTCAAATTAAGTTCCGTTGTGGCCTATATGGCTTGACACAAAAGCAGTGGGCCGAGACATATCATAATGGCAACCTTTTAAGATGGTTCCACTGGGCTGGAACAAAGCCAGCTCTTTCATATGAAGCCAGCAACTTCCGTCTGCCGATTACCTTTTTAGTAATCATCAACAGCATGACCCAGAAATAACTGAGGATAATGTATCAACAATAAATGGCCTCCAATAAGTAGAAGTTTGTAAAGTAGATGTGAGTTTCTTTCTGCATGACATTTTAGTCTGACAAAAAACCCTTTTTGATGACACTAAACAACTTTCAGTTAATTCATGATTTGATCACATGACATTTACTAACCACTGAATGCAAAGTTGGAATCCGATTTCAAAAGCAAAATGAAGCGTTGGTAGGGCTCATTTAATTAAACAAAATTCATAAGACGGAGCCAAATCTACAAAGGCAAGCACCGTTCTCCCCGCAAAGAACCACTTCAAGAAAGTTCATTGAGCCAAATCAAGCTTAGTTCGTGCTTTGAAATCCAACTGAAGCGATTTTTCTCTGGATGTGTGCTTCAATTTGCATCTAACAGAGAACCCCAGAGGAGTAAACACATAAATGTTAACTGAGTTGAGTTCCGTCAGAAAAACACAGATATAACAGATTGGTTGACTGTGGAGATACAGGGGACAGAAAAGGCTTTGCCTAAAGTCTCTCAATAAATAAACAGAGCTTACTGGATCAGGAGACCAGTTGCTTCATCACACAACTATAGGGGTGTGTGGGGGGGGGGGGGGTACACTGTAATCAATCATGCACTAAGCTAATTTCTCTAAACACTGACCATATCCTCCTCACCACATTCCCATGCTGACAGCTTTGCTAGCCTGCTAAGCTGCCGTTATGGTTATGAGGCAATGCTTTAAACGGCAGATGGCCATCATTTCAGGCGTGTCAGGATATTAAAAGGGAAAAGCCAGTGACCTCGGCAGGAGGAGGAGTGCGAGATCACACTTTCTCTCAGAAGCCCCGTGTCACTGCCGATGTCCCGGGCCTGGGGACCATCGGCCCTAAACATAAGCCAGCTGAAAGCATGAGATGGACCTTCAATGTAGTGCTTTTAGCCTTCTCCGAGAGCAGACCGCTCCCAAACTTGTTCTCTCATAACTGTAGTATATGGAACAAACCACTGGACAACTTTTGCCACAAATATAATAAGTACCTATACTACCTATGATCCGAGGAATATGCAGATTCAGGAATGAGAAACTATTAATGAAGAAAATTAAATGTATTGTGTTTGTGATGAAAGACAATATTGCCCCTCTTGCAGAAATTCAACAATTGAACAACACAAGTAAACCTAGCAACACAAGTAAAACACCATTCCTGAATTTGTTCTGCTTAATACAGTACCACAACATGAGTACATGTAGAAGCTTATATCTGATGAAATACTGTTCGGTACATCTCTGAAAAGCCTACCTTTCATTTTAATAGATTTCCATAAGCCATTTGAATGCATCTTTATAATCTTAGCCATGCTTTTATGATGCTAATATTTTTAAAGCTTGTTTGCGACCTTGCCTCCAAGAGCACCTGTGGCTCTTAGCAACTATTAAACTCCCTCTGTTCAATTATTTATGCCTAATTCGCCTACCATGCCTATTCCACTAAAGGTGTCATGAAAATAAAACGTTAAAAAAGTACTGGTGCCATTAAAGATGAGAAAACATAGGAACAACCTTAAATAAAGGAATGGTGCACCTGTCGCGTTTTTTTCGAATTCACCCAAGCAGATTCCTTCTGCATGTAAAACAGTATGTAGCGCAATAGATCTTCAATGGAAACTTCAGTGCAATCTTTCAAGAGAAACTTCAGTGCAGTTTACACACGAGTGGAAAGCAGTATTGTGTTTTAAGCGCATCTAGAACATTGCTGGATCGAGTTCCATACAGAGTAGTACTGTTTTACATCTGATCTGAGCAACGTGAACGTGTTAAGTAAAAAGTAAACATTTAAAATTGGATGGTAAGAGGGAAAGGCTGTAAAATATATGTTTAATATATGTCTGAGTAATCTGTGTATTTTGTTTATTATTAATAATGAATTGTGTTTATTCGAGATTCCGTAATCGGAATTCTCAAACAATATTATTTTCCCCGTTTGCATATTAATACAAACCAAGCGCGAGCGTGTAACTTTAGCCCATTGATGGTAATGCTGTTATGGGGAGACATTTTTAATTGCAATGCAACGACGCCTGTCGGACAGAACAGAACAGAACAGGCCGTCCATGCTAGCCAGGCTGGGCAGGCAATCCTGCTGCGGATCAATGACCTTCTGCCAGCTGCAATAAAAGTTACCGGCCTATACACATAGCACCCCTATACCCCCACCCCCATCGCCACAAGAAAATTAAAAAATAATCAGTTTTGTACACTTAGGCTAAGTTTAAAACGTTGAGATGCTGCCCCGAACAACACCTCTTATTTAACCATCGACAGGCAAGTGCAACAAAAACGCACACGGCTGTATATTGACAGATTTGTAGCTTTATTAGCCGTCCTTACTGTTTTAAGTGAATTGCTATGTTTGTTATTCGGGTTTGCAGTTATTGAGTCTTCGATTCAAAAAGTCTGGCAAGACGTAGCCTACCCTACTATTTTCTAGAACATCATCCGAATCCCTGGTTAACTACTTTGTATAAAAAGTCCAAAATATTCAGAAACATCAATAGCAAAACAAGTTTTCGTACCAAATAACTTGAACTTATATTAACAAAAGGTATTAAGTTACTGTGTTAGAAAAGATAAGTTTGCCATCGACAAACCTAACGTTCAAATCGCAAAGCTTGCTGGACGACAAGGATGGAAATTTGCATTACATATAAAAACGAGTGATTATAGTCAAACATGACTTAACTTACCTTGTATTAGAAGAAGGGGTAGGCTACTGTGATAACGTTATATCCCGTTCCGTTTTTTCTTTCGTTTTCTTTACCGTAACGCTAGCCCCTCAAAATCAAATGCAATCCTTCGGCGTCGCTGAGCAAGGGGAGTTCGTTTGCTAATCCAATTTGTCAGCAACGGGTACTTTTAAATCCAGACACAACTGTTTTCCCAAAAGCAAACTTGTTCCCACATCGACAAAGGAGAATTCGTTTTAGCTAGCCCTTAACGTAGCTACCTTAATTTGCGCAACTTTCTTTTTCCCTAATTTCAAACAAATTTATGCAGCTCACAACTTGTTTCTTGCACGATTTTATCCAGTACCGTTCAGGGACATCTCTACAACTAGCCCTCGCTAGTTTTTTTTTTTAAGGCTGCATTGGAGCGCTTTACACAATCACATGTACCCGGCGAACATTGGTGGGAATGAATAGGTTTGGTAGGACAGATTACCTCATGAGCCTGCCCTCCATACGCTAAATACTTAAAAGGGGCTAGATCACATGAACTGCAAATGCTCAGACGACTGTGTCGGACCCCCCTCGACTGATGTGATTCCAGAAGCGGTTCTCTTAAAGGGGCAACCAACTTACATGCACAAAAAACGCGGTCAGATCCCAGTAAAATAGCACGTGCACTATTTTTGCTTGGGAAAAACAGCAAACAAAATGCACCCTTCGACTCTCCTATTACACAGTTTGTTCGCTCATTTTTCATCTGCACCAATCCATAGTATATACAATACTTATAACATTATGCAGTCTAGCGATCACATTTTTTCTTGATAAATTTTGTTCAGTTAATTTTTGTATTAGGCTACTCAGATATAGTTTTTATATCATTACTTAAAACATTACAATGTACAATTCCAGAACCAGTGGCATTCAATATGTAATCCCACAGATTGCATACATGTAATTTCATAACCTCCTTTACTATTGAAAATAATTTTGGCTCTGCACTCTAGCACATTAGATTTGAAATAAAAGGATGGATATGACGTTAAAGTGCAGACTATCAGCTTTAATTTGAGGATATTTACATCCATATTGGGTGATCCACGTAAGAATTGCAGCCCTTTTTATACATAGCCCCCCATTTTAGGGCCAAAAAAAATAATGGGACAAATGAACATACTCTTAAATAAATATACAGTACTTGGTTGCAAATCCTTTGCATTTAATGACCCGCAGACATCACAAGACACTGGGTATGTTCCCTGGTGATGTCTTCACCAAGTGAAAGGCAGGTTCAACTATATTTGGGATTTAGGAAAAACATATTGGTTGCTTTAGCAGTATGTCTGTCCTGTTGCAAGGTGAGAACACTATCCAATGAGTTCTGATGCATTTGTTTGGATCTGAGCAGATTGGAATGGCAGGTATGCCATCCCACCAAGTTAGTTACAGCATGGCAGGGCATGCCCCATACCTATACAACGCAGAGAGTTTGCCACTTTTAAGGGTTCCGTACAGCAATAACCACAATAACCACAGACTCTCAGCCCTTAAAAACATTAACTTATGTACTTTCTTACCTCATGTAATGACAGAGAATTCAGATACAACTTCACACATCCATACAATAAATCCCCAAACTTAGAGCGACGGTCTTTCTCGCTGGAGACCCATGTTCGAGCCCCGCCAGATCCCTACCGTTAAATTTATTTTTGACAAAAACAATGTGCACATGTTATGCTTTTCACATATAAGAATGTTCTTTTCATGTTAAATAACATATTTTTTATTGCACAGGCAAAGAAATTGAACAATATTAATTGTTTAAATTATCCTTAAACAGAGGTGAAAGTAAGTCAACATGGTCTGGTACTCACTACCACTAAAGGCCCTATCTTACACCCGGCGCAAAGCGGCGCTAACCCAAACGCAAGTGTCTTTGCTATCTTACACCCGGCGCTAGGTCCATAATAACGCCTAGCGCTCACGTCCTTTAACTAGCATGCATTCTTGCGCCATCACAAGTGAATTGGGCGTGTTGGTCCTAAGATGAGGAGTGGCCAGGATTCTTTTTGGCGTATTGCTATCTTGAGCCAGCAGAAAGTGCTTGCGCTAGAACCACCACAAACCTGGTCTAAAGTCATGTCGCAGTTGTTTACATGTTATTTTAACGGCGCATATAAGTGCGTCTACATAGGCGTGTGCACAACGTGCATACCCTCCTGTCTGTTACACACAGGGGCGTGCACAAGCATGACTAAAATATCTAGATCACAATGTGAAATATTATTATTGTGTAGGCTATATCAAAAATGCATAATAATAAATGGTTGCATAGGTCCACATACCTTTCCCTCAGCGAAGGGAAATGATGCCACATTACATTGCTCTCAGCCCACTCCATCAACATCCAGGCGATGTGCGATGGTACGGGACAATGGCTATCCATTAAAAAGGAGCTGATAACACCTATATCAAGCCTAATGCGCGAATTGTCATTTGCACCTAATGCGTGAATTGTCATTTGCACCTAATGCGTGAATTGTCATTCAATGGAAAACTCGCGTACTGCACTAGACGGACATTTGCGTTCTGAAAATGCGCTTCAGATGTCATTACAATACAACTCTGTTTATCTAGGAATACAGCCTGTAAGTAAATAGAATGGTTTGTGACTGAAAAAAGTTCAAAACCTTGTCAGTGAATATTGCTTTTATTGTTTTTCAAATAGCCTAGGCTACAGTGGACTCACTGTGCATAATGTGTTTTCGATAGACTATGGTTAAAAAACGGAGATAAATGTCATCATGTTAACTGAATTGTAGGCTAACCTTAGCTATTTTTCGTCCTTCATATTTTTTAAATTACAGTGACAAGGTTTCCATACCCTCAGCTTATTAAAACCCCGCTGATTTCACCTGTTATTCCATAACTTGAACAAAAGATTTTAAAGAGAACTAAGCGTCTAATTAGAAACTAAATTTGCAGCACGTTACACAATTAATTTACAATTAATTTTTATTCCATTATCTGCATGTTCGCTTTACAGGAGCAGGTCTGTTTCCCCTGCTGTATACATCGCACTTTTCACGTCTTCCTGGGAAATTGAATCGTTTTAAAGTATTACGCTACCAGTTAAACAGGTTGGTCACATTTCCATAAGCAGGACATTATAAAACAAGGGAAAATATGCTGAACCTATGGGTTGCCAACCTGACAGATTTGTTGTATTTAGTGTCATCATTAAGGCAAAATAACGTTAGTTATGTTATTAATCAAAATTAGAATGCAGGTAGCCTAATGAACTTCGGATGAAGCTTGAACATGAGTTCATTGCATAATCAAACGAAATTTGTTAAACAAGCAGGTTAATTTGGCGTTTTCTAAGGTGAGAAGGAAGCAATTGGTCGCTTATTCTCAGCTGTTGCAGGTGCTTTTAACGAAATTTAACAGCATATATTTCGTAAACAGCACTGTCAGGAATTACCGGGAACTCATAATACTACTACTGCTACTGATCCATATAGCCGATTCCTTGATCGCACTAAACACGCACAAGCATGTCTGTTTCGCCATCATAAGCAATCCGCCAAGGTGGAAAAGCAGGCTTTTAAAGGGAATGGGATATGACATTGCATATTGCATGTCACGCCCAAGACACACCTATAATTAATGAAGAGACTAGGTTCAGCCCAGTTGCACCTTTCGCCGTGCTTAGCGCCCAAAAAACACGCCGTTAAAATAGCAAAAGTAGACTTGGACACGCCCTAAATGGACCCTAAAAGATTTACCGCAGGTAACGTTACGGAGTACCCGAAAAAATATCCCATTTGTCAGGCAGAGAAAAAAAAAGTTTTAAAGCAAAAATAGTTTGTTCTGGCTCACTGTCACACAGGGCCAAGTTACATGAAATAATTTAGGAAACATTGGATACCATTTCTTTGGAATAGAGCTTGTTTAATTTGTGTGAGCTAAGATAGCCAATATTGCTTGCTATATCAGTACTTTTAATGGCAGGCCTAGATTTTGCGAGTTTTATTATAGACAGTGCTCTGTATGTGTGAGTAACTTGGCATTTTTGTTCGTTGAAAATGTTTTTTGTTGAGATACGATGTTTCTGTACACTTCAGAATTCATCCTGCTGCTGTCATTAGCAGTCACGTCATCAATGGAGACAAGTGAGCCAGTTCCAGCGGCAGCCATATATGCCCAAGTCATAACTTTGGATCGCTAGCAATTCCTTTTTTTCTTCACACTTTCTTCTTTCCATAACTTTGGTACAGTTTAATACTCGTCTCATCTGTCCATAACACTTTGTTCCAGAACTTCAGTTTTATAATGTACATTTTAGCTAACTCTAACCTGGCCGTTCTGTTCTTGAGGCTTACCCAAAAATATCAAACTAGTGGCTTGCATCTTGCAGTAAACCCTCTGAGGTTATGGTGGTGTAGTCTTCTCTTTATGGTAGTCTTTGACATATCTATGCCTGTTCTCTTCTGCCAGGTCTTTTTACTTTACCATGTAGGCTACTTTACTATTTACTTTATGACACCGGAACGGACAATACTAAACTATTTTATTTCCCTTGATTGAACATCTGCTAATAAAACTTCAATTTCAGTGTCGGAATAATTCTTTCTTTTGCTTCTTCTGGGCCATTTTGACTTCGTATGCACCTTTAAATGGAAGGGACAGCGTGGATGGGTGTGGATTTATGCTAATCGCAAAATAAGGTGAACGCGCTTGCCATTTAAGATGAATCGGCATGTATGAACATACGCACGGAATACGACCAAATCTTTCCCCCATGGTTTGATGAATCCGGCGTATATTTTTCGTACTTACTTGTTCCGTACGTAAATGTACGCACATATTTAGGAAGGTTTCATGAATGAGGCCCATTGACTGTTCCAGAAAAAGAGTCCTTGATTTAATTCTCATAGAAATATGCAGTGAGTTGGGAGGAATTACCTAAAATTTGATAGGAGGTACTATATGATGTGACAAATGACAGTAACTGTTACAGTGATGTCATTTTGAAGAAGACACCATAAATGACACTGCACACATGGAGAGCTTGAAGCTTTTATTAATTTTGTATTATAATTTGTTTTATGAGAGATATACTGAAATACAGTATGTGGACAGAAATGATTCTATGACGATTGTGTTGTGATCAATCAATGATCACTAGTTCCACCTATTGGTTTACATTATGCCAAGCCAAAAGCAGATGCTAAATTTAGTTCCCAGCAACTACGTACTGTGGCTTTACGACACAAGACTATAATCTAAAATCAAGATCCAAGGTTCTGTACATTATTACAGAACCTTGGATCTTGATTTTAGATTATAGTCTTGTACATTTCACTTGTGGAAAAATGTTATTGTTCTCTTTAAAGCTGGTCCTGAAACAGAACTAATGTATTCTACCAAAATGTTAGGGGGTTGAATTGGGACTGAAAGTGTTAATGCCGTGGCAACATACTCTTTTTTCTACTAATGCGGATACTAATATTGATACTTACTCTGTGGATAGTCTCCAACACTTGTGACACTGCTGCCTCCTGACTCTTTTTTTTTTTTTTTTTGAAAAGACTAAAAGTCTTTAAATTAGTGGCATAGGTAGGAATCTTGATGATAAAATATGTTGAATTGTGTAGACTATGAGTGAAATTTACTGAATTAACATTCAATTTAATTAAAAGACAACAATTGAATCAGTAAATACCTTAGTACAGAATGCCTGTGAATTACCCAGAAGCCTTTGCTCCAACTTTGAGTGAGCATGTAGCCTTCATTTGCTAGGAGCTTTATAATTTATGACAACCCCAGAAATCATACTGCACAGAGTTACATATCTACTGATCTGACTACTGCCATGGGACAGCAGCCAAATGATGTCTGTAAATATTGTTCTTAGTCCAACCATGCACATCGTGTCCAATGCACAGTTTTTTTCATAAATTATTGCAATATCCCCAGGGTGCTGAATGGTTGTCTAACATAAGCTGGGTTGCTTGCTCATCTTCTTCTAACATTAATTATGTTAGGAAGAGTCTAAGGGCCACTCTCCTACCAACAGGACATGCATGTCAATACAGACCACACAATCAATACAATGCTATGCCAAACACTTGGCATCTTGGGAGGGTTTCTCTCCAGAATAGAGATCTTTTACTCCCCCCCACTACCCCGTCTCATTTATCTTCTCATTCAGATGAAACATTAATCCTCTGTGTTCACATTGCTCATAGCTCTCTCTCTCTCTCTCTCTCTCTCTATCACTCTCTTTCCTAAAAAAGCTATAAAGAAGCAAATTGCCCTGTTGAACAAAACAGAAGCAAAGAGAGGAAAAACACAAAATAAAGATGTGGCCGACTGAAGAGGAGGAAAAAGCCACTGAATAAGGCAACTTGAAGGAAAAAATGAGAGGGCAGCATTTGTTTGTTCCCTTTGGTCCTAATCTGGTTTCTGTCTGAGGACAGCCCCGTATTCATAGCAGCAGAGAGGTGCAGGGAAGGTTGTGTGAATGAGTGTGCCTGTCTGTCAGGGCACACTGCATTCAGGTCTCAAACACTGTGCCATTCATCCCACTCCAGCTCCCAGTCTGTCACATGGAATATCAACTCCACTTCTGAGAGAGAGAGAGTGAGGGAGAGAGAGAGAGCGGGAGAGTGAGAGAGTGAGGAAGAGAGAGATAAAGCAGAGGAAGAGAGCTAAAGACAGAAGGGGAGATACAAGAAGAAGAAGAAGACAAGTTTCACAGAAAAGGATCATCCAGGGCTGGGTTTTTCAGTCAACATGTTCACTTGGAGGAATGTGTACAAATTCTCAATCACAATTCAACACTTTTTTCCCAAAGTGTTACTCATAAATTCCATGCAATTTAGTAATCTCAGTGTTCAATACAAAATAACCCCTGCTGTGAGCCGGGTCTCTTGCAATCTCATTGTGTCATACCCTAAGACTGCCCTGTGCTGCAGAATTCAAGACTTACACAGTCACACACAGGGTTTTGCAGGTACAGTCCTACCCATTTTCTACTTTATTGCATTCAGTAATTAGTTTGATTGGCTGCATTTAACCCATTTCCCCTACCGACCCATGAATTTGGAAAGCCTCAGGTTTTACTGGGGCTCAGATGTCATGTATTTTGAGGGAGATCTCTTCCCAAAGTAATGGGATGCAGTTGTATCAGGCAGACTGCTGCCTGCAGTCTTTTATAAGACTCCAAACAAAAACCTATTAGCTTCAGACTGGACGTTCAGTTAGTGAAGCCCCAAACCTTAACTAGACCACTATCTGCTAAATATGCTATTTGTGTTTGTTCAATAAATGACTGGGTGTATTTGTACATGTGTACATAGGGTGCATGTGTGTGTGTGTGTGTGTGTGGGGGGGTGGAATGACAATAAAATACTGCACAGCCAGTTATGACCTTGTAATGGCAAGGTTCTGGCTGGGCTCAAACACAGGTCTCCCAAGGGAGAGGTTGTTCCGCTAACCACTGCGCTAAAGATGAATTCACCATTAGCGGAGCAGGTAGGCCACCCTTTGGCTGGCTGCAACACTACAATCTGAAGTCTTTACAACCGTAAAAGTTAGGCAGAAAATAGCATGTTTCCATAAGCAAACTCCTGTTGTGTGTATTTCATCTCAAAGCTTAGAACTAGTGGGTGTAAACCATAGACTAGAAGAAATATGGACAAATTGACTGTGATGTTACCTATTAACTCTATTTACTTTGGCCCTCCAGAGACAATTTCCACTGGTTTCTACAAGTTTTATTTAAATGTCAATATCTCAAAAAATATTCCCTGCACATGCGTGGTTTAAAGCCCCAGGGACCAAATATTAGTTATTGACTTAATGCCTTCTAATTAGGTTAATTTGGGTCTTGTGGACATACAATATGCATATACTTGTATTGGAAATAATTACTTTCTGAATTCTAGAGATACTGGATACTTTTACCCTTGTTTTTGGATTGAAGTTGGGCGGTACTGTAAGTGGGAATGGTGACGTCACTAATCCCAAACCAATGACAAGGCTGATGTCACTTGTCCCTCCCACCAGCATCAAACGAATACGTTCCCGCATTAATGCCTTTATTCGAACACGGCCAGTGTGTTAGCTAGCCCTGTGGATTTAGTAATACTTCAGTAATGTTACGCGTATCTTGGCTAACGTTGGGCATGTAGCACTAACGTTATAATAATGTCACATAATGCCTTCTCATCGCCACGCTCGCCGGTGCTGGGTACAGCCATAGACAGTATAAAAATATGGACAAAGCCACTGTGACGTCACCCATTGCCTTTCCACGGCCTCGTAAAAACTGAATTGAGGCTCCGGATGTCTTTATCGCCGCCCGTTTGTACAAACTGCATCTGCTCCGTGGAGCCGAAGAGGACTCAACCTGTCCCTCTGATTGGTCCTGAACAAATGTTAATACCCTGTCCAAACAACACAATATTTAAAAAAATCAGCACATGCAGAGGCATTAGATGAAGGAAAGGCACCTATTGCAATTATATTTTCTTGTGGGAAAAATGTATTGACGGAGTATTTTGACCACATTGCTGCCATTGACTTACATGGTGAAAGACCTATAATGGAGCCAATCGCAGTGGCGCTAGTGAGCAACGGCACAATTGCTGCTCCCAGCCCAACCAGGAAGTGAGCTTCAAAACGAAAGCTCAGTCTTGGCCCCTTGGGTACAGCGCAGTTGATTTTTTTTAACGCATAGAACTGAAGCGGAGCTAGTTGACAGAGTAACCAACCAAACAATTCCATGGCATTCAACATGCGAGCTACCCAATGTCAACTAGCTAGCTAACTAGCAGCAATACCTACGTCTTTATCGGAAGAAACAAATGTTATAACAAAGTTAAGAAGTGTGGTTTATTATTACATGGAAACTTAGTATGTTGAAACCCACCATTCCGGCGTCACCACATGTGAAGCCAGAGAACGCGGGTTATCTGGTTGTGGAATTTCTACACTCTCAAGTAGGGATGGGAGGATGTAAGATTTTATCTTTTATCGCGATAAAAACACTCAAGATAATTTTGTCATGGTGAATTTCCGTGAATATCCTCACAAGTGACTTGAAAAAGCTGTCTAGCTCACTAACGTGAGTGCCAGTTGGACTTTATTTTATTTAAAGAACAGACTCACACAATGTTACACAAATTTATTTATCCTTTATTTATGCAGGGGGACCTTATAATTTTGATTACCTTATTTTAGATTGTTTTGTTTTTTTGCATTCATTCTGCTGTCCATGCTGTACCTCTGTCTGTGTGATCTGAAAACAAACAAGTTATTCATTTACTGTGCATTTACAACACATAACTAATTGAACCATGTGAATGCTTGGATATCAGGTTGATAGGTAGATTCTTTTTATTAATGGATTTGTTCTCTCATTGTGATTACCTGCTGGGTGTTGGCAAGAGTCTGAATCTGTCCTTGTTTTTCACTAAAAAGGATGTTCACAATAAAAAGATGTGTCCTATGATGCAATAAAAATATTTGTTTCTTAACAAAATGTAAAGTAAAGTGATTTTAAGAGTTTTAAGCATATTTTGATGATTATCAGTATAATATCGTGAATCACAATTATTTTGGCCAGGATAATTATGACATGAAATTTTCATATCACCCCATGCCTACTCTCAAGTGTTGGTAGGTTCGTACATACAGTGTCCTCCACTATTATTGGCACTCCTAGTAAAGATGAGTATAAAGGGTGATAAAAAATTCACCGTTTGGTGAATTAGCTTAATCTCACACTGAGAAAATTTGAAAAATCCAACCTTTAACTGACGTAAATTTATTATGAGAAAAAACAATCCCTCATCAATAAAGAATTATTTTTAACAAAACCACATGTGCCACAATTATTGGCACCCCTGCATTTATATATAGAATAAAGTAATCATTTAAAAAATTTGGTTACATATCCTTTACATGTCATGACTTCCTGATGTCTGTGACCCAACAACATCAAAAGACTCTTGATATCTTATTTTCTGGTACTCTTACACGCGATACTATAACGTCTCGGCATTTGAATGGATGCACTCTAAAAAAAAATCGGTGCTAACTAGAACAACTAGAACCTTAAAGTTATACTATGTAGTTTCATTGTAAACAACTCGTTCTTTGTTTACATTCAAAGTTTCTCCCCAAAAAACATTGTATGTGTCCTTTTGGTCACCATTTTTAAAGCCAGAAACAGCTAAAATGGTGTAAATGTCATGAATGGGCGGTTCCTGCTCATTTGATTGACATGGCCAGGCCATGTGGGCAGGCTTCCAGGTATACTCTTATTTTAGCTTAGGACCGAAACATTCTTCACGCAAATACGTGAACGTGGACGCTTCGAACTACGCAAACAGTTTTTTTTTTGCCATGACATTTGTGAAAGACAAGCCAGAGCGTTGCAGCAAGGGACGCTATAGCAGCAACAACAGTAAACAACTTTCTTGTTCGATCTGTGCTTTCCTCTGGTTTGTCTTTCACAAATGTCATGGCAAAAGAAAAACTGTTCGCGTAGCTCGAAGCATCCACGTTCGCGTAGCTATTTGACGTGAGGTATGTTACTGCCCTTACTCATTAGAAAGATGTTTTCAGCCAAGGAGGTAACAATATCATTATAAATATAGCGCCCATTACATTACATTATAGTCATTTAGCAGACGCTTTTATCCAAAGCCACATACAATACGTGCCTACAGAAACGTCATCGAAGTAACTACAGAACAGATAAGACAAAGCACATCCTTCCCATAACGTAGCAGCTATCGATAGCTAAGGCTATCTATTGTCGTGATGTTTGTTTATTGTTGACAATAGTCTATCATGTTTGACCAAACCTTGATCATGTAAATGGAGACTACGTTACATGCTCAAAGCATATAAGTTAGTAATCTATTGCTCTGTAAATTTGACCACTGTTCATTTTCATAAAATAATTCAAAATCATAATTTTGTAATTCTGCTCGGTTCATTCTGTAGCCATCAACATCCAGTGGTCGCGGCCCCAGAGTAAGGGTGCGGGGCCGTCATTACATAAAAATTACATTACAGTCATTTAGCAGTCGCTTTTATCCAAAGCGACAATCATGTTCATGGTGGGCGAGGCAGGGGCAGGGGAGGAGGACAGCTTGATCAGAGTGACCGTGATAGAGTCAACAGGCTCCGGGAGGAGAAACATTGCCATCTCAACGAAGTTGAGACGGAGCAGCACTTTATCACAAAATGCGAAAAATACAATCAAATCAGAAATAAATATTTTCCCAAAATAAATCAGAGATACCCTCAACAACAGACATCCAAGAACAAGGACGTGCTGTGACCTGGCAGCACAATATATACCTGCCTGCCATCGTCTTAGGGACAGTGAGTGACAGAGATCATTATAAACCAATTAAAATTTTTTATATATATTATATTCACTTTATAAGATCATGTGTTGTTCTCATCATCATTATTATTTCTATTGATAATTATTATTTTTAATTGTACTTTATTATTTTACATTATTGTTATTTCTAAATCCATAATCAAAGAAAAGTTGTTTTCATGTATGGTTACTGTTCATTCGTTTCTAATCTTTGCTGTTTTGTATTGTTCAGAGTTAGATGCATGTCTTCGACTGCTTTAATGCAGTATGCTTTAATAGAGATTCAATGTCTTGTCATGCCAATAAAGCGAAGTGAATTGAGTCCACGGTCAGAGAAAATATGTGTGAAACGTCACCACAATGCTCGTGCGTCGTCGTGCGTGTCTGAGAACACGTGATAAGCAATTTTCGGGGAGCCCTTTTCTCCTACGTGCTCAATATCGCCATCTAGTGTTCTGAAACTACATAGTATACCTTTAAAGGGTTCTCTGGCTTGTCCCTTTTTAGGTTCTAGGTAGAACCTTCTTGGAAAGGGTTAAAGGGTTCTACCGATAACCCTCTATGAATGGTTCTGGTTAGAACCATTTTATCTTCTAATGGTTCTACCTATAACCCTCTATGAAACGGTTCTACCTAGAACCCTCTGTTAAAGGGTTCTTGGTAGAACCCTCTGTGAAGGGTTCTACCGATAACCTTTTTTATTTGAATCGTTCTACCTAGAACCCCCTATGAAGGGTTCTGGTTAGAACCATTTTATCTTCTATTGGTTCTACCTAGAACCATTTAGAATCTTGAGAGGCTCTCCATATCTTTTGGTGTATGATCATTATTTTGGTCTTTCTTCATTAATTCTTTAATCAAATCAAATAAATCATTAACCTTCTTGTTATGTTAGGGTCAAAATTGACCCGTTTCAGTTGAGTTTAACATCAGAAAGTTTGTTGAACGAATCATCAGCACTTAATAAAAAAACCAATTGAGATTAATGCAAGATACGGTGTGCGGGTGTACTTCCCTTTTCTATATTATCTGACTTTATCCTTCAAGCACTCGTACTACAATAACCAGGTGTGCAAATACTTTTTTATCAAGAGTTTAACATCAGTGAAATGCTATTTAACTTATTTTTTCCACATGAAACTTGATAACATCTTCAACATAGGGGATGTGAACATGTGAAACTGGAAAAATAAATAAATAAAATAAAATCAGTGAAGTGCACAAGTGGTGGAAATAGATAACCAAGCCACTGGCACACCTCGCTTGTCCAGTTGGTAAAAGAATCCAGGTCTCTAAAAAATATAAAGCAGGAAACAAACAATAGCATTAAATTAAATAAAAATGCACTTTGAACCACACAATTCTTAAGCTACCCAAGAGATATACATCTATATATATAATAAACATACAGCTTACCTTTTATCCAGAAAACATAACCTTCTGTCAAGTTGAAAATCGTTTTCTCAGTCTGTTTCTCTGAAAGTCCAGCTGGAGTAATCAATCCTCACACTGAGGCCCACAAATTCAGTCCCTAGACCAGGGATGTCAAACTCATTCCATCGAGGGCTGAGTGTATGCAGGTTTTTGTTCCAACTGTGCCCTACACCAGCTGATTTCACTAATTAGCTCAGCTCTTCAACCAAGGAGGTGAACTAATTAGTGGAATCAGCTGGTGTAGAGCATGGTTAGAAAAAAACTTGCATACACTCGGCCCTCGATGGAATGAGTTTGACACCGCTGCCCTAGACCTAACCCCTTCCTGTTTGCAGATATGAAAGGACTCTGATAGGCTATGTGGAGCCTGCACCATATTCCTTTGACCTATCAATTTCTTTCTGCAAACATGAATGGACCAAAATGGGTGTTTCGTGACGCATGGGCTACTCCTGATTGGTCTAAATCTCATGCTACGAAGAGACACACACACGGCCACACATTACGTATAGAAGCGGCTGCACCGCTTAAAATGACCAAATGCCATTTTGGCATATATATATGTATTTTTTCATGATTCAAGGTATTATGTTTTTAATTAACTAAGACTTTTCTTTTTGCTTGACCAGACAGCAACCCTGTATTCAGCTACCCTACAATCATCATCATCAGTTAATTTTACCCTATCCCATGTTGGGATTTGAACCAGCAGCTCTCTGGTTATCAGGCCACAGTCTTAACCTCTAGGCTACAATGCAATCTGTTTTCAAAGAACCAATACAATGTACCTTCGCTGAATGCCTTGTACACATTTGGCATATATGTCTTAGTTGAGCCAAGCTGTGAACAGCTCAGTTTGTATTGCTGCAGATTGTAGTGCCCTTTGGTAAAAATGATTGATTGGACTTTATCAATGAATTCAACTCTTCAACAAACGTCATTACAAAATTAACCGTAATACTTTGGATGAAATTATGACAAATATACCAAGTAAGGCAGAATATGTACACTTAAAGGATAAAGGAGATCCTGGATACATGTACAAACATTCACAAATACATTTTAAAATATTGGGAAACATTTCTTTTTGAGGGTAAGAATGAGATCCTCATGTTATTCATATTTATTCAGTAATTCAAATTTATTTAGTAATTCATTCATATTTTTTCAATAATTCAGTATTTATAATATTCATTAATAAAACACTGTTCTCATTCTTACTTGCTTCATTCTCATTTGAACTATGCATCCTTCTCAGACTTGGGTTCAGTCTTTGACAGTCAAACATTTGTTGTACAGAGTTGAGGGGACAGTGGCTCAGTAAATTAAGGAACCGGCCTAGTAACCACAAGATTGCTTGTTCGATTCCCACCTGGTGATTCACTGCCACTGTGTGTACGTGTCATTATTATTTAAAAAATGGCTTATTTGGGTTTGTGTGTGATTTTTTTACTAGGCTTGTTTGCCACCTAAATGGACCTGTAGCATAGTGGTTAGTGAGCAGAACTTTGAAGTTATTGATGTCAAGTTCGAATTGCACTGCATCCCGAATTGAAGTTTGTGTTTTAAACATATTTAAACAACACCTACTTGAAATGGTTGATCCTCTATAAACATCTCTATAAATGTCTAGAAACCATGAAATAAATTCTGAGATGTAGATTAGATTTGATTGTAAGACCTGTCACTCAGTTCTGTTCACTAATCACTATGCTACTGATCTAAGACCTCATGCAAGGCAAACAAACCCAAAATCCCAAAGCCTACAAAATAACACATTTAAGACAGTTGAATTCACAATTAGATTAGATTCCCACCATCTGGGAATCAAACATGCAATGTTGAGGTTAGTAGTCCTGTTCCTTAATCACAGAGCCACTGTCACTCAAACTCCAATGGACAAATGTTAGCCCCAACCCAAGTCTGAGTAAGAACAATGGTCTGACTGAAGAGAGTCCTACTGAGAATGAAGCAAGTCTAAATGAAAACAAAGGGCGCAATTTTCTGGCTCTTACTCGTGTGTGCTAAGACAAGTGGTGTGACGTGGAATATGGGATGCTCTGAGTGTACTGTATGTATAGACTCAGAGCATTCCATTCCATAGTCCATGCCACATTTTTACCACTCTGCCTGTCATAGCGCACAGCGCATTGGACTAAGAGCCTGAAAATTGCACCCAAAGTGTTGCTGTATATCAGTTTACTGATGAAACAACTAGGCTAATGTTAAAGTTTAAACACTGATGTACATTAACACTAACATTGACACCTATTCAAAATGAACACAAAATAATATTTTTGCAATATACATGCATGAAAAATTGTAAAAAATGGTTCTATGTAGAACGCTTTCACCTTCCAAAGAACCCTTTTTTCCAAAAGGGTTCTTCAGATGAAAAGGGTTCTAGACAGAAAAATCCTTCTAAAAAGGGTTCTTTGGAAGAAAACGGTTCTAGATAGAACGCTACCCCTCTGCTAAGAATCCTTTTGGAACTCTTTTTTTTAGAGTGTGGGAATTGGGGGGTGGGATTAGATTTAGCTGTAAATTACACTGTAACAGTATGGAACACATGGTTGGCTAAATGGCTCTAAGTCATCAAGCGTCTGACGTAGCAAACAAGCCTAAACCATCACTCTGCTGACAGAAATACAGTAGATATGGATGGATAACTTGAAGGGTTTCTTCTCCTGACTTATTTTTCCATAGAGTTCAATAGGAAAATTTGTCAGGAGAAACAACCCTTAAAGTGATCCATCCATATCTACTGCATATCTGGCAGCAGAGTGACGGTTTGAGGCTTGTTTGATACCTCAGACCCTTGATGACTTACAGCCATTTTACGAACCATGTATTCCATACTGTTCCAGCATAATTTACAGCTAAATCTAGTCCCACCCACCAATTCCCATATGGATGGTAAGGTTTTCGTAAGCGGCTACCTTTTAAAAAAATACTGCGTCAAAATTTACAGGGTTTTCTTAAAGCTGTAATTTATAATTTCAGACAAACATGAATACTGTAATTGAGACTGATATGTCTCAACCACTAGGGGCAAAGTTTATAGAGTTAAAGGGATAGTTCGGAATTTTGGACATGTCTCAATTACGACTTACCCATGATGTAGTTGATTGATGGAAGCCATTTTCAGATAATTCCATGCTGTCCCTTCTTTTGGACATACACACATTGCTAATGCTAGTGCATCTCTAAGGTAACTGCTAGCATCCACTACCAAACACATTTAAACACTCCACAGTGCACCCAAAGCAAATAAAATACAACGACAGTCTATCGGGGTTATTTTGAGTGTTTATACCATCATTTTTGAAGTCAAACTATCTTTGAATCCTTTACTTTGCGCTGACCTATATTCTCTGTGGAAGTACGGTGGCGGAGCGAACGTGGCCATTGCAACTTGTTGGTCTTCTTTGTTGTTGTAGTCGACCAGTGCTGGCACTACATTCGTAGGTAACGTAAAGTATCGCTCCGCCACCGTACTTCCACAGAGAATATAGGTCAGCACAAAGTAAAGGATTCAACGATAGTTTGGTTGTGGTGTTTTACATTTGAACTGAGCTAAGCTGTCTCTCTCTCATAAGAGAGTTTTGGTTCCATGCCGTGTTACGCTATTTTTCTAGGCTAGGCTAGGCTAGGCTATATGCTGCAGGTGTGCCGTTTTTTGACTCCACTGCAGATGAACGCCCTGCGCCTTTCTTTTGCTTAATTTCTCCAGTTAAAATGTAAACGATAATACTGTAGATTGTGGTACGAGCTATGAACCATGAATTGTAGATACTTCTATTGATTGTGGTCAACCATAATGTAAAGAGTAACGTTGTTGAACACATCTTTTTTTCAAGCAGAGGGTGGGATATCTTTCAAGTGTCATGAAGCGAAGTGCAAGGTCTGACACACAACAAAATTAGCCTACAGTAGCCTACGGTGTCTTAATCACGTCTCTTAATTATATGCTGTTATTTAATATATACTATGCTGTCGCTTCGAATCGTAACACTTGAATATCCCACCCTCTACCTGCTTTTTGCCTCTTAATTTTATGGTCCACCTCAGTCAATAAGCCAACAATTAGCCAACAATTGTGCAGCGTCTTTGTGACAGTTCTCTGTAAAAAGTGCTATACACATAATATTTTATTGAATTGAATTCACATTTCATAGCTATACTGAGTATGCTCGTACCATAAGCCACAGTATTAGCCTATCGTTTTAAATTTAATTGGAGAAATTAAGCAAAAGAGAAGCGCATGCCATTCATAGCATATTGCGTAGCTTGACGAGTGCTTTTATGTGAAGGGGGTTCTGCAGAGGAGTCGAAAATGGCGCAAAATTACACCGGCTCCATAGTTAAATAAGCATACATTTTTCCGGAAACTGTACCGAAGCTGAGCTTGCGACAGTTACTGACAGCATGACCTAAGTAGTATTTATAATATGTCTGCATTATATTAAAGCATCTTTGCTATTCCGTTTTAGGTACTGGTGGTACGAGATGATCTGGCCTGATTCCGCCACTGCTTAGGTCGGGCTGTCCGTCACTGAGATAAAACAAATTGCCTCATATGGTTCACACACAAAGTAGCTAGTTTCACCATGGCAGTAGGCTAATGTCTTAATGAAAACGGAAAATTTGGCAAAACAGTATTTATTGTAAATAATGCCATGCACCATAACATTTGTAGTTCATTTCAAATGCTTAGGCCTAATGGTGCTAACTGTACCGTAGCTAGGTTATCAAGTAAGGTAATTCGTGGAGGTGATTCTTTTGTTTTTCCTGTGTATGGTCAAAGGTAGGCTATTCTGTGGACTACGTCATCAAGTGTGTTCCACAATTGAAGCATACTTGCGCTCTTGCATACTATTTACCTGAGAGAAATTGACAACTGCCTCTCTGATCTGCCAAGAGCAACCGATCGAGAGAAGGCCAAACTCATCTGGAAAACCTCTACCAGAGAGATGCATACATTCATGGAAGAACTTCCATCCACTGTTTATTCTAGCTACCCTAAGCTCCGTGAAGCATTAGTAGCAGAATACATGCCCCAGCTTGATCAGGCAGCAGCCATGATTAAAGCTGTGGACATCAAACATGGTCACACAGAACCACCCCGCATTTACTACCAACGTCTCAAAAATGCCAAGGTAGAAACGGGCCAGGCTTAGATGAAGATCAAGCCTTTAGATCCCTGTTCGTGCACAACCTGCACCCATGTGTACGAACCCATGTTTCATTGTTTTCAAGAGGCCAGTGTTCAGCTCTTGAACTACGTAATGAGGCTCAAACAGTCTGGGACACATTAAGGATTGTGCCCAAGAACAAGAGGGTAGAACCATCTAAGCAGGATGTTCTAACTAAACCCCCTGGCACTTTCCAGATTTCCACTTTTAAAGCTAAGGACCTAAAAAGACGGCTAAACAATAGGTTCCCAGTTAAGGGCCACCATGGTCGCTTCTCACGCTCCGATTCTAGCCAGAATTGGAGAGAAGACAGACCAGGTAGGTCTAAGCTTGAGAGTCACAAGTATGACTCTGATAGGGAAGACGTCGCATCTGAAGAAAGCTTCTTCAGCTCTTCTGAGGACAGCTTGGACATTTGAATCAATTCAATAGCAAGCATGCCGTGAGTAACCACTCCACAAGGCTATCCAATCTTAGTCAGTCTCCGTCAGAAGACGTCGAGTAGAGTTATGATTGATAGCCGTGGTAGCCTCACAGGCTCACTTCCACTTCTTTTTACTTTTCCGCACACCCTTTCCACCGGAAAAAGGGGGGTGCGTAATCTACAGGCGGTTTACAGCAGTCACTTAGATTTGTATGTAGCAGCAGCAAACGCAGATTGTAAGCAGACCCTGTAAAAGTACATGCTCTGTCTTAACACCTACATTACCATTGCTTCCCTCAAAAATCGGTTGAATCATGGTTAAATTAGTGCAAGTAGAGACTACAGTGCAACATTTACAGATGTATTGACACGCCGTGTCCCTATCTTCTGTTACACAACTTCCCTTGAATAATTGTATTATGTAGGACTTCAGACAAGAACCCCTAGCTCACCTACTGTACCACATAGGAGCAACTAATTTTACCGTCATTTAGAAATGAGATCATACCTCCATTTCCATCTTGATGACGCAGCCATTAGCTTAAAACTTGGATACAGGACCTTGTCCTGATATAGAAATGGTCTCCTCACATGTGCCAGATGACAACCCTCACCAGTAACCTCTGTGAAGGGACCAAAATAATTTGTCAGTCTGAACCAGACTTTACCAAAGGCTATGGCCTATCCATCCTTAATCCTCATGTCATCTAAGTAATTTAGTGGCTGGGTCATACCTGTTAGTGCTCCACCTTCTGGACACTACCTAATAACACCTGAAGTAACAAAACAACTAACTGTTTCACCAAGGTTTGTTTTGTTTTGTAACCATGCTGTTCATTATTCAAACTCAAATGTTTTACATTGTGCTATGTCATGTGCTTTAGGTTAGTTAGATAAATGATGATGAATGTCTGGATGTTTGTCAGTCACTTATAAACTGCCTGGATGAAATTTCTTGAGTGTGTTTCAGCATTGTGACATTTGTCAGCTCCCCTGGACTGCCATTTTGTTGTGACATTTTAAATGAACTTGAGGACCTGTGAACTGTCAACTGACTTTTGTGCTCAAGGAATACTGGCTTAAGCCGCATTCCCAGACCAAAAGGGGGGATGTAGGGACAATGGACTACATTTCCAATCACTCCACAGGAAACCCATGACATTTAAAACACGGCCACAGCCAATCATGTCTCTTGGAAATACGAGACACTAAGGGTCATAAAAATAAAACAGATAAGGCTGAACGCATTCCAGTCTCCCGATCCTATTCACTTCAGTCACTTCGCTTCCTCGATCGTGCAGCACACAGCTGCACAAGAGGCAGCACTGCAATTTCTACCCCCTTTTGCGAATTACACAGCTACAAAGGTGGATCTCCATTGCACCGGCAATACCGCGGCAGCAGCATCAAAGGCCGCGGAGAGAGACGCAAACGGGTTAGCTTGCCTACGGCATCTAACCATAGATCTGAATTAACGCAAACGACAGAGGTGTGTTCCAGCCACGGACAAAGACGATGTCGGACAAAGACGCAACCCAGGAGAAAGACAAAGGAGACGCCCTGACCATCCCTCACAGACAAGCCAGCTCTAATCGACTCACCGCAGACTTCAGTAAGACTGATCAAACATCCCAGGCATAGCTTAGGATTTTAGTCTGAACTGTTTATCGGTAATTTGATTGCATCTCGACTTGCGTGCGATAATAGCTTCATAAACGTGTCGCGCTGGTTAGCAAGCTAGCCAGCTAGCCTACTGTTTCATTGCTAATGTGGTAGTACTGTTAACTAACCAAAGCAGGCCTCATGGTTTGCTCCTCTTTTCTTTAACACGTATTAACATTTGCGTGATATGATCTCATTTTAACTTACTATAGATAAATACGTTATTTTGTGAAAGAAGTGCATGAACTTATTTATAGTAACGTCAGATTTGAGATCAATAACCACCATCCTGCTCCTGCTGCGACATAGTTAGCTTGCTCCACGTGATTCCTTTGTTCCCTGAACGCACACGTGGCATAGGCCTACACACCGACACATACACACACAAATGCTACAATACGCACACCACACAATATGTCCATTTAGTAGAACGTAATATTCATGTTTGTCTTGTTTAATAAATCTATTTTTGTTAAACCTGGTGTCTGTTTTGATGTCATATGAACACGAGAGCTGAGTCAAACCTAATCATTAGAACGTAATACCTTCAACCCTTATGAATTATTAGTTATTAGTGCTTTGATGGTAAATTGAAGTAGTAGTAATTATAATCCATAATAATCAAATGAGACTGATTTAATTTTAACCTAACTTAAGAATAATAAGGGTAAACCTCATTATTCCATAGTTATTGCCTATATTTCTGGCATCCCATGTAAGAGTTTATATATATATATATATATATATATATATATATAGAGGCATATTCCTTACATTTATGGCGCCCCATCGAGGATATTCTCTACATTTATGGTGCCCGGGTGAAGACTGGTAAGACGAACATGTTTTAATTGTCTATCACCATTACTGCTAAATGTATATGTAAACACCTTGCATGAGTAATACATACGTACGCAATTACATTAGTATTATATAATTATATTCCAATATCAACTGTGAGGTATCGTTCTTGGAGACCCAAATGCAGACCAGGTTGTAGCAATAAGGAACGTTTATTTCAGTCCAGATCAAAAGCCACGTAGAGGGCATCTGGCTTGGTGTTCTTGGAGCCAGGGCGATAGGACAGGGTAAAATTGAATCTAGAAAAGAACAGGGACCAGCGGGCTTGGCGAGCATTGAGTCTTTTAGCGGTTTGCAGGTATTCCAGGTTCTTATGATCAGTCCAAACAATAAATGGAACTTGAGCGCCCTCTAGCCAGTGCCTCCACTCCTCCAGGGTGGGTTTGACAGCAAGTAGTTCTTTATTCCCAATGTCGTAATTCTGTTCTGTGGGGGTGAGAATTAAAGGCGCAAGTGTGCCCTTTATTGTCCTTGGAGGAACGTTGTGAAAGAACCGCCTCTACTCCAATGTTGGAGGCGTCGACCTCGACGATAAACTGAGACTCAGGATCAGGATTAATCAGGATAAGGGTGGAAGTGAAGCGGTTTTTGAGAGTTTGAAAGGCTTCTCCGGCCTTTGGAATCCAGACAAAACAAACCTTGGATGAAGTTAAAGCAGTGAGTGGTGCAGCAAGAGTGCTGTAGTTGCGAATAAACCGGCGGTAGAAATGAGCAAATCCCAGAAAGCATTGTAATTCCTTCCGGTTGTCCGGCCGGGGCCAGTCCACCACAGCTGTAATTTTGAGTGGGTCCATCTGGATACTGCCGGTCGAAATGAAGTATCCCAGGAAGGAGGTGGAGTTGTGGTGAAACTCGCATTTCTCTGCTTTAACAAACAATTGGTTCTCAAGTAAGCTCTGAAGAACTTTGCGGACGTGAGTCTCGTGTTCAGATAAGTTCTTAGAAAAAATGTAAATATCATCCAGATATACGAACAGGAATTGGTTTAACATGTCCCTTAACACATAGTTTACCAGGGCCTGGAAGACAGCATATTCATAGTGGCCAGAAAGGCTATTAAAGGCAGTCTTCCATTCGTCGCCCTCGCAAATCCGCACCAGACGGTACACGTTGCGAAGATCCAGCTTTGTGAAGACTGTCGCCCCCTGGAGTTGTTCGAAGGCAGTGGTCATCAGGGGAAGAGGGTAGCGGTTCTTGACTGTGATGTCATTCAGGGCTTGATAGTCAATACACGGACGCAGCGAACCATCCTTCTTCACCAAAAAGAAGAATTAGCGTTTGGCTGGACAGCTCGCAATGAAGTGACCAGGCTGGCCACAATATGGTCAGACTCGGGTAGCCATACTCCGGTCCCTCTCAGACTGGGTCAGGCGAGAGTGTTCGGTTAGCGTCATCTCAGGCTCAGGAACACTGGCAGGATGAAGTGCAGTACGGACAGTGACAGGAGGTTGGATCCTCGACTCGTCACTCTGAACTCTCCGGCACTTCCTCAGGTGTCTGAAGCGACAACGCTCTTGTAGTCGTGAGTCGACTCTGTGGGGAGTGACCGTGTCCAGGTGGGTCTGATGACACCCCAGCATGTCTCCTTGTTGCTCCAGGGCAGCACAAACCTGAGCAGGGTCTGCTGGGTCCATCCTGGTCAGAACGTACTGTGAGGTATCGTTCTCGGAGACCCAAACGCAGACCAGGTTGTAGCAATAAGGAACGTTTATTTCAGTCCAGATCAAAAGCCAGGTAATCAGATGCAGAGACAGTGCCAAATAAAAGGAGAATAGTCAGACAGTCCAAAAATCAAAACCGGGAAATCACAGGCAGAGGTGCAAAACAGCAGGCAAAGACAAAGTCACAAAACAATCAAAAAGTCAAAACCACAAAATAACACAAGCAAACAAACAGAATCGAAAGGCAAACTCAGAGTCGGAAAACAGAAGGGTGTCTCAGGAATCTCGATAAATCACTGGCTTTACAGTCACAGGCTCGGGAAATACGATCAACGTTCTGACAAGGAACAGACTGAAACGCAGGGCTAAAATACACAGGGCGTGACGAGATACAATGGGAATCAGGTGTGTGGAAACGGGGAATCAATCAATATTTATTTATATAGCGCATTTCACAACAAGTTGTCACAATGCACTTCACAGCAAAACCCAGCCTAAACCCTCCACAAGAGCAAGCCAAGGGCAACAGTGGCAAGGAAAATCTCCCTGGTGTAACTAGGAAGAAACCTTGGAAGGAACCAGACTCAATGGGGGAACCCATCCTCCTCTGGTCGGCTCAGGGTCTAGGGCTTAAAGACCAACATGGTCAAAACAGCCAATGTCCATGATAATATAATTTGCAGCAGCTAGATGTGGCGGCAGTGATGGTGGGGAACCGGGCGCCGATGGCGGCGGGAGCAGCTGGCAGCAGTGGTAAGGAGGGAGGGGCAAGCGGCAACGGACAGGAAGCCGGACAGCAACTCTCGAGATGCAGGGCATAAGCCCCGCCGGCAGAATGTAAAAAAAGAGAGAGAGAAAACAGTTAGGGAAAGTGTAATAGAGCAGCAGGAGGGGTGAGGGGTGGGGGGGTGGGGAAGGGGTGGGAGGGTTGGACAAGTGCCCCCGCCAGGAGTAATCTATGGCTGCATAGCTATGAAGACAGAGTTTGAGAAACCATGCAGTCATGAGAGGGAAAACAATCCTACCCACCTATCAAGAGCCAGCCCGGGAAGATGGGGTCACAGCTGTTGACAGGTGACAGTAAGGAAAGGATGCCACCCCACATTAATCTATAGCTAAATGCTTCTCTGGTCCTGTCTCCAGGCTATAGCTCATTATAAGCCTGATCATAAAGGTGCGTTTTTAATCTAGACTTAAATATTGAGACGGTGTCTGATTCCCTTATAGATTTTGGCAGGGTGTTCCACAGAAGTGGCACTCTGTAGGAGAAAGCTCTACCACCCGTCAAGTTTTTAGATATTCTTGGGACTACTAGGTAGCCTGCGTCTTGGGAACGAAGTGATCTTTTTGGCTTATATGGTAAAAGCAGATTACATATATACACTGGCGCAAGTCCATTTAAAGCTTTAAAGGTCAGAAGCAAAACCTTAAAGTCTATCCTAAACTTAATTGGTAGCCAATGAAGCGATGCTAGTACTGGGGTAATATGCTCATATTTCTTAGTTCTAGTTAAAATGCGAGCGGCTGCATTCTGCACAAGGTGGAGATTATTTAGCAAGGACTTAGGGCAGCCAGATAGCAGGGCATTACAGTAATCTTGCCTAGACGTAACAAAAGCATGGATCAATTTCTCTGCGTCCCCTATTGATAGGAAGTGCCTTATTTTAGCTATGTTCCTTAACTGAAAGAAAGCTACTCTAGATATGTTTTTTATGTGCGCGCTAAAGGTTAGATCTGGGTCTATAGTAACACCTAGGTCTTTAACAGCTGAGTTTGGAACAACTAAACAACCACCGACTACGGACGGCAGTGTAGTATAATGGTTAAGGAACTGGCCTCGTAACCGAAAGGTTGCAGGTTCAATTCCCAGGTAGGACACTGCCGTTGTACCCTTGAGCAAGGTACTTAACCTGAATCGCTTCAGTATATATCCAGCTGTATAAATGGATAATATGTAAAAAAAAAAAAATGCTAAAAAAGTTGTGTAAGTCGCTCTGGATAAGAGCGTCTGCTAAATGCCTGTAATGTAATGTAATGAAATTTAAAGTAGATGTACCGAGTTTCTCCCTTTGTTTTTTTTGGACCTAAAACCAGCATTTCGGTCTTTTCTGAGTTCAGGAGCAGGAAATTGGAAAGCATCCAAGATTTAATATCTGCAATACAAGCCTCTAACCGAGAAAGTGGTAGTGCCTCGCCGGGTTTTATGGAAATGTATATCTGCGTATCGTCCGCATAGCAGTGAAAATCTACCCCATGTGCCCGAATAATATCACCAAGGGGTAGCATATATAATGAAAAGAGTACTGGGCCTAGCACTGATCCTTGTGGAATACCATATTTCATTACTGAGTAACTGGATGATACTTCATTTAATTTAACAAACAGCTTCCTAATGTATAAGTATGATCTGAACCATGCAAGAGCTTGACCATTTAGTCCAACACAGCCCTGGAGTCTGTTCAGTAGAATCTCATGATCTATTGTATCAAAAGCTGCACTTAGGTCAAGGAGTACAAGAACAGACACAGAGTTTTGGTCGGCTGATAATAGTAAATCGTTAATAACTTTAACAAGTGCCGTTTCAGTGCTATGGTAGGGTCTAATTCCTGACTGGAACATTTCATGGATATGGTTTGAGCTAAGGTATGCACCAAGTTGCTTAGCAACAGCTTTCTCTAATATTTCTGATAGAAATGGAAGATTTGAAATGGGTCTATAGTTTTCCAAGATTCGAGGTTTGGTTTTGTCAGTAATGGCTTAATAACCGCCATTTTTAGTGGCTCTGGTACATATCCTGCTACTAAGGATGTGTTAATGATTTTTAACATATGCTGGCCTAGTATGGGGAAAAGTTCTTTAACTAATTTTGTAGGGATTGGGTCGAGTAGGCAGGTAGTCGGTTTTGAGGACATAACCAGTTTAGACAGCTCCTCCATGTCAATTGGCCTAAAACAGTTTAGTGCCACTGTTGATACATCTTCCTGTGTTGACCAGGATCTGTGCTGTTCATTGATTATGGGAGGAGTGATGCCTAGAGGAGGAGGCAATTTGGAGATCTGGTCTCTAATAGCTTCAATATTTTGATTGAAAAAATTCATGAAATCATTACTGCTGTAAACGCTGGGGTAGGATGAAAATTCTGATGATGGTTTTTTAGTCAAATTGTCCACAGTGCTAAACAAAAATTTTGGGTTGCATTTGTTTTGTTCAATTAATTTAGAGAAAAAGGCAGATCTAGCTGATACAAGAGCTTTGTACTGGAGGAGGCTATCTTTCCATGCAAGACGAAATACTTCTAGTTTAGCTGACCGCCATTTTCGCTCCAGTTTTCTTGTGGACTGCTTCAGGGCACGGGTAGTGTCATTGTACCAGGGAGTACGGTTTTTCCGACAAAACTTTCTTTTTAGAGGGGCAACCATATCAAGGGTGCTTCTGAGAGTAAAACTTAACTGGTTTGTCAGTTCGTCCAGCGATACTTCAGTGGTATTTTCTTTGTTTGAAAGGAATGATTCCGGAAGCATATCTATAAACTTTGGAATGACGTCAGAGTTTGACGACCGGCTGTAATAGTGTCTTGGCTCTGATATAGAAGTGATCGTTGCCTCGATTTCAAAAGTAATAAGGAAATGATCAGATAATACAGGGTTATGGGGTGCAATAGTAAGATTCATAACATTGATACCATAGGATAACACTAAGTCTAGGCTATGGTAATGAGTGGGTCCACAGACATTTTGTTTGAAACCAACAGAGTCAATAATAGAGGCAAAGGCTGTTCCTAGGGGATCACCCGGTTTATCCACATGTATGTTAACATCACCAACAATCAGGGGAATGACAAACAGGTGAATGTAATGAAACAATGAGGGAAGCTGATAATACATTAACAAGGTAACACGTAATCCGCGGAACAGATACACACATAACACACAGACTTGAACATGAACTGGGTAGTAAAAGACAAGTGCATACAATAAGAGAAGGGAAAGCAGAAACAAGAGTCAGCTGTAGTAAAAGAAAATCAAAGAAAGATGACTAGCGATAGAAGAGAGACAGCTGCAGATAGAAACTAAGATTACGTTAATGAGTTAGTTAATTAGTACAAAACCTAAATCTAAGCTGTTAGTAGTAGTTAATTAGTATTATGTACAATGAGATAATTAGTTAAGAAGGAAGTGCATGACAGAGGAAATACAGAGAAAAACCGCAATCACAAAAGGCTCCCGAAAAGTGTGACGAAGACAGGGGAGTAACGGCAATGAAAACACAGAACAGTGAAACCATAAATATAAATACACAGATAAACAAACAATATACAGAATCCTGAAAATCAAATTCAGGCCATGTGTTATGGCAGTGTACCGGATTAGACCCAAATGCAGGACTCAGAGACAGAGATTCAGTATAACTCCACTATTTAAAGGCAAGCAAGCAAGTAGGCAAAATAAAAAGGAATGCAGGATACAGCCCAGATAACATGCTGATATCGGGCTACTAGTCAATTAAAGTCGGACTACGCTGGTCGTTTTTCGTCCAGCGATGCACCAGCGGGGCAGTGTTAGCTAGAGGATTGCATCTGGTGAGTTGGCAGCAGTCTGCGAGCCGAGTGAAGCTGGCGCCCAGCACACTAATGGGTAGTGATGTTACGGATGACACCAAAGCTCCGAGCTGTGTGTCGAGTACGTAGGGCAGTTTCTGGAGAAGCCTCGCACCGAAGCTTGTATCACTTTCAGAGAAGCACGTGATCGATGACAAACGAGGCCTCGGGTGCTGTAGAACCACGTGATCGGTTTGTTTTGCGCTTTGGGCGGGATTGGGGGTTTTGAATTGTAGATATAAAGGAGTCTTACCCACCCCTATTTCGAGGGTTGTTGTCGTTGGTTGGTTGTTGCGGAGATTTAGTTATTATTGGTATTATTGCTATTGAAAGTTTTTTTGGAGGAATTTTTTTTTTTTTGTACAGTTCCGTTGGCTAATGGAACCTGCACGGAAGCGAAAATCTCTCCTGCTTGGGAATATTTTGACCTGATATCTCCCAATAAGGTAGGCCTAAGTGGCGTAGATATAAAAACACACTGAAACGCTATTCGAACACTGGGCTAGCAATCGACTGTGCATGTAGTTCGTTGGTTGTTATTTTAACGTAACTACAGCAGATTATTACGATTTGTGTAATATTATTATGATTTGATTGTTAATTCTTATTCTTATTATCATTATCATCTGCATTCCTTCTCAAATGGCATATTATTTCATTTTGAAGGTAAAGTGCTTGCTGTGCCTGAAGGAGCTGGCTTACAGCAATAATACCTCGTCCATGCTGAGGCATTATCGGGCTATGCATGAAAATGCACCTGCCAATGAGCCAGAATCCAGCAGAGGTTATTTATTTATTTATTTTACTTTTTAATAACAGTTATGGTTGCTTTATCATAATCATACTGACATACATGTTGATAAAAATACATTTGCATATTGTTATTTTGCCATAGGTTCCAGAAAGGCAGGGGAAATTGTTTCCAAAAAGAGGAACCGTCTCAGCCCCAACACTGTGAAACAGCTATTATTTCTGAATAAAAATCTATAAAAACTTCCCCTTCTCAGTCACAAAAGCACCTTCCCTTTCACTGCCTGGTTACAGAAGCACTCCCAGTCCCCAGTTCCAGAAACACTCCCAGTCCCAGACCAGAAACACTTTTACTGCTCAATAGAACCCCACGCAAATGTTGTCCCCCTTTATATCAATCTTCCTGTTTTTTTCATTTTCAAAGTTAATATAATATTATTACATATATTATTTTATAATATATCTTAGTAGAAAACAAATCTAGCCTAATGACAGTTACAAATAATGTTATAAATATTAAGTACGCTAGAATGTGTATTGCCTGAGCAGGGTTTCGAACTTGTACTTTCTCTTACACCAATGGCTCTGAAGTCCGACGCGTTATCAGTGAGCTAAAGGGCTGTTTGTTGTTAGCTCACGGCAACGTCGTTATTTTGAACCTGAGGTGGAATTTGTAATGATTTCGTTGCTCTACATTATTTTTACCAGCAGGTGTCACTAGTGTACACTGTGTCGAATGAGGCTTCGAGTAATGAATCTATTTGCGATACAATTGGCTACAAAGCCTCAGTGCTTCAGGAAGCCTCATTTCGCCATCACTACTAATGGGTCTTGCAGCTGGTCATTTTGACGCCTGCAGAGCTGCATCGGGGGGCCGGCGTACTAAGCTCGTGCCTCCAGTCGTTTTGATGCCTGTGGAGCTCGATCGGGGCACCAGTATACCAACGGTAGCGCCGTGCTCATCCAATGACATTTTGTCCCTCCCTGCAGCCATTCCTGGATTTGGCTTCTCCGTATTAGCAACCCCATGGTAAGTAACGTTACATAATTTTATTTTCACTTTCATCTGTAATTATATATAATTATAGGCCCTATCTTCAAAATGTACATTTGAAGTGGCATGATCAGTTCACAGCCAAAGGCTCTGATCCGTGCTATAGATTAGGCTATAACGTTATAAAAGCTAGCTAACGCTAGCTGTCATTGCTATCTCCCTCTCTCAACCTCCTCTAATGTTACCTGCTGACCAACTTGACCGATGGCTCTGTAATGGTCTGGGGTGCTCTCTTTCGACCTAGCTGAATTTTTACGTCCTTATGTGAAATACCATGTTGAGCAAAATATAGCTAAATTAATTATCATGTGGCCAAACCAAGGGGCCAAGACTGGGCTTTCGTTTTGAGGCTCACTTCCTGGTTGGGCTGGGAGCGGCAAGTGTGCCGTTGCTCACTAGCGCCACTGCGATTGGCTCCAGTATAGGTCTTTCACCATGTAAGTCAATGGCTGCAATGTGATCAAAATACTCAATCAATAAATTTTTCCCGCAAAAAATGTAATTGCAATAGGTGCCTTTCCTTCATCTAATGCCACTGCATGTGCTGATTTTTAAAAATATTGTGTCGTTTGGACAGGGTATTAAGATTTGTTCAGGAGGACAGGTTGAGTCCTCTTCGGCTCCACAGAGCAGACGCAGTTTGTACAAACCGGCAGCGAAAAATACTTCCGAGACTCAATTTGGTTTTTACGAGGCCGTGGGAAGGCAATGGGTGACATCACAGTGACATTGTCCATATTTTTATACAGTCTACGGGCCAAACGCATTTAATCAACACCGCTATCCGATCAGTATTGCTTCACCCCTTCCACTATGGAAGCTTATCCGCGCCTAAATTCAAATGAAAATACAAATCGCGATTGCATTTCGTTTTCATTCGATGTGCGCAAAAACCTGTCATAAATTAAAATGCAAAGCCTTTTCATTTTCAAGTTAATGTACGTATCCTACTTTATCTGACAATGTTAGCAAATCCATTTCACATTTAATTTCTCTCGCCCTCTACGAATCCTGCCATTAGTCGTGTGTCTTAATTTCGTGAACGATTCAAATCCGTTTGGTGAACGATTCCAGTGTTGACAGATGCCTGAATTAATTACCCCCCAAAAATATTCTGAAAACCCCCCATCTTCACTTGACTTCCACCAGTGTAGGAAATAAAAAAGGGGGCAATTTTTTCCCTCACTGACATTTTATATTGGGGCAGTTTGTGAAATTTACAAAAAATAAGACTACTTTATTAGTTAACCTTGCTGTATTAGTAGGCTAAATAGCTAGTTATTTAGTGCCAATTTTATTTTATAGCTATGATGGCCGGGGCTTGCAGCAGAAACTAATCTGATTGGCTGTAGTTGGCAAAATACACCACAAGATGGCAGTGAGACCAAGGGCTCTATTTTCAAACCAGCGCAAGGGGACGGTATAGTCAAACGCAAGCTTGTTGACAGCATCAACGTCTTAAAACTGGCGCTATGGCGTTTCTCAGCAATACCGCTAGGATCAACAAATTCTCAACATAACATCCTTTCGCTTGCGCTGCAGTGGGATGGGTGGCGCTGTCTGGGGCGTGTTCTAAAATACTTTCGGCTCAGTGACAATTTGAACCAACGAAAACCCATTGCGTTATGATCCGCTGGAACCACCTCTTAGCGGCAACGCAATAGACTCTGGCAATTTGACAACTTGTTAGTCATGTAGTTCTATGTAGTGTCTATAGGTGATGCCAACATTACACTTCCATTTAATGAACAAATAGCCTATAATTATTATTAATTAATTAATTTTAATTTAAACTACTAGAATAAAACAGGACAGCTTACAAGAAACTTGCGATCATGTAGGCCAATAGCCTATAATATATAAATTACACATTGACACAGTTGAATCATAAGCCTACCATTTGAATCATAATTATGCCTACATCACCTCATGTAGGCTAATTAATGCATTCGCCACCTCCTCCCGTGCCTTCCGAACTTCTGGGAGACGAGGTGGTGTGGATTGTGATCCATAAATTACTAGTCCTAGCCTGTACTTCTGTTACAAGTATGTCTGATTCCTGTGCGGAAAATCGCTCTTGTCGTTGACGGTCCAGTGCGTTTGGGTTGCTCATTATGAAATTGCATGGAGCGATTGCGTTCCAACTGGCTTTTTTTTAAAGCATGAGAACAACTATTTGATTGGCTACCATAGAGACACACCTTGGACATTTAAACCCAGCCTTTTAGCAATACCGCCATCAGATGCGCCAAGATTGCCGTCATGAAATTACCAAATTTCTCGCCGACACGCCCTCAGAGCGATACCGCCAAGCGATTACTCTTGCGTTCACCATTGCGTTTGGTTTATTAAAATAGAGCCCCAAGGGTGAAAAAATGACTGCGTTAACGTTGTGAGACAACATTCAGTCATGTTTTTTTTTATATGATTTTATTTCAGATTTTTCCCCATTTTCTCCCAATTTAGTAGCCAATTGGACCCCTATTCTATCAATTATCCCCGTGTGTAGCAACCGCTAGAGAATCGCCGCCATGAGCCCTGTCAGTCGGTAGTAGGAGAGAGGACCTGACCGTGATTCCAACTCGCCCAGGGCCGCACTTGCGCGCGACGACTCTCTCTCCGAGCCCCTCCCGCCGGGAGCAGCTGCCAATTGCCGCTCCCTCAGCCACCGGCCATGCTCGGAACTGGCAGGACCGGGGCTCGAACCCCCGATCCTCGGGGCGCAACTGCACAGACTAAAAAGTAGGTGCCTTTGTCCGCTACGCCACCATGGCGGCTGTACATTCAGCCATGTTAACGTGATCTTAGGCTACTGCAGCTAGCCAACAAGTTAGTCATGCGATTTTGGAATGAGTTATATGCGTATAGCTTCTTGAAATTTTTTTTTGAAAAAGTTGGAGTCTGGAGACTAAACGATGACCTGGTCCTGCTTTTACTCAGTAAAAACCTGCCTGTTAAAATACGCTTTTAGAAATGTCAATCTTGCGTTTCAGTGATGCATTACTAGTAGGCTACAATCGTAGGCTATTACAGTTTTTCTCAATTGTTTACACACAAAAACTGGAACTTATGACACAATGACCACAACCTGTAACTCATGTGCCAACTCCCTAAACCAATTCTGCTGAACTATAAACACATTTCCTGCTGTAGACCCAGATTTCAATTCTAAACCACACTTTCTTCAAAACACTACACACAATTATCTGCTTTAGACCCAGATTTCAATTCTAAACCACACTTTCTTCAAAACACTACACACAATACTCTCTATTTTGCACACTCTTCATCAATGCCAAATCTCCTTGTGTTCAGACAGAACACACTGCCATTCAAATGGCAAAACTTCCATTTCCAAGGCCGTTGTGCAATTTCCAATCAAAGTTTGAGCAATATAAGGGCCACAGGTGAGCTCCTGGTTTGGAGAACAATGGATGGCAACATTGAAGTGAGAGGTGATCAGAGAGGCAGAGGAGTGAGAGTAAGAGGAGGACGAGGAGGAGGAAGAGGAGGATGAGGAGGAGGAAGAGGAGGACGAGGAGGAGGAAGAGGAGGACGAGGAGGAGGCATGTGGCGATATAGCTCCTGAGGCATTTCAGGGCTGGATTCGCCATACTAGGTGATACTTCCCCCGCTGCTTGGCCAGAGAGAACATAGCCTGTGATGTCGATGAGGTCCTATGTGGCCAGACAGGAACCGAAGACAGGATGCAGCCTAGTTTTTTTGTCCTTTTTTAATTTACATTTTTCTTTCTTTTTTTGTTGACTGTACTGGCCTATTTTCTATTGTTTGTTCTGTGCAAATCATTTACACATCCAGTTGTGTTTGCTGTGATGTATAGGCTACAGCACTTTTGGAAAAAATAAAGAAATATTTTTGTTGTTACTGTATATTTGTGTATTGTTTTATATTTGAGTAAAAACATTATACAGTAATATTTTACAACAGGAGTAAGCGTACAGTAACACTGAACATGAAAAGGCATAATGCTCCTGATAAGGCCTTCATACTGGTGTTTTCCCATTCATAGTAGTGTTTTCCATTCAGCACATCAGTGTTCAATGGTTCTTAGAAATGTCTACTCATATGATGGTCTGTGTGTGTCATTTGAACACAAACTACCATTTTGAGGAGACATAACATTGTTTTGAAGGCAAAGTAGCATTTTGCAGGAGATATGTAGGGTTTTGCATTTTGTGTGTGTGGTTTTTGGATTTGTGTTTAGAGTTTTGAGAAAATGAGGTATGCTTTCAAAAAATGTGTGTAAGCAATTGAGAAAAACTGTAAATGACTTGCTTTTAATAGATGTTCATAGGCAGATCATACGCAGTCCGTTACAACTTATCCAAAGTGTGGCAGCTTAAACAGTAGCCTACTAAAGTGCAAAACTGGAGGACAGAAAAACGATAAATTCAATTAAAAAATTTTTTTTTTAAACTGAGTTGAAATGTAGGCCTATTGCAGCCAAGTTTTAGCTAACATTACTCTCACAAAGGAGTGGTGGGCCAAATGCTAAATGGACAGCGACATTTAAATTCAACGTTATTCATTTTAGCTAACAAATTAACTTAACTTTACCTCAGGTTCAGCATTCATGCTGTTGTCTGCTGTCGCTGGATTTAGGCCTACTTTGTGGAAAGCCTTTCCCGGTGCGCAAAATGCCACAAAATGTCATTGAAAAGCTATTAAAAAGACGCGTTGCCAACACAAGTTATGTTAGCCGTCCATGGACGACTCTTGTTCACTGGGTTAAGTACTTCCACATCGCAGAAGTATTTTTATTATATTTGAGGGGAGCCTGGCAAATCGTAGCCTACATTTCACTTTCTCCCCCTGCTCTGTTCTATTTAAAAAAGTGCCATACCGTTGAGCAGCTATATGGCCGACGCTGTAGAAAGTCACGAAACTAGAAATTGTGCCAACTCCTCTTCTGATTTTTTGTTCTAGCTTGTCAGTAGCTTGTCACTTAACAGATCAAACCAATGGAAATACAACTGTACGTGTGACCCGTCCAAAAATCAGGTAGGCTAAAATGATCTTTCTCTCTTTTAGGGGCAGTAATAAAGAATCCTCTCATGAGGGGGACAACAGGAAGCTCTGCAGTTTGAGGTGTCCAGAGGAGAAGGGGAGGGCGAGCATACGGAGAGAATTGAGGAAGAGTAGCCACTCTAAAATTTGTTTTATGCCACTGACAAAAAATGTAGCCTATGTTCTTATGACCAAATTATTTTCTTTCTGCAATGAAAATAAAGTTCTGAATTTGAATCTGAGACTGCCCTATTTTTTCTGGGAATGTAGCCTAACAGACAACAAAAATGCTTTGTGTTATTTTTTTGTTTTAACCTATATTTTAATTAACCTACAGGCTATGGTTGTTAGTTAGGTCAGTGTAGGCAGGGGCATCGTCGATGATCCGGGGGGGTGGAGGGGGATTGGCCGGAGGGCAGAGCAGACTGGAAGAGACGGGCTTGATTTGTGAGATATGGAATGTGGGATGGATGTTCAGGGCTGGAGGGAGATTGAGTTTGACAGCAGAGGGGTTGATGACTGATTTGATGGGGTACGGACCGATGAACCGGGGTTGCAGTTTTTTAGAGGTGCGTTGGAGAGGGATGATGGAGATGGAGAGCCAGACCTGCTGTCCTGACATATACTGGGGGGCTGCGATACGGTGGCGGTCCACCACGCACTGGGTGCGGGCGGTGGAGCAAAGGAGTGCGGAGTGGGTGTCATTCCAGATCTTCTTGCAGCGTTGAAGGTGCACCTGCACAGAGGGTACGGAAACCTCCTCCTCCTGGGATGGGAACAGGGGTGGCTGGTACCCCAGGGAACACTCAAACGGGGACAACCCGGTGGCAGAGCTGGTCAAAGACTTGTGGGAGTACTCCAACCAGGGGAGAAGCTTGCTCCAGGAAGAGGGGTTCCGGACGGTCACACAACGCAGGCCGCTCCCAGGTCCTGATTAGCCCTCGCAGTCTGACCATTGGTTTGAGGATGGTAGCCAGAGGACAGGCTGATGGAAGCCCCCAGGGTTCGGCAGAAAGCCTTCCAAACTTGAGAGGAGAACTGGGGACCACGGTTGGAGACCACATCAGAGGGTATCCCGTGCAGTCGTACCATGTGATGCACCAGGAGCTCCGACGTCTCTGAGGAAACTTGGGAAGGGGGATAAAGTGAACCGCCTTGGAGAAACGGTCGACTATAGTTAAGATGACAGTGTTACCCGTGGTAATCCGGTAACAAAGTCGACACCGATGTGGCTCCAAGGACGGCCCAGGACAGGTTGAGGGCGTAGGAGACTGCCGGAGGGCTGATGGGAAGCCTTGCTCTTGGCGTAGATGGTACACGCGAGCACGAAAGCACGGGTGTCACCTTCCATCGATGGCCACCAGAAGCCCCTCCTGAGAAGGGACAGGGTACACAGCACACCTGGATGGCAAGACAGGCGAGAGGAGTGCACCCACTGCAGGACCTGGGAGTCAGAAACAAACAAGCGAGAATCAGGTTTAATTCTGGGGTCAGGTTGAGTCTCCTTGATCACGCCCTCGATCTCCCAGGTTACTGCAGCCACCACACAGGAGGGAGACAGGATGGTGTCAGGATAGGGTAATCTCAAACAGTGTCAGACTAAACAGTGTCAAAAACAGGTGAAGGAGCTAAATGATTAACTAAAAGGAGCGCGGAATGTGAGAGAGCAAGGGAAACGATAGGCTGGGGCAAATCAAAGGGAAAAACCAGGAACTGACGGGGAGCCACGCCCAGCCTGCAATGAAAACACAAAACGTGAGACGAACAGGGTGAACTGAAAAACATGACACGAAACACAAGGAATGGGAATACCGATGAAACGAAAGGGAGGTGAACTGGAGGGAAACGGCGGATGTAACACCATGAATAATTACATAGCTCATCCAAGGATATATGCACTACAGACATAGAAATGATAAGCTCACACTGACCATGAAAGCATATAGAACCCATATACAGAGCCCACATTCATTTGTTTGCATTGCAAATGCTCACTTCTTGGGCCACAACATAACACAAAGGGACCATAAGTACACTATAGCTTCACAAAGAAGCTGTAAAATCTCTCCATCCAATCCACTCAACAGGAAACAGGACCTGTGTGCCCACATAACAGAGCACCACCTGCGTAAACATGTGCTTTTGTATATGCAGGTCAGGAAGGCTGTCACGTTAACAATGGATTTAATGGAACAGGTTATGGTGCTGCCACAGCTGCTTTCCGCCAATGTGATGTCACAGCTGTTCAGTATGCCTGTCAAGGTCACAGGGGCCCATGTCACATGACTGGCTGATGTTTGTGCCCACAGCCTATTGGAATGACACACTCAACTCAGTTTGCCCTATTTGTTGCGCGATTGAGCCTGCTTGCAATATCAGATTAGCGATCCAACTCAACTCATGCCTGGGTTAGGGGGGAAGGGGTTATGAAAGGAATCGGAGAAGGCAATATGAACAATAACATTGTCCTAACATGTCACCTACTGTACTTTCATGGGCATGTCTTAAATCCACTCTGTACATACTATGTGTATATTGAGCGTCTCTCCATGTCTGTGTCTCCAACTCTGGCTTTGTTTTAGCCCATTCTTGTCAACGTGTAATGAGATGCAAGTCTGAATGGATGCACAAGCAAATTTAGAGAAGATCAATATTTTCACCCATCTCATATTTATGTGGGTCATTCCATATAAAATCAATAAGTGCTTCCCACCTGACCCCCTCAGAATCACCAGTTTTTTTGTACATGAACTATAATCTATTTAATGAAGCTATAAAAAATTTAAACTTTGTACTACGAATATCTTGCGAGTTATGGCCCCTTGAAGTAACTAGGGGTCGCTCAAATTCTGTCTCTTTTTATTTAGCATACAATTTTCAGTCATTTATGAGCCCTCATAGCTTCATAATTCAAGGTGCTAGCCACATGAAATTTTCAGGGGCAAAAAATCAAAACTGCAATCAGACCTATTTTAAATGTATAACACTTCTCACAATCCCAAGCCAAAATCTCAATTTCGTTCAGCTCAATTTTCTACAACTAACATTGGCCCCCAATATCACGGGATATATCATGTATGAGCATGTATGAATGTTCAAACTGCACCATTGTGATGTCTGTGGCCTAGAATAATATAAGCAGGTATTTGTAGCATGTACATATAATCTGTTTTCTGAGAAATCGTCATAGAAATATCAAAAAATTAATTTTTGTATTTTCTTTGAAAGTTCATATCACCATGTGGGATAGTTGGTCGGTGAAAACCAAGTGAAAGGGCTCACTTTTCCCCCTACATTTTGATACCAGACCCAACCTCTATGATTCCTTTTGTTTCAAAATAAATGTCAAACATAGGCATATTTTGACACTCGCAAATATAGTTTAAGGCACTTAAATTGACAACAACATTGGTATACACATGTTTTATATACTAGAAGCACAAATGACAATGTATGCCTATGTTTGACATTTATTTTGAAACAGAATGGAATAGAGGTTGAGCCCTTTCACTTGGCACAATTTATTTTCACCCACCACCTATCCCACATGGTGATATGAACCTTCAAAGTAAGTACAAAAATATATTTTTTGAGATTTCTATGACAAATTCTCAGAAAACAGATTATACGTACCTGCTACCAATGCCGGCTTGTATTAATCTAGGCCACAGACATTACACTGGTGCAATTTGAACATTCATACTATGATATATGCCGTGATATTGGTGGCCAAAGAAACAGATTTTGGCTTGAGATTGTGAGATGTGTTATGCATGTAATATAGATCTGATTGCAGTTCTGAACACAACTCCAAAGTAAAAAAAAACATTTTTTTCATGTGACTATTTTTGACTAGCACCTTTAGTTATGAAGCCAGAAAAAAAAGCCAGAATTTGAGCTACCCCTAGGTATTTCAAGGGGCCGTAACTCGCAAGATATTCATAGTATAATGTTTACATTTTGCATAGCGTCATTAAATAGAATATAGTTAATGCACAAGAACAATCAGGTGATTCTGAGGGGGTTAGGTGGGAACTTTTCCCAGAATTCATTGATTTTATATGGAATGACCCATGTGGATATACTTTTCAATTTAATAGCAATGGCAAGTTTACAATTATGATTCAGTGCAGTCATCTGTTGTACTTGAATGTAGGTCATTGTGTTTAGCTCAGGCACAGGCACTCAGTTCTGGGTAATAAGCAATTGTTTTCCCCTGAACTTGCAGAGCATTAAAGTCCATTCGGTTGAAATAAAGAACCAATTGCCATCATCCATTTTCTGTTCTAAAGATTGTGATAATTTACTTTTGCTCATCTGTTCAAAATACAATTTATCCTGCAGCGCTTCATAAAAATATCTAATATTGGATATGTGCATCTGTCTTTGTGGAGTAATCTCCAAATCAATATTTCTGTTCACAATCAGTTCAGTCTCAAGCTGTGCGGTCATACGTTCTGACAGATGGGCCGTGGGTCAGACTAACAAATTAGGCCAGCTGATTCCCAGGACACGGGAGTGGTGCTCATCCATCCCATACTGTACAGAGCTGTTTACCGCAGTGCCTTGTGGGAAATACATCCACATGCACTTTCAAATACACATTCTGAATTGAATTAAATAGATTTTGAGAGCAAATACATTTATACATACACTGTAGAATGCCCAACCTCAGAAGATCAAGGTTACACATGCCTTTGCACATTTTAAGATGTTAACTAAAAGCATACTTTTTTGTTATTGCTTTTAGACTATTTTGTATTAATCTCAAGTTCTTGCTGGTTTTTTACTTAATTTCACATGTTCCTCTTTTATATGTTGTTACATTATTTTACAACTGAGTTGTTTTACTGTATACCCTTTTGGGAAACCAAACTCTACGTAAAATGATACTGTTTAAACAAAGATTTATTACATATCGTCGATTATGTCTAAAAACATATGACCAATGAATAAAATGAATAATGAATGAATAAATCATTATTTTCTTATTTCCATTATTTTATTTAAAAAAATATTCTAACATTAAAAGTATACATAATATTGTAATATTTCAATATGCTATTGTTTATTATTATCATTTTAATATTACCATGCATATAAATAATCTTTCAAAAACATCAGAAATTAAGCCAAAGTTCCTGTCAGGAAACTGACACACAAAGAGGTCAAATCTCAACAGAAAGACAAATTCTCTTCTTTAATGCATCATTCACAGGCACTCTCTCAAAGGCAGTTCAAACTAAAGCATCAATTTACTAGAGAATAAGCAACTGTATCTGTTTTTGCATGTAGTACCAAATATCATCGATAGATGGCAATGTGCTCCTATCCAAAGATCCTGGAGGGCACTGGTAATTCAGCGGGCTGAGGTGAAACCTTAAGAGTATACAGGGAGTATATTGGAAACACCTACAAATACTGAATATCTAGTAACTAATAACGAGTAGGCCCACCCTTTGCCTTCAAAACAGTTTCAATCCTTCTAGGAATGCTGTCATACAATTTATGAACTGTGTGTAGTGGGATATTGGCCTATTGTTCAAGAAGGTCAGTCTCCAGTTCTTTGAGGGATGAAGGAGGTGGAAATCTAGTTCACACTCTGCGCTCCAGAACTTCCCATAACGGTTCAATTGTGTTTAGATCTGGTGATTGTACAGGCCATGGAAGGCATTTGTGTTCTTGGAACCATTCTTTAATGTTTTTAGCAGTTTGTATGGGGGCGTTATCATGTTGGAATATGGGGACATCATGAGGGAACAGTGTTTGCACCATGTCTTGTAAAATGGTTTCATATTCATCCCCTGTATAATATGTAGAGACAGCGAGGAAAATGGAAACCTACGGGGACTGCATCCGAACCAGGACGTTTTCATTTTGCGCTCATCTCACATGCGCAGTTGTGTCCTTGGAGTCACATGTACAATGAAGATGGTGCCGAAAGTAACGTGGAGACGGCCTTATGAGCATGTAATTTGTTGCACACTAGCACGCAAACACAAGAAGTAGACCAGAATAAATAGTTTTAAAAAAATGTATATCTTTGTCTGTGTGGTAAGAAACAAGTATTTGACCACGGAAAAATAACAAGCAATTTTTAAAGAATTTTTGATGCACAGAGTTAACTATATACTATGTGTGGAAGTTTTTTAAAATTTGCTGTCAAAAATGAATGGAGCCCAATGGGGAAACTGGCTTTTTGAGCACAAATCTAGATATCAGCAGAGGGCGACATTTTATCCGTTGCGGAGGTTGAGAGCTTAAAGCTGGCCCCTTGGGTGAAACCGAAACCTATCTTACATTTTAACCGGAAAAGCACAATCCAGACAGAGAAATTGATGCAATCATTTCTTAATTTTTAAACAGAAAAAAAATGATTGATCATCAATCGCAAACATCGACTCTCAATACGTTTTAAAGGCTATTAAATCAGTAGTAGGTATCAGTATGGTTTTGGGAATGGCCACTGTCAGTTTCATGGACCAAAAATGACAGTTTACTGTGCATACACACATTCAGTAATATTGGTCTCTAAACCTATGTATATAGTCTCTAAAGACCACCCCTTCAGTGTCAATCAAATTTCAGACAAGAGAGCAGAAGGATTCACTGTTGAACAAGAACCAATAGCTTCTCTTTTGCCCACTTACGGCAACTTCCTCTGAATAAAACCTTTAAACACAAACCTATGACGCCTCATTCTTACCACTGAAGGCGAATGACATAATGGAAAGAATCTGCATTGCTGTGATTATGATACATAGTGAGTAATGAAACAAATCCTCCTCATTACCTGCATAATCTTGCTTATGTTTTGTCTTAATTAAAAGTTTATTGATCATTTTATTCAAATGTTGTTCTTTATCTTCCATTTAGTGTCCTCCAGTCAAGTCAGAGAGACATCCACTGAAGCAACTGCATCTAGGGTGGTCCAGCTTGGGGACACAGTTATACTGCACTGCGATGTTAAACACGATAAGGAAACCATATGGCATGGGCAACACTTTGACAAAGTTCCATTTATCATTATTGCAGCCCAAGACAAAGACAGTGGGCCAGACAATATAATCAAATATTTCAGAGGCTATGACCCTCGATTCAGAGTTTGGCTGCTTCTAGGCAATAACTCTGTCAGCCTGGAGATTGAAAACCTCACCATATCTGACCTGGGACTCTACTATTGCACTACAACACCTGGAGTACCGATGCTCACTGGATTTGGCACCAGGCTTGTTCTTGCAGGTGATGATACATACTGTGTATTTAAAAATGTCGGCATCATCTGTAACTGCACAGGCTTCTTAGTTTTGTAAACCAAAAGAATTACAACAGTTGTTTTGCGCTATGATTTTCCAGAGAACCACAACCTCTCTACCCCAAACTCCAATGGTTCAACTGTGCTCACAGTCGGTTCCAAGTCTGGGCCCTGGGTTCAGACACACTGCTGGATCCTGCTAGCCATTTTGTGTCCAGTCTGTGTCATGTTGGGCGCCCTGCTCTACAGTGCCTACCTTCACTGGAAACAATGCAGAAAAGGCAAGTTTGTTTGTTGAGACAATCACTTCATTCAGTTTCAGCACAATTACATTCAACTTCTTTCCATATGTGGTGGTTCATCTTCTTCCTCACCTTCTTCTTCTTCAACTTTGTAAGCTAAATGAGAGAATACATAAATCTAGCAATTAGAACAAAGGATCCTTACTGCTAACATTATTTTAATTTGATTTTCTTTGTCATTAAGAGCTTTGCAATATGCTGTATATGCATTGCCTTGTATATATGCAAAATCTTCAGTGTTTGTCATGCTACATGTTAAATGTATATTGTCGGTATGACACTGTCATTGCTGCGTGATTGGTTGTTGACATAAATGCTTGTGTAAATTCAGGGTTAGAACGTTGTGAGACATGGAACACAGCCACGGATAGAAACTCAGATGGAAAAGAGGTATTTAATTGCCCGCCGCAATTCATACTCTTCACGCATATCATGCAATATATTTACTGTAATAATGATACACATAATATAAATATATACATAAATTAATGCCACCTTAATTAATTTCAAGGAAATATACTGCAAAATAAAAGAATATATATAAGACAATGCAAATAAAATAATACAGAAATACGACAATAAAAACCATTAAGAGCTTTGTATACGTAGAAGGACTTTAAAATCAATTCTAAGAGATACAGGGAGCCAGGGCAGTGTCACTAAAAAATGTGTAATATGCTCATCCTTGTTTTTGTTAAAAGTCTAGCAGCTGAGTTCTGAATTAGTCGTGATCTCTCAATTGACTTTTTTGGAAGACCAGTAAAAAGAGCATTGCAATAGTCCAATCTACTTGAAATAAAAGCATTAATTAACTTAGCACAGGGAGAGAGCTGGACCCACTGCGATTGATCAGGCTCTGGTAAATTTAGGTTAGTTGTAACCTCTTTCCAGAGGTTAGCATTAACAGTAGCTTCTTTCTACTAAAATAATAAAATTATACTAAAATTATAATAAAATAATAAATTGCTTATAAAATAATGAGATGCTATAAAATGCTAAGATCATTCAGATTATTTTCAGCAGTCAATATTATAATATAATATAATGTAGGTGATAGATACCTACAATTCCCTCCAAAATTATTCACTTTTGGTAAAGATAAATGGCATACTGTATAAAATAAATAAATACAAGTAGACTATTTTAATGTGAAACGTTTGGATAATAATTATTCAGTAGAATAAACCAAAATAATGAATAATAGGCTACGTTTACTTCTTTAAAAAAGTCATAAATAATCACAGCCCCATTTTCAGGGTTTGTGCACCCTCCCTTTGCTAGGATAACACTACTGAGTCCTCCCTCCCTTTGCTAGGATAACACTACTGAGTCCTCCCTCCCTTTGCTAGGATAACACTACTGAGTCCTCCCTCCCTTTGCTAGGATAACACTACTGAGTCCTCCCTCCCTTTGCTAGGATAACACTACTGAGTCATGTTCTATTGTCTTTTATGAGATTAATGAACATATTAGAGGGATCTGTGGCCAACCCTCCACAATGAATTTATCAAGATCCTTCAGATGCTTCTTTCTGCACTGGTGGACTTCCCTCTTCAATTCAAACCCCAAATTGTCAATCAGCTTCAAGTCTGGAGACTGATACTGTATGCGCGAAACAATCATTTTGTGATCATTTAACTTTATTTTTGAGTTATGCTTTTCTTCCTGAAAGAGAAACATTTAAGTTAGAGCTTCCTGGCTGAGGTACCAGGCTTTTGCCTGATAATGATTCCATTGACCTTAACAAGAGCCCAAGGACCAGAAGATGCAGAACAACCACACAACACAAAAGATCCATCACCATATTTTACCTTGGGTACGACGTCCTTTCCAACATGAATGTCCTTCATTCCAACTGCTGGTATGGATTGGCAAAAAAGCTCAATTTTGGCATCATTTGACCATAGCACCCAGTTCCAATCTAAGTCTAGCATTTAGCACATTCCAGACAATTATTCCAGACAGTTATCTTGTTATCAATTCCAAAAAACCTGTTGGTTATAACTGACCCTTGAATTTTTCGGCTGTTTCAAGGTGCAAGATGCACTTATATACTCTACCAGGTAACCAGTATACCACTACTCCTTTTGTTTTAAACTTAATTATTGATTGAATAGTGGAACATGGTATCCACAGTTATTTGTTAAAGGGGTAGTTCACCCAAAAATTCAATTAAGCTATGTTACTACACTGCCTGGCCAAAAAAAAAGTCGCACACGCTAATATTTCGTTGGACCGCCTATAGCCTTCATTATGGCGCGCATTCGTCGTGGCATTGTTTCGACAACCTTATGCAACGTCACAACATTTATTTCCGTCCAGAGTTGCATTCATTTTTTAGAGAGATCTTGTATTGACAACGGGAGAGTCGAACCACTCCGTAACGTCTTCTCCAGCACACCCCAAAGACTTTCAACGGGGTTAAGGTCACGACTCTGGTGGCCAATTCATGTGTGAAAATGATTCCTCATGCTCCCTGAACCGCTCTTTCACAATTTGAGCCTGATGAATATTGGCATTGTCGTCCTGGAATATGCCCATTGATGGGATAACCTGGTCATTCAGTACATTCAGGTACTCAGCTCATTTTATTGCTGCATAACGTTGCTGAGCCTAGACCTGACCAACTGAAGCAACCCCAGATCTTAACACTGCCTCCAGAGGCTTGTACAGTGGGCACTATGCATAACATAATGTTAAACCCTCCAGACATTTTCATGACATGAAAAAAAACAACAAAAAATAAAATAAAAATTTCGAGGACATATGATCCATTTTTGAGGGCATTTCTGCCTCAAGCCCCCGTTAATTTCAAACCCTGCCTAGAGTGCCATCTATCCTTCCAGATAGTTTAGCTGAGATTTCACTACTTTTATAGATATCCGCTGCACAGCCATCGAGATATATAAGAACCTTGATATTACCCTGATACAACAGATCTCAATGGGTCCAATGTTTGTGTCGTTCAAAGCGCCAAAGATTTACACTAGAAAAAATCAACAGCAACAGATCTTTCCAAATATAATGACATGGTGACTCACAAACATCCACAGACCTTGTTGTGCACGGTTTTTTTGAAAACTACTTTCTACCAAAGTACGCCAACTGAGTACATCCGTGCAAAATCTTAACCGAAGCAGCCAGCTGAGACTTTGTACGGATATACACATGTTTGTGAGTAACCATGTCATTATATTTGGAAACAGATGTTGCTGTTGATTTTTTCGAATGCACATTTTTTGTTGGATTTTATTCAAAATAATTGTTTAGGGTGAATAATTGACACATCTAATTGACACATTACGTTATAAATAAAATCCTATTCTCTGAGCAATTGTCTTAGTATCAAAGAATATCCAATGTTCCAATTTTTGAGCATACAATGTAGCACATTGCCTGCATTATTTATTTTACACAGCCTTCTTTGCTCATCGTTATCAAATTATATATTCTAATCAGTATAACCACAACCACAATAACCACACTTCAACTTTGAGCCGGTTTTTTTCCATTCCTTGCAGTGCAGTGGAAAGCCAGAGACAGAGACTGCTGGTAATGCGCTGAATCAGTAACCAAAGGAAGTGACACATATATTTTATTAAGGTCAAAGTATATTCTTGCTAGATGAATAGAAGGGTAATGTAAAATATAAAATAATATAATTATTCTAAATAAACACAGTATGGCATAAAAAATATAAATCATCCCTGGGATCTGTAAAATCTAAGTGATATCGTCTGAAATTAATCTAGGAGTAGTGTAAAGTTGAATGTACAATACATTTTACGAGCACTCCAGCAGCTTTGTATGAAGAAACAATACTTCATTACTTCACATCATACTTTCAAGAAAATGTAGAAGTTAAGAAATGTATATCTAGTATGTATCTTGAATGTGCCAAAGTTACATTGAACAAAATAGTCCATATACTGCCTGTGTGCCATGTCATTTCCATTACAGGCATTTAGCAGACGCTCTTATCCAGAGCGACTTACACAACTTCTTAATACATCTTATTACATTTATTCATTCATACAGCTGGATATATACTGAAGCAATTCAGGTTAAGTACCTTGCTCAAGGGTACAACGGCAGTGTCCTACCTGGGAATCGAACCTGCAACCTTTCGGTTACAACCCCAGTTCCTTAACCGTTATACTACACTGCCGCATTGTCCTTTTACAATTTGTTTGCCTTAGTTTAAATACAAAGACAAAGTTAGTCATATGAATATACACTATTTTACAATAAATGCATATTCACTACAAAACTATTGTTGAATTCTAAGCATACTGTAACATTCTGTTTTTATTGATTGCAGGAGGAAGATGCGGTGATTTATTCAGCATTAAAAATCCCTTCAGGAAGATCAGCCCTAACAAGGCAAACACGGGACACAGAATGATGTTGATAACAATGTAAATAAAGCTACTAACACATTAGCTATTTGTAAATTTGTAATTTGTATGTTTTAAGATGTATATTGTTTGCTTAGTACACTTATCCACAGGGACTTTAACTGAATTTGCCTATGATATATGATGTATATTTCTGTAATGTACAAAAACAAGCAAGCAAGCAAAAACAAACAAACTAAGCAAAAACAGGCTAAAAAAATAGTCTATATTGCAGTTTTTAGATGACTGTGTATAAATAAAAATTGTGATTTTATCACCTTTTAGCAATCCTTGCATTTAAGCTGAAGTGGCTAAAATGTGTATTATTTATTATCTTTTCTGCCTCAGGACAACAAATGGCACAATGATAGTTTGAAAAAAGAATAATAGTGTTACGGTTCCGAGTATGAACTGGACTCAAATGCACGACTCAAACACAGGAAGTTCAAATACTCCAATATTTTATTGCTTCGACCAGAGTTCCTCCTGAAGCATAGGGAGAACAAGAATAGTCAGTTACGGTTCCTAGTAGGAACTGGACTCAATGCACGACACACAATATAGGGAGCCATAGGCTCCAATAAATTATTGCTTCGACCAGAATCCCTCCTGAAGCATAGGGAGAATATTTAAAGACAAACAGTCCGGGTGGTGGGTACAGCAGGGGATGAGCGGGAGCGGGAGAGGCCAGGGGCTGGTGGTGGTGACAGGAATCCGGGCAGGCTGAGCAGAGGAGGAGCGGGGAGCAGGGCAGAGCGGAGTGGCAGGAACAATTGCAGGTTAGTAGAGCGGGGTCCCGGCTGGACGTGCACACAGCAGCAGGATGGCAGCAGCAGCAGCACAAGCAGGAAGCAGGCACTGCTGCCGGATAGTAGAGCTGGAGAACCGGCTGCATGCACACACAGCAGTTGGTTTGGCAGGAACAGCAGCACAAGCAGGGAATACGAACAACTGCAGGTTGGTAGACTCAGAGCAGACAAAAGTTAGTACAGCGAGGCAGGACAGACTGAACAGCGAGATGCGCCGTTCCTGGCAGGAGCTTGATCAAAACTGGACAGAGCTGAAAAAGGCGAGTTAACACCTGAATGCAAGACAAGACTTCTAAAGTTGGCAAGACAGGACTAGATACAATGTATCCACGAGACAAGACCAGAGGTTTCCACAAGGAGAATTAACGAACTGGCACAGGACAAAGAACACCGGGTGACTAAATACATTAACAAGTATCAATTAGGTGCCGCGTGCGAATGTATGCGTGAGTGATTAACGGAGCAGAGAGTGTGTGGAATGCATGCGGAAGGGAGGAAAGGGATAGGCGGATGACGAGTACTGGAACAGAGTGACACGAAAGGGAAAAACCACGCCCAACCTGCAGCACGAGGGAAACCAACTAGGAAGAGACAAACATGATACGAAGGGAAACAGGTAAAACATGGGACACAAGAGGACGGGAGTGAGAACATCACAAATAGTCTATAAATTACTCTTCTGTCTCTCCTATCGTATCAGGAAATAAAATGTGACTCAAAAGAGAATAACCTTCCACGAGTTTCCAGCAAGGTTCTTTTTTGAGTCATATTGGTTTCTTTTGAACAGCCTCTGACATTGGGCACAATTCAACCATTGAAAGATATGGCAACAGAACAAGATTAAATCAGTCTTTGGGTGAGGAGAAGACAGCAGTGGTGTGTTGCAGACCTCCAAAAGCAACATATTTGTTGTTATTGTCTGTGATATGTTCCATTGGGCGGGCTCACTATAGTATAGACGCATTCTAAACCACAAAACCCAGTCCTCACATCAGAATTTCCAACCGCCACTGAGCTGCAGCAAAAAAGCTAGAGGCAGAGGAGTGACAGGATGTTCACTAAAGCCGCTTCTAAAATTATGCTGCATCTGTATACTGTAAACAAGGGTATTTTCCTGTACAAGGCATTAGATATTTCAAACAATGAAGTTAAATCATTGCTGCATTTTCAATATACAACATCATGAAATATCATCATGAAATAATGCTGCCAAACACAAAATCCTTCTGATAAAAAAAGAGTTTGAAAGTGTTTTTTGGTCACGCAAAATGCTATACTCCTAATCTTGGGCTCAAAATCATATATAGCACGCACAATATAAACAACTGAAACAAATTAAATTATTTATAATTATTGGTGCATTTTCAAATACAATGGCCATCATCAAATAATGTGGTCAAACACAAAATACTTGTTACCAAAAAAGAATATGCAATGGTCATTTCCTCATAAATACTTGAAATTATGTACAGCAATCATCCCCTGTGATAGACTGCAGTTTTGCGCTTGTGTTTTTATGAAAGACAAACAAAATATTAGATTAGATTATATGAAGTTTAATCATTAAAGAAAAATCAAACAGTAATGCAGTACTGTAAACTCAACTGTATTGTACAGTAGAAACAAAAACAAAGCAAAAACAGTTACAGTAACAACAAACTTTACTGTAAAGTAAAAAAAAAAAAAACTGCTTCTCTGTGCTTAACCAGCATTTTGCCTCTCCGCTGCATTTGGCCACAGACTTTTGTCGACGTCGCATCTGATGTCTTCGTTGGCAAGACAGCGCTGGTAAAATCTTTTAGAGTGCCTTATCCACCCCTGACACTGCTGGGCTGTAATGTCATCGCATGCCTCATCCATGGCCTGAAGGAGCGTTTCCTGCTCATATGGACACCTATTGTATACCTTCCACCTCCAGGCCGAGAAAAACTCCTTGATGGGGTTCAGAAAGGGGGAGTAAGGTGGAAGGAATCGGAACTCTGGATGGGCTGTAAACCAGTCTTGCACAGCCAACGCACAATGGAATTTTACATTGCCCCAGACAATGATGAACACGATCTGAGCATTTGGCTGTACGAGACGGTTGTACAGCCCATCCAGAAAATGTATGAGGCGCACAGAGTTGTATGCCCCCAGCAGAGGGTCAGGCTGACCAATCAGGGATGGATGTGTGTGGGCCTGCCCAATGGTCTCAGGGCCGGGTCTAGGCAAACTAGGCATGTACAGTACCTATTACCTATATACTGTATATTTACTGTACATGGTCCACGACCATGACCACGACCATGACCCTGTCCTTCGTTACCAACCTCAACCTCACTGACTTGCTCCATGTTGTCAGAAACTGCCATTCAGGTTTCTAAGCAGCCTTTTATGTAGTGGTGAAGATATTATCAATTGTGTTGCAATGCTACTCACCTGGGCAAGGTTGTTGGAAGTACTGAGACATGACTACAAACACCTGTTGAATTGATTTAGTGATCTGCATTTGTAGTAATAAACATTTGAACATTGTTGTAATATTAGGTGGCTGTATTCTGAGAATGGATCATATGATTTAGAATTTGGCACTTTGTATTAACAGTTTTGCACTTTGTATGTCAGCATAGGATGTAGTGTCTTAAGGTAAGAATTCTGCAAGTCAGTTTAGCACTTTGCGTTAACAGTTTTACACTTTGTATGTCAGCATAGGATGTAGTGTCTTAAGGTAAGAATTCTGCAAGTCAGTTTAGCACTTTGCGTTAACAGTTTTACACTTTGTATGCCGGCATAGGATGTAGTGTCTTAGAGTATGAATTTTGAAAGTCAGTTTGGCACTTTGCATTTTGAGTTTTGTACATTGAAATTCTGCTGTGCAAAATGAGTCAAAGCAATCGTAAAAAACTGTAATGCTGTTTAATTGGGGTACTGGAGACAAGCAGTACCCCATTTAAAGTCAATTTAACTGTGTACTTTACTGTTACAATACTTTGATAATGCTTTAATGCAGTTATATTTGGAGAGAAAGTTTATCGAATTTGTTCCCTTTCTACTGGGTTCTACAAGGGACTACTGAAAAAATTATGTTTATATTACATGTTTTTCATGAGACTCATGATAATGAACAGAGAGTTGGGTGCTAAACAAAAATGCCTTTATATGTTACTCATATAGAAATAGATATGGGCCTTGGGCACAGAATATGTAATGAATAGGGCCACCAGTTTGTTTCCACAAAGTGACTTGCAGGGATTAAAACAAAGAAACATCACAGAAGAGACAAAATATAAAATATAATTTGTTTTCATTTGAACTTTGTACATAACATTCACCACTTTTTTCATTTATCTGTTAGGCCAAAAGACCTGCTCTCATTTTTAATGTGGGCAATTTCCATTTTTAATGTGGCAACTACTATTTCAAATGTGATTTTTCACTTTTATTTAAATTATGACAGGGTTGTGTCTTAGAGGATGAGAAAATTAAAAATTAAATGGACTTGCCTTTAAATTTTCAAATTGTCAGATGGTTTTTGCACACATCGAATGAAAACAAAATGCAATTGCCGATTTGCATTTTAATTTTAATTATGACAGGATTCTGCTTTCATAGTCTGCAACGCTGCCGTCTTCTTTTTTTTGTTACTCAATACTGTACTCTAGTGGTATACATGTGAATGGCACACGTGACAGATGAGACTAGCAGAGATACAGAAAGTTTACATCATCAGATGTACTTCTGTGTTTAGTTTCTTGTGTGGCAAGTTGTGCCAATTCCCTGTTTTTCTCAACATCCCTTTCTTTCAACATAGCTGTGACGCTTTCTCTTATCACATCATTTCCTCTGTTGTGAATCTGAGTTGTTCTTTTCATTCAATTCTCACAGAGCCTCCCAAGACACTCTGATCTCCACAGGATCAACGATCATGTTCCCTTTGACAACTCTCAGAATCACAGGTCAGCCTTTCATGCAAATTATTGAATTATCATACCAAACTGCAGTACAATACAATATACTGTATGAATGTACGTCTATGTTTCTCCACTTCTTACAGAGCGATTGTTTAGCAGGTTGGTATTGTATTTATTGAAATGTCTTCCGAGGGCAGCATTGCATGTGATTGGTTGTCTCAGCCATCCAAACAGCGAGAAGGTTATGGTTAGGGTAAGGGTTATGGTAAGGTTTGCAATGCTGCCCTCAGAAGACATTTCAATAACTATAATACCAACCTGCGATTGTTTATCTGTGTCCTCCAGTAGGTAAACAATGCCTGATTCAGCTACTTAAGTAATCAGTAGAATCGGGCGTCTTAGTGCTGGGCTAAAACAAAAAATCTGCACCCACATCAGCCCTTTTTGGATAAGATTGGACACCCCTGAATTAAACAAATATTTAAAGAAAATTCTGTATTGTACATCAGGAAGATTACATACATTGCATATGTAAACCAAAAAATAAGCTATTACCAGATAATATGTTTTTTTTAATTTTCAGAAATTCTGGTAGCAATTTGATTACAGTTTTTCTCAATTGTTTACACACGAAAACTGGAACTTATGACACAATGACCACAACCTGTAACTCATGTGCCAACTCCCTAAACCAATTCTGCTGAACTATAAACACATTTCCTGCTGTAGACCCAGATTTCAATTCTAAACCACACTTTCTTCAAAACACTACACACAATTATCTGCTTTAGACCCAGATTTCAATTCTAAACCACACTTTCTTCAAAACACTACACACAATACTCTCTATTTTGCACACTTTTCATCAACGCCAAATCTCCTTGTGTTCAGACAGAACGCACTGCCATTCAAATGGCAAAACTTCCATTTCCAATCAAAGCTTGAGCAATATAAGGGCCACAGGTGAGCTCCTGGTTTGGAGAACAATGGATGGCAACATTGAAGTGAGAGGTGATCAGAGAGGCAGAGGAGTGAGAGTAAGAGGAGGACGAGGAGGAGGAAGAGGAGGACGAGGAGGAAGCATGTGGCGATACAGCTCCTGAGGCATTTCAGGGCTGGATTCGCCATACTAGGCGATACTTCCCCCGCTGCTTGGCCAGAGAGAACATAGCCTGTGATGTCGATGAGGTCCTGTGGCCAGACAGGAACCGAAGACAGGATGCAGCCTAGTTTTTTTGTCCTTTTTTAATTTACATTTTTCTTTCTTTTTTGTTGACTGTACTGGCCTATTTTCTATTGTTTGTTCTGTGCAAATCATTTACACATCCAGTTGTGTTTGCTGTGATGTATAGGCTACAGCACTTTTGGAAAAAATAAAGAAATATTTTTGTTGTTACTGTATATTTGTGTATTGTTTTATATTTGAGTAAAAACATTATACAGTAATATTTTACAACAGGAGTAAGCGTACAGTAACACTGAACATGAAAAGGCATAATGCTCCTGATAAGGCCTTCATACTGGTGTTTTCCCATTCATAGTAGTGTTTTCCATTCAGCACATCAGTGTTCAATGGTTCTTAGAAATGTCTACTCATATGATGGTCTGTGTGTGTAATTTGAACACAAACTACCATTTTGAGGAGACATAACATTGTTTTGAAGGCAAAGTAGCATTTTGCAGGAGATATGTAGGGTTTTGCATTTTGTGTGTGTGGTTTTTGGATTTGTGTTTAGAGTTTTGAGAAAATGAGGTATGCTTTCAAAAAATGTGTGTAAGCAATTGAGAAAAACTGTAAATGATCATAGTTGATTTCATTGCTCTGAGGCACTGAATTATTTCACAAGTCAGATGTGACAAATTGCTTAACCTGCTGGAAATCAAGCCTGGTGAAAATCTATATAGAGAAATGCAAAAAAGGAAGTAACCTGTAACTGACACCTTCCTGTCAGTTTAGAAGCAAGATTAAGTCATGAAACGGTTGATAATCCTTTTAACCAAGGAAGTTACAGCCTACTGTATACTGCCTACTGTCTACTGACTGCTTTTATTATTCTCAAATGCGTCATAGATTTTAAACTTTTAAGATGCCTCTGTGTAATGTTTCTCAAGGCATCACTGTGAAAAGAGGGAAATATGGGGAGAATTTTGAAATAGTATAAAAACCAGTGAGTGCAATTTAAGTGGGGAAGCTGAAATCTATCTACCTAAAATTATTATTATTTTATTATGTTTTTTAGTTAGTTAACAGTTGCAGTTATATCCATGTTTCTGCCATAATTGTAATGCCATATTTGTATGTCTGCTGCTGGAGCTAACATTAATTCCTCCTCTGAGGATCAATTTAGAATATTCTATTCCATTTTATTCCTCTGTTTAAAATTCTATTCCATTCTATTCCTCTGTTTAAAATGTAACAATTTCCTGCTAAGTAGTAAAGTCCACTTCCTCTCTCTTTCATTGAGCAGTGTGTGGCATTCTAATGGCTGCTGACTGGGGCACAGTGGGAGGGGCTGAAAGTGAGTATGCTCTCACTCTTTATCCATTTGTTTCATTAATCATGGCGTAATCAAGGTCATCCCGGTTGTGCATGCAGATGCAATTGATCTCACAGTTTACATGTAAGACAGCATATAGACAGTTTTGTTTACAGCCAGCGCCTGTAAAGTCTCCCTCTCAACCACACAGCCACTGCCTGTCAGTGTCCCAGAACTCTCAGCAGAATTTCAACGTCAATGATGAAATACACAGTACCAAAAAGAGGTTCAACCTGTCCTGTGTAACTTTCCATCAAGCATTATAAACCAAAACATCAAGGAGAACATATTTAACGTAAATAAATATGAACATAGAAATTTGTCTAAATGTATACTGAAATGCGAAACTAGCTTCATTTCAAGTTGCTTTTGCATTGGCAGTCACAGTAGCATAATACCTCACAAATAATTGCATTGGATTTGATTAAAGTGCACAGCAAAAACATTTTACACCCTATGGTGTTTATATGAGACCGTGGTTTATGCTGGAATTTTTGCTGTGTGGATGTTGCTGGATTGGTAGAGGATTAAATGTGAGGTTAAATCATTTTAGTTTCAATGATTTTAATGCTTATATGCTTATCTTGTGCATTTAGATGTACGACTAAACAGAATGTAACTCCCTTCTTTATAAAATCTAATTCTGGCCCAATATGACTGTATAAGCCCTCATAGACTGTTGCATTATGGATTTTTTGTGATGCCCATTTTCCCCACCAGAGGAGGCCACTGTGCGTCTGGTGTCCGAGTTCCTGGGCTCCCATTGTGCAGGAAAGCTGCAAATGCTCGGACGGGGCTCTTGGGCCTCTGTGTGCCAAGGAAGAACCCAGACGCTGTCCGATATGGCCGCTGTGGCCCGTGTGGTATGCAGGCAGATAAGCTGTGGTGATGTAGTGCTCGCCACCTCCATGAGAGCCTCCACTTTCCAGCAGGGGCCGGTCTTTATGGGTCCAGTGGAGTGCGGTGGAGAGGAGGCCAACCTCCAGGAGTGTGCCATAGAAACCTTCCAAAGCTCTTGCTACAAGGAACTTGCAATCGTCTGCTCAGGTATGGGCATGCACACGCACACGCACAATCACTGTCTTATTTGTTCTGCAACCACTGCGGAAAAAAATAACCAGTGCTCATGCACCTTATCGGGAACACTAAACAAATCAACAATATGGTCTTATAGGAACATACTCAGATCAGGGGAATGTCCACAGTCCCCATTATTTAGTACAACCCCAAGGCTGATGCTGTGCACTAACATATTCACTGCTAATTCTTCATAATTAATGTCAAGGAAACATTTCTTGAAAACCACTGCCGAGTTTTCTGGAAGTGAAGGTGACACTCATCATTTGCATGAATACTGCGTGTATCACATACTGTGTCTTGTTATATCATGAATTGTGTAGTTTCTTAGAGTCATTTGATAACTTGCATTCCATGTTGTGTGTAGCTTTCCTCCCACCTCCAGTACTCTCTGTCCTTGGTCATGGCCGTGTTTCCAGTGTTTATGTCCACGAAGAACGTCCGCTTGAAATATCCTGCATGCTGGTTCCACAGTGGCTTAAGAGTGCAAGGGTACAGTTCATATGGCTTCAATTCACCACCTGCTGAACAGAATGTGCCATTTAAGAGGTCAATACCTGTTTTTTCAGCCAAGGTGGGGGTGTGGCAGGGCTGGTTTGTCAACTTTTTAAGGGTGTCTTTGTTCTCTTTACAACATTTAATGCAAGTCATAATACATAACTTTATTGCTAATTGAATTATTAGCTAATAACTGTAGGAATCATTACCCACAGCAACATACATACTTCCCATATTAATACAGGTGGATATTTTACTGCCTGCTCAGGAATTCAGGCTAAGCATCCTGTTCAAAGGTATAGAAACAGTGGAGATATAAATCTAGCTCCTTCACCCTAACATGGCACTGGCATTATGTAACACTGAAGGCGTAGGACTGCTGGTTATGGGTCATTATCATGACATCTATCTTAAGTGACTAACTGGCAAAACCAGCAGGACCGCCATGCCTCCTGAACCAACTCTCTCTCTCTGTTTTTCCAATCTCCCTACAAATGGGTACGCCCATTCCTCAGAGCTATTCACCCAGAAGTGAATGAACAGCACATGTGTCCAACAAAGCAAGATAAGCAAAATAAGCACATTACTTTCATCCAGTCAGCTTCTCTTGTTTCAACTTTGCAATCTATCTTTCAGTTTGTTATGTGGTAATTATTGTGAACACATTGATTGTACTGGTGGAGATACAACAGCTAGACAGGAAAGAAAGGTTGTGAAAGTAACACACTCAGCTCAGGTACATTGCACTTTGCTAAAGGAGAAAATTTTCGTCTTGCTAAAGAGATAAGTTGCTGGTGACTGGCACCTGGCAGAACCCCTATGGCCTGCTTAGGGATCTGATGCAGTTGTATTTACAGTTTGAATCACATTGCAAACACAGCAAAAATTGGCTTGACATTGAGGAAAAAAACTAATATAAAATGCTCCCACCAGGGTGAACAAAAGTGTTTCCTGTTTTATTTTTAATGTAATTTCCTCTCACTGAAATTTCACTGGACCCCTCTATCAGGTTGTCTTGGTGGAGGTCAGAGATGGGAGGACCTACAGTGGCTCAGCCGTGTCCTCTGGCGAGTCTGAGACGTGGAATCTGCAGCCCCCTGTGCGCGCCGGCGAGTATGCGTGCTACGTCACCTTCTACGTCTTCAACAAGCATGCCATGTCCAGCTTGAGTGACAGCGTGATCGTCACCACTGGCTGTGAGTGTCTCTGTACCCTCCTTCCACCAGCAAACAGCAGCTTGGTGCTGCTGAGTCCGGTCCCAAGCAAAAATGATATGACATCATGCACCCCGGGCTTCTCATTATTCCTAAATACACACCGCCGTGCGTCTGTTGCCGTCCTGCTCGATGGGTCATACACTGTGAATCTGAGCGATCTGTCACTTACGTGTTGTCATTTTTTGTTTTTCATTGTTGCCCTTTCCCCACAGCCTGGTACCCACCAAGCACTGGACTCATTGTTGGAGCACTTTTCACAACTCTGATTGGGGCAGGGATACTGGTCTATGTGTGTATCTGTCGTGTGCATAAAGAGGGATCGCAGGGAAATTCAGCACCTGAAGAGGCACAAACAGAGATCTCTACAACTACACCATGGGCTGATGCAGAAAACCAAACAACTACCCCAGGGGACAACACAGAGGACCCCGAAACTCCCCCGGGGAGCGACACAGAGAATCCCATATCTACTCCAGAGGCAAACACAGACAGGCCTCGATTCTCCCTTGGGGAAGAACACGCGTCATGATTTAACAGAAACTGGAATGTTTTGCAATATAGCCAGTCTAACAGTGTGATGACTGTAATAAAATGTAACTGATGATGTGTAAATGATGTGGACACAACATTTTTTATCACAATTTAATGGTTTTAGTGTGGTTTAGTTTGGCAGACACTTTTCACACAGTTCTGTTGTATCACTCTTTAAAATATCTTACAGTTATAAACTGGAAAACTAAAAAAAATTCAGCCTTTATTGTACAGGCTCCTAAACTATGGAACAAACATTCAAGTTTAAAATAACTTTTAAAGACATATTTTAGACTGGCTATCAATTAAATTTTATTTAATCTTCTATCTGTTTTACTTTTCTATCTTATTTTTAATTATGTTGTTTCGTCGCTTTTCAGCATTGTGCAAACTCTTGCTTTTACCACATCTATTCATTATATACATCTTATTCATTCTGATCCCTTACTGTTACATCCGCCGTTTTCCTCCAGTCCACCTTCCTTACGTTTTCTTTGTGCTCCCATTCCTTGTGTTTCGTGTCATGTTTTTTCGGTTTACCCTGTACGTCTTACGTTCTGTGTTTTCGTTTGCAGGCCGGCCGTGGTTCCCCGTCAGTTCCCTGTTTCTCCCCTTGATTTGCCCCAGCCTATCGTTTCCCCAGCTCACTCACATTCCTCACTCCTTTTAGTTAATCACTTAGTTCCCTCACCTGTTTTTCACACTGCTTAGTTTCTGCTCTCTCTTTGCCAGATCATTTTCTCTGTTCCGTTTGAGATAACCCCCGGCCTTCCTCCCTGTTTGTTCCACCTTTTTTCACAACTCTGTCTTTTTATTCAGCCCGTCCAGCCTGTTCCCTGCCTGCCCTAGCCAGTCCTGCCCAGTCTGCAACCCCGTTTATTTCACCCAGCCCCGAGTCCAGCTTTCCCTTGTTTTTCCCTGCCTGCTACTCTGTGTAGCCAAATAAATATCTCCTGAGTGGAGTTTGAACCTATCATTTGTCTCTGAGTTCTGAATTTGGGTCCACTCCTGCACACAACACCACAACACTCCTGCCATAACACCTTTCAACTGTATCTACTGCTCTATGTCCACTGAAAGAACACTGAGTGCACAATATGAAAAGGGTGTATACAGCTATTCATATGATTACAGCTGTAATCATAAAATAAATGAAAGTGGCAGTCATTTTGGAATTTTTTAATGTTCTGAAAGACATTTTCAAACCATTATTCAAGAGGACAAATTTGATAGGAGATTGTGTGGCTCTGCTGGTGTTTAAATGTTGCTCGACAATATTTCCCAGTTAGCTCGACGCTTCACACTTTGTGTATTTTAGAAACCCTCCCAAGGCTCCCATACCCCTCCCCTGCCTAAGTTGGTGACACGTTTTGCTCTATGCAGCTACTCATTTGAAGAGTACATTACAAAGCTAGTCTTAACTGTGAGTGAGAGAGCCAAACGGATTCTCCAGCCAAAACGGATTGTTCTGTTACGATCCCGGATATGGACTGGACTCAAATGCACGACTCGAACACAGGAATGCCAAGGAACACAGGAGCACTGAGGGGGCTGGAGGCGACAGGCTTGACCTGACTGACATGGAATGAAGGGTGGATTTTAAGTGAGGCGGGAAGTTGTAATTTTACCGTTACGGGATTGATGATGCTGAGGATGGGGAAGGGACCGATGAACCGGGGCTGGAGCTTTTTGGAGGACGATTGAAGTGGGATGGTGGAGGTGGACAGCCAGACCTGCTGTCCGGGCGTGTACTGCGGGGCTGCGGTCCGGTGAAGGTCCGCCAGGCACTGGGTACGGGAGTTGGTGCGGAGGAGAGCGGTGCGTGTCAGCCTCCACACACGTTTGCATCTGAGGAGGTGGGACCGCACGGACGGGACAGCAACCTCCTCCTCCTGGACCGGAAATAGAGGTGGCTGGTACCCCAAGGAGCACTCAAAGGGGGACATCCCGGTGGCGGTGCTCCTCAGGCGAGTATTCCACCCATGGCAGGAACCAGCTCAAGGAGGAGGGGTTGCGAGCTGACACACACCGCAGGGCAGCTCCCAGGTCCTGGTTGGTCTGCTCTGTCTGCCCGTTAGACTGGGGATGGTATCCTGATGACAGGCTAGCAGAGGCGCCCAGGGCCGCGCAGAACGCCCTCCAGACCTGGGAGGAGAACTGGGGCCCATGGTCCGAGATGATGTCGGAGGGGATCCCGTGCAGCCTCACCACGTGCAGCACCAGGAGCTCCGCTGTCTCAAACGTGGATGGGAGTTTTGGCAGGGGGATGAAGTGGGCCGCCTTGGAGAACCGGTCCACGATGGTGAGGATGGCAGTGTTGCCATCCGACGGGGGCAGACCGGTTACGAAATCAACCCCGATGTGGCTCCAAGGACGGCTTGGGACAGGGAGGGGGCGAAGGAGGCCAGCGGGAGGCTGGTGGGAGGCCTTGCTCCTGGCGCACACCGGGCAGGCGAGGACGTAGGCACGGGTATCCCCCTTCAGGGTGGGCCACCAAAAACTCCTCCTGACCATGGCGGTCGTCCTCGCGTTCCCTGGGTGGCAGGCCAGCCGGGAGGCGTGGGCCCATTGGAGGACCTGGGAATGGACGGAGTTAGGGACAAACAAAGAGGAATTAGGGTTACTGTGGAGGCCCGGGTGGGTAGCCTGGGCGGCCTTCACAACCTCCTCGATCTTCCAGGAGACCGCAGCCACAACGCAGGATGGCGGGATTATGGGCTCCGGATCAGCAGGTCTGGCATGGGGGGAAAACACGCGGGACAGGTCATCCGGTTTGACATTACGGGTACATGGGCGAAAACCGGGCGAAAAACAATGACCAGCGTGCTTGGCGAGAATTGAGTCTCTTAGCAAATTTAGTATAAATGAGGTTGCGGTGGTCAGTCAGGACGATGAACGGTTTACCTGCCCCCTCCAGCCAGTGCCGCCACTCCTCCAATGCAAGCTTGATAGCTAACAGCTCCTGGTCCCCGACGTCATAGTTACGTTCCGCCGGGGTGAGTCTCCAGGAGAAGTAGGCACAAGGGTGTAGCTTGCTGTCCTGGGCTGCTCGCTGCGACAAGACCGCCCCTACGCCGAGGAGGCGTCTACCTCGACGACAAACTGGCGGTCGGGGTCCGGATGGCAGAGGATGGGAGCCGTGGAAAACCGGGTCTTGAGGAGATCGAATGCCTGTTGAGCCTCGGAATTCCAACGGAAGGGGACTGAAGTGGAGGTTAGTTTGGTGAGGGGGGCAGCCACAGCGCTATAATTGCGGATGAATCGGCGGTAAAAATGAGCAAAGCCCAAAAATTGCTGAAGATGCTTACGTGTGGCCGGTTAGGGCCAGTTGGTAACGGCTTGAATCTTCACAGGGTCTGCTCGGATCCTCCCCTCTTCCACGATGAAGCCCAGAAACGGCACAGAGGAGGCGTGGAAACTGCACTTTTACGCCTTGACGAGTAACTTGTTCTCCAAGAGTCTTTGGAGAACCTGACAGACATGGATTACGTGCTCCTGGGGTTTTTTAGAAAAGATTAATATGTCATCTATGTAGACGAACACTGACCGTCCCAGCAGATCCCGCAGCACATTGTTGACCATGGATTGGAACGCCGCTGGGGCGTTAGTCAAACCGAACGGGACCACCAGATATTCGAAGTGTCCGAGAGGGGTGTTAAATGCCGTCTTCCACTCATCCCCCTCACGGATACAGACCAGGTGGTATGTGTTGCGGAGATCCAGTTTGGTGAAAATGGTGGAGTCATGTAGGGGTTCAAAAGCAGAATTGATTAGTGGCAGAGGGTACTTGTTACGTACAGTAATCTCGTTCAAGCCTCTGTAGTCGATGCATGGCCGGAGCGACCCGTCCTTCTTTGCCACAAAGAAGAACCCCGCCCCCACCTGTGATGAAGAGGGCCGAATAATACCTGACGCCAAGGAGTTGTGGATATAGGCCTCCATAGCAGCTTTCTCGGGACCCAACAGGCTGTAGAGTCGGCCAGATGGTAACTTCGCGCCGGCCAGTAGGTTGATGCAGCAATCGTAAGGTCTATGGGGAGGCAAAGACACAGCACGAGATTTACTGAATACTTGGGATAAATCATGATAATGATGAGGTACACAGGTTAAGTCAGGTTTAGGAGTGTTCTGGGAGGCCCTGCCTAACCCCGGTGGGGGTAGAGCCGAGCGCAGGCAGTTAGCGAGACAATGGGAGCTCCAATCCTGAACTTGATCTGTGCGCCAGTTGATGTGCGGGTTGTGAAGACGTAGCCAGGTTTGACTGAGCACCAAGGGGGATTGAGTGGAGTGAATTAGGTAGAATTGAATCTTTTCACGGTGATTTCCGGACAGCACAAGTTGGAGAGGAGCGGTGGAATGTGTGACCAGACCCAGACTTCTTCCATCCAAAGCGAGAGCAGAAATCGGGGCAGACAGGGATTCCACAGGTATTCCGGCATTCTTGACAAAGTCGGAGTCGATGAAATTAGCGTCGGCTCCTGAGTCGACCAGTGCCAATGAGGACGCGACTTGATTGTTCCAGAGAAGAGTTGCATTTAGTTCAACCCGGTTCTGAGCTGAGTGAATAGTGGAGTTAGGGCTCACCAGTACGCCCAGTCTTACTGGCGAGCCACGCCTTTTTGGGCGAATCGGACAAGAGGCTAAGTGGTGATCTGGGTTGCCGCAGTACAGGCAGGAATTGGTGCGGATCCTCTGACAGCGTTCTTCCGCGTCGATGGACACCTTGCCCAAACGCATGGGTTCTCCCTCCGATTGGATAAGTGTCGAGGCGGGAGCTTTGCCGGGAGGTGAGAAAACACTGGAGTGGAATGTGGAGAACGGAGTGCATGGCTGATCCCTCTTCTTCTCCCGGACCCGGGCCCGGAGACGGTTGTCCACGGATATAGCGAGACTGATGAGGCTGTTCAGGGAACTGGTTATTTGTCGGGTTGCCAGCTGGTCCTTCAGTTCCTCGTTAAGAGCTTGCAGGAAGGCCCCCTGAAGGGCGGTGTCATTCCATCCCGCTTCAGCTGCCAAGGTACGGAACTGGACCACCATCTCGGCCACACTGCGGCTGCCCTGGTGCATCTGAAGAAGACGCTGGGTGGCATCCGGTCCGCAGACCGGATGATCAAACACTCAGCGTATTTCCATTGTAAATGAGGCGAAGTGGAAGCAGGCGGGCGACTGGCTCTCCCACAGCGTTGTGGCCCACTCCAGGGCGCTCCCTCCCAAGCTGCTCATGACAAACGCAATCTTGCTTGTGTCTGTGGCGAAGGAGGCCGGCTGGATGCAGAACACGATGTCGCATTGGAGGAGAAACTCACAACACCTTCCCAGGTCCCCTAGGTAACGCTCGGGGTGTTGAACTCACGGTTCCTTGCCAGAAGGGGGCGGTGATGCCGCAGGCTGTAGCTCCGGAGCAGGTGGTTTAGGGACAGCGTGGGCCCTCGGGAGAGGGGGATGAATCGACATCTGACTCATTAGGTCCGGGAGTTTCTTCAGAGTCTCCTGGACGTCATCCATGCGATGGCTCAGTTGATCATTGACAGCGTTCTGGCGGGCGAGGGCATGATGGATCTGATCCAAGTCGGCTGAGTCCATAGCTGGCCAGTTCGTTCTGTTACGATCCCGGATATGGACTGGACTCAAATGCACGACTCGAACACAGGAATGCCAATACTCAATTATTTTATTGCTTCGACCACAATCCCTCCTGAAGCATAGGGAGAAAAGACAAAGGTAGTTATGGTTCCAAGCCGGAACTGGACTCAATTAGACAGACAATACAGAGAGCGCGTAGCTCTAATAAATTATTGCTTCGACCAAAATTCCTCCTGAAGCATAGGGAGACATAAAAGACTAACAGTCCGGGTAATGGGTACAGCAGGGGAGCAGCGGGAGTAGGAGAGGCCAGGGGCTGGAGATGGTGATGGAAAACCAGGCAAGCTGAGCAGAGGAGGAGCGGGGAGCGGGAACCAGGGCAGAGTGGAGTGGCAGGAGCAGTGCAGGTTAGTGGAGCGGAGTCTGGGCTGGACGTGGACGCAGCGGCAGTACAGCAGCAGCAGTAGCACAGGCAGGAGGCGGGCACCGCCGCAGAGTGGGAGAGCTGGAGTCCCGACTGCATGCACACACGGCAGATGGTTTGGCAGGAAACAGAAACACAGGCAGGGATAGCAAACAACTGCAGGTTGGTAGACTCAAAGCAGACACAGTTAGTACAGCGAGGCAGGGCAGAGCGAACAGCGAGAATCGCCGTTCCGGGCGAGGGCTAGAGGGAAACCTGACGGAGTGGAAGGGCGAATTAACGCCGGTAACAAGACAGAAGGTAATTAACTGCAAGACTAGACTAGATACCAAGTATCACCAAGACAAGACCAGAGATTCACACAAAGAGAGTTAACGAACTGGCACAGGACAGAGAACACCGAGTGACAAAATACAGACATTAATGAGTATCAATTAGGTGCCCCGTGCGAATGTATGAGAGAGTGATTAACGGAGCAGAGTGTGGGGAATGCATGCGAAACGGAGGAATGGGATAGGCGGAAGAAGAGTGGTAGGACAGAGTGACACAAAAGGGAACATCACATGTTCACTGTTAAGCTGCACTTCCAGAAGTGATCAATGGGCTAATACTTCTTTTTTGAAGACGTCTTAGAACTTTTAAATTCACTAATTAAGTATTCATGGTTTACATATGCGCAGTTAAAGCAGTAAAAATGTTACTTAAAGGTGCACTATTGCAGGATTTTTAGCCTTTCTATGGTCCTGTGTTTACAAACAAATAAGTCTCCTCTGTCCTAAACCCCACCCACACACCTACGTATGAGTGCAAGAAACTGTCATGGTGTGCTGCCTGCTCGGCTTCTTTTTTCAGGCATTTCCTCTAGGGGCCACTAGAGGGCTCTCCCGTCATTGTTTCCACTCTCCGGTACTAATTATTTTATTATTTGCAGGTGCGCCCACACTACTTAAGCCCTGTTTCCTCGTGGTTCTGGGCTTTTGTGTCTTTTCTTGCCACCTAAATCCAGGTACTGCGGTATAGGTTCAGGCAACCTCTTTACTTTAAGGTTTTTTGCCATTAAAGTAACGCGGGACTTGCCTTTGTGCGTTTTAGAGAGTTTTCTGTTAGGGGTTTGTCTTTTCTCTCGTTTGCACTTTCTATTCCCTTCTTTGGTTTTCCTCTCTGCCTCTCCCTAGGCAGTTAGCCTTCATTACTGTATATCTTTATTTTTGCCTCTTTTTAATCTGTTTCATAGTGTACTGAGCTGGAGGTAATTTCTGCTCTTTCTGTTACTACTGCTCGAGTCTGCGAGCTTTTCGCCCACGTTTCTGGGTCGCTATTCTTTTGCTTTGTTTCCGTTTGCCTCTTTCTAAGCTCTTTCGTAGTATATTGAGGCAGCGCAGCAAGCAAAATATAAAATGAAAATAACATTTTTAGCAATATGCATTGTTCTATATGGATAGTAACAGTAATTATGCAGTTATAATGATGAAACAAACATGTCAGATATTTCTCCCTTAGAGAAGGTAATTGAGGGACGGTCCCTGGGCTGGTGAACCGGACTATTGCGGTGAAAATCACAGCGATTGATTGAATGATCACAGTTGAAACCTGATCCCACCCCACAGGCTCTGTAGCCACACCAGTGGCGGCTGGTGGGTTTGGAAACAGGGGAGGACAGAAATATGTTTGTGTACTAAGTACGTGTAGGTTTGGTGGGGTGGGGGGGCATGGCCCCCTGGAGAAAATTTTAGCGAAAATTACCCCTAAAATAACCCCTAACAGTTGATAAAAAATTTGAATGTTCATCTTGGTGATGTCTTACATAGAAAAAACAATGAAAGATATGGCTAATTTTACTTTAAATCAAACAAAATTGAAATCCTAAGTTGTCAAATTATTCCAATATTAAACCTTCGATCTTGGTTTGAATACCAACAAAGTTCCAAGATGACTAATATACATAATTACAGAATTGACTGTATGTGTATAATAATGAATTAAACTATGTAGATTCAAGAAATACAAACATTTTAATAGGTGTGCATTTTTCAGAAGACTTTGTAACGTAAAGATTCTAAGATCTTAAAATATATTAAAATAAGTACCAATATAAACAGCTTGAAACTGTAGAGCAAAAAAAGAAACACAACAAGAAACTCTGTAAAATTAATATTAAAAAAACCCAAAAAAACATTCCTGAATGGCACACTGGTTATCTACATATCTGATAGGTCTGTAGTCTAATCAATCTGCCAAGAGAAGAAGGAACCATCTTGTTTTATTTCATTTTTGATAAGCTAGTGGTGGCTGCAGAAATTAAATCATTCTGGATCGTTTTCGACATGCCGGTGAACACAGTCGATGTTCAAAAATGCTCAGCTAATAAAGCGGCATACCGCTTATTATCAGAATTCTCTGTTTCATTATGCCCCCTGGATGCCAGCTCTTGTATGCCTAGAAATACTGTACTGCCAATCAAACGTTTAAGAGCATCTCTGTTTCTCCTTACCTTTTCATTGTATTGCGCAGTTTGTAGGCTATACGAACACCCTCTTCGAAGACTTAGTCGATTGGCTTCCTTCCAAGCAACTTATTGTAAGGGGGAGTGTAAGGTTCGGAGAACCAAACGAGACTGACAAGGATTTCTAAAAGCGTATCAAGAGAGATACGCCACAAAATGCGGAAATAGCAGCACCAGGACTGGGATAACACAGGATCGGGAGCAAAACTTCCCTAGCACGAGGCAAAACAAAACAACCTCCAAAAACTGAGGCGATCTCGATAAACAGCGAGAATAACTAACAAAAGAACCTCACGCACTAAATAATTAGGCGTAACAAGAGGTCATGAAACAAAACAAAAGAAACACCCTGTATAAACAGGTGAGAGAAAGAAAATGAAACTAGAACCTGTTACCTACAGCTCTAGGTGAAAACAAGCTGAACAAAATAGTAACTGGCAGAACAGTACAAAGGATAAAGAGAGAAAGGAAAGAAAAAGACTAAAATAAATCTTTCTCCTAACTCTAAACCGGACTTGCTGCGTTTCCTATTCTTACGAACCAGAAATGCAGCGACCGAATCTTTTACCTTACCGACTTCGTTGTCAACATAGCAAAGACAATATCAAAGTGCGGAAATGCGGAAGTCCTGAGGTATTTATAGCCGACAGGAAACGCAAAACGGGTGCAGAGAATAACCGCCGCATAAACAGCAGGGGCTGCAAATACCCATGACACTTATATCGAACATTAGTACTGATGATGTGGTCCTTGCATGTGTGATGCCGTTTGGTTGCCTGATTCAAATTCTTTGTTGCCAAAAACCCTGCACAGTCCATGTCAGCGATGATCCCATGAGAAGACAGGACCAGCAATACCAGTGAGTGGCAGCAAGGCTGTCCTTAAGCCAAGTGTAGGCAAGACTGCTTCTCATACCATGATGGATTGAACATTCCTACCTTCTCGTTTCTCTTGGTGAACTTGATTTTAGGAAGCGGCCTTCTGGGCATTTTAATCCGCACCTTCTCCCTGTATTCCAATGAGTGGAATGGATTTTGCAATAACAAGTTCACCACATCCTCCTACGCTTTTTCCATTCTGCCTATTGATAGCTAGCTAAAGTTAGCTAAGTTCGCTCCCTCCAAAAAGTTTAGACGTCTGCTAGTTCTCCTTTAAAAATTTTAAAAAAAAATCTATAAAATTTCACAGCTATTGCATCACATGCTTCTCTTTTTACTAGCTAAGATGAAGTAATGTTATGTTTTTTCACCAAGCTCCTCCAAATGCATAACAAAAATAACTCTTACAACTTCTCATTCTGGCCATATTACCCTCAATATTAACATTACAATTTAAAAAATCAATGTATTTGCGCAACTATATTTTTATCACAACCTTGTCTGCACCTTTCACAAAATCTCCTATAGGCCTACTCTAGTCTAGAAGTGAGCATGACAGCTTTGACACATTGTGACACTTGATCAATCCCCTCCCATCTATACTTAAATTGGAAGTACAGTATGTCAGTTTTTTTATTCTGAAGGTTAATTGGTCTGATAGCATTAGGGAGCTTGTCCTCCTGATATGTAATTTTTGCAATGTAAAAGATAGGAGAGCAGAAGCCGTGGTAATGAGGTTACATTTGAATGGAAGTTTTTGGAGCTCTGGGGAGGATGATAAGACCGTGGTGTCCTGCTACATTTTTCCATTGCATTAGAGGGCGCTGTTGACATTTTACCATTGGCAAAATAGGTTTGGCGTATCGTAGATGCTTAGAAATGGATATTATTATGATTTTGTTGAAATATAATAATTTTTATAGTTTATTTTCCTCTTAAAATTCTTGAAGATGATTCTCTCTGTCCTCTATGGACGGGCCTCCACTTAGCCAGACCCACCCCTCCCCACACAGAAAAGAGCACAACGCCCAGAAATGTCCCAAACACATCTTAGAATAATAAATAACAGGCAGAGAAGCAAGGTTTCTGCAAAAGTTTTTTTGAAAGAGATTGTCAGTGCACCATAGATATGACTGAGCATGGTTATTTTATAACATTTTCTAAAATCCTGCATAGTGCACCTTTAAATTATGTTTTTTCAGCTAACCTATATTTTCGGGTTATTTGCTGATGCACACACATCCCTCTTCACTGAGCTGTCATGTTTTTGATAGGCGAGGCGAGGACTGAGGAGATGAGGCGAGTGGAATGAACCCAAGCAAAGTCAATCGGGTTCCCGTAGATCAGTCAAAGCTGCATATAAAATGCCCCTCCTCTGACTCCGCTTTATGCAAGCTTAACTGTAGTCTGCAGCTGGTGAAACCACATGTTTCAGAGGAGAACCGTGGTTGTCTACACTCTCCCAAATCGGCAGTGGGGTTTGCACAATGTGCATATGCGGCTGCGGTTGCAGATCATGATAATGGTAATGCATATAAATTTATAAACCATAAGATAATTAAATCTAGAGAGAGATTCATACACATATGAAAACACACTTACATTCTAGCTCAAAGAAACACATAGGTCATTTTACCTTTACCATGAATTACAAATAAATGAAAATGTTAGTCATATTTTAAAATCACGGTACATGTTTTTAATGGGTTCTTATACACGGTAGACCTACTAATTGTTTGTATGGCGGTAGATTATCTGTAGACCTAACTAACGTTCATTTAGAAAACTTGGCTTTTGCCAGGTATCTACAGTACTTTACATTACATTACATTACATTACAGGCATTTAGCAAACGCTCTTATCCAGAGCGACTTACACAACTTTAAAAAAAAATTATTTATCCATTCATACAGCTGGATATATACTGAAGCAAGTCAGGTTAAGTAGCTTGCTTAAGGGTACAACGGCAGTGTCCTACCTGGGAATCGAACCTACAACCTTTCGGTTACAAGCCCAGTTCCTTAACCATTTCACTACACTGCCGCCCTACAGTAACTTAGTTAAAGTCGTTAAAGTATCGTTGAAGTAACACTAGGGGCCCTATCTTACACCCGGCGCTAAGTGGCGCTAACCCAAACGCAAGTGTCTTTGCTATCTTACATCCGGCGCATGGTTCATAATAACGCCTTGCGTTCACGTCGTTTAACTACCATGTATTCTTGCGCCCATTACAAGTGAACTGGGCGTGTTGGTCTTAAGATGAGGAGTGGCCAGGATTCTTTCTGGCGTATTGCTATCTTGAGCCAGCAGAAAGCGCTTGCGCTAGAACCACCACAAACCTGGTCTAAAGTCATGTCGCAGTTGTTTACATGTTATTTTAACGGCGCATATAAGTGCGTCTACATAGGCGTGTGCACAACAATATACGGACATTTGAGTTTTGAAAATGCGCTTCAGATGTCATTACAATACAGCTCTGTTTATCTAGGAATACAGCCTGTAAGTAAATAGGATGGTTTGTGACTGAAAAAAGTTCAAAACCTTGTCCAGTGAATATTGCTTTTATTGTTTTTCAAATAGCCTAGGCTACAGCGGATTCGCTGTGCATAAGGTTTTTTCGATAGCCTATGGTTAAAAAACGGAGATAAATGTCACCATGTTAACTGAATTGTAACCTTAGCTATTCTTCGTCCTTCATATTTTTTTAATTACAGTGACAAGGTTTCCATACCCTCAGCTTATTAAAACCCCGCTGATTTCACCTGTTATTCCATAACTGAACAAAAGATTTTAAAGAGAACTAAGCGTCTAATTAGAAACAAAAACAAATTTGCAGCATGTTACAATTAATTCACAATTAATTTTAATACCATTATCTGCATGTGCGCTTTACAGGAGCAGGTCTGTTTTCCCTGCTGTAAATCACACTTTTAACGGTCTTCCTGGGAAAGTGGATTGTTTTAAAGCATGACGCTACCAGTAAAACAGGTTGGTCTCATTTCCATTAGCAGGACATTATAAAACAAGGGAAAATATGCATGAACCTATGGATTGCCAACCTGACAGCTTTATTGTATTTGTTGTCATTATTAAGGCAAAATAACGTTATTTATTTTATTAATCAAAATTAGAATGCAGGTAATGAATTTCGGATGAAGCTTGAACATGAGTTCATTGCTTCATTGCATAATCAAACGAAATTAGTTAAACAAGCAGGCTAATTTGGCGTTTTCTAAGGTGAGACGGAAGCCATTGGTAGCTTATTCTCAGCTATTGCAGGTGCCTTTAAAGGGTTAGTTCGGAATTTTGGACATAATGTCTCAATTACGACTTACCCATGATGTAGTTGATTGATGGAAACCATTTTCAGATAATTCCATGCTGTCCCTTCTTTTGGACATACACACATTGCTAATGCTAGCGCAACTCGTAGGAAACTAATAGCATCCACTACCAAACGCACTTAAACACTCCAAGGTGCACCCAAAGCAAATAAAATACGACGACAGTCTATCTGGGTTATTTTCAGTGATTATACCATCATTTTTCAAGTCAAACTATCGTTGAATCCTTTACTTTGTGCTCACCTAAATTCTCAGTGGAAGTACGGCGGCGGAGCTAGCTGTAGATTAGCCAGGGTATCTGCCTGTAGGCTATCTGCTGTACTCCACAGTTGCCGACACAATCCGTTTTGCCGTAAAGTTACATATTTGGTAGACAACAAGTCAGCTAAACACAAACATGCTACAGAATAACACAGCATATACAAGCAAGCACACTGGCTACCAATTTGCAGGAAAAGTTTTACCACTTCCATGACTTCCCAATCGTGGCAACTAGCTAGCATGCACGCATGCAATCATTTATTAGTTACCTGCTCGTCAGTTGTTTTCGGTGCATGAAGAAAAACAGGTGATGGCACAGCAGTCTCCTTCAGTAGAGGGTGTCCCGCCCATCCTTTTTTGATTTTCACATAGTCATCCTCCGTGAAATGGTCACTACAAACTTTTTTAGAGTCTCAATTGGTGACATCCATGCAAGCAGCAAGAAGCCACAGCTGTTTTCTTTGTTGATCTTCCACTGGAAATCGGTGAAAACTTTGTGGTGCCCATTTTTTTTGCATGCTTTGAACAACCTTGAAATACACACTGAAATACCATCTTACCTGAACATTAGCTAGCAATACTACGAGTCTGATTCTTTCACACACGCGATATTGTTTTTGGCCGGCAGAGCTATAGGCTACTTTACGGTACCTAGCTACTAAACTAACGCCGTACTTCCACGGAGAATTTAGGTGAGCACAAAATAAAGGATTCAACGATAGTTTGACTTGAAAAATGACGGTATAATCACTGAAAATAACCCCGATAGACTGTCGTCGTATTTTATTTGCTTTGGGTGCACCTTGGAGTGTTTAAATGCGTTTGGTAGTGGATGCTACTAGTTTCCTACGAGTTGCGCTAGCATTAGCAATGTGTGTATGTCCAAAAGAAGGGACAACATGGAATTATCTGAAAATGGTTTCCATCAATCAACTACATCATGGGTAAGTCGTAATTGAGACATTATGTCCAAAATTCCGAACTAACCCTTTAACTAACCTGCAATCAGACCAGCGTTGTCAATAATCTACCATCGGATAGGCTAAGTGTCATCTTTTCATTCGGTTTCAGCTGTGCGTTAGTTAACTGAACTGTTTGTAGCATAGTCACTGTGTAGTTGAAGTAAATTGCAGCGGTCAGTTGTTAACTTGCTTTGTGTTTTTAGGCCAGCTGCTAGTCTTTTGTGTTGCTAATTGAAAATAGATTCACCTGAGTGAACTAGCCCTGCAAGTAGCTGAGTGCAATTGGGAAATTAGCAAATAGTCTATATGTTAAAGCAGAGGCTGCTGTAAATACACCAGCCTCATCGTCAATTTGTCTGAACTATCTGTTTGTAATGATCTTTCCCCACCTAACCTGTCTTATCACCCCCTACCATGTGTCTAACCCCCATTCCTCTGTGCTCCATGCCTCGCTCCAGGAGGCCCAACCACCGCAGACGCTGTCCGGCTAACCTGGTCTGCCCACCACTGTCCTCTCATAAGGAACTCTCAGTGGTGGGTGGACTATGGAACTGCCGGTCAGCCGTCCAGAAAGCTGACTTCATCACTACCTATGCCAAGGTGAAGTCCCTCCACTTCCTGGCTCTCACTGAGACCTGGATCACTCCCGATAAGATGGCGGCGCGTGTAGACGCAGCGACCCCTCTCTGTCCCGACCGTGCGGTGTTTTGTTCTTTTAGTAAGTGTTTGTCCGAAAGTTTTTCCGAAAGTTTTTCGTCTTCGTCTTGTCTGTCTACACCGGAATACAAGTACAGTCGACAGGCTCTGCTAGACATCTGCAGGAGCCGGCTTTACAACACTTTGGATACTGCACAAACAGAGACAACAAAGGAGCTCGGACTACTCCGCCGGCCCGCAACCACACCAGACTCGACTGCTACTCCTCCCCCGGAAAGGAGGCGCCGCAAGCGGTGCGAGAGGAAGCAGAAGAGGGGCAAACGCGGAGGTATCCGGGCTAGGCTAGCGGCTAGACCAACTCGCCCAGCCATACCATCCATCCTTCTAGCAAATGTACGATCCCTGGACAATAAAATGGATCACATACGACTGCTGAGATCAGCGAATCGAAACGTGAGTAACTGCTGTGTGTTTCTCTTCACTGAAACATGGCTAAATGACAACATCCCAGACTCCGCTGTACAACTGGAGCAGCTAACATGCTATCGAGCGGACAGAGCCCTCGTAAACGGAGGCAAGACTCGCGGTGGTGGGGTCTGTGTTTACATCCGTGATGCGTGGTGCCGGGACGCTGTGGTGGTATGCAAACACTGTTCACCACTGGCAGAGTTTATGATCATAAGGTGCCGTCCTTTCTATCTGCCGAGGGAATTTACAGCGATTTTGCTAGTCGCTGTTTACATCCCTCCCACCCCCAACAACAGTGACAGGAACACGGCACTTGGTGAACTGTATCAGGCCATCAGTGAACAACAGACAGCACACCCAGATGGATTCATCATCCTCGCTGGAGATTTTAATCACGCTGATCTCAAGACTTTCCTTCCAAAACTTCACCAGCATGTTGATTTCCCAACAAGAGGAGATAACACTTTGGACCTGGTCTACACTACTCACAAAGGAGCATACAAGGCCTCCCCCCCTCCCCCACATTGGACTCTCTGACCACACCACTGTTATGCTAATGCCAGCATACAGACCGAGAGTGAAAGTCATCAAACCGGTTCCGAAGCAGGTACGGGTATGGCCAGAGGGGGCCTCCTCTGCTCTTCAAGACTGCTTTGACACAACTGACTGGGAAATGTTTAAGCAGGCAGCCACATACAACAACCACACGGACATTGAGGAGTACACAGACACTGTTACTTCTTACATCAGTAAGTGCATTGATGATGTGACCCACACAAAAACCATCATCACCCGAGCTAACCGGAAGCCATGGCTGACAGGGGATGTCCATCGGCTGCTGAGGGCCAGAGACAACGCCTTCAGAGCCGGGGATGAAACTGGCCTGAGAGCAGCGAGAGCCAACCTGTCCCGCGGCATCAGGAAAGCAAAGCAGGAATACACACACAAGATAACCTGCCATTTTAAAGACAGCAGAGACACACGGAGCCTATGGCAGGGCATTCAGACCATCACAGACTATAAACCTACGCCACAGCTCTGCGACAGCAACATCTCTCTGCTAAACAACCTCAACAGCTTCTTTGCACGCTTTGAAGCACAAAACAACACACATCCACAGAAGACCCCACCACCCCCCCCACGACCAGGCTCTGTGCCTGTCTGCTGCCAGTGTGAAGAGGACACTCTCCACTATCAACACCCGCAAGGCAACAGGTCCAGACAACATCCCTGGTCGTGTGCTGAAGGACTGCGCAGAGGAGCTTAAGGACGTCCTCACGGACATCTTTAACACTTCTCTGAGTCAGGCTGCTGTTCCATCATGTTTCAAGTCCACCATCATCATACCTGTGCCAAAGAAACCTGCTCCATCCTGCTTCAATGACTATCGCCCTGTGGCACTGACCCCCATCATCATGAAGTGCTTTGAACGACTAGTCATGTCACACATCAAATTCATCCTCCCCCCTACCCTGGACCCCTTCCAGTTTGCATACAGGGCCAAACGGTCCACAGAGGATGCAATCTGCTCTGCTCTCCACCCGGCCCTCACCCACCTGGACACAAAAAACTCATATGTGAGGATGCTGTTCATAGACTTCAGTTCAGCATTCAACACCATAATCCCACAACAACTCATCTGTAAACTTGACCAGCTGGGGCTCAACACCTCCCTCTGCAACTGGCTGCTGGACTTCCTCAGTGAGAGGCCACAAGCAGTACGAGTCGGCAACAACACCTCGAGCAGCATCACACTCAGCACAGGGGCCCCCCAAGGCTGTGTGCTCAGTCCCCTGCTCTTCACCCTGCTGACTCATGACTGCACAACAACCTACAGCACCAATCACATGGTGAAGTTTGCGGACGACACAACTCTGGTGGGTCTCATCACCAAGGACGACGAGACCCACTACAGGAAGGAGGTCGACCTTCTAACCACGTGGTGCAGAGACAACAACCTCCTGCTGAACGTCAGCAAGACCAAGGAGATTGTTGTTGACTTCCGGAGAGGCCACACCCAACACCCCCCACTGACCATCAACGGTGCTGCTGTGGAAAGAGTGAGCAGCACCAAATTCCTGGGGGTGCACATCAGTGAGGACCTCTCCTGGACCACCAACACAGCATCACTGGCGAAGAAAGCACAGCGGCGCCTCTACTTCCTCCGCAAACTCAAGCGAGCGAGAGCTCCTCCACCCATCATGTGCACATTCTACCGGGGCACCATTGAGAGCATCCTGACCAGCTGTATCGCTGTGTGGGGCAGGAGCTGCACTGACTACAACAGGAAAGCCCTGCAGCGCATAGTGAACACAGCTGGAAAGATCATTGGTGCCACACTCCCCTCCCTGCAAGACATTTACACCACCCGCCTCACCCGCAAAGCGACCATGATTGTGCGCGACGCCAGCCACCCCGCACACAGTCTGTTCAACCTCCTGCCCTCAGGGAGAAGGTACCGGAGCCTCCGTGCTCGCTCCACCAGACTCACAAACAGCTTCATACACCAGGCTGTCAGGAAGCTGAACTCTCTGCCCCCGCAAAGCGACCATGATTGTGCGCGACGCCAGCCACCCCGCACACAGTCTGTTCAACCTCCTGCCCTCAGGGAGAAGGTACCGGAGCCTCCGTGCTCGCTCCACCAGACTCACAAACAGCTTCATACACCAGGCTGTCAGGAAGCTGAACTCTCTGCCCCCGCAAAGCGACCATGATTGTGCGCGACGCCAGCCACCCCGCACACAGTCTGTTCAACCTCCTGCCCTCAGGGAGAAGGTACCGGAGCCTCCGTGCTCGCTCCACCAGACTCACAAACAGCTTCATACACCAGGCTGTCAGGAAGCTGAACTCTCTGCCCCCCCCCCCCCCCCCCCCCAAAAAACAATAAACACTCTGGACTCTGAACCCTGAAACACATGGACTTCTGAACCCCGACCTTCAGTTTGAATGGACTCTTTGCACTATTGCACTAATGACTGTTTTGCACAATATATCATGTTTTTTGCACTAAACATATACATAAAAAACTTCTGCTGCTATCCTCCTACATAGTTTTATAGGTTATATATTATATATTTAATTTAATTTAATTTAACTTTTTGTATAGTAGTAAATGTCTTATCTGTTGTGCACTTTATTGTTTACTTTACTGTTTATTTTAATGTTAGAAAATGTCTTGTCTTGTGCATTTTATTTTATTCTGTCACCGTAGGATAGTGAGAAACGTCCTCTCGATTCCTCTGTATGTCTGGTACATGTGGTTGAATTGACAATAAAAAACCTTGAACCTTGAACCTTGAACCTTGATAACACAGCCACTCCAGCTGCTCTGTCTGCTGGCTACTCCTTCTCCCACACCCCCAGGGCCTCTGGCAGAGGCGGGGGTACTGGTTTGCTCATTTCCACATTGTCGTGGATTTTTCCCTTTCAACCCACAGTGAGCAAAGTCAACAAAACCATGTAATAGAATAAGAAAAAGAATTTCAGTTTATTTGGAGATAAACTCAGAATGAGAGAGAGTCTTACCAGAATCTCTCTAACTTGAAAACAGAATACAGAGGACATTTATACACAATCTATTATTGCTTTACTGATTTGCCACAAGGGGCGGTTTCTAAACATACAGAGACAAGGGTATCCATTTCTTGGTGTTTAGTCTTTCGATAACCTCTAACCTTCAAACCAAGTAACGAAAACATCCATCTCACAGACTGCCTGTCTCTGCAGATTGTGAAGGAGAGACACAGAGGGAGTGAACCACAGCAGGCCTGCTTAAAGCCTACTCAGTGTTCACAGAGAATACATTGTTTAATTACTTAACTCAATATAATTGATCTACTATATTAAATGCTTAATGATAATCATGTGATTGTCTCTATGTTAATACACACACATTGTAAAACAGAAAATTCCTTCACATTTCCCTCCTTTTATCATTCCATGATAACAAACTATTTTCTGTTACAATCTACCTAATGTACTCAATCAATTAGTAAGTTATTCATTTTAATAAGATCATAAATGATTACATGATTATACAGACCAAATACAATAATCTCGTGTGGATATGTACAATACTCCAATAATCCAGGGGGAATTGAAAAACCGGCAGATTCAGGACTTATATGGGACAAAACTAGCACAGAGCCAGAAAACCCAATCAGTTCCGGAAAAAATAATTCCTCCGACCCCCCTTAGGGCAATGAAGTGTCGCTTCCGGATATGTAAGCAATAATCAACGACGAGGTGTGCGTTACACGGTTTTAACCGCACGACGTTGAGGCGAAGAACCGCGTCGGGTGGTTGCCTCAGCGGAGTGCGGTTAAAACCGTGTAACGCACACCTCGGAGTTGATTATTGCGCTTATACCATGGTATTGGTTACCAACAATGATTATATAGTTACTTTCATATTTATAGATTTTTATCGATTTAATCATCTGAAATTTAAATATACTTCCGCAGCTCTTTGGGTTTGTTGTTTTTGCGTTGTCATGCAAAACAGCTGGTTGGTAGTTCTAATTGAACAGAAAACATCTCGTTGCTAATTCTATTTCTCGTTACTAGTTCTATTTAAGTGCGTTGCTATGCAAACCCTCTCGTCGTTAGTTCTGAAAATAATTGATTCTATCAGGGGAAAAAATAGTTCCTTCTCGGTTATAACATACAATTGGCACCAATTTTGGTTATTTTTGTCATGACATTATTTAAGAAAATTGTATGAAACCATAACTCAATCAGATTCAACATTACCTCCCTCTCTCTGTCTTGCTTTTTAAAAATGGTTTGGTCGCAGTGTGTAGCAGATTCGCATCATGATGTCCTATGGGACCATCTAAAAAATACTACGGAGTTTGTTAGATGTAACTTATCGAAGAATTTTCGCTGGATAAAAAGTTTTCTACATATAGCCTATAGGCTACAGATTAACATGCTTTGTGAAGTAGCCTAGCTTGCATTCACAAGCAGTCAGCGTGTTGCCGACGCCAATTTACATGCAAATTCCTACTATGATAAATTTGTGTTTCCAACTGAATAAATAATGCACTTCTAACCACAAAAATGTTTTGCTATATTGAAGTAGTTGTAACTAAGATATCTGCCGAATACAAACTTTTTTAAATCTGTAGATTAATGTTGTTTACCGATTTTTATAAATCAGATGTATGCTGTTGCTACGGCAATGTTCTCAACTTCTACCTTAGAGACGGATTTATGGCTCGCAGTAAAAAAAAAGATTAGGCTACGCATTTGTGAAGGAATTTTCTGTTTTACAATATGTGTGTATTAACATAGAGACAATCACATTATTATCATTAAGCATTTAATATAATAGATCAATTATATATTGAGTTAAGTAATTAAATAATGTATTCTTTGTGAACACTGAGTATGTCATGGTTCACTCCCTCTGTGTCTCTCCTTCACAATCTGCAGAGACAGGCAGATGTTTTCGTTACTTGTTTTGAAGGTTATAGAAAGACAAAACACCAAGAATTGGATACCCTTGTCTCTGTATGTTTAGAAACCGCCCCTTGTGGCTGGCCAGTAAAGCAATGATAGATTGTGTATAAATCTCCTCTGTATACTGTTTCTCAGGTTAGAGAGATTCTGACTCTCTCTCATTCTAAGTTTATCTCCAATAAACTGAAATTCTTTTTCTTATTCTATTACATGCATTTTGTTGTGGTTCTGTTTGGACAGACTTGCTCACTGTGGGTTGAATGGGAAAAATCCACGACACATTGCACATAAACACCATGCACTTTGCTAACTCCGTGATAATGTAACTATGGCTAGCTATATAGTTACCTCGCCACGTATTGCATTTGCATTATCTGAAAAACAATGACAAAAGTTTATCGTAGCCAAAGTTAGCCTACTATTTGCAGCATACCTACGAGGCGAAGTAGCCGTCTGCCGTAGGCTACAGTAACGTTAGTCACTGAGGAAAATAAAGTAGGTAGGCTACATTCGTTTACTTCATTAATTCACTTTATTTATTCCACTTATTTTCTAGAACGTCTTGGACTCTGAATTGACCGGTCATGTTTGCCATTCCCAGGTTGCGTAGTACTAGCTGGCCAGGCAGGCAGGCAGCGCATTAATTTAGAACTGTGATTAAACTTGTGACCCGGATGACTGACCGGTTCTACAGAATAACGACCAGTCATTGACCAATCAGAATCGAGTATTCACCCATACCATGGTATAACAGCAAATATCGCACATCATCCATCTTTGATTAATAACAAGAATCAACATAGGAAAAATTTAAATATAAAAAATGAAATCATAGTGGATATAGTAACAGGATAGAATATAATTGATTATAAAAATTTTCACTATAATGTACTACTGATTATTTTAACATATAAAATTACTACTATCAAGACAAAGTCTGAAAGAAAAGAAAGATAAAAAATAAAAACCCATCATGTAATGGAGACTTTTCACAACTCCTGGAATGTCGACCTTTTAAAACTCTTCACATTACAACACTGTCTGTCTTCTCACCAACCATGTGACAGGGTGGGTACATAATTCAGGCCTATATTTTATATAGGGCCGTCAGTAAACTCAGGAAGTTGTCGGAGAAGGAATACATTATCTTGTTCAGGATCAGGAACATATTGCTGTAAGTATTGACCTATAGCAGCTTGGGTGAGGAATCACATATGTGGCAATGAGGGCGCAAACTCTACTCCAGTCAGGGGGGAGAGCAGAGTGCCCACAAAGCAATTACCAATCAGATAACAGCTGGCTCCCAAGGCGAGAGGATGGTGTTATCCCGGAACAGTTTGCAGTTTGTTCCCTATTCCAAGGTAATGAGATTGCGTGTGACCAGTTCTTCCTGCATATCTCATCAGCCATGTCAGGGTAGTTCCTGCAGGGACTGGGTGAGAACTCAGTCCCACCAAACATGTTGAGAGGTCGTTCTTCAGATTCTGCACCTCCAGGCTGCAGCCTAATCTTCTTAAAGGGTTGTACCCCTCGTGTTCCTGCTGTGGTGTGGCATGTTGGGAGCAGATATTACCGTCACGTGCTCCTTGAAGTGATGGTTCTCTGAGTTTTTAAAATCCGTGAGAACTTAGTCGTACCTGCGCGTCGGTCAAGGTGGGTCTCTCACCCTTATCCCTCCTTTGGCGCTGGTGGAGCTCTTTTGCAGTGGCTGGCGTGGACCCAAGAAGCACGGCCTTCCACTCGCACGGCTGTGGGCGTGGTGAGTAGTACCTGGAAAGGACCCCTCCACCTGGCCTGGTGCCACCCCCTTTCTCTATTGTAAATGAGGTTGCTACAAGGGGAATTGAATTGAAAAACAAAATTGTGAGTCTTCCGCAGATTTCCTAGGCTGTGTCCGAATCAGAGCCCTATCTACTCCGTCCTGTCTCCTGTGAACAGTGTACTGGCAGATATCTACTGTTTTATGTGCACTGTTTAGCCGTGATGTGCAGTACGCAAAAAAAATATCCTCAATACTATTTTCCAACTTTACTGTGGAAGTGTTGTAAGACATCCCAGCCTTGCCATGTCACATGTTGTTTTTCTTGTTATTGAAGGAAAACATCAGTGAAGCTGCACCTAATTTTTTTAAACAAAGCTTCACATCACATTTATGTGATCAAAATGTTTGTGTACTTCTTGAAAAGGGTGCTCCCGAATATACTCAACGAAACCCCAGACAAAGCAAGATTAAAGGGTAACTACTCTAGACCACTTTTTTATTTTTTTTGCTGTAAATGTGTTTGTATACCTATCTTAAAATTAAACTTATTCATCCATTCCATTATTTCAACAATTCTGAAATAACATTGTATATCAGAAGAAACTGGTAGAAAAGCGTCTTGGTGCTGCACTCTATCTGCTCCCCACTCTGCCTCCGCCCCAATCATGATGTCAGAGTACCTCTTTGGAGGTACCTCTAAGTCATAGAGTACTCAAGTGAGTACGTCAGATGTGGGCGGAGTCTGGTTTCGGAAGTAAATTCCCTATGACAGATAGAACGGGCTTCGGAGACTATCGACTATTTCTTGGAATCTGACTTATAGAATGAGCCGAAACGTTCCTGGATTAACCTGTGTGGTATAAGGATATAGACCATATATCGCATGTTCCAATTTTTATTTTATTAAAAAATTTTTTTTCTAATTTTTTATTATTATGCAATGGATTAATGATTGTTGTTCGACTTGTAGTCCACTTTAACGGACTACATATCCAGTACTGCAATGCACGGGTGGTTCTCGACCAATAAGATATCATCATCTCGTCTGTCTGGACATTTTTGGCAGATGGGAGTACTGCTGCTGAAGACAAGCTAACGTTAAGTTGAGAAGCCCGCCTGACAAAGTCAGAAACTACGCTAAGGTTAACCACATAAAGCAATTCTAGCATTTAGTCCTTCAAGCTAGCTCGTGTTTAAAAACGGAGCTGTGTGCTACTGCTGGCTAACGTTATATGACAACGTTTGGAGACAACGCTGCTTGTCCGGAGGGAATTATGGGACAGTTTTTAAACAGTGCCAGCACTGGTATGTTCACGAAAAAATACTAAAACGTAAAATATACTCGAAGCTGGTCTAGAAAAACGACATAGTTTGCAAATGGGCTGTCATGAACCTGAACACGGGCTGAACCCAAACGCAACGACAAGGAGGCAGAGGTACAAGAATAGGTTATTTATTGAAGCTTGGGGCAGTCCCAAGCTGTACACAATATAACACAGGACTTAACACAGGAACAGGAATTCTCCGGAGCTTCTCCGGAACCTCAGACTTGCTCCAAGCCGGAGCTGGACTTGACAGGAACACCTGGTTTGTTCCAAACCGGAACTGGACTTGACGGGTCACCCTGGAGTCGTTCCAAACCGGAACTGGACTTTGCGGGTCACTCAGGAATCATTCCAAACCGGAACTGGATTTTGCGGATCTGGACAGACTAGACAGACAGGACATTAAGTGGGAGCACTAAGCATCCAATAAATTAAGCTTCAAACTTGTCTCCTGAAGCGAGGGAGGACATAAAAGACAAACAATCCGGTTATGGTTATGCATGAAAGGTTGGAGTTGGAACGGTAGGGGTGTTACTGGTAACAGGCAACCGGGTAGTTGAAGCCGAGGATGAGCGGGAGTGGGAGCGGCAGGGCAGGACAGTGCAGCGGACCCCGGGTCGGACCCAGATGTAGCAGCAGGGCAACAGCAGCAAGCGCAACCGTAACCGTAGCAACAGCAGTGGCAACGGCCGGACGCAGGAACAGCTGTAGTGTGGAAGAGCAGAAGCCCAGCTGAGGGCACAACGTCAGGTGGAGAGCGGGGGGGGGGGTACCGTAACACAAGCAGGGAGTCGTGAACAACTGCAGACTGGCAGACTTCAAACAGAGAAGTGGTTAGCAAGACAGATTACTGCACGGCAGGTAATGTCGCACACACTGGACAGACTGAGGATATTAGCAGTTTGGCAGAGTGCCCTAAGCACCGAGACAGAACCAAACTGTTGAATCAAGATTTACACAATTCAGCAGGGTGAACAAACACCAATACGGAACCAAACTGTGAGACTAGAACAAGACAAGAAATAGCGAGGACCAGAGGTTTCAAACAAACAACGTTAATGAACTGGCACCGGACAGAAGACAGCGGGTGAGTTAAATACGGAGTGTAATTGGTATCAATTAGGAAAGCGTGCGAATGTATGCGTGGGTGATTGAACAGACGGATTGTGAGGAATGCATGTGGAAATGGGAAAAGGGGATAGGCTGAGACAGGAGTGGTGAAATGGAGTAGTACAAACGGAGGGAACACGCCCAGCCTGCAGCACGGGGGGAAAACACGGATAATGGAAGTCAATCATGACACGGAAGGTGAAGGGAAAACACGGAGAACAAACAGGATAGGAACGGAGCGTTACAGTACCCCCCCCTTAACGAACGCCTCCTGGCGTTCCCGGAGGCTTAACTTTAAGAGGATGTTGTCTATGAAAGTCGAGAATGAGTGAGCGGTCCAAAATGAGGCTCTTATGAAGCCAGGACAGTTCTTCGGGACCATACCCCTCCCAGTCGACCAGATATTGAAAGCCCCGACCCCTACGGCGGATGTCGAGTATGCGACTCACCGTATAGGCCGGGGCGTTGTCGATAATCTGGGGTGGTGGTGGACTGTCCGCGGGAGCACTGAGGGGGCTGGAGGCGACAGGCTTGACATGAAAAACGGGGTGAATTTTCTGGGAAATAGGAAGGGAAAGCTTAATGGTTACCGGGTTGATGATACTGAGGATGGTGAAGGGACTGATGAAGCGGGGCTGCAGTTTTTTGGAGGTGGATTGTAGGGGGATGGTGGCGGTGGAAAGCCAGACCTGCTGACCGGGCTTGTACTGCGGGGCTGCGGTCCTGTGAAGGTCCGCCAGGCGCTGGGTACGGGAGTTGGTGCGGAGGAGCGCGGTGCGTGTCAGCTTCCAAAAGCGCTTGCATCTGAGGAGGTGGGACTTAACGGTAGGAACCGCCACCTCCTCCTCCTGGACTGGCAGCAGAGGGGGTTGGTACCCCAAGGAGCACTCGAAGGGGGACATCCCCGTGGCAGTGCTCCTTAGGGAGTTGTGGGCGTATTCCACCCACGGGAGGAATCGGGTCCAGGAGGAGGGATTGCGTGCTGACACGCACCACAGGGCGGCACCCAGGTCCTGGTTAGCCCTCTCCGTCTGGCCATTGGATTGGGGATGGAACCCCGACGACAGGCTTGCGGAGGCACCCAGGGCCGCACAGAATGCCCTCCAAACCTGGGAGGAGAATTGGGGCCCATGGTCAGAAACAATATCAGAGGGGATCCCGTGCAGCCTGACCACGTGCAGCACCAGAATCTCCGCCGTTTCAAAGGCGGATGGGAGCTTAGGGAGAGGGATAAAGTGGACCGCCTTGGAGAACCGGTCTACAATTGTCAGAATGGTGGTGTTACCCTCTGACAACAGTAGACCGGTTACAAAATCCAGGCCGATGTGGCTACGGGACGGGAAGGGGGTGGAGAAGACCGGAGGGAGGCTGGTGGGATGCCTTGCTCCTGGCGCATACTGGGCAGGCCAGGACAAAAGCACGGGCATCCCCCTTGAGGCTGGGCCACCAAAAACTCCTGACCAGGGTGGTTGTCCTGGCGACCCCTGGGTGACACGCCAGACGGGAGGCGTGGACCCATTCCAGGACCCGGGAGCGGACGGAGTCGGGAACAAAAAGTGTGAGGTTAGGGTTATTGCGGGGATCCGGTTGGAAGCGGCCTTCACGGTCTCCTCGATGTCCCAGGAGACCGCAGCCACGACGCAGGAAGCCGGTAGTATGGGCTCCGGGTCAGCAGGACTGGAAAGGGGAGAAAACATGCTGGATAAGGCATCCGCCTTGGTGTTATGGGAACCAGGACAGAAGGTGACGGTGAAATTAAACCAGTTAAAAAAAAAGTGACCACCGGGCTTGACGGGCATTAAGCCTCTTAGCCGACTTAATGTATAGTAAGTTATGGTGGTCAGTCAGGACAATAAACGGGTTACCTGCCCCCTCCAGCCAATGACGCCACTCCTCTAGGGTGAGCTTAATAGCGAGGAGCTCCCGATCCCCGACGTCGTAATTCCGCTCCGCGGGGGTCAGTCTCCGGGAAAAGAAGGCACAGGGGTGGAGTTTGTTGTCCTGAGCGGATCGCTGAGACAGAATGGCCCCAGAATGGCCCCTACGCCAGTGTCGGAGGCATCCACCTCCACGGTAAACTGGCCGGCCGGATCGGGATGACACAGGATGGGGGCCGTGGAAAACCGGGCTTTGAGTAGATTGAACGCGTGTTGAGCCTTGGAATTCCAATGGTAGGGAATAGAAGTGGAAGTGAGTTTAGTTAGAGGAGCAGCTGCAGTACTGTAGTTGCGAATGAAACGGCGGTAGAAATTTGCAAGACCAAGGAACTGTTGAAGGTGCTTACGTGTGGCCGGCTGGGGCCATTCTGTCACCGCCTTGATCTTTGCAGGATCGGCCCGGATTCTGCCCTCCTCAATGATGAAACCGAGAAATGGAACTGTAGAGGTATGGAACGAGCATTTCTCGGCTTTCACATACAATTGGTTCTCCAGGAGTCGTTGGAGAACCTCACGAACATGATGGACGTGTTCCTGTGGGGTCTTAGAAAAAAATCAAAATGTCGTCAATGTACACGAACACTGACCTGCCCAGTAAGTCGTGTAATATATCATTGACCATGCATTGGAACACCACTGGGGCGTTAGGCAACCCGAAAGGTACCACCAAATACTCGTAGTGGCCAAGAGGGGTATTGAATGCTGTCTTCCATTCGTCCCCCTCGCGAATCCGGACCAGATGGTACGTGTTGCGGAGGTCGAACTTGGAAAAAATGACAGCCTGGTTCAGGGGTTCAAAAGCAGAATTGATTAGAGGAAGTGGGTACTTGTTATGAACGGTGACTTCATTGAGGCCCCGGTAATCGATGCAGGGTCGAAGCGACCCGTCCTTTTTTGCCACAAAAAAGAACCCTGCGCCAACCAGGGATGAAGAGGGTCGGATTATACCTGACGCTAATGACTCATTGATGTATGTTTCCATAACCACTTTCTCCGGACCCGACAGGCTGTAGAGGCGGCCGGATGGTAATTTGGCTCCCGCCAGTAGATCTATGCAGCAGTCATAGGGTCTGTGGGGAGGCAAAGAAACAGCACATGATTTGCAAAACACTTGTGAAAGATCGTGGTAATGACTGAGTACACCGGTTAGATCAGGTACAGGTTGTGTTGGAATGATTTGTTTAACCCCCGGGGGTGGGGGGGGGGTAGAGCTGACCGAAGACAGTTAGCCAGGCAGTGACTGCTCCAGTCCTGAATCCGACCGGAATGCCAGTTGATGTGCGGATTGTGGAGGCGTAACCAGGTCTGTCCTAGGACCAGTGAAGACTGTCTTGAATGAATGAGATACAGTTGGATGGTCTTGTGATGGTTGCCAGATAACACTAGTTGGAGGGGAATGGTGGAATGAGTGACTAAACCCAGGCTCCTACCGTCCAGGGTGAGTGCAGTAATTGCGGCAGACAGGGATTCAGTAGGAATCCCGAATTTCTTGACGAAGGAAATATCGAGAAAGCTGGCATCAGCTCCGGAGTCGATGAGGGCAGATGAAGAGGCGGTTTGGTTCCTCCAAAGGAGGGTGGCCTTTAATTCGACACGGTTCTGGGCTGAATGAGTAGTGGTAATCGGGCTCATCAGGATGCCCAGGTTTACTGGCGAGCCACGGCTTTTGGGCCAATGGGACAGGCGGCAATACATGCATGAACTGGTGCAAATTCTTCGTTGACGCTCCTCGGCGTCCACGGTGGTCTTGCCCAACTGCATGGGTTCCTCGTCTGAGGGGGTGAATGAAGATTTAGGCACCTTAACGGGAGAAGGAGGACGACTGCCGTGAGGCGTGGTGAACGGGCCACGTGAAGGATTCTTCCTTCTATCTCGGGCCCTGGCTCTGAGGCGGTTATCAATGTAGATGGCGAGGTGAATGAGGCTGTTCAGCGAGCTGGATTCCTCTCGGGTTGCTAGCTGGTCCTTCAACTCCTCGCTAAGGGCCTGTAGGAAGACCCCCTGAAGAGCGGAATCGTTCCATCCCGCCTCGGCCGCAAGGGTGCGGAATTGAATCGCCATCTCTGCCACACTGCGACTGCCCTGCCGAATCTGAAGGAGGCGTTGGGTTGCGTCTCGTCCACAGACTGGGTGGTCAAAGACGCGTCGCATCTCAGAAGTGAAGATGGAGAAGTGGGTGCAGGCTGACGTCTGGCCTTCCCACAATGTCGTGGCCCACTCCAGGGCACTGCCTCCCAGGCTCCTCATAACAAACGCGATTTTACTGGAGTCTGTGGCGAAGGAGGTGGGCTGCATGCGGAAGATGATGTCGCACTACATGAGGAATTCACGACACTTCCCCAGACCTCCCCGGTACAGCTCGGGATGTTGAACACGGGGTTCTCGACCCGAGGGGGGAAAAGGAACCTCTGGCGGCTGTTCGGATGTGGGTGGAGTCGGAACCACTTAGATCCGAGGAAGGGGCTGGTGGAGCGACATCTGAGTCACCTGCTCCGATAGGCCCCTCAGGACCTCCAAACACGTTATCTAAACGGCGGCCCTGTTGATCGCTGACCGCGGTCTGGCAGGCGAAGGCGTGACGGATCTGCTCCAGGTCGGCTGGGTCCATACTTTGGCCAGTTCGTTCTGTCATTAACCTGAATACGGGCTGAACCCAAACGCAACGACAAGGAGGCAGAGGTACAAGAATAGGTTATTTATTGAAGCTTGGGGCAGTCCCAAGCTGTACACAATATAACACAGGACTTAACACAGGAACAGGAATTCTCCGGAGCTTCTCCGGAAACTCAGACTTGCTCCAAGCCGGAGCTGGACTTGACAGGAACACCTGGTTTGTTCCAAACCGGAACTGGACTTGACGGGTCACCCTGGAGTCGTTCCAAACCGGAACTGGACTTTGTGGGTCACTCAGGAATCGTTCCAAACCGGAACTGGACTTTGCGGGTCACTCAGGAATCACCCCACACCGGGACTGGACTTTGACGGGTCACCCTGGAGTCGTTCCAAACCGGAACTGGACTTTGCGGGTCACTCAGGAATCGCCCCACACCGGGACTGAACTTTGACGGGTCACCCTGGAATCGTTCCAAACCTGAACTGGATTTTGCGAGTCACTCTGGAATCGTTCCAAGCCGGAACTGGACTTGGCGGATCTGGACAGAATAGACAGACAGGACATTAAGTGGGAGCGCTAAGCATCCAATAAATTAAGCTTCGAACTTGTCTCCTGAAGCGAGGGAGGACATAAAAGACAAACAATCCGGTTATGGTTATGCATGAAAGGTTGGGGTGTTACTGGTAACAGGCAACCGGGTAGTTGAAACCAAGGATGAGCGGGAGCGGGAGCGGCAGGGCAGGACAGTGCATCGGACCCCGGGTCGGACCCAGATGTAGCAGCAGGGCAACAGCAGCAAGCGCAACGTAACCGTAGCAACAGCGGTGGCAACGGCCGGACGCAGGAACAGCTGTAGTGTGGAAGAGCAGAAGCCCAGCTGAGGGCACAACGTCAGGTGGAGAGCGGGGGGGTACCGCAACACAGGCAGGGAGTCGTGAACAACTGCAGACTGGCAGACTTCAAACAGAGAAGTGGTTAGCAAGACAGATTACTGCACGGCAGGTAATGTCGCATAGACTGGACAGACTGAGGATATTAGCAGTTCGGCAGAGTGCCCTAAGCACCGAGACGGAACCAAACTGTTGAATCAAGATTTACACAATTCAGCAGGGTGAACGAACACCAATACGGAACCAAACTGTGAGACTAGAACAAGACAAGAAATAGCGAGGACCAGAGGTTTCAAACAAACAACGTTAACGAACTGGCACCGGACAGAAGACAGCGGGTGAGTTAAATACGGAGTGTAATTGGTATCAATTAGGAAAGCGTGCGAATGTATGCGTGGGTGATTGAACACAGCGGAGTGTGAGGAATGCATGCGGAAATGGGAAAAGGGGATAGGCTGAGACAGGAGTGGTGAAATGGAGTAGTACAAACGGAGGGAACACACCCAGCCTGCAGCACGGGGGGAAAACACGGACAATGGAAGTCAAACATGACACGGAAGGAGAAGGGAAAACACGGAGAACAAACAGGATAGGAACGGAACGTTACATGGGCGTTATATTGAACAATCCAGGAAATTGACGGTAAGACATAATCACTAGAAATGGTTTAAAAGTAAGTTTTAATTAATGTCTATTCTCTAAATTAATGGGGAATTTACTTCCGAAACCAGTGTGACGTAGTCACTTGAGTACTCTCTATATGGATAGTTGTTGCTGCCCACAACGGAAATAGCCGGCACCTGATTGGTTAGACACACTAACTTGGTTTCGGCTCCACGTTTTTAAACCGGAACAACGTGGCGGCCTGTTCATAAGCTCTCTTATTACAGCTAAATAGTCCACTAAAATATGTTTATGAAAATATTTGAGGTGAGAAATAAGCCATACAGTTGCTGAATCTTAATTCATATTTAATCAGCAACGTCTTTGATCCGAGTTATACAAAATAATTTTTACATTGTAGCCTATGTTCATTCATAAATGACAATGGACACACCTCCTCCGCCCCCACCTCTCTCCCTCACTCACCCCACAAAGTATTTTTCTAAATTGTGTAGTAGGCGGAGACAGTGGGTGCACACCCCCCAAGCTGTGAACACCAAAAAGACCACCAACAAACCCCATTTTGTGAACCCCATTTACCCTCCAAGGCTGGGCGGAAGCTGAGAAGCCCTGAATTTATTGCTGGGGGGTTGCATGTGCCTGCTGCTACGCAATTTGGTTCCTTAGAGGGTATGTGTGGGTGTGTGTCTGAGTGAATGTATGTCATTTTTTCATAGATTACAAAGGCTACCTTTGCAGCTCAAAACACAGCGATATGGGGACTGGAGTAAAAAGGTATCAAGCAGCACCTTGGCGTCACCTCGTTTCTCAGCCACATGGGACAAATGTACCCACGTGATCTGCATTTCTCTCTAATGACTTTTATCATTGGAAGTGACTTTTTCTTGAGTAATACAGTTAAAAAAACTGTGAAACAAACTGTTAAGACTATATTAAAAGTCTTACAGTCATGACTGTTGCATAACTGTAAGAGCAATCGCCCCATAGTGCTGTGTGTTTTCTGAGCAACAGGAAGATAGTCCGACTGACTGGCAGTCTGGCACACAGGAGGGAACTGACAAGCATTCTTTATGGTCGGTTTGTACTATCTACCTATTACTGACATTTTTCTGTTTGAACAGTTGTGAAGGAAGACTGTTTCAGCAATTGGTGGTTGAGTGTAAAAAATATATACCACCGTATTGCGTGTTTGCTTTAGAATCAATTTGAGAGAATAGCAGACAGTGGCATCTTGATCTGGAAAAGGGTGCATGCAGGTACAAGTAAGGGCTTTGCTCATCCCCAAAAATCTGGAGCTCGGAAATTTCCGGATGGAATAATTCAATACACTTTCAGTGTGCTGAAAATGTGAATCTGAAAATTATGTTTTGTTTTATTGCTGATTTATTTTATTGTTTGAATTTATTTTATTGTTTAATGTCAACTATTGCCATTTAATATTTTAATTGTACTATTGTAAATAATGAATATCACTTTGAAAGTCGTTATCCATTACCATTACGGGTGGCGGCGTGGTATAATGGTTACGGAACTGAGCTTGTAACCGAATGGTCGCAGGTTAAATTCCCTGGTAGGACACTGCCATTGCCCTGCTTCAGTATGTACCTATGCAAAAAGCTGTGTAAGTCACTATGGATAAGAGTGTCCGCTAAATGCCTGTAATGTAAATGACCTACATGAGTGTCAGCTAAACACACTGTGGAAAATGTCAAACAAGAGACCACGTGGATGCAGAACTGAGATTTATTCAGGGATTTTTCATGGTGTGGCAGACAGTTACAATTTGACAAAATTCTGGTCACATCAGCCTTTTGGCATCAAGCACAAAACAAAACCACAAGAAAAACATTTTCAAAAACCCTCTATGGTGTGAACCCCATTTACCCTCCAAGGCTGGGCGGAAGCTGAGAAGCCCTGAATTTAAAGCTGGGGGGTTGTATGTGCCTGCTGCTACGCAATTTGGTTCCTTAGAGGGTGTGTGTGGGTGTGTGTCAGAGTGAATGTATGTAATTTTTTCATAGATTACAAAGGCTACCTTTGCAGCTCAAAACACAGCGATATGGGGACTGGAGTAAAAAGGTATCAAGCAGCACCTTGGCGTCACCTCGTTTCTCAGCCACATGGGACAAATGTACCCACGTGATCTGCATTTCTCTCTAATTACTTTTATCATTGGAAGTGACTTTTTCTTGAGTAATACAGTTATAAAACTGTAAAACAAACTGTTAAGACTATATTAAAAGTCTTACAGTCATGACTGTTGCATAACTGTAAGAGCAATCGCCCCATAGTGCTGTGTGTTTTCTGAGCAACAGGAAGATAGTCCGACTGACTGGCAGTCTGGCACACAGGAGGGAACTGACAAGCATTCTTTATGGTCGGTTTGTACTATCTACCTATTACTGACATTTTTCTGTTTGAACAGTTGTGAAGGAAGACTGTTTCAGCAATTGGTGGTTGAGTGTAAAAAATATATACCACCGTATTGCGTGTTTGCTTTAGAATCAATTTGAGAGAATAGCAGACAGTGGCATCTTGATCTGGAAAAGTGTGCATGCAGGTACAAGTAAGGGCTTTGCTCATCCCCAAAAAATCTGGAGCTCGGAAATTTCCGGATGGAATAATTCAATACACTTTCAGTGTGCTGAAAATGTGAATCTGAAAATTATGTTTTGTTTTATTGCTGATTTATTTTATTGTTTGAATTTATTTTATTGTTTGAATTTATTTTATTGTTTAATGTCAACTATTGCCATTTAATATTTTAATTGTACTATTGTAAATAATGAATATCACTTTGAAAGTCGTTATCCATTACCATTACGGGTGGCGGCGTGGTATAATGGTTACGGAACTGAGCTTGTAACCGAATGGTCGCAGGTTAAATTCCCTGGTAGGACACTGCCATTGCCCTGCTTCAGTATGTACCTATGCAAAAAGCTGTGTAAGTCACTATGGATAAGAGTGTCAGCTAAATGCCTGTAATGTAAATGACCTAAATTTGAGAGAATAGCAGACAGTGGCATCTTGATCTGGAAAAGTGTGCATGCAGGTACAAGTAAGGGCTTTGCTCATCCCCAAAAATCTGGAGCTCGGAAATTTCCGGATGGAATAATTCAATACACACTGATGATGTAGTTCAATTTATAATGGGAAGTCCTTTATTCTCTTGGGAATGAGCAATGGATGTAGGTGATAAACAGGGAAAGGGTGAGGGTGATATCCTCGCTGCACACTAAAGTTCCCTGGATTGTTGGATGCTAATGCTTGGCAGTAGTATTTGCACATGTAAGGATTAATATCTGAAGGTAGGCAGTTGGGTAGGAAATATGGTGCATAGGGAGTAGGGCCTTGTCTGATTCCTAATAACGCTTGGAGCTGGTGGAGGTGAACGTGGACTTGGTGATGCCAGACCCGTAACTGCTACCGTAACCGCTTCCGTAACCGCTGCCGGAACCACTGCCATAACCGCTGCCATAACCGCTGCCATAACCGCTGCCTCCACCACTTCCACCAGCGGAGAAACCTGTGGAGGTCACAGAAGAGGGTCTGCTCAAAGACAGGCAGTAAAATCTACAACCATTTCACAGTTTGGTTTACTCATGTTTGGACCTAACATTGTTCTGAATGTCATTAAAAATGTTTGTTTTGAATGTATTGTGGTGTATAAGTTAACCTACTACATTTTCAACTTAAGGAAGGTGCCCAGCTTACAGAGAAAACTGGATCAGACACTGTGTGTGTGGTGGTGGGGCGGGGGGTAGGAATCAAAGAAGAGAGGGGAATTACTCACTGCTAGAACTCTGCTGCACATGGATCTTTGCGACCGGAGCTCCAGAATTCAGCCTGTCGAGACATTTTATCAGCATCTTGCGATTCATATGATGTGTTATCAATTTGGCATCATTGGAAAAAGCTTGTGTCCACCTGCCTATATAACAACCTGCACTGACGCTGATGGACAGCTACAATGATTTTAGTACATCTAGGGTAAGACTGCAGCCTGAAGGAGCCAAGGAAGAAAAGTTCCCTGGATCCACTTAAGCAAAGGGACAGGCAAGAGGTCTAGTCACTCCCATCGTGGTCCCAGCAAACACTCCTCACCTGTCCTCCTCTCCTTCCAGCAGTTTCCTGTAGGTGGCGATCTCGATGTCTAGGGCCAGTTTGACGTTCATCAACTCCTGGTATTCGCGCACCTGGCGGGCCATGTCCTGCTTGGCTCTGTGCAGGGCATCCTCCAGGTCCTTAATGCGGAGCTTAGCGTCCTTCACCGCCAGTTCACCGCGCTCCTCCGCCTCGGCGATCTGAGCCTCCAGGCTGGCACGCTAGCGAAAGTGAGAGAACAGAGTTTTTTTCAGTACAATGTTGGCTTTTGTCAAAAAGATTGCATTGTATTGTTGCTTGTCTTTAATTGTTACTGTAGAATTGTGTAACTGTGTAATTGTGACTTCATTTTGGAGCTATAGATGAAAACCTCATACACAATTCTTTGCCATGCCCAATCCCTTACTGTGAAGTTTTTGTTATATGTAACCGTAGCACATTTCACAAGGAGGCTTAAAATGGCGTGCGCACCTGCCCCTTGACGGCCTCTATCTCGTTCTGCAGGCGGCTGATCATGCGGGTCAAATCGGCAATCTCAGACTTGGTATTGCGCAGATCCTCACCGTGCTGTCCAGCGGAGCTCTGTATCTCCTCAAACTGGAAGGTGGGAAGGGTTGAGAAAAATCAAGAAAAAACAAAGCAAATGCTCGTTCACTTTCACAATTTTACCGGAGGCAGTTGAGAAACGTTCTCTCTTGTCTTCAATGCCTCTCACCTTCTGCTTGTGCCAGGCCTCGGCCTCTGCGCGGCTACGGGCTGCGTTTTCCTCGTACTGGGCACGCACTTCTGCCACGATGGCGTCCATGTCCAGTGTTCGGCTGTTGTCCATCTCCACCACCACAGAGGTGTCCTTGACCTGTCCCTGTAGCTCATTCAGCTCCTGAGGACAGAAAAAAATTGATTTTAGACCACTTAGCATTTTTGCGTTTAACCTCTCAGTGTCTTCACATTGACAGTCTTCCAAGAGAAGCAGAGACTCGAGACCAGGGCTGACACTTTGGTAATTTTGTATAACCTGAGGAGAGGATTAACCAATCTAGAAGGGCTGAGTTGACTCTTCTTATGGTTAAAAATTCTTACACTCTTAAAATACCGTTGCATTGATGTATCAGTATTTCTGAGAAGTTAAGAAGTTCCTCAGGTCTTTTTTTATAACCAGGACAGAGAACCACAGGCTCTCATCTCTGTATGCTGGGAAATTTTCACAAGCTTATCAGACCACTTACCGCTTCGTAGATGGCCTTGAGGAAGTTGATTTCATCCTGAAGAGCATCGACCTGAGCCTCCAGCTCTACCTTGTTCAAGTAAGAGGCATCAACATCCTGGTGTGGTAAGAAGACAAATTCACTGTAGTTTGTTTTAGGAGTGAAGAAACTGTGCAGTCACATATACAGGAATGATTGGACAAGGAAAAAAAGGTTCACTTGAATAGCTCTTACTTTCTTGAGCAGGACAAAATCATTCTCCGCAGCAGCACGCTTGTTGATTTCATCTTCGTACCTGCAGAGCAAAGGCACAGATTAGGGCAATCCCTCAAAACTGTGGACTGTAGGGGTGCTCAGAAAAATGGAAACCATATTTCCCCCCTTGCATTATACATTATTTTTCCATATTTCACAATCAAAAGAAAAATACAATCATGGTTAGGAGCAGCAAGAGACTTCTGGAAGCATCTCTCTATGGTGTTGTGAATGGCTGAAAGCAGTGTGGGACACGCACTTGGTTTTGAAGTCCTCCACATGGCCCTGCATGGTCCTCAGCTCTCCCTCCAGCTTGCTCCTCTCGTTTGCCCAGGCCGTCCAGCTGTCTGCGCAGGTTGGCGATGTAGGCCTCATACATGGCGTCGATGTTGGAGCGGGTGGTGGTCTGGCCCTGGAGGAGGTTCCACTTGGTCTCCAGCATCTTGTTCTGCTGCTCCAAGAAGCGCACCTGTGGGGGGACATGACACACAGTGAGGGTTGCACCCAAACAAGACCAGGATTAGATTTGATTGGCTGCACAATCTCGACCCACGTTGGTTCCCCAGGTCATCCCTGCAAATGAGAATTAAGTTTCCCGAGCTGAATCATAATCAGGCTGTAAAAAAGGAAAACACAATGCCATCATCCCAAGTTGTAAATAATGCAAATATTTTGGCAAAAGGGGGATTTCACTTGTAATGATTTTACGTATGAATTAATGGTGCATTTTAGTGGTAGTGGCCATACCCTCTACAGAGGGATTGGCCTGTTCAGTCCCCGATTCTGGTGCTGGTTGTTTCACTGATCCAAGTTTTATCAGTAATGGCAGTGTGACTTATATCCTCTGAAGTCTGCATGGGAGGTAGTCACAGAGCTGAAAAGGTGTTTACGTCTACTACTGCACTATGTACATCATACTTTTCTGAAGAAAAAAAAAAAAATAATAATAATAATCTTCTCAGTCTCAGTACATGACCGAGGCAAAGGCACTCCCATGTACATGTGGGTAAACATACAGCATTGAGCATTCCTGCTGTGGCTTTCCACACTTGAAATTCTCTTTTGTCATGGCCAACAACAAGTCCTAACAATGGTGATTTGTTTTTTTAATATATGCCCTCTGGGGTGTTTGCAGAAAAAAAATGTTTGGTCCATACCCTGGCACAGAGCTTAAAACAAAGGCACACATCTGTTTCACTATCAAACATTAATCAGCCATGTCTGTTCCTCTTTCAGGTGGTTTTCTGTGAATGCTGGTACCAGCACAAAGCTTGACAGTGAGTAATTTAAACTCATGAGTTCACATGCCAGTGCGTTTTGTTCAGTTTTTCAAGTGAAAGATAGGTGTGGCTCAATGCTAAGCTGACCGTGCAAACTGCAGATAAGCCTCGACTGCTGTTTTGTTTTAGCTGCGGCTAGCGCTTTGTTTTCTTTGCAAATTATGGGTGTTTCTTGTGTACATTAGAGTTGGGATGAGAGAATGGTCAGAGTAAGAACATACTGTTAGTGGGCACTGCCACTAAAAACATGCAATTATAATGCAAGCATACAAACATTTTAGCTCCTATTTTCCCAATGAAGAATCGTCGTAGTCTGGCGAGGTAAGAAATGCATTTCACTTATCACCAGTGCATGTAGCTTGCAAATCTGCCGTTGAAACCACACAACTCTCATCCCTGTACCAATTCAGCATTTCATTTAAATAACTTTTAAAAATAAATGCAAATGTTAATTTTTTCTTCAAAAATGCCATTTGACAAAGAAGGGTTTATTTGTGAACAAAATAGCACTTGTTAAAAATGTAAAAGTAAAATTGACACTGATTTTAATGTCCAAGACTTAACTCGTGACCCCCCCCCCCCCCCCCCCCCAGTCTCTTTCAGCTGAGCTCCAGGCTGATCCCCACCCTTGTTTAGAAAGCAGTGGCGGTCACAGTATCTGGCATGGGCTGGGCTCCTACGCTCACCTCCTCTGACCCAGAGTGCAGAGCCAATGGCTGAGCATTGTACCGGGCCATCAAAGGGAGGTTCTCTGTAACGGGAGAGGCTTTCGTGTAATTAACATGCAACACAAAGAGGTCCTTGCCTTTGATGGAAGACGGACCTCTGGTTACCATCGTCACAGGAGGTCGATAAAGTGACGGGAAGCTCGCTTTTGCCTCTCCTGTTTCACGGACGTTCAGGCCCGCAATTGCATTTCTATATGCCCAGTAAGGGCAAAGGGGAAACTGCAGGCTCAACCATTGCATAATGCAGCGCACTGAGCAGTAACGCAAAACACAGATTATGAGAGGATTGCATTAATGCAGACTGAGCACCCAACAGCTAACAGAGATGTACGCTTCCTCTAATGCGTCGCACCTCTCGGTCAACACAAGGCAATTTTGACGGGCTCATGAGATGTGTTGGATTACATCAAACCCGTGCAGCATTTGCTATACTTGGATGATTCCTTGTGTACAGTTAACTCCCTAATTATAAAGTAGATATCAGATACACCAATGACCCACTTCAATCTGATCATTATCATGGCCAGTCGCGTTGTGGATGCCGTCCACCACCGACGAGGGAGGACTCACCTTATCAATAAAGGAGGCAAAGCGGTTGTTGAGGGTCTTGATCTGCTCCTTCTCCGCCGTGCGGACGGTCTGGATGGTGGGGTCGATCGCCAGGTTGAGGGGGGCGAGCAGCTGTGTGTTGACGGACACAGCGGTGATGGGGGCAGACACGTAGCCGCCGCCGCCGCCGCCGCCACCGCCGATGCCACCATAAGCCCCGCCGTAAACCCCGCCGTAACCCCCGCTGAAAGCAGAAGACTGGCTGTATCCGTAGCCTGAACCACCGCCCCCGCCCCCGCCGCCGCTACTGCTGCGTATGCTGAAGCTACTGGACCCCCCTGTGCGGCCCCCAGCGCCGCTCATCCGAGTGCTCCCGAGATTGAGCGCGGACCGGCTGGAGAAGTTCTGTACTCTCGTGCTGCCGCCGCTGCTGCTGCCGTACAATTTCACGGACATGACTGCTGCTTCTTTGTGAAGGGAATGTGAGAATAAAGGATGTAAATAAGAAGAGGCAGACAGAGAGCACGCAAGCTCAAGCAAATTGGAGAGAATGAGCCTGGAGGAGCGAGCTACCTCACAAAAGGAGAGTCAAATCCCTCTGTGCACGGCTCTGTCAAAACGGACCCCTTTAAATCCTTGTTGCTGGAAGAGGGGCGGGGTCCACACTTGCAGAATGCTGCTACCTGCAGCTTTCTTCACTTTCGGTCGCTGGCCCCTCCCACTCCAGATACCGACTGCTCCCGGCAGGACCCGCCCATCCTGTTGGACAGGTAGAGAGTGAGTGAAAGCTGATAAGCTGGGATTCTTCCAGGTATAGGGCTCGCCTGGGGAAAGGGTGTTAGATTTAAAAAAAACTGCAGCTAACCTCTGAGAGACTTTTTTTCTTATTCTTCCTTGATTCTTTGGCTCCATAACTGAGGAGTACTATGCCTTTAAAACTCAATCAACAAAAGTAAAAAAAAGTATCACATTCACTCAAAATCTAATAACCAAGGTAACGAGGATTTTGACATTTTTTTAAGGTTTCGGCAGCTCTGCATTTTTTTTCGGCCATTTGAATGGCAACCCTAAAAGGCATGGGTGCTCAGGTATGCTGCGTAATGGACGGCCCCTCCCTACATCTGAACTGTCATTTCACACCACACTGACCAGAGTATGGGGAGCGCTTCAGAAAGGCAAATACAGCTGCTTCTCCACTGACAGACACACTTGTCAATGGAGACTCAGCATCGGTTAACAGGCGCCCTGCCTTTACTGGAAATTCCAAAATATAGCTGCAAACCGAAACACCAAGTGGCGTCATTTACATTTTTTGTCACGTTGGAAAGTGCGAACCCACAGTTATATTTTCCGCAAAGGTTTGAAGTGAGTTCATCATGCAGCTACCTGCAATTTTGACAGATACGCGGTGCTGGTTTTACTTCATGCAATCTAAAAGTCGGGAATATCTGGGGTCTTGCGGGGCAGGGTTGTCCCTCGGGCTTCTGTTCATTGGGCGAAAAATAGATGTGGAGCCAAAAGTGGCCACAGATAAATTTCTGTTGAAATCGCCAAAGCGGTGAAACTCACAAGGTTCTGACTGAAATTTTCTTGCAAAAAAATAAAACAAACAAATCTGATATTAATCTTATTTTTAGTGCTGCTCTGAGAATAATGTGCACAAGAAAATACATCCCTATCCTCACATGAAAGCCTGTGTGTTAAAAAAGACTTACAGATAAAAACTCAAATAAGTCAAAAGGCTTATTCTTTGTGGCCCTCATCAGTTGTGGATATCTGTCTGAATGCATTGGTAAGGGGCCTATTCCTTATTGCATCACAGGCAAGAAAATGTTTTTGGGGAGGTAGCAGTAAAAAGTTGCTGATTGCCGAGGCAATGGGGGTAAAGGAGGTGAGGAGTGTCCTCCATGAACCCTCTCCTCTCTGCCAATCTGAGCAATTCATATAAAAAAAGGAACAGACTGAAAAATTAGGGTTGAGTGAATGAGAGAAATACAGTACAGGTAACAAATAATGAGAAAGAGAGAGGGGGAAAAGAATGGAGAGAGAGAGAAAGCCTATTCTCAAGGGAGGAAAATGTGAAGGAACGCCCTTTTTGAACACACAAAAAATGTTCTGGCTTCGGTATGAACACAAGGCAGGTCTTCAGTCATCAGTTCAGTGAGCTTAGTGACACGGTACTGTTGTAGCAATGTGGTGATGCCACAATTAATTGATGAACTTATCAACAGTGTAATGTGACCTTTCTGGTTTGGCAACTGTTACCCCTTGAAAATAGTCAACGCAGTTGATTGTCACAATAAATCAAGTGCAGTCCTGATATGCTCTTTTCATACCAAGACAGGCACTGCCTGTGCAATGCTTTAGGAGTCTGGGCTGTGAAGTGATTGTAGCTACGACATACAGTGCAGTGCGTAAGTATTTGCACAGTGATACAGTTTTTGTTGTTTTGGCTCTGTACTCCAGCACATTGGATTTTAAATGAAACGATGAACATGAGCTTAGAGTGCAGATTCTCAGCTTTAATTTGAGGGTATTCACATCAGGTTTTCATGAACTGGTTCTTCTTGTCACTGACACTTTACATACGGCACTTTATATTGTATTTGGTTGGAGTGACTCCCTTCAGCCTTGATTAAACCTAATATTATTGTCCGGGTCAGTTTTGACCCATTTCAATGTTTGACATCTCTTAAAAACCAGTTAACCTTATTTTTTCATCTTGACACAATATGATTTTTCCTAATTGGCTGGGATTAAATAGTATACACACAATAAACATAATGCTATATTTAAGTCCTGTGTGGGTATTTGTGGGGTAGCTGTACAAAATACATGAAAATACATTTCTGGTTCTTATTTATGTGTTCTTATGTTGTATTTTTATCCTTTCTGTAAACAGAATTTCCCTCGGGATAAAAGTACACATAGTCCCCCATTTTAGGTTGGACAAATAAACATAATCTGAAATAAAGTCAACATATTTAGCAATTGGCTGCAAATCCTTCGCATTTGATGACTGCCTGAAGTCTACGACCAATAGACATCACCAGACATTGGGTATCTTCCCTGGTGATGCTATGTCAGGCCTTTACTGCAGCCTTCTTCACTTCCTGTTTGTTTCTGGGGTATTTGGCCTTCAGTCCTGTCTTCAGCAAAAGGGTCCTTTAGGCCTTTTTGCTTTAGCAGTATTTTGGGGTCATTGTCCTGCTGCAATATGAAGTGCTGTCCAATGTGTTTTGAGGTTGTATCTGAGCAGATACAATGTTCCTGTACACTTCAGAACTCATTCTGCTGCTGCCGTCAGCGATCACATAATCAAAGAAGACAAGTGAGCGAGTTACAGTGGCAGCCATACTTGCTCAAACCATAACACTACCTCCACCCTGTTTCACGGATGAAGGGGGGTACTTTGGATCATGAGCAGTTCCTTTCATTCTCCACACTTTCCTCTTTCCATCACTTTGGTAGAGGTTAGTACTGATCTCATCTGTCCACCAGACATTGTTCCAGAACTCAGTTTTTTAAATATACTTTTTAGCAAACTCTATCCTGGCTGTTCTATTCTTGAGGCTTACTAGTGGTTTTCCTCTTGTGGTGAACACTTGAGGTTTGTAGTGATTGGAGTTTAGGTTCGGAGAACCAAATGCGACTGACAGGGAATCAGAAAGAGAGTTTAATACAGACTCGCCACAGAAACGGAAACTAACCGCAGGGGAAGGAGTGAAACAAAAGATCGGGACGAGGCAAAACAATAAACAACCTCAAAAGGAGGCGAATCTCAAATAAACAGTGAGAATAATAAACCAACAACAAAAAAAAGAAACCTCACGCACTAACTAGACAAGAGGTAATTAGAACAAAAAAAATAAAGACCCGAAGAAAACGGGAAACGGAAAGAAACAAAATGCGAATCTGTATCTTTAAACTCTGTAGCGAAAAACCACACAATTCCAGGCAGCCAAAACAAAGACGGAGAAACTGATATCTTTGTTAAATCTCTCACCGGACTTGCTGCGTTCTCTATTTTGACAAACCAAGAATGCAGTAAACGAAATTTCTAAACCTTTACCGACTTCGTTGTCAACATAACAAATGACAATATCGAAGTGAGGAAATGCGGAAGTCCTACACATTTATAGCCTGCGGAAACACCGCACAGGTGTGGGAAATAATTGTCGGGCTAGAAGCAAACACCGGAACGGAGGCGGAAAAAATCCGATAGAGAATCAAGACGACGCCCAAAAGAAAAACCAAAAAGAGGAACCGCAGAGGCAGCCAATAACCATGACAGGACCCGCCTTCTAAGGGACGGCTCCAGGCGATCCCTCAGCCTAATCTCTAATTAGAGATTGGTGGATGGTGGGGTCGATCGCCAGGTTGAGGGGGGCGCCAGGTTAATCCCTAATCTCAAATTAGTGTAGGATCCAAAATGTTCTTGGAGGGAACCCAGCAACGCTCCTCCGGGCCATAACCCTCCCAGTCTACCAAAAACTGATAACCTCTTCCCACACGCCTCTCAGACAAAATACGCCGAACGGTATATACTGTACCTCCCTCCACGAACCAGGGAGGAGGCGGCAGTTTATCAGCCGGAGTGAGTGTGCTAACGAGCACAGGCTTCAGGCGGGAGACGTGGAAGGTAGGATGGATGCGCTTGGAGGAAGGCGCTGGAGGCGCACAGTAACCGGGTTGATTTTACGGATTATCTTGAAGGGGCCCACGAACCGCAGCGCGAGTTTCCGAGATTCAACTCGCAGCGGAAGGTCTCGTGTGGAAAGCCACACTCGTTGCCCTACCTGGTAGGAAGGAGCAGGACGACGACGCCTGTTGGCCACCGCCTTCTGCTTAGCCGAAGCGCGTAGTAGAGAGAAACGCACGCGTCTCCAAACCGCTCGACACCTGCGAACGAAGGAAGTGGTGGAAGGAACCTCCGCATCTCTCTCCAGCTCAGGAAATAGGGGAGGTAAGTAACCCAACTGAGCCTCAAAGGGAGAGAGACCCGTGGACGCGTTACGCAGGGTGTTATGAGCGTATTCGGCCCAGGCAAGATGACGACTCCAGGACATGGGATTGGACTCTCCATACTCTGGTTGGTACGTTCAGTCTGTCCATTGGTCTCGGGATGAAACCCGGACGAAAGACTGACCGATGCCCCCAGCTGAGTACAAAAGGCACGCCAGAATTTAGCGGCGAACTGCGAACCACGGTCTGACACTACATCAAGGGGGAGACCGTGTACTCTAAAAATGTGCTCTACCATTAACTGAGCAGTCTCTGGAGCGGACGGCAGTTTGGGCAGAGCGATAAAGTGAGCTGCCTTAGAGAACCGATCCACCACCACCAAGATCATGATTCGGTTAAGAGTGTTAGAGCTGCTTACTTTACTAACCTCATCACCTCTAGCAAGCACAATCCTAGAATATTGTTTAAAACCATAAATACAATTGTTAGCCCTCCTCTTCCCTCTGTACCTGTGTTTTCAAATAATGACTGCAATCGTTTTCTTTTGTTTTTTATAAACAAGGTTGCTGATGTAAGGGCGAGCATCACCCCCTCCCCCTCCCCCCCTTCCCCTCTGCCCAGTCATCCAGTCATCGTTGAGCAGCTTTTCACCTGTCTCACTGAATGATCTTATAGACTTAGTGAGCTCTATGAAGTCCTCCTCGAGTCCCCTAGATATTATACCTACTCCTATGCTTAAGGAAGTTTTTAGCTCTGTTGGCCCCAGCTTAGTTACCATTATAAACAAGTCCCTAGTCTCTGGCTCTGTCCCATCCTACTTTAAGGAGGCGGTCGTGCAGCCGCTCCTTAAAAAGCCCAACTTGGACCCCTCCCTACCAAAAAATTACAGACCCATCTCTAAGTTGCCCTTTGTCTCGAAGGTGTTAGAGAAAGCTGTCGCTAACCAGCTCACCACCTACCTGACAAACCATAACATCTCAGACAGATTCCTAACTGGTTTTCGCAAAAAACATTCCACTGAAACTGCCCTCCTCAGAGTCTCAAATGACATCATGATGTCCTCTGACTCCGGCGAATGTTCTGTCCTGGTGCTGTTAGATCTCAGCGCAGCCTTCGACACGGTTGATCACGGCATCCTGCTAGATAGGCTCAGGGAGTGGGTGGGCATCTCTGGGAGCGCTCTAAATTGGTTTGCCTCCTATCTTAAGGAGAGAAGCTTCTCTGTGGCTGTTGGTCCCTTTAAATCTGACCCCACACCCCTTTCGTGTGGCGTGCCACAGGGATCCGTGCTAGCGCCAATCCTCTTCGCCCTATACATGCTCCCCCTAGGCCCCCTCATCAGTAATTTCAAGGGTATCTCTTATCACTGCTACGCGGATGATATCCAATTGTATTTCTCCTTCAAACCTGACAAAATGGAGAAACTCAAAATTTTACAGGAGTGTCTGTCCGCCATTGAGAGTTGGATGGGGAGTAATTTCCTCCAACTCAATGCGGCAAAAACTGAAGTGCTGATTGTAGCGGCTGACAACATTGCCGCTAGAGTAGCCACCCACATGGGGCCCCTTAAAGGAAACGTACACCCTTTCCTAAAAAACCTGGGGGTTATTTTCGATCAGTCTATGCAGTTGGACAAGCATGTCAAATCCCTTACCCGTACCTGTTTTTTTCACCTCAGAAATATTGTAAAACTCCGGTCCATTGTATCGCATGCTGAATTGGAAATGTCTGTACATGCATTTATTTCTTCCAGACTCGATTACTGTAACTCCCTGTTTACTTGCCTCAACAAATCATCTGTGGACCAACTACAGTTGGTCCAAAACGCTGCTGCTAGGCTGCTCACCAGGTCTAAGAAATCATGCCACATCACTCCCATCCTTGCCTCTCTGCACTGGCTCCCAGTGCAACTCAGGATCCATTTCAAGGTCCTGGTGTTCACCTACAGAGCCCTCCTTGGTCAAGCCCCCATCTACATCACAGATCTCATCCACCCATACTCATCCAGCCGGTCACTGAGGTCGTCCGACCAGGGGCTCCTGGTGGTGCCCAGGACCAGACTAAAAACCAAAGGGGACCGAGCCTTTGGGGCGGTGGCCCCAAGGCTCTGGAATGCCCTCCCCCTGGACCTGAGAGCTGCACCCTCGGAGAGTACTTTCAAAAGTCAGCTAAAGACCCTTTTGTTCAGGCAGGCATTTGGCCATCCCTAGCCAACCACTGTTTTTATGTATTTAATGTCTGTTTCTTGTGATTTTTCCTGTCTTTTATGGATGATTTTAAATTATTATTTTATTTTTTATTTTTTATTGATGTTCTGATTTTATTATTGTTGTAAAGCACTCTGTGCACTCGTGCTGAGAAGGGTGCTATATAAATAAAATTTTACTTACTTACTTAGATCACGGTGTTCCCATGGGACGGTGGCAGACCAGTCACAAAATCGAGAGCTATGTGACTCCAGGGCTGGCTGGGGACTGGAAGAGGGCATAAAAGACCCGAGGGGGAAAGCCGCGAACCCTTGTTACGGGCGCAAGTGGAACAAGCGGCGACATACTCCCGCACGTCGCTCTTGAGTGTGGGCCACCAAAACCGATGGGAAATGAACTCCTTAGTGCGGTGAATGCCCGGATGGGCCACCTATTGGGACGAGTGTCCCCACTGGAGAACCCGAGATCGCAACCGGGACAGAACAAACAGGCACTGAGGGGGACCCCTCCAGGACTGGGATCGGAACGCAACGCCCTCTGCACCGCTGCCTCAATAGCCCACATGACAGCGGCCACAGTTTGAGAGCTGGGAACCACAGACTGAGGATGTGAGTCTTTGTCAGACCAGTCAAAAATGCGTGACAATGCATCCGGTTTAATATTCTTAGGCCCAGGGCGATAGGTCAGAATAAAATTAAACCTCATGAAAAACAATGCCCAACGGGCTTGTTGTGAGTTCCGTGTTTTAGCCTGTTGAACATACTCCAAGTTTTTATGGTCTGTCCAGACCGTGAAGGGATGCTCAGCTCCTTCCAACTAATGGCGCCATTCCTCTAACGCTAGCTTGAGAACTGGAGAACCCGAGATCGCAACCGGGACAGAACAAACAGGCACTCAGGGGGACCCCTACCAGGACCGGGAACCACAGACTGAGGATGTGAGTCTTTGTCAGACCAGTAAAAAATGCGTGACAACGGATGCGTGACATCAGCTCATGATCTCCAACATCGTAATTTCTCTCAGCAGATGTAAGAATGCGAGAGACATATGTGCAAGGGTGAAGTTTGCGATCCAGCGGCGAGTGTTGGGAGAGAATGGCCCCAACCCCCAGTTCAGAGGCGTCAACCTCAACCACAAGGGGAAGGGAGGGATTGGGAGTTATGAGGATAGGTTCGGAATGGAACCTCCTCTTAAGATCAGTGAAAGCTGCCTCCGCCTTAGGATTCCACTGGAAACGGGCAGGAGATGTCTTTTTTGTGAGACAGGTAATGGGAGCAACAACAGTGCTAAAATTACGAATGAACCTCAGATAAAAATTGGCAAACTCTAAGAAGTGTTGAACCTGCTTCACCGAATTGGGAGTAGGCCAATCTTTTACTGCAGAGATCTTCTCTGGATCCATCAGCACTTTACCCTCCGCCACAATAAAACCCAAGAAAGAAACAGAGCTGGTGTGGAAAGCGCATTTCTCGGCTTTAACAAAAAGTTGGGCTTCAAGAAGCGCTTTCAGGACCTGTCTCATGTGAAGTACGTGAGATGAGAGATCTGGAGAGAAAATTAAAATGTCGTCAAGGTAGACAAACAGAAATTGTTCCAACATCTCTCTCAAAACGTCGTTCACTAGCGCCTGGAAGACAGAGGGGGTGCTAGTGAGACCGAAAGGCATCACCCGGTATTCATAGTGACCATGGTGCGTATTAAACACTGTCTTCCATTCATCACCTTTCCGCATGCGCACAAGGTTATACGCGTTGCGAAGGTCAAGTTTGGAAAAAACCGATGCCCCTTGTAAGCGCTCAAATGCAGAGTTAATGGTAATGTCATTTAGGGCTCGATAGTCTATGCAGGGCCTCAGATCTCCGTCTTTCTTTTTAACAAAAAAGAACCCAGCACCTGCTGGTGACGTAGAAGGTCTGATGAACCCATTAGCCAAAGCCTCTTCAATGTACTCCCTCATAGCCGCACTCTCTGGAACTGATAGTGAATACAGTGAGCCCCTGGGAGGCAATAGCGCAATGGGGTGGTAATTTAGTAGCGCGTTGTTTACTAAAGACCTCAGCAATGTCAGAATACTCCACCGGAACAGCCGTGGGAAGCTCAAACTCGAGCACCCCTACTGTAAGAATGCGAGAGAAATATGTGCAAGGGTGAAGTTTGCGATCCAGCGGCGAGTGTTGGGAGAGAATGGCGCCAACCCCCAGTTCAGAGGCGTCAACCTCAACCACAAGGGGAAGGGAGGGATTGGGAGTTATGAGGATAGGTTTGGAATGGAACCTCCTCTTAAGATCAGTGAAAGCTGCCTCCGCCTTAGGATTCCACTGGAAACGGGCAGGAGATGTCTTTTTTGTGAGACAGGTAATGGGAGCAACAACAGTGCTAAAATTACGAATGAACCTCAGATAAAAATTGGCAAACTCTAAGAAGTGTTGAACCTGCTTCACCGAATTTGGAGTAGGCCAATCTTTTACTGCAGAGATCTTCTCTGGATCCATCAGCACTTTACCCTCCTCCACAATAAAACCCAAGAAAGAAACGGAGCTGGTGTGGAAAGCGCATTTCTCGGCTTTAACAAAAAGTTGGGCTTCAAGAAGCGCTTTCAGGACCTGTCTCATGTGAAGTACGTGAGATGAGAGATCTGGAGAGAAAATTAAAATGTCGTCAAGGTAGACAAACAGAAATTGTTCCAACATCTCTCTCAAAACGTCGTTCACTAGCGCCTGGAAGACAGAGGGGGTGCTAGTGAGACCGAAAGGCATCACCCGGTATTCATAGTGACCATGGTGCGTATTAAACACTGTCTTCCATTCATCACCTTTCCGCATGCGCACAAGGTTATACGCGTTGCGAAGGTCAAGTTTGGAAAAAACCGATGCCCCTTGTAAGCGCTCAAATGCAGAGTTAATGGTAATGTCATTTAGGGCTCGATAGTCTATGCAGGGCCTCAGACCTCCGTCTTTCTTTTTAACAAAAAAGAACCCAGCACCTGCTGGTGACGTAGAAGGTCTGATGAACCCATTAGCCAAAGCCTCTTCAATGTACTCCCTCATAGCCGCACTCTCTGGAACCGATAGTGAATACAGTGAGCCCCTGGGAGGCAATAGCGCAATGGGGTGGTAATTTAGTAGCGCGTTGTTTACTAAAGACCTCAGCAATGTCAGAATACTCCACCGGAACAGCCGTGGGAAGCTCAAACTCGAGCACCCCTACTACATCTGGAGTCTTGGAAGTAGCATCAGATGACCTGTCCCAGTTAAAATCGGAAACCCAAGTGTCATCCTCCTCCATGGGGCCCCCCTCCGCAGAGGGGTCCCAGGATAGACTCTCCTCTCTACTCACAGTACAAGAATTATCTTGGTCAGGGCAAAACTCCGCCTTCTCTGACTCACTCTCCGAACTGAGATCGGACAGATCAGGAACAAAGCCTGACGAAGGATAGGCAGTAGTATGACTATGCGTGTGACACTGGGAACCCCACTGGCGATTGGGATCTCCATCTCGGCCCCAACTAATATGAGGATCATGTAGCCCAAGCCATAAATGTCCCAACACTAATGGGTATGATGGTGAATAAATTAAAAATTATTTTATCCTCTCCGAGTGATCCCGAAGAGAGATGGGCATCTCTAATGCAACAGTCCGCTCTTTAATGATCCCGGAGCCTAAAGGCTGACCATCAAGGGCTGTAACCTGACGAGAGCTGGTAAGGCGATGTGTGGGAATTTACAGATCCCTAACCCATTTAGTGTCGATAAATGATTCCACAGCTCCAGAATCAATAAAGGTGTCTACCCTCACAGAGCGGCCCCCCCAACACAATTGGACAGGTAACAGGCTCCAAGAACGGGTACTATTTAGTCTCACTGGGGACCTCAGTCTCCCTAGTGAGACCCCTCGTTTCCCGCCAACTTGGGACATTGTTCCTTTATATGCCCCTTGTGTTTGCAATAATAACATCAGGCCACCCGGGGTTTGACTGTCTTGGATCTGCGAAAGGACGACCCATCCACCTGCATGGGCTCTTCCTGAACCGCGGAGGGTTGGGTGGGAGAACTGGGTGGGGCGCACAGTTTCTCCCTTCACACTCACGTTCCCTGATCCGGTTGTCCAGGCGTATGACCATCATGACCAGGTCACTGAACGTGGCAGGAGGTTTGAGCATGGCTAGGGCGTCTTTTATTGGTTTGGACAACGCCTACCGAAATAAAGATTTAACCTCTTGCTGCCAAACGCCCCGTAGCGGTAACGCGAGCTTTACTGAAGTTATTAAATTATACATTTCATTAATTTAATAATATATACTAAACTGCTCACCTCAATATTTTGATTAAATATCCTTAAGATATATCCATTCCTTCTGGGAAAGTGGTTTTTAAGCCCAAAATGTCGAGTTAAAACTTTGTAAATAACGTTGGAAACGTTGGTGTTCCATGGGATACCTCACCTACCCTGACACATTCTGCATGGGATACCTCACCCCACCCACCCTGACACATTCTGCCTGACACATTTGCCTCGCCAAAGGAAAAAAAAAGCAAAGTCAAGAGCTGTCCTGAGATTTCATCATACCCTACACCCACGTTCATTTTGATAAATCAGGAAATCTGCGTAAAAATGGTCATACACACACTTTACGATCAGATTTGAACATACACATGAATGATAAATGAGGCCCATTGAGCTCATCCAGGAAGGAAAAAAAGGCTTTTGTGGACCAGAGCACTTTGTATAAAACGTACCGTCATTTCTACATGGTGGAACATGCAGTAAAAATACCCTTGAATAAAAGATTTGTGGAGTACAGAGCCAAATCAAAAAAAAAATGTGACCAAGCATTATGGAGGGCACTGGATATACTACATGGGGAGAAATGTGGTCATATAATGCTGATGCCACAATCTGTGCCCTTCTTCTCTGAGGCCAGAGCTAGGTGAGAATGAAGCTGACAACTGCAACATCACAAACAGGAGTCAAAAACAAATGAGGTGGAGCAAAAACAACATGAAGGGATGAGAGGGAAATGAGTGGCTTTTGTGTTTTTAAACCTTCTGCTTTGTCCCGACACGTCCGTGCACCCTGATGAGCATGAGTGTGACCAGCTTCCTCTCCCTCCTTCCTTTTCACCAAATGGGAATACGGTTTCATGTGAACACGCTCAAGGAAAGTGCTTTTTTTTATTGGTCCAATGGAGAAGAAATTCAAAGGGGCACCACTCTGTTCATAGTTTTACATTTTTTTAATATCTGGTGTCATCCCTTGAACAGGCATTGCAGGTGTTCCAGGGGTTTAATTTGTGTTAACTGAGAGGCTGTACTACAAGAATATAAAAATGATAAATGAGTTGTAAAGATGATAGGGACCAAGTGAAGGAAAGTAAAATGAAAAATGATAACTATGCCAAATGGGACTGTGTGCCAGTAGTTGGGTTGTCACAACTCCAAGTTTAGGTTTGGTTGATGCCGACCAGGGTGGTGGTGATGAAACAATTATTGCCTCAGTGTTGAAACCGGTTTGCTTGCAGATGTGTGCCTGTGTGTTTGTCTTGCGCCAGAAAAAAACAAAATGGAATCCAGTCTTAGACTCAGTCTTAGTGTGTACTCAATATAAATTCCCCCTGTCCACTCATTACTAGCATTTACACACATTCTTATCCAGAGCAACTTCTACAATTTTTTACATTTTTGCATAGAATTTATTTATACAGCTGGATATATACTCAGGTAATTCATAAGAACTACCTTGCTTAAGCATGCTATGGCAGTGCACTGCCTGGGAATCTAACCTGCAAACTTTGGGTTACAAGGTCAGTTCCATCATCACTATACTACTACTTACAAAGTATTCACATTTAAATGTACATATGTAGCTAATGCTCTCATCTACACTGTATCCAAAGGACGTGCATATATAATAAGGGAAGTATAATCAAATTCCCATTATGCAGAAAGCTGGACTCACAGGCTAAGCCACAGTAGGGCTGCCCTCTGGTTGTCTGTTATCAATTAATGAAGCACTGCCCCTTAAATTAGCATCCCAGAAAGGCAAGATTTCAGTGATTTAGCAGACACCTATCCAGAGCAAAGATTTCAGTGATTTAGCAGACACCTATCCAGAGCAAAGATTTCAGTGATTTAGCAGACACCTATCCAGAGCAAAGATTTCAGTGATTTAGCAGACACCTATCCAGAGCAAAGATTTCAGTGATTTAGCAGACACCTATCCAGAGCAAAGATTTCAGTGATTTAGCAGACACCTATCCAGAGGAAAGATTTCAGTGATTTAGCAGACACCTATCCAGAGCAAATTTCAATGTAGGAGAGCATAAGCAAATGTACCTGATTTACATGAGTAATTCTGCCAGACCTGGATAACAACATTTGCAGACCAGCTATACTATAATAATGGCTGGATGTGCAGGTGTCACTGGGCACAGGCGGACTGGTGATGTTGTGAGAAGCTCTCAGCATAATGGTTGTCTATAGGCACACAGTGGCGGCTGTTGGTGAACTGAAAATAGACGGGCTGAAAACATCCCTTTAAACTGATCATTAATCTCAACCTTTTTTTCATAAACTTTCCAGACGATGCCAACAATCAGAATGATCCATTGGCAGGTAAACGCACAGCTGCTTTCTTCACATCACGTTAGGGAGGCTAAGCGATAAATTCAATTGAGAGAAATAATTTTAATCGCTTAACGACTGTTTTAGAACAACCTGCAATAAAGGCTATCTAACAAAACCTGTGCTTCAAAATCGTTTAAATTATGAAATCGGTGCATTGCACATCTTTGCCATGAATAATCTCCGACTATGAGTGCAGAACGAATAGTACATACAGTATATCCACAATTATAAATAACGTTGATAAAATGGGCACAATTTTACGATGCAAGTAAATATTATTTTATTACTTGCCTAATAGCTTAACTGAGGAGAATTTCTGGCTAGTTGTGTACATTTAGGCCGCTTGGAACTTGGATTATTATTTATTATGCTTTGGGTGCACAGGCATGGACTCTCAACCACACCCTTTTCCTACTCTGCCACATAGACAGATTGCTATGCACACTTTCACACCCACACACACAAATTAAAAATAAAGTTCTAACAGCAGAGTCTAAGTTCCAGATTAAATCTATAACCAGTGCGCTTTGGAAAATTTTAAAAGCAAATGGCATATTTTTCTTGATATAGATATTAGGGCTATATCTGAACCAAAATGCAGTATTTTTAAATGTACAGAAAATAACTCGTGTACATGATTTTTTTTTTTCTTACTGAAGGTGACCAATTATATTTGGAAGATTTTCTCTTTTTTACTCATTGGTAAGTCTTGGAACTCCCATGTTACTGTGGAAAAGAGATTTGCACAAAAAAGTGAGCATTGCACAGAAAATATAAAAAAAAACTGGAACTGCACCAAATGCTCTATAACTGCATTTTGGGTTTATATAAAATAGGTTAGCACTGATAGCGAAGGAACGGCATAATTAAAAGGAAACAATGGTCATTTATTGCGCACAACAAAACACATTGATGGATTCATTTATTGGTGATAGAAGAAGCAGTTTAGGTTGACCTGGGTTATAAGAAGCTCCCTTCGTGTCCACAGTCTACTGCTCACCTTTCAATGTCCCCTCACTGACACAGTGTCTTTTATGGCATTCCAAGAACCATCCTAGCATGCTTTAAGCTTGCAGTTTGCCCCTGTATCCTTCCAGTGCTTGGTCAACATGCATAGCCTTTTTTATAACATATAACAACCGAATAACTAAACCTACAATTTATAATTCTTTCATTTTTGACATTAGACTAGAAAAGTGGAATTTTCTCTTTACACAAATCGAGCGTAGCGTTAGTTCAGGCAGGTCACGTTGAATCAGCTGACTGATCAGCTGTAGTGATTAATCTATCACAGTCCATTCACATCACAGGGCGGTCTATTTAATGCCCTCTCCTTACATGACGCTTGTTCTGCTGCACGCGGGTGAACACCCCTCCTCCACCCCCGCTCCATCCTCATAAGTGTCCCTCTTTTGCGTCTATCACTCCTGTTCGGCTCACCAGCATATTCGTGCTGCCTACTGATTATATATTTTTTCCCCTCTTTTCCCCAGCGGTAGCTATAGATTGACTGAGCACCTTCCTCCAGACCCAGCTGCTTCAGCTCCAGCTCCATGCCTGTCCCCTGATGGTACCAGCTGTTGGTCTTCAAATTATCTAATCACCGGCTCAATTATTTAATTGACATTTGTGTCTGTGGTAGGGGGGCGTGGTTTTAGGCGCTGCTGGCAAGAGTGTGGTGTGGTTCGTGGAGCCGGCACAGCTGCCGGAAATCATGCAATTGGTGATTGATGATTGTTTATTAATTTGTGTAATTAACCAATTGCTTTGATTGTTCGACAGTGAGCCTGAGGGCATAAAAGGAGACTGCTGGGAGTTCGAGGAGGAGACGAACTTGTGTGTATGTGTGTTTGTGTAAACCGCCAGAAAAGGCACATTTAAATAAACGGAGTAAAGCTCCAAAAGAACTGTTGTCCTTCGCCTCTTGAATCGAGGGGTGGCACTCACTTTGCCACAGTGTCCTGTTAGTTTTTACATGTATTCTATAATCAGCTCTCCAGTAAATGGTGCCGGTCAACGGCGGATGGGCTTCCCCCTCAGAGTCAGGTTCTGCCCAAGGTTTCTTCCTGCTAACAGCAGGGAGTTTTTCCTTGCCACTGTCGCCCTAGACATGCTCTATGGGGGTTCAGGCCCGGTTCTGTAAGCTTAATATAATAGCGCTTTAAAAGTGCAAAATGTACATGTATATGTACTAAACTAAATGGAATGGAATCTATAAAAAACATTCACATTGGTGCTGGAGCTGTTCTGTGTGTACCCCTATGGTTATTTTGCTGCTGCCTGTAAGGGGGAGTGTAAGGTTTGGAGAACCAAGCGCCACAACCAAAGGATCTGAAAGTGTACTTCGTGAGAAATACACCACTAAGCGGACAGCTCCGCAGAAATGGGAATCAAAACCTCCCGGCGTAAGCCAACACAAAAAACCCCAAAAGAGGGCAAACTCGGCAATCGTGAGTAATAAAACACAAAGGAACCTCACGCTCTCACACAAGAGGCATATAACTGGAGGTCAGAGAAAAACAAAAGACAGCCCGTGTAACAAGGGCAAAAGAAACGTAATAGAAAAATAACCTGTTACCTACAGCTCTAGGTGTGAAGGAGCTGAACAAAAGGTAACAGGTAGAGGAATATAAAAGGATAAAGAGAGAAAAGGAAACAAAAAGACTAAATAAATCTTTACCCTAACTCTTAAAGGGATAGTTCGGAATTTCGGGTTACTTCCACTGAGAATTTAGGTGAGCACAAAGTAAAGGATTCAACGATAGTTTGACTTGAAAAATGATGGTATAATCACTGAAAATAACCCCGATAGACTGTCATCGTATTTTATTTGCTTTGGGTGCACTGTGGAGTGTTTAAGTGCGTTTGGTAGTGGATGCTACTCGAGTTGCCCTAGCATTAGCAATGTGTGTATGTCCAAAAGAAGGGACAGCATGGAATTATCTGAAAATGGTTTCCATCAATCAACGACATCATGGGTAAGTCGTAATTGAGACATTATGTCCAAAATTCAGAACTATCCCTTTAACCGGACCAACTACGTTTCTGAAGAGTAACAACCAGAAACGTAGAGACCGCTATCCTTTACCTTACCGACTCCGATAGTCAAATAGCAAAGGCAATATCGAAGCGTCGGAAATGCAGAAGTCCTGGGCTATTTATAACCGGCAGGAAATCCAAAAAAGGTGAAAGGAATAATTGCCGGGCGAGATTCAAACACCCAAACTGAAAAATCCGATAGATTGCCCCGATGTCGTCAAACGAAAGAACGACCGCAGAAACAACAGCAGACTGCCAGAAACCATGACAGCTGCCCTCCCTGCCTTATCCATGCATGCTTGCCTGGATTGGCAGGAGGGCTTTTTGAACAGATCCATACCGCCAAACCTAACTGTGTTGCTTTAATAATGTTAATAAAAGCTTTTAACTTTAACGACAGTGGTCCTGACTGAACTTCTAGTCAAACCACATTCACCTCTGGTTTTGTATCTAAATTCAAATACAGAAACAGACTGGCTCTGAGGCGGTTATCAATGGAGATGGCGAGGTGAATGAGGCTGTTCAGCGAGCTGGATTCCTCTCGGGTTGCTAGCTGGTCCTTCAACTCCTCGCTAAGGGCCTGTAGGAAGACCCCCTGAAGAGCGGAATCGTTCCATCCCGCCTCGGCCGCAAGGGTGCGGAATTGAATCGCCATCTCTGCCACACTGCGACTGCCCTGCCGAATCTGAAGGAGGCGTTGGGTTGCGTCTCGTCCACAGACTGGGTGGTCAAAGACGCGTCGCATCTCAGAAGTGAAGATGGAGAAGTGGGTGCAGGCTGACGTCTGGCCTTCTCACAATGTCGTGGCCCACTCCAGGGCACTGCCTCCCAGGCTCCTCATAACAAACGCGATCTTACTGGAGTCTGTGGCGAAGGAGGTGGGCTGCATGCGGAAGATGATGTCGCACTGCATGAGGAATTCACTACACTTCCCCAGACCTCCCCGGTACAGCTCGGGATGTTGAACACGGGGTTCTCGACCCGAGGGGGGAAAAGGAACCTCGGGCAGCTGTTCGGATGTGGGTGGAGTCGGAACCACTTGGATCCGAGGCAGGGGCTGGTGGAGCGACATCTGAGTAACCTGCTCCGATAGGCCCCTCAGGACCTCCAACACGTCATCTAAACGGCGGCCCTGTTGATCGCTGACCGCGGTCTGGCAGGCGAAGGCGTGACGGATCTGCTCCAGGTCGGCTGGGTCCATACTTTGGCCAGTTCATTCTGTCATGAACCTGAACACGGGCTGAACCCAAACGCAACGACAAGGAGGCAGAGGTACAAGAATAGGTTATTTATTGAAACTTGGGGCAGTCCCAAGCTGTACACAATATAACACAGGACTTAACACAGGAACAGGAATTCTCCGGAGCTTCTCCGGAACCTCAGACTTGCTCCAAGCCGGAGCTGGACTTGACAGGAACACCTGATTTGTTCCAAACCGGAACTGGACTTGACGGGTCACCCTGGAGTCGCTCCAAACCGGAACTGGACTTTGCGGGTCACTCAGGAATCATTCCAAACGGGAACTGGACTTTGCGAGTCACTCAGGAATCGCCTCACACCGGGACTGGACTTTGACGGGTTACCCTGGAGTCGTTCCAAACCGGAACTGGACTTTGCGGGTCACTCTGGAATCGTTCCAAGCCGGAACTGGACTTGGCGGATCTGGACAGACTAGACAAACAGGACATTAAGTGGGAGCGCTAAGCATCCAATAAATTAAGCTTCGAACTTGTCTCCTGAAGCGAGGGAGGACATAAAAGACAAACAATCTGGTTATGGTTATGCATGAAGGGTTGGAGTTGGAACGGTAGGGGTGTTACTGGTAACAGGCAACCGGGTAGTTGAAGCAGAGGATGAACGGGAGCGGAAGCGGCAGGGCAGGACAGTGCAGCGGACCCCGGGTCGGACCCAGATGTAGCAGCAGGGCAACAGCAGCAAGCGCAACCGTAACCGTAGCAACAGCAGTGGCAACGGCCGGACACAGGAACAGCTGTAGTGTGGAAGAGCAGAAGCCCAGCTGAGGGCCCAACGTCAGGTGGAGAGCGGGGGGGGGGGTACCGTAACACATGCAGGGAGTCGTGAACAACTGCAGACTGGCAGACTTCAAACAGAGAAGTGGTTAGCAAGACAGATTACTGCACAGCAGGTAATGTCGCACACACTGGACAGACTGAGGATATTAGCAGTTCGGCAGAGTGCCCTAAGCACCGAGACAGAACCAAACTGTTGAATCAAGATTTACACAATTCAGCAGGGTGAACGAACACCAATACGGAACAAAACTGTGAGACTAGAACAAGACAAGAAATAGCGAGGACCAGAGGTTTCAAACAAACAACGTTAACGAACTGGCACCGGACAGAAGACAGCGGGTGAGTTAAATACGGAATGTAATTGGTATCAATTAGGAAAGCGTGCGAATGTATGCGTGGGTGATTGAACAGACCGGAGTGTGAAGAATGCATGCGGAAATGGGAAAAGGGGATAGGCTGAGACAGGAGTGGTGAAATGGAGTAGTACAAACAGAGGGAACACGCCCAGCCTGCAGCACAGGGGAAAAACACGGACATTGGAAGTCAAACATGACACGGAAGGAAAAGGGAAAACACGGAGAACAAACAGGATAGGAACAGAACGTTACAGGCAAGTCAGTTAGGATATCTACTTTGTGCATAACACAAGTAATTTTTCCAACAATTGTTTACAGACAGATTATTTCACTTTTAATTCACTATATCACAATTCCAGTGGGTCAGAAGTTTACATACACCAAGTTGACTGTGCCTTTAAATTTTTAATATTTGGTCCCATATCCTTTGCATGCCATGCCTTCCTGATGTCTGTGACCCAACAATATCTAGACTCTTCATATCGTATTTTCTGGTACACTTACAAGCGATACTATAACGTCTCTGCATTTGAATGGATCTCTATGGGAATTGGGGGGTGGGACTAGATTTAGCTGTAAACTACATTGGAACAGTATGGAACACATGGTTGGCTATTATGAAATAAGTATTTGTAAGTATTGGGATGGCAGGTATGCCATCCGCCAAGTTACGGTTTGGTGGGACATGCCCCATATATATACCTATACAGCACCGAGAGTTTGGCACTTTTCAGGGTTTCCTACAGAAGTAACCACAATGACCATAGACTCTCAGCCCTTAAAAACATTAACTTCTGTATGTTCTGACCTCATGTAACCACACAGCATTCAGATACAACTTCACACATCCACACAATAAAGCCCCAAAATTTAAAAGTCTTCATATCAAAATGTGGCCAAGTTACAACTAACAATATTGCCTATTGTAGCTCACACTAAATAAACTAGCTCTATTCCAAAGTAATGCTATCCAAACTTTCCTAAATTATTTAATGCAACTTGGCCCTGTGTTTCTTCATCTTACCATCTCAAGAGAATGCGGTCAATGAAACTGTATGTGCCACATAAAACTGCAAAATGAAAATTATTTATAGAGGAAATACTCTGATTCAAATTAAACAGAAAAATGACTACACTATAGGACATGCTTGAACAATTGTCTGCATCCACTGCTTTGGGTCTATGAAAAGCACAGAATGAATAAAATGTATTATTATTATTATTATTATTATTATTATTATGTATTTATTGATTTATTTATTTGAATTTCTATCAAAACTGTGCAGTCCTACAGAGCATAGATATCCTTGTGTTCACAAAATTCTGTTTGCAAATATCATAAATACTATTATGTTAAGAAAATTGGTACTATTACTTATTTGCCACCATCTGACCCACAAACATGTCTGGATACATTTGTAAAAATGCTTTATGTACGCTATTTTCTAGGTATGAATATTACTCATTTTTATCTGCATTTATATATTCATCACCCCTTTCTCTATTGTACATGATGTTTCTTCATATAAATGTCTGTTTGTGAATTGTAAAGAATGCTGTAGCAGCAGTTAACATTTTAAAACCTGTACATTTTCTAAAGTAAACTTGCCAACAAAGTACAACCATATCCTTTCTGGAGTGTAATTATTCATCAACTGTTAAAAACATTCACTGAAATCATATGTTGTTCCATGAGGCACAATCTCTTCACATGCAAAGATGAAGAACACAGGGCCAAGTTGCATTAAATAATTTAGGAAAGTTTGGATAGCATTGCTGTGGAATAGAGCTAGTTTATTTAGTGTGAGCTACGATAGGCAATATTGCTAGTTGTAACTTGGCCACATTTTGATATCAAGACTTTTAAAGGCAGGCCTAGTTTTTGCAAGTTGAAATTAAGAACTTATGGACAGCGCTATGTAGGCTATGCGTGAGTAACTTGGCTTTTTTTTACGTCGTAGACGTTTTTGATCTGATTTCATTATGAGTTACAAATACTTAGTAAATGATTCTCATTTTAACATTTGTTTCCAGCTAGATTTGAAAGCAAATATTTTGAAATAACCCAATATAATTACAGAAGGATTAGAGTTTAGTATTTTACTCCCAAAAAGGATTAAATATTTAATGACAAGTAGATTCCAATGCCATTACGTTTTCCACTGACACTGAAATGTTGCTATGAGATTAGATAGTTATTATAACACATACCTGTATGTTATGCCATCGATAACTACCTAGCTAGCTCGTACAATAAGAGAGAATGCAATCACGGTATAATGTAAAGCCAATTCAAGCAAAATATGACAGATTGTCCAAAATAAACATAGCCACATCAACATAGCATTCACATGGTTGTTTTAATACTACCAGAGTCTACAGTTTCACGGTAGAATTTCTGTATTTTTGAGTTTCTGGACTAGTTGGAAATAGATACTACAAACACTACCAAATATCCAACTGGACTATTATTGGAACGCGGGAAACAGGAGAGGTACAGGAGAGTTTCATTGTAAGAAAGCTCATACTAACAGCCCTGAAGGAATGCAAAAACCAGTATGCATATTTATCAAAGCATAGTACTATAAATGCCCTTGTCAGAGCCACACACACCTGGCTTACTACGACACACTCACAGCAGCCAACTATGGTTCGAGTTCTACTAGTTGACTTGTCAGGAAGTGGAAGGAAGTAACATCAGGGGCAGAAGGACAACAGAGAGTTGTGGCAAATGGTTCATAGAACAAGTGGAAGGAAGTAACATCAGGGGTCTCCCAAGGTGGGGTTGTATCACCCTATCTGTTCCTACTCCATATGTCATATGTATCCTCTTTGAGGATACCCCTGACACTGGCTATGCTGACGATATTGAGTTGTTCCATGCTATAAGGCTAGCTGACATTGAAAATGACATCTCAATGGACAGGGAAGCACAGCAGCTGGAGGAGTGTGCAACAGGAAATAACAATCAATGGAAATCTGCTGAATTAAGAATTTGCTTTGTGAAAAATTCTCCACAACCAGCCCCTCTCCTCCTGGGTGGACAAGTTGTTCCCGTCGTTACATGCTCCAAGTACCTTGGATTTAATTTGGACAACCAACTCAGTGGAGACTTTCACATTGATGATGCTGTGAAGAAGGCCTCTCAGCGTCTACACTTTCTAACAGTGATGGCAAGAAATGGCCTCCCAATCAACAACCTTGTGGGCATCTACAGCACCCTAATCCGACCATGCCTGGAGTATGGGAGCGTACTGCTGGTCGACTGCACAAAGAAGCAGTATACTGATACATAGACAGTATACTGGTACTTCCAGACCTGCAAACATGGAGAGAACAGGCCACATGTAATCTGTACTTACAATGGGATGCCCCATTATTATTATTATTGTTATTATTATTATTATTATTAATTATTATTTTGATAATTTAGTGAGATTTTTACCTGTGATTTTATTGTTGTACATTCTGCACAATTCAATCTCTGTATTGCAAGACAGAATGAAATAAACTCAAACTCAAAAACATCAGTATCGCTTTTGATGCGTTATTTAACACACCTCCTTTGTTTCCCATATAGGCGCTAGCTAGTGCAGTCGTCCTTATTGATAGCTAGCTAGCCAATATGTACATTGGGTCTCATTCATGAAACGTGAGCAGAACGAAATTTTGCGTAAGTCGTTTTTTTATATGCAATTTTGTTCCTATTTTGGCATCCATCAAAGTTTTCTTATCTGAGATTTGTTTATAAGTACGAACAAACTTCACACCTGCTCAGGAGCATGCGTAATGCATTGAGTTGTTTACGATAAAATGCAATAAAAATAATTCTGTCAAGTTAAATAGCTAGCTATATCTTCCATTGCTATGTGGTGCTAGCCAGCATGCTAGCCATGGTGCTCTCGCATTCATTTAACTTTCTAGTGGTGTGCATACATTTTCTAGTGGATGTGTTTAAAAAACTCTGGGAATTAATAACAAAAAACTATGTTTTAAATGAGAAGTTTGGCTCTTAGAGAGAAGGATTGAACCAATCTGCGCTGAGTTTCCCGATAATGACATATCTTCAGATTTCACTAGATGCTTCAGGTACGGCATACTTCTAAAATGTACAGACGGTCAGACTAGATTAAGCTGTAAATTATGCTGGAACAGTATGGAACACATGGTTGGCTAAATGGCTGTAACTCATCAAGGGTCTGAGGTATCAAACAAGCCTTAAACCATCAATCTGTTGCCAGATTTGCAGTAGATCTGAATGGATCACTTCATGGGTTTCTTCTCCTGACTTATTTTTCCATAGAGTTCAATTGGAAAATTAAGAGAAACAACCCTTAAAGTGAGCCATCCAGATCTACGGCATATCTGGCTGAGTGATGGTTTGAGGTTCGATTGATACCTCAGACCCTTGATGCAACCAAATATGAAATATTATAACTTGATTTAAGTTTATGTTGATTTGTCCAATGACTTTTCGTCCCTAAAATGGGGGGGGGGGGGGGGGGGGGGGGGTATATATAAAAAGGGCTACAACTGCTACCAGTTTCACCCAATATGGATGTAAAAACGCTCAAATTAAAGCCGAAAGTCTTCACTTTAACCTCATAGTCACTGTTCCATTTCAATGTGCAGGAGTACAGAGCCAAAACAACAAAAATTCTGTTACAGTCCAAATACTTACGGACTGCCCTCCACAATTATTGGCACCCCTGGGAAAGATGAGTAAAAAAGGTTATAAAAAATTCACCTTTTGGTGAATTAGCTTAATCTCACACTGAAAAAATCCAACCTTTAAGTGAAGTAAATTTATTCTTAGAAACAAAAAATCCCTCATCAAGAAATAATTATTTTTAACAAATCCACGTGTGCCACAATTATTGGCACCCCTAGAAATTCTTATGAACAAAATGAAGCATTTTTTCCATTTATATTTTACTTTTTAAAGTTGATTAGAGCGTTTAGGAACTTTCAAGCAGTAATCCATGACTTCCTGTTTCACTGGGATATAAATATGAGGTCACACAGAGGACATATTCCCTTATTCATACATCAACATGGGAAAGATAAGAGAACACACAAATCAAATGAGGAAAAAGTATGTTGAGCTTCATAAGTCAGGGAATGGCTATAAAAAAAATAGCTATTCACCAGAAAATGCCCATATCTACCGTTAGGGCAATACTTAAAAAGTTCAAAGCAACTGGAACTGTTACAAACTTGCCTAGAAGAGGACCCAAGTTTATTTTTTCCCCACGCACAGTGAGGAGGATTGTAACAGAGGCAAAAAAAATCCCCAAGGATCACTGTTGGAGAATTACAGAGGAAAGTAGCATCTTGGGGTCATCAAGTCTCCAAAACTACCATTAGACGTTACCTCCATGCCAACAAATTATTTGGAAGGCATGCCAGAAAAATGCCTTTCCTGTCATTTCACCACAAATGTAGGCACCTGGAGTTTGCTAAACACTACTGGAACTTTGACTGGAACCATGCTTTATGGTCAGATGAAACGAAAATGGAGCTTTTCGACAACCAACACTCAAGGTGGATTGGCGTAAAAAGAAGGGTGGCTATACCGAAAATAACCTGATCCCCACTGTTATGTATGGTGGAGGTTCCGTGATGTTGTGGGGCTGTTTTTCCTCCAAAGGCCCTGGGAACCTTGTTAGGGTACATGGCATCATGAATGCCATGAAATACCAGGAAATTTTAAATCTGAATCTGGCTGCCTCTGCCAGGAAACTAAAACTGGGTCGTAGTTGGTTCTTCCAGCAGGTTTTGATCCAAAATATACGTCCAAATTAACACAAAAATGGTTAACTGAACACAAAATCAAGCTTCTGCCATGGCCATCTCAGTCCCCTGACCTAAACCCCATTGAAAACCTGTGGGCTGAGCTGAAGAGGAGAGTGCACAAGAAAGGACCTAGGACTCTGGATGATCTGGAGAGATTCTGTAAAGAGGAATGGTCTCAGGTTCCTTGCTCTGTATTCTCCAACCTTATTAGATGTTACGGGAGAAGACTCAGTGCTGTGTTATTGGCAGAAGGAGGCTGTACAAAGTATTAAATGCAGGGGTGCCAATAATTGTGGCACATGTGGTTTTGTTTAAAATAATTATTTCTTGATGATTTGATTTTCTTTCTCAGAATAAATTTACTTCAATTAAAGGTTAGATTTTTCTAATTTCTTCAGTGTGAGATTAAGCTAATTCACCAAACGGTGAATTTTTTTATAACCCTTTTTACTCATCTTTACCAGGGGTACCAATAATTGTGGAGGGCACTGTATGCTCAAGCTATAAAAATCTATACTTAGTTCTCATATATTGGGGTCCAATGTCTAAACTAAAAATGTTACACAGTTTGCAGAGCTATTGCCACCATTTGTGTGGATTATAGCAAATAATTTTTAATGAAAATGTCATAAAATCTCGATGGCCTCCACTGCCAAAAAATGTCATGGAAAACGGAAAGAATCCAGGTTGTCTCCAACAACTGAATAAGATAAGGAAAGTGATATTCTAACAACATCCTATTTGAGCCAACCCATAATGAGACAGCATCATCTAAGTAAAAAATGCAAGAGAAATATCCATCAATGTTATAATCTTCTTTGGATATATACAGATCCTTTCCAAAAAATTTTAATATCATGGAAAAGTTTTTTTTTTCCATAATTCCATTCAAAAAGTGAAACTTTCATAGATTATAGATTCATTACACACAAAGTGAAATATTTCTAGCCTTTATTTGTTTCATTTTTCATAATTTTGGCTTACAGCTCCAGAAAACCCCCAAAACAGTATTTCACGAAATTAGAATAGTGTATCGAAAATCAGCATTTACTTCAGTTATTTCAGAGAATGAGTGGAGTGGCTTGACTCGAGGAATCCGACAGTTGTAGCCCATGTCCCGGATACGTCTGTACGTAGTGGTTTTTGAAGCACTGACTCCAGCCTCAGTCCACTCCCTCTGCATCTCCGCCAAATTTTGGAATCGTCTTTGCTTGACAATCCGCTGAAGCCTACGGTCATCTCTTTTGCTTGTGCACCTTCTCCTGCCACATTTTTCCCTTCCACTAAACTTTCTATTGATATGCTTGGACACTGCACTCTGTGAACAGCCTGCCTCCTTAGCGATGACCTTTTGTGGCTTACCCATCTTCTGGAGGGTGTCAATGATGGTCTTCTGGCCAATTGTCAAGTCTGCAGTCTTCCCCATACTGAACCAAACTGAGATAAACTTTGCAGGTGTTTTGAGTAAATTAGATGATAGTGTGACACTCAGTCTAAAACATTCATTCTCTGAAATAACTGAAGTAAATGCTGATTTTCGACACACTATTCTAATTTCTTGAAATACTGTTTTGGGGGTTTTCTGGAGCTGTAAGCCAAAATTATGAAAAATGAAACAAATAAAGGCAACAAATATTTCACTTTGTGTGTAATGAATCTATAATCTATGAAAGTTTCACTTTTTGAATGGAATTATGGAAAAAAAACTACTTTTCCATGATATTCAAATTTTTTGGAAAGGATCTGTATATATTCCATAATGAGGGGAGAGGGGGGAGATATACATGCAGTGTTTTTTCCTAGCTTTTCTGTACTTACAACCATGGATACTGTGTCAACCATACTCTTTGAATGTCGGCACTATCACATTCAACAGATTCTTCTAATCACAAGACATGTCGGAAGATGTTGTGAATTCACGACACATTTCACGGACTATGTGGGCCACGACACATTTCGGGAAACCCTTGTGAAACTCACAATGCTCTCCAAGAGATACTTCAAGATATTTTTTGCACTATGACACCTTTCAGGAAACTCACCCTTGCTCAATGATGAGTATGTGTTGTTTGAAATACAGCAGCCTAACATAGCTACAGAACTGTATAGCAGTCAGAGTACTGCAATCCCTTATAGTGTATAAAGCTGAAGTTTGGCTTGGTGGTGCTCATTTGAATTACCTTTTGTGGCTTTTAACCATGCCAAACTTCTCACTTAGTTTTAAAACATAGTAAAAATTATTAATGTATAATTCTATTTGTTAGACGTTCACCCATCACTTTCTCCTGAATGTTCTGCATTGCTGTTTGTGTACTGTGCTGCAATGTGTGTGACTGTGCTAATCACATGATTATATGGTGTCTTTGGTGCCCTATGCGGGATAACAATGGGCTGTACTGTCATTTATGGAATTTTGCAGACTACAAGCTGCAGAGAGGTGTAACAGGACACTATAGCAACCCATATCTCAGTGCTTTGTCTCTCTGTTTACTCATGTTGTTGTGCTGTATTATAATGTGGTGCCGTGGCAAATTACTCTGCTGAATGAAGCATTGCAAAGCACACAGACACCTGCATACATACACATACATGCACACACACACACACACACACACACACACACACACACACACATATATATATATATTTGTGTGTGCATATATGTATCTTTTATTTTTATATATATATATTTATACCATGGTATGGGTGAATACTCGATTCTGATTGGTCAATGACTGGTCGTTATTCTGTATAACTGGTCAGTCATCCGGGTCACAAGTTTATTCACAGTTCTAAATTAATGCGCTGCCTGCCTGGTCAGCTAGTACTACGCAACCTGGGAATGGCAAACATGACTGGTCAATTCAGAGTCCAAGACGTTCTAGAAAATAAGTGGAATAAATAAAGTGAATTAATAAAGTAAACAAATGTAGCCTACCTACTTTATTTTCCTCAGTGACTAACGTTAGGCTACTGTAGCCTACGGCAGATGGCTACTTTGCCTCGTAGGTAGCCTATGCTGCAAATAGTAGGCTAACTTTGGCTACGATAAACTTTTGTCATTGTTTTTAAGATAATGCAAATGCAATACGTGGCGAGGTAACTATATAGCTAGCCATAGTTACATTATCACGGAGTTAGCAAAGCGCATGGTGTTTATGTGCAATGCGTAACCTAATCTTTTTTTTTAGTGCGAGCCATAAATCCATCTCTAAGGTAGAAGTTAACGTTGCCGTAGCAACAGCATACATCTGATTTATAAAAATCGGTAAACAACATTAATCTACAGATTAAAAGAAGTTTGTATTCGGCAGATATCTTAGTTACAACTACTTCAATCTAGCAAAACATTTTTGTGGTTAAAAGTGCAGTATTTATTCAGTTGGAAATACAAATTTATCATAGTAGGAATTTGCATGTAAATTGACGTCGGCAACACGCTGACTGCTTGTGAATGCAAGCTAGGCTACTTCACAAAGCATGTTAATCTGTAGCCTGTAGGCTATATTTTTAGATGGTCCCATAGGACATCATGATGCGAATCTGCTACACACTGCGTGACCAAACCATTTTTAAAAAGCAAGACAGAGAGAGGGAGGTAATGTTGAATCTGATTGAGTTATGATTTCATACAATTTTCTTAAATAATGTAATGACAAAAAAAACCAAAATTGGTGCCAATTGTATGTTATAACCGAGAAGGAACTATTTTTTCCCCCCGATAGAATCAATTATTTTCAGAACTAACGACGAGAGGGTTTGCATAGCAACGCACTTAAATAGAACTAGTAACGAGAAATAGAATTAGCAACGAGATGTTTTCTGTTCAATTAGAACTACCAACCAGCTGTTTTGCATGACAACGCAAAAGCAACCAGCCCAAAGAGCTGCGGAAGTATATTTAAATTTCAGCTGATTAAATCGATAAAAATCTATAAATATGAAAGTAACTATATATAATCATTGTTGGTAACCATGGTATAAGCGCAATAATCAACTCCGAGGTGTGGATTACACGGTTTTAACCGCACCTCCGCTTTGCGTCGAGTGGTTCTTCGCCTCAACGTCGTGCGGTTAAAACCGTGTAATCCACACCTCGTCGTTGATTATTGCTTACATATATACAGTTGAAGTCGGAAGTTTACATACACTTAGGTTGAAGTTTATTTTTAAATTAGTTTGTAAACAATTGTTGGAAAAATTACTTGTATAATGCATAAAGTAGGTGTCCTAACTGACCAACACTATAGTTTACTAACATGAAATCTGTGGAGTGTTTAAAAATTAGTTTTAATGACTTCAACCTAAGTGTATGTAAACTTCCGACTTCAACTATATATATACACTGCCTGGCCAAAAAAAAAGTTGCACACTCTAATATTTCGTTGGACTGCCTTTAGCTTTGATTACGGTGCGCGTTCGTCGTGGCATCGTTTCAACAACCTTATGCAACGTCAGAACATTTATTTCCATCCAGAGTTGCATTCATTTTTGGCCGAGATCTTGTATTGACGACGGGAGAGTCGAACCACTCCGTAAAGTCTTCTCCACGCATCCCAAAGACTTTAAATGGGGTTAAGGTCAGGACTCTGGTGGCCAATTCATGTGTGAAAATGATTCCTCATGCTCCCTGAACCACTCTTTCACAATTTGAGCCCGATGAATCTTGGCATTGTCGTCCTGGAAAATGCCCATTGATGGGATAACCTGGTCATTCAGTACTTTCAGGTACTCAGCTGACTTCATTTTATTGCTGCATAACGTTGCTGAGCCTAGACCTGACCAATTGAAGCAACCCCAGATCATAACACTGCCTCCAGAGGCTTGTACAGTGGGCACTATGCATGACGGGTGCAACGGCGACTTTTATTTTGGCCAGGCAGTGTATATGCGTGTGTGTGAAAATCTTTGAAGATCCATGACTGGAGGGACCATGTGACAGCTTGTTGAGTCGAAAGCAGTGGGGTAAGATGTAGCATTTAGATCGTTCACAATGAAGCATTATCAAAAGATACAGAAATCTTATTTCTGGGGGGAAAAAACATAAGTGGTGCAAATGAACTCTCCATCATTGTGTTTCTGTGGGTGGGGCGGACTTCAACCATCTCAGTTCATTCAAATGCTTTGGCAGTAGACGTTTTTAAAGGTATGCTTTGTCTAAGCAAAAGAAACCATTGACAATGCATAGCATTGCTGGATTTCAAAGCATGGCAGAACTGGGTGGAGACCTTATGACTCATACCGTTGCTGGCACTGTTACTGTGTACTTACTCAGCCGTTGCCGGTTTAGCACTTTGTAGAAAGAATGCACCTACACACTGGTGTTCTTCCTCTGTTGATGCCTGGGAACATATTCTCATCTTATAGTCATACAAACCCACATACTCTGACTCATATGCCACAAATGAAGCATTGCCCTTCCTTCATTAAAGGCTAGTAAACTAGTTTTATTGCCATAATTTCATCACCCGATAGCATGGAATCCTACTCCTTCGCAATGGTTTCAGCAATGGCCTGCTCAGGCAAAGATGTGGCATTGGTTTTGGCATTTTGGGTTGGCTTGTTAGCATAGCTGTACATAAAATCCTACAGCAGAGAGAGATTCTTTTGACAGTTTGACCACTGTTTAAGGAATTACTATAGCAGAGGAAAGACAGGCCTATCCAGATCTATGTGTTTTGCTTTGATTGTCTTTGCAATGGAATTTTAAGGGACCCATGCATAGGATGTAAAAAACATCACCTCAGATTACAAAATCATTCTTCAACCTGGGCCACACCCTGTCACATGTCAGTCATCTTGATACCTGCCCTCAATTTCCAGAGAATATGACATGCCAAGAACAAAAGCTGTATTCATCGTGAGGTTTAAACGTCTTTAGTTTGTTCCAAGCAGTTTTTCATGAAAAAAAACTGAAATATTTCTGGAATGAATTGTAGATGTAGCTAAAAGTTGAGCATTCCAATTTCAGCTGGAAAATGAACGATGAGTGGATATTTAACTTGTATGAGGAAGAAGGAAGTGGGTGTGTAAAAGTAGAGAGAGGACATGCCACTGGACTGTGCGATCAAACGTTCTTTCTATTTACCTATAGACATAAACCACATATACACCACATATACTTGTATACTCACGCTCACAGAAAGACACACAGGCGCACACACACTCACAGAAATAGGCATAGGCAATAGAAATAGGCAAATGCACCCCTGTAATATACAATGTATATTGCAACAGTGAATAACAAAGCAAATAAAAACTTTATCAAAATAAAACCCATGATCACATGGAACTGTGATTTTATGTGACAGTAACGGCGCAAGTAGGCTTAGTACTAGTAAGCATAGTTACGATCATTTCAGTCCTGACAAACATCTGTAACTCTCGGCAGAAACGAAGAGACATCCAGTGAAACAGTTTGTCGTAAACCGCCAGCTTGTTCAGTGTAAAAGTCATACACAGTAAAAAATGAATAAATAAAAAAAATACCATTAAAAAACGGCAACATTACTACCAGATTTTTCGTCGTTTTTTTACAGTGTAACCATGCCAAACATGCAAAATTTCTCATTTAAATATAGCTGTTTGCGGCAGGAATAATTATAATGACGCTTAGTTGATCACCCGCAAAGTTTGAAATGATAACATGTGCAAATACTTTGGCTGCGCTCGCAAAATAACACCCCTTATTTGGGATCTTAGTAAATCGACCCCATAATGGACAATATATGGTTTGCACCCCATTGCATAAGGGAAAGTGACAATTGCAGACATATTTTGCCATTTATCATACATTTTGTCCTCAGATCTCTGTATCTGTAGCCTTTAAAAATACATATTATTATATTTCATGAGGTCTGAACAGACACCCCCAAGATATTTGGCTTTATGGGCAAAGTGGCACATTCTAAGTTAATTTACCTCAGAGATCACAGGCTATTATGCATTATCTGTTCAGCCTGGGGGCAGAAATGATCTGTGGCACATGAACAGTCTAAAGAATGCTTAAGGACAAGCTGTAGGGGAAAAGGCATTTAGCAATAGCTGACGTGAAACAACGAGCCTCTCCCTTCAGCTCTCAAGATACTACTCACTCTTGAGAAAAAAACAGCATGTTTGCTTTTCTCTTCTGCAGCTGGTTATGCATGAGGAAGGACTGATACTTTAGTAAAACCCTGTTGCTTCTGTTCCTCCAGCTTGCCTTTGCATTTTGCACAGACCCAGTTGTAGCCCTCGACCCCCCCGCCCCTGAACCGTACATTCAAAGGCAGCACCCATGTTATATCAATTTTGGTGAATTATTTTGAACATGCACTCCCAGCGCATGTCAGGTCTGGATTCAATCAATCTTTGTCCTTAACTCTTACAAATAAATGAAAGCTCTTTCTTTGAATTTACTATGTGTTTGCAGAGTACGCCATTTAAATGTGTGACCAAGTTAAGGGCAAATTATTGATTGATTCAGTCCCATGTCTAATCAGATGTCTGCTAAAATGCCATTTAACTTTTATTTTACACTGGCCCTAAATGTGTGACTTTATTTGCTAATCGGGATCGTGAACACAAATCTTCCACCTCTGCCAACCTTTTGGTCTTCATTTTTTTTTCCCCCCTGGCCTCCTCAGAAGGAAGATATCCAGTCACAACCAACTGCACAATGGCAGTATTTAGCCACAGGTATTCATGATGTGTATATGCGAATATGAAGTCTTAAGCCCATTTAACTGGTTTTACTGAAAAACTCCCAACAGGGAGAGATAAGCCAATGTGAAGGATCAACCCTTCAGTTTCCATGACAATTGCAAAGATATATGAACAAGAGCCACACCAAAAGAAGTGTGCTTTTACAAATCGGGAGACTCAAACCACAAAAGGGGTTGTAAGTCAGTTTCATACAAGGACCAGTGCTGCATAACACGGCTTTCTCAACGTAAGACAGCTGTAGACAGATAACAATCAGACACATTGTGGTATTTTATTTGCCTACATGGCACACCCTTCCAAGTCATTCTGGCCACAAGTCAACAATTCAGCAAAACACAGACGTTTATGACAACAAAAAATATCGGCACTTCTTATTGCCAAACTACTCCCCTTGTGGACGCCCGAGGATGGAGATTGATGTTGTTATTGCAATGGGAATCAAATTCAAAGGACCATGCTACTGCGAGGCACTGATGTCCCTGCTTTGTCAGCCATAGGACAGTAGGACTGTGGGCTGGCACGTCTTATGTGTCCGTCAGCAGGTCTGTGCTCTGCAGAGAGAATGAATGGGAAGAGCAGATGCCTCGCCTCTGGATGGACTGGCTGACTCACCCTCAGAAGCAACTGCAATGGAAAGTTTTACGTGCGCCTGTGAATGTGTGTGTGGGTGTGTGTGTGTGCTTGTTTGTCTATGCATTCTTGTGTTTGTGAATGTGTGTGTGTGAGTGTGTAGGTGTGAATGCATGTTTGTGAATATGTCTGTGTGTGTGTGTGCGCACATGTCTGTGTAGGTGGGTGTATGTGTGCTGGTGTGTGTATGCATGGATGTCTGTCCAGTTGCCCGTCTGCTTGATTGATTGCTAGTTCCGTTTTTTTCTGGGTTATTTCCATGGGAGGGCTCTGTAAAGGTGAAACAGAGAGGAGGATCACAAGTGAAACAATATATATTTAAAGAACAGGTTAAAGCATGTTTGGTTGATCTCATGCTTACAGACCAGACAGAAAGGAAGTTAGTAATCTCTGGAGCTTGTCTGGACAGATCAAAATGGACACAGGCATGAAAGAACATGATGAGGATGACGGAATTGTTCTTCCTGGTAGGCAGTTCCAGAGAGACGGTATGTTTCGCAGTAATTCTGCAATGAAATCAATGTTTGTTGATTAAGAATTCTTACTCTTGCAAGAAATGTGAAATAACCCCCAAAATCAATATGACATACTGCAGCAGACCAGTATACTATAAGCACACTTCATCTGAGCCGCCTTTAATTAATTAAGGTATGTGTATTGCGTACTGCGGTGCCTAGCAACTGTCATAACCACATTGTGAACCTTGAAATCAGAGTGAGAGTGAGCCTTCATCACTGGCTGCCCGTTCACGCCTCTTTCTGCTACACAAACTGCAGAGTGACAGGCTCTCAGATGATTTGGCATAACCGGTAAACATTTTCATCTACGCGACCAAACGCAACCCCGCCCCCGCGTTCAGTGAACCCACCTTCCTTTCACAAGCCTGGCAGTTGTGGTTTTTTTTCATTGTGGGTGAGGTCATCTGACTGAGGCTGCAATGCCAGGTGTGGTTTACACAGAGGGAAGGGCGAGAGTGAGTAACTACGGCTTTACTGCGGCTGTATACACACGCATCCAGGGTGTGTCTTCTTCTTCAGCCCCTAATTCTACATCTCTTCAACTACTGGCTTCTAAAATACCTCCAACATTTTTGGGCCAGTTGCACAGGCAGTAATCATCTGTTTGTTTGAGCAGATGTTTCTACTGTGAGGGTTGGAACTGAGACAGAGACAGTCAGGATTGTCAGATATTTTCCCCTGATAGTGCAAATAAATAATAGAATAGAATAGAATAACTTTTATTTTCCCGTTAGGCAACTTCAGTTGTAGCCCCAGCAACAAAAAAAAGATTTAGACAGTGGGGCAGACCCACAACACACAAACAAACAAATCAAATAAAGACATTCAATAGAATCATTGCATTAATCAAGTGAATTGAAGTGGAATACAGCCATGATTAGTCCCCGCTATCCCGTCATTAAGCAGTCCAACACACAAACTTCGCTTCCACGACTTTCCTCCATAAAAGCAGTGTCGCGGTCTCTGTACATTGTTGAAACGGAGCACTGAACTGCGCCAGCCTTCCCACTCGTCGCCTCGCTTCTCCCCCGCATTATCTTCTCCGTCCCTGGTTGCCTCCCGAAGACTGTCTGCTCTCCAGGTTCAGTCCCGACATCTTCAACTCCGGTGAAGTGCAATGGTAAACTTTGTTGCTGCAGATCCAGAGGACATTCCCAAGCATATGCGTCTCCATGGTGATGACCACAAACAAAATTATATCGACAATATTATCAAAACTAGCAGCAGAAATGCCCTGAAAAATCTCCAGCCCGTCCGACTACAGACACACAGCGCATGAAAAAACCAAAGACAAAAGCCAGACACAACAAAATACATTCAAATTAACAAACACGAACACGAGAGACAGCTGGACTACATGCCACCATTACAGCGCCACGTGACTTCAAATAAGAAGAGTTTCTTCCATAGCAGTGGTTTCCAAATAAACATTGAACCCCCCCCCCCCCCCTCTCTCTTTCCCACCACAAAATCATGAGGGCAAAACCAGCAAAAGCTGACCAACGTGTTCACGGAGTGTTTATTGGATCTCTCCTTATAAGGCAACTCTTTGTTCTCAGCGTCTCGCTGTAACACACATACTTTACAATGGCCCATTGCCACACAAAAGCACTGGCAAATGATAAATGAAGCAGGGCAGATCCCAGCTCTGCGTGGGCTTTCAGCGTTTGTGCGAGTTTAGCAGATGTAGCCAAGCACTCCATTAACCCTACCCTGTGTTTTATCAGTACACACTGTCATTACAGAAACAACATCCTGTCCAATCACAGGAGAGGGGCTGACAGCAAGGAGGATGCAGGGTGATTGTAGAATTAGCCTTTGTAATTTGCTGCATATGCTAACCTAACGCACAAGAGTGCTAACAATGAACTTGAAATTTTTTTTTTTAAAACAGAGAGCCATTGTTCAATCTGGAGCTGATTTTTGTTTTGAAACTCTACATATCCTCAATTTTCCAGTCCAGCACTGCTCAAATTAAATTTTTGAAGGATCCAGTCTCCTTTACATGATTCATTGCCATTTAGCAGACACTCTTTTCCAGGATCACTTATAATACAAATGCAAGTGTCTTGTTTGTATGGCAAGCCGTTTTATCATTTATTCGACTTGCGTAGCTATCTTTTTGTCCTAATTAGCTGCCCATTTTCATAGCAAGCTGGCCATATGACTTAGCTAGCTAACACAATTTCCTAGCTAGCTGCCGTTTGTGCCAAATAGCTGGCCATAAAACCTAGCTAGCTACGTCAAAAAGCCAGCTAGCTGCCCTCAGAACACAGCTAGTGGGCATGACCAAAGACGTCTATTTTAGACTGCTGGTGCTGTCAAATAGACCCTACGGTTTTAAAAATTAATATAACAGAGGCTACGTTTTTTCTGAGACTGTTTGCTGTTCAAAGTCTCTTTTAAAACATAGCCTACATTGTTATTTAGGCTATATGAATAAAAATAATTAATCCAAGCATTTTTATTGTTCTGGACCTGTTATGTGACATGCCATTTTACGCCAGTAGCTTAGATGGGATCCTCATAGTCTGTATAGATCAACCGTTGGGGAAGAATTTGGCTTTCAAGAATCGCAGTTAATTTTATTTTGAGGTTGTCTCTAGCAATAAACAACAACAATAAAACAGTTTGCAATTAAGTAAGTCCACCTCACTTATTTTTTGGATGCCATGTAGCTACTGCGCATCTGTAATACAATTCTTTCTACAATTACTTTCATTGCAGTTGAACAAGGGCACGACATAATATACTGTATGCACCACAGGTCTGGGTTAAAGCTGCTCCATATGTCTTGGACCCTGTTACAAAAAGTAGCTATGCAAAAAAAAAAATAGACAATAAAGGTAATGAGTTTATCTCTAAACTTGGAAATCTTATAATCCAACAATGATCGTTTGCGTTGCTGTTGCCCTGCTTATGCGTGTGAACGCTCATAGTTTACTGTTCTGTGCCGTGTTGGGGTAGGCTACTGTCAGTCCAGGATCACTCTCGTGCACCCCTCTCCACATCTTTTATTCATGCTGCTATAGTAGCTAGGCTAGCCTATGCCCTGGGGCTTTCCATACTACATTAGGCTATGGCCTCCACATTTGCAGTTACTCTCCTAATTATATAAGTGCATAACCTTCTCCTGTTTAATTTCCTGCAGGGCTTAGGCTTTCCCTTAGTTCGCAGACCACTCCATTCCTGTCCCTCCCCTCAAGCCCACGCCTTGACGCAACCTAGAGTCCCCAGATGTTTCACTCCGTCCCTCTGAATTGCATATTATATATCTCTTCATTGGACTTTCTAGCATAGGCTAGCTACTTGCCAGCTTGTTTAATATCTCAGACTTTAAACTGCTCAGCCCATTTGATTATTTGCTGTGATATGCCTATCCCTCAATAACTTTCATTACCATCAATTCCTTTTGACCCTTAAACCACCCAGCCAGCGGAAGCTGGCCTCCCCGGCCCTCTCTAGCCAGGTTCCTCCCGACATTTCTTCCCATCTGGGAATTTTTTTCTCAAGACTTTTTATTTTATTTTTATTTTTATATCTTTTTTTGGAGTTTTAATTTATTTATCTATTTATTTAACCTTGTTTGCTTTTTGGGAGTTCAGGCCTGTTTTTTACGCAATTTTCATTTCTAGCCCTAATCAGGGCACTATATGGGGGAGGGAGGAGGGAGTCAGGATGATTCCAAGAGACTGACAGGGGACCTAAAAAAATTGTGCTGTAATTGTGCAAGAATGGGGTGGCCTGGGGTGGTGGACTCCAATGTGAGATCTTTTCATGGGGCCCAAAATCTCTGACAGCAAGCCTGGCACTAATCAAAATACATACCAGTTATATGACCTGGATAATATTAAATACCTTTGTACATTCGTGGCAGGTTAAAATATAAAAATCCAAAATCATCTTGGATTCTGGTGAACACTGGTTTATATAAGTTAATATATTTAATTTGTTTAAATATTACATTTTGAATTATAAGTTTTTCTCATGTTGCATTAACCTTATGTTCGTATGTGTTTTTCTTAACATGTCAGGATTTTCAGATGAAGCTTAAAGGCTATGAGTTTAACAGCAGCCCCTTCATAATGTATTATATCAGTCTTGTCACATAGTGTGTCATTGCATTACAAACATGAGCACAAACAGGGTACAACCTTTGCTGTTTGTGAAAGGTATTATTATTATATTTTATATATTTTATTAATAATAATATAAGTAATATAAGAATATATTATACTTATATAAGTAATAATATAAGTATTTAGGGTTAGTAATGTTATTTTTATATTTCAGGAGATGCAAAAGCTAAACACACAAGCCGCCCTTCTAGAATAAATATAAATTCACTTGTTACACTTTTAAACTCCTTATTGGTTTATTTTCATCATTTAGATTCTCTGACATTATAAACAAGATAGAATCAGGGGTGTCACATGCCTGTCTACAAAGGATAAAGAAAAAATGTCTATCACCAAAATATTTATAAAATGACTGTACATACCAGGTAGTTACATTTTCCAAAGAATGACATACTTGCCATACATGCAGAACACAAAGTGAGCTATGTGAATCAAGGTTCCCATGCACAGAGAACTCCAGGACGAATGCAATGGTGAAATATGACTTGTCTATGCGCTGCTGTCATTCAGTTTTTCAATATTTTCTAAAAAGTTATTAAGATACAAGGGGCCAAACAAATATGTGTGGAACTGCATGCATAGCTGCACACAAGAATGCATCATTAATATGTGACTTATATAACTACATAAAGGGTTAGGGTTGGGCTTGAGGTTAGGTGTATGGTTTCTTAGACCTGTGGTACTGGGTTGGAGTCGAGGGTATGACTCATTATGACAAAGGGTTTGGGATTAAGTTGTGTTAACCAAGTAATGGGTTTTTGATGATAATGTTGGTGATTTACGAATCTACAGTAGGCCTTTTCTTTGTGCACTAATTGTAAGTTGTATAAGAGCATAAGAGCTAAATGCCGTGGATTGCCTTTTTAATAAGATGTGTTATTACAAAGTCACTTTTGCAGACATTGCTTAGAGTAAAAGAAATGCTCATTGGCATATTCAATGTATTGTCTTTTCCCTTGAGAAGAATGTAAATCAGTATGCCAATTTGAAAGTTTCCTATGTGATGACAACATATGATTATGATGTGTGATGTATATTTTTCTCTGTATAATGTGCTCTATTTTCTTTTCTTCTGCATTATTATAAGCAAGGCATATTGCATTTAACAAACTGAGTCTTGCCATTTCTTACTGAGAACCAACTAACCATGGCAGGATTGCGATAATAAAAAAAGACTTCTACACCACCCTATTTCCTTCAAATACAGTTACCCCAAGGTCTTTAGAAGATATAATGCAGCATAGGCCAAAAAAAAAGTACTTTGTGTGGTGGGAGAGATGTGCATGCATCACTGGGTATAGACTGGAGTAGAGACCGCATGGGCCGATTCATACCCAGAAGATTTTGATTAACGTTCTTGGCTCAGTCTAAGTTATGCCGGTTTTCTATGCAGGTATTCAGACCCGCCTTATGTGCCCGCTTATCTTCGATATGGGGACACACTCCCTTGCACGCACAGAAAAATGTACATTTTCTCAGGTTAAGCACCCGCCCATGGGTGGACAAAAATGCTGCCATTGGAATTCCACTTACCCTGCATTCCCAGTATCTCTGACAGCTCTAAGTACAGACGATACTTTAATTATGAAAAACTATTAAATTAAATTATTCCTGGTATCAAGATGTCTTTGCATTCACAGAAAAATATCAACACAAGCCCTACAGTTGAAAGTAGGCCCTGCTATGTTAAAAATATTCTTCTTCTGGCTTTCCCCTTGGAATGCTTGTGTGTTGAAATGAGGGGGAAATTGATCAATTAAATAATGAAGCAGCAAGCCACCTCAGGAAAAGGTGTCCCTCCCTCCACTTTACACGTTTTAATGCACAAATTGGAGAAAAAGGCTTCAAACTACATATTGTCAGATGAGCTTTTGTCAAGAATCTATAGTGGTCATGACACTTCTCAACATAATCACAGCAAATTCATATAAATGTTACATACGCTGCCAAACAACAGAGGTCATCACTTGACAAAAAAAATAAATATTAAACATTCAATGATAGTTTTATCTTCATAAAAACAAATGGATGATTTGCTGTTTTTTTTTAAATTTTAATCAAACATCCAACCATCTGAAGTGGAGAATGGCAAGGAACTAGTTGTAAGGGAAATGTTAAGAAAATAAAGGGAAACAATAAAACAGTAATGCATTAGTTGCTTTTTTAATAGCTATCTAATGTTAGAAAAGACTATTTTGTTACTCTATATTAGGTTTGCCAAGTCTCCCAGATTAGCCAGAAATCTCCCGGAATTTCCCTTGGCCTCCCAGAATTCCATTTTGCAATGAAGTACACAGCAGTGAGATCATACGGATATTCAAGAGGGATGGGTATAAGGGGGCAACAGAGGAAGACCAGCACCTCCACCTTGTTTACACACTATGCTTAGGGTTGGCTACTGACAAGCCGCAGCTTGGAGCAGAGTCTGTTGGGCTGGGTGTTTCCAAAAAATGAGCCCAACAGTGTCTGGGAAAAGGCTGCGGAGGGATAAAGTGGGATTGATCTGCAGAAGATAAATCTTAGCTCTCAGTTGCACTGAAAGGAATTTATATTTTGTGTTTGCTCTGTGAGTATGAAGACTGGAGTTTCAGCATCTTGATTTCAAACTTCAGTACGGCACAATAGAGCTTGCGATCATGCAATATATTTATTTCTGACAAGATTGGACTCATTAAATATCTAGATTTGCTTTCATCAGACCATTCTTCAGCTGAGGCACTAATGCAGAGACAAATCAAACAAACACACCACCATAGAAACTTGGCAAGTCACGGATTTCAGTTAGCACCCACACAAAGACATATGACTGAGTGGTGGATGCCAAGATCGGATGCCTTGAGCATTTTTGTTTTGATACTTTTCATTCTTTCCTGTAATACCATACTCTCCCTCGTTATGCCATCATATGTGGGCTTTGTGTGTTTTCTTCCTCCACAATAAAAGAAAAGAGAACAGTGTTTGCTGCAGCTCCCTCCATAACACCTCCATGGCATTGGAGTTGACAAGTAAGCCCTGTTTGACTTGAAGGTTTTAGGTGGCAGGTTAATGGCTGGCTGAGGAGAGAACTATTTGCCCTGGGCGCTTGGAGGCCCCGCAGGCATCCGGACTTCTGACCTGCCTGAGAATTCAGGGCCAAAAAGCCGGGGAAACAGCCCATCCGTATCAGGCCAGTCCGTGATTTGCATTGGCAGAGGCTTGTGGCAAGCAGATTGGCACCAGTTTGGAGAATGTGGGTTTTAGTCTTCCGGTTTTTCCACTCACACCATTGAGAGTCTATGCATGGGTTGTAGGTCTTACCCCCAGGTGGGGCACTGCCGGTGTAGCCTTGAGCAAGGTACTTAACCTGAATTGCTTCAGTAACCTATTCAGCTGAACACATTACATTTAAAGGCCCACACGCACCTGCATTCTCTTCCTGGTTTTAGTATCTGAAACGCCCATAAAAGGTTAGCAAAGAGCAGTGATGTAGCTTTTGTGAAAAGTCAGAAATTCCCCCCTGTCTGTATACATTTGGACTGCAACTCCAACATCCATCCATTATGTAACCCGCTAATTCCTGGTCAGGGTTTCGGGGGGGGGGGGGGGGGGCTGGAGCGCCTATCCCAGTATGCATTGGTTGAAGGGCAGGAATACACCCAGGACAGGTCGCTAATCTATCGCAGGACACACACATACCATTCACTCACACACTCATACCTATGGCCAACTAGCCAATTAGCCTAACCCACATGTGGGTTGGACTGTGGGAGGAAACTGGAGTACCCGCAGGAAACCCACGCAGACACGGGGAGAACATGCAAACTCCGCACAGAAAGGCCCTCGGCTGGGATTCGAGCTCGGTACCTTCTTGCTGTGAAGCGACAGTGCTAACTACGGCACCACCGTGCCGTCCCGCGACTCCCAACACATTATGCAAAAACATATGTCATATCACATGGGAAATCGTTTTACCAAGAACTCGCATTTAAACCCTAAAATATGCATACTTTGAACAAAATTGTTAAATTGTTTACTTGAACCAGTATGGAACACCATTGAAAAAGCTCCAGGATGATATGAAAAGCTTAAAAACATGAAGACAATGTGTGTGGGCCTAACAATGTAAGCTGTATGAGTCTCTTTAGATCAGAAGGGCTGCAAAATGTCCTGAAGAAACTGACAGTGGAATGGCCTGTCCCAGCCTGTGATTAGCGCTGGGGGCTGCTGCTTTCAGCAATAATGGGTGCTTTTTCAGTGGTCGGTATCGTTTGGTGCTCCTCATTAAAGCTGACAGCAAGACCTATGCTATACCCTTCTGGATGTTTGTAGCCTAATTTTCTCTTGTGGTGGCAGTTTTTTTGCCATCGGGCAAACAATGAGTTTTTCAGTGTCCCCGCCCTGTGTTCTCTGCATTTCAAGCTATCCTGAATGTTTATTATTTATTTATTTACTATCAATAAAAGCATTAATCAAGCATTGGTATGGCCTGTCTCCCAAATGGATATCAATTTATTTTATCCACGTTGTTTTGCCCTCTCCTTTCCATCTTCCCAACCCTGCATAATCCGCCCCTTCTCCCCCTGACTCCTTTCCCCCTCTCACACCCTCCAAATGTAAACTTGGAAATTGAATTCAATTCAATTCAATTTCTGTTGTTGTCTCCAAGTTAATGTGTAAGGTTGAATGTTATTATATTTGTACGTCTTGGTATATGTTATCGTAAAGTTTAGTGCCTGTTTTTTGTGTAATACTATTTGTCTACATGTCAGTATGTTCCTCACCATACTTGTTTGTTTGTATGTTTTTAAAGCATTCCAATTAAAAAAAAAAAAGCATTAATCAGATTTGGAATTATAAGTTAATTGTTTTATTTTTTGATGGAAAGAACAGCCAATAATGTGATTTCCTTAATATTTCTCTTGTGTGAAAAATAAGAGCTTGATAACCGTGCCTTATTCTCTGATCTCTAAATTTGGGGTTGAGAAGTGAAATTACATGTAAATGTATTAACCTTCACTACCAAATGTTTTATGCTATTATGACACAAATCAATAACATAATTTAAATCCAGGGAACTCAAATAACTATTATGGGTGTTCTGAATGACAGAAAGCATATCCAACAAGTCACAGCACACAAAAGCAATTTGTATCCTTATGTAGGGTTTACTCGATTATTGGCATGGCCTATCAAAGGCAGCCTGGGGCTGCAGCTGGAGTTGGGCTGCAAACGTCTTTTCACTCTGCATTCTTCCAGCTGAGCTGCACTAACATCGTGCAGGCGGACTGCCCAAGCTCTTACACGAGCGCCATGAGGCAGAGAATGCCCAGTTCACCAATCCCAGCCTCACTGGGCAATGCTGTGGCCAATGGCCTTGTACCCTGCGGGACTGCCGGCCACATTTATCACCAGGTTTAGGAAAAAAGTCTTTATTTCCCAAGTTACCCCTTATGAGGGCCCCTTGGGAAGGAAAGGTTTGCACTGGCCATACAGTGTACTGCAGCCTTTAAGTAGGAAGAATTTGGTCCCTCTTGTGTTGAAGCTTTACCAGCGTTTGTTTAATCCTCCTGGGAATATGGTGTAGAGTTTTCTAATCCAATGTCTTTCTGTCTTACGTCTGTCCTCCTGTGTCCAGTTAATGTTTGAATGGAGGCCCGATATTTCTACTGCTTCAGGTCCATGGTGTAGGAAATGAGCCACTATGTGTGTGTCTGTTTACCTATGATTTTTTATGTTATATATGTGTTGTGCCAATCTGGTCTTGATTGTATTTCCTGTCTCTCCTACATATTTTATGTTGCAGTGTTTGCACTTTATGACATATATGCAGTTATATGTGTTAACTGTGAGTGTTTGTTTAATAAGGAATGTTGTGTTTGTAGTGTTGTTTTTCACTGTAGTGGCCTTTCTGTAAAATATTGGGCCTTGTGTGGGTAAAATGTTGATTTCCGGTAGTTTACTACTTACCAGATGATTCTTAAGGTTTTTGTTTTTTTTTAAGCCGAAACGATTTTGTATTCTTGAAGCAAGTCTGTGTTTTGCAGAATCCTGGCCAGGTTCCGTTTAATTTTTCTGTTCGCTATTTGGCTAAATGTCGAGTAGGTGGTGGAATAAATGTAATTATTTTTCTAGTGTCCTGTTAGCACCAGGAGAGCATCAGGATTTGATTTAGGTCAAGTGAGGTGGGGTTTATACAAAAATGTAAAAAAATTAAAATAAAAAAGTCAATTCAAAAACACAAAAAGCTCATGTCCATCATATCCATTCTGTACATTTTTAAAGTGTACTTCAAGGAGGGTGATGGTGCCGACCCCTGATTAGGTGAAAGTAAAAGTATGGGTAAATTAAGGTTATAGATTAACAGGTGGTGTTAAAGGTACAAGTAAATAGGTCATGTTCAGCGGAATAAGTTATGACTCAGTTAAGGTTATGTGTAGATATATTTCCCACTGTGTGAAGACATATACTATGGTACAGCAAGCCATAGAAACCAGCTGTGTCAGGGTGTGAATTGGGTTGGAGGGAAATGATGTCTTTGTTGTTCACCACCTGTCAAAATAAGGAACAATGCCCTGTGGTAGTCTGGCTCTGAGCCAATTTCAGGGCATGACAGTTGAAAGGATTTTTTAAAATACAGTCTGCTTTAACTTTTATTTTTCATGTTGCAGATCATGCTTGCTCATACTTATTTTTCTGTATCCAATCACACTAAAAACATCTAGAAGATGATATTATTACATTTACCTTGGAAAGTCTGGAAACACGTCTGATGTCCTCATAACAACATGCACAAATCTGCCATTGCAAATCATGAACTGAAGAAATTCACCATGATAAAACTAGGCAAAATAATTTACAGCTTTCAAAAATTCTCAGTCAGCCATATAATTCCAATATAAAGTGAATCTGTGGACTTTAAGTTCATAATTTTGCATGGCGCAAAGGTGAAATACTGTTTCTGGACAGATTTATTTTTATTTTTTTTTGTTTTGCTTTGTCAATCTGCCCATCTCATCTAAGATGGCTGACGATAAGCATAACCGATATGCAAATTTAACTTGCTTGTGCAGAAAAACTAGTCGGCACATCAATTCATGTTGTGTGTCAGATAACAAGCCCTGACAATATTCAATAACTGTGAAATACAACTCCAGAATAAACATTTTAACCGTCCGGAACCCTGTCATAACATCAAGATTTGGAACATGCCTCTTTTAAATCCAACCTTGCTCAATCTTAGATTAAAAAAATTTGATGGTTTCTCTGATGCCTGTGAAAAGAGCATACTGCACCCTAGTGGATTTCATAGGGAAATCTTAAAAGAGAGTCCCAACCGACTCTCCTGTTGTTGGGAAATGTGAAATTTCAACATACACCCGTCCAAGGCTTGAATAAACAGATTGTGATTGTACTAGCTTGTGTGTGTACTGCCAGGACATTATTTGAAATATTATGGTTTAAATAGCTAATGGTTTAATTAATAAATTGTCAGGGTGGTGCAAGGCGCTTGTCTAACATTTTAATGACTGAACTTTTCACATAATGTTGATCATGCGCAATCAAATTAAGTGCGAAAAGACCTGTGAATGTGCTTTGTGCAATTTTACGTACACATTTCAGATGGGAGGATAATTGAAACTGCAAAAACACTGACAATCAAGTCAGTCTCTTCCCCGTTTTCCTCCTCAGAATTCCCAGGGGCTGTTATAGGTCCGACCCATCTGTCGTCTTTCATTTGTTCATTCGAATTTGGGAGAGAAGGACCAGGATGTGTACCCTCTGAAATGTGTGAATTCAGCTAAGTGTTCTTCAGTCTGCAAGCTAAGCCACCTGAGCTTCAGTGCCGGAGTGCTACACAGCCGGACCAATGTCGCAGGTAGATCGCTGGCATCTGACCAACCAGGGGAGTCCCTCGGGTGTAATAAGGCTCCTCCCTCTCTGAGCGACGCTGTTGACAATTCCATGCTTTGGCCAGCTCCGGTGTTCGGTCTAGACTGTAGGACACATCTCCGCACTCTCAACTGTGTACCATAGTTGGATGTGCCTCCCAGGAGCTCTACATGCAGGAATATCTTTGAGAAGTGTCGTAAGATGCAATCGATGCTTGCACAGGCAAACACTATATCATACAGAACACATGGAGACTGGTACGTCGTGATGTCACAGTAAAAATGTTTTATTGTGGGAGGGGACACAGAATGACTCTGAGCATGTTAAAATGAGGATAGGAGAAACCATGTCTGTAGGATTGATCAGACTGGCATCATACATAGACTGACAAGAAGAAACAGCCACAGAAAGGCTTCCAGCATCTTATACAGTGACATCCAGCTTATAGGTGAACAGCCTTTGATTCAATCCATATCATTGCTTTAGACCTGACCTGTGAAGCACTTGCATTAGGAGCAGATACTCACTAGGGTGGCACTGGCAGTGGCTTAGGCTCCTCTCAAATGAATTCTCACTAGTCTATAGGTAAATGGCAATAGATGGGCTCAATGGCCTGTTCTCATCTTTATGTTCTTATGAATCAAATGGAGTGAAAAGCAGAGAACTTTAAATGGGGACTCCAATCTGCTGATCAGTGCCTCAAAAGAATTTGAATCACAAAAAGGGAAGGTTGCATTTCCCTGTATGTCAGGGGGTAGCAATAGTGAAACTGACATTCAGACATTAATTACAATTCTGCAGTAGGCTAACTGGTGAGGCAGCCACGTGCTGCAGATTTCCTCGCCGAATCCAATTGACCTGAAGTAGGCCTATGTGGTTACGCATTACTGCTTAAAATATGAATTCTTCTGATAAACCAGGTGGTATTCAGCTAGCATTATGTCTGTGGATTAACTTTGTCCAATTGGTAAAGCACTGTTAAGCCATTTATTTTTACTCTTGGAAATAGTAAATAGGATTTAGCATTGGAAATGAGTATAGCTGAATCTTTTTTGAAAGGGTGAAGTGAGCTAGCAAGCTAGCTCATTTGTATGACAAATGTCCTTGAAGTAACTGCATACTCAGCTAAACTACAGCAGCTAGCATTAGACTTGTTTGTCAGAAGATCACAGAATAGTAACTACAGTAGACTAGCTACTTCACTGGCTAAGCGTTTTTCAGATGCAATTCATTTTGTAAACAAAAAGTTACCAGTGGGGCCTTTTGATGAATCTGTGAGGGAGTGAAAATAGATTTGTTCTAGTCGTGACCATGAGGGGAACAGAACAGTCCTCACTCAGAGTCATCGATGACATCCGAGGACTCGGACACAACCTCTCCATCCTTGGTCTCAATCATCTTGACCACAATGCTTTTCTTGGTCTGGGTGATTGTATTGTAATCGTCACCATCGACGCCCCTGCCAATTCCGCCGCTAATGCTAACACCGCCGCCAGTCCCGCTGCTCATGCTAACACCGCCGCCAGTCCCGCTGCTCATGCTAACACCGCCGCCAGTCCCGCTGCTCCTGCTAACACCGCCGCCAGTCCCGCTGCTAAAGCTAACACCGCCGATGCCACTGCCAATGCCTCCCCCGTAGCCACCCCCATAGCCTCCCCCGTAGCCACTGCTGTAGCTGTTGAAGCTGGTCCTGGTGCTCTCCAAAGGGAAGGAGCTGTAATTTGCTGTAAGAGATTCACAGGAAGAGTCAGACAGAAAGATAATCAGAACATGGCAAGCTGTGAAGAGTTACAGTGTGGAAGCATGACTCACGGGTATAGCTCTGCTTGGAGATGCTGATGCTCTTGATGCCACTGGCCAACCTGTTAGAGAACAGTGAGGACAGAATTTAGTTGTCATGATTAGCAGACAGTAGCTTAAATAAAAGTGAATTATCCACCAGCCATTGAAACTTTGACAGTCTTATACTCTTGATATCAACCATTATAACAACAATAATAAAATGTTTTTCATTTAATAATTAATTTAGCCTTTATCTCCACTGAGATGGGCCATTGAGCCACCCAGTTATTCATAGATATCTTTTTCAAGGGGGACCTGGCAATAATAATAATAATAATAACAACAACAATAATAATAATGGATTACAACTGAAGTGCAAAAGAAGGATTTATTTAACTGACTAAACTGAGAGATGATGGCTAAATTGAGAATTTTGGCAGGATACAGACCAGTGTCACTCTTTGAAAAAAGTGTGAAATGCCACAGGTACTTTAATGACAGCAGAGTCAGGAGTGGACCATGGTTTGCGTCTCATTTGGGAGATCATATCTGTTATGCCATTCTGCCCCCTACTGGATCACTTAAACCATCAGAAACCTGTTTTTAAAACCAGGCCCAGCCCTACTTGGCAGCAACCCTAAGCAGGAGAAAGCTACAGGGAGAAGTTGACAATGCTCCAATTGTCCTGTGGATAAATAAAGTTGTATTGTATTGTATTTTACAGGGTGGAACGGCTGCAGGCGGGATAATCGGTGAGAGAGATGGGGCTCTTGGGAGTTGTAGTCCTGCTGAAGCTCACCTGTCCTCCTCTCCTTCCAGCAGCTTTCTGTAGGTAGCAATCTCTATGTCCAGGGCCAGTTTAACATTCATCAGGTCCTGGTACTCTCTAATCTGACGAGCCATGTCCTGCTTGGCCCTGAACAGGGCTTCCTCCAGGTCATTGATGCGGAGTTTGGCATCCCTCACCGCCATCTCACCACGCTCCTCCGCCTCGGCGATCTGGTTTTCCAGGTTGCCGCGCTGATTTGGGATTGAGACGAGACAACCACGTAAAACCCTGGTAAAGATACCACGGCCTGTACTGCACGTGAACCCCTGTGCTACACCATGCTCCGGCCTAGAGGTTAGGAAATGACCACGGTGGCTATCAAAACTATTTGTGAGAAAGTGTGTTTTATTTTACCTGTCCCTTGATGAGTTCGATCTCGGACTGGATCCTCGTAATCGCACGGTTGAGGTCACCGATCTCTCCCTTTGTGGATTTCAGGTCATCCCCATATCTGCTAGCAGAAGTCTGCATCTCCTCATACTGATTCAAAGAAAACACAGTAACAAATATTTTTCAGTATTCAGCATAGGATGACACACTGATGATACATTTTGTGTAATATATATGCGTGAACTGCCATAGCAACCAAGCTATCATTTGTCATGGATGCACAATTCTCTACAGTGGGTCTGATGCTTAGAAGAAAGCCGGGGTCAAAGTGGAGAACGTCACCTTGGTCTTGTACCAGGACTCGGCCTCGGCGCGGCTGCGGTTGGCGATGTCCTCGTACTGGCCGCGCACTTCGGCCACAATGGCGTCCATGTCCAGCTTGCGGCTGTTGTCCATCTCCACCACCACGGCGGTGTCCTTGATCTGTGCCTGCAGCTCGCGCAGCTCCTGAGGACACAGAATGAAGAACTGTTTCATCGCGAACGTGATAAAATGGCCTGTTGCATCTACCCATTTACAGACTGCAGGTGACCTAGCCTTCTGTGTGCAGGCCCTCAAGCTTTTGAAAGGGTGAAGTGAAATCATTGCCAGATGATATCAGAGCACAAACAAAGTCACCTTATAAGTCATTTTTAACTCCATCTTTTCAAACTTTCAGTACATGATAACTATCAATCACCTTGAATTATTTTAAGATTTATGCATAATTTTTATCAGTATTCTTTTTTTCCATACTTCCCTATATCTTATTTTACTACTTTAAACATCATGTAAGAAAAGATAAATAGAGTTTATTATATTAATGTCTACAGTGGGGTTTATCCCATTATCCTTCTAAGACCCAGCAATTGCTGTTTGTCCCCTGTAGGGGACACGAGTCTCTGGTATCAATCTCAAGGACCATATTCTACTGTTCTGAAACAGTAGGGAATTAAATGATATTTTTTTAAATATTTTCCCTGCAGTATGTTTTTGTCATCCAAGACACTTGGAAACTGAAATGTTAATTAATGTGCATTGTCCCTGTTAAATAAATAATTTAATTAAATTCAATTAAAATACTTAAACCTCTGGAGGTTAGCGCCTTCTGCAGCAAAAGTGCTTTTTTTGACTGTGGTGAATTTCTGTCTGTGTGGCCAGGCAAGGACACAGTCCCTGAAGTTTTGAGTGCTTTTAAAGGAGAAATGGTGATGAGGAGGACTTGTCGTCACTCTCCGGTACCTAACCTCCTCATAGATTGTCCTCAGGAAGTTCAGCTCATCTGAGAGGCCGTCCAGCTTGGCCTCCAGCTCCACTTTCAGCATGTAGGCCTCGTCCACATCCTGACGACAAAAGGAACACAGGTTATGTGCTTACGGTGCACGTAACGGAGTCCTGCTTCTTTTCAGTGATGCAGGCAGAGTGCAAGAGGGGATAAATAAAGGGCAAACAGGCCGTGCAGAAGGAAATCAGGGCTGCTGACCTTTTTGATGACCACAAAGTCATTTTCACATTCTGTGCGCTTGTTGATCTCATCTTCATACCTGAGGGGAAGGAGGAAGGTACAGGTCAGCCACCAAATTCAGTCTTATGGAAAAAGAGCTGTTCTTCCAGTTATAGTCAAAGTTCCAGACAATTTCCTTTTCTGTAACTAATTCCACCATGACATTGTGGGGCTATTTGACTACTTGCAAGCATTTTCATCAATGGTGAAATTTAAATGAAACAATTAAAATTAAACAAAATTTGTGTGCCTTTTTTCTATGTCCAGCCATTTAGAAAAATGGCCTGTGAAGACTCATGTCATCAAAGACAAGAAAGGTGATAAATCTATTCAGTCAATATTTTGAGGTCAGTTGCAACTGTTTTTAATCTGATCTGTATTTGTGAGTATATTCCTCAGTAGGTTCCACTTTATTTTTTAACTAGAGAAGCTTATTTAATTTTCCATTTTTTTACCTCCATATCAGGTAAATATTATCGGCGTGTACGTTGCAAATCAGTGGAGACCATTTTTCATACAAGTGTGAGATTCACATGTCGAAGAAAATAAACTTTAAAAAATAAAAAATGAATTTTTTGTACTAAATAATTCTTATTCTTAACCAAATCTTTATTCTTTATTTTGTTCCTGTATTTTGTATTCCTGAATGGCCTGGTCAACAAGCACGGCTTTGTCTTTCTGCTTACCGTAGGTGCATTATGCAACTTTCACTCTAGAGGGCGATCATTTATCATGCAATGCTGTGTCAGGGGCGTGGTATTGGTTCCTTTTTTCACTCCAGGCATAAAGCCACCTGTAAAGCCTTGTAAATCATGTAACCTGTAGCTTGTAAATGAGCTATTGTCATACTCCTGTATTATGAGTGCTAATAAATTTAAGTGTCTCCCTTCAGGCCTTGACAATTTTCTTTTTTAAGATCAGAAGTCTCCGAAACTCATGTCTTTAAAGGATAAATCCGTGTAAGTTTTATTGCTGTCTTCCTGGCGTGATGATTTCTTACACATAAATTAAAATACTAGTATCCGCAAATTCTTTTACTCAGGTAGCTTCAGTCAATCTTCATTCAATGTTGGCACAATAATGCAGAAACAGTGACTGCACTCGTGAAAAACTTCTATATTTAGCTTTTGGGAAGTTTGGGTATATAAAAGTTTACTAGGTCTATTTGATGCAATGATGCTCTCTTCAAGTGATCATCACTGAAGAAGTGTAACATGTTCCACCATGTTAAACTAAAAATGTGAACAGAAAATGACTCACTTATTCTTGAAGTCCTCTACGAGTCCCTGCATGTTGTAGAGGTCAGACTCCAGTCTTGTCTTGTCGTTGGCCAAGCTGTCCAGTTGTCTGCGCAGGTTGGTGATGTAGGCCTCGAACATGGCGTCGATGTTGGAGCGGGTGGTGGTCTGGCCCTGGAGGAGGCTCCACTTGGTCTCCAGCATTTTGTTCTGCTGCTCCAGGTATCGCACCTGTGGTGGAGATATGGCAGAGGGGCAGTAGTGGCATTAGGCTTTGTGTCAGTTATTATGGGTCAATGGCCTAGCATGTTTACACTTAGAACACATGTCTATACGTAGCTGTGACCTCAAACTACTATTCATTTAGAGTGAAATCAGGACCATATGAAACACCCATATACCTTTATATTTATATATTTAACTCAACTATTCATGCACAATCTGCTGGGAAGTTGCAAACTCTCAGGAAGTTACAAACCATTGCATTTTTGCCAGCTAATATTTCCATAGAGTACAATTTTTCAAAGGGCGGAAGTTGCAGTCCAGTCAAACAGGATGCAAAAAGGGACAACCGAGACTGTTTAGAGGAAGCTAGTGAATGGAATAATGAAATTACATTTTCCAGAGATACTGTTGTGCAAATATGGAAATCTAAAAAAGTTGATTAACTCATCCAAAATATTTATTTGGAAAAGCTTAGAAACTTTTGGACCACTGCAAAACTGTTTTCACGTTCCTGTGGGATAACCAGGGGGCGGGGTGGCAGGGAGGGGAACAATGAGCCCTTGATTCTTCTCTCGGAAAGTAAACTGAGTCGCAGACCCTCAATCATGAGAAACATTATGTAACTGACTCACAGTGTGTCAACTCTAACATCCCTCTGCCAACCTCTTTAAACATTAACCAGTGTGACGCATATTTCCCAGCTGAAAATCGGGAAAGCACAGTAGAAGGCTGTAGTTTTATAGCCGTCCTCTGATTATAGGAGAGAGAAAATAGGGGTGTGCCGTCGCAAGAATTCATTGGCATTTGGTAGCGTGGCAGCCGTTTTCTGGATTTAACAGGTGCAATGCAAATAGATAGTAACTGAATGATATTTGTTCTGCTTGCTTAGTGATATAGGAGATGGACAGGTTAATGGAATGAAGTCCATTTGGGAAAGATTAAGCCAGGCTTTTAAAAAATTTCAGAACCCCAGATAGGCAGAAGGCCAGGCATATGAAGAGGAGGACTGACCTTATCGATGAAGGAGGCAAATCTGTTGTTGAGGCTCTTGATTTGCTCCTTCTCTTCAGTGCGGACCACTTGGATGGAGGGGTCAATCTCCAGGTTGAGGGGGGCAAGTAGGCTCTTGTTTATGGTGACAGCAGTGATGGGGGCAACATGACCAAAACCCATGCCCATGCCCATGCCCATGCCCGCTCCGGCACCTGCCCCCATGCCCATGCCCATGCCCATCCCCGTGCCCGCTCCGGCACCTGCCCCCATGCCCAGCCCCATGCCACCTCCATAGGCCGCAGAGCTGGAAATGTATCCACCGCCAGTCCTGAAACCAGCCCCCACGCCTCTGCTGGCGCCCCCGAAGGAGCTGGTGCCGCCATGGCGCCCGGAGCCGGCGTAGGACAGGCTGCTGAAGCTGCGGGGGGCCGTCCCGGACGACACCACCGAGTAGCTGGTGGTCTTCTTGCTTCTCATAGACATCTTGGGCTACACAGAGCTGGGCTGCAAAGTGGGGGAGTACGAGAGTCAGGGAGGCCGGTGTTCTGTATCAGAGGGACTCAACACAGACTGAGCGTTAGCCTCCCTCCCACATTTATGAACCTCCCGGGCCAAGGAGGAGCCAGTGTTGTGCTGGTTAGTCAGGATTGGCTGGGAGGAACAGTGGGCAGGACAGAGCTGTGGAACACTCCCGTGCTGAAAGGCTGAGAGGCACCTGGTGATATAATCTCCGACCTTTCAGAAATCTCTCCTTGATTTTTTTTCCTCATGAGGATCTGTTTTTTCCCTGCAGGCCAGCTTTTTAAAATAGTTTTTCGGCCATATGAATTTTATGAGCATAAAAATGAATTTTTTTTTCCTCCAGTCAGTTGAGCATCTATTCTTGTTTAATGAAAATGCTTAGTTTGTATTGCGAATATTTTATGGTTCCAGACGGCCATATTGACACACACACACACACACACACACATGCGAATTATAAAATACAATAACCAACACAATGTTAGAAAGCACAAACGATTTTACAAGACAATAATTTAAACAAAAAAGGAAAAGGTAAAGTATATGCATGTATGTAAAACATGAGCTGTTAATCTGCAATAATTCATTTTATCTGCAATTCATGTATGTGCAACTGCATTGTATAAGATGCAGTACATTGTCAGTGATAATACACTTAGATTTGCAGCAATCACGTGAAGGAAGTTCCACATTTTCTGACCAATAAGAACTAGAACTGTTTTTTTTAACTATAGATGCTTATATGTGTTCATTTAAATGTAAGCCATTTAGTTTAAAGCATCTACAAGTACCAGAACAGTGTAGACAGCAACACTATAGATATTTAGTGCATTTATAAGAGCCTGTTATATTGTACTGAACTGCATGCACTGGAAAATGGTGCTTAGGGATATCTCCTCTTGGGGAACTTTGGGGTGTGTTTCCTACACACTCCTTATCAGGCAGTCAGGCAGTCACCCCTCCCCAACATTCTGCCTCCTCGGCTGCATTTTCTGTCTGTGAGTCATCTCTCAGACCGAGCTTTCCATCCGTCCCCCCTCCCAACGAGACCACCGGCTTTTGTTACAGTACATGTTGGAAATGGTGATTAACCTTTATTACTTTACTGACTTTTCCCCAGCTTGTTTTGTGGAAGTGCTTTGGGGGCTTCATAACCATATTTCCTGTGGGAAAGATTTAGGTTGCCAAAGGGATTTCTGACTGTTCTGAGAAATCTGAGTTTGTAACCAGTTGAACAAAATTTGTGTTTGAGACATGGAAGAGTCACACAGAAAGTTATGCATCACATTTAGAAAAACAAATCAACTAGGGGAACATTTTGCGTGTGTGTGTGTGTGTGTGTGTGTGTGTGTGTGTGTGTGTGTGTGTGAGAGAGAGAGAAAGAGAAAGAGAGAGAGAGAGGAGGAGGGGGGAAAAAGTCCAAATCTTCTCACCTTTTTTAAAATTAGGTCTAAATGAAAACATTCTTGCTGAAGAGCACTGTGGTTTTTAGTGATTTTTTACTTTGTGTGGGTGTACAATACATTTTGAGTTAAAATGTTATGTATACATTTTGAGTTAATGTATGGTTAATTCCTTCACGAGACAGAGCACAGACACAGAGACCCTTTGTGTTTGCAGCGTTATGATACATACACCTGACACCTGAGAGCAACATGCAGCATAATGAACAAAATACGTTTTGAAGAAAAAGTATGAAATGTGGCCAGTTCACGCTCCTCACAGCTGCACTGCAAGGAGCGTCATTCAGAAGGTTTATTACGTGCCCTAGAAATGATGTTAGTGGATCACATAAAAGTGCATTTATACAGTCCAGTAGAATAAAACTGAATAAAGTTCATGGAGCAGAGTTACAACTGCAAAACTTAGGCAGTAGATTTTGAGAGACATTTGACCTCGTGTTCTGAGGAAGCAAGTATGGCATATTTATTTCATTATTTACTTACAATTTGACATCAAAGTAATTAATAGAAAAAAGTCAAACGTAAGTAAAAGTAAGTAATAAAATAAACTATTACTGTACGGGGAACATGTAGCCTTGGCTACAATGCTCTAACCCCCTGTGGGGTTTTGCAACCACACTGTATTTCTCGCTCAATCTTGAGTGAGACGTCTCTAATAGTTATTAAACGCATCATTCTTCAGTTATCTGCAGATCGAAGAACAAACACAACTCTGCTCTTTAAAATGAGCTGTTGCTGCTCTCCTACCTCATTCAGACATTTCCCATTAACTGACCCATTGAACTCATGGTAGTCTACTATTGGTGTGCAGAACTTATTGGTTTAACATCCGAAATGTTTAAGAAAGAGAAGCTAATCTTTGACAGATATTGTGCATGCTGGCATCTCAGGGGAGAGGAATTTGCAGAAGGATTGTGATTGATACTATGCAGTGGAGGTGTGTACAAAAGGACCCCTGTACCTTGGACACTGTGGGCGTGTTACTGAAACATGCTACTACACGTTGTCTAAGTCCTGTGGCTGTAAATGTGTATCTGTTTGTGTATGTCCACTTGTATATGTATATTTGAGAACTTATAGATTATAGATTAATGCTTTATGTTTGTGGGGATAGAGGTGTGTGTGTGTGTGTGGGGGGGGGGGGGGGGGGGGGGGGTTGTTTTATACAGCACTCGTTTTGCAAACATCCCAAATTTAATTTAAATTTGCATAGAAATTATTAAAATGATAGTCATCAATTTTGAAAGAAACACCTAATTTTAACACCTTTTTAACTTCAATTAGTAAATAGACTGAAATGGGCCGATTTCAGCCCACACCACAACTTCCAACCAATGAAGTGCTTGCATGACAGCTGCTCCCCCTTGAAAATGTCTTATTCGAGTAGCCAATCCAAATGCCTACAATGTCAGTTACAATGCCAATGCTTCAGAGGTGGGGTGTGGTCATCTCCAAATACCAGTTCAATACCAGGAAAAATATGGTAAGCCCTATCAGATCCTACCCTGACTCTGAAGATTTTAGTGAATACTAACAATGGCGTACCTCACCCCAGCCTTCAGCGTCAGAGTAAAAATGTTATTAATAACACTAATTGTTTTCCCAGTGAGAAAAAATGTTGTTTTACAGTGTAGAATTTGAACGTGACCACAAACACCCCATCTCATCTACTCCACCTAGCGGTCTGGCTCCCCCTGCCAAAACATGCAATATGGCTAAAATTATCCTGGCCACACTTCATCTTAAGACCAACACGCCCAGTTCACTTGCTATGGGCGCAAGTTCACTTCCTATTTAAACAACGTGAGCGGTGGACGTTAAAAGGACCCTTGCGCTGGTCTGAAACTTGCAAAGACACTTGCGTTTGGGTTACCGCCGCTTAGCGCCAGGTGTAACATAGGGCCCCAAGATTTAAGCGAAGCCTTAACATTAAAGGCTGGGAAAACATGGATGCCTATCTTGCTAAATGGGAGCAAAAAGCCATGTTGCATTTGTTCCAGTCAGTTTCACCTCCTGTTTGTTTATACTGAAGGTGAATCAATGATAAATGTGGTATTCTCTTATTGTTGCAGTTTAGAGTAAGATTTTACACTGGGTAGAGTTTTTCTCATATCTCCAAACAGCCCATCACCCACCATAACACACCATTCAGAATGCATTTGGTGACACATGGAGGTGTTCTAGAAGAAATAGCAATCACAATCCTTAGTACTTTACAGGCAGGGTGCGACAAACGAAGGGGAAAAATGGAACGCATTGCATTAATGATAGTATGTATGTGATAGTATGTATGTGACAGACCCTCAGGCTTTCTGGACCCGGCCCTGTATGTGACAGAGCCTGAGGCTTTCTGGACCCGGCCCTGTATGTGACAGACCCTCAGGCTTTCTGGAACCGGCCTTGTATGTGACAGACCCTGAGGCTTTCTGGAACCGGCCTTGTATGTGACAGACCCTCAGGCTTTCTGGACCCGGCCCTGTATGTGACAGACCCTCAGTCTTTCTGGACCCGGCCCTGTATGTGACAGACCCTCAGTCTTTCTGGACCCGGCCCTGTATGTGACAGACCCTCAGTCTTTCTGGACCCGGCCCTGTATGTGACAGACCCTCAGGCTTTCTGGAAGAAGATTTTGTGGTCTGTGGAGAAGTTGAGCTCTTTGGCCTGAGCGCAAATCTAGTGGTGACAGCACCATGCTATGGAGTTCCTTTTCAGCGGGAGGGACTAGGAAGTTTGGTGTCATCAAGGGCAAATGGATGGAGTCAAATAAAGGAAAATCCTTGAGAAGAACCTGTTTCAGGCTCCAAGAGATGTAGATGTGTGTTTAGGGCAAAGATGAATGTTCCAACAGAACAATGACCCAAAGCACATGGCAAAAAAACTAAGGAATTGCTTAAAAACAAGAAGGTCAGTGAAAATCTGGGTATGACCAGAAAATTGTAATCTCCTTTATCACTTTGCATGTAGGAATGGGCAAATTTACATGTGATAAATTGACATTGACAATATTAAAGTTTATTTGGGGGAAATAATCGAATATTAAACAAGTTCCATGCAAATTTATTTGTTTCTTCTTTAAAACTAGTTTTAAACAGGGTTACCAGCTTTCTGAAGCTAGATGTAAGATCACAAGAAGTAAGGAAGACAAAAGGGTCAAACTTCAGAATATTTCACAACATGTTGCAATTTCCAAAAATGTGAGCCCATAAAAATGCAAGTCATAACATGAATATATTGTCATTTTTGCGATGGATCTGTCTACAGAGTGACCCATTTTGCCACCAGATGAACATTGTGCAATTTGGGTGAACTGCCACTTTATGTTCGATCCAATTAAATTATCCTTTGAGGTACATCAGAAAATGACACTGAATTCCAAATATAACGTGTCATATATGAAGCAGGTGCATGCTTTTTTAGACATGGAATACAGCAAAGCTATTTTGCATGCAGTTTTGAATCAAATGTGATCTGCAAAATTGGTAAGGTTTGCCATGGAAGTGCCTCTTCAGAAAATGAGCCTGGTTGTGTTATGGTTTGAACACTGGATTGGACCCAAACGCAAGACTCAGAGGCAAACTCGTAGAAAACTCCACCAAGGAGTATATTTATTAGCAAGACTACCCACACATAGCAGCAGACAGGCTAAAGCAAAGTCCAGGGACAGGCAGGGGTCAGAACCGGGGAATCCGTCAGAGCAGGGGATCAGGAGGGCGATGGGCAGGAGCAGGGCTTGGACAAGGAAGATAAGGCAGGCAGGAGAACAGGAGCTGGGCTGGACAGGAACGGGCTGGACAAGCAGGAGAATACAAACTGGACAGGTACACAGGACTGAACACAGGGTCGAGGAGCAGGTCGCGAACAGGCAGGAAACAACAAAAACGCTGGAAAGTAATATGACAAGCGCGGGGCACAAGACGATCTGGCACAGAACAAAGAAACTGGGGAGACTATATGCCAGATTACTGAGGAAACAACGAGGAACAGGTGAGAAGAGAACACATGAGACGTGCGGGGAAGTGGAGAAATAAAATGGAGGGAGAGAGGGAAAACAGGGAACGGAATGCACATAGAAACGGAAAACCAGAAAATCGGGCCAGAAGCACGGGATGTGACAGGTTGTAGAATTTCTCTCATCTTCTTGAGAAAATAAAGCTTTTAAAAATAAATGACACCCGGGTTTTTAAGGCCACATGAATCACTGACCAAGTTTACACACTTACAAATAACATACAAATAAATAGAATCTTCCCTGAATACTGCAGATTATATGCAGAAGATAATACCATTAACACTAGCTCCATTGAATGGAGGGTTGTCTTTTTCGTGTTATTCACCTGCATGTAAAGGTCACCATTACATCTGGTTCAATGGAGGGGAAAACACTGGTTGGCACTGGCTTGAATAAGAAATATGTGCAAACTGATTAGATTAGTTACAGCACCGCTCGGCAGCCTTTTCTGCATTTTGTTTTAATGGTGACCTAAAACATAACGTCTGTAATCAGAATTAAAAATGGCATTATGATAGACTACATACCAGAAATACAAAACAACTGCTAAAAATATGCCATGTGTTTTGCTACAACAGAATATGGGATCCATCTATAAAAGGAAGACAAGAGGCCAAAGAAAGCTACGCCCTCAAGAAATAAGGCCAAGCCTTCAAGAAAGAGGCCATAAACACCAACGTTAGCTTGAAAAGTGGCCAACCTGATGACACTGGTTTTAACCCACCCCCTCACTTTCCTCAACAGGTACTTCACAGTAAGATGATTGAAGCCAGGGAATATTATTCCTGACTCACTAATAGGCTGATTTCTGGCAGTTGTGTCCAAGTTCAGCCATCCATATATAGTAAGGGGCAGAGCCACCAGTAGAGAGAACATAACAGCCGTCAATCACATTCCCCATTTCATAGCCAAGGTGATAAAAACAGAGCTGTTACCCAAGGTGCTCTCTGAATATACAGTTGAAGTTGGAAGTTTACATACACTTAGGTTGAAGTCATTAAAACTAATTTTTAACCACTCCAAAGATTTCATGTTAGCAAACTATAGTGTTGGCAAGTCAGTTAGGACATCTACTCTGTGCATGACACAAGTAATTTTTCCAACAATTGTTTACAGACAGATTATTTCACTTTTTATTCACTATATCACAATTCCAGTGGGTCAGAAGTTTACATACACTAAGTTGACTGTGCCTTTAAACAGCTTGGAAAATTCCAAAAAATGATGTCATGGCTTTAGAAACTTCTGATAGGCTAATTGACATTATTTGAGTCAATTGGAGGTGTACCTGTGGATGTATTTTAAGGCCTACCTTCAAACTCTTTGCTTGACATCATGGGAAAATCAAAAGAAATCAGCCAAGACCTCAGAAAGAAAATTGTGGACCTCCACAAGTCTGCTTCATCCTTGGGAGCAATTTCCAAATGCCTGAAAGTACCACGCTCGTTTGTACAAACAATAGTACGCAAGTCTAAGCACCATGGGACCACGCAGCCGTCATACCGCTCAGGAAGGAGAAACGTTCTGTCTCCTAGAGATGAACGTGCTTTGGTGCGAAAAGTGCAAATCAATCCCAGAACAACAGCAAAGGACCTTGTGAAGATTCTGGAGGGAACAGGTACAAAAGTATCTATATCCACAGTAAAACGAGTCCTATATCGACATAACCTGAAAGGCTGCTCAGCAAGGAAGGAGCCACTACTCCAAACCCGCCATAAAAAAGCCAGACTACAGTTTGCAACTGCACATGGGGACAAAGATCTTACTTTTTGGAGAAATGTCCTCTGGTCTGATGAAACAAAAATGGAACTGTTTGGCCATAATGACCATCGTTATGTTTGGAGAAAAAAGGGTGAGGCTCGCAAGCCGAAGATCACCATCCCAAACGTGAAGCACGGGGGGTGGCAGCATCATGTTGTGGGGGTGCTTTGCTGCAGGAGGGACTGGCACACTTCAGAAAATAGATGGCATCATGAGGAAGGAAAATTATGTGGATATATTGAAGCAACATCTCAAGACATCAGCCAGGAAGTTAAAGCTTGGTCGTAAATGGCTCTTCCAAATGGACAATGACCCAAAGCATACTTCCAAAGTTGTGGCAAAATGGCTTAAGGACAACAAAGTCAAGGTATTGGAGTGGCCATCACAAAGTCCTGACCTCAGTCCAATCGAAAATTTGTGGGCAGAACTGAAAAAGCGTGTACGAGCAAGGAGGCCAACAAACCTGACTCAGTTACACCAGTTCTGTCAGGAGGAATGGACCAAAATTCCAGCAACTTATTGTGAGAAGCTTGTGGAAGGCTACCCAAAACGTTTGACCGAAGTTAAACAATTTAAAGGGAATGCTACCAAATACTAACAGAGTGTATGTAAACTTCTGACCCACTGGAAATGTGATGAAAGAAATAAAAGCTGAAATAAATCATTCTCTCTACTATTATTCCGACATTTCACATTCATAAAATAAAGTAACTGCGATAACTAACTGCCTAACTGACCTAAGACAGGGAATGTTTACAAGGATTAAATGTCAGGAATTGTGAAAAACTGAGTTTAAATAGATTTGGCTAAGGTGTATGTAAACTTTCAACTTCAACTGTAAGTGGTAACTTCTTTGTTCTATTTCTTTAATATGTATGTTTTTTTTTTCAAACTAAAGGCAGCAACCTTCTACGGAAACCCTGAAAGGCAAGGTGAAATTTTTTTTTTTACATACGAGATAATAAGTCGTATGTACGAGATAATATCTCCTACGTATGAGATATTATCAAAAATTTGTTCAGCATTAAGGGAGTTATAGACCTAGCATATTTTCTCAGTGGAAGTCTGCAACTGTCAATACACTACCAAAATACGCTGATCTTTATGTGACTTATATATGTATTATATTAGTCTATATGTATAAAACTACGCATAAGTGAGCAGTATTTAGTTTTTTATATTTATGGACTGAGCAACCAATGATCATAGCTGAACATGCCCCTTTCATGCCAACTTGAAATGTATAGGTCTACTCCTTGAAATTATAGGCCTATGCCTTGAAATAAATATGAGTGGAAATAAATACCCATTGAAATAAATAAAAGAGACGTAAAATAATTAATATTTATTGTGACACATGCCAATAAAAGCTTGTTTAGCCTGATCTTCCGAGAAAAAGGTTTAAAATTTTGAGGTTATATGATTAGGCTACAAAATGGGCATTTGAAGACTAAATAACCATTGTTTTTTTCTGTTACCCATTGAACATTTTTGCTGTTGAAAAGTCAGCGAAAATGCCATGTAGTGTTCAGGTGAATGCTAATAAGGGTTAGCGTCCGTTTAGGTCAAAACGTCTCTCAACATAGATTTCCCCACCCTGATGTCTAGATTCCAGCTAATTTATGTTGGTTTCATGAGTTTGTTTTAGGCTATGGCAATCCTGCTCCAATGCCAGTGCTAAGTCATTGGCTACGTACGACTTAACGGCGGAGGCCCTGAAAGGCAAGGTAAAAAAAAAAAGTGATCTCGTACGTACGAGATAGTAAGTCGTAAGTATGAGATTAAAAAAATGTTTTCACCTTGCCTTTCAGGGCTTCCGTAACCTTCATCCCTGAAATACCCTATTTTCTTACTGCAAAAAATGTCTGTGTTAACAAGTGTTTTAGTCTTGTAATCTTGACGATCTTAGTGCTTGGTCTAAACGCATGGCACAAGTGCATTTAAGGCGTGACCAAGTCCACTTTTGTTAGTTAGATGGCGTGTTTTTTTGAGCGTTAGTACGGTGCAACGTGTAAATGGGCTGAACTTAGTCTCTTCATTAATTATAGGTGTGTATGGGCATAACATGCAATAAATCAATCAAAAATGTCATATCCCATTCCCTTTAAAAGCCTGCTTTTCCACCTTGGCGGATTGATTATATGATGGCAAAACAGAGATGCTCATGCTTGTGTAGTTAACGCGTGCGAGCAAGGAATAGGCTATATGGATCAATAGTATGATCAATATTATTCGGACTAACCATTATGAAGCTTTTTGAAAAAACACAATAATAATCTTTAACATTAGGGTTTAATACCGGCACGAGTTCCCGGTAATTCCGACAGTGCTCTGTTATTTTAAATATGAATCCCTTTTTCCACAATGTGTTCTTGATATCTTGTATGCATGCTTGTGTGCACCCCTGTGTGTAACAAACAGGAGGGTGCATGCGCGTTGTGCACATGCCTCTGTAGATGCACTTATATTGCGCTGTTAAAATAACATATAAAATACTGCGACATGACTTTAGACCAGGTTTGTGGTGGTTTTAGCACAAGCGCTTTCTGCTGGCTCAAGATAGCAATACGCCACACCTCATCTTAAGACCCGCCCAGTTGACTTGCTATGGGTGCAAGATTACTCGGTAGTTAAACGACGTGAGCGCTGGGCGCTATAATGACACCTGCGCAGGGTGTAAGATGGCAAAGACACTTGCGTTTGGGTTAGCTCTGCTTAGAGCCGGGTGTAAGATAGGGCCCAAAATCTTTTTTTTTTTTCTAAAGTGGAAAATATTATCTTGTTTTAAGTTACTTTTTGCCTTGATAAGTGAAATTATCTTACACCACTGGCAAATTTTGAGATGAGTAAAACTATCTCACCCCACTGGCAAGATAGTTTGTCTTATTTGTATATTGGTTTTCGCAGTGTAAAAAACAGATCAAGAATGTTATTAGAAAGAGTTGGAATAAAGTAAACAGTGTAATAATTCAGAATATGTGAATAATTTGTATGGGACTCTCACAACCTCAGAGGGTGGAGCGACTAATATCTTGCACAAATAGAACCATTTGGCAAATAGAAATAAATGAGGAAACTCTGAAGTCTCTGTGAAATACCTGAGCGAGTAGCCTAGGCCAGTCTTTACACAGTCATGCCTGAGTATAACGTGTGCTTTTGCATCCTTTAGTCAGAGGCCAGAGAGGGGCAGAACACCAGGCCCTTTTGTCCTGGCCTTTTGGAGCAGTGAGATCCAGGGAGTTTGGGTTTGTCTGAAAAGCCTGTGTAGGTATGACCAATGGGGAAAGGAATGCAGGGGAGGGGTGGTCTGGATGGGTTGGGGGGGGCGGGGGGTAGGGGGGGGGGGGTGCAGAGAGCAATGGATTACAGTGGAGAAGAAGCAGGCCCAAAGACGGAGAAGAGTCAATTATGAAATTTACAGGATGTACGTCCACGAATGGAGGCTTTGGTTGAATGTTTAGTTTCATCTGTTCCTCTCTGCTGGGCTTCCCACTACTGTGCGGTAACAGTGTGAGTCCGTCGTTAACATACAGTGAAAGAATGACCGCCCAATGTTTATTTTTTCAAAAATAATGTTTTCTGTTTGTGCAGGCCTTCAATGCCATGGCTTGCTATTGTAAAGGTGTTCTTGCAACCGGAAGACATGCTGCAATGCTGCAGCAGGTGTTGTGCTAATTAATATTTAGAAAATTGAGAGACTGGATCAAGGGGTTAAAGGGGAAATCCTAATAGGACGCAAATTTGAGTGCTAATTAGACAGACAGAATGACTTAATTAATCAGACATTCAAGTCAATATCTGTGTCCATGTGTGCCTGTGTCCTTGCGTGCGTGTGCGGATGTGAGCATGTGTGTGTGTGTGTGTGTGTGTGTGTGTGTGTGTGTGTTGAAAGTGCATGTGTGTGTGTGCATATCTGTGTGAGTGCACATGAGATGTAAATGTGAGAGTGAAAGCATGGGAGGAGCGGGAGGAGCAGGGAGGAGGGGGAGGAGGGGTGGGTAGGGGGATTTTTTTCTCAGCCGAAAGAATGCATTACATGTGTATGCACTTAACTATGTGCCATGTTCTTCTTTTTCAGAAAATATTTCAAACATTCAGCTTGTCGAAAGGCAGATGAGGGGTATTAGAGATAAAAGGTTTCAGGATCATTAAAAACTGTCAGAAAGAGCAATGGCAATGCAGAGAAATGCAGGTCTCTTCTGTTGATGAAACATCAGTCAATGCAGGCTACTGTGTAAGGTTCTAAGGTACTAAACAGAGAAGTTTGATAGTGTGAACAACCCCCTATCAGATAAAATTAACCAAGCGGGTCCCAAAAGACCTATACTAGTGGTCCCCAAGTCTGTCCCCTGGAGATCTTACCATCCTGTAGGTTTTGATTCCAACCCTAACAAAGCACACCTCATTGAAAAGCTAGAGATCTCGTTGAGCTGCTAATTAGTAGAATCAGGCCAAATTAGGGTTGAAATGAAACCCCTACAGGACGGTTGATCTCCAGAAACAGGGTTGGGGACCACTGACTCATACAATGAAATTATTATTTTTTTTTTTTTTTTGAAAACATAAGCAGTATGAATTTCATCAAATATTTAAAATCAGGGCATTTTTCCCCAGGGGAGAAAACCATCAGTGACATGAGTTTCTGTTTAAAAGTCATGATATGCGCTCTAACTGTCTTTCTGAAAGTCTAGTCCTCTTCTTCACTAATGACAGAGAGAAAGAAAGATAAGAGGAAAACAAAGCTGTCCAGACTTTACCTGCCTAGCACACCTGCTTCTACTGTGCCTGCACACCAGCCAACAACTAACTTACGCCCTCTACTGGCCCCATAGAGAGCCCATGAAAGATGCAGTGCTGTGTATTCCTAATACAGGTGATAATAAACATAACTCAGCAATGTGAATGTTACGAATAAAATAAACTGGGAAGTAAATAAAAAATGGCCCCCAATGTTCCATAGACCCCAGAGAGTGCTTTTACTCCAATAGACCAGTAGCGTGATAATGTAGCAGTAATCTGGAGATGGAACTCCAAAGTCCCGGGCTGGCCTCCCCCAAGAAACCAGTGGAGTGTCTGTTCTTTTGAGGACAGGCGAGCTCCGTTCACCTAAGCAAGCCATCATCACCATTAGCTAACAAGCTTTTTTTTCCTGCTAGCTTTGTGTTTGCCACAAATGTTTTACAAAAGATTACAGCCCTACAAGGTATCAGCGCCATTTTAGGCACTCCATTTCACTGCTCCAGTTTAGGCACACGTGGAGTGCACCTAAGACAAGGGTTGTGTCCGAATCAGAGCCCTATCTACTGCGCCCCGTCTCCTGCGTACAGTGCACTGTTTAGCATGCGATGAGCAGTACGTGAAAAATATCCGCCATACTATTTTTATTTTCCAACCATACTGTGGAAGTGTCGTAAGACGTCCCACCCTAGCGGGGCCATGTCACATGTTATTTTTGTTGTTATTGAACAAAAACGTCAGCGAAGCTGCGCCTCATATTTATGCAACCAAAACTTTTGTCTATGTAACATGTTCGCTGTCTCCCTCAGTGAGGAGGGAATGTGTGCGGCTTCTATGGTAGAACATGGGATAATAGCGACGCCGGATTGAATGAGTGAACGATTGATTGAATGATTGGAAGATTGAATGATTGAATGGTACTCATTGGGGAATTAGGTAATTGAAAGGAGGACGCTGGGGCTGGGTTCCCTGAGGGAATAAAATGAGCGCACCTGGGGTAAATGAGAGAGCTGACGGAAGGCGAGCCAGAGAGGGTGTTTGTAGTATGGAAGGGTGCTGATTCGGACACAGCCCCGAATACAAAAGCGTAGCAGGGCTTTACCCATGATGCAGCACAAATTCACAATTACAAAAAATAAAACTTAAAGAGGAGAAACAGGAAAATCTAAAACTTCTATTTAAAATACAACTACATTGTAACATGTTCTTATCAACATCTAGTGTCCTTACATAGCAGAATAAAAACACAGGACAGTAGGCATGCATACAGTGGCTGGTATTTAATCACTGAAATATTTTGGATATAAAGGCCAGGAGGGAAGATGCAGTTAAGAGATTTGCTTGGGTCATGTTTTGTGTTTTCTCTTCACATTCATTGTTTCGGTTTGTCCTTTCTGACCTTGTCTCAGCTCCTCGGCCTCTTTCTGGTCGTGTTTGTGTAAACAAAGCCACATTTTTTGCCCTTGCACAAAAGCGAGATATGCTCCAAGGCTATACTAACCCATTCAACTCCGGTTCCAAGGTTGAGTATATGCGCTTTAACAAGGAAGGGTGGCTTTTATGAAGAGAGCCGGAAGAAGGACTTGTGATTTCTTTGGACTGTGGCCAGGGTTTTTTTTTTTTTAATGTGCGCCAGGACTCTTAGGTCAGCTCTACTGGAGACAAAAGGTCACTGCTGCAAAGACAAAGAACAGCTGTACTCAAGCTGTCTTTCCCACAGATACACAAATATGCACATATGCATGATGATGCGTGTGCTCACACAGAGAGAAATGCGCACATGCATACATACAGGCACAGAAACACATCCAAACACATGAACATGTATGTAGACGTGTCATACATGTGCTGGCACTTCTTTCCTTGAGTGCTGTGGTCTCAGGCTGGTGCCACAGGAAACAGTTCCAACCATATATATATATATAAATATTTTTAGGAATAATCGGGTATTGCAGGTACATATAACTTCTGGTGGAATAACATTGCTTTACAAGCTGCCATTGTAGGTCATTAGAAACTTCTCTAAATATCTAAAATATCCTGTCACACTCAAACATACACAAAAACTGAAATATCACAAAACCCCAGAAAGTGAACTGTCCCTTTAAATATAAACCATGTAAACATAATGTTTTTAATGGTTTACAAAAATATTGCACTGGAAAGCATGTTCAGGCTGAATCCCATTCTCTGGACTCATGAATCTGTGCATTTTCATCAAGTTCATGAGTGTTTAAGGCTGATCCATTATGAAAACTGTTTTTGGCAAGTGCTCTTATGCTGACTTTTCGCACCCTCTACCCACCCTTTTTGCAAGTCTGCATCAATGTTCAAACGTTTCAAAAACACTATCCAGGTATTGTTGAGCAACATCAGTTAACCAAAACCTGAATACTTCACTTCACTTTATGCAGGACAAATGTATAACCCAAAAAAATGAGGCTTCCTGTGTTTTGGGGGATGACAGCCAAATTCAAATTCAAAGCCAAATTTAAAAGACAAATTTTATTGGAAGATTTTGGATATAATCCTGACAGGCTGGGTAGGACCAACAATCAATTTAAAATCTCTTGGCTATCTTATTTCCTTTTTCTGTTGCTTTTGGAGAGATGGAGGGTGGGGTTGCACAGGATCTAAAGTCCCCCTGCCTAGTGTGTGTACTGCATTTTGGCAAAGAGAGGACAGATTGCGTCTGAGGGATCATGCTCCTGGCATTGCTTCTGTGGATAATAACACAGATGAAATGAAAGGCTCTTAGCAGAGAGCGGCCATCTTCCCCCTTTTGCACTGTTCACTGTTGATGTGTGAACTTCACAAATCTGCCTGTTGTGCGGGGCGGGGCGTAGCGTATAAGACCAGGGGGATGGTGTCTGTGGGCGTGGTGGAATGCTCTCAGCAGTGAAACGCTGTGGGGTGGAGACCCCTCTCCCTTGTGCCTTGCTCTACCTCCCAGCCAGCCTCCCACATGGGCAATGACACCATTCCCCTCAGGGGTAAGGGGATGGGGAAAAGGGTGCAGCTGTGATATTGGATTAAAGATTTTTTTCCGGATTGGTGTCACATGACAGCTGGCTGGTTCCACATGTTACAGAGAGATGTTCCACACACATAGTAGTGGTTTTGCTGATGAATGTGTGTATGTGTGTGTGTGCGTATGTGTCTGTGTGTGTGCGCACATGTGCGTGTGTGTTCATCCATCTGAAGTGGAATCTCAGTGAACATATAATGGTAATGCAAAATGATAGCCATCATTGATACTGATTGTGCAAGACCTGTCCATAATGGAAGACATGTCACTGGTTCAATTTTAATTGAGTGGATAAATGTTAGTAATGGATAAATGTTAGTAATGGAGATAACTTATTTCAAAACCCTGCAAACTTCATGAAAATGCAAGATTACCTTCCCCTTTATCTTGCTGGAATGCAGAAGGCAGTATCAAATTACCAACAGGACAAAATGAGGGAGAGAGAGAGAGAGTGAGTGTGTGTGTGTGAGAGAGAGAGAGAGAGAGAGAGAGAGAGAGAGAGAGAGGGGGAGAGGGAGGGAGGGAGAGAGAGAGAGAGAGAGAGAGAGAGGGAGAGGGGGGAGAGGGAGAGAGAGAGAGAGAGAGAGAGAGGGAGAGGGAGAGGGAGAGAGAGAAAGAGAGAGAGAGAGAGACTGGGTATCACCCTTTGTGTGTTTCTGTTGGGAGTGTTCCAAATCACAATGGAATTGCAAGGTTCTTTCTCACATGTGCATTACAGAAATGTGTATAAGTTTTCATGGTCCCAGCAGGATTCTATTAACCTATTAAAGCAAAGTGGGTATGTCTTCTGAAACTCAATTACCATATTATTTTGTTCATAAATGGGTTTCATATGTGGTTAATAATCCCACAAAACACTAATCTTCTCACTTTTGAGAGCCAGGCTCATTGTCTTTTTACAGACCTATGGAACTGGTAAAATACGTATGCTGTTATCCCATCCTCCATTGTGAATACTTGAAAACTAAATGTTTTTTTGTTTTTTTTTACCATATCATGCTTTGAAATGATAATATCCACTATGCAAAATGATTTACATTCCTTGTTTTAAAAATGAGGAGAGCTTTCTAAAGGTCTCTTAGAAGCACCATATCACAGACCCAGATTTCCACTAAAACAAGACCAAAACATACCTTATTTGGATGAAAAGTTGGATGCAGTAAGACATATTTTGAATATTCAGATTCCAGCAATGGGGTCAGATGTTAAACTAAGAAAGAATGACATGAGCTCTAGATTTAGACTTCCAAAGCTTGATACAATTTTAGGTGCTTGAAAGGACACATTTGATTTTTCTAGTATTTTACTACCAGGGGACTTTGTCTCCTTATCAACACAGTGAAACAGATACAGCAAAGCCTGCTATTTGTTGTGGGTTAGTTTGTAATGGCTATTTATGAGTCAAAGATTCAATTTGTTTGTCATTGTACTTGTAAATATTTTCTTATTGTAGTTAAAGTCATGAGGGTACAGACATGAAGATAATGTAATGTAATATAACATAAGAACTGGCCACCATTATCTGCTGGATCTTGGTCTCTCACCCTTTCTCTTTTTTATTTTATTCATATGTTACTTCACCTTCCTTTATTTTCCCCTATTGTCTCCTCTTTTTATTTAAGGTCAACTCCCTCTGTAACGTGAACTGACAAAAGTTACAGGACCAACCAACACTAAAGTTTCTTTTACATTTTTTTTTTGTTCTGTTTAAAAATGATACATCACAACATGGTTACTATAATCTGCACAGTGCGTGAGAAGCCAGAAAAGGCGGTAAAATATATATGCTGAGTCCGTTATACGGAAACACCCACAAAGAAAGGAAAGGCTGAGAGGCAGAGAGCTTGAGGAAAGGAAGGGGGAAGGGAAAGAGGAGGGGTCAATGGGGCGGGGCCTCAGAGGCCAGTGAGGTGGATCGAAAAGCGAGTACAAAACTCTCTCTCTCTCTCTCCCTGTCTCCCTCCGCTTTAGCGTTCCAGCAATCCACAACTGACCTTCCTTCCCAGTGTTGCTTCATCAGCCCTCTCCGGCAACATGAGCTACAGGACCAACTCCTACTCGGTGCACACCACCGGCATGCCTTCTGCCAACATCTCCATCAACCGCTCCGGGTCTTCCCCGGTTTACCGGGCTGCCAGTATCCATGGCGGGGCTGGGGGCCACGGGGCCCGGATCTCCTCTGCCTCCTTCTCGGGCCTCCGCAGCAGTGTGGCCCCAGGGGCCTCCTTCTCCTCCTTCCAGATGAGCAGCGGCGGGGGCGGCGGGCTCGGTGCCGGTCTTGGAGCCGGGGCCGGAGGCGGCGCCGGAGGTTCCAGCATGATCCTGGGCAACGAGAAGGGGGCCATGCAGAACCTTAATGACCGGCTGGCCACCTACCTGGAGACGGTGCGCAACCTGGAGCAGGCCAACAGGAAGCTGGAGCTGCAGATTCGGGAGGTCATGGAGAAGGGGGGCCCTGACGCCCACGATCACGATCGCTACAGGGACGTCCTGGAAGACCTGCGCAAACAGGTGAGAGAGAGTGAGAGAGAGGGGACTTGCAAAATGTTGATGTTTTCCTTTTATTGGAGAGTTTTATGAAAATGTCCTTTTCAATATACCTCAGATTAATTATACAGAATGAACATTTGTAGCAGGGTGCCATCGCTTTACGGACAGTGAGTTGGCAAGTACAGAATGACACAACCATACAATGTGGTTTATTGGTTTATATAATTTTATAGTGGTTTATTCGATTGTTCGTATGGTTGTTATCATTATTGTTATTGTTTAATTTTCATATATGAACCCCCCCCCCCATTATTGCTCCTGTTACTGCTGTTATGTCGTAGCAATAAGACACCTGGTGAAATATTAAAAGTGGGCGAAGGAGACAAGCGAGCACAGGAAGTGAGGGTGTGGAAGTTAGAGGAATAATAAGCCAGCAGAAATAAAGCAACTGTTTAAATAAAACCCATTTCTATATGCAGGTGCTTCTCATGGTGTTTTCCAATCTTCATATGTGTACAATGCGCATCTCTTTGGCCTTTTTCTTCCATGTTGCGCATTTACACTCAAGTTACCTAACGTCATACCTCCATTTCTGGGAAACTGCCTGGGCGATTGTGTGAGATAGACAATGGGAAACCCTAGCTCTTTAAACGGCCTCTTGAAAGTAAAGTAAGATTGTGTGAACATGTCTGCCCTGTTTAATATTAGACATATTTTTATATTTTTTAATGTTCTTGAATGCATTATCTATGACAGAATATAATCTGTGCTCACCTCTTCTCTACCAGTAATACGTGTGTATGGAAATGTAATGCAAAGTTATGCAATGTATGCAACGTAATGCTTGAATGAGATTCACTCAATGGCCCCAGCTGGGTGGGGCAGATGTATTGGTTTGGATATGGTATCATAGGAAATGCCTACAGGATACATAATTTAAGACTTATTTTTCATCAGTTTCAATATGATGGCATCATATTTAGTCAAATGCTTTACTGTACTTAACCAACACAGTTACTTGTCCCTCCTCAGTTGAAACTGCAGCGAATTTTAAAAATCAAGCATTTATATAAAAAGATTGCAATGATTTTTTTTGTAGTGATTATTAAGATTCTTGTTGTCCTGTACCTATTCAATTACTCTCCTAACAGTTACATAAAGGTCAGAAACTGAACAAACAGAAACTGGGAGTATCTATTATCTGAACTAAGTTAATAGATCATCTATTTTGTCCACTAGTAGTATAACTTTACGTGACTGTACACTGTAGAATAACTTTAGCTGTAGGGACAGAATTGCCCGTATATAAAGAACAAAAAATAAGTTAAAAGACTTCCAGACCTTCAGTTGTCTTTGTCATCTGGGCTGGAGACCTAAAACGGAAACAGATGTATATCCTATAATTATATATAATATAAGGAAAGTCTGTCTGGATGTACAGTAGATTAAGTTGAAAAACTTCTGTTTTTACATGCTGTGAGGGTTGATGTCAGATTGCTGTGCACAATTCCTCTGTACTTCACAGACCCACACTGTTCCAGAAGTTTCCCCAGTTTTCAGCCAGGACATGATTCATTAATAAGTGCATAGTGGAAAAGAAAACATTCCTCATGAGTGGAGCGGCAGGAAACCCAGCCCAGTCTCCATCCCCCACCGAGGCTTATTTTTGCCAGGCGTCTCTGACTGCTGGGCAAAGCAAACAGATTTTGAATGCAGTGCCAAACCACTCTGGCCAGACCTCAAAATGGCGGTGTGGATTACCGGTAGCCTACAAGTTAATTCAAATTTCCAAGGGGGAATACATTTTATTTTAGTTTTCCTCTATTTATTTTTTATTTTAGTTTTCCTCTATTTATCTTGGAGAGAGTCCCATGATTGAGATCATCGTCTCTTTTTCAAGGCGGATTTGGGGCTTTGGCAGCTCTGGCATCAGCAATGACGCACATTTTTTCAATCTTTTGAGCCATTCTGTCTCCACTTAAAAAGCTTCTCCTTGTGTCTTACAGGTCTTTGATATGACCGTGGACAATTCTCGCCTTGTGCTCCAGATTGACAATGCCCGTTTAGCTGCGGATGACTTCAGAGTGAAGTGAGTAAAGACCATTATGTACAGATGTCACAAATTGAAATCAATGATTGGCTAGTGTACAAGGATACCTCTTCATTGATTGGACTGGATGCGAGTATTTCAGTCAAGCTTTGTGTGGCCATGCAGGTATGAGTCGGAGCTAGCCATCCGGAAGTCGGTGGAGATTGACATCGCGGGGCTGAGGAAGGTGATTGATGACACCAACGTGGGCCGTATGAATCTGGAGAGCGAGGTGGAGGCGGTGAACGAGGAGCTCACTTTCCTCAGGAAGAACCACTATAATGTAAGGAAACATTTCAAGTCAACTTTCAGTACAAAGACAAATGGCCAGCACACAGTTTTGAAAGAATACTCAAAAATTAAATACATTTATGTTGTATTTTTAAAATGTGTGAATGCGACCCATTTACTGTATGTTTGTATTGTATCTACCTGGGCTATCAATAACCAGATGGTCTGATTTGAGTTTGAGTTTTATAACTTTTAGAACAACTATTTTGTTTCAAAGCTGATGGGCTATATTGTACTAATTATATTAATGGCAGTAGAAATTTAGAGGGTGCAAACACAAAAGGTCACAAACACAGAAGCTATTTTCAAGAACTGTCAATCAATTTATATTTCATCAGGATACTTGAATATGAAACGGTTCAGCTGAAGCTCGTACTTATTCTACACTGTTACCGATTCTTTATGCCACTTATCCTTCTCAGTCGTCTTTTATTTTAAAAGCACTCCATTTCATAAGTAGCCCTGGGTAAGCTCTGGTGAATGTCATGTGATGTCACAGGATGTCAGGGAGCTGTGTGAGCAGATTTCTCAGTCGGGAGTTCAGGTGGACGTGGACGCCCCCAAGGGGCAGGACATGTCTCAGGTGATGGAGGAAATGAGAGCTAACTATGAGAAGATGGCCGTCAAGAACGCAGAAGAACTCAAAGCATGGCATGAATCACAGGTACGTCTCCTTTACCATTCCTCCTGGTTTTTGCCTTTCCGTTTTTTTATTTCCACGATTTTTAGCCTGATGTTTTAAAAATCAAACCCCCAACCCCACCTGATGATAATTACTTACTTGTCTCCTGCCTGTCCTCCAAGATCTCAGACGTGCAGGTCCAGGTCTCTCAGAACACAGAGGCTCTTCAGGGGGCCCGGACACAGTTGGGTGACCAACAGAGACAAGTTCAGTCACTGGAGATTGAACTCATAACACAGAAGAACTTGGTAAGATCTGCAATGGGCTCAGTGCCTCAAACCTGTGCCTGTGTGTGTGTCTGTGTCTCTGTGTGTGTGTGTGTGTGTGTGTGTGTGTGTGTGTGTGTGTGTGTGTGTGTGTGTGTGTGTGTGTGTGTGTGTGTGTGTGTGTGTGTGTGTCTGTGTGTGCGTGTGTGCTAATATTACTCCTTGAATATAACCACGATGGAAGAACCACAAAATAAATTCACTTATGTCATTGTCTTTATCCCAGATAGTTTTTGAAGGATACGTTCAGTTAACACTCCAAAGAGATTTTCACCCTCTTGTGGTGCTGACAGTATGTACAGTGGGGACCAACGGTCTGAGGACACTACCTCAGTCCTGGTTGTTTTTATGATTTATCAAGGAATAATGCAATTATAATACTTAAATTACACTTCTTATTCAAGAATACATTATTGAGAACAGTTACAAATCAAAATTGTAACATTTACAAAAAAGGTTTGCATTGTATTATAGTATTATAATATTATAATAAGGTTTGTCTGACGGTTCGTCCACCATAAGGTAAGCGTTTCACTATGTTGTCACACCCTTTATTCCATTGAAATACTAACATTCCTAATTTGTGTTCAAATGTGTGTTCCTAAAGCTGAATATGCAAATAGCTGAGCAAATAACAACTAAAACCATCTATTAATTGAATTCATCTGCCATTCTACCATGTCACTACTGCTAGTGCCCTTACATTATAAATACTTACACACTTTTATATTATTTAAAAAATTATGTATTCTTGAATAAAAAGTATAAACAGAGTATCATAATTGTATTAGCCTTGATAAATAATAAAAACAGACCTTTGATCACCACTGTATAAACTGTAAATTATACCCACCCAACCAATCAAACAATCAATTGATCAGTCAATTGTCTGTGACTGATAGGTAGAACTCACAGCTCCACCTCGTGTTCCCCTTTTCCCTACTCTGCTTTCTGTATACACTCCTCCATATCTGTCTTTCCTCTCTTTCAGAAATCTTCCCTAGAGGATACTTTCAGGGACATAGACTTGCGTTACAACATGGAGATGGAGAAGTACAACAACATAGTCCTGCAGCTGGAGGCGGAGCTTACGAACTTGCGCAACAACATCCAGCACCAGACCCAGGAGTACGAGGCGCTGTTCAACATCAAGGTCAAGCTGGAGGCCGAGATCGCCACCTACAGGAGCCTGCTGGATGGCGGGGATTTCAGGTGAGGAGCAAAGAGGATGGAAGAGGGGTAGAGAAGAGGTGATACACAGGAGGAGCGGACACATTTGGTGCGGAGGGGAGATATTGAGACAATGGTCTGGATTCAATCAACATTTATCCATAACTTGTATGTGACAATTGTATGTGAGTGTTTTTATCAGTTCAGAGGTCAAGAACATTAGCTCAACAAATTGTGTTTGTGAAAAAAGAAACTTTAGATTTGGGTTTAAGTCAAAATTAAGAAAACATGTTGATTGCAGGCCAAAGAGACAGCAGAGCACTTTAGAGAGAGAGAGAGAGAGAGAGAGAGAGAGAGAGAGAGAGAGAGAGAGAGAGAGAGAGAGAGGTAACGCTAAAAGAGATTCCAGAGCTTCTCTTGCCCTGCTCTGCAGTGTGATCAGGGCAGTAACATATTGCTCCCCTTTTACTGTCTATCCTGTCCAGGCTCCAGGATGCTCTGGCCATGAAAAACGAAAAATGAAGACAAGTTCGATACCTGGAAACCTCCAGATCCCGGGGGCCTGGACAACCACCAAAACCAATCAGAAGGAAGCCCTGACCTTACCCATCCCTTTGGCCCTGAGCAACTCTTTCAAGCACATACATCCTTTGTCACACCTTTCGTTCACCCTACATCCAATAAAAAGGATCTGCGTTTTCACCTCCTTCGTCAATAGAGTCAATGCTGCGCACCCTCCTGGAAATGGAGGCTCTTGTGCAACGTCCAGGCGCCTCCATGCCATGTTCATATGCTGGGATGCGTGGGTTCTGGATATGCCTCAGTCAAAATATCATTCCTTTACGTGTAGTTTTCCAAGCACACCAGGTTGCATGTCATATCTTCCTTGTCACTGCATCCAATAAAAGTTGTCTTCATTTTCATGCTATTGGTTGAGTTACTGATTTCAGAAAGCACAACGTGAGAGAATTGAAGGCACCTGTGAGTAGACAGAATAGTGTGGATAGCCTATATGATCTCAAAAATGCTAAGTTTTTTTTAGTAGATTTACATTAACTGTGTATAGACGTGTGTATAAGAACACATCGTACACTGCTATGATATCATCTATTACACACCTACACTGTCTTAACAAGTGTTTAAGTCTTGTAATGAGATTTAAAATCTTTTTTCTCTCTCTCAAGTAGAAAATATTAGCTTGTTTTATGTAACATTTTGCTTGACAAGTGAAATTGTCTTACCCCATTGGCAAATCCTGAAATGAGTAAAACTGTCTTCTCACCTCATTCGCAATCTTTTGGTTCTTGCAGTGGATACATGATATTGCATCATATAAAGCTGTATATACACGCAAAATGAAAAGGATATGAGCTCTCTCGATCTAGCCACCCAAACATCCCTCAGTGTAATTGGCTTAATAATTCCTCCCTCTCCACCATGGTTGGTGAGTTTCCTGGGGGCGAAATGCCGCTCTTCTCAACATCTGAAGACGTGGGAGAACACAAAGGCCCTGAGAGGAATAGAGAGCACCTGGGAGAACCGCACAGAATGCAGCAGACCTGCGCTTGGAACTGTGCGCCAAGAGGCACGCATGGGTGAGATAACATGCCGCTTTACCAATCAGAAGCCAAAGCACAGTGAGAAACGCACCGCGTCCCTCACAATGCCCACTGTGCAGGCCAGAGTAACGCGGCCAGGAAGAGTCATGCTTTTCTTAGGACAGTGCATGTATCACAGTTCAGAGAGAAGGCAGTCTTTCAGTTTTAGGACTGAACATTGATACTGAGGCTGGAGGTGAAGACGACGATCATTTGCGACTGTCGTGTTGGGCAAATAAAAGTAGGGTCATTATTAGCAATCTTCCCAATGTACAGCATCATCACCATCATCTCATGGAGGAGAACATTTAATTATTTTAGGGCCAAAGGTGATATTGATTAAGAGGAGAATGATGCTGAGGTTTTAAAAAAGGGCCGGTGTGGGTGCTGGTTTTGTATTTAGCCCAGCACTAAGACACCTGATTCAACTAATTAACTAAGCATAGTCTTCAGTCAAGACCTTTAATAAGTAGAATCCGGAGTCTTAGTGCCGGGATAAAACAAAAGCCTGCACCCACAACGGCACTTTTCGGATTCCCCACCCGTTTTAAAACTATAATAGCAAATATGATCTTACTATTGTTATCCTTTTCATTTCCTCAGTCAAGGTGACTTACAATGAGAATACATTATTTTCATATGTTCCATAATATGGAAGTCAACCATGGGCAGTTCTATATACAATACCTGATCACAATACCTGACCACACATATAAATTCTTGTATATTGCTAGCTTTTGAATAGCACAAAAACTAACTTAAATATCGAAGCTACAAAATAATTTTCTGATATGTCAGAAAGTATTCATCATAAAAGGTAATTAAAGTCAAGCAAACGTTTGGAAATGTTATCATCTGCTATTTCTGATGGCTAAATTTCTCACTGGGTTTAATTTCTGCACTGAATGTTAGCCGTGGCAGCGAACCTGATAACAAGGAACATTAGATAGCCTACTACTGTTACTTTTTAGTTTTTAACTAAAGGTACTCTCAAAACAGTATGACTGCAATGGTTGAACCCCTCTTTAGATATCATTTAAAATAAGTAAAGGTAGATAGCTATAAAGATAGAAATAAAAGTAAGCTACCTAGCAAGGTAGCAATAGCACCCTTGATAGATAGTAGACTACTGTTGCCAACTCATCTTAGTTATTCAGCAGTTATATACTGTAAGTTGAATAGCTATGATGTTCTCTCCATCTATAAGATGGTAGTGTCTTCTTGAAACGTACACTCCATTTCCTTGAAATCATGCTTAATATGACTGGCTTTGAAAGGGTCCACCCAACTCTCAGCCACAACCCCTTTTGAGAGGGGGCCTAGTTTCACCAGTGTTAGTAAGCCTGTCAAGATATGGATTCCTGTGTTACGTTACGCATCACACAACGTTAAAACAAAATCCATCAGCTGAGGCCCTAACACCAAAACATATGCCACCATGTCCGGTTCTGTGTTACCATAGTGATTTATGCAAAAATAAGGCCAAAGCTGTGCAGCTCCTACCAGCAACAGCAGCAGATAAATCTGTGCAGCTGCAGCGTATTATCCGCTCAGACGTGCTTATCGAGGAGTATATCAGAGCTTCCCAGCACTGCCCACTGCATACCGGGCATTCCGCACGCTTGGAGGTACCGGCATGAGACTCGAGTCATAGGTCCACTCCCAGGGTAGTTGTGTTGGGTTTACATTTTACTTTTAAAGAATTTAGCAGACACTCTTATTCATGGTGACTTACACAACATACTTTTTTTTTTTTTACGTGCATTAACAGCTGGATATTTACTGAAGAAATTCAGGTTAAGTATCTTGTTCAAGTCACTGTGGCTATCTGGGGAATTGAATACGACCTTTGAGCTACAAGTCAAGTTCACTAACCATTGTACTATACTGTAACCATAACATAACATTTTTATATATATATATATATTTTTTTTTTACCATGAACTGTTTTAGGAAACAGAACATCATTGAGACATGAAAATAAATATAAATATAGCTGCGAGCAGCGATTCCCGGGGACCAAGTAGCATAAGCAGCAGTTGTCAAACACAGAGACTCTGAAATGGTGGACAATTCAAGACCCAAGAGTTGACCCAAAAAACAAATATCTGTGTTATATGATAGATAGATATATCTAATATCTATCTATCTAATCAGGGCTTTTGTCATTGTTGCAAGTTTGAGATCTGTAGCAAGGGAACCGTGATTTTTTGGATCTCTATAGCGCCACCATGTGGTTTGATTGGAATAATGGTTTGGATGTGGTTTGCTCTAACTCTCAATCACCCCACTAAGTTTCATAACTATATGTTTTTAGACGGTTTTATAATTATTCACATTTTTGTGATAAGCCACACCCACTGCAAATTAATTGGCTCGTCATTCGGATTGAGGTGAGCGTGCAGAGCAAATACTATCTGATCAAAAACGTCTCTGACCTAAAAAAAGCCAAGTTACTCACGCATAGCCTACAGAGCACTGTCTATAAGTCCTTAATTCCAACTTGCAGAAACTAGGCCTGCTTTTAAAAGTATTGATATCAAAATGTGGCCAAGTTACAACTAACAATGTTGCCTATCGTAGCTCACACTAAATAAACTAGCTCTATTCCAAAGCAATGCTATCCAAACTTTCCTAAAATATTTAATGCAACTTGGCCCTGTGTTTCTTCATTTTAGCATGTGAAGAGATTGTGTCTCATGGAACAACATATGATTTCAATGAATGTTTTTAACAGTTGATGAATAATTACACTCCAGAAAGGATATGGTTATACTTTGTTGGCAAGTTTACTTTAGAAAATGTACAGGTTTTAAAATTTTAACTGCTGCTACAGATTTCTTTACAATTCACAGACAGTTATATCAAGAAACATCGTGTACAATAGAGAAAGGGGGATGAATAAATAAATGCAGATAAAAATGAGTAATATTTTACCTAGAAAATAGCATATATATATAGCATTTTTACAAATGTATCCAGACATGTTTGTAGGCCAGATGATGGCAAATAAGTAATAGTGCTCATTTTGTTTGGTTAACCTCTTAATACCAAGGGCTAAATATACCAATTCTCGCCTGTTTATTAGTGACCAACAAAGCTGTTTATCTCAAAAACTGTAAAGGCTACAAATATGGTTCATAGTTTTTATTATGCACTATTATGACTAAGTAGTCATAATTCAGATTGGCGGCCTGTCCAGGGTGTATTCCTGCCTCTCGCCCAATGCATGCTGGGATAGGCTCCAGCACCCCCGCGACCCGGATCAGGAATAAGTGGGTTAGATAATGGATGGATGGATGGATAGTCATAATTCATATACATACACTTTTTGCTACTTAATTACAACAATTTATGTACAGAAATTGTGAAAAAAAAAAAAACGGGTACCAACATTCAAATTTCTGATTTTTTACCTGATGAGCTACAAGAGCTATGGAGGAAAGAACTCCTCTTTGTGATTCCTCAATATGCTGCCTATCTCTGCTAAAAATATGGTGTCAATATCTCAAACCATTCCAATTCTACAGAGCTTTTTTTCAGGTGAATCATTTCGGGTTCCAAAGTTGGCACAAATTGTGCCAAATTGTGCAAAATGGCAAGGTTCCAGAAAAGTCTCAATATGATTTTTTAATTAATTAATTTTTTTAAGTTTTACAATAAAATTTGATAATTGGCAATAAAAGTTCATTTTTAGATGTGTTTTTGGTGTGTTTCATATTATAACATTGAGCAAGGTACTTAACCTGAATTGCTTCAGTATATATATCCAGCTGTATAAATGGATAATATGTAAAAAATGCTAACAAAAGTTGTGTAAGTCGCTCTGCATAAGAGTGTCTGCTAAATGCCTGTAATGTAATGTAGTAGGTTCAATGCAAAAGTCAAAAACACAGGCAGGCAATCCGTAAATGTAAAAAATACAAAAATCATAAAGCAAGGCTCGTGGTTAAAGTCCAGGCAAGGGTCGAGATCCAGGATATCTGTCAGCGGAGGCACGGTACTGAAAACGACAGGCAGGCTCGTAATCAGTAGGAGAACAGAGTTCATAACAGGTAGGCAATCCGCGAAGGCAAAGGTACAGATATACACTAGGCAAACTCGTAGTCGAGAAAACAAAACAGGGTCAGGAATAGAACTGGCAGAAGACGTGGTCGTAAACACCGCTCAAAAGTACAAACAGTACATTACATTTACATTATAGGCATTTAGCAGACGCTCTTATCCAGAGCGACTTACACAACTTTTTTTATCATGTTTTTTTTTACATATTATCCATTTATACAGCTGGATATATACTGAAGCAATTCAGGTTAAGTACCTTGCTCAAGGGTACAACGGCAGTGTCCTACCAGGGAATCGAACCTGCAACCTTTCGGTTACAAGGCCAGTTCCTTAACCATTATACTACACTGCCGCCCCAGTAAACTGAGGCAACAATCTCGCACTGAACACAAGTCAAGACAGGGTTTAAATACACTCACAGACAGGTGCAACAAATTAGAGAGAGCAAAAAGAGGAAACGAGAATCAGCTGTAGCGAGTAGAAGAGTTAACGAGGAAATCAGTAGGAAAGATGTAGTTGATTGATGGAAACCATTTTCAGCTAATTCCATGCTGTCCCTTCTTTTGGACATACACACATTGTTAATGCTAGCGCAACTCTAAGGTAACAGGTAGCATCCACTACCAAACGCACTTAAACACTCCACAGTGCACCCAAAGCAAATAAAATATGACAACAGTCTATCGGGGTTATTTTGAGTGTTTATACCATCATTTTTGAAGTCAAACTATCGTTGAATCCTTTACTTTGTGCTGACCTATATTCTCTGTGGAAGTACGGCGGCGGAGCGAACGTGGCCATTGCAACTTGTTGCTCTACTTTGCTGTTGTAGTTGACCAGTGCCGGCAATACATTCATAGGTAACGTAAAGTATCGCTTCCCAGATAGACTGTCATCGTATTTTATTTGCTTTGGGTGCACTGTGGAGTGTTTAAGTGCGTTTGGTAGTGGATGCTACCCGTTACCTTAGAGTTGCGCTAGCATTAGCAACGTGTGTATATCCAAAAGAAGGGACAGCATGGAATTACCTGAAAATGGTTTCCATCAATCAACTACATCATGGGTAAGTCGTAATTGAGACATTGGGCCCTATCTTACACCCGGCGCTAGGTCCATAATAACGCCTAACGCTTACGTCCTTTGGGCTCTATTTTCAAACCAGCACAAGGGGACGGTATAGTCAAACGCAAGCTTGTTGACAGCATCAACGTCTTAAAACTGGCGCTATGGCGTTTCTCAGCAATACCGCTAGGATCAACAAATTCTCAACATAACATCCTTTCGCTTGCGCTGCAGTGGGATGGGTGGCGCTGTCTGGGACGTGTTCTAAAATACTTTCGGCTCAGTGACAATTTGAACCAACGAAAACCCATTGCGTTATGATCAGCTGGAACCACCTCTTAGCGGCAACGCAATAGACTCTGGCAATTTGGCAACTTATTAGTCATGTAGTTCTATGTAGTGTCTATAGGTGATGCCAACATTACACTTCCATTTAATGAACAAATAGCCTATAATTATTATTAATTAATTAATTTTAATTTAAACTACTAGAATAAAACAGGACAGCTTACGAGAAACTTGCGATCATGTAGGCCAATAGCCTATAATATATAAATTACACATTGACACAGTTGAATCATAAGCCTACCATTTGAATCATAATTATGCCTACATCACCTAATGTAGGCTAATTAATGCATTCGCCACCTCCTCCCGTGCCTTCCGAACTTCTGGGAGACGAGGTGGTGTGGATTGTGATACATAAATTACTACAGTCCTAGCCTGTACTTCTGTTGCAAGTATGTCTGATTCCTGTGCGGAAAATCGCTCTTGTCGTTGACGGTCCAGTGCGTTTGGGTTGCTCATTATGAAATTGCATGGAGCGATTGCGTTCCAACTGGCTTTTTTTAAAGCATGAGAACAACAATTTGATTGGCTACCTTAGAGACACACCTTGGACATTTAAACCCAGCCTTTTAGCAATACCGCCATCAGATGCGCCAAGATTGCCGTCATGAAATTACCAAATTTCTCGCCGACACGCCCTCAGAGCGATACCGCCAAGCGCTTACTCTTGTGTTCACCATTGCGTTTGGTTTATTAAAATAGAGCCCTTTAACTAGCATGTATTCTTGCGCCATCACAAGTGAACTGGGCATGTTGGTCTTAAGATGAGGAGTGGCCAGGATTCTTTTTGGCGTATTGCTATCTTGAGCCAGCAGAAAGCGCTTGCGCTAGAACCACCACAAACCTGGTCTAAAGTCATGTCGCAGTTGTTTACATGTTATTTTAACGGCGCATATAAGTGCGTCTACATAGGCGTGTGCACAACGCGCATACCCTCCTGTCTGTTACACACAGGGGCGTGCACAAGCATGACTAAAATATCTAGATCACAATGTGAAATATTATTATTGTGTAGGCTATATCAAAAATGCATAATAATAAAAGGTTCCATAGGTCCACATACCTTTCCCTCAGCGAAGGGAAAGAATGCCACATTACATTGCTCTCAGCCCACTCCATCAACATCCAGGCGATGTGCGATGGTACGGGACAATGGCTATCCATTAAAAAGGTGATAACACCTATAGCTATCAAGCCTAATGCGCGAATTGTCTTTGCACCTAATGCGTGTGTAAGGGGTAGGAGTACTATTTTTGGTCAGTTTTGTTCCACTTTCTCCCCTTTAACATATACTCTGTCAGTCTTACTAGCTGTCCCTTTGGTTTTGGGGAAGCCAACAGGGGGGGGCTTTAAGACCCAGCAGGAAGTCAGGAAGCTTGGGAAGTCTCGTACGGGTAATTTAAGGAGACGTGCTAATTGACTAGCTCTGACGAGACTTGCGGCCTTTTGTTTGTTGAGCTCACCTGTGCCACGAGCGAGCCACCGTGTATATTGGGACACGTAATTCCTAGCTGTTGGACGGAGGATTACTGAATTACCGGAGAGTGTGGCTGGTCATATGTGATGGTTTGGAACCTATTGGGAACCTTCCACCCAAGCAACGAGAAGACTGAGTAGAACAAACAGAACGAAAAAGGTCCCGCTGTAACAATTGGGGGGAAGGACGGAATCGTAGTGGAAACCAAGGACGGGGACAGGGAAGACTGATACTTAAAGGTGGCTGCTGTGGCGGTGGTGCATAGCCCAAGTCTGCTACAATCCTAGGGGGGTACCACTGTTTTTCCCATGTTAGAATTTTATCAATTGTATATATTTCCTATGAGCTCTAACCAGTATATGAAGTGTGTTAATAAGGATGAATTGGGAAATGTGCAATAGTTGTTTTTATACATATATTTAAATCAAGTGCGGCATGTGGGCCAGTGTAATATTAAACATCGGGGTGCAATACTAAATGGTAATGTGCAATATATCAGGGTAAGGTGCAATATCCTTCTTTGTCTATACATATATTTAAACCAAGTGTGGCACGTGGGCCAGTGTAATATTGAATATCTTGGTGCAATCCTTAACGACATAGTGCAATATTGAACAACGGGCAAGTGCAATATCCACCCGGACCTATGTGTATAGGCCAGTCCAGGCTAGGTCACAGAGTGCAGTGTCATATTGATTGTGCTGAGTTTTCTTATGCACCCTATTTAATCTGTCTTTTTGGTGTTTGACTTATTTTGCTGGGGGTTTGCCGTGCGATACTAGTGTGAGCAGGGTGTGCCGGTGTACTGTGTCTTTACTTGCTTACGCAAGGGCCCTATGTGGATGTGATGCGCCTACATAATCGCACAACCATAGAAGTATAATGCCCGTTTGGAATAGCTAAAGCTTTCTGATTGCACTTGGGTCACTTGTGTTTTTATCGTCGGGGCATTTACCCATCCCCTGTCAATTATAATGATGTGGTAAAATAAAAGGAAATTATATTTGATCAGCTGTGCATTTCTGTATTTCTTTATTGAACCTGCGGGGAATTTCACCTGGACTAAAGGTAATAGGGCTCTCCCACCCTTGCAACTGGGAGTGGCGTAGTCAGTACAAATGTGTGTATGTATATACGTATAGTGGAGGCCACATTTGGCGTAGTCGGCAGGATTTGTACAGCTGATTTATTTTAATTCATCAAACGCGTAAAATAGAGCTCATAGTTAGTGTGTATGTGTATGGTGAACTGTGGGATTGGGAAAAACAGTGGTTACTCTCTGAAGTTCGACACGACTTTCCAAGCAACCGGGCCTGGGAGCTGATCCAGGGAGGACTGGTTATTGGATCTGCTAAGTACTACTGGGGTCTGTAGATCTAGGTGTTTTGTGTAGTGCACGTTTTATTTGTTCTTTTTTGGCTTCTATTGTGGAGCATTTACTTGCTATACTACAATGTCTACTGAAGGGGTAAACACAGAAGAACAATGTAGACTACTGACTGAACTGGTTCAACAGTTGCAGACTGACAATGACAGATTAAGGGCTGGTGCAACAGAGGCTAGCTCTGTAGGGGCTGGCTCTGCACGGGCTAACAATGTATCAATGGCAGCAACCCCTGATAGGCTTGAACGTTATGTTTACCTGCCAAGAGACAGGAAATGTCCTAGGTTCTCAGGAAAGGCCACTGATTCTTTATCAGTGGAGGAATGGATAGAGGAGGCTCGTCGGTCCTTAGAGGTACGGCATATGTCCCGCGCGGAACAAGCGCTGTTTTTATATGATCAGTTGGATGGTGAGGCTAAAAATGAAATTAGGTTTCGGCCCTCAGCCGACCGAAATAACCCTGACACCATTTTGGAGATATTAAGTGAAATTTATGGATGTTCTCAATCATTTATTTCTTTGCAGAAACAGTTTTTTCAGCGTAAGCAGTCGGAGCGAGAATCAGTCCGTGAATATTCACATGCCCTATTATCTTTAATGGAGGCCAAAAAAACGTAATAATCCCCAAGGTGTCCTAAACTCCGATGCGCTTGTACGGGATCAATTTGTTGAGCATGTGAGGGATGGGTTATTACGACGAGAACTTAAACGGTCAGTTAGACACTTCGCAGTGAAGCCATTCGTTGGGTGGAGGATGGGGAACATGTGGGTGCTTCGAGGACCCGGGCTTACTCTTGTGACTCCCAGGTTCAGATGGTGGGTGAGTGTAGTGCTGACAGTTATACAGTTACAGCTAAAGCTAGTGATGAACTGGCAGAGTTGAAGGAGTGCTTGCGTAGACAACAGACTCAATTGGATGCTATCCTGAAGCAATTAGCCTCCTTTCACTCACACGCCATTCAGAACCGGGGTGCTAATGGGCCCCTGCGTAGGCCCTACCGATTTCAACCTGATGGCAGACCCATATGTTTGCGCTGTGATCAACCAGGCCATATCGCCAGATTTTGTCGTATCGAATCAGCTGGGGCCCCTGTGCCAAATGGGCGGGGAGGGACCGTAGAGCAGAGACAGGAAGGGGAGGCAGTCGCGCGTGTTGCCGAGCAACAGGGAAACTAGCACCCTCTGGTGCAGAGAGTCAGCCATCAGAGGGGGATTTTATGGGCTCCACCGTATACTCAAAACATTTGCCAAAGCTTATTGGAACATGTCCTGTAGTTGAAGTGGATATGGGGGGTATTAAGGTTCCTTGTCTACTCGATACCGGGTCCATGGTGACCACTATTTCAGAGTTTTTTTTTAAACAACATTTTCAATCTTGGGGAGATAAACAGTTACAGGAGTGTAGTTGGCTCCAATTAAGGGCTGCAAATGGTCTAGAGATCCCATACTTGGGTTACCTAGAGCTGGATATTCAAGTGTTGGGTAAAAACCTCTTACACATGGGTGTCCTGGTGGTAAGAGACCCCCCGGCTTCACTTGGCTAACGTAATAAATCTAGGGTTCCGGGTCTTCTGGGGATGAATGTGATTAGTAGTTGCTATGATGAGCTTTTTAATCAACACGGGTCCGCATTAATTCGGTCTGCCCCAGTACAAATGGCCAGTAAGGCTTGGAGAGATGCTTTTTCTGAATGCCATAAGCTGGATTGTGTGTCACCGACTGGCTGCTTGGGTAAAGTTAAAGTCAGTGGGCGTACCTCCATCCGTGTTCCTGCTGGGTCTCTAAAGATGATTCCTGCTACCTGTACTCAAGGTTTTGTTGGTGTCCTCCAGTCCGCTTTGTTTGAGCCAACCACTAGTAGGTTGCCGGATGGACTTTTAGCCTCTAGGGCTTTTCTGCCTGTGAAGCGGGGAAAGGTTTCTGTGCCGGTTGTTAATGTTGAGACCCAAGATATCTGGCTTTCACGCCAAACCCTCTTGGGTGAACTGTTTATAGTAGAGGTGCAGCTAAGTAATAGTACTGTTACTCTTGAGAAGTCTGACGATGCGGAATGTGTTGTTTATGTACAGTCCCTGCAGGCTCAAAGTAGCCCCCTTAACCTATCAGAAGTTTCGTGGCCTAATCTCAGTCCTGAACAGGACCAGAAGTGTAGGGCCCTTCTTCATAAGTATAGTGATGTGTTCAGCCAGAGCGAGGGAGACTTGGGGTGTACAGACCTCATTCAACATGAAATACCATTATTAGATGAGGCCCCTGTCCGGCAGCGTTATCGCCGACTTCCCCCTTCCCAGTATGAGCTGGTTAAGACCCATATTAAAGAGCTTCTAGACCGGGATATCGTGCGGGTGAGCTGTAGCCCCTATTCCGCCCCTATTGTGATTGTACAGAAGAAGGATGGCACCATACGGTTGTGTGTGGACTATCGGCAGTTAAATTCTCGAACTAGAAAGGATGCCTTTCCGCTTCCCCGGATAGAGGAGTCTCTTGATGCCCTTGGGGGTGCGACCTTGTTTTCAACACTTGATCTTGCTAGCGGTTATAATCAAGTTCCTATGGCAGAGAATGACAAGGCGAAGACTGCATTTTGTACGCCATTTGGACTATTTGAATTTAATAGAATGCCTTTTGGGTTATGTAATGCTCCCAGTACATTCCAACGCTTAATGGAGCGCATCTTTGGAGATGAACGGTTCCAGTCACTGTTGCTCTATCTGGACGACATTGTGATATTCTCCACCAGTTTTGAAACACACTTACAGTGGTTGGAGCTAGTGCTGGGAAGGCTAAGGCAATATAATCTCAAACTGAAACTAAAGAAGTGTAATTTCTTCCAATCTGAAGTCAAATATCTTGGCCATGTTATCTCTGCGTCGGGAGTGGCAACAGACCCAGAAAAGCTCGGGGTAGTGGCAGAGTGGAGACGTCCACAGACGTTGACAGAATTGCGGTCATTTTTAGGCTTTGCCTCCTATTATCGACGCTTTGTGGAGGGCTTTGCTCGGTGTGCTGCACCTTTGCACAGGCTGGTGGGTGTGCTGCAGAAGACTCAGAAGAGGCCTGGAGTTAGTTCATTAGAAGGACAATGGGACGAAGCCTGCGAGAAGGCTTTTCTAGGTTTGAAGAGCAAACTGGTGAGTGCACCGGTGCTGGGATATGCAGACTTTTCTAGACCATTCGTTCTCGAAATCGATGCTAGCCATGCTGGCCTAGGAGCAGTATTGTCCCAAGACCATCAGGGGAAGAGAAGGCCAGTGGCCTTTGCTAGTCGGGGGCTACATCCAGCGGAACGTAATATGTCAAACTATAGTTCCATGAAATTGGAGCTATTAGCTCTGAAGTGGTCTGTGACTGAAAAATTCCGGGAGTATCTGCTAGGGACAAAATTCATCGTGTACACGGATAACAATCCCCTTAGCTACCTGCAGACTGCAAAGTTGGGGGCGGTAGAACAGCGCTGGGCGTCTCAATTGGCGCTGTTTGATTTTGAGATTAAGTATCGGCCAGGGACCATGAATCGGAATGCGGATGCTCTTTCCCGCCTACCAGCTCTTCCTGTCCCCGGGTCCATAGCCGATGTCGCCCCAGGTATTACAGTCCCCGTGCCGGCCCATGTTGCCCATCCCAATTATATTGAATATCCTTCTATTGCCTCTTGTTCCACTACTGATGCATTCCCGGTTAGAGAGAAGACAGAACTCCAAGCATTGCAGGCAGCTGATCCAGCCATAGGCCCCTTTCTGCGGTACTGGAAGAGAGGAGTTCCCCCTACGAAAGCTGAAAGAAAGGAAGGTACAGCTGAAGTTATGGAGCTGGTACGACAGTGGCAGAAGCTTCGGGACCGGGACGGCATCCTCTACCGGTTAGTCCATCCCCCTGATGGCAGTACAGGGGTCTTGCAGTTGTTGCTGCCGCAGTGCCTCCGTGGCGAAGTGCTCGCAGCGCTTCACAATGAACAAGGTCACCAGGGTTGTGAGCGGACTACAAGTTTGGTGCGGGAGCGGTGTTACTGGCCTAACCTGAGGAAGGATGTCGAAAGGTGGTGTCAGGAGTGCGAGCGGTGTGTGGTGGCTAAAGCAGTCCAACCTAGGGTGCGGACCTTCCCGGGGAGTCTTCTAGCATCCCGGCCATTGGAAGTGGTGGCAATAGACTTTACAGTCTTGGAACGGGCAAGTGACGGACGAGAGAACGTGCTGCTGGTCACCGATGTCTTTTCCAAATTCACCCAAGCCTATCCTACCCCTGACCAGAAGGCAAGTACAGTGGCTCGCGTCCTTACAGAAAAGTGGTTCTATGTCTATGGCATCCCGCAACGCCTTCACTCCGATCAAGGGCAAAACTTTGAGGGAAACTTGCTGAGGAACCTGTGCAAGCTCTATGGGGTCGTGAAGAGCCGCACCACCCCATATCACCCTGAAGGTAATGGGCAGTGTGAGCGGTTCAACCGCACTATGCATGATCTCTTGCGAACCCTTCCGGCGGAGAAGAAGAGAAGATGGCCCCTGCATCTGCCACAAGTACTCTTTGCATACAACACCACGGTGCATTCCTCAACCGGCTACTCCCCTTATGAGCTCATGTTTGGTCGTAAACCTCGTCTGCCAGTTGATGCTCTGTTGGGGATCCCGGACGAGCCCGTTAGCAAGGGGTCGGTGGACGACTGGGTCCGGGAACAACAGGAGCACCTACAGGTCGCGTATGATATGGCTAAAAGACATCTGGAGGGTGCAGCAGCCCAAAGAGCACGCCAGAAGCCAGAAGGGAAAGTCAGTCCCCTTCCCATCGGCACCGTGGTGTACCGCCGAAATCATGTTCAAGGCCGCAATAAGATTCAGGATATATGGGGTTCCACTAAGTACCGAGTGGTAAGCTGTCTGGATGATGTTGGGAGAGTGTATGCTGTCTGCCCTCTGGAAGGCGTAGGACCAGTGAAGAACCTCCATCGGACAGAACTGCGGGTTGTTCCAGTAAGTCCCACCCCTGAGCCTGTACCGGGAACCAGTGATGCTGAGACCATCCGGATACCCGTAGTCCCTGGACAAGACAAAGACAGGGAGGAGGATGATAATCAGGAAAGTCTGATGGTGGCAGTGCCCTCTCGATACCAGGAGTCTAGTGACCCCACCTCACCACCCCTAGTGGTGGGCTCAGAGGGTTCCAGGCTAGATGGGCCAGTTGTGGCTTTGATTGTCCAACCCACTAATTCTGGGGACCCTTCCTCTTTACCCCAGCCTGTGCAGTGTGAGAATGGACCAACAGACACCCCAGTGGCAGCGGCAAAGGGCCGACGTACCTTAAGGGTAACAGCAGGGCAGCATTCCAATCCGCATAACCTACCACGGTCAGTTGTTACTTTAGGGGGGAACAGACCAGCAGGGGTTGCAGCTCACCTGTCGATAGAAACGGTGCAGACTTATTTTAGGCCTTGGTAGGCTGAAAAAAAAGTATAGGTCACCGGGACAGTGCCGTTTCAAAGTGGGGGTAGATGTAAGGGGTAGGAGTACTATTTTTGGTCAGTTTTGTTCCACTTGTGGGTTTTCGTGCTTTCTCCCCTTTAACATATACTCTGTCAGTCTTACTAGCTGTCCCTTTGGTTTTGGGGAAGCCAACAGGGGGGGGCTTTAAGACCCAGCAGGAAGTCAGGAAGCTTGGGAAGTCTCGTACGGGTAATTTAAGGAGACGTGCTAATTGACTAGCTCTGACGAGACTTGCGGCCTTTTGTTTGTTGAGCTCACCTGTGCCACGAGCGAGCCACCGTGTATATTGGGACACGTAATTCCTAGCTGTTGGACGGAGGATTACTGAATTACCGGAGAGTGTGGCTGGTCATATGTGATGGTTTGGAACCTATTGGGAACCTTCCACCCAAGCAACGAGAAGACTGAGTAGAACAAACAGAACGAAAAAGGTCCCGCTGTAACAATTGGGGGGAAGGACGGAATCGTAGTGGAAACCAAGGACGGGGACAGGGAAGACTGATACTTAAAGGTGGCTGCTGTGGCGGTGGTGCATAGCCCAAGTCTGCTACAATCCTAGGGGGGGTACCACTGTTTTTCCCATGTTAGAATTTTATCAATTGTATATATTTCCTATGAGCTCTAACCAGTATATGAAGTGTGTTAATAAGGATGAATTGGGAAATGTGCAATAGTTGTTTTTATACATATATTTAAATCAAGTGCGGCATGTGGGCCAGTGTAATATTAAACATCGGGGTGCAATACTAAATGGTAATGTGCAATATATCAGGGTAAGGTGCAATATCCTTCTTTGTCTATACATATATTTAAACCAAGTGTGGCACGTGGGCCAGTGTAATATTGAATATCTTGGTGCAATCCTTAACGACATAGTGCAATATTGAACAACGGGCAAGTGCAATATCCACCCGGACCTATGTGTATAGGCCAGTCCAGGCTAGGTCACAGAGTGCAGTGTCATATTGATTGTGCTGAGTTTTCTTATGCACCCTATTTAATCTGTCTTTTTGGTGTTTGACTTATTTTGCTGGGGGTTTGCCGTGCGATACTAGTGTGAGCAGGGTGTGCCGGTGTACTGTGTCTTTACTTGCTTACGCAAGGGCCCTATGTGGATGTGATGCGCCTACATAATCGCACAACCATAGAAGTATAATGCCCGTTTGGAATAGCTAAAGCTTTCTGATTGCACTTGGGTCACTTGTGTTTTTATCGTCGGGGCATTTACCCATCCCCTGTCAATTATAATGATGTGGTAAAATAAAAGGAAATTATATTTGATCAGCTGTGCATTTCTGTATTTCTTTATTGAACCTGCGGGGAATTTCACCTGGACTAAAGGTAATAGGGCTCTCCCACCCTTGCAACTGGGAGTGGCGTAGTCAGTACAAATGTGTGTATGTATATACGTATAGTGGAGGCCACATGTGAATTGTCATTCAATGTAAAACTCGCGTACTGCAATAGACATTTGCGTTCCTAAAATGCGCTTCGATGTCATTACAATACAGCTCTGTTTATCTAGGAATACAGCCTGTAAGTAGGCTAAATAGAATGGTTTGTGACTGAAAAAAATTCAAAACCTTGTCCAGTGAATATTGCTTTTATTGTTTTTCAAATAGCCTAGGCTACAGCGAACTCGCTGTGCATAATGTTTTTTCGATAGACTATGGTTAAAAAACGGAGATAGATGTCATCATGTTAACTGAATTGTAGCCTAACCTTAGCTATTCTTCGTCCTTCATATTTTTTAAATTACAGTGACAAGGTTTCCATACCCCCAGCTTATTAAAACCCCGCTGATTTCACCTGTTATTCCATAACTGAACAAAAGATTTTAAAGAGAACTAAGTGTCTAATTAGAAACGAATTGTTACACAATTAATTTACAATTAATTTTTATTCCATTATCTGCATGTTCGCTTTATAAGAGCAGGTCTGTTTCCCCTGCTGTACATCGCACTTTTCACGGTCTTCCTGGTAAAGTGAATCGTTTTAAAGTATTACGCTACCAGTAAAACAGGTTGGTCACATTTCCATAAGCAGGACATTATAAAACAAGGGAAAATATGCTGAACCTATGGGTTGCCAACCTGACAGATTTGTTGTATTTAGTGTCATCATTAAGGCAAAATAACATTAGTTATGTTATTAATCAAAATTAGAATGCCGGTAGCCTAATGAACTTCGGATGAAGCTTGAACATGAGTTCATTGCATAATCAAACGAAATTCATTAAACAAGCAGGCTAATTTGGCGTTTTCTAAAGTGAGAAGGAAGCAATTAGTCGCTTATTCTCAGCTGTTGCAGGTGCTTTTAACGAAATTTAACAGCATATATTTTGTAAACAGCACTGTCAGGAATTACCGGGAACTCATAATACTACTACTGCTACTGATCTATATAGCCTATTCCTTGAGCGCACTAAACACGCACGAGCATGTCTGTTTCGCCATCATAAGCAATCCGCCAAGGTGGAAAAGCAGGCTTTTAAAGGGAATGGGATATGACATTTTGATTGGTTTATTGCATATCATGCCCAAGACACACCTATAATTAATGAAGAGACTAGGTTCAGCCCAGTTGCACCTTGCGCCGTGCTTAGCGCCCAAAAAACACGCCGTTAAAATAGCAAAAGTGGACTTGGATACGCCCTAAATGGACTTAGCGCCATGCGCTTAGACTAAGCGCCAAGATAGGGCCCATTATGTCCAAAATTCCGAACTATCCCTTTAATTCTATGAAGTTAGTAAATTAGTAATCATTAGTACTGAAAGAAGGAAATAGCAGGAAATTACAGAGAACACCAAATTTACCCAAAAACACAGGGAAACGTGTGACGGAGTGGGAACACAAACGTTACAATAATAATAATAATAATAATAATAATAATACTAATACATTTTATTCATTCTGTGCTTTTCATAGACCCAAAGCAGTGGATGCGGATAATTGTTCAAACATGCCCTATAGTGTAGTAATTTTTCTGTTTAATTTTTAAGTGCAGCACATCGGAATCAGAGTATTTCCACTATAAATTATTCTCATTTTGCAGTTTGGAACATACAGTTTCATTGACCACATTCTCTTGAGATGGTAAGATGAAGAAACACAGGGCCAAGTTGCATTAAATAATTTAGGAAAGTTTGGATAGCATTGCTTTGGAATAGTGTTAGTTTATTTAGTGTGAGCAACGTTAGGCAATATTGTTATTAGTAACTTGGTCATATTTTGATATCAATACTTTTAAAGGAAGGCCTAGTTTTTGCAAGTTGGAATTAAGGACTTATAGACAGCGCTCTGTAGGTTATGCGTGAGTAACTTGGATTTTTTTTTACGTCGGAGATGTTTTTGATCAGATATCACTTATTTTTGGTAGCTAACTAATGATGAATAATGCATGAAGATAATGACATAGAGAGAGACATGCATACAGAATACATGCATTCCAAATAAATGCATGCAGACATTCGCATAAACATAACGCCCTGTACTGACGAGAATGAGAACATTTATCCTATTACCGATAGCCCACAATTACATTAAAAGAGTTTGTAGATGAGCTGTATTTAATGTCTAATGAAATACAATGAACAGCACCACCTGAACTATGGATCATGAAGAAGCATGTAAATTAATTAACCAAGTTTATATGGAGACATGCATGCACAATAGGCTAGACGCAAACACATTGTAGCTGAAAGAAATACATACAGCCTAAATAGTTAGTACAGCCTAAATAGCTTGCATAAGTAAAATATGGAAATACAGTTGTAAAATAGGCGTATTAGTATTCTATAGAAATACATTTAACGTTAGGCTATTCAACACTGGCTTGACGGATGTGTAACTCCAAGCTTCCATGTCTGGGCTAAGAGCTGCCGACTTCATAAGAACAGCATAATTCCTTCGCAGTTTTTTTTCCGGTAGTGTAGCCTAACATTGCCATCGGGAAATCTTTTGGTACCGGACCATGTAGCTAGGTTTAGTTTAGTTTTCTGTAGTGTAATGAATGTATAAGGCATGTTGATTCGCTTCGTAGTAGCCTAGCTTGTACCTGCTTCCTGACTAGCAGCTAACTGACATTTCTCTGGCAAAACTAAGGTTAGCTAACAAGCTTAATTGGACAATGCATATTTCCCAGGAATCTTAGCCAGAAAGAAAACAATAGATAGGCTACTACTAAGAAAGTAGGCTACCAGAGAGTATTCTTATTATTATTATAATTAAAAGTGTTTGCAGTAAGCTACATTGTCTGCAGAGTAGCGTAGACTAGAGCCATGTTCCCAGGCTATTGTAATTTGTTTAATTGACTAACCATGAAACAGATATGTTTGGGGAATTGGAGGTTTATAAATCTGATCTCATAAGGGATTGCAGCTTATAGTAGGCTATCATCAATTCTTAATGTATTATCGTAAATTCTTAATTTTATGGTGACATTGTGTCATGTGTGAAAAGGATAAACTGAACAGAGGTGAAGTGAAGAAATGAATGAAGACATAATAAAGAAATGTTGGCCAAGGCGACCATTGAAGGTTCGGTTTCCACAGTGAGTCAGACATGACCGCAAGAGCACAGAAGGCTCCACACAGACGGCATTTTGTCGGCATTTGTGTGAGATCAAAATATGTAGCCAATGGCACAGTTATTTATTGATTTTTTTTACATTAATGCAACAACGTGATGTTAACCAGATGATATTCTGTGTTAAAACTTTTTTCTTTGCTTGACAAATGGCCATGGGATATCCTACCTGTTCCCATAACGTTAGCTATTGCATAACTGCCGTGGTGTCCAGTGACCATTAGTTTGAAACGTTTTTATTGGTCGATAAGCTTGGGAGAGCAGGTATGCGATGTTGTTATCCAATGGGGAAAATTATTCTTTGAGGGTATGGCAGGAAAAATGGGAAGAAGAATGAGAAGAAGCAGAAGCAGATTTAGCAGAAGGAGAAAAACCTGTCATGTTCTCACTCCCGTCCTCTTGTTTCCCATGTTTCCTTCTCCCTTTGTTTCATGTTTGTCTCTCCCTAGTTTGTTTCCCTCGTGCTGCAGGTTGGGTGTGGTTTTTTCCCTTCCGTGTCACTCTGTCCCACTACTCTTCTTCCGCCTATGTAATGGGGCGTGACGTGTGAGGAAGGAGGAGCCAAACGCAGCAAGGGGATTCATAAAGCCCTTAGGCAACTAAGGCGGGATACCCGCAGATAAGGGAGGAGACAAGACAAGGAGCAACAAACACCAACACCATTACAGACGCTACTAACCGGCTAACTGTCAAACGCCAAATAAAGCGCAAGGACAGGGATCAGAACAGCCAGACATAATACACGCCCTGTCTCGGATACGAGACAAATCAGAAACGGGCGAGTAGCGTAAAGGCACAAACAAATAAACAGTCAACAAATAAGGAATAATGATATAATAAGAGAGGTGAAAGAACAGATATAACGTACGTGGCTAATTCCATAAGCTAGAACTAAACGTCATAAGCGGAACCTAAAGGAGGGTAAACGCCCGATCTCCCAGGGGGAAGAAACACTTTACAGGCGAGCCGACGGAGAACCGCAGTCCCATAACCTTACCAGCAAAAATGACCAAGCTTAAAACAGAGCCACGCCCTAACCTCTCAGACAGGAGATGAAACGAGGCAAAGGAACAGGTAATTAATGTTCCAAGGCATAGTTTGAGGCTCGCAGTCACACGCAAACATGTCCCAAACATCGTCCGGTCTCCACATGAGACAACATGCACCGAGGGGCGAACAGAACTACAGTTCTGAACAGAATCGCCCAAATCTCCATACCCGGAGAAAAAGCACAAAAGACAACTGGACAGCTGCACCGAAACTATCGGCCATATGACTAACAAACACAAATACAAGCCCTGCCTCAATAAGGGGAAATGTAACGAGGCGAACAGGAACAGAGATTTAACGTTCCATGGCGATATAAAAGGCTCGCAGTCCAATGCATAAAACCAAGAGGGTAAACACCCGATCTCCCAGGAGAGAGAAACATTTTACAGGTGAGCCGATGGAGCACCGTCGTCCCATAACTTTAATATCCACAGACTAACGCAAGCTTAAATAGGAACAACCGCCCTAGCCTCTCAGTAAACAAATGAAACGAGGCGAAATGGAACAGAGAGCTAATGTTCCGAGGCTATTAGAAAACACGCAGTCAAACACAAACACGTCCACAACAACGCCCAAGCTCCATATAAAGAGACACACCCGGAGAACGAAACAAAACAACAGTTCCAAACAAAATAGTCCCGCAGGTAGAAAGGGCGTACAGGATGGCTGCAACAAAAGACCAACGCAAAATAGCACGACAGCCTCAATATAAATAAAACCCTGACTCACAACAAAGGGGAACATAGTCCACAAGAAGGAGACCAAACAGGGAAATACGTACCAAGGCTACTTACTGGCTCACAGTAACACGGAATTGAGTAGAAGCAAAACGCCAGGTCTCTCAGTAAGAACCCTTAACAGGCGAAAATTGACCAGAGAAACTACTACTCTATACTTCTACGAGCTAAGAACTAAGTAGAAGCGAAACGCCCGATCTCCCTATGGGAAGACATGTGCCAAAAGGCGAACAGAACTACTGTTCTGAACAGAATCGCCCAAAACTCCATACACGGAGAAAAAGCACAAATACAGGCAAAATAGAGCAGAGATTTACGGTCCCAAACTCCTACGAGATAACCAACCACCAAGCCAGCAAGAAATAAGCCCTGCCTCAACTAAGAGACGTTAACAATAGGCGAGTAGCCAAAAACGGTACGAGAATTCACAGCCAACAATAACACCACAGTACAAACAATGAACAATAAACAATTAGTGTCGAAGCCCCGAACGAAGGAAACGGTAGGCTTATATATCTCTCCGGTGACTACGCACAGGTGTAAACGCATTAACAGAAGCTCCGCCAACTCAGCAGGGCGGAGCAAGCATCTACCAAAAGGGCAGCGCCCTCGCGTGGCCACCGCGGAAAACGACCGCATCGGGAAACAGGGTAGAAAACCATGACAGCCTATCCCATTCCTCTGTTTTGCATGCATTCCACACACTCTCTGCTCCATTAATCACTCTCTCATACATTCGCACGCGGCACTTAATTGATTCTCATTGATGTTTGTATTTAGTCACCCGGTGTTCTCTGTCCTGGGCCAGTTTGTTAACTCTCCTTGCGTGAATCTCTGGTCTTGTCTTGGTGATACCTAGTATCCAGTCTAGTCTAGCATTTAAATCCTTTGTTTTGTACCGGTGTTAACTCGCCCCTCCACTCCGTCTGGTTTTCGTCTAGCTCTCGCCTGGAACTGCGCTTCCTGCTGTTCGCTTATCCTGCTGTACTAACTTTGTCTGCTTGAGTCTACCAACCTGCAGTTGTTTGCTACCCCTGCCTGTGTTGCCTGCCAAACCATCTGCTGTGTGTGCATACAGTCGGGGCTCCAGCTCTCCCACTTCGCGGTGCCCGCCTCCTGCCTGTGCTGCTGCTGCTGCTGTTGTTGCTGCTGCTGCTGTCCTGCCGCTGCGCCCACGTCCAGCCCGGACTCTGCTCCGTTAACCTGCACTGCTCCTGCCACTCCGCTCTGCCCTGCTCCCCTCTCCCCGCTCCTCCTCTGCTCAGCCTGCCTGGTTTTCCATCTCCATCACCAGTCCCTGGCCTCTCCTGCTCCCGCTGCTCGCCTGCTGTACCCACTACCGGACTGTTAGTCTTTATATGTCTCCCTATGCTTCAGGAGGAATTCTGGTTAAAGCAATAATTTATTAGAGCTACGCGCTCTCTGTCTGTCTGTCTTGAGTCCAGTTCCGGCTTGGAACTATAACTGCCTTTGCCTTTTCTCCCTATGCTTCAGGAGGGATTCTGGTCGAAGCAATAAAATAATTGAGTATTGGCATTCCTGTGTTCGAGTCGTGCATTTGAGTCCAGTCCATTTCCGGGGTTGTAACAAAACCGGCAAAATAACCCAAATTTGGGGTTTTATTGTGTGGATGTGTGAAGTTGTATCTGAATACTGTGTGGTTACATGAGGTCAGAACATACAGGAGTTAATGTTTTTAAGGGCTGAGAGTCTGTGGTCATTGTGGTTAATTCTGTAGGAAACCCTGAAAAGTGACAAACTCTCGGTGCTGTATAGGTATGGGGCATGCCCCGCCAAGCCGTACCTTGGCGGATGGCATACCTGCCATCCCAATCTTGCCCTGCAAAGGCAAAATCTGTGCTTTTCCTTCCTAGAATGGAGGGGTCACAGCACAGCGCACAGCCAAATTCTTAACCTGTGTAAGAGGGGAGTCAATGTGGGAAAGGCTGCCATTTGTGAAGACACTTCAAAGAGGGCCTTGTGATAAAACAATAGACTCTTCGGACTTCCTTCAGGGGGGTTCAGGCCATTTGTTCTCACCTGGAAAGGACTGTGATAACAGGAAGTTGGACTGTTTGGTCATGGGTGTGTTTTGTGTGTTCTAGGGGCACTTATGGCAGAAGAGGCCATTAAGCCCCTGGCCAAAACAATACATCTGTGATCTTTCCCGTCTCTCATGTTGGCACCTCTGTCATCGCACCCCCCTTCTCTCCTGGGTTAAGACTCAGTTTAAATGGTCAACAGACCCTGTAAAACTTACAAACATTGCACATGTGATCCTTATATTGTTACATTATGTCTTATGTAGTAGTAACAGGAATTGCATGTAAAATGGTTCATCAGAAGGGAATTTTCATGACAACTGCAACATAATAAGACTTAATCTGTTAATAATAATCATAATGGTAAGCTGTTTGGTATGGATGTAATCCGGTAAAATCAAGGAATCAAATGAGATACATTTCATACCAAATGGAGTTTAGTGAAACATAGTTTCAATAACTATAACACTGGAATGTCCTCTCTGGTAATCAATTCCTTTTCCTCTCTCCCTATTCAACAACCCCCAAAAGGTGGGGGTCTAAATTCCAGATTCGACCACACCTCCAGGTTAATTTATGGCACTGCCGCCTGGTTCAAACGCGGGATTTGGCATAAAAGAAAGGGAGACAAACCTATCTGGGAGAATCGTAACCGATCTCCCACACCGTGCAGATTGTGTGTTTTGTGTGTGTGTGTAGGGAAGATCGCAATCGACTTCCCCCACTGTGCAGATTCTGTGTGTGTGTGTAGCTGAAGCAGGCCGGGTAAGATATTTACTCTGTGTTTTCTTTTCTTAATTTCTATAATGTAATTGACTAATAATTTTAAGATAATGACCTACCTGCCTGTGAATAAATTCTTCTTATTTTAACTTGCGTGGTCTCCATGACTCTAATCCATTTAGGTAGGCGGTCAAGTTCGGCCAGTACAAGGATTGGTAATGCACGGCTCTGGGAATTTGACGTGAAGAGAGCACATGGACGTTCTACGTCGGTTCTTGTCAAATTAGCCTTAAGGAGCCCTCTGAGTGCACGCTGACCTGGGCTCGCAACTATCTATGTAAAATATAATGCATGTATTGTGTTGGCCAGACCCCCAACCTCTGTGTTCTCCACCGAACTGAGATTCGGCAATAGTGCTAATCCCGGGAGCATATATTGAGTAATGGTGGCACACGAGGAAGAGTCGAGTGTAACCACTCTGAGCTTCACGCATGATTAAAGTAAAATTCTAAATTATAATTTAATATGAAGTCAGATAATTACGAGTAAACCAATAGTAACTGTTACGCTTACTGTTTGTGATCATAGATATATTCGATGTGTTGTTCAGCTCCTGTGTGAGTGTTCTAATGCTCCCATTGGAATATTGACATTTGGACGATAGGTCGGATATATTCGTGATGACAACATGGCCCCGTTTGCGAACGGAGAATAACAAGAATCATACTGATCTGTTTCAGGCCTGTCTTAAGCGGGATATGGAGCAGCGCATTCATATCTGACTCATGGCGACGGATCCAGTATATTCTTAAATGTACTTGTAATCTATTCATGACCGGAGGATAAATCACTAAACTCTTTTCATTTACATCACAACAGCAGAGGAAAAACATGTTTGCTCCTTCCCCTCCAGCTATTCCCTCATTGGTCTAGCTGTGCGGGTTCTACACCTGGCTCAGGTGTCATTTTCTGTCAATATGTGCACACATGCATGCACTCTCTCTCTTTCTCAATATACAGTATAAATGTTGTGACAAAACAGTTTGATATCTCTCTCATGTTTAGGTACTAGAATACAGGATTACAGGGGCTAAAATATTAACTCATTGCATACTCTTTATCACTTTTCTAATAACTATTCATAACTGTATTCACAAACTGAAATTTAGCCTGACACAGCCCTATGAAATGGGATTTACTACTGGAGGAGGATGACAAGCAAAAAGCACAATATTTGATTATGGGTACATCTGAGCTGAGGTGGAAAATTTAATTTCCAATGCCATGTTTTCTTCCACCAGCCAGCTGATTTCACTGATTAGTTCTACCTCCTGGCTGAAGAATTGTGCTAATTAGTAATTCCAGGTGATTGCAACAAAATACTGGGGAGGACTTTTACATTCTGAACCTGGATTTTCCACCTCTGGGTGTGAGGCCATTTTCTTTATGGGCTCTTTCTTCATTGGAGCACTGTCAATATAGTTTTACATTTGTCAACCCATGCTTAAGAAATATGTTAGAGGAAACATTCCATTTGTGTGTGTATATATGTATCTATTTGGCTGAGGCAGGGCTCGGTGTGAGGGAATCTGGGTCATCTGGGCCACATTGGGCTTCATTTGCTAACCAGCCTAAGTTTTTAAAAGCCTGCTGAAAAGTATTATTTTGTTTAGGTTTGTTTTATTTCAGTTTTTTTGTTTTACTTTATGCTTTTGTGACCAGGATCCTGTGAGGGTGGCCGTTGGAAGTTTTTATGTTTGTTGCACAACCTGTTCTCAGTCAAATATAAATGATTAAATAATGGTCCAACTTGGGTAAAACATCGCCCTATTCTAACCCCCCCGTTCCCGTCCCCACCCCCACCTTCCTCCGGGGTGTCGTACAGCATGTAACAATAGCTTTCACACAATTTTTTGTGTTAGACACTCTCGCTCTGTTTTTATTGAAAACATTTATCGGCGGGACTGACACAATAGCACCTCAGCTTCATTTGCTTAATTGCCCAAGTCTCTGGAATTTAAAACACCAAAGAAAGCAGATGGATTCTGCTATTTGGTCTGGAATGAATGTAGAAAGGATTTGTGTTTGGAGGTAACAGGACCGTGTTTGTTCATCTCCCATCTCCAGGAAGTGACAGAAAGAGTGCTGTCCAATCTACTCTTTGTGTTTCTGTGTCTTTATCAGTGGACCATGAAGGCCCTTGAGGAGATTCTATGAAGGCATTCTAAATGGCTTGAGCTATTCACACTGACGAAAGATTCACAGTCAAGCATAGTGCTTTGCTCCAGTTTTTTGATGGTCGGCAGATAGATTTTTGCATAGAAATTATGTGAACTGTGAACACAAAACATCTGGCCATCTATGTCATTGATCTTGCTGAGCTGAAAGAATGGTTTTTGCTGTTCCTTTAGTGTGAAGCTTGTGTGAGTTGATAGATTGATAGTGATCACAAGAGGTGCAGGAGGTGAGCAATTGCATTTTTAAACTTCATTTTAATTTAGGTTACTTTTGTTGTTTGTTTGAAAGATTGTATCATTGGCTTAGATATTTAATAAAAAATTTAAAAAACTTGTTTTGAATGGCGGGTTTGTATGCTGGTGCGAGTGGGTGTTTTTTCCTACAGCAATACAGACTCAAATGAGGACCTTTGGCACAGTGCACTTTTAAGCAGACTTCCTGAAGAGGAAATGAAGGCAGCACATGAAGAGATTCTTTAACAAGGCAATGATGACAGCACTCTTTGTGATTTGTAACACTTGTTTTGCACCAATCATTGGTTGTGTTATTAGTTTTGCGTGTGCTAAAAGGTTTTGCACACACTAAAGGTCTTAGTAAATCAGGCCCTTTGTCTTTCAACTGCATTAAGCCTTGGGCTGCCTCATTTTCTCTATGAATGCGCATGTTTTAGTTAAAAGATAACAGGTTCAAAGGTGTAGTTTATCTATAGTTTTCCTAACAGCCAAAAATGACGTAACATCAGCTGAAAAATTTCAAATATTTGCACAGACCAAATTACTGCACAAAACTCATACAGCTTTGTCAGGGCTGTCTGTGTGTTTGAACAGAAAATCTGTGGCATAGAGGAAGGGCACTCCAAACTTGCAAAACTTGAAAAGAAACAGATACATTATCTCCTGATGATCTGTATAATGTCTCATTACAGGACTGGTAAATGTTCAAAAGAAAAGACGCATTATCTCCTGATGGTTTCCATAATTTCTCAGGGTCCTGAGCATATTATTTCAGCTCTGTGAGGAATAAAGCTGTCAAGTTAAAACAGATTTCCCGACTGTGTGCCTTTGCTTCTTTTGGAAAAGTTGGATTCCGTCCGCCATTTGCTTAAAATGTGACCAAATAAGGACAAAAAATGCTAAGAAAAAAAAGACATTCTCTGAGTGCTTATCAACATAAATCTCCTTAAATTTTTCTCCTAGCAAAATGCTTGGTGTTAAATCCTCTCTGACAAGAGTGCATTTATCCATTTTGGACTCATAATCATAAATTAATTGGGTTGGCTGGTTTTGTGTGTGCATGTGTGCATGCATGTGTGTGCACATGTTGAGGGAAAATTAACATTAGCCTGATTAAGAATTTGGCTGGGTACCCTGCTGTGACCCCTCCATTCTTGCTCTGCATGCTCACCTCAATCCCACAGACAGGTCCTGCAGACCCCCACTTACCACACATCCAAACAGGTATTTACAACTTAAAAAATCATTTCTAAATGACTCCTGTGATACCAAGTTGCGTCACGTAATAGAATTGGTAACAATCAGTAGTTTCAAGCAGGTTGTTATGACCCCGGAAGTGGACTGGACCCAAATGCACGACTCGTAGACAGGAATGCCAAAACTCAATATTTACTTATGATCAGGGTAGTCCTGAGCATAGGGAGAAAGGCAAAAGGTGGTTAGAGTTCCAAGCCGGAACTGGGTGAGCAGACAGACAACAGAGCGCGTTAGCTCAATAAATTATGCTTCGACCAAAACTCCTGAAGCATAGGAGCTTTAGAGCATAGAACATTAATTACAGACAGTCCAGGTATGATGATGCGGGAGCAGTGGGAGCAGGGAAAGCCAGGGAAGGTTATGGAGACAGACAACCGGGTTTGGTGGAGCAAGGGATGAGCGGGAGCGGGAGCGGTAGAGCAGGACAGTGGAGCGGAGTCCAGGCAGGATGCAGGCGTGGCAGCAGGGCAGCGGCAGTAGCAGCACGGCAACAGCAGGGCGGCAGCAGCGACAGCAGAGGCCGGAGCGACAGCACATCAGCGGCACCGCAACACTGGCAGAACGCGGGCACCGCCGCAGGGTGGAATAGCAGAAGCCCAAGCTGCATGCACACACGTCAGGTGGGAGGCAGGGAAACCGCAACACAGGCAGGTATTACGGACGACTGCAGGCTGGCAGACTGAAGCAGACAAAGTTAGTATAGCGAGACCAAACAGTGAACAGCGGGTAGTGCTGTTCCAGACAGAGCAGACTTTGACATAGGCAGAATTGCTGGGCGAGTAAACGCCGGCACAGAACAAGACTTTAAAGCAGCGACTAGACAGGGAACCAGACAGGACCAGAGGTTTCAGACAAAGAGCATTAACGAACTGGCACAGGACAGAAAACACTGGGTGACTAAATGCAGACATTAATTGGAATCAATTAGGAACCGCGTGCGAATGTATGCGAGAGTGATTGAACAGAGCGGAGAGTGAGGAATGCATGCGAAACGGGGGAATGGGATAGGCTGAGAAAGGAGCAGTGGAACAGAGTGATACAAACGGGAAAACATGCCCAACCTGCAGCAAGGGGGAAAACGGACAATGGAGAGACAAACACGAAACAGGGGGAGAGGGAAAACACGGCGAAACAATAGGATGGGAGTGGAATGTTACACACACACAGTTGTTGCTTCCAAGTATATATACTGTATGTGTATCCTTTGTATATCCTTTAATCATGATCTACAGTCAGGGTACTACAGGGTAGTTGGTGGAAAATGTATGGCTAATGCATTCTTCAGTTTCCCTCTAATTCATATTCAAAATGCACATTTATTTAACAAAATTATGTTTTATCCCTGTTACGTTAGGAGACTTATTTAATCAAAAGTATTCCGGAAATTTTCAGATGAAGATTCACTTTATTGTCAAATATTGTAGAAATTATTAAATCATTTTTAATCGATACACTGTTTTACCTAAAAGGAACAGCTAATATTATACAGGATGACAAATCATGGTCATTTTTTACGTTGTGTGTGCATGTGATTGCATGTGTGTTTTTGCAAGACTCATAACTGTTCACTATTTTCTGAAATATATTTTTGTGAAAGGCCAGATAAATGCATAATTCTCATTACAATTTTAAGTCACTGGCATTGCAGATCTGATAAAAATAAATCTAAGTTCCAGCATCAGTCTCATAAATATTCCCCTTGGACCTCACTTGATAGGAACTGAAGAACAAAGAGACATACCTGATTCTTGGACAGAGACCAGATCCATCCTACTCTAAACCTTAGGAACAACAAGGATAGCACCTCTGGATACTCCAGCAATTTCCTGTGAATTCCACTCAGGATTTCACAATGTGCCCATAGTGAACATAACCTTTTCAACTGGTGATGTTGCATTTAATTTGCCAGATATCTGCCCAATTTTGCATTAATTTAGTGTTCAGTTCTTTTGGTAACATTCTAATTGTTGGGAAGACTTTCATCTTTCACTTCCCACATGATCCTTCCACACACACACACACACACACACACACACACACACACACACACACACACACACACACACACACACACACACACACACACACACACACACACACACACACAAACACAGACACACACACACACACACAAACACAGACACAAGCTTGTTAACAGCTTGTTAATTACTAATTACAACTACCAATAAAAGTCTCTATTTAGCCTAGATAAAATCAATGGATATTACATTTTCCAATACTGCAAGGCAAAGCACCCAAACCATGCAATGCATTCAAAGGACAAACTGAAAAAATAAAGGGGCTGCTACAACACCGCCATCTAGTGGAAAAGCAGGTATGACAATAGCAGACTTTAATGGCCAACAAATTCCCGTATTGCAGGGATCTCAAACTCCAGGGCTGTGTCCGAATCAGAGCCCTATACCCTTTTGAGTACGCATATTTGAGTCCACTTCATCAAAAAGCTTTTGAGTGGGCGACTTTTTCTCACAAATGGGGGCACTTAAAATACCAGGATGAACCACTTATTTCCGGGGTTTTGTTGAGGGAATTCAGGACACACTCATCTGCAGAACTGTGCACTCACCTGACAATTTCAGTAAGTAACTCGGAAGTAAATACGTAAAAGACGTAGAGCGTATATGCATATCTATGGTACAAGAGTGGGTCATATTACGAAATACTCTTTTAGATTTTTGTTAATTCTATCTTCATTCATAGTCTACACTTTGTAACAATTGTCATATGTTAACTGATTGATATTCTCAATAAAAATTAAAAAATTAAAAAAGATATTACAAACTACTTCCTCACTAGTTTGGAAAGAGTTTTGCGTGATTTCTTTCGCACACTGCTTGCAATGTGAGGGGACAGGGCACATAGGAGACAGGGGTCTGAGTGGACAGGGGACAGTGGACAGGGAACAGGGCTCTGATTCGGACACAGCCCAGGCCTGGAGGGCCATAGTCTCGGCTGGTTTTTGTGATTTCCTTTTGAACACTAGCCAATTTAGGCCTTGGTAACAAGGGGCCTCATTCATCAAGCGTTGCTAAATATGTGTACATATTCATTAGCATGTTTATTAACAGATGTTCAATCAAGGAAATAAAATTGTTTAGTATTGTCTGTTCCAGTGTCATAAAGCAAATAGTAAAGTAGCCTACATGGTGAAGTAAAAACAGGATATAACATGCAGGAAATGCAGAATCTCCCATTACATGAGCTGCCAAAGTACAAGCCTATCTGCATCGGACGAGCGCATTGCCTCTATGCCAAGCACTAGGCTGCTGTCTTTCTCGCAGCCTGGAAATAAAATAATACATATATTAACTTCGTCATTTTGTTGGTGTACTCGTGCATGAGGTGGTTTGAATTCCCGATCCCCTAGTGATGGAAAGAGGCAGTAGGCCTATTCACTGTCTGACACAGTAAATTTGACATAGCTACACCAATAAGCAACTAAAGCTATAGCCAACTGAAGCTGTTGGCCAGGACGAGCCAGGATGTTGAGCAATACATTTCCCATGACATGAGCTGCACATAGTGACAGCCGTTTCTATTCATGTTTTGCAAACATATCTTCGGAAGGAACCTTGAGGCTACGTTTGTGCAGTAGTTACGGCACCAATAACATTGCTGGGCAGGTTGTCAATTTCATAAAAACCCGAAAACGACTAAACAGCCATAATCTCTCTCAGTCAAGAAATAGCTTTTGCGCGATCAAAGATGCGTTCAGTTTCTCTCCTAAGCAGCCAACTCCTCCAACCACAAGGTCAGCCATCGCAACGCTGGCTACAGACCTGTAGGCAATTTAAAGCAAATTTCATTCATTGGTCAAGTGTGTGTTTTAAATAGCATATTTAAGGTCATTATAAGTTAGCATTTAAATTTTACCAATTTAGAAAAAAAAGTCTACATTGCGCTTGATCGCTAATTAAACTAAATTGATTAATAGGCATCATCTAATGTGTTTGCTTTTTACAATCGTAATTTATTAGCTACGTTTGCATTGTGTATTTCAGAGGCTACTACTATTTTGTCATGTGAATGTAACATATTTTGTGGTCTACCTAAGAGCGGAGGGAAGGGAAGCGGTTCCCATGGCGGGGAATAGAATAATTGCGGGATGAGAAGGCCTAATTGAACGTATGATTGGTACCTGTGGGGAGAAGTGAATGATTGAAGGAAGGGAATTGAATGATCGAAAGGGGAATGCTGGGGCTGGGTTTCACCTGGGGTGAAAGGGAGAACGTGATGGAGGACGAGCTAGAGAGGGCGGATTGCCTCTGAGCTCTTGAGTGTGTGGCGGGTTCTTTTTATTTTTTTATTTTTACGGCATTTGGTTTGGTTAAACTTTAATTTGCGTGCAAGCAACGTGTTGTGTGATTGTGTGCGGCGAAACTTACCTGACGGTGGAGAATGGCAGCAGCAGATATCAAGTGGCAGACCCCGCTGAAATCAAGGCAACAGCGGCTCGTGATACCCGGAATTGGTGGGCGGAATCGACGGCAGACTGCAGAGCTGGTCGGTGCGACTGACCCCGTGGAGCCGGGGCGATACACTTTTTTGAATTCCTAAAAAGGGTATCACTTGATTATTACTTAATAGATTCCATTTTCTTCCCAAGAAGTCCAAGAAAGTGGTTTACTTTGAATTTGTATCCAAAGAGTTTTAAAGAATGATTTTGGTGAGGTTACAGGAATGGTTGAAAAATATACAAAAATGTAGGTAGCCAAATCATTCTTATTAAATGTATTCTCTCAATAAGATTAATTGGCAAATCTATCCAATTTTTATATTATCTTTCAGTTTATTAAGTAATGTATAGAAATTATTTTAATAATTGCTTCTTACTTGAACTAATATAGCAGCCTAAATATTTGATAATTTTTGGATTGCCATTTAAATTCTGTAAATTCCTCAAGATTATAATGCCAATCTTGTTTTATTGGAATTATTTCAGTTTTTTTTAATTTTATAACCTGAAATCTTTGAATATTCATTAATTATTGCCAAGAGGAGGTAATGATGTGGAGCTGTCACTTAAATAAAGGAGAAGATCATCTGCAAATAAATTCAATTTGTACGTCTCTTTTCCTATTGTTACACCTTTGATTTCTTCGGTTTGTCTAATTTTCTGGGCTAGAGGCTCAATAGCCTTCTGAGGTCTTCATACTTTCTCTGTGCAGCTTCATGTGGTGGACAAGATGGGCTCTTTGTTTATCCCAATTCTCCTGGGAAAGCCCCACAACCTTGCTTAGGGCCTTTATCACTGGTTCGGGCAATGCTTTACACAACATGTGAAAGAACATTGTCGATGTTCCTTGTGATGCATCAAATGGCTGTCCCATGTTTGTTTTCCATGTCTCCTGCATCCTGTTGATAAAATCATGGATGTCCTCTCCTTCTTTTAGTTCTGCACTCGTTATATCTGCAAGGCTTGATTTATGTGGAAACACTCCACTCAACGCGGCCCACACACATGGTCTGTGCCTGCTGAATGCTTCCCCGTCCATCCATAATTCCTTTCAGGCCTGCTAGGTCCATTATTTCAGTGACCTGGTGCCCCACACATCTTACTAGTAGCTGCTTAACATCTCCCATGCACAGGGGCAGGTGAGTCGTCTTCATCTCTACCTTCGCTATCCATGGTCCTGCTCCCTCTGTTATTTTCGGTAAATCCTTGACCATGTTCTCCAGGTCCATTGATGACCATGGGGTGTACTTAGTGAGTGGCTGTTGTCTCCCTGGTTGGGGTAGGACTTGCAATGGGGCCAGGAAGGTTTCTTCATCCTCTTCGTCTCCTTCTTCCCCTGGATTGTATCGAGCAGGTGCTCTCCTTCTTCTGCCGCTCTTCCTGAGGATTTTGCTGGCACTGTTCTGGATATCACTACTGATATCGTAGACCTGCTTCAATTCTTGAACTCGTTGCTGCGAGTACCCTCCTTCGCGCAGGAATGCTTGTTCTGCTTTTTTCACCTCCTTTAGGGTTTGTTTCAACATTTCCTTTGTCACTTTCTTTTTCTTCCTTATTGCACTTACATCTGAGTCTTCACTATTAGAGGAGCTTGATTCATCTTTGGGAATGGCAGTTGACCTTAGTTTCACTTTCCCTTTGATGTCATATTCTCCTCTCCTTGGGTCTCTTCCAGCTCTTCTTGCTCCTCCTTTCGGTTTCGTTTCTTCCTCCCACATCTCATCCTCTACTTCTTCATTGCCTGTTGATATCCAGTGGCACATCCTAGCTTGCTGTTCTCTTCAGATTCACGATGTGCCCTCGGCGATTTGACTGTTTCTTTCTTGCATCTTGTCATTCCCTGATTCTCTGGCCTGCCATGAGGTGTGTGGAGGTGTGGGCATGGTGTGCTATTTTCAGAATTTCCCTCATTTCCTCAGCTGTCACTCTGGGTTGTCTCTGATTCTCCTTCTTCTGGGCATGCTGCTGTACCTTTTGATCTTATTAAAATGGTTTCCAAATTCCCTTGTACATCCAGGGTCCCTTTCACTTTCACCAACTCTGGCCTCATCCTCACAGTAGTCTCAGGCCCCTGGCTCAAATCTTCTTGTTCCCCAGTGCTAGTGCTGTTCAATAGGGGATACAGGCCTGTAGCTCCATTCGCCGGTCGCCATCCTTCTGGTGGTCTCTCTGATGCTGCTGGCTGGGGGTTCACTTTCGGCTGGTGCCCCTCTTTCTTCTCCACAGTCGCTCTCCATCTGAAAGACTCATTTTTCCATTGATTTAGATGTGCTCTGTAAGTTCGCAACTTTCCTTTCCGGCTCTTACTCTCTTTACTACACAAAATTGTTTCCACTGATTGCAGGTATTGAAGTCCAAAAGTGCCTTCCTTAGGCCATACCAAGGGACCACCTCTTGTCCACTTTTCCCATTTTTTCATAGTCTTCTCATAGTCTGTTTGAAATAATTCACTCATGCAGGAGAGAGGTGTCTTTAAAGTCTCGCCCTTCCGCGTTTTCAAATCCTTATTTTTCTTTAGCCCATGCAAGCTTATTCTAGTTAACTGAAAGTGAAACTAAAACTGAAACTAAAAATTAAAAAAACATTTTAGTTAACTGAAATAAAAATAAAAATTAAAGTTACTTTTAAAACAAAACTAAAACTGTACTGTAGTGGTGCAAAACGAACTGAAATAAAAATAAAAATGAATCATGAATTATTTTTAGTTTTAGTTTTTGATCCTCTTCCTGATCTGTGATCTGAAATCTGGATTGCATATAGAGTAATTTAAAACGTTCAAAACCAATATTTAATTTCTCTCCCTCTAAGTTAGAAAGTGAAATTAAAAACTAATAAAAATAAAAACGAAATGAAAAACTTACAACTATAATAACTTTGCCTCCATGTTTTCTTTTTAAAAGAGCCCCCAAATAAAATTTAAAAAATAAAAATAATTAATTTATTCTTAATTGATTTCTTCTTATTATTTTTATAATTCAGGGGACCACTCTGTTCTTGGTAGCCACGCCTTTACCTTTAATCCTGTTAGTTCCCACTTGGTGACTGTGACTCGTGTGGCTCCTCCCCCTGAATGCCCCTGCTCAACTTCCCCTTCTACCTCTTCAGTTCTCAATTCCCTCACTGGGGTACACTCCAGCCAAACGGCTCCGTCTGCCCACCAGTCTAAACATATTTCAAATGTTTCTCCTGTTTCTATGGCCTTGGGTAGGAATTTATCAATCCCTGAATGGCAGCCCAGAGATTTCACTCCATATAACTGTTCTCATGTTAATTATTCTCCCACTGTATCTTTTCCCACAATAACATACACAATAACATACAAGTAAAACCCTGTTATTTACATAATTTCCTTCAGCATTATATACAGCATCCAAAATACAACAAATTCTCATATAATGTTAGCACACCTTATCTTTTTTCTATTGTTCTCCTGTTACAGTATTGTTTAATCGATTATGTTCAGTTTGATTGTACAACCCGTGCAATGGATCTATGGTAAAGGCGGTATTTGTTCTAATTTGATTAATTGACATATATGTATATACATATAGTACTATTTACAAAAAATGATAACAAAAACTATAGTATTATTAACAATAGTAAATTATTTGGCCACACAACATAACTTTTAAAAAAATAGTTTTTAAAAAAAAAAAATGTATTTTCTCACAACACTGCTTCCCTAATTGTCCCTACCGTAATATAGCAGTGGCAGTATCTTTCAACTGCTTCACTCTATTCACCGTTTGTGGCGGACTTTGAAGGGAAAGGCGTCCCTTTACACACAACCTCTACGTGACCCACAACCCGGAATTGCTCGGTATTTCAGAGTTTTTGGTTAGCTAACTTGGAGCCCATTGCTCCCCCACAGTGTTGTCATACTCAGAGCTCAAACGTTTTCTCAGAGCTCAAACCTTTTCCTTTTTCTCAGAGCTCAAAAACCACAAAATATCACACTCAGCACTCAGGCCTGTGTTTATCACCATGCTTTTGCAAAAGAACAGCATAACATGTAGCCGCCCTTCTCATCAACAGTCAAAAGAAAAGGTTTAGTCATGTCAGGCAGGCCCAAAGTAGGAGAAGAGGCCAACTGTTGTTTCAACTTCTGAAAGGAAATTTCAGAAAGCTCTGTCCATGTGACATTATCATTAGCCAAAAGATCATGGCCATGTGCCAAGTCTTGCAAGGGTTGGGAATATTCAGCGTAATCAGAAATCCATTGCCTACAGTACCCTGTCATGCCTAGAAAAGACATTACCTGCTTTTTTGTAACCGGCTTAGGGAGGTCAAGAATCGCTTGGATTCTGTCAGTTCCCAAAGATTTGCCTTCTGCAGAAATAGTGTGTCCTAAGTAGGTAACAGTAGGTAACACAAATTGCAATTTCTCCTGTTTAACTTTGTGGCCCTCTGTGGCTAGGAATGTCAGCAGTTCAAGTGAATCCTGAATACAGTTGTGCTCATCTGGAGAGCAGAGGATCAACGTATTGAATCAAAGTGCTCTGGCCTGAAGAAAACTGGAACTGTTCCAAGTTTTCCTGCAGCGCTGCTGAAAAAACTGCTGGTGATTCAGCATACCCCTGGGGTAGCCGAGACCAGGTATACCTTTTTGCCCTGAATGTAAAGGCAAACCAGCACTGGGAATTTACATCAACAGGAATACTAAAGAATGCATTCACTAGATCGATCACAGAAAAATATTTAGCATTATCCGGGACCTGTGCAAGAATGGTAGTGGGATTAGGCACAATAGGAGCGCGCTGCTGAACGGCGCTGTTCACAGCTCGTAAATCTTGTACGAACCGCCAAGACCCATCAGGCTTTTTTACAGGCAAGATAGGAGTGTTGCATGGAGAGTCAGGACAGGGAACCACAACACCAGCTTCTAACAATGCATTAAATACGGGGACAATGCTGTCTTCGGCTTCTGGGCGTAGGGGATATTGACGTTTGCATGGTCTGTATTCAGATTTAGGGGTTACTTGAAGTGGAGTAACTCCAGCTATGAGCCCCACATCATTTTGGGATGTTGCCCACAATTGAGAGGGAATTGCACTGAATCTCAGGTCTGACAAATGCAAATAGGCTTGAGTGTCACACAACAACTCATGAATGCTGCAGACAGCTGTCAGAGAGTTCGGAAACTGGTGCGCAGTGACACGCAGAGAGGGAGAATATTTTGAAAATTCCCCTGTCTTTTCCCAGTCCGTGGTGTCCAAACATAATTTCACCCATGGCCCTGTGTCCTCCCATTCTTTATTTGAGGCTTTGCACAGCGACACATGGGGTGCACTTCCCGCAATAGAATAGAATTGCTGCTGTGCTGAGCTCAATTGTACAGACAATGCACAGAAATCGCGACCAACCAAAAACAATGTCGAATTTAATTTACAATCACCGTACCAATTCTTTTCAAATTCCCAATCTCTACCTCGACTAAAATGTGCTGTTACATGTAGTTGTAATTCTGTCAGTCTGTCGCCAGTGCCTGTCCACTCAGTTCTGGCCATATGTATGGCTTTAGCTGTGACTGAGGATCTGTCCAGATCCCAAGCATAGTAAAACATTTCTAGAGTTTCTGCCGTAGCAACTCTGTCAATAGTTAAACCGTCATCAGTACACTGCACACTCAGACCCAATTTGCACATTAAGTCTCTGCCAAGCAGATTTACCGGACATACAGGGGAGAACAAGAACGCACGTTTCAAAGTAATATTGGAGCCCGTATTGAAATCTTGCACCAGTAATGGAGCTGTAAATTTCTCTGTCATGGTATTTCCACCAGCATCTTGGCTGAGCATGGTTTTACCACTAAAAAGAGGAGGCTTTGAATCCCATGCTTTAGCTGTTATTACAGACCGACCAGCTCCCGTATCCACAATGAAGTCTAATGCTCACCCATCAACTTTTAATGACCAAAGTGGTAACGCATTTGGAGCCGTATGGTAAAGGAACCCAGCAAACTCACCCTTGTCCGCATGCGTTTCCTCGTCCCCCACAAAACGTCATTGTCCAGGTAATCCAGTTTGACCCCCAGGATGTTGGAAAGTAACATTCCCTTGGGGTGCTGTGTCCCAATTGTCAGCATTACCGGAATACTTACAACCGCGAGCCCAATGTCCCTTTTTTCCACATTTTCGGCAAACATCATAATCCGCCACGGTAGTGGGTCCCATGGAGTTGGGTCTCTGTCTGTTCCCTTGATTCCGTCCTCCACGTCTGCTGCGGCCTCTCCTTTGCTGCTGAAGTCCACCAGCACCGTCCCGGTTCCCCTGGTAGGACTGGAGCTGGGCCAGCTGCAGCTGAGAGGTCATCTTGTCGCTTTTCTTTTTGTCTTTGTGTTGCATGTCGCGGTCCAGTTCTTCGCAGTGAACAGCATAACGGAGAACGTCCTTAAGTCTCCGAGTCTGCCAGCCAACACAGGAGGTCTTAATAGCGGTTGCAAGGTGTTTATCTAATCCATCCAGGAAACAGTGGGTTAGCTGAGTCTCGTACGGAGTAAGAGTCTCGTTGTTGTCAGGTTATAATCCAGTCCACTGTGCGTGTCGTACTTCTCTGAAAGTCTCTCAAGAAAATCATTAGCAGTTTCACCAGGCTTTTGTTTAACCTGTCTGACTGCTTCCCAGTTCAGACGAACAGGGAATTCGGTTTTTCATACTGGTTTCTAAAGTATCTATCTGCTTCATATACGCAGACGCAGCATCATCATTGTATGGATGGCCCGTAGACCAAGTTCCCCTTACGTTACCCCAACGTAACTTCAGTTTCTTAATCAGTACAGTTTGTAATTCACCTGCAGTTGGGTGACAAGTTCTTACCAGATTTCTCAAAGCTTCCATGAACTTGGCACCACCCACCTGGGATCGGATCCGGCAAATCTTCGCAGACAGCCTGTAACTCCGACACCCTCCAGGGCCGATATACCAGGACCGTCGGACCCTGGTCGTCTTGTCCTGCCCTGGGATTGGGGCATTCTAGCATAGGGTACGTGTCTGGCCCCCAGGATGAGTCCCGTCCCGGCACAGGTGCCGACGTCTTCGGGCCGTGCGCGGTACCTCCCCTGGTGTGCGGCGGGGTAGGCATCTCTACCTTGTGCAGTTCGCCCTTGTGGGAAGTTACCTGTACTGTGGAATCTGGGCCTACAGAAGCTGCAGGTCTCGCTCTGGCCGCCGGCCCACTCGCAGATGGTTGTGCAGCAACACTGGAATGCACTGCCTGGGGAGCAGTGGCTGAGGGATGTCCGTGAACTCCTGCCGCTTGCTGTGGGACATAAGCTGGAGGACACGCAGGACAGTCCAAGTCCAGGTTAATTTTGTGTATGCTTGCAAGCTGTGCTACATCGGGATACAAAGAGCCGCCGGAATGCACAACAGGAGATAGCACTGAATTACTTTGTTGGGATTTCTCCACAGTAATTTTATTTTCTCCCTTGGTCTGTTTTTCCTGCCTTAATTTTGATTCCTTTTCCCACAAATCTACTGCATCCCAGTCGGGTTGCCATTTAAATTTACGTTTACTATTTTTAACCTCATATGACCGCAGCCGCATTTTTAGGTTATCAATCTGATTTAGGCTAAAAGAGCCTTTTTCAGGGAAACCTAACTTTTGCCATTTAACACGCTGGTGTGTGGTTGCCGGACCATATTTGTGATGCATTATTTTCATTGGACCCGTAAATTCAGTCCTGTTTCCTTGAATTTTTAGACCCATTGTCGTGCGTTTGTCCCACAACCAAACTATGCCTTATTAATTTTAAGGTTTTAATTTTTTCTTTTAATTAGGCCTATTTTAGTCAGAATCAGTTTCAGATTCTGCACTATCCTCTGGATAATTGTCCTCACTTTCAGGGTGAACGTCTAGCCTAACTTCTATTAATGCCGTTTCCTTCTCTTTTAACCAATCACCTCTATCATATATATATATAACCATAATTAACTCCTGTGCAAAAATGCCTCTCCTGTACTGGTCCGTGTATATCATTTGCCTCTACTGACAATACATGATACCACATTACAAAAATGTTTCAGAGCTCATTACAAGAGAAAGAAAAAGAGAAATTTTAGCCCATGGGTAGGAGCAGCATACAGCCTCCACAGTTTGAATCACTCCACAGAGTGACGGACCCGTCGGTCACTAATCAAACTTTTAAATTTGAGCGCAATACAGCCTCAAGTTACGTTTTGCTGTGGCGGCTCACCTGTGATTTCTCTTTCTATGGATTGCATATTGATCACCCCAGACAGACGTCCTACTCTCCTCGGTCCGGGCGCCGCCATCCTTCCTCTGGGTGACTGATTACAGTTACCTCTCTGTGAGAAGGTGGGTTGCGGTCTCGGGGTTTGAACTCCCGGCAGTGCGCACTGTCTAAGCCGTTCCGACTTGAGAGAAATCTGCGTAGGAGAAAACCAAGTTAGCAATCCTGCCGATTACGCCATATTGTCGTGGATTTTTCCCTTTCAACTCACAGTGAGCAAGTCTGTCCAAACAGAACCACAACAAAACCATGCAATAGAATAAGAAAAAGAATTTCAGTTTATTTGGAGATAAACTCAGAACGAGAGAGAGTCTTACCAGAATCTCTCTAACTTGAAAACAGAATACAGAGGACATTTATACACAATCTATTATTGCTTTACTGATTTGCCACAAGGGTAGTTTCTACACATACAGAGACAAAGGTATCCATTTCTTGGTGTTTAGTCTTTCGATAACCTCTAACCTTCAAACCAAGTAACGAAAACATCCATCTCACAGACTGCCTGTCTCTGCAGATTGTGAAGGAGAGGCACAGAGGGAGTGAAAACACAGCAGGCCTGCTTAAAGCCTACTCAGTGTTCACAGAGAATACATTGTTTAATTACATAACTCAATATAATTGATCTACTAATAATCAAAACTATAATAAATGCATAATGATAATCATGTGATTGTCTCTATGTTAATACACACACATTGTAAAACAGAAAATTCCTTCACACTATTTATCCTATCTATTTACTTATTAATTTAAATTATTATATTATTATTATTATTTTATTTTATTTTTTTCTTTCCACTCACCCACTGGAGCCCCGTCACCGGTGTAGGACCACACTTGGGGCCAACGGAGTGCGGGTAATTCCTCTCTGCAGACGTTTTATGAAAAAGGTGTCTGCTTACCTCTCACTATTGACCGGTCTCTAACTTGAAGATAAAACACCGCATGCCGTTGGTTCCCTCCTGCATCCTTCCCGGGATCTTGGAGTCCTGGCTGGCTTGCCAAATATGTGGAGGGAAGTCCTTTGACTCCCTCCTCATTAAGTTCAATTTGAGATGGGTTTTTGAGTGGAAGAATTCTCAAGATAAAGATGAAGGAAATAGCAGTCTTCTATTAAATTTAATCTTTTATTAAACGGTCAAACGTTGATTCAACATGGGAAAACCACAAACCTACGCAGAGGATTCGGAATTCCCCGAACAAAAACAAACATTAGTTTATACAATATCATAACTCCTCCTTTACGTTACTAATACTCCAATAATATGTGGTCACACCCTTTCATAATATCTTATTTTATCCAATAACAAATTAGGCAAAAAATTAATATGGTATATGACCTGTTCTTACCCTATGCGCTTGGGGGCACTCTTGATCTATCAAATAAAATTGTTTGTGACCTTTCCTCCTTTTAATCAGACCATGAAATTTTCCTTAATTTCCCTTATTTTTTATTCTTTTCCCACCTGTTCGGTCAGCATGATCTATCTTATCAGCTTAGTTATGGAACACAGGAGGAAAACATTCCTGTTTTGACTGGTGTGCTAGATGCCCTCGTCCTTGCTGACAGAGAGCTATCCTGCACCCTCTCACAACCCCCCATCTCAGTACTTTTCCACTAGATCTTGACTGTATTATTTAATTATTTATAAAAGTTTGCTTATGAGGCTTTCTTGGGCCCACAGAACAGTTTCACAAAACAGCTTACTTCCACAGCGCAAAGCTAAATCTAGTCCCACCCCCCAATTCCCATAGAGATCCATTCAAATGCAGAGGTTATAGTATCGCTTCTAAGAGGACCTGGAAATACGATATCAGGAGTCTTTTGATATCCTTTTATATAGAGTCATGATGGCATCACCTGTTTACCTGTGGAATACCTGTTTACCACAGAAGTTGTTTGAGAGAATGGCAAGAATGTGCAAGGCCGTTATTAAGGCAAATGGTGGCTACTTTGAAGAATCTAAAATATATGACTTTTTTTTATTTGTTTAACACTTTTTTGGTCTTTGCATAATTTAATTTGTGTTATCTCATAGTTTTGATGTCTTTACTATTCCAAAATGTGGAAAACAGTAAAAATAACGGAAAAAAACCTATGAGTAGGTGTGTCCAACCTTTTGACTGGTACTGTACATTACATATAAAAAAGATGCATAGATGTAAAAATAAAAAAAAATATTCTTATTATTTTTGTGTCTAATGAGAGAATCTTATAAATAAATCGTTGATAACAATAAATTGAAATTATTTTGTGAAAACAGGAGGTTTCCTTTTAATATCAATCTGAATTTAGAAGAAACACAGCTCTTATATTACATTTTAGAGGGCTTTAATTTTGAAATTCCACATCAGAATGTCCTGAGGTTGTCTGAGTGACACTATGAGGTCTTCTTCTATCATTCTGAATTGAAATTGGTCAGTGAAAACAGGAGGTTTCCTTTTAATATCAATCTGAATTCAGAAGAAACACAGCTCTAATGTGACATTTTAGAGGGCTTTAATTTTGAAATTCCACATCAGAATGTCCTGAGGTTGTCTGAGTGACACTATGAGGTCTTCTTCTATCATTCTGAATTGAAATTGGTCAGTGAAAACAGGAGGTTTCCTTTTAATATCAATCTGAATTTAGAAACACAGCTCTTATATGACATTTTAGAAGACTTTAATTTTGAAATTCCACATCTGAATGTCCTGAAATGGTCTGAGTGACACTATGAGGTGGTCATTTGAAGTCAGATTGAAAATTTATTCTTTATTATTAAGTTAATAATTTTTTATTAATGAGTAATTATTTACACAATTGAAATGAGAAAGCCTCAATTTTTCTCTGAAACAGTTTGTGGTAGTTGTTTTTTTAAAATAATTATTAATTTTATTATTTAATAATTATTCATTTTGTTTTATTTATGTATGGATGTATGTATGTATGTATGTTATTTATTCATTCATTCATTGCTTACTGACAGACTGATTGATTTATTGAATGTCTGTGAAATTACTTTCATGTCTTATCACGTTCACCGGAACTTCACTTTTATTTTGAAATCAATTCTTACACGCTCTTACCGTAGAATGCCTAGTATATTGCGAACCACAAAAGAACGTGGGGGCTAGCTTGACCATCTTTTTCGAAGTGGAGGCTGGCTTGACCCACCGGGGAGTTTTTACCTAGTTTTGCTGGTTGGGGGTTCAGGCCTGGTTTTTGCTAAATTCCTCCTCTATAAAAAGCGCTATACAAATATTCAATTGAATTATTCCATTGATTTTACCATCTTCATTTCATTTTTAATCAAATTTACATTGGATCCTTCAAAAAATGTCACAGTAGACACAGATTTCGACTGTACCATTTGTGCCATAGATATTAAAATGACTTAAATTGCTAACAAGACCATAGATATTACGTTACAATTTAATTGAACGCAATTAACGATGCAGTTATTATAAGTGATAACTGCATCGTTAATTCCAACAAAACTTCGAGTAAACTTCAACGGTTGCTACACGGTGGGAATTTAATTTGAATAGGGGTTCAATTGGCTACCAAATTGGGAGAAAATGGGAACAATCAAATAAAAAAAATAAAAAAATCTATAAATGTGTAGCACTGACTTCTAGCCTATAGGCTATGTAGCCTATTGATAGCTGGTGCGCTGGAAAAAGCGGGGTAGGCCTATAGGCTACAGCATTAGACTTTCCGTTTATTTGGCTTGAGTAGCCGAGCTAATCAAACAATTAAGTCACTGAATAATCAAGACCAAAATATAGCCTAATGATTAAAAAATGACAACGACAATGATGACTTACGTACGATTGTTTAACAAGGATCAGACAATAATCTGAATGCGTTAAAGAATGTAACCTAATTTTAAGATGGCAATTTAGTCAAAGTGAGTTAAACATTAGAAAGCATATTTAAAGAGGAAAGCCTCGAACCATTGAGTGCAACGCATAGCCTAATTAAGGCTTGAAAAGCGAATGTACAATCTACGAAACATTGAACATTTAAACATGAGCATATTTAAAAGTCTAAATCTTAGCATGATAACGTCATCATAGATGTGGATATAGAAAAATGCAACAGTGATGCACAGAACAATAATGCTATCTCAAAATAAATTAGCCTACTGTAGAACCCGCACAGCTAGACCAATGAGGGAATAGCTGGAGGGGAAAGTGCAACGTGTTTTTCCTCTGCTGTTGTGATATAAATACAAGAGGTTAGTGATTTATCCTCCGTTCATGAATAGAGCACAAGTACATTTAAGAATATACTGGGTCCGTCGCCACGAGTCAGATATGAATGCGCTGCTCCATATCCCGCTTAAGACAGGCCTGACTCTTCCTTGTGTGCCACCATTACTCGATATATGCTCCCGGGATTAGCACTATTGCCGAATCTCAGTTCGGTGGAGAACACAGAGGTTGGGGGTCTGGCCAACACAATACATGCATTATATTTTACATAGATAGTTGCGAGCCCAGGTCAGCGTGCACTCAGAGGGCTCCTTAAGGCTAATTTGACAAGAACCGACGTAGAACGTCCATAGGTTCTCTTCACATCAAATTCCCAGAACCATGCATCACCAATCCCTTATACTGGCAGAACTTGGCCGCCTACCCAACTTGGGGACTCCACATAAAGTACCACGCCACTGATCAGTTGGTCATTGGTCAGAATTGTTCCCCTGAGTATTCAGTCGTAATTTAGGCTGAAAAAGGTATAAAATGGATTAGAGTCATGGAGACCACGCAAGTTAAAATAAGAAGAATTTATTCACAGGCAGGTAGGTCATTATCTTAGAATTATTAGTCAATTACAAAATATAGAAATTAAGAAAAGAAAACACAGAGTAAATATCTTACCCGGCCGGCCTGCTTCAGCTACACACACACACAGAATCTGCAGTGTGGGAAGTCATTTGCGATCTTCCCTACACACACACACACACACACACACACAAACACACAATCTGCACGGTGTGGGAAGTCGGTTGCGATCTTCCTTACACAAAACACACAGTCTGCACGGTGTGGGAAGTCGTTGCGATCTTCCTTAGGTACCAGGAGAACTGTTAGGCAGATACTCCTATACGGGTATAACTACAGTGCCACTACAGCACCAGGGGATCTGTTAAGCAGATACACCATAATGGAAGAACTATGGTGCCACTACAGCACCAGGCGATCTGTTAAGCAGATACACCATAATGGAAGAACTATGGTGCCACTACAGCACCAGGCGATCTGTTAAGCAGATACACCCTGAATGCCCATTTGGACTTCCCTTAAATGTGATCCTGGGCAGGCTTTCCACATTACACAATTCCCTTTGTTTGTCCAAACAAGGTCTGGCCAGGAAGAGGGCTGTAAAATCTAACCACCAAGAGACCCCCCTTCTCCTCCAGGAAGAGAAACTGCAGTCTACTCCCCCCACCCCGATCTAGTGATAGCAATAAGATACTTTGTACAACGGCACGTGATCTTATGATTTTATGTAATTTATCTAGATACCAGGTGAGGTCCAGGTGATGGCCACTCTGTGATCCAGATACTTATGTGGACAAGCACATCCCTGATAACCTACAATTCTCCCTTCCAAACACATTCTTTATTCCTTACATACCCCACATTTCAATTGATATTAATCCCAATCCACCACATTTATCATATTATCACATGTACATACATAAGATGCCCTATACATACAGTGTCGCTTCAGTCCAGAATATTTTAACATAGGGTGCGTGTTCACAGGCCTTTTACGGCCTGAGAACAGGCCTCGGTTGCCGACGTCATCAGGACCTCTAATGTCATTCCAGCTGTCGTTTATAACTTTGTGCCTTTTGTTGTAGGGCAGTGGAGTTGGGAGTCCTGTGTGACGAGGCAAAGATGTAAGGGGTGGGTAGAACAGGAGATTCTTAGGCCACCTGGTGAATTGTTTTATTGCACCCTCAAGGAAGTCAGGGTTTATGACTGACAATCCCAAGGATCAATAATTTTCAGTCTTACAGATTCCCCCGTTGGCCCCGTGGGACAAACAAACACAGTCCCAAGGGGTCATTGAGAGTGACTGTGCTCCCATGCTGGTGTCTATGGTCCCAGTCCCAGCAGCGTTGGCAACTTGAGGGGGCTGAGAACCAATGCCTCATGGGTCGAGGTGCACAGGGAGTGGATGAGGTGTCGGAAATAGCAGCACTGACCCAGGGTGAAGGCCAATATGAGGGTGCTGGCAAGGACGCACCCTCGGAATACCCAGTCCCACCATGTGTAGGCGTCCTGGGCAGAGTGGGTAGAGGAGCTGGCCAGGATCTCCCCTGTTTTTTGGCCAGGTTCCCCTTCACTTGGGCCTAGTTGAGGTGATAGTTAGTTTCCCGGATGACCTGTTGAACAATCATCCCACAGTGCATCCGAAACCTAGACTTCTGGATTGCATCACAGTAGCCGTATTATACAAACATCAATACATGTACATATGATAAATGTGGAGGCTTCAGGAACAATGCAGTGGTATACTTTGCAATCTACCGATCTGTATTGTAAGGTTAATCAAAGAATTAAGGGATGTGGAAATATGGAATGTCTACCCCAGACCTGACAGAGACAGGGGAAGTTAGGTTTTAACACAGTACACACATTGCACATATAGCATACTGTAGTTAAATTATATTCTACTGCCCTCTATTACCCCCCTGTTTGATGCTTGAAATCACGAGGTGGTAATAGCTTGAATTTTCAGAAGCAGAAAACAGTTTAAATAAAGCAATAGTGCTATTATTTGATGTTGTTAAAAACATTGAAATACACAAAAACTCATGTTTTTGCACCAAGAAACACATGTTTGAATTTACATTGTGTCCTATATGTGCTGCAGTTATGTGGTTTTGGATGTGTGTTGATATAGTGGTGTTGAGTGCAGATTTATGTACAGTTCTATGTGGCTGTCATCATTGTGCTAAGCGAGTCTAAGGTGTTATTCTGAATTGGATGGGTGGATCCTTTTGCACTAATAAATGTGTTGTAAAATTTGCTCTGCTGCTACACCAGGGGGCCTGTTTAGGGTTACGGTTTCCTAAACGAGGTGTGCATGTTTTATGGCCCCTTCAAGTACTTCCACCCATCTTACCCAGAACAAAGCTTATTCCTGGCTCTGAAAAAGGAGAGAAACTATGCAGGGTTATTGTTTGCATAGTTTAGGTCCTGTAATGGGTAAATGATTATAGCCAGTTATTGATGATTGAAAAACAAAAATCATACATTCTGAAGACTGTAGGTTCACTGCTTTTTAAAGAAGGAAGATACTCAACAAGACAGATAGAGAGAAAATATAAAGACACTTTGATCCTTCGAGCCTCCCTCTCTCGGGTGCAGCTCTAGGCTGGATCCCTTCCCCGCTGAGTTCCTTCCACCCGACTCCTCGGAGTGAGGGACCCTCAGCCTCTCTGCTTCCCCAGGTGTCTCCTTTTCAGAAACCCCTGATCACAGAAAGCACTGTTCGCTTACTAACGCATTCGGTTTCAGCTTACAGTGGCCTGACTGTGCATTGAGCCGAGCGCAGCGGCCAGGGGCTCCACTACAGGGATGTCACTCGTGCTCCACTATAGGGACGCTACTCATGTGCTCCACTACAGGGATGTCACTGATGTGCTCCACTGCAGGGACGCCACTTATGGTCTTACTGCTCTATGCGACCCGACGGCCGGTGACCCAGTCGATAGCGATCCCCAGCCCGGTGTCTAAACACCGAGCCCCGTAGTGGTAATTAGCCACCCGGTTGGGAACCGACGGTCTGATCCCTATCCCACTTTGCTATGGATATAGAAACTTTGACCGTTTTCACCAGCCTTGCCTGTTCACAGAGGTCGTCTCTTACGCAACTCTGCTAGGTGTGGACTGTCATCCACGTACCACGCAGTGCCTGCATACTTACATGCGACACTACGCCGACTAGACGGTACCCACGGCAGTATGGCAATTCATACTTCATCAGACACGGGGGCCTTCAACCTTCTCCCCTGCATTATATCTCTTTTTAACGTGCCCTCGGAACTTTGCAATTCCGCCGCCGCCTGTTTCTCTCTAGGTTTGGGGTGCCTAATCCCCTGCCTAAAGAGAAGAGAAATGTAAGGAGACAAATGGACAAAAGAGACCAATAAGCCAGTCTTTGCTAGAAAATGACTCTATTTCAGCTTTTAAATGAAAGGGGCAAATATGGAATAAATTTAAAGAAGAAATTGCTTCTTCTTCTTCTTCTTCTATTTATTTATTTCATTGAGGAAGAACTATCTTCCCAAACTGTAAAACCATTTAGGAGTCCTGCCTAGAAAGACTTCCTTAGTAGTCACACAGACTTTGCCCTGTAGGAACAGACGATGCTGGCCATATTAAGGCAAGTGAAAGCTCTTCTGGCTTTTGGTTCATTTTATGGCATTGACTGGTATGTCATACAGACATTCTAGCACAGGATTTTGTGCTAGGGGAAATTTACACAAAAATACATCTATTTAATAAACATGCCTCAGTTAACTTAATTAGCACCCACGTAGGTATATTGGTGAATTCCAACATCTCCTACATGACATGCCCGGGCAATTTATATAGATTTATAGTTATTTATCTATACTATGCACTTTAACTTTCGGTATTCTCCACCTACAATTACCTTCAACACTTCCTCACACTTCCCTACATACAATTATCCTCTAACTCTCACTGGCTTTTCACCAGTGTCTCTTTTCCTTCTCTCTGTGTCTGAACAAGATTCTCTGCGTCTCCCACAGTATTGTGGAACATCAGATCAGTACCTTGCATCAACATGCCTTCTATGCAATATCTCAAACCTTTTACTTTCTTTTACACATACTCAAACCTTTAATTATTCCAGTCATACTGACCTAATAGCATATAGCTTCTGCCTCTTAAAATGACAGTGTCAATATTACATATATAGATATATATATCTACACACATATATACACACATACATATACATGGATATAACAGTGAGGGCTGCTACCTCACAATTACACAGATTTAGAAAACCTTTGCAGTTCTCCTATCTTTCTCTGCCTTCCATTGTTCATTAATCCCTGAAGGGCAGTAATCTGGAATGCGCCCGGTTTCTACAGTCCCAGGGCCTGTCTGGAATATGTCGATCCCCTAAACAGTGTCTACATGGAGAAACAACAAAAACTCTAGTATATGATACTACGTAAAAGAATTGTGTTACTCACCACACCAAGGATCAAGAACCAGGAGTTACACTGACCAGAAAATCCCTGTTAGGAGTATCCTGTCAATTACGCCAAACTGTAAGGAATTTTTTATGCAAGGCTGCAGGAGAAATTAAGAGGTAAAGAAAAGCAGACACCCTCCTGCCGGAGGGATCACGTCGGTCGGACCTGTCACTGAAACTTCAGAAACAGCAACTGGAATCACGTCGGGGTCACCACTTGTAGAACCCGCACAGCTAGACCAATGAGGGAATAGCTGGAGGGGAAAGTGCAACGTGTTTTTACTCTGCTGTTGTGATGTAAATACAAGAGGTTAGTGATTTATCCTCCGTTCATGAATAGAGCACAAGTACATTTAAGAATATACTGGGTCCGTCGCCACGAGTCAGATATGAATGCGCTGCTCCATATCCCGCTTAAGACAGGCCTGAAACACATCAGTATGATTCTTATTCTCCGTTCGCAAACGGGGCCATGCTGTCATCACGGATATATCCGATCTGTCGTCCAAATGTCAATATTCTAATGGGAGCATTAGAACACTCACAAAGGAGTTGAACAACACATCGAATATATCTATGATCACAAACAGTAAGCGTAACAGTTACTATTGGTTTACTCGTAATTATCTGACTCCATATTAAACTATAATATAGAATTTCACTTTAATCATGCGGGAAGCTCAGAGTGGTTACACTCGACTCTTCCTTGTGTGCCACCATTACTCAATATATGCTCCCGGGATTAGCACTATTGCCAAATCTCAGTTCGGTGGAGAACACAGAGGTTGGGGGTCTGGCCAACACAATACATGCATTATATTTTACATAGATAGTTGCGAGCCCAGGTCAGCGTGCACTCAGAGGGCTCCTTAAGGCTAATTTGACAAGAACCGACGTAGAACGTCCATGGGTTCTCTTCACATCAAATTCCCAGAACCATGCATCACCAATCCCTTATACTGGCAGAACTCGGCCGCCTACCCAACTTGGGGACTCCACATAAAGTACCACGCCACTGATCAGTTGGTCATTGGTCAGAATTGTTCCCCTGAGTATTCAGTCGTAATTTAGGCTGAAAAAGGTATAAAATGGATTAGAGTCATGGAGACCACGCAAGTTAAAATAAGAAGAATTTATTCACAGGCAGGTAGGTCATTATCTTAGAATTATTAGTCAATTACAAAATATAGAAATTAAGAAAAGAAAACACAGAGTAAATATCTTACCCGGCCTGCTTCAGCTACACACACACACAGAATCTGCAGTGTGGGAAGTCGATTGCGATCTTCCCTACACACACACACACACACACACAATCTGCATGGTGTGGGAAGTCGGTTGCGATCTTCCTTACACAAAACACACAGTCTGCACGGTGTGGGAAGTCGGTTGCGATCTTCCTTAGGTACCAGGAGAACTGTTAGGCAGATACTCCTAATACGGGTATAACTATAGTGCCACTACAGCACCAGGGGATTTGTTAGGCAGATACACCATAATGGACGTGCTATGGTGCCACTACAGCACCAGGCGATCTGTTAAGCAGATACACCAAACCATAATGAAAGAACTATGGTGCCACTACAGCACCAGGCGATCTGTTAAGCAGATACACCCTGAATGCCCATTTGGACTTCCCTTAAATGTGATCCTGGGCAGGCTTTCCACATTACACAATTCCCTTTGTTTGTTCAAACAAGGTCTGGCCAGGAAGAGGGCTGTAAAATCTAACCACCAAGAGACCCCCCTTCTCCTCCAGGAAGAGAAACTGCAGTCTACTCCCCCCACCCCGATCTAGTGATAGCAATAAGATACTTTGTACGACGGCGCGTGATTTTATGATTTTATGTAATTTATCTAGATACCAGGTGAGGTCCAGGTGATGGCCACTCTGTGATCCAGATACTTATGTGGACAAGCACATCCCTGATAACCTACAATTCTCCCTTCCAAACACATTATTTATTCCTTACATACCCCACATTTCAATTGATATTAATCCCAATCCACCACATTTATCATATTATCATATGTACATACATAAGATGCCCTATACATACAGTGTTGCTTCAGTCCAGCATATTTTAACATAGGGTGCGTGCTCACAGGCCTTTTACGGCCTGAGAACAGGCCTCGGTTGCCGACGTCATCAGGACCTTTAATGTAATTCCAGCTGTCATTTATAACTTTGTGCCTTTTGTTGTAGGGCAGTGGAGTTAGGAGTCCTGTGTGACGAGGCAAAGATGTAAGGGGTGGGTAGAACAGGAGATTCTTAGGCCACCTGGTGAATTGTTTTATTGCACCCTCAAGGAAGTCAGGGTTTATGACTGACAATCCCAAGGATCAATAATTTTCAGTCTTACACTACTAATTTAGGCTACTTATTGGTTTTGGTTATTAAGCGAATCAATTGACTTGTCACATCGAATTTTTAAATGAGTAAACTATCCCGTTAATGTCAAGCCCTGATAGTCATTTACTGACACAGAAGTAGTTTACCAAGCTTCTAGCTAATGTGCTGGGGTGAAAGCAACGCATTGGCTTGCTTACCATTCGTGTAACAAACACAAGGCAGCTTGCTAAAATATTAAACCTAGGTACAGCTACGCCCTGAAGTTTTGGAGCAAGGGCGGGTTTCGCCCCGGCGATAAAAGCGAATCTCAGCGGTTCATCTCACCATTTTCTATATAGTTTGGTGGTTGGTCTGCGTGGGCGGAGAGTAGATAGAAGAGGGAGAAAGTGAGTGATATACAGCTCTGGAAAAAATTGAGACCACTGCAAAATTATCAGTTGTCTCATTGTTATTTTGGTTCTGTACTCTAGCACTTTGAGTTTGAAAGGATACAATGACAATGAGGCTGCAATGCAGACTGCCAGCTTGCTTTAATTTGAGGGTATTTTCATCCATATTGGATGAACCGTTTAGAAATTAGAACCTTTTGTACATAGGCCCCCCCCCCCCACATCACTCTAGTTCCCTTGTCAGTCCGCGTTCCATGTTTCCTGAGATTCCACTCCCTGTCTTTGTCATTGCACTATTCAGGTGATTTTGGGAACATTCGGGTTTCCTCTGTATTTTGTATCTCGTTTTCTTCCTTCTGGCTTTATTAATATTTTTATAAAATACTAATGTACTAATCATACTGTTAGATTAGATTTAATACTAACCTGCTAACAAACTAATGTGTATATAATACTAACCAGCTAACCTATTAACATTAGGGTTTTAGAGTTCGCTACTAACATTACTAATTACTAATTCATCTTGAGTTTCTACCTGCAGCTGTCAGTTCCCTCCTCGTTATCCTATCCCTGCATCTATCTGTGATTTCTCATTCTCTGCACGTGTGTCCACTTCCGCGTTCCTCCCCTCCGAGCTGTGCATGTGTCTACCTGCTAACCCCAGGCCGTTTGTTATCATTGTGTCTATGTGTATTCCAGTCCGTGTCTTACGTTTCCCGTTATTGTATTATTGGTCCTTGTTAACCCTCATTGTTCTCACCTGTGAGCAATCTCCCCTCCTCGCCTCTGCACACCTGATTCCCATTATGCCTGTCTCCCTCTATGTATATATACCCTGTCATCTCAGTGTTTCTTCGCGAGTTCCTCACTGTTGGTTTGCTACTGTGTGTTATTATATTTTTCCGAGTACCTGCCCTAGTTGTCTGTTTGGTTCCTGGGTTTCTGAGTTTTTGTTATCCCTAGTCTTTCTCCCGTTGTTTTATTTTTGTATTCAGTCTTTGTTTTGTTTTGTTTTTGTTCCTCTTACGCCTCCCTGGTTTTGACCCCTGCCTGTGTTCTCGCGACCCTGATTTTGGATTCTGTTTTTGTGCCTTTGCTGTGCCTTCCTGGTTCCGACCCCTGCCTGTTCTGTGACTACTCTTTGGACTCTGTTTTTGTACCGTTGCCCTGTCTCCCCAGTTTTTGACCCAGCCTGTTGTACTATGGATTGCTGCCTTGCCCCTTCATTAAACTTCGGTTTTTCTACTACCTGCCTGCTACTGGGTCCTGTGTTTCCACCTACCCTAACAATTTGATGGCATATCCTTTGCATGCCATGACTTCCTGATGTCTGTGACCCAACAACATCAAAAGACTCTTATTTTCTGGTACTCTTAGAAGTGATACTATAACGTCTCTGCATGTGAATGGATCTCTATGGGAATTGGGGAGTGGGACTAGATTTAGCTGTAAAATATGCTGGAACAGTATGGAATACATGGTTGGCGAAATGGCTGTAAGTCACCAAGGGTCTGAGGCATCAAACAAGCCTCAAAACATCACTCTGCTGCCAGATATGCAGTAGATATGGATGGATCACTTTAAGGGTTGTTTCTCCTGACAAATTTTCCTATTGAACTCTATGGAAAAATAAGTCAGGAGAAGAAACCTTTCAAGTTACCCATCCATATCTACTGCATATCTGGCAGCAGAGTGATGGTTTAAGGCTTGTTTGATACATCTGATCCTTGATGACTTAGAGCCATTTAGCCAACCATGTGTTCCATACTGTTCCAGTGTAATTTAAAGCTAAATCTAGTCCCACCCCCCAATTCCCATAGAGATCCATTCAAATGCAGAGAGGTTATAGTATCGCTTGTAGGAGTACCAGAAAAAGTATTTTGATATTGTTGGGTCACAGACATCAGGAAGTCATGGCATGCAAAGGACATGCGACCAAATATTAAAAATGATTACTTTATTCTACATTATGTTAAACTGTCCAATATTTAATGCCTGAAAATGGGGGGGGGGGGGGGGGGGACTATGTATAAAAGGTTCTATAATTTCTAAACGGTTCATCTGAAAATACCCTCAAATTAAAGCTGACAGTCTGCACTTCATTGTCATTGTATCCTTTCAAACTCAAAGTGCTAGAGTACAGAACCAAACTAACACGTGTTATGTGTCACTGTCCAATGAATTATGGTTCTCACTGTATGTGCAGATAGTGTGGGAATCTCTTTGCAGGGTGAGATTATTGAGTTCCGCAAAAGATTTTCTGAGTTCCAGAAAATGCTTGAGAGACTTTTTTAATGAATAAAACGTTGGTGTGATTGCTTCAGTAAGATTTTAAACATGCTGTATCAAGTTTAAAGTTTAGGAGCTCCAGAATGTAGTAGTAGTTGTCACATTAGAAATAAACTGTATGACAATGTATAGATTTATTTGTTATGAGTGGCAAGGTGAATAAGGTATTAACTAACAAATTTAACCTACACGATGAGCATTTTTTATTTTTTGCAAATCTCCCTGGCTTTGTTGGAGGCAACGGTGTTGCTTTTTTGCTTATGATTGTTTCATGTTCTTCGTATCCATCCATTATATCTGTCCGTATCAGTCTTTGCATCCATTATATCTGTCCGTATCAGTCTTTGCATCCATTATATCTGTCCGTATCAGTCTTTTTTTCCCCAGAGGAGGGAAATACGCTGCTCTAGTACAGCCCATGCCTGCACCGCTATAGGCTCGTTGTTGCAGACACCGCCCCTTTTATGGGAACGATTAGATTGATTAATAAAGGCAGTGTTCACTTAGCAAATTTATAACCACGTTTGTAGTTAGGCCAGATTGCGGTGGTTAGGCTTTCTGATGCCAGCTAACGCAAAGAAACCCTGGCTACGTTAAGCTTCCTTCGTAGTATACGTGTCATACAAAAAATTGTTAACCAAACCAGTAATAGCTCGATGTCTGGGCTTCCTACTGTTCAGGAAATGCTGTTTAAACCCAATGTTTTACATGCCATATTCAAACATTTATACCTCATTAGAAATGTATTCTATAATAACAATTAGTTTTAAAGTAACTGCAAGCAGATGGGCTAGTTTAAAGGAACACAGTGCCATGCATAGAAGTTAAGGTCAAGGTTCACTCATGAGCCAGAGGCCAATTTCCTGGAACCCAGAACTTCTTTATCTTTGTATTATTATCCAATACATAGACCAATGGTAAGTTTACATGCTAACACTTGATTGACAGCACAAATACTAATGTTTGTATTTTATACAAGATCATTGAAAACCTATCTCAATACAGTATATTTACTCTTTTCATGTGCATAGGAGTTAACATTCCAATGGTCAATTGGAGAGAAGAGGGCCTCACAGCAACACCCTTATCAGTAAAGAATGCAGCCCTCAAACCTGTTGCTATGCCATTGTCAGGCAAAAGTAGCCATTGCAGGACCGAGGTGGGCCTTGGGTTTGAGAGGAAATGGAGATGTTTCTGAGTGACGTAAAGCCAAGAAAAGGGAAATTTGCATTAAAGAGGTGGTGACATGGTTCAGATATAACCGTGTTGTGCCCCACCACACCCTAGAGTCCATTGCTGCATGATCTGGGCAAACTTGCTTTTCCTCACATGCTGTAATTGACTCCCAACAGACTCTGTTAATAAAGGCCTGTGAAGTTGAAGATTCTTTGGTTTCAGTCTTGAATCTGTTTTAGTTCAGGATATCTAGAATTCTCTACACCTGACCGAACCGACCTGAGGTCACAACTGAAGAAGAGAAACAGTTGTCCTCTGCACTACCAACAAGGAGGGAGGGGGGAGGAAATACCCTCACATCAGCCATAGAGTAAATTAGAGGGCCCGTGTCAGTGGTAACAAGATCAAACCTTTATTTAAGAACACAGAAACATAATATAAACATTTTTGTCTTTATTTCCAGCACATTACAAGTGTTTTTTTGTTTGTTTTTTTATGTTTTAAGCACTATGTGCAATCAGGAATTAAAGGTTTTTTTTTTATTTCAAGGAGATCACTGCTGCATTCCATTACGAAGATGTCACTAAGTAAGTGATTGTGAGTTTTTTGGATGTGTTTTAATTAAAGACAAAGCTAAAACCAAATAACACTTGGATATACTTACATACTTAATACATATCCAAGTAATATTTTACCTTTCAAATGTTTCACACATCAGTCATACAATTTAGAATCATACCTGCAAGCTGGCAAACAGAACCCAGGGCATTTTTCAAAGGACAGCTTTCAGTCGTGAGGCAATTGAATTAGCGTTTAGCTTTCAGTGCAGAACTTCATGATAACCTGAGCTTTTTATGTTGTTGCCGTTGACAAAAGGGTATCGTTTTATGGCCACCAAAATGCTTCTTTGCCCACAAAATGGAAGATATCAGTTATCTCACTGAGCTATGACTGAGTAACATTGCAACACTATCAGTGCAGTGATCAGTGCTCATAAACTGCACTCATGTCACTGACAGTCTTGTATCCCTTTAGCCTGCTATTCACAATAGGATTAAATATACTGTATATGCTGACAACTACCTGTTTATCAGCAGTTACAAGCTGATGCCAATTCATTTTCAATCTATATATACATGCGTGAAAGGAATAAACTACAGACTAAGCATTTATAGCAAATGCATCAGACACCAGTGCATGACCTTTGGCAGGTGGTCAAAATGTGTTCTCGTGATGAGCAAAGTCATCAAATATAAACGTAATATAAACGTTATTTGTTTTTTTATGAAATTGGTTTTTCTCAGTGTAAATGCTATCAAAGAATTGCAAGCGCCCCATATTTAGAGTAACATTACACCCACAAACTATACTGTGCTTTGTATTAACTATATTAATGGGGAATACAGCTGGTAAACATGTGACTCAGTGTAGCTAAAAAAAAATAAAAAATGTGACAAATCAGCGCATTTATAATAATGAACATTAATAATTACGTAATCCAGTCTTCTAGTGTATTGGATTTGTACTCAAATCACCCCTTAAAACATTGCTTCATACCCTTTACGTAAACTATTACAAGATTAAACTTAAAAGAACATAATACAGCATGTATTATAATAAAGCTGTTTTTTTCAGAAATATTTGGCAAAAGCATCTACAGTCCAATCAAATTCAGCTATTAAATATTTACTAAAATATGTCCACACTGATTTTTTTAAAAATTTTGCTATGCTTTTAAATCAAGACAACAAAGTGCACAATGCGCATAGAAAATGTAAGGCATTAAACAGCAGCATACTGTAATAGATTACAGTTATATAAAATCTAATTTATAAAAGAATATTCACAACAGGACATCTGAAACTAGTGCAACTTAAACTATAAGATTGGCAGTATAAAGCTTAATATTGATACAGCAGCAAACAAGACTGTATTGGTAAGTCTAACATACACTATACAGGGAATGATAACAGACCTGCCTGTTCATTTTTGCAGTGCACACATACACAAGCCTTTGGCGCAAATCTGTGCAAACATTTTAGACACTTTATGGAAAGTTTTGAAATGAACCACTTAAGTAAAAAATAATGGAATGGGTGCGTGACTAAACAGACTACATAACATATGGAATGGTATTCAATTAGGCCTATGAAGTATATTATTAAAATGCTTAACATTCATATATCTAACCATATTTTGTGATGCAACAACAAAATGAAATTATGGTGGTGTGCATCACTAGTTGGCTAAGCTGGACAAAATCTTGGTATTTCAGCTATACTTATACAAGCACGTGACTGGATCTTTGCATGCAATAAGTCATGTATTTAAATTTGTATTTACATTTACATACTTTTGCAGGGCCTCTCTTTCTGTTTCTTGTTCACATCTCTGAAGTGGTTCTTTTGCGCCTTTAGTTGTTTGATTGACGCTGAGCACAAAACTTAAAGGAGATGTTAGGTATTTAGCATGTTAAGCCGTTATAATGTTATTTATGATCATATGCAACGGTCCATATCAACATTTTGACAAACTGTTCAGGTCTTGAGATATATTGCTCATGTCACAGCTAACTTACACAATGGATCTGGATGGGCATATAGAAAATCCTTCAAAAAACACCATAAACTCTCATTTTCAAAGACGGAAAACTCACCGAGTGGTCACTGGTATCTGTTGATGTTCTGACACAAAAATTGTCGCAAAGTATGCTTCGTATCGGGTTTTATTTATCAATTAATTAAATCCATTGACTTGTATAGACACCAAAGGAGGTTTCGATAGACACATCCGCAGCCGGAAACCAGAAATACTTCTGAATTGTTTTGGAAAGTTTGTAGTTTTCTGTTGCTCACTAGCGGTCTTGTGCACTCGCAGTGAAGGAATCAGTCGCATAAACGTACACTAATTTAGCAAAATGGATACTTTTGAAGAGTTCGTACTAGTTGCAAAGCAAACCCCGACCTGGTGACCGGAAGCGGCTCTTCTTCTTCTACGGTAGTACTGAAACTCAGCCAAAATTTCAAGCGGAAGTTTACAAACGTATGGTTGTACAGCGACTGAAAATAGTTATATAAATCTTTAAACGGTTATTTAAAACGTTTTAAACGTAAAATTACAAGAAGACACAAGTGACCACTCGGTGAGTTTCCCACCTTTGAAACGAGAGTTTATGTTGTTTTTTGAAAGATTTTCTATAGGCCCAGCCAGATCCATTGTGTACGTTAACTGTGACATGAGCAATGAGCAATATATCTCAAGACTGCAGTTTGTCAAAATGTTGATATGGATCGTTGTATATGATCATAAATATCCTTATAACAGGGCTTAACATGCTAAATACCGAACTTCTCCTTTAAAATGACAATTTTTCTTTCCATTTTGAGAGTTTGCATATGGGACACCAAAATGAAATACTTGCAGAAAAGTAGCCAGAACTGCTTGGAATGAATCATAATTACCAAGTCTTGAATTTGAATTCCAGCATATATCTACCATAAATTCGATCATAATTCTTCTCTGGCAGAACATTTCAACACTTTGCCAGGTGATTTATGATGTTCACTTATCAGAACTACCTACAAAAATAGCTGCACAAACCAATATACCGTTTTTATATTTTTTTAACAGAAAACCTGTCTAATGTACTGTTGGCAAAAATGGTGAAAGTTTATAAAGTGGAAAATGGTGAAGGAATGTTGTAAGAAATAAGGAATGTGAGAAACTTTGGCTTTAAGAAGAAGAGGAGGCTGCAGTGCGAGTCCCACTGGGTTCAGCTGAAGTCGCGGTTGGTGAAGACCATGGGAGCGATCAGAGTCCAAGCGTACAGCATGAGACAGAACCAGCTAGAGGTGATCTTTACCCACACCGAGGGCCACTTACTGGTCATGGAGTTGTAGTCAGCATCAGGGCTATTAGAAAGAGAAAGCTAAGTGAGATACAGGACAAATACTGAGTGATAAATACTGAGTGAGATACAGGATACAGCTACTGAGTGAGATACAGGGCATAAATACTGAGTGAGATACAGGACACAGCTACTGAGTGAGACACAGGGCATAAATACTGAGTGAGATACAGGACACAGCTACTGAGTGAGATACAGGGCATAAATACTGAGTGAGATACAGGATACAGCTACTGAGTGAGACACAGGGCATAAATACTGAGTGAGATACAGGACACAGCTACTGAGTGAGATACAGGGCATAAATACTGAGTGAGATACAGGGCATAAATACTGAGTGAGATACAGGGCATAAATACCGAGTGAGATACAGGGCATAAATATTGAGTGAGATACAGGGCATAAATACTGAGTGAGATACAGGGCATAAATACTGAGTGAGATACAGGGCATACATACTGAGTGAGATACAGGGCATAAATACTGAGTGAGATACAGGGCATAAATACTGAGTATTTACATTAAATAGTAAATACATTCCCTGTCTTAGGTCAGTTAGGATTACAACTTTATTTTAAGAATGTGAAATGTCAGAATGATTAGAGAGAATGATTCATTTCAGCTTTTATTTCTTTCATCACATTCCCAGTGGGTCAAAAGTTTACATACACTCAGTTAGTATTTGGTAGCATTGCCTTTAAATAGTTTAACTTGGGTCAAATGTTTCGGGTAGCCTTCCACAAGCTTCTCACAATACGTTTTTGCACATTCCTCCTGACAGAACTGGTGTAACTGAGTCAGGTTTGTAGGCCTCCTTGCTCGCACACGCTTTTTCAGTTCTGCCCAAAAATTTTCGATTGGATTGAGGTCAGGACTTTGTGATGGCCACTCCAATACCTTGACTTTGTTGTCCTTAAGCCATTTTGCCACAACTTTGGAAGTATGCTTTGGGTCACTTTTCGCACCAAAGCACGTTCATCTCTAGGAGACAGAACACGTCTCCTTCCTGATCGGTATAACGGCTGTGTGGTCTAATAGTGTTTATACTTGCATATTATTGTTTTTACAGACGAACGTGGTACCTTCAGGCATTTGGAAATTGCTCCCAAGGATGAACCAGATTTCTGGAGGTCCACAATTTTTCTTTTGGCAGATTTCTTTTGATTTTCTCATGATGTCAAGCAAAGAGGCACTGAGTTTGAAGGTAGGCTTTAAAATACATCCACTGGTACACCTCCAAGTCACTCAAATAATGTCAATTAGCCTATCAGAAGTTTCTAATGCCATGACATCATTTTCTGGAATTTTCCAAGCTGTTTAAAGGCCCAGTCAACTTAGTGCATGTAAACGTCTGACCCACTGGAATTGTGATATAGTGAATTAAAAGTGAAATAATCTGTCTGTAAACAATTGTTGGAAAATGACTTGTGTCATGCACAAAGTAGATGTCCTAACTGACTTGCCAACACTATAGTTTGCTATCTGTGGAGTGGTTAAAAATTAGTTTTAATGAAAACTGTAAATACTGAGTGAGATACAGGGCACAAACAAAACCTCCAATATACACTAACATTCAAAAGTTTGGAATCAGAGACATTTTTATGTTTTTGAAAGAAATTGACACTTTTATTCACCAAGGTAGCATTAAATTGATCAAAAAATACAGTCAAGACTGTCCTGTCCCACTAAGAAAGATTAATTTCTTACTTTTTGGTGGGGGGGGGGGGTGGTTAGGGAATACATTTTTCTATTCGACATTCATGTTTTTTGTTCAATGAAAGAATCCATTAAAGTTCTACTCACAAATGTTTGCATGGATGTCTGCTTATGACAAAACAAAATGTTTATATTTATGTCTGCATATGACGAGGTAAATACAGCTAGTCCAAATAACAGCAATATTTCCAGTTTATTCCTGGTAATTCCTGTTTATTCCCGGAATTTTGCAACCCTAACCACACTTTGAGATGTATATTAATATCGGAACAAAAACGTCTCCGACGTAAAAAAAGCCAAGTTACTCACACATAGCCTACAGAGCCTACAAAATAAGTAATAGTACTAATTTTCTTAACATAATAATAGTTATGATATTTGCGAACAGAATTTTGTGAACACAAGGATATCTATGCTCTGTAGGACCACACAGGTTTTGATAGAAATCCAAATATTCCAAATAAATAAATCAATAAATACATAATAATACATTCTATTCATTCTGTGCTTTTCATAGACCCAAAGCAGTGGATGCAGACAATTATTCAAACATGCCCTATAGTGTCGTACTTTTTCTGTTTAATTTCTAAGTGCAACACATCTGAATCAGAGTATTTCCACTATAAATTATTCTCATTTTGCAGTTTGATGTGGAACATACAGTTTCATTGACCACATTCTCTTGAGATGGTAAGATGAAGAAACACAGGGCCAAGTTGCATTAAATAATTTAGGAAAGTTTGGATAGCATTGCTTTGGAATAGAGCTAGTTTATTTAGTGTGAGTTACGATAGGCAATATTGTTAGTTGTAACTTGGCCACATTTTGATATCAATACTTTTAAAGGCAGGCCTAGTTTTTGCAAGTTGGAATTAAGGACTTATAGACAGCGCTCGGTAGGCTATGCGTGAGTAACTTGGCTTTTTTTTTTTTTTTTACGTCGGAGAAGTTTTTGTTCAGATATCACATTTTTGGTAGCTAACTAATGATGAACAATGCATGAAGATAATGACATCGAGAGAGACATGCATACAGAATAGTACATGCATTCAAAAAAATGCATGCAGACATTCGCGTAACCATAACGCCCTCTACTGACAAGAATGATAACATTTCTCCTATTAGCGATAGCCCACAATTACATTAAAAGAGTTTGTAGATGAGCTGTATTTAATGTCTAATGAAATACAGCACCACCTGAACTAGCTATGGATCATGAAGAAGCATGTAAATTAATCAACCAAGTCTATATGGAGACATGCATGCACAATAGGATAGACGCAAACACATTGTAGCTGAAAGAAATACATACAGCCTAAAATATAGACATACAGTTGTAAAATAGGCGTATTAGTATTCTATAGAAATAACGTTAGGCTATTCAACACTGGCATGCCAAGCTTCCATGTCTGGGCTACGAGCTGCCGAACTTCATAAGCACAGCATAATACCTTCGCGGTTTTTTTTTCCCCGGTAGTGTAGTCTAACGTTGTCTGCGGGAAATCTTTTGGTACCGGACTATGTAGCTAGGTTTAGTTTAGTTTTCTGTAGTGCAATGGATGTAAGGCATGTTGATTCACTTCGTAGTACGACTAGCTTGTACCTGCTTCCTGACTAGCAGCTGACTGACGTTTCTCTGGCAAAACTAACTTTGGCTAACAAGCTTAATTGGACAATGCATATTTTCCAGGAATCTTAGCCAGCAAGAAAACAATAGATACTACTAAGAAAGTAGCCTACCAGAGATTATTCTTCTGATTATAATTATAATTAAAAGTGTTTGCAGTAAGATACATTGTCTGCAGAGTACCGTAGACTAGAGCAATGTTCGGAGGCTATAGTATATATTTTAAAGTGACTAACCATGAATCATATATGTTTAGGGAATTGGAGGTTTATAAATCCGATGTCTTAAGGGATTGCAGCTTATAGTAGGCTATCGTCAATTCTTAATTTTCCTAGTAGTTCATTTTATGGTGACATTGTGTTCTGTGTGAAAAGGATAAACTGAACAGAGCTGAAGTGAAGAAATGAATGAAGACATAATAAAGAAATGTTGGCCGAGGCGAGCGTTGAAGGTTCCGTTTTCAGAGTCAGACATGACCGCAGCGGAAGAGGACAGCAGGCTCCACACAGACAAATTTTTTTGTCGGCATTTGTGTGAGATTAAAACATGTAGCCAATGGCACAGTTATTTATAGAATTTATTTTTTACATTAATGCAAGAACATGATGTCAACCAGATGATATTCTGCGTTGAAACTTTTTTCTTTGCTTAACAAATGGCCATGGGATGCCTGTTCCCATAACGTTAGCTAGCCTATTGCATTACTGTCGTGGTGTCTAGTGACTGAATTGTTTAACTAACAGGCTACAAGTGAACAGTTAATATTGTAAACGTGTCTTTGCCTTTGCAATAAAAAAAACATTCTTGCATGAGAAAACCAGAACATGTGCACACTGTTTGAGTCCAAAATGAAATTACACTTTAATAGCAACCAGGCGAGGTACGAACCCACGTCTCTCGCAATACTAAGGCTTGACGCTAACCATCTTAGCCAGAAATAAAACCATAGATACTACTAAGAAAGTAGCTTACCAGAGATTATTCTTCTTATTATTATTATTATAATTAAAAGTGTTAGCAGTAAGCTACATTGTCTGCAGAGTAGCGTAGACTAGAGCAATGTTCGACTGTCTCACGATTTCCTGTTTCCTGTTTGAACGGCGTTTCTCCAAACAGCTGCTGGAAATTTGCTGCTGAATTTTCGCTTTATTTTTATTTTTTGAATCTCGCTCTTATTCTTTTGACATCGTCGTCTGAAAATAATCCTTGGACTACAGTACTACCAATAAAGCGCTTAAGTTCTCTCTACGTCCTATATCATCCACGAGCAAACAAACTCAATACAGCCAGATAAAACGTAAGTAATTTACGGAGTCTAATGGCTGCTTTCGGCTCGCCGGTTTCGTCCATCTCTCACTCTGTCTCTCCTTCTTGGGCTGTCTCTTGCTCTGTGTGCGATATGTTTAGTTATTTCTTCTCCGTCGTTAATGATAACTTTACCTGTGATAAGTGTAAGTTAAATGCTAGGTTGACGGAGAAGATTGCTGAATTGGAAACTCGCATCCACACCTTACGCGAAATTCGAGATACTGAAATGTTTTTAGAATCTTTTACGGTTCCGGATGCACCAATAAGCCTGTCTTTAAGTAGGACCCTGGCAGAGCCTTCGCAGCAAGGCGGGTGGATTACAGTTCGGGAACGTAGTCGAAAACCTAAGCCTCCACCAGTGCACAAACAACCCATACACGTTTCCAACAGGTTCTCCCCCCTCAGTAACGCACCGGCTGTGAAACCTGTTAAAAAAAGAACTCGATGATTGGTGACTCTATTTTAAGAAACGTGAATTTAGCGACACCAGAGACCATAGTCCAATGTATCCCAGGGGCCAGAGCGACCGACATCGAAGCACTTAAAAGTGCTGGCTAAACATAAGTTCTCTAAAATTTTTATTCATGTCGGCGCTAACGATGTCCGGTTGAAGCAATCGGAGATCACCAAAGATAATTTTAAATCGGTGTGTGATTTGGCGAAACGGATGTCTGCGTCAGTAATTTGCTCTGGTCCCATCCCCTCTCAACGTGGTGACGAAATTTACAGCAGATTGACATCACTAAATCACTGGCTGTCTGTTTGGTGCCCTGCAAACGGTGTTGGCTTTGTAGACAACTGGAGTACTTTCTGGGGGAGGCCTGGTCTTTTGAAAAGAGATGGTATTCACCCCTCTTATTTCCAGGAATCTATCTCATAGTCTCAGAAAGTCTATTTCCTGACACACCAGAGCCAAGACCAGGCAGCAGAACTACTCTCTTTCACAGATTTCTGCTTGTTCCCAAAAACTGCTGCCCAGGTTCCATGCTATTGAGACAGTGTCTGTCCCCCGACCTAAAGTAGGCTTTGCTAAGAAGCACATTAGGGGTGTTTGTATGGCTAATTTAAAAAAAATCAGACCGTCATTCTACTAATAATGGGGCTGAACAGAGAGAGCTAAAAATTGGCTTGATTAATATCAGATCACTAGCCCCTAAGGCAACTCTTATAAATGAATGAATTACTGATCACCTATGCTTAACTGAAACTTGGCTTAAAATTGATGAATATATTGCATTAAATGAATCCACTGGTTACAGTTACACACACGTTCCCCGTCTGACGGGTCGTGGAGGTGGTGTTGCTGCTATATATAATTCTAATCTCTTTGCTACTCTGAAATCTGCCTACAAATTTAACTGTTTTGAAGTGCTTGTTCTCAGTTTTGCACATCCAGACAGAAAAGCAATCAGTTTTACCCTTGTAATTTTATATAGGCCACCAGGTCCATACAGTGGTTTTTTACTTGAGTTTGCTGATTTTCTTTCCAGCCTGGTTGTCAATTCAGATAAAATAGTAATTGTAGGTGATTTTAATATTCACATGGATAGTGAAGGTGATCCTCTCAGATCAGCATTCTTGTCAATCATTGAACCCATTGGCTTTAATCAACATGTACATCAGTCCACCCATTCTCATAACCATACTCTTGATCTGGTCTTAACGTATAATACAGAAATAGCAAACATAGCAGTCATGCCTAAAAATCCTGTGTTATCAGACCATTATTCAATTACCTTTCACAAGTCTGTCATGTGCCATCAGATACTACATTCTACTTTAGTTGTAAGTTTTGCTCCAGATCTGCAAATGATTTTATTAATGAGCTCCCAGGCTCATTTTTGCACTGTGGGGATTTTCTTGGCTCCAGCCAAAATGTGTACACAAATGCAGACATAAACTCAATTGATCAGCTAACTGACAACATTAATAACGTACTTAGTAGAACCCTGGATACTATCGCACCTCTTAAGAAGAGGAAAGTCTGCAATAAGAAACTAGCTCCCTGGTACAATGACCATACTCATGCTCTCAAACAAGCTTCACGTCAACTTGAGCGCAAATGGCGTTCCTCTAAATTGCAGGTGTTCCTCCATGCCTGGAAAGGCAGCCTTCTCTGTTATAAACATGCCCTTATCACAGCGCGTTCCTTATATTTCTCTACTTTGATAGATGAAAATATAAACAATCCTAGGCACCTGTTTAACACTGTTGCCCGACTTACTAAGAATCATGTTGATCCCTGTGTTTCAATCCCATTTAGTAGCAATGACTTTATGAATTTCTTTGATGACAAAATTATAAAAATCAGGGACAAGATTCAAAGTTCCTCTACCACCCCTCATACAGGGTCTGCCCTTCCGTCCACTCAACACTTGGATGCAGAATCTTCAGATGGACGGGTGGCCTATCTGAACTCCTTTGCTCCAATAGATCTCACTGAATTTAATACTATAGTAAATTCTTCAAAATCTTCTACCTGTCTTCTAGACCCTATCCCAACGAAGCTACTGAAGGAGCTACTGCCAGTGATTGGAATACCACTGTTGCATATTGTCAATGCTTCTTTAGCCTCTGGATATATACCACCGACTCTCAAACTCGCAGTCATCAAACCCCTTCTTAAGAAGCCAAACTTGGATATGAACGACTTGTCTAACTATAGGCCTATCTCGAACCTTCCGTTCCTCTCTAAAATAATAGAAAAGGTCATTTCAAAACAACTTTGGTAATTTTTGCACCCTAATCAAATATTGGAAGTTTTTCAATCTGGTTTTCGACCCTCTCTGTTTTTATTTTTTATCTAGGAAACTGGTGGACTTTTGATTTTTTATCCACTGCACTTTTAGTAGTACACCTTAGTGCACTTGTATATAGTTATGTTTGTCATGTATAAAGTTTTGCCTCCTAAAACCCAACCCCAACATCCCAGTCATAGGAGGTGGCAACAGAATAAAGGACAGGACTGGCTAGCAGTAATGTGTAGGGAAGTTTCATACTATTCCCATTATTCATTTGAAAACCTGTTTGCACATTCCTGGACTCATTTCTGGCTAATGGGGCTCTGGTGAAATACACAAGATTCACTGTGCTGCTACATGGGTTTTGACAGCTTTTTGTGACCTCGGGTAGTTAGTTGTGTAATATGAAGAGCAACAAGAACACGTCTAAAAATGAACTTTTATTGCCAATATTGACAAATTATCTCATTTTTTTGTAAAAACCAAAAAAATAAATCATATTGAGACCTTTCTGGAACATTGCCATTTTTGGCACATTTGGCACCATTTGGATAACGAAAAAGGTTCACCTGAAAAAAACCCTGTAAAATTTGAATGGTTTGAGATATTGACACCAGATTGTTACCAGAGGTAGGCAGCATATTGATGAATCAGATAGAGGAGTGATTTCCCTGATTGCATTTGGAGCTCCCCAGGTAAAAATTCTTAAACTTGAATGTAGGTACCCGTTTTTTAGTTTTTTAGTATTTTCTGTACATAAATTGTTGTAGTTAAGTATCAAAAACTGGATTTCTATGAGTTCTCACTGCTTAGTCGTAATACTGCAGGTGTCTTCTTTAATAAAAGCCATGAACCATATTTGTACCATTTATAGTTTTTGAGATAACCACCTTTGTTTGTCACTAGTGAAAACAGGCGAAAATTGGCCTATTTTGCCCTCGGTAGGAAGAGGTTAAAGCCTTACATGGGCTTGCCCCCTTATATTTAAGTGATTTACTTTTCCCTTATAATCCCTCACGAACGCTCCGTTCGCAGGGCGCAGGCCTCCTTGTTATTCCTAGAATAGCTAAAAGTATCATAGGTGGTAGAGCCTTTTCCTATCGTGCTCCTCTCCTATGGAACAAATTTCCTGCTCATGTTCGGGGTGCAGACACTATCAGTTTATTTAAAGCTAGGCTTAAAACCCATCTTTTTAGTCTGTCCTATAGTTGAGGGGCAGGAGTGGGTGGCTGGCATAAGCTATAGAGTCTCTGGTGGACTGAGCAGTCAGTGCTGTCACTGGATCATTATTGGTAGTGCTGTGTTAAGCGGGACCGGTCATGGTCTGGTGGTGACTGTCTCAAGCCTGCCCTCATGGCTGTATTGGCCCCTGCCTCTGTTTAGCCCTTAGCTATGCTGCCATAGCCTTATTCTGCCGGGGTTTCCTTATTGCACGCAGGCACCTCTGTCTCTCCTGCTCTGCTTGTTCTGCTACCATCTGAACCCCCTAACAATGTTTTTTTTCTTTTTTCTTTTTTCCTCTTCCCTGCTCTGGGCACCTGCCCGGAGCTCTAGCCCAAGTTTCCAGAGTTTCCCGAGCCCTCCCCCCGCCCCCCTCCTGGCCCGGAGCTCCAGCCCAAGACCTCGTTTGATACCTCAGAACCTTGATGACTTAGAGCCATTTAGCCAACCATGTGTTCCAGACTATTCCTGTATAGTTTACAGCTTAATCAGGTCCCACCCCCCAATTCCCATAGAGATCCATTCAAATGCAGAGAAGTTATAGTATCGCTTGTAAGAATATCTGAAAATGAGATATCAAGAGTCGTTTGATGTTGTTGGGTCACAGACATCAGGAAGTCATGGCATGCAAAGGATATGCAACCAAATATTAAATATTATGACTTTATTTAAGTTTATGTTAATTACTTTTGGTGTCTTAAAATGGGGGGGGGGGGGGCTATGTGTAAAAACGGCTACAATAGCTAAAATAGAAATGGAATGAAATAGTAATAGTAGTTCATAAAGGTATCAATTTCTTTCAAAAACATAAAAATGTCTCAGTGATTCCAAACCTTTGAACACTAGTGTATGTCAGAAAATTATTTTACACCAGCTGCAGGATTTTATTACTTGAATGGCGGCCGTGTAGTATAATGGTTAACTGGACTTGTAACTGAAAGGCTGCAGGTTCAATTCCCAGGTAGGACACTGCCGTTGTACCCTTGAGCAAGGTACTTAACCTGAATTGCTTCAGTATATATCCAGCTGTATGAATGGATAAATGTAATAAGAAGTTGTGTAAGTCGCTCTGGATAAGGGCGTCTGCTAAATGCCTGTAATGTAAAAAATGTAATGCTTCTTATCGCAAAACTTGCATTTACCTTCTTTAGAATATGACCATGAGTACGGCTCATAAGGTGAGCAACAATCAGGCCTCCCTTAAGAACTCAAAGTCCAAGGTCAATAACACCAAGAGACTTAAAAAAAAAAGTAAAGATTTTCATAAGACCCAGTAAATGTGGAACACACAGCACTGACCTGTACCAGTTTGTGAGTGTCATCATGATGTACAGTGAGGCCAGGAAGAGCATGAAATGGAAGAAGGAGTAACTGTACTGCACCATGTCCCTCTCATTGTCCGCTACCCTCCTTGGCCCGTCCCCTTCGTCCACCTCCTCCGGGGTTCCCACCGAGCTCTCCTCCAGGATCACAGTGTCGTTGGATGCCAAGGTCAGCTTGTTCACCTGGCTGGTGTTGGAGGAGCGAATGCTGCGGGCAGGAGATCACAAGGAATGGAGATCAATGGAATCAATGCCCGCATTGGCAAGGTATTTTTGTCACAAGTTGGCAGTGTAGTGTGGTGGTTAAGGAAACAGGCCTGTAACTCAGAGGTTGCAGGTTCAAATCGAACTGACACACCTTTGAGTCAGGCACTTAACCTTAAGCATAGTATTTACAAATTTACAAAAACTGTATGTAAAGTTACTCTAGATAAGGGCCTCGGCATGTTCTCAACACCAAACACTTATGTTCTTATGGGGCTTCACACTTATCAATGCCACCAGCTGAAGTACTTCACAAGTCCTGGGCTCACCAACTTGGCCAAATTAACAGACTCTTAAAAACAGCCTTTTCAACACCAATCCAATCACTAACCATTTTAGCACATTCTGGTCCTGATCCAGAATCAAATTCTATGGGAATTATTTATATAAAAGGTGAAAATGAAATTTCTCAAGATCAGAATCTCTGGCTCTTTAAAGTACTTAAATTTAGCATTTTTTCCAGAACTTCGAAGCCCTAGATTTGACTTTTCCAATTCTAGGGATTGTGTGGATTTTCACAAAATGTGGCAACCTTCTTAACATGCTTTATGTGCCGTCCTACCTGGAGTAAAGAATGCAAAGGACAAAAATGACCAATCCCACAATGCTCTGGGCATCCCACCACTGCAGGTAAGGAGAGGAGGGGGTGGGCTCTTCTGTGCTGATGATCACTGTGGCAGTCTGATTCTCTGCCATCTCCGGGGCTAGCGTAGGAGCTGCGATCCCCTGGAAAATGCTGAGCAGGCTGGGGTTGCACTTGCGGTCTGTGGGACAGTGTGGATGCCGGGTGTTAGCGATGGACCTGGAATCTGGGATGTGCTTGCAACTGCTACTGGTCATTTCATATTGGGGAAACAAAGACAAATCTGGAAGCACAACTGTTCTGAATGTAAAAAGTTTAGGGACTGACACCTGGAATTACTTTTTTTACAGCTCACTTGAAATGCACCTGATATTATAACAACTCTGCACTTTATACAGCGCACACTGATTTGCTTTTGATGTTTTCTTGTTTATTTTATTAATTTCTTCAATGCATTTAAAGTATTATTGTATTTTGACAAACTTTCCGAAGCCCCAACATATATATATATATATATATATACACACACACAGTGGGGTGCAAAACTTTTGGCACCCCTGGTCAAAATGCCTTTTACAATTAATATCTAAGTGAACAGAAGCTAGCCAGACCTATAACTGGTACAAAGTCAAACGTGACATATTTCTTCAAATTTTAAAGCAAGATAACTTTTATTTTTATTTTTTACAGTTTCAAAATAATAAAAAAAGGAAAACGGCCCTGTGCAAGAGTTTGGGAACTCTGTCAGTTAGTACTTTGTAACTCCTCCTCTGGCAACTATAACAGTGTGCAAATGCTCCCTGTAGCCAGCTAAGAGTATTTCAATTCTTGCTTGTGGAATTTTTCCCAATTCTTACTGGCAGAACAAAATTTGAGATCTCTCCACAGATCTTCAATAATATTCAAGTCTGGGGACTGTGGTGGCCATTCCAAAACCTTCATCCGTCTTTCCTGGCACTTCATGGTTGAGTTTGAGGTATGCTTCGGACCAACCTCTCTTCAACTTCAATGTCTGGACTGACTATCGAACATTAGCCTCTAGAATTTCTTGATATTTGGTGGAATCCATTCTTTCTTCCACCTGCACAATATTTCCTGTGCCCCCCGCTGCCACACAACCCCAAAGCATAATGGAGCCACCCCCATGCTTAACAGCTGGCAAGGTGTTCTTCTCTACAAATGGTTCACCTTTTTTTCTCCAAACATACCTTCTTTGGTTGTGGCCAAAAAGTTCCATTTTGGTTTCATCAGTCCAAAGCACATTGTTCCAAAAGGCTTCAGGCTTCTCAAGGTTTTCTTTTGCATACTTCAGACGCTTAATTTTGTGTTGAGGTCATAGGAAAGACTTTGTTCTGGCATGTAGGTCTTTGTTGTTTAAAGGACTTTGTATTGTTGTCCTGTGAACAACTAGACCTGTGTCTGCTACTCTTTTTGCAGCTCTTTTGCATTGATGTGCGGGTTCTTCTGAGCATGGTCTGAGACCTGGTGAGAAATGCTATCTGTCTTGGTCTTCCAGACCTTGCCTTGACTTCAACTATTCCATGTATCTCCCATTTTCTGATAATGTTTCTGACAGTGGAAATAGGTAGTTTGAGGTTTTTTTAGCCTTCTCCTTGTTGGTGGAATTGAACTATCTTGATTCTGACATCCTTGGACAACTGTTCAGAGGAACTCATGGTTGTTAACACCAGACAGAACAGCCACCGCAGTTGGATGCTTTAGAAGGCATGGAGTTACTTCAGAATAAATAGTTCAGCCCTGGAATTATATTCACTTGACTCATTGAAGCCCTAACAAGTAAATCACCGGGGTCTGGGCCTTAGTAATCATCTTTTCAAAAAGTAACAAAGAATAATCCAAAAGGGGTTCCCAAACTTTTGGATAGGGCCTTTTCCCTTTTTTTTGAAACTGTAAAAAATAGAAATAAAAAGTAATCTTGCTTTAAAATTAGAAGAAATGTGTCATGTTTAACTTTAGATGTTAGGTTAGCTTCTGTTCACTTAGATATTAATTTAAAGGTATTTAGACCAGAGGTGCCCAAATCTTTGCACCCCACTGTATATATATATATATATATATATATATATATATATATATATATATATATATATATATATATATATACATACATACATACACAGTACCAGTCAAAAGTTTGGACACAGTTGATTGAATGAATCTTTCTCATTATCTTAGAGACATTTTGATCTAAAGGCTTATGTGTAAATGCTTGAATATCTTTTTCTTAGACAAATATAAATAGTGAAGTTCATGCCTATATATAAATTTCTTTTCCAAAATTTTAATTAAAGAAAAATTTTTGGTTTTTGAAATGCACCCACAAGTAGTTTTCAATTAGAACTTCACCATTCCCACTGTGAAGCATGGTGTGTGTGATGGTGTGAGGTTGCTTTGCTGGTAACACTGTTGGACGAGTCTAGAAACAGTAAAAATAACAAAAGAAAACCTTGTCTGAGTAGGTGTGTCCAAACTTTTGACAGGTACTGGGTATATATATATAAATATATATATATATATATAAAACTTGGCGGATGAATTTGGGGGTGGGACTAGATTTAGCTGTAAATTATGCTGGAACAGTATGGAATACATGGTTGGTAAAATGGCTGTAAGTCATCAAGGGTCTGAGGTATCAAACGAGCCTCAAACCATCACTCTGCTGCCAGATATGCAGTAGATATGGATGGATCACTTTAAGGGTTGTTTCTCCTGACAAATTTTCCTATTGAGCTCTATGGAGAAATAGAGAAGAAGTCAGGAGAAGAAACCCTTCAAGTTATCCATCCATATCTACTGTATTTCTAGCAGCGGAGTGATGGTTTAAGGCTTGTTTGATACGTCAGACCCTTGATGACTTCGAGCCATTTAGCCAACCATGTGTTTGTGTTCCATACTGTTCCAGTGTAATTTGCAGCTAGATCTAGTCCCACCCCCCAATTCCCATAGAGATCCATTCAAATGCAGAGACGTTATAGTATCGCTTGGAAGAGTACCAGAAAATAAGATATCAAGCGTCTTTTGATGTTGTTGGGTCACAGAAGTCATGACATGCAAAGGATATGCGACCAAATATTAAACATTTAAAGGCACACTCAACTTGGTGTATATAAACTTCTGACCCACTGGAATTGTGATATAGTGAATTAAAAGTGAAATAATCTGTCTGTAAACAATTGTTGGAAAAATTACTTGTGTCGTGCACAAAGTAGATGTCCTAACTGACTTGCCAACACTATAACATGAAATCTATGGAGTGGTTAAAAATTAGTTTTAATGACTTCAATCTAAGTGTATGTAAACCTCCGACTTCAAATGTGTATATACACTACTCACAAAAAGTTAGGGATATTTGGCTTTCGGGTGAAATTTATGGAAAATGTAAGTTCACGCTACAGTGATATTATACGTATCATGAAAGTAGGGCATTTAAGTAGAAGCATGCAATGGTGATTTCCTCATCTCAAACAATTTATTGAAACAAAAGCCAACAACAGTGGTGGGTATACCACAACAAAAATGTCAATGTCTCAATAACTTGTCATGTGCCCTTGAGCATCAATTACAGCTTGACAACGACGTCTCATGCTGTTCACAAGTCGACTTATTGTCTGCTGAGGCATGGCATCCCACTCTTCTTGAAGGGCGGCCCTCAGGTCATTGAGGTTCTGGGGTACAGAGTTACGAGCCTCTACACGGTGAGTCAGCTGATCGCATAGGTTTTCTATGGGATTCAGGTCTGGAGAAAGTGCAGGCCACTCCATTTGAGGTACCCCAGTCTCCAGCAGCCTTTCCCTAATGATGCGACCTCGATGAGCTGGAGCATTGTCGTCCATGAAGATGAAATTAGGCCTGTGTTGTTCATGCAGGGGCACAATGACTGGATTAATGAGGTTATTCAGGTAGTATGGGCTTGTCACTGTACCATTCACAAAGTGTAGGGCAGTTCTGTATTGACTAGACACACCTGCCCACACTGTAACACCGCCACCACCAAAGGGTCGTCTGGTGACAACAGTGGCTGATGCATAGCGCTCTCCTTGACATCTCCAACATCGTTGGCGGCCATCATTTCTGCTCAACGTGAATCGACTTTCATCAGAGAACAGCACTGAGGCCCACTGGTCCCTCTTCCAGCGTAAATGCTCCCTGGCCCATGCAAGACGATGACGCCTGTGCCTGGTGGTGTGGTCAGGTACCCTTGCAGGTCGTCTAGCACGCAGACCACGCTGATGTAAACGGTTTCGAATGGTCTGACGTGACACTTGGGTGCCTCTCACCTCCCTTAAATGTGCCTGGAGTTGAGTGGCATTCATCATCCGGTTCCGCAGGGCACTGTTCACAATGAAGCGGTCATCAGTGTGGGATGTGGCCAAAGGACGTCCACTTCTATGCCTTTCTGTGACTCTTCCAGTCTCTCTGTATCTCTGTTGCAACCTGCTGATGACACTCTGTGACACTCTAAGCTCAGTGGCCACTTCCCTCTGAGAACATCCTGTTTGAAGCCTCGCAATGGCGAGGTACTGTTGATCAATTGTTAGGTGTCGTCTTGGTCTCATGATGTCAAAATGTGAACAGCATGATGAAGAGGACTGTTTAAATACCAATTCTAATTGAACCAGGAAATTTATTAGTCGATTCATGGATCAAACACCTGTTGTGAATTTTGCCGTTCAGCTCCTTGTTAGAGAACAGCAAGTTGTGCAAAAAGTACTGAAACATTGAATAGTTGGACATGTGCATTCAAAAGTTTAGAGAAGGTCAAATTAATTTCACCTGTAAAGGTTATAGTGCATTTTAGGTTCATCCTGAAATTTCACCCGAAAGCCGAATATCCCTAACTTTTTGTGAGTAGTGTATATATATATATATATATATATATATATATTATATTATATCTCTGCCTCTCTCTCTCCCCGTTCTACATTGTACTGTCCAATAAAGACAGAAAATCCCTAAAAATATAAAAAAAGGCTTTTAAAAGGCTTTAAGTAAAGCTTTAAAGGTTTTTGGTTTAAATAAGCTCTCACCCGGCTCGTTGGTCATGGCTGACCAAGTCAGGTACATGGTGTAAAGAGTGATGAGGGAGGACTGAAGCAGACCTGACCGAGGCTGGGCTTCCTACACACACACGCACACGCACACGCACACGCACACGCACACGCACACGCACACACACACACACACACACACACACATATACACACACACACCAACAGACACATGCAGAAAGAAAGAAAAAAAATACACAAACACACACATCTCAGCTATTACTGTTGGTAAATTACAGTTATGCTTGTTTGGCCCAAACCGCTTTCTACTGCTAACGTGGTTCAGCAGGACTTCCTTCTGTGTTCCAGAGAATGGGTGATCACACCCACAGGATTAAATCTGAGGCTATTCTTATAATCCCAACACTTGGGTGGTCTCTTCCAAGCATATCCAACTGAGGGCCGTACCAACTTTACAGAGCAGAACCGTGTGTTTAAGACTGACCAGCGTCTGCTTAAGAGGCAATCAATTCCCCATCAGGGATAAATAGACAATTTTAAAGCAGTTTTACACATAGACTGCTGCTACAGCTGACTATACACATTTAAACTTGTACATTATTCCTTTCTGTATACAAAGAATCATCAGCTGCTTCCTACAACTGACCATTCTTTAGTTTTATTATTGGTAGTATATATTACTGACAAATGTATAAGCTGTAACATGAGGTGGGGCAGAAATTAACAAAAGCTTTTCTGTTTTATTATTAACCATACTGCTACGTAGCTTCTTATGCTGTAGATTCACTACCTTAATATACTCTAAATGGACAACACGGAACAAACACTCACCTGCACTTTAGGCAAAACAGAAATGACAGAAGCCACAATGCAGAGGATCATGTTAAAGCTGATGAAGAATTTGTTCACAACGCAACCCTCCGGCTGGGTGTAGAAAACGAAGAACAGAATGATGGCAACCAAGGACAGAACATAGTTCAGCCCAGTCACTGACAGCAAAGCTGGAACAAAAGAAGCATTTGGTGTTTGTAGACTTCACAGCGTACGTAGGACAAGAATATGCATATACAGCGTGTTATTAACGTGTATGAAAATGGAATACACTGCAATATATTGCAAATGTATGGATAATATATTTAATTGCAGCGTATTTTTAAAAAATTGGTTACATTTTTGCCGGACCCTGGGGGCTGGCCTACAACAGTCATTGTCCGTTACTGACTAACTGACTGACTGACCCATTGTTGAAACGCAAGTTAATGTTAAATGGGCAGCGATTTTATAGCTAAAGCTACATATGCTACATATTCAGCTGTGAAACTAACATCTTTCAGCTTCACAGCTTTTAAAAGTCTCATTTCCTTACATCTGTTTTTAGCTAGCTAGCTAGCCAACGTTGGCAACAATATTGCAATTACAAACCAAAAGACGGTTACAAGTAGCAGCGCTGGCTTGACACACTTAAGGGCAGTTTACAGTGTAGGGAATATTCATTTAAATCTATACACGGAGCGTCACTTATGTACTGGAGTGCGCCACTACCATCCTTATACAACTGGTGGCACAGTTTTGAATAATAAATCAGTCTCATAAAATTTTATATACTATTCTCAAAAGAGGATATACTAACTAAAATTTGGGTAACTTGAATTAATAATTAAGTTAATTACCAATAAAATTACACAATACAATTCGTAATTATCTTAACAAAATCACAATATTATGTACGCAGTCGATACCGAATTAATATAAATGATTCAGCTAAAAGATGAAGGCATTTGGGGAATCCCTGCGATTAGCATTGGCTGACTCAGTTCAACACAAGAGCAACATTAATAGAGACAATCTTGGAAAATGTAATCGTTTATTGAACACAAAGTACCAAACAGAGCAAAGCACGATTCACTACTATAATGTACAACAAACTGTGTGTGTGTGTGTGTGTTTGTGTGCTGGGCGCACGTGGGGGTTCCCATGTTCTCCTGCGTGTGGGGGGTTGTCTCGGACACGTGTTCAGAGAGAACAAAGAAACTAAAATGGAAGGAGGTTTGAAACTAGCTTTCACTGGAGCTAGCTAAGGGTGGGGCATGAACCATACCATACACAAGGAATAGCCGTGAGCTTATCGATGCGTGTGCATTGAGATCAGCGTGCAGTGTTAAGATTACGACTGGTTAGTGTTTAAAGACAGATCACATGCAAGACACGTTCTGTGCGTGATGCATTAAACCTAACGCAGCGTAAAATGGTAACACAAAACTTTTACATAACACACATTAACCATTCAATAGTACAGTTACATACATCCAATCACAAACATGTGGCGGTTGCTAACTAATAAGCTATGCCCATGTTACAGCCTTACTTGAATTAAAGTCCGTTAAATAAGTTCCTCCGTTGGATTGCACACTCACAATGAAAAGGGGAAATCCGGTCGCCCTGATCCTGTGGTTGCCGTTCATAGGGGTAGCGATAGGGGGAACTGGCCACCTCATCTTGGGTCCCCGGAACTGGTTTATTTCGTCGTCAGGGTTGCAGTTCGTTGGGGTGGATAATGGAACCGGTCGCATTATTTCTCCCGAACTATGCAGCATGATCCTACTGCAGACCGCTTGCCTCTTTGGGGACTCACCGGCAGTGCTGTGCTGCAGGATCAGTGCGTAGTCCGCTTAGTGGTTCTTCTTGACCACCGGGTGCTCGCGTTGCCTTCTTGCGTCTCGTCTCCGGTCCTCCGTGGCCGATAGCCGGGGGTAGATGAGCCCGCCTCGCTCAGTTGGATCGGCGTCATGGACGGCCGTGCTTCCTTGTGGAGCGAGGGCTCTTCCCCGGGCGTGCAGGCCGCACGGGGCCATGAGACGAGACAGTGAAGGCCCTGGCGAGTTGTGCGGACAACTGAACCAGAACTGGGAGAAGGAGCGACCGTGTTGCCCCTTTTATAAACTTTATTGCCAGTCGCGCATTTCCTCTGCGCAGTATCACATTACAACAGTTTGCCGATGTATGATTGTCCGATGGATATCGCTACATTGTCACAGGGTCTGGCTCACTAGGCTTGCCTAGTCTTGTTCAGATATAGACTGCTATAATAAGCAATAATTTGCATATTTGGTGGCATATTGTTTGTATACGTTGGCTTTTCGATTAGTCCCGTGTATGGGTAGTGCTGCAGCTGCCCCCTTAAATAGCCGTGGTAGCACTACTACTTCCTTGCATCCAATTCGAGGCACCTTAGGTCACCGAAAAAAGATTGGAGTGATTCAATTAGTTCACGTAACCGTGGTTACGTTAGTAACCTTTGTTAGGTTTCACTATATTGGATAATTCCATTACAGTATAACAATACCAGATAAATCAACCAGGTCAACCATAGTACAAAACCTAAGCCATAGGCAGGGCATATAGAGCAGAGGGCTTACCACAGGGCAGTCACTGCTGGAGAGCTCCTTCCACTCTCCCCCAGCACGGCCAAGCCCACTTCATTGGCAGGAGCAACTTTGACACAATAAAACCTGACCAAGGTGCTAGATGACACCCAGCTGGCAGAAGCGCAAATGTCAGCAAGGGGGATGCCTCTGAGCACGGCCCAAGAGAAACACCACTTGTAGAATGCCCTATGACAGCAGATGGCAAAGGACACTTGACTGACTCGTATGCTGTTGTAATGGCATCCACGATTCGATGTGAGAGCCTTTGTTCGGACAGCCTTTGACCCGAAACCCCTCTCCAAAGGGCTGGCCGATATATAGCATCGATAATTATCGAATGCAATAACGGCCGTCTCCACAGTGTGGTACTGCCCTTCTTTTCATCTTTTTTTCTTTAACTCCTTTGCGCAGATGCCTAGTGACCAGGACGCCGGCGCCAATATTTTGCTGAACTAAGACATTAGTTGCAGCCAAACTATGAGTGGAAACTTCAAACTCTGTGTTATATCTTCATGAGTACACGATTCGTGACAACTCTGCTGACTACAGAGTTTCTAAGTGTCACTATTTTCCTGTAGCAAGTCCATTTAACAAGCAACTCCCCACCCAGTCTATACCTTCCCATGCGTTACATAGTGGACAATAGCGTCTATGTGTAAGTTCATAAATATATTTATTCATCATATAAAATTAGAATGTTAGTTAGAATGAACTATTAGAATGATCGTTTTGCATTTTCCACCTCTGCCTTTGTCACTATGTCGCCATATCACACTGACGCCAAACATTGCGTACACATGGTGTCCAGCGTGTGCAGAGGTATGCAGATTCTCGCGAAACGTGTTATTTTATACATCTGAATTTCTGCGTGGAAACTCCGTTACGCGGCTTTCTGAGGGCATTTTCCTGCTCAGCACTGTTATACATGTGGCCCCAGGTATGTGGGCTGCTCTCAGTCAGATTCCAGTCGGACCTGGGTCCATATTAACAGCTTTCCTGCCATTTTGTGCAGACGCAGAAACTGTAACCCCTCTTAGTGATTGATGTAGGCCAGCACTGTGGTGTTGTCTGATCATACCAGGACCCTGCAGATGGGGCAAGACGTGCTGGAGGGCCAGCCAAACTGCCCTGAACTCCAGCTGATTGATGTGCTACCCAGTCCAAGGGGGACTCCAGCGACCACTGGCTGCTATGCCTCTTTACAGCGAGCCCCAACCCTCCAGAGAGGCGTCGGTGCACACCGATTCCCTGCAATGGACTCTGCTCACACTCACCCCCTCCATCAGGAACACCACCTTCTCAGGGCCGAAAAGTTTGAGGTGGGACATGACCTTCCCGGCTCTCTCCTGAGGGAGCTGAGCCCTCTTAACAGCCGAGTTCAGGGACATACCCTATGAAGATCACCTGCTGCGAGGGGGACAGCTGACTTCTCTTCATTGAGGGCGACACTAAGGCACCGGATATGACTCACCAGGGACCTTATGTCCATCATGACTTGTTCCCTGGATGCAGCACAAACTGGCCAATCGTCCATGTAACACGATTTGCTTCATGACTAAAAATGTATTTATTCTTACTGTTCATGACGTATGTATCCACAAATTCTCTTTTTGTGTATTTTCAGCATGAGCTAGAATGGGCCAGTTAATTAGCCCCCATTGTTACGCAATCATTCAGAATGTTCAGTTATGGATATTTCAAACACACACGTACGTGTCTTGCTACAACGACAGCCATCATCTTATCTATTGCGTGTCTGTTAATACCTGCTTTCCACTTGTACTAAAATGCACAGGCAATTAAATTTCCTAAACTTGCTTTCAGGCTTAGTAAATTACATTACACGTGCTAAAGCTATCTATTTTGCATGACCCACTATTTCATAAAATAATGTAGGGACACCTAATTTCGCATATTCATTCAGGCTAACCTGCGGGTAGTAACCGTTTTACACGTTATTTTGTACACGCAAACCTTTGATAAATTGACCCCAAAGACGAAAGGCCAGCAGGCAACTAACCTAGTGCCTTTTGCCACAGCAATGCAAAGTTCTCCTCTTTAATAAATCTCATTATCTTCTTGCATGCCAGAGAGGTATGGTTGCTAATTACCACTGTTTAATGGTTATCATGTAGTAGGGATGCGTTTGGAGTATGCATGTGCCGATATAAAAATTTCATAATACGATTATCTTGGCCAACATTATCACGATATAAGAATGTAACAGAGGCGGTGCGCCACTCTGTTCCCTCACTTACGACACTGTAACCAAAATAATAGCCTGTGTCAACCATATCTTTTTGCCGTTCTAATCAGAAAAGTATCACCGCTTACTTTGTCAAAACTGGAAAAAATTTCCTCTTTCCTTCATACGGGTCTTTTGATTTGGCACGCGCTGGGAACCGAACAACAGTGTTGCTTTAACCCCCCCCCGCGAGGGCCTGAGTGCCACTCTGTGAAAAAATTCTGGGGAGAAGCCTGCAATCTGATATAACATCAACTGTCTTACCGGCATACCAGGCCCTGGAGTTGCCGTTCTCCATATTCTCTACCCAGGCCTCATTCAAGGAGTGGGCGAAGTCCACCAGGAGAACCAGCTGGATCAGGATGAAGCCAAATGCTCCGCAGGTGCCCACAATAAACCAGACTGGAGAGGGGCACAGAGAGGAGGAGTCAGGAACAGGCTTAAATGAAATTTAGCTTCACAAAATGAAAATATCAAACGCACAATGCTGTAACATGTCACTTACTGTGGGCGAAAGACCCCTCTGGAATGTAAAAGGCACCGACTGTGACTGCAATCATGGCAGCTATCTTGAAAAACCAAAACCTGACCAAAACAAAAAAGCACCTGAAATTTCTCACAGCGCAGACAACTATGTCTTATGTGTCACAGTACAGGTTCACATAGGAACCTGCGGGAACACATTTAAAGGCATACTGAACTTTGTTAGAACATAATGTTGTATAGCTACCTGGCCCCGATATGAAGTTAATTTTGACTTTATTTGATTTTGAAGAACTATTTTCTGAGAACTAGCAACTGTTGCTAGCTTCTTTGCTGCTCAGTTTGTTTACTTACACATGCTTCAGGAAGTGAGTGGGACCGTTACAGGCACAAGAACGAAACAAGAAAGTCAATAAACTAACGACTGGATCTTCTTCCAAACCTTTCTTTGGAAAAAGTGTAAAATATCATTAATGGAGCTTTGTATCTTTTCAAACGTACAGTTCCAGATGTCGTGATTTTGTATACCGGCATAATCCGCGTTGTTTGCATTCATTTATGTGCTAAAAGTGTGCTTTTGAGACCTCTTTCGGCATGCAATGGGAGTGAATGGAGAGAGAAAAAACATCATTCTTTATTGGCCAGTTGCTGACCACTGGAGCAAGTCATTATGTTCTAACAAAGTTCAGTATGCCTTTAATCAGAAGTACAATTGGATGTACCAACCAACCAATGGCCTTTTCTGAACTGATTTATAAATGCTTGGCATATCCACAAAAACGATTTCAGAACAGAAATTTGTGCCTTTTAAAGTTGCATTTAAGCTGTGAAAAGCCCTTTAGCACACAATACTTTGCATAAATGAGTATTTTTATATTTAATTTTATTATACAATTAGGGCCTATATTCAAAAATAATATATGAACATAACACTCTGTTCTATGAAGTTCTTTCAATACATTTAGGCACATATGAGAAAATTGGGTGTGGCTATATCGGCAGGGAGGGGCTTACCCATTATGGACGGCTGCTCTGGGGTCCCGGCTGTTCTTTACGTTCATCATGAGCAGGGCAAAAAAGAGGAAGCAGAGGCTCATGCCGAAACAGACCCGGTACACAGCTTTGTAGCCCACAAAAATCTCACAGTTAATGCCACTGTAGACTTGGGGGATGGAGGAGCCAGCTCCGCCTTTACAGAACCAAGGAATCTGCACCAGGAGAACATGGAAATCGTTGAGCATTAATCTACAACAAACTTGGATTTGCCCCATAACCTCAAGCATCAAGCCCCATGAGGTGGTGTACAGTTGCCCGTAGCGTTGCCCAGGGTGGAAGAGATTCAGTTTGTTTGCACACGTCTTCTCTTCCGGCGAACCCCGCAACTGCAATCATCCTGCACCAACTGAAACCAGAGCGCACTCCTCAGATGCAATGACAACGTGGCTCATGTCTGCGCTCTCCCGTGCAGGATGTCGCAGTTGCGAGACTAGAATAAAAATGAGCCAAACGAGGTTGATTTAAATACACAGAGTATGCAACCAAACCTTCTGCAGCTGCTTGTCCACTCCCGGGGACAGCATGATGCAGGATATGACGGTCCCCAGCAGCAGGATGAAGGCGTAGATGAGCCGCGTCACTGTGGAATTCTTGCTGTTGGGACAGCATCTGCACAGCAGACATGTGGCACTGCTACACAGGCAAGGGATCTGTGAAACGGGAGGCCAAAGGGAGACCACTATCAAACACTCGCCAACACTCATTATCGCTATCAAAAAATCTTTTACCTTAGCTTTACCTACGGTAACAGAGATCTTGAGGTCAAGATAACTCACGCACATATGCGTCTAAAAGCCACATTTACACTGGTCTTATGTAGTGGCCTGAATTGATTATTTATTTATTTATTTTTACATAAGTTGCAAAAAGTGACATGGGCTCAGATCTTTTAAATTTGGATTTGGCACATGTGGTATGCATCCATTTCAGTAGTGATGTTACGGATGATACCGAAGCTCCGAGCTGTGTGTCGAGTACGTAGGGCAGTTTCTACAGAAGCACCGAAGCTTGTATCACTTTCAGAGAAGCACGTGATCGATGACAAACGAGGCCTCGGGTGCTGTAGAACCATGTGATCGGTTTGTTTTGCGTTTTGGGCGGAATTAGGGGTTTTGAATTGTAGATATAAAGGAGCGATACCTCCCTTATTTCGAGGGTTGTTGCGGAGAGTTTATTATTATTGGTATTATTGCTATTGAAAGTTTTTGGAGTATTTTTTTTGAGGAATCTTTGGAGTATTTTTATTTATTTTTTTGTACAACTTTTGTACAGTTTTGTCGTTTTTGTACAAAAATAGGCTAATGCAACCTGCATGGAAGCGAAAATCTTCTCCTGCTTGGGAATATTTTGACCCGATATCTCCAAATAAGGCAAGCCTAAGTGGCGTAGATATAAAAACACACTGAAACGCTATTCGAACACTGGGCTAGCAATCGACTGTGCATGTAGTTCGTTGGTTGTTATTTTAACGTAACTACAGCAGATTATTACGATTTATTTAATATTATGATTTGATTGTTATTTCTTATTCTTTCTTATTATCATTATCTTCTGCATTCCTTCTCAAATGGCATATTATTTAATTTTGAAGGTAAAGTGCTTGCTGTGCCTAAAGGAGCTGGCTTACAGCAATAATACCTCGTCCAGGCATTAGGCTATCGGGCAATGCATGGAAATGCACCTGCCAATGAGCAAGAAACCAGCGGAGGTTATTTATTTATTTATTTTACTTTTTAATAGCAGTTATGGTTGCTTTATCATAATCATACTGACATACATGTTGATAAAAATACATTTGCATATTGTTATTTTGCCATAGGTTCCAGAAAGCAAGAACTTGATGAGGCCGTTAATAAAAATCAATAAAAAAAAAACCTTTTCAGTCACAAAAGCACCTTCCCTTTCACTGCCCATACTGAAGCACATTCACTTTCACTGCCTGGTTACAGAAGCACTCCCAGTCCCAGACCAGACACACTTTTACTGCTCAATAGAACCCCACACAAATGTTGTCCCCCTTTATATCAATCTTCCTGTTTTTTTCATTTTGAAAGTTAATATAATATTATTACATATATTATTTTATAGGTAATATATCTTAGTATAAAACAAATCTAGCCTAATGACAGTTACAAATATAAAATATAGCTGCAAGCAGCGATTTCCGGGGACCGTGCGGCATTAGCGGCATTTGTCAAACGCAGAAGCCGCAAAATGGTAGACAACTCTAGACAGGGTTGACCCAAAATACAAATATTTGTTTCTAATCATGGCTTTTGCCATTGCTGATGGTATCTTAACCCGATCCAGTAAGGGATTGCGTATTAAGTCTTTTAAGTACAAGTGAAACAGTGAACAGTTAATACTGTTAAATTTCTTAACTTTTGCAATGAAAAGGTGTTTCTTAATGTGAAAACAATATTAAAAGAAGCATAGCATTTGCACAATAGTTTTGGCAAACATTAACCTAGCCATTGGTACCAATTTGAAATTGAACCGCTGACCACATACATGGAAAGCCAATACTGAATCCGCTAGGCCAAAGCAGGTTAACAGAAATGAGGAGGCCAAATAAGACTTGTGTGTTGCGGTATCAGATTGTTTTGGCTTACTGACTTCATAATTCATACAGATGACAGGTAATATTGTGAAATTTCCTAGCCTTTGCAATAAAAAGAACATTCTTACAATGACATGCACATTGTGTGCCTCAAAAAAAACTCGGGAACAGGTGGGGATCGAACCACCAACCTACTACACGGCAGTCAAATGCCTTAACCACTAAGCTACAGGAACTTTCACAGTTGGTATAGTAGGTAGACGGCCTGTTAAGCAGAGATAGTGTACTTGGCGGATGGCATACCTGCCATCCCAACATTTGTATTTCTTTAGTGCCACCACGCAGATTGATTGGGTTAACACTGCAGGGCTCGAGTCTTGATCTAACTCTCAATCAACCCACCAAGTTTCAGAACTTTATATCAAATGGTTTTAGAAGTACTAGCATTTGTGCGATAAGCCACGCCCAATGCAAAATCCATTGGCTTCTCATTCGGCCAATATTTGACATACGCCTTAGTAAAGTAATACGTGTATGTAGGGAAGCGTGTTCAGTACCTTGAACAGGTTTGGTGCAAATTGGTCAAATTTTATAGGAGGAGTAGCATTTTAAGTGTTTTACAAGTAATGCTAATTAGCGGAAAATCCAATGGGGCTAACTTGATGATTCCTCGAGGCAAATTTGTTCAGTATGAGCAGACGGACCTCTATCCCACATTTTGTGACTCTAGATAAAACGGGGCGTATGCAGTGGGCGTGTCAATGATTTTTAGTGAATTTTTAAATATTTTCTTATATTTGAATCTATATAGCGCCACCACGTGGCTCAATTGGGTTGAAACTGTAGAGGTCAATTCCACATGTTACTCTTAATAGATCTACCAGGTTTCATAACTTTCTGTCAAATTATTTTGGAATTATCAGCATTTTTGTGATAAGTCACGCCCATTGAAAATTAATTGGCTCGTCATTCGGCCATCTTTTAAAATATCACAATTTTGAATATAAATTTTATGAAGCATGGTCTAATGAGTTCTTGTCCCACGTTTCATGTAAATTGACCAAATTTTGTAGGAGGAGTAGTATTTTAAGTGTTTTACAAGTAATGCTAATTAGCGGAAAATCCAATAGGGCTAACTTGATGGTTCCTTGAGGAAAATTTGTTCAGTATGAGCAGCCGGACCTCTATCCCACATTTTGTGACTCTAGATAAAACGGGGCGTATGCAGTGGGCGTGTCAATGATTTTTAGTGAATTTTTAAATATTTTCTTATATTTGGATTGATATAGCGCCACCACGTGGCTCGATTGGGTTAAAACTGTAGGGGTCTATTCCTCATGTTACTCTTAATAGATCTACCAGGTTTCATAACTTTCTATGAAATGATTTTGGAATTATCAGCATTTTTGTGATAAGTCACGCCCATTGAAAATTAATTGGCTCGTCATTCGGTCATCTTTTAAAATATCAAAATTCTGAATATAATTTTTATGAAGCATGGTCTAACGAGTTTGTGTACCTCGTTTCATGTAAATTGGCCAAATTTTGTAGGAGGAGTAGCATTTTAAGTGTTATACAAAAAATGCTAATTAGCGGAAAATCTAATATGGCTGACTTCATGGATCCTTGAGGTAAATCTGTTCAGCATGAGCAGAGAGACCTGTCCACCACATTTTGTGACTCTAGGTCAAACGGGGCGTCGCCAGTGGGCGTGTCAATGTCACAATATTAACACGTACACTACAGCGCCACCAACTGGCCTATCGCCACGAAATTCGGTGTGAGCTTGTATGATGACAACTTCTAACTACTTGCCAAGTTTCATGCTAATGAGCCAAGCGGTTAAGGAAAACCTCAAAGAAGTAATAAATGAGTACATTTAAGCCAAAATGTCGGCAAATTCAAGATGGCGCCCACCAAATTAGTAAAGTTCTATGATCCAAATCCGGCTCTTTGTCACTGTAGCAAGTTATACATCTCTGCAAAGGAACTGTGATTTTTAGTGAATTTTTTTATATTTCTTTATATTTGGAACTCTATAGCGCCACCACATGGATAGAATGGGATAAAACTGTACATGTCTAGTCCTAATGGGACTCTTAAAAGACCTACCAAGTTTCATAGCTTTCTGTCAAATCGTTTTGGAATTATTAGCATTTTTGTGATAAGCCACGCCCAGTGAAATTTCATTGGCTCGTCATTCGGCCATATTTGAAAATATCAAAATTCCAAATATAACTTTTATGAGACATGGTCTAAGGAGTATGTAAACCAAGTTTCATCTCAATTGGTCAAATTTTGTAGGAGGAGTAGCATTTTAAGCGTTTTACAAAAAATGCTAATTAGCAAAAAATCCAATATGGCGGACTTTATGGGTCCTTGAGGCAAATTTGTTCAGAATGAGCAAATGGACATGCATACCAAATTTTGTGACTCTAGGTGAAATGGGGCGTCGGCAGTGGGCGTGTCAATGTCAAAAATTTGTCACGTGCACTACAGCGCCACCAGGTGTTCAATCTGCGTCATAATATAGAGGATTCAAGAGTTTGGGAATCCCAACAAGCGTGCCAAGTCTGGTGATTCTAGGACAAACCAGCTCATGGGAATTTTAGGTGAAAGGGGAGAAAAAAAATAATTTAAAAAAAAAAAATAAATATAGCTGCAAGCAGCGATTTCCGGGGACCGTGCGGCATTAGCGGCATTTGTCAAACGCAGAAGCCGCAAAATGGTAGACAGCTCTAGACAGGGTTGACCCAAAATACAAATATTTGTTTCTAATCATGGCTTTTGCCATTGCTGATGGTATCTTAACCCGATCCGGTAAGGGATTGCGTATTAAGTCTTTTAAGTACAAGTGAAACAGTGAACAGTTAATACTGTTAAATTTCTTAACTTTTGCAATGAAAAGGTGTTTCTTAATGTGAAAACAATATTAAAAGAAGCATAGCATTTGCACAATAGTTTTGGCAAACATTAACCTAGCCATTGGTACCAATTTGAAATTGAACCGCTGACCACATACATGGAAAGCCAATACTGAATCCGCTAGGCCAAAGCAGGTTAACAGAAATGAGGAGGCCAAATAAGACTTGTGTGTTGCGGTATCAGATTGTTTTGGCTTACTGACTTCATAATTCATACAGATAACAGGTAATATTGTGAAATTTCCTAGCCTTTGCAATAAAAAGAACATTCTTACAATGACATGCACATTGTGTGCCTCAAAAAAAACTCGGGAACAGGTGGGGATCGAACCACCAACCTACTACACGGCAGTCAAATGCCTTAACCACTAAGCTACAGGAACTTTCACAGTTGGTATAGTAGGTAGACAGAGATAGGGTTAAGCAGAGATAGTGTACTTGGCGGATGGCATACCTGCCATCCCAACATTTGTATTTCTTTAGTGCCACCACGCAGATTGATTGGGTTAACACTGCAGGGCTCGAGTCTTGATCTAACTCTCAATCAACCCACCAAGTTTCAGAACTTTATATCAAATGGTTTTAGAAGTACTAGCATTTGTGCGATAAGCCACGCCCAATGCAAAATCCATTGGCTTCTCATTCGGCCAATATTTGACATACGCCTTAGTAAAGTAATACGTGTATGTAGGGAAGCGTGTTCAGTACCTTGAACAGGTTTGGTGCAAATTGGTCGAATTTTATAGGAGGAGTAGTATTTTAAGTGTTTTACAAGTAATGCTAATTAGCGGAAAATCCAATGGGGCTAACTTGATGATTCCTCGAGGCAAATTTGTTCAGTATGAGCAGACGGACCTCTATCCCACATTTTGTGACTCTAGATAAAACGGGGCGTATGCAGTGGGCGTGTCAATGATTTTTAGTGAATTTTTAAATATTTTCTTATATTTGAATCTATATAGCGCCACCACGTGGCTCAATTGGGTTGAAACTGTAGAGGTCAATTCCACATGTTACTCTTAATAGATCTACCAGGTTTCATAACTTTCTGTCAAATGATTTTGGAATTATCAGCATTTTTGTGATAAGTCACGCCCATTGAAAATTAATTGGCTCGTCATTCGGCCATCTTTTAAAATATCACAATTTTGAATATAAATTTTATGAAGCATGGTCTAATGAGTTCTTGTCCCACGTTTCATGTAAATTGACCAAATTTTGTAGGAGGAGTAGTATTTTAAGTGTTTTACAAGTAATGCTAATTAGCGGAAAATCCAATAGGGCTAACTTGATGGTTCCTTGAGGAAAATTTGTTCAGTATGAGCAGCCGGACCTCTATCCCACATTTTGTGACTCTAGATAAAACGGGGCGTATGCAGTGGGCGTGTCAATGATTTTTAGTGAATTTTTAAATATTTTCTTATATTTGGATTGATATAGCGCCACCACGTGGCTCGATTGGGTTAAAACTGTAGGGGTCTATTCCTCATGTTACTCTTAATAGATCTACCAGGTTTCATAACTTTCTATGAAATGATTTTGGAATTATCAGCATTTTTGTGATAAGTCACGCCCATTGAAAATTAATTGGCTCGTCATTCGGTCATCTATTAAAATATCAAAATTCTGAATATAACTTTTATGAAGCATGGTCTAACGAGTTTGTGTACCTCCTTTCATGTAAATTGGCCAAATTTTGTAGGAGGAGTAGCATTTTAAGTGTTATACAAAAAATGCTAATTAGCGGAAAATCCAATATGGCTGACTTCATGGATCCTTGAGGTAAATCTGTTCAGCATGAGCAGAGAGACCGGTACACCACATTTTGTGACTCTAGGTCAAACGGGGCGTCGCCAGTGGGCGTGTCAATGTCACAATATTAACACGTACACTACAGCGCCACCAACTGGCCTATCGCCACGAAATTCGGTGTGAGCTTGTATGATGACAACTTCTAACAACTTACCAAGTTTCATGCTAATAAGCCAAGCGGTTAAGGAAAACCTCAAAGAAGTAATAAATGAGTACATTTAAGCAAAAATGTCGGCAAATTCAAGATGGCGCCCACCAAATTAGTAAAGTTCTATGATCCAAATCCAGCTCTTTGTCACTGTAGCAAGTTATACATCTCTGCAAAGGAACTGTGATTTTTAGTGAATTTTTTTATATTTCTTTATATTTGGAACTCTATAGCGCCACCACATGGATAGATTGGGATAAAACTGTACATGTCTAGTCCTAATGGGACTCTTAAAAGACCTACCAAGTTTCATAGCTTTCTGTCAAATCGTTTTGGAATTATTAGCATTTTTGTGATAAGCCACGCCCAGTGAAATTTCATTGGCTCGTCATTCGGCCATATTTGAAAATATCAAAATTCCAAATATAACTTTTATGAGACATGGTCTAAGGAGTATGTTAACCAAGTTTCATCTCAATTGGTCAAATTTTGTAAGAGGAGTAGCATTTTAAGCGTTTTACAAAAAATGCTAATTAGCAAAAAATCCAATATGGCGGACTTTATGGGTCCTTGAGGCAAATTTGTTCAGAATGAGCAAATGGACATGCATACCAAATTTTGTGACTCTAGGTGAAACGGGGCGTCGGCAGTGGGCGTGTCAATGTCAAAAATTTGTCACGTGCACTACAGCGCCACCAGGTGTTCAATCTGCGTCATAATATAGAGGATTCAAGAGTTTGGGAATCCCAACAAGCGTGCCAAGTCTGGTGATTCTAGGACAAACCAGCTCATGGGAATTTTAGGTGAAAGGGGAGAAAAAAAAAAATTAAAAAAAAAATAATAATAAAAAGAATCTGAACAAAAACAATAGGGTACCTGCAGCTTCGCTGCACGGTCCCCTAATAAAAAGAATCTGAACAAAAACAATAGGGTACCTGCAGCTTCGCTGCACGGTCCCCTAATTATGAGTATGTTAGTATGTGTATCGCCTGAGCGGGGTTTTGAACTGGTACAGAAATGGCTCTGAAGTCCGACGCGTTACCAGTGAGCTAAAGAGTCGCTTGTTGTTAGATCGCGGCAACTTCGTTATTTTGAACCTGGGGTGGAATTTGTAATGATTTCGTTGCTCTAAATTACTTTTACCAGCAGGTGTCACTAGTGTACACTGTGTTGAATGAGGCTTCGAGTAATGAATCTATTTGCGATACAATTGGCTGCAAAGCCTCAGTGCTTCAGGAAGCCTCATTTCGCCATCACTACATTTCAGCTTGAAATATCTGTGTGAATGGCACACATTATGCCTTCACCATTGCTCACACAAGCAATCCTTGGACTTAAGCACACAATTTATGATGTTTAACTCTCAAGCTTAATGCCTCGCAGGGGAGGGGTTGGACTGTGGTGTGATATGGTGTCAGTGAACAACATAATCCACACATTCCCTCATACACAGGCACAGGCAAAGGACAGGCAGAAGTTACAACCATCACTTATGTTACTAATACAAACGCCAATTCCAAAAAAGTTGGGACAGTATGTAAAATGCAAATAAAACAGAAGGGAGTGATTTGTAAATTATCTTTTACATATATTTAATTGAAAACAGTACAAAGAAAATATATTTAATGTTTTGCCTTATCAACTTTATTGATTTTTGTAAATATATGCTAATTCCGAATTTGCCTGCTACATGTTCCAAAAAAGTTGACTGGGAAGGATGTGGAATGTTCAAAAAACACCTTCCACAGGTGAATAGGTAACAGATGATACTATCATGACTGGGTATAAAAGGAGCATCCACAAAGGCTTGGGCGTTTACGAGCAAGGATGGGTCGAAGTTCGCCACTTTGTGAAAAACTCTGTGAGCGAATAGTCCAACAGTTTAAGAACAACGTTTCTCAATACATGATTGCAAGAATTTAGGGATTTCACCATCTACAGTCCATATTATTACTAAAAGATTCAGAGAATCTGGAGAAATCCCAGTGTGTAAAGGGCAAGGCCGAAAACCAATATTGAATGCCTGTGACCTTCGATCCCTCAGACGGCACTGCATTAAAAACCCGAAATGCTTCTGTAATATAACCACATGGGCTCCGGAATACTTCGGAAAATGGTTACCAGTAAACAGAGTTCGTCCCTGCATCTACAAATGCAAGTTAAAGCACAACAAAACTTTGGGTTGTGTAGTTACCTGGCCATGATATAAGTCAAAATAGTGGCGAAATGTGTTTGTTAGTTGCTCTGTGTTCCCCTGGGGTGATAATCCAGAATAGGGTATTTGTCGCTCTCCATTCACTTCTATAGAGCTCCGTAGTCCCGCCCCCTCCTATCCCTGGCTGGTCCCAGAAGACTGCCGGAAGCCATTACTTTTCCCCACTTCGGGAACAACCCCTCACCTTTATGATGATATATGGCATTGTATGGACCAAAATTTTTACATATATGTGATACATAGTCCATTACATACTCATCACTGCGTTTAAATCAAATTTTAATCGTATAATTAATGGAGTTCGAGAAACATAACTACACTACCCAGAATCCCCAGTCGTACATAGCTGTCTCCCGCTCTTGCTAGCTAAAGAAGTCGCTACTGGGCGGCCGCTCTGCTAGCGAAAATGGCTAACACTCGGTCTGCTCTTGTAACTTATTATGGAAGCTACCGGGCAAAGAAGTTAGCTACCGGTCGCTCTGCTAGCGAAAATCACTTTGTCTTATTATGGGAGTGAAACGAACAGTATGACCAAGGGCGAGAATCACTATCAGTCTGGCCATGTCGAAAGTGTCAGCTTTCACTTCAGCAGTGTGAGCAAGTGAGTAGACCGGATGTTGTAGTCGTTTTGGTTGTTTTTTTGAAAACGCTTTTGTTGTTTATTTGTTACATAATTTCAAACTACCAATTTTATAAATTATTTAAAAATATGACAACCCCTCTCTTGTGTGTTTTGAACGTCTAGCTGCCTGAATATAGAAAAAAAAAACTTTTTCGTCACCAAAGTGGGCGGGACTACGGAGCTCTATGGGTCTATGGCAGGGGTTCCCAAACCGGTCCTGGGGGACCCCTGTGTATGCTGGTTTTCGTTGCAACCACAGTTGCAATCCCAGAATTTTAACAAGCTGTTAATTTTTCTTAATTAGGTGCTTGTCATGTTTGGAGGAATTATTCACCCTCTTAAGCCACATTATATCAGAAATAGCTATGGATGCCATGTAGAATAAACACCCCATGTTCACATTGTGCTTATTGTGCTATATTATTTAAAAAAGATAAGAAAATTATTTAACAGATCCATTTAAAGACTGATTTGAATCAATAGGCTCCTAATTGGTGAAAGTGTGGACACATGGCCACTAAAACTAACCATTTGGTAGATAATGAATTCAAACACAAAGCAAATGATAACGAGCCAAACCTGCATTGTGTTAATAAGCTTAAAGAAAAAATTGAGTTAAACACGTGTTCAACAACCTAATTAGGAGCCTATTGATTCACTTAACTCTTTAATTTGAGTGAAAATACATTATTTTGTAACCTCTTTTTATGTAATTGTTGCAATATAGGACAATAAGCACAACATGAACATGGGGAGTTTGTTCTACATGGCATGCATAGCTATTTCTGACATAATGAGTCTTAAGAGGGCGAATAATTCCTCCAAACATGAAAAGCATCTAATTAATAAAAATTAACAGCTTGTTAAAATTCTGGGATTGCAACTGTGGTTGCAACGAAAACCAGTATACACAGGGGTCCCCCAGGACCGGTTTGGGAACCCCTGGTATATGGGGCCGATAAAACGGTCTCAAAATGACACTTCTAGCACGTATACGACCGTGATCGTACCAAAATGTCAGCAGGTCAGACCATAGATATATACGTAGGCCTACTAGTACTAGCAATCCTTGTACTACGAGGAATATCTTGTCTTTGTACTGTTTTCAATTAAATACAGGTCAAAAATAATTTGCAAATCATTGCTTTCGGTTTGCATTTACATTTTATACACTGTCCCAACTTTGTTAGAATTGGGGTTTGTAGGCTACACTACAACTGATCACTGCGTCATTTCACTGTACTAATTGGATCGCTTTTGCAGTGCTACAGTAATGACCTTTCCGTCATCTCTCCTTCCTCTCATTCTCTTCATTTGCTCATTAAATGGGGCCTTTGTGTCCTATCCTTCACCCCTACAGGCCTTTAAAGGCAAGGAGAAGGGAGTACAAGAGATAACAGATGCAGCTGGCCAGTGAAGACAAACATTTCTTTTTTTCTTTTTTCCCAGCTAACAAGATGTTTTTAATATAAAAATGCAAACAAAGGACTAGGCATAATTGCCTAGCAACCTGACAAGTAAGCAATCTTTGCAATATCGACTGATGCCATCCTGACCAACCAGAGTAATGGATGGCTTAAATATTATCAGTTAACAGACTTTGTACAGCAACTCCTTGTCTTATGTCATCTTCGCGACGATTAGAATCCTCAGCAAACACACAACATTTGCTTATCCTAAAATCACCTGTTGTTGGAAGTGATTAGGGAATGATCAGCTTGGAGGAAGATGAACTGCACCACTGTACCTTTAAGGAAACCGAAGTGAGCACTGTAAACAGCTTAATACCCCAGCAAGCAGACAAGATTAGTCTGCCTCAAGGCAGACATGTTAATCAGTACCAGGTTCTCACTGGACTCAGTAGCCTACCCCTGAAATAACTAAATATCCAAAGCCTATTGCTGTGTGGACAAGTATTCAATGAGAAGCAATGCAAAGGAACTTTCAGAATACACACACACGTTCTGTCTTATCTTTTGCATGTCCTTGTGCCACCATGTCCTAGAATTATAAATGTTTAAAAATATATATTTAACTACTATTAACTGCTGTTTGACAGGATCATCCATTGATTGTATTTTAAATGGTGAAGGGCAATATTTAGGCCAGGGGTGTCGAATCGTATCCAAAAAGGGCTGGCATGGGTGCATGTTTTTGTTCTAACTCAGCACTAACGACACCCCATTCTACTTATCAAGGTCTTGAATGAAGAGTAAGACTAGTGATGATTAGTTCATTTGTTGAATCGGGTATCGTAGTGTTGGGCTAAAACAAAAACCTGCAGCACACCTGCCGTTTTCAGATAAAATGGAGATTGGACACACCTGGTCTAGGCTAACTACAAAGAAAATATGTTTCCAACACAGAATGGAAAAAAAAAATACAATATTCATAGTGTTATACATGTACTACATGAAGGACACATTTTACCTCCATGTATAACCTACTGTAGCTAACAGTCTAGTTATTTACAAATTAGTAGATGTTGAAAGCGTAGATATGCTGGCTTTTTCAACCTGCCATTAAATCGGCAAGATAGCTAAGTTAGTTAGCTATAGCCTTTTTGTTGTTGTTTTACTAGCGTTAATGTTAGCTACTCACGAGGAGAGTGAATGACTGCTCAGGATCCGATTAACCCTAACGGCAGCTAGTTTCCTTCCATGTTATAAGCATCGTGTATACAATTATATTTGTAGTTGAGCACAAAAATCACATTGTAATTATATAACGTTCATTTCTTAATTATCCATCTAACGTTATTTATAAAACATGAAAACGGGGTTGAGTTAACGGTAAAAGTTTACTAAATTTAATTTCGAGGATAAGTGCATGCTAAAACAAAGAAGAAAACACGTATTAGCTTGCTAATTAACGTTAGCTAGCTAACGTTTTAAATTGAAACAACGAAACACCCCCATTTTCAAGTTTATTCGTTTTTTTTCCTTTCCTTTCAAACGTTACTAGGTCTCGTTATCATACTGATGATTTACAAGAAACTTTCTTTTCAAACGTTAGCTAGCTACGCTAATATGTTTAGCTAGCGGTTACATCTTAGCAAACTGATTAACGTAGTGCCAGGTGAAACAGCTAACGTTAACTTAGTTGCAATATTATGACAAAAAAAATGGTAACGTTAACCGGTTTCAGTGAGCTATTTTGAAATCTCTGACAAACCGTTTGATTATTTCGTTTCACCCTTCAATTAGTAACGTAAGCATTTGCTATCGTCTACCTTACAGAATGCTAAGCTGTAACGTTAACGTTAAGATTCTTTTGCACTGCCACTCGAAACCTGTTGATTACATCTACCGTTAGCTCCGGTATCTTCTGCTAATCAGTAGTCACTTGTTAGCTAAGTTAGCTAGCTAGGGTTACAAGATCTAACGTTATTTTGAAAACGTGTCTACTGTTGCCGACGATGTGTATTATAATGAACCTGGCTAGTTATTATTATTGATAACTAGACGTGAAACAGCCATTTTTGTCAGATCAATAAGTAGCCAACTATTTCGCTTACCCAGCTTGCTACAGAGAAGGCCCCCAGAACAGCACCCATCGTCCACCTCTAAACAGGAAAATGTGCTCTCAAAATGTTGTTCTTTCTTGACAGGCCACTGATCTTCTTCCCTGGGTTTGGATCAGACCTCTGTTCTCTACTTTTTTTTTGGCTCAAATATTTTCATATAATTTCGTACGAACAAAACACCCTGTACAAACCATAGAGCGTATCAGAGTTCAGTGGTACAAACCAAGTCGGAACTCACTCAGCTCTTGAAATCCACGGAGAAATTAACAACTACGTCATGTGTGATGTCATCGAAAAACGTACTGTATCGTGCGAGACGATGCACAAAACGCACACACACTCCGTATATTTTCAAAGTAAAGCAATTATGATTAGTTTCCCATATATAATTACGCACTGTAGGCTAGACAGCTTCACGTGTTACAGGCATAATTCTGAAAAGAATTAGGCTATGGCAGTCTAAGATAGTCCTTTATTTAAAAACAATTTGTGTGTGTATATATATATATATATATATATATATATATATATATATAGGCTACATACATACATAGAAAGACACTTTAACCCCATGCATTTTTCTGATGACCTCCAGATCATGTACAGATGGCAGTCCTGAACGGCACATGCCATTTTCTTTTGAATGGGACATATTGTGTAGACGTACCTCCTTCCCGCACTCCCACAAACAGCAACGCACGGTGAAGTTACACACACTAGCATAAGCCTAATACCAAAAGGCTAGTACACCGATAAAATGGACAGGTTCTATTTGACAAAAACAGCTTACAGATAATCTACAATTCAGCAGTCTGCTTGCATCATCCATTTAAGTGACAATAATATAAAATTAGCCTACATTTTCTATTATCTGTGAGACTGTGACAATACCCTTAAATTAGACCCAAGCAAAAGGCCCAAGTCTTGAGCAGTACAAGCTGGTTCCTGTCTTTGCTGTTTCGTCTAAGGCTCCCATGCATCCATTGTTCCAGAATATTCTTGTTGGGTCATGGCAAGGTGTTGTTGCAGAGCTGGAAGACAGCTCTCACTCCTTGTTAACAGCTTACAGGAGTGTCCACATTTGCAAGAACTTCTTGTTGAGGTAACATACATTTTTCTCCCCTAGATATAAGAAACACAAGTTACATGTTATACTACATACAAATAGGTTTAAAATACAACATAACACCTACATTTATTTCAGCTAACATTTAGGACTTTCTTCAACCCAATTACAATGTTGTTTGTGCTTAATATTGTGTCAAATTTAAGTCAATGTAACTTTTTTACACAGAACTGATAAAAGCAATAAACATGAAACATGTGCAAGTGAATATAGAGAATGTTCTTAAGTTAAATACTGACAGACTGCTGAAGTAAAACAGTAGGAATAAGACTGAATAGTGGCTTAGGGTCCAGATATTGTACAGTATAGTATAAGAGCAGAGTACAAGAAAGAGACTCACATTACTCCTTTGTGTATCCAGAGATAGCGGCTGTTGTGGGGAAGGGGGATATTTTGACAGGGTAATGTTGGTGCCTGTTTTTGAGATCATGCTGTTCTTTGCACTGTTCTCCCTGTGGCTGGGGGCAGGGAAATGGCAGACAGGGGCAGAGAAGGCTCTGTTGGAGTGTTCTGGCGTGAATGCTGACAGGCCAAAGGTTGTTTGTACACTGCCCCCCCTCTGGGATAGTTTCCTCCTCATGAGGGCAGCAAATTGCTTCTTCTCTTCACTGAGCTGGCGTATGCGAAGAAGCTTTTGTTGCTCCAGTTTCTTTAGTGTCTATGGGGCAGATTGACATAACAACTTAGAACCCCTTTATAAGGCCAGACATATCAGTGCTGGCTGTATTCCAGTGTAGGATCTTTAAATGTTTTATAAAGGTCATGCCTAAATTCAATGCAAGTCAGCTGACACATACAAAATGTTTAGAAGGTTCAGAACAATTAGAATACACAAGAACTGAGATATGGGTATTTCTTGTGTGTGTGTGTGTGTGTGTGTGTGTGTGTGTGTGTGTGTGTGTGTGTGTGTGTGTGTGTGTGTGTGTGTGTGTGTGTACATAGGAGTGTGCTACTGTTAATTGCAAGCTGGCACAAAGATGAGCCCTAGAAACCTTAATGAATCAATAGGGAATCCTGGCATGAACACTAAGTTCTAAGTTTGTTGGTCTGGTTTCTTTCAAGCACATCAATGCTTTATCATTTACCATGGACGGCACAGGACAAAGGATGCTGAATCAAACAGCATTCCTTGCCTCTTTGTCATTTCACAATGGTTTGTGACCACACTGCCTTTGAGAGTAGAGGACAGCTGGATTCCTAAACTGTTGAGTGGGGTTGCTACACACAATTAAACTAGGCATGGCATATGAGAATATCTGTGAGAGAATGGATTCCTTTGAATATTTTAAATGTTTGTACTTAACTTAACTTGTTCACTGTATCAGATAGCTATTTTTGACGAAGTTTGACGTTTTGTTGAACATTGTTCTATTACATTATATTAATTCGTTTAAATGGCTATACCATCAACAAATACCATTGATGGGGACACAGACCTTGAATCAGTACGTTTTGTTTAAAAGCATAACATCATCAGTACATGTATTTTCTTGAGCATTCTTAACCTTCACCAGCTAAACCAAATGTATCATGGTTAATGAATTATGGTGAATTAGTATTACCAGGACTCCATTCAATCTGCACTTCCTTCTACAACATTTTACGTCGCTAAGTAGTTAGTCATTAGGTAATTATTCATTGGTTTGCTCACAGTTGTTACACTGAGGGGGGAAACTACCGCTTTCCTTTTCTTTCCTCTAAGTGGTATAACTATTTCCTCATCCTTAATATGACAACATATCTAGCTATATCATATTTAATAAAATCAGACCAACATGCTCGTCCTGTCATGAATCTGCCATGATTATTTTAAAACGAAGGCTAAACAACATATCGCACCAGATCCAGAACATAACGACAAAACCAAGGTAAAAAAGGACCTTTATTTAAATTAAAAAAAACCTGGATTATTACCTTATAATTATAATGTTACGAGTTCTTTAAAATAACGTTTTCAATGTCTGATGATCACCAGCCTTACCTTAATCAGTTGCTTTTGTTCCTTAATGAAATTATTATTCACAGTCTGAGAAGCAGTCATCAAGTCCGAAGCACACAATGAGTAAATCGGATCATTCCTGTATAACAGTGACAAGGAAATTGCTGGATTTGCATCCATTCCTCTACGAACGCCAAAGACAACGACGAGGCGAGCGATTTATGCCGCAGGTTAACCTTTGGTTCAGACGGCAGGCGAGTGGATGCTGTTTGAGAGTGTGCGCAGCAGTGCAAGCTCACAAACCTTTCGCCTGAGGGTTTGTTTGTCTTGACCCCCATTGCCCTCTTTGCGTTGTTAGCCTACCCTTTGCTAGCAATTTGATTGCAGCTCATCCAAAGTTACGTTCCTATAGACGCTATGAAAGATAACACCAAATTACACATTTAATAACCTTAGGCTATATGTTGCAGAGGAAAGTTTTATCTGCCACAACATGATGTCGTAAAACCGCGCTGCTCGATATTCACCATTTCAGCATTTTAAGATTTAAAAAAATCTCAGCCTATGTAGCCTATATATCCTTACGTTAACACCCCTTTTTGATGAAAATATAACTTAAATGTAAATAATTATGAACCAACACTCAGACAAACACGCTAAAAATACTGATTCCCATTTAGTGAGAATCGTAATAGCATGTTTGTTTTTGAGAAATCTGTGGCCACACCAAAGAGAATTTGGAGTCTACCCCCATATGCAAAATGTCTGTAAAAATCCTATAACAATCACATATGCCATATACAAAACTTATAAAATAAATACAAACCAGCATATACTTTTCAGACTAAAATTAAATAGTTCCCTAACATACATGGTAGCTACTCCCTATAAAAAAACATTGAGAGACTGTATAAGAATTGTTTGTGTGAAATACAAATATACAAACACCAATTCCCAAAAAGTTGGGACAGTATGTAAAATGCACATAAAAGCAGAAAGCAGTGATTTGTAAATTCTCTTTTACATATATTTGATATCTTTTTATACCCAGTCATGATAACATCTCCTGTTTACCTGTGGAATATTTCCAAACAGGTGTTGTTTTTTTAACTTCCAAGTCTTTAAAAAAAAATGTTTTTGCCCCTGTCCCAACTTTTTTGGAACGTGTTGCAGGCATCAAATTCAGTATTAGCGTATATTTACAAAAATCAATAAAGTTGATAAGGTAAAACAGGAAATATATTTTATTTGTACTGTTTTCAATTAAATATATGTAAAAGAGAATTTACAAATAACTGCTTTCTGCCTTTATGAGCATTTTTTTGCCCCTGTCCCAACTTTTTTGGAACGTGTTGCAGGCATCAAATTCAGTATTAGCGTATATTTACAAAAATCAATAAAGTTGATAAGGTAAAACAGGAAATATATTTTCTTTGTACTGTTTTCAATTAAATATATGTAAAAGAGAATTTACAAATAACTGCTTTCTGCCTTTATGAGCATTTTTTTAAAATTGGGTATATACACTACTCACAAAAAGTTAGGGATATTCGGCTTTCGGGTGAAATTTCAGGATGAACCTAAAATGCACTATAACCTTTACAGGTGAAATTAATTTGACCTTCTCTAAACTTTTGAATGCACATGTCCAACTATTCAATGTTTCAGTACTTTTTGCACAACTTGCTGTTCTCTAACAAGGAGCTGAACGGCAAAATTCACAACAGGTGTTTGATCCATGAATCGACTAATAAATTTCCTGGTTCAATTAGAATTGGTATTTAAACAGTCCTCTTCATCATGCTGTTCACATTTTGACATCATGAGACCAAGACGACACCTAACAATTGATCAACAGTACCTTGCCATTGCGAGGCTTCAAACAGGATGTTCTCAGAGGGAAGTGGCCACTGAGCTTAGAGTGTCACAGAGTGTCATCAGCAGGTTGCAACAGAGATACAGAGAGACTGGAAGAGTCACAGAAAGGCATAGAAGTGGACGTCCTTTGGCCACATCCCACACTGATGACCGCTTCATTGTGAACAGTGCCCTGCGGAACCGGATGATGAATGCCACTCAACTCCAGGCACATTTAAGGGAGGTGAGAGGCACCCAAGTGTCACGTCAGACCATTCGAAACCGTTTACATCAGCGTGGTCTGCGTGCTAGACGACCTGCAAGGGTACCTGACCACACCACCAGGCACAGGCGTCATCGTCTTGCATGGGCCAGGGAGCATACACTGGACGAGGGACCAGTGGGCCTCAGTGCTGTTCTCTGATGAAAGTCGATTCACGTTGAGCAGAAATGATGGCCGCCAACGATGTTGGAGACGTCAAGGAGAGCGCTATGCATCAGCCACTGTTGTCACCAGACGACCCTTTGGTGGTGGCGGTGTTACAGTGTGGGCAGATGTGTCTAGTCAATACAGAACTGCCCTACACTTTGTGAATGGTACAGTGACAAGCCCATACTACCTGAATAACATCATTAATCCAGTCATTGTGCCCCTGCATGAACAACACAGGCCTAATTTCATCTTCATGGACGACAATGCTCCAGCTCATCGAGGTCGCATCATTAGGGAAAGGCTGCTGGAGACTGGGGTACCTCAAATGGAGTGGCCTGCACTTTCTCCAGACCTGAATCCCATAGAAAACCTATGGGATCAGCTGACTCACCGTGTAGAGGCTCGTAACTCTGTACCCCAGAACCTCAATGACCTGAGGGCCGCCCTTCAAGAAGAGTGGGATGCCATGCCTCAGCAGACAATAAGTCGACTTGTGAACAGCATGAGACGTCGTTGTCAAGCTGTAATTGATGCTCAAGGGCACATGACAAGTTATTGAGACATTGACATTTTTGTTGTGGTATACCCACCACTGTTGTTGGCTTTTGTTTCAATAAATTGTTTGAGATGAGGAAATCACCATTGCATGCTTCTACTTAAATGCCCTACTTTCATGATACGTATAATATCACTGTAGCGTGAACTTACATTTTCCATAAATTTCACCCGAAAGCCAAATATCCCTAACTTTTTGTGAGTAGTGTATATGATTTTTTATAAAACTTTGCAAGTATGATCATATAGCCTAAGTTTTACAGACCTTTTGCATATGGGCCTTGCACAGAAAGTTCAGTTTTTCTAAGAAATCTCAGTGACTTATGCTAAGACAAAGCGGTGTGCAAATGTGTTTCAATGTGTAATGGGACCCACTTTACATATGCCAAGTATTTCAAATCGTCGCTTTTTGTCTCACATATGATATGTTCCTGGGAGAAGTCAATGGGAAACTACTCCGGTTTTCTCAAATATGAATAATGATGTTTCACATTGAACACTAGGTGGCAGACAAGGCTATGGTGCAAAGCTGAAAATGTATTTTATTTGGAGACACACACACACACACACACACACTATAGCTACTTACAACAATTCTCCTATGAGCAGTGATGACATTAAATGACAACATAATATCAAATAATTTCATCACGCAATCATATTTGCAGTATTTCATAATTCTAAAAGCATCGTAACATATAAATATGTTTAAAGCACATTCACACATATCGATAATTAAAATGTGCAGAAAATTCATATTATCTGTGAGATAACGTGTGTTCACCACTGTCTCAATACCCCCATTAGTAAGACATTTGGTATATATTTATGTGTACATGTATAAGTTACATTGTTTTGTGAGCTGGGCAAGGTACACAGTCTTGTTTGGCGAAATATTTCAATTTTAATGGTGCAGTGGTCAAAAACAGGACTTTTAAAGGTTGCACGTTTCTGAAACAATGCCATCGTTTTGCTTTAGTTATAACAAAAGGCAAGAAATGCCTATAATAGGTAAGAAATGCATGCTACACAAGTTGCCCTTAATGGTTTCCTGCATGAAACTTTTATTAGTGAACATGCCAGCGTTTGTAGTATTATCTGTACAATTTGTTAGCGGCAGCCCAGTGCTGATATGCTTGCATGCTTCCTCGTGCAGGGTGTTTATACCAAGAAAGCATATTTTAAATCTTTTATATCAAAAAGCTTTTTTTCATTAAATAGTGGAAGAAGCTGCAGAGAGATTGTGGATGATAAAGGTGCTTTGCTTCAGCAAGTAACATGGACAAGGTTTCAGGTCTTATGTAAGTTTGTTCAAAATATCACCTTTTCGCTGGCTTCTAAGCTCTTCACTGATGGTTAACCACAAGCTAGAGTGCTATGTGTGTGTGCTATGTTGACAGAGAAAGGTCTTTTTCCGCTCCCCTCTGTTGTTGGTGGACTTATTACCATATTACCCACACATGCTCGTGATCAGTTGGCGGATTGGGAGGAGTCACATTTTTGGTGTACAAAGACATTACAGTAAAGAAGTTATTAACAGCCACAGCAGAATAGACAATCTCATTGACGGCTGCATTTTCCTGTGCTGTACGGGAATTTCTGTAGAAGTGCATGCAGTCATGTGGGGAGCAAACTAGTAGTCTGCTTCTGCATTTATAAATATATTGAAGTTTACAAAAGTAACATATTTTACTCCCTCTTCGATGGATATTCATTGGACAAGCAACAGCAAGTGGTATATTGTGTGTCATACACAGCCATGCATAATTGATTTTGTTTGATACTGTATTTGGTGTAATTGTCTCATGCATTTTATATCACCCAGGTTAAACATTTCTGCTAGATAACATAATTAGCGTGGTTGCAATAGCAAACCACACTACTGTTATTGAAACATATGATTATATCATTGCATGTTATATATGTATTAGCTGGAGTACAACTTCCTGTCCGTTCCACATGTCTACATGGACATTGAAGTTACAGGAATATGAAATTAAGTGTTGTGGTTTTTAAATATAGGCCTATGTGTGATTTCCCTTTCAGGTGACTTCAGCCTGAGGTTCTGTGAATGTTCTGATTTAGAAATGTGATCGAAAACATTGGAATGTTCCTCTATAGGCTCTCTGCTGAAATAATTATAAACATCTTGTGTTAACACCATTTAGTGTGTGCCATTTTGCTTTAGTTAACTACATAGGGTTTGAAAACTGTACACAGTTCCAAGTGCCACAGTGTGCCAGTTATCTCAACAGAGACATCTGTGATTTTGACCATGCATTGAGCATCCCTAACAAGGGGATATGAAGGAACATTTTGTACAAAATGGCAGTAAAGCATACTGTGTATAAAAAATGTGAAAAGTAGGCTAAAAGAACAGAGATAAATTAACAACCAGTTTTCAAACTATGTTTTTTTGATGTTTATGCTTCTTTTATGTTGTTTTTTTTTTCCTTTCTGCGACTTGGAGCAAAGCATGTTACATCACACCCACATCCTTTAAGATTGGGACAGGCCTGACACAGCTGTGTGGGATCTGCCAGACTGTTGTGGAGAGAGAGGGATGAAGCAGAGAGACAGGCAGATTCTCTTTCTGTAGATTTTAAACTGGGATTTAAGATAGCTGTGTGGATACCTTGCCTTTCAGAAGATAATTTTTTGGACGGTAGTTTGGCTCTGATTTCTTTCTTTTTTTTAAAAAATTAATGTGGTGAGTGAAAAGAAACCTGAGTATAGTGCCATTGATTGAGTGGGCGCGGAATGAGTGACACATGACAGAGAATTCTGAAGTTGTTTTTCTGTAAAATAATTTAATGCTCGCCTTGGTGTCACTCAAAATTCTGTGGTGTTGTGTTTTTGAACTGCAGAAGGGGAGTAACTGCTGAAATTAAACAAAGCTATAGGCCATTGAAATAATCGAACTTGGCATATCTGTATTTGTTAGGATTCTGTAATTTGTCTGTCTGTTTATTCTGTATTATAATTTTTCCTGATTTCTTTTACCCATTTTCCCGCATTTCCCTCGCGATTGTCAGTCCGTGTTCCATGTTTTCTGAGATTCCACCCTGTCTTTGTCATTGCACTATTCGGGTTATTTTGGGAACATTCGGGTTTCCTCTGTATTTCGTATCTCGTTTTCTTCCTTCTGGCTTTATTTATATTTGTATATAATACTAATGTACTAATCATACTAACTGTTAGATTAGATTTAATACTAACCTGCTAACAAACTAACGAGTATATAATACTAACCAGCTAACCTACTAACATTAGGGTTTTAGAGTTCGCTACTAACATTACTAATTACTAATTCATCTTGAGTTTCTACCTGCAGCTGTCATTTCCCTCCTTGTTATCCTATCCCTGTATCTATCTGATTTTGCATTCTCTGCACGTGTGTCCACTTTTGCGTTCCTCCCCTCTGAGCTGTGCACTTGTTTACCTGCATCATTACCTACCATGCAGAACATTTTAGGAGTCTCCATCATTGAATGTTGTACTGCCGTTGTACAGAATTTCAAAATCTGGAGTGCAAGAGACTTAGCCACCCGTTTAACACCATAACTTCTGTTTGTTGATCTTCTTCACTGTGTTGTTCTCATGGCTGCTGCATCTGTTGAGCATGAAGCACCCAACTCACCTCATAGACTGCTGCTAAACCCGCTATTGGGCTCCCTCTGTATCCTCTAGGCTTAACACTTTGAAGTGGAAGTCTAATTTAACACCATTTACGGTGGCTATTTCCTCTGTAGCCACATCAGCAAACTGCACTTTCAGTCAATAACTCAATTAATTTATTAACTCTTCCTGGGATACTGTGAGGGGTGAGCACGGCGACCTCCTCTTCAGCCACCATCAGAGCGTCCTTTGGCCTCTAAAAGCCTGGCTGGCTCAACACCTGAGGTTGGTTCATAACCAGTACAGGTGTGTGTCATTGCCTTCATCAGGCCAGGCATGATACATGCATGCCTGCCTTTTTGGCAGAGAGACTTATATGGATGAATAATGTGTGTAATAATTCTGCAGTGTTTTGTTTTCAGACTAATAAGGGGCGTAACCTTTTAAATGAAGCCACGGGCCATTAACTGTCTCCTTGACACCCAGCATAGGGGCCACACCTGTCATCATGGCACTTTGTCCCAAAATAGATATTTCTGTTTCACAATAACTGACCTGCCTTCACAGATGACTGAAGCAGGCATGAGGTTAAATCACAGACAGGAAGTGCTGCAGGAGGAAGTTCTGCTAGCTCTATTAAAGCAGAGTCTTGCACTGGATTGTGAAAAGATTATTCTTAAGTCAGCATTACCTTGCTGCTGATCAATTTCCTCTTGTTTCTTTGGAAGTCCTTTTCCAACCATTTCCACCTTGTTATTTGCACTTGTATTTCTGTCTTGAAAATAATGTTTCTGCAAGGTTTCTGCCTGTGTGTCAGTGTTTTATTATTTCACTGTCTAAGCCAGATAAGACCATGAAAATCTATTGTATAGAGCAATAATACAAAGACAAACCCTGTTAATTTATGTCCTTGGTTGCCTGACAGCTGCAAAACTTATTCCATGTACTGTAAATGATTGTACAATCTCACTGCAGATCCCCAAATAAGATTACAAAAGTTTAAAAGCCTTGTCTAAGACAACAAACATAATATTGTGCCTGGCCTTATGTGGGCAATAGATAGTGACTTGCCCATGTAACTTACTGGCCTATGTGAAGATATTTCATCGATCGAATATCCCCTAAAACTATTAAGTTATCGCAGAAGGTTAAAGGCAATTTATTTTTCTATGGGTTGAATTTTCGTATGTCCCGTCTACTGTCAACGGAGACTCTTTTCCTCAAGTTTGATAAAGATCTGAAAGCTTCAAAAATATAAGTTGGTGAAATAACTTGAGGGACTAAGAAGCTCTTTTGATTATGTATTTGAGTTTGGCTGAAAGATAATAAAACGTGGTGGCATTTGAGTGGTGTTAGTGGCAAGGTTCTTCAGTGAAACCACACTTGTAGGTAATGCAGATCCTATTTTTTTAAATTTAGTATTTATGCACCCATTCACTCCCATAAAGTTTTGTATTTTTCAGAATTTAAGATAGTTCAGTAGCATTTTTCTTATCAACAGTCCAAACTAACCAGACTTACATTCCTTCAATGTTCCATATTTCTTGTCTACAGGAGGCTCAGGTTCGTAAAAGACGTAGAAAACTGCTCCCAATAATTTTATAGACCTTTTAATGGCTTTGATAACTAATGACAGGAAACATTGCTCAAGGCCCTGCTTACATACACAAATACACACACACACACACACATTCCTGGCAGTCACCTGTTTCCTGCTGAGTTTCACTGTTGTTTCAGATGAGAACAGAAACAGACATGAACTGTGTTTTGTCCAGGCAGTACAACCCCTGGCTCCAATTTTGGTGAACAGTCACAGTGTCTTTTGTTACAGACAGAATATTGTGAGAAATGCTATTATGTTTTTTCTTAAAATGCATGTCACAGAACAGTAACAGTGCACAAGTATTGTGGGGAAGTATTGTGCGATATACTGTATACTGAGGAACATAGTTTATACACACACAGGGTTCAGTCATAATTATTGTCTATCACAGAGTTAATTATTTTGTTAAAAATTATTCAAATAATTCAGTTCAAATGGGTTGGTCTAAAGAAAAAGCTTGAAATCATTAATCTTGAGCTACCCTTTGTCTTTGCATCCTTCTGAAATCGTATTGACATGCTGCCATTCAGTATTATATTAAAGGAGCTATATGTAACAAATTTACTGTACTAAATCATAAAATGACCATGATATGTCATCAGAGATTAAGGAAACATGCTCAGTCGAAATACTCGCTTCTCCGACAACAATGCTACAGCCAGTATGTTCTCCTTTGAAATTTCCATTCTGGGTCGGAACGTCTGTATTTGTTTTGGCCTGTGTGATTCACTATTCTCCGCGTTGACTCCGCCCACTGCCCATTATGAACAACCAGATGTACTCGGCACTCCGACAGCCGATTTACGAATGGCTAAGTTAAGTTCAACATCGTTTTCATTTAGCTAGCTAGCTAAAGATTTAAATATATATATGTATATAGTTACTAGCTAAACATACCACTAATGTTAGCTTATATCTGTGTGACCGTAAACATAGCCAGCCATGCATCTAGCTAACATTGACAGAGTTATAAAAAATCCACATGAGCTGGTTTATAATTTGCAAACAATAAATTAATTGCAAACGTTTACATTAACTGATCAACTTACAGTGTAGGACTTGTCGTCGCTTGTCATTGTCAAAATAGAATAAGTCTCAAAATATAATGTTGCGCTCGGCTCGTCTTGCGCTCGTGTTCGTTCAGTGTCCTCAACCTGGCAACCCGCGTGAGCTTCGAGTCTGGGGAGGAGGGGTCGGGCGGAGACAACTCTCCAATATTATGAATTTGGACTGCAGTACCCATTTTAAACACTCGGTGTCAATGTTACATATAGCTCCTTTAAGATGAGAAGAGGGAGAAGGTTCATAATGATATCATCATCATCAACAACAACAACCATACATTTTTATGCTTTTATCACAAGGGGTGGGCAGTATCTGTCCTAGAATGTCACATAGTCTGCTGGTTTTGTTTTGTCACATTAAGTAAGTTAGTTGCATATTTGAACTCTATGCTCTGGACAAAGACTGTTTCATACTTCAGTGGTCTTACAGCTTCATTGAAATACAGAGCAAGGGACTGCAAACAAACACAGAATTCGCAATGCCTTGTGTCCTGAGCACAACCCTCCGGTATTGTTTGTACCTTTAACACTTACAATACTGACACATTCATATTACTGTGGTGACAGACATGCTATATAATTGTTGTCCGTCAGTTCTCATGTTACCAAAGGATGGAAAAAGCTATATGTATATCTTTCAGTACTGAGAAACCATGTAGCATTGAGATGACACTTGCATTATGAAGATGGATGCTTCTTCCATTATAAACAAAGTGCAAACATAAACATTCATTAGGAAAATAAATCCTCTTGTTCTACAGTAGTGTCTTCCCAATGGGGCTTTTGGAATGTCAGAGGGACAGAGTGCACATGGATATTGCATGCAGGCAGTGATTAAGGGAAGGAAAGTACTGTATCTTTGCACCACCAATCAAGTTGCATCATAGAGCCCTACACAAGCACAAAGTGTAATTGCTAGTTTTGTCTCACGCAAACTGAATGTTTTTCGTCTGTGCCAGGTTTGGTAGTTTTGGTAGTGGTCTGCAGTAAACCTGTTTGTGTTTGGCGGCACAATAGGGGGGGGTGTCAAACCTCCGGCGCTGTGCGAGTTAGGTTTTGAATAATGTGTTTGTGTTTAAAATAAAATAATTTAAAAAGTCTCTCTGTCAGCTGCTTCCTGCTCCTTGCAAAGCTGGGAATATTTATTATAGTTTTTAGCACTGGTATAAAAATGGAAATTCGAAATTCCAAAAAGCTGATGTATATCTAGCTACTGGATGGCAAACAGATTCAAAAACGCGGATTTGCACCTTTGTTTAATCCCATTAACTTTGCTTCTGTAATCGTATGTTCAAAGTGAAACCTTTTGATTATGGTCAGCTCGCTAATGTTAGTCTACTTTTCTTGGTCATTGATCATAAAAAGTCCTTCTCAAGGCTGTTAATATTGCTATTATTATTAATCTCTGGCAATGTTAACAGTAATCCTGGCCCTGAGCCTTTCAACTTGTCTCAATTGTCAACTCCTAATGAATTTAGTTGTAGGCATGGCCTGGGTTTTCTCCATGTGAATGCTAGGAGCCTAGTGCCTAAACTTGACGTTTTTAAGACATGGTTTCTTATTGCTAAGCCTGATGTTGTTGTTGTCTCTGAAACATGGCTAAAACCATCTACCCTGATAATGTTATTAATATTGTTGGTTATCTGAAACATGGCTAAAACCATCTACCCTGATAATGTTATTAATATTGTTGGTTATGATGTTTAGAACTAACCGCAAGGGCAGGGCTGGAGGTGTTGCAATATATGTCTTGGAGAAATTTCAAGGGTCTGTTCTCCACTCTATATCAATTCCTCGTCAGTTTGAGTTCTTAGCTGTTCAGATAGTAGTTGCTAATGCTCCTCTTAATATTATTGGCTGCTATAGGCCTCCATCAGCCATAAATGATGCCATCATAAGTTTAACTGACTTATTGTCAAATTTAATTTCTTCTGAGTTGATTTTGATTGGAGATTTAAATTTGGATTGGCTGAGTGATAAGTCTGCTAATTTTAAATGTCTGTGATTCTATGAACCTTACTCAGCTTATTGCCAGTCCTACAAGATTTAATTCTGCTAAACCGGGAAGTGACACTCTTATAGATATCATCTTAACCAATGCAGCTCATAAGTATGTTGCAGTTGGTATTTTTCCCAATGATGTTAGCGACCATTGTACTATTGCATGTGTTAGGAGCACCAAGTTGCCCAAAGCTAAGGGTCTGATTGTTCTCAGGCGTTGTTTTAAACATTTTTCGGAGCAGGCTTTTCTTCATGATCTGGCTGAAGTTGATTGGTCTCGTATTGCTTTGATTCCTTCTGTTGATGATGCTATTTTCTTCTTTCAACATCAGTTTTTAACGATCATCAATAAGCATGCTCCTTTTAGAAAAGTTAGGGTCAAAAACAGGGCTAATCCTTGGTTTTCTAGAGAACTAGCTGATTTCATTCAAGCTCGTAATAAACAGTGGTCTCTAGCCAGAAAATCAAATGCTGTCAATGATTGGCTTCTCTTTCGTTCCCTTAGGAATAAATGTACAGCTCTTATAAGAAAATTCAAATCTGAATACTATTTGACTTTAACCTCAGATACGTTTAATGACCATTCTAAGTTTTGTAAAACAGTAAAAGCCTTGCAGAATAAGAAAATTGCTGCTCCTCCTCAAAAATTGAGGGTCAGTGATTATTCTTTTATTTCTGATAAAAAGAGAGTATTGAGAGATGCCCAATGCTTTCAATGCTCATTTTAAAAAGGCTGGACATATTTTTGACACTTTAAATCATGTTTCTCGGCATGAAGATAATTTTCCTGGGCCAATTATTACTTCGTCCGCCTTTGATTTTTCTCCCCCTCTGGTCTCTGAAGTCTTGCATGCCCTGCAAGCATTAGACCCTAAGAAGGCCGCCGGACCTGATGGCCTTACTTTTTAAAAATTGCTGCACCGATTGTAGCCCAACCAGTTGTTGACATTTTTAACCTTTCTATTTCCACCCAAAAATTGCCTGTTGTTTGGAAACAAGCTTTTGTCTCGCCTTTATTAAAATCTGGTGATCCTTCCGAATTGAATAATTATAGGCCTATTTCAAATCTTTCTGCTCTGGCAAAGATTTTGGAGTCTTTAGTGTCTGCTCAGCTGAAACTTTTTCTAGACTCCCATAACATCCTAAATCCTATGCAGTCTGGATTTAGTACTGTGACTGCTAGCTTGAAAGTTCTAGACGATATTAAAGCTGCTGTTGACAATAAATTATTTTGTGTTGCTTTATTTATTGACTTAACTAAAGTTTTCGATACAGTGGATCACCACATCTTGATCAACATCCTACTGAAGGCTGGTTTCAGTCAAAATGTGGTTGGTTGGTTTCGGAGTTACCTGTCAGACCGCACTCAGTGTGTCAGGTTTGGTAATATTGTTTCTGATCCTGTTATCTTAGAAAAGGGGGTTCCGCAGGGTTCCATTTTGGGGCCGTTGCTCTTTTTATTATATGTGAATAACATCTGCGCTCAGGTGAAACATTCTTTGTATAATTTGTATGCTGATGACACAGTTTTGTATTCTTGTGCTTTTTCTCTTGAGGCTGCTGTTTCTAATTTACAGTCTGATTTTATTTATTTACAGCATGCTCTCTTCGACTCCAAATTATTACTGAATGGAAACAAAACTAAGGCAATGTTGTTTGCATCAAATAAGTCTGTGCCCCCCCCCCTCTATCATTACTCTTGAAGGTACTTCTATTGAGTTTGTTGATACTTATAAATATCTAGGCATCTGGCTTGACAAAAATGGTAACTTAACTTTAACTTAACTTTAAACATCATATTGAAATGTTAACTAAGAAACTCAAGTTTACCTTGGGTTTCCTATACAGGTTAAAATCTTGCTTCTCTCCTTCTTCACGTAAGCGGCTTGTGACAGGCCTATTTCTGTCACAGTTAGACTATGGTGACACTGTTTATAGATTTGCATGTTCCACTGCCTTGGCCAAACTTGATCCGCTTTATCATGCGGCTCTGAGATATATTTCTAACTCTGCCTACAGGACTCATCACTGTACATTGTACACTTTAGTCGGATGGTCTTCACTTGCTTTGCGCAGGATGCAGCATTGGTATGCTTTATTGTATAAGGCTATTTTAGGCAAGCTACCCTTGTACATTTGTTTTAAGTTTGAATTGATTCACAATTCTCACAATCTAAGATCAAATGCTTGTTTGCGTTTCAAGGTGCCACCTGTGCGGACTGAGGCGGGTAAAAGGAGTCTATCTTATTTTGGCCCTTGGTCTTGGAATGACCTACAGACTCGTCTTAAATTGGTCTTTCTTGTTTCATTATCGAGTTTTAAACAAAAAATATCTGAACTCCTTGTCATTAGCTGCTCCTGCCATGATGTTTAGCCCTTTTATCAATTATTTATTCCCATTCTGCTGGGGGCAGAAGGGTATGTTTTCGGTGGTGTGGGTGAGTTTGTTTGTTTGTTTGTGGGCAGGATTACGTAAAAACTACCTGACCAATTTGTGTGTAGTATAGTATGTATGTGTAGTATGGGCCAAGGACGAACCCATTACATTTTGGAGCGGATTTGATCAGTGGTTTTCGAAATAAATATAAATATATACGCGTTTACAATGTTTTCCAATGGGGGCGCCGCCATGTTTAGTGATTTTGACCACTAGATTGTGTCAGGCAGTGAGGCAGTGAAACGTGGGCAGCAACTGAAGCCCACGAATAGTTTTTCTATTTTTGTGTAATAATTTTGGCCTTTTCGTTTAGTAAATAGAATATATGCCTTACATTGCCCATTCTTCTAGTCCTCAACTTTAAACTTTAAAGTTTAAAACCCCGGAGCATAAATAGTTTGCTCTTTCAGAAAAACTACATCTAGTCTTCTGGATACAACAGGAACAGCTCTACGTTCGACATTCGAGGTACTTGGAAAATATAAGGTAATAATAACCATATTATTTCTGAAAATCGTAGTATTACGCTACATGTTTCTGTTCACGTGAAGTGGTCCCTTTCTCTGTGTTATTGGTAGCCTAGCCGATTTGGGTAGTTGATGTAACTGACTATTCGGGGGAGTATTCCAGAAAGCGGGTTTAGTGAAAATTTTGAGTTTGCTAACCCTGAGATTAATTCAATTCAATCTCAGGGTTAGCAAACTCAGAGATTCCAGTAAACCCGTTTTCTGACATACCCCCCGATGTGATTGACCAGCGGAGTTCCGGTTAACGGATAGGCTATAGAAGTTCTTTCACCAATCTAACTAGCATTCTATCTGCCTATTCAAGCCATCATCAATTAACTGATAAGCTTAAATAGGCTAGCTAGTCAGGCAACCTCGCTAGCTAGAAGTAGCGAACTTGGGTGTACTAGCTTAGGAAGGTGACCAAAATAGTAACGTTATTACAACGGCGTTAGCTTCTAGGCTAGCTAGCCACACACCTTGTAGGCTTGTTACGCTTGGTAACGTTAGCCTAACCAGTATTAAATAACTTGAAAATGTATTGTTAAAGTGAATCAGAACTCTCATGGTTAACGTAGCCAATGTGGCTCCATTTTTTTCTGTCTGTTGGTGCTGCAGGGAACTACCTGCGCACACAACAGAAAGGTAAAAAACGCTAGTTAGTTAGCTAGCTAAATATGGCCAATTGAACTCTGTTCACATCGTTAAAAGAACATTAGATGTACAAATTTTGATATAATGACATTAGCCTGGCTTCGCCAAGCCCAATTCGAAAAAAGTTAATGGGCTTTGACTGGAAACTCGATTCATTTTGGATTTCCAAGGGACCTTATCAACCAAAATTATTCTGCACGAAATTGGATAGACCTACAACCAATCTGAGCAATGAAACGTGGGTTAGTCATGTGGGTACAATCATCGTATTAGCCCTGCCCCATATTAGTTAAACGGTTGTGATTAACTGGGAATCAGTTTGAACGGGTGCTACCAGACTGATATGGGAGTGAAACAGAATGTGAGGTCACGTGATCAGGCTGGTAGCACCCGTTCAAACTGATTCCCAGTTAATTGTCAAAATGTATCTTCTATTGAGATTTTATTATACTCTAGGCCTACTAAATGATCTCTGATAGCCTACAAAGAAGGACAAATGGATCAAACACCATGCAAGATTACTGCTGTCAGTCCTGTCATATTTAACTAGTTTTCATTTCATTTTGACATGGAAAATATTTACCCATACATACTCTGTCTGCCCATGGTATGAGCTTCCCCTGCAGAGTCAGTAGTAAAAGCACTTCAATAATCCCAACAAATCTTCAAAACTAATTCCAACTGCTTATCAATGTATACCTGATTTTACGGTACATGCATCAACATGCAGCATGGGCGGAGGGATGCGCTCTCCGAGCGACCTTTCTAGTTTATTATCTTTTTATTTGTGTGTTGTTTGATGTGTACAGAAGCCTGGTCGCTGGGCATTGTAATTTTAATTTTGTTTAGTGTCTGACTAGTGCTGTGTTTTATATGGTGTGTATTCTCACCAGTGCTTACTTTCTAAGTTTAGTATGTTCATTCTTGAATGTGTAGATCAGGGGTGTCAAGATCCGGTCCTGGAGGGCCGCAGTGTCTGCTGGTTTTTGGTGCGTTTAAGCACAAGTGATTAATTTAAGTCACTAATTGGCTAAGAAGTCCACACACCTTGTTCTCAATGCTTTAACTGGGTGCTGATTGAAAGGAAACCACAAATACCTGTAGACACTGCGGCCCTCCAGGACTGGAGTTTGACACCCCTGGTGTAGATGGTAGTTCTTTTGTTGTGTTGTTCGTATTGTCTTGTTGTATATGTATTAACCGACGTGTAATTTGCTGCCATTTTGGCCAGATCACAATTGTAAAAGAGATTTCATATCTTAATTGGTTTTATCTGGTTAAATAAAGGTTAAATAAATAAATAAATAAAAAATAATGTAGTTGGCATGGTTCCTTACCAGGTGATTCAATAAGGCAGAAGATGTCAGGGAATGAGACCGGAGGCCACTTTGTAGGCTATCATTTGTCTACTCTGTAACCGACAGCACTCGAGTTCTGTTTGGTTTACTTTCCCAAAACATCTTTAAGAAATAACGTAGCCTATCAATGTAATTTTCTGACATTATAATAAAATAGCAATGATAGCTAGCTTGATCTACAATGTGTCCCTAACACGGTACTCAGAACAGTGACAGACGGTCATGGAGCATTCCCTCGCATTCCCTTCCCTCACTGGCTCTGCCTATGTGCCTATGTAATTTACATGCCCACTTGACAAACTGTAGTCTTTCAAAATGACGTATACCTCTACCAAATTTTCAACTTTATATTCAAATATCTCAGTACAGAATTGTTTTTGGCCAGCCACAAAGAGAGACTTAATTAGTTGCGCCTTGATCGGTTAAATAAGGTTAATGTTGTTTTTGGGTGGAATACCCTTAAAGACCTTTAGATCTTCTATAATTGGTTGTGGTATTTGTTTTGCACCAATCATTGGTTCTGTTATTAGTTTTGCGTGTGCTAAAACGTTTCGCACTCGCTAAAGGTCTTAGTAAATCAGGCCATTGATCTTCAGCCATGATAAAATTAGCAGTTGGCTGTCGCGCTAATGCACTGTTTTTAAATGGAAAGAAATGGGGCGATAATGAAACCAATGGGGCAATAATGAAACCAAACCCCAACCGTGCCCACAGTTGATTTATTCTTATTGCACCAGCCTCTTTTACAACTACCCACAGTTGTGCTAATGCCTGGAGTCACAAAATTACAGAAAATGAGTTAGCCTACCACAAGCGTTTGAATATTTGAATGAAATATTACACTAAAGTTAAACTTCATAATGCTCTATATACATTTGACCTACTTCATTCATACAGGTTTACAGTAAAACTAGACTACAAATTCCAAAACAAATCCCCAAACTCAAACTGTTTGTTCATGTACTGTGTGTCTGACTAATTGTAAGTAAATAAGTCTTTACTGAAGTCTCGTTTATGAGGAAGGCATCATTCATGTCAAAACATCAATCTTGTGTGTCCCTACTCCCCTAGCTCTAACACCACTCAGTGCTAAATTAATACTTGCGGCTTCATCAAAGCTTTTCTGCAATTGTGTTTATTTGGAGTGCTTTGGTTTGCTTTGCACTGGTTCAGTTCAAAGTCAGCTGATGAGAGGGAGGATGGGTATTTGCGGCAGTCTGACCTGATTTCAGTGTGCAGTGTTTTTTTTAGGGAAGGGCAGTGTGCAGCTCTACAGGGGACACAAAACAATGTTGCGTCTTGAGTTGGATAGCATTTAAACCAGAAGCTGCCCACATCAATGGAACTACAGCATTGTTGTGCTCGCTATGGCTGCAGTTGAAAAGGGAGAGAGGAGGCACTGAGGTGGCTCATCTGAAAAACAGTTTAAAGACATTGTCTCTTTGTAGGCTCTCTTTTACTCTCTCTCCCTCTCTTCAATCTCTCTTCTTTTCAGCATCACATCAAATTGCATTTCAACTGAACATTGGTGAGTTTAAATGCTTTGCTGTGCTTCTGCGAATGGCATGAGAACATTTTTTTACTGTGTCTATATAATGTGCAGTGCTCTATTTTCTTCATTTTTGACCATATGCAGTAAAGAAAATCATTGATTTCTTATTAAGGTCATAAGCTTGTCTGTACCTTCACAGTGTATCTGTCCATGGAGCTTAACTGGACAATAATTTATTTTTATTTTTCTGCTGTCTGTAATGAGTGAACCTAAGTAAACATTGTATGAATGTCTGTATGAAATAATTTTACTCCTCCTCAGTCAGCATTGTTGTCCTTCACTTTCAGAACCTGATTAGGACTGAAATAAATGTAACATTTTCACACTGCTTTCACACTGAGAAATACACCATAGGTTTTTAAGAATACATGTCAAGCTATTTTTTAAAGCAACTGTTCCAGTGTCAACACTGACAAAATTTATTGCATTGCATTATCACATGATTTGTTGGACATTTTGATATTTTATAGCTTGATTGCATTTGAATGGAAAACAAAACAGAAGAAAACATGAAAGGCACAATACATTATGTCACACCGAGCCTCTATTTCATGGGAAATCATGTAATTTGTGTTAAATCCATTATTATTTAAGCTTATGTCTACGACCTAAGGACAGATATCTTTTGATTGTTTTTAGGGTCTTTCTCTGTTGGCAGTTATATATTTAAGTGGATTTCTATATATTAAGAAATCTGCTTGCCGTGCTTTATGAAGATGGATTGTAAACTTGGATGGATTAAACTGTGTAAACAAGCACATTCCTTGTGACAATGGATTCCTTACTTTTAACACTGAAGTAGAACAGTCCTATGACAAATTTATGGATGTGTAATTTCTTTGGTGTCTTGAATTATAAATAATGGCAATTAAAGCATTAAAGACAACTACTACTTCTTGGCTACTAATAAAGTTGTAGAATTTTTGTGCTACTAATAAAGTTGCAGTATGCTCTGCGAAAGTACACATTCATGTGCTATATGTATATGAGCATGTTTTTATTTTTTACATTATCTTTGCTTTCACTTGGTTTACTTGCACTTATGGTAAATCACCCTTGTTTTCAATTCCTCCAATTCCCTTTTGATGGAGTCTTCCATCAGTATGTGTGTCAAATCTTTCAGCAACCTGTATTTATGATGAACTCATATGGCCTTTTTGAAATGAATACTTTTTCATTGCTGAAAAATCTAGCTTTTGTTGTGTCTTGCCATTCTGCAGTGCATAGATGTATATCAACAGTATGTCAGTTATCAGCTGGTCTGTGGGGACATAGATCAAAATAGCGCTTTTATAATACGGAAATCAAAATAGCAAGCTCTCATTGAGCAATGTAGAATGTACATAGTCTAAATGTGTCTGGCCTGTCAACTAGATAGAGTCAGTGTTAAAAAAAAGTCAGTCAGTGTGAATAATCCAGTTGAGGATGATGATATGTGGGCGTCAAATTTCTGTTAAAAACAGTGTTAAAAAAAAAAAAAACACCATCGGAATAAAAACATTACATTTTATAGCTTTTATAGATTATTGTTGAGCAGAACTGGGAAAAGCTGAAAAGTATACATTTAATTTGCCCTGTGTCACTTCACCACATGCGTTGTTTGCATACAAAGAGAGACCACTCTGGAAGAGTTAAATACACGTCAGGGAATGTGAAATTAGTGTTTGGGAACTAGGTCTGCAGGGGTCATTGTGTCACTGGGAAAAGAACAGCTGCCAACTTTCTTGTTTAGTAGGAAAACATTCCAGCATGTTTCCGATTTCTCCACATAGGGGGGAAATATTGGTGGTACTGTATTGCAAGGGAGGCCCACAGTAACATTTATATTGTAAGCCTCAAGCCTAAAATGACCAGCTACTGGTCACACAGTCTTGGACAGTAGCCTTGCATATTTATAATGATAAATTAGCTGTGTGGTGGTCTTTACTTTTGTTTACAATGCCAATTGTTGGTTTGTTCAGCTGGTTTTACACTTGATTATAAGAGGGCATTCTGTGCCACCCTGGGCGATGTCACACTTTGGCATTCCTGAGACTAACACAAAAGGTTTTGTAAGTTAGAGTATGTAAGTCATTCTGGATAAGAATGCAAGCTAAGTGACTATAATGTAATGTAATATAACGTCCCTGCTCAGCGCCTGGTAGCAAAACAACCTTTGCTGTCTGACCACTTATGAATGACTGTATATACCAGAAGATACACTATAGGCTACACTTTTAATTAAAACTCACCCTTGATCCCTCCTATAATCAACAAACCTCATAGAGACATGTATCAGACATAATAAAGCCATACCTTATGCATGTCCTGCAGAATTATGTTTATGATTTATAATTGGTCGGTCTTAACTAGTTGTATTCCGCCCCCTACTGATTTTGGACCCTTAAAAAAACAGCTTGTTTCCTGAATGGGACGAATGTGGAAAAAGGTGGTTAGGCCTACCCAGCTAAGCAGGGTGCCCTTGCACATCTCTGCCTCTTACTCTGTCCGTCCCCAACAGGTGCAATGAGAGCTTCGGTCCATGTGAGATGATGGAGGTGGAGCCTGTGCCCTTGGATTTCTGTTCCTGTGATCGGACCGGTCGCAGGAACGCAGTGCCTGACATTAAAAGGGATGGAAGCACTGTCGGCACCAGTGAATTCAGCAAAGACACGGCTCAGATGGACATGCAAGCTGCAGCGCGACATACGTGTACAGGTATTTCCAAGCATTTAAAACAACAGAACCGAGTACCTCTAAAGGTGTATGTGTTGCCTACTGAAATGAATGTGTATGTGTGCGCGTGCGTGTCTGCCCGTCTTTCAGAGGGAGAGAGCCCAGCGATGTCTCGCACTCCAGAGGGTCATGGTTCTGGAAGTGTGGAAGCCCACGCAGGTGCGGGCCCTTCTTAAACTCTCCAGCCGTAAAGGAAGCCCTGAAAGAGCCAGCTTCTGTTCCATGTCATCGTGCACTGCCTTGCAGAAAACTCAAAGCAGAACTTTAACAAAAATGTAACGTTTGATAATATTGTTCCTAACCTTTATTATACTGGATGTGGACCTTTATTTATTTTAATGACAAAGAAAACACAAACTTTTTCAAGGATGTTGCCACTTATTTAGGGCTCCAACAAACCTATAATCATCCTATAAAACCCCAATGTGCTGTTCACCTCCCGGTCATTAATTAATATTAAGACTTTTAAACTCTTTGGAAAAGTTTGGATAGCTTTGCTTTTTGTAAGATATATAACATAAACGGGTTTGCGTTTTACCGAGTAACGTCTATGAGTTGAATTTCCTTGAATTTAGCTTGAGTGGAAGAAAGTGAGTGGAAACGGAAAGAAAAAAGGAATGAAGAATGAAGCAAGAGTGAAGCAAACAGGCATTTCTACACCTTGAAACTGTGTACATTTACAAAACTGTAAGCTAAGAACAATACATGAAACTTTTTTCTAGAGGATATCCCTTGAGGAAAAGGTTATATTCACTGGAATGTGATAAAAACAAATGAACTTAAATAAATAAAGGCTACTAGCAATATCACAGGTTTCCGAGCAAAAATGTACAGTAGGCCTGTGGACAACATATGTATGTTTATAGCAATCAAAGAATATGTTGCATGTGATTCACGTTATGGCTTACAGGCACACGTCAGATTTAACCCCTTTGCGCAGATGCCAAATTTAGTCAATCCTCACCTATTTAGGTACTGTTCTATTTAAGGCTTTATAACTCCAGGTGTGAGCATCACAGACACTTGGTAAATGTTGTACCATTTACAATACTAACTTAGATTAGTTAATATTTATAATTTAGGTCAAAATGAAGTGCCACAAATGCAAAGAAATCTTGGCAAAAATGCAAAAACTGGGTCATACCTTGTCCACAAGTGTGCAAAATCTGAGGATGATATGCAGAACTACTAAAGATCTATGATGCAAAATGTAAGCTGTATACCCTGTTGTCCCTTAGTATCTCCAAATCCATCCAAAATGGCTAAATTGTGCACTGCTGTAAATCATAAAATAATCATATATTTAACTACAAATCAACTGTTTTGACTCATCAAGTGGAAATATTTTCATTGGTATAGGAGGATAGATATCTATGGGTCCAAAAACCTAACCAAAACATAAATAAAATGAATAAAATACTTTTTCCATCCATCCATCCATCCATTATCGAACCCTCTTATTCCTGGTCAGGGTCGCGGGGGGGCTAGAGCCTATCCCAGCATGCTTTGGGCGAGGGGCACCCAGGACAGGTCACCAATCTTAACTCTATAAACTTCACCCCTAGTGGTTGAGACGTATCCGTCTCAATTACAGTACTCATGTTCGTCTGAAATGATAAACTACAGCTTTAAGAAAACCCCGAAAATTTTGACGCAGTATTTTTTTAAAGGGTAGCCTCTTGCGAAAACCTCAGCTTCTCCAGTTACACTCCCGTGCAATAAATTAGGAGGGTGCTATTAGTAGCCCACAGCACTTACGACCCTCCTCTGGCTACAGCCACAGACTGTAAAATGCATAAAATGCACTGTTTATACACGCTAAGAAAATCATGTTCACGTATAGAAACAATAATATTTTTTTAAAACGTTGTACAAATGAGCAATCGCCTTGCTTACTGTACTATATACAGTACCTGATGCACTTTCGGTTTAGAAGACACCTAATTTTTTTCTCCAAAGTCTCTTGTATAAATATGTTTAAGAAACCAAGTACTTACCAGTATATTCAGCTACAGCTGTTTTGTGATGAACCCTGAAGAGTTTATATTGTTATATTTCGCCAAAGTCCCGTACAGTCGACATTTCCGCAGCGACGACCCCTCTCACTTAGGGCTGAAATACGTTGCTGTACTTGTGTGAATACACACGCGCTTTCGTACGTTCTTTTTTAAACGTATTTAAATACATTAGGCGGCGTATGTTATGGTTATTATATATATACTGTATGTGACTATTCTGAAATAAATGTATTCTGTAGCAAATTTCTGAATGATACAGCTTCTTCTTCAGTTCGAACTTAAAACCATGGATGTGCAGGGAATATTTTTTTAGATATTGACATTTAAATAAAACTAGTAGAAACCAGGAGGAAATTGTCTCTGAAGGGCCAAAGTAAATAGAGCTAAAATACTTTTTTGTAAATTAAAATACACACATCTAAATATGTAGCCTAATCATTCACTCTTGTACTTAAAACATCACTTTTTATGTATTCTATGGTATGTAATCATTTTCTGCATGCCCTGGGATGATATTTCTCTGTAGTTTTTTGGTTCAATAATGTAATTTATAATCATCCAAGGAAAGTTTTACATTCATCTAGCACATATCAGCACACAGTAAATTGGAATGAGTATTTTCCATGGCCTGACATATATAGCCCAGGGAGGTACTAATATGTCATAGTCTATATTATGTTTGATAAGATTACAATAAAATAATATTCCACCACCAGGAAAATGCTGGCAAATGTTATAGATTCACGGAAAATCAGTGCATTAGACATAAAACATGACTGAGCCACCTATGGACGCTTACAGTACAGTATGTGAAATACCCTTATAGAGAATAGCACTCAATTTCATATCAAACATGGCAAAAGATAATGGTGGAGTGGAAAAACTAACATACATAATTTACATATTGCAAGCATTAATACTTGCATATGAAGGAGGAAACTTCACCTCACCGAGCGAATGTACATTGGCACATATATTGTAATTCCATGCGCAAAATTCTAGTGACCCAATTTAACTTTCTGTTGCGCTCGTTCATGTTGTTTTGTTCAAAGCATCAAAAGAGACATGTAAAACACAGTTTGGAAGCTTATAATGTATAATGTGGATAAAAGAGTTGCCAATCAAACCAGAATTAACTGTAATGCATGACAAAGGCTCAAACATTAGACAGGGTTTTATACGTACAGTTGAAGTCAGAAGTTTACATACACTTAGGTTGAAGTCATTAAAACTCATTTTTAACCACTCCACAGATTTCATGTTAGCAAACTATAGTGTTGGCAAATCAGTTAGGACATCTACTTTGTGCATGACACAAGTCGTTTTTCCAACAATTGTTTACAGATTATTTCACTTTTAATTCACTATATCACAATTCCAGTGGGTCAGAAGTTTACATACACTAAGTTGACTGTGCCTTTAAATTTTTACGAATATACTTTGGCTGTGCATGCCATGACGTCCTGATGTCTGTGACCCAACAACATCAAAAGACTCTTGATATCTTATTTTTGGTACTCTTACAAGCGATATTATGACGTCTCTGCATTTGAATGGATCTCTATGGGAATTGGGGGGTGGGACTAGATTTAGCTGTAAATTATGCTGGAACTGTATGGAATACATGATTGGTAAAATGGCTGTAAGTCATCAAGGGTCTGAGGTATCAAACAAGCCTCAAACCATCACTCTGCTGCCAGATATGCAGTAGATATGGATGGATCACTTTAAGGGTTGTTTCTCCTGACAAATTTTTCTATTGAACTATATGGAAAAATAAGTCAGAAGAAACCCTTCAAGTTATCCATCCATATCTACTGTATTTCTGGCAGCAGAGTGATGATTTAAAGCTTGTTTGATACATCAGACCCTTGATGACTTAGAGACATTTTACCAATCATGTATTCCATACTGTTCCAGTGTAATTTACAGCTAAATCTAGTCCCACCCCCCAATTCCCATAGAGATCCATTCAAATGCAGAGATAAGATATCAAGAGTCTTTTGATGTCGTTGGGTCACAGACATCAGGAAGTCATGGCATGCTAAACCAAAGGATATGCGACCAAATATAAAAAATTTAAAGGCACAGTCAACTTGGTGTATGCAAACTTCTGACCCACTGGAATTGTGATATAGTGAATTAAAAGTGAAATAATCTGTCTGTAAACAACTGTTGGAAAAATGACTTGTGTCATGCACAAAGTAGATGTCCTAACTGACTTGCCAACACTACAGTTTGCAAACATGAAATCTGTGGAGTGGTTAAAAATTAGTTTTAATGACTTCAACCTAAGTGTATGTAAACTTCCGACTTCAACTGTAGATGTTTCAGACAGCGTACAACCATTATGAAGGAGTGTGTATTTCTCAAATGGATTGTCCAAGACAATAAATGACCAATTCATCTTTAAAGGGATATCTCTATGCTTAAAACCAATGGTAGGATTGTATATTTATTTCATATTTTGTAGCAGATATTGATACTAAAATAATATGATATAATTACACAAGTATTTAACTTGTTTATTTTGCTATTGAGTGAGCAGTGTTTTTCACTGCTGTATTGGCATATATTCAGGCTATTTTTGGCTCTATCTTGTTGCTATGACGGAATGCGAGTTTTTGGTGGTGAAAAAAATATTTTTATGAACTCCCAGATAGACGTGATTTTCCAGTGTCACGCTTTGGTCGGTATAGTTGCAGATGAGAATGGGTGGGTGGTTGCTTCTTACACAATAGTGCCACTTACAAACTCTGTATTCGGCATAGTTATCATGAATCGTATACGAATAAAGCTAAAATACAGAGTTTGTTGTTTCCACTCATAGTTTGGTTGCAGGAGAAATTAATTTATCAGTTTAGCAATCTCATGGCGCCCACAGCATGGCCACTAGGGGGTCTGTGTGAAGGCTTAAAGATACATCATTGCAGAATCTGTATACGTCATTGTATAATCCCCAAATGCAATATAGCTACCAAGGAATGTGACATTTCCTGTACTGATTCACATATAAATCAATGTTTTTCATAACATATTTGCAGGATTTGAAAGTGTACAATTTTATTTGGAGCAGATTGTATAGTTGCACATAAAAGGAAATGGCGTCCAGGCACATATGTACAGTGCCCGGCAATGTTTGGGACAAAGCCTTTTTTTTCTTTCTTGATTTGGATTTTACAATTAACATGGTAAAAGAAGATTCTCAGCTTTTATTAAAGGGTATTTTTATACCTTTTGGTTTCACCATGTAGATATTACATTTTATACATAGCCCCTACCCCCATTTCAGGGCACCATAATGTCAGCAATGGGAACCCCACTGTTAATTATTTTACACACAGATGTGAAAAAAACATTAAGCTGTTTTGATGTGCTATTGATCAATTGTGCTTCGGTCCAGTTGGTCTGTTTATAATATCACCTCATACTATGGAAATATTATGATAAAGCACAGCAGAAACCAACAATCACATGTGATTTTCTGTTGAGACGCAAGTAGTCATTGCGGTGTGAATGCATGATCCAGATATTCTTTGGAATTTCAGATATTCATAGAAATTGCTAGATTTTATTGATAATTACATAAAACAGACAGCAAGAAAGATACTAAAAAATAATTAATGTTTATTTGTGAAGTGCTCGTTAAACATGGTGCTCACAACAGCTATGGAAACAAAAGCATTAGGGAGTTTTTTTCAAATTACAGATAGTTTAGAAAAATTTTGTTTACATTTCCATATTTTATTAACACAGTATTTTAGATAAATAATTTTTTAATAAATGTGGTTTGTGACCATTGTAGGCTAGTGATTAAATATTAATATTGTACTTAAAGTACTTAAATGTAACATCATTACATGATGGCTCAACGGTATGCCATTCAGAACATCTTCCATGTACCAAATAAAAAGTGTGGTAGCAGAGCTTTTATTCACTTAATTTACAGTCAACTCATATTACTTAGGTTGTGTTGGATTGATCCGATTTTTTAAATTATGGCAATATACAACAGTTTAAGATGCATAGTCATTTCACATCTAAGTCTTTAATAACAACTGTGGTCCTAAATGCATTCCAGATCCTATATTTCAAAACTAAGTACACCAAAACAACATAAAACACCACAATTGCATATATATATATATATATATATATATATATATACACAGATCCTTTCCAAAAAATTAGAATATCATGGAAAAGTTGTTTTTTTTCCCATAATTCCATTCAAAAAGTGAAACTTTCATAGATTATAGATTCATTACCCACAAAGTGAAATATTTCTAGCCTTGTTTCATGTTTAATAATTTTGGCTTACAGCTCCAGAAAAACCCCCAAAACAGTATTTCAAGAAATTAGAATAGTGTGTCGAAAATCAGCATTTACTTCAGTTATTTCAGAGAATGAATGTTTTAGACTGAGTGTCACACTCTGTATGTGGTGGTTTTTGAAGCACTGATTCCAGCCTCAGTCCACTCCCTCTGCATCTCCGCCAAATTTTGGAATCGTCTTTGCTTGACAATCCGCTGAAGCCTACGGTCATCTCTTTTGCTTGTGCACCTTCTCCTGCCACATTTTTCCCTTCCACTAAACCTTCTATTGATATGCTTGGACACTGCACTCTGTGAACAGCCAGCCTCCTTAGCGATGACCTTTTGTGGCTTACCCATCTTCTGGAGGGTGTCAATGATGGTCTTCTGGCCAATTGTCAAGTCTGCAGTCTTCCCCATACTGAACCAAACTGAGATACCTGTCCAATTTAACGACACACCTGTAGAAAAACTTTGCTGGTGTTTTGAGTAAATTAGATGATTAGAGTGTGACACTCAGTCTAAAACATTAATTCTCTGAAATAACTGAAGTAAATTCTGATTTTCGACACACTATTCTAATTTCTTGAAATACTGTTTTGGGGGTTTTCTGGAGCTGTAAGCCAAAATTATGAAAAATGAAACAAATAAAGGCTAGAAATATTTCACTGTGTGTGTAATGAATCTAAAATATATGAAAGTTTCACTTTTTGAATGGAATTATGGAAAAAAAAAAACTTTTCCATGATATTCAAATTTTTTGGAAAGGATCTGTATATTAAAAAAAACAATGTACTCTAACATTTTGTCTGCCTCATAAAACATTTATCATCCTGTACAGAAATGATCTTGATCTTTTTAGTTTGAAAAGTGCACCACCTACTGTGCAAGTAAAACACCTACAGTGTATACAACAAAAGATGAATTTATCACAACATGATGAATGTTGAACTTTTAAACTATGAAGAAAAAAATTACTTTTATAAAATAAACAAAGTGGTAGGCAGCATACATTTGATTTCAAGCTGACCGATTTAAAAAGAACAGTACTTCCACAATCTGGATCCTTCTGGATCATGAGGAAGCTCAAAAGCTACTAAGGACTATATTAAATTCTATACTTAAGAATACATACAGTGCATGTGAGAATATTTCTGTGTAAAAGTGCTTTATTCTTTGGCTGTCTATATTAATACGTTTGCAGAATTATGTCATGTGGCGCTTAGTTGTGCTGTATAAAATGTATTTAAATGCATTTCTAACAATAAATAATACCAAAGCTCATTAAATTCATCAAGGGATTTGGATCCCTCTGAGGTATAGGCAGCAAGTATTCTCTTCTGCTGACCGCCCAAATGATTTGGAAAAGTGATGGATTGTGGGTAATTTAGGCTGCAGTCTGAGCTTCTGTTTGCAGGGAAGGAGCTACTGAGTGGATTTGTGTGGACTAAGGTCATAATTAATTGGGTAATCTGTGCTGTTTTCAGTACTTCAAATGCTGGCTTTATCCATCATTTCATAAGCATCAAACAAACGATTTAGAAGGTCCTTCTTCTCTTTCTCCGGCAGGAAACTGGAATTAGCAGCATTTATGTTCTATGAGCAATAAAGAAGAAAAAAATGCGTTATCAAGCTAGACCACAGATGATTTTGTATGCATATGAGGTACGTTGTTTTAGATCTACATCTGAGATATTACAGTGGAAAATCCAAGTTAATGCTTACCAGCCTCTTGAACTCTTCTTCTGTGAAACCCATGTATTTCTGTGTGATTGAATAGTCCATGTCTAAGGTGGAGTTGAATATCAAAGGGTCATCGGTGTTCAAAGAGTAGTTGGCCTTGTCCTCTTTAAACCTAGAAATACACATCAAATCCCCATGTTTATAATAATATAGCAGGCTGGTTCATTTAGGACAATAGTTTACACTTTGAAATTAAAATGCAAACTAATTTGCAAGCACATAGGTTAAAATATAAAGAATGTTATTTTTATGCAATTATACCATGTTGGTATCACACTGATTATAGTTTTGGGTAATTGCCTGAAAACAGCAGAGAACTTGTGGAACTTGACTGAACTCACCGAATGAGGGGGTGTTTTGTGAAATCTGGATCACAGGCACCTGTGAATTTGCTGGATACTGGACAAATCTGGATTAAAGAATCATTCATAGTTACAGGCAAATACTGACATTGGATACTGACAAAGGGCCAGTTGAACACAGACAACAAACATAGAATTTGTATTTCACCAGCTTTTACACGTACAGCACAACATCCATATAGCAAAGATAACTGAACAAAATGGAACCGCCAATAAAACAGACTTGCAACATAATACAACTCCACATACAGATCCTTTCCAAAAAATTTGAATATCATGGAAAAGTTTTTTTTTCCATAATTCCATTCAAAAAGTGAAACTTTCATAGATTATAGATTCATTACACACAAAGTGAAATATTTCTAGCCTTTATTTGTTTCATTTTTCATAATTTTGGCTTACAGCTCCAGAAAACCCCCCAAAACAGTATTTCAAGAAATTAGAATAGTGTGTCGAAAATCAGCATTTACTTCAGTTATTTCAGAGAATTAATGTTTTAGACTGAGTGTCACACTCTAATCATCTAATTTACTCAAAACACCTACAAAGTTTTTCTACAGGTGTGTCGTTAAATTGGACAGGTATCTCAGTTTGGTTCAGTATGGGGAAGACTGCAGACTTGACAATTGGCCAGAAGACCATCATTGACACCCTCCAGAAGATGGGTAAGCCACAAAAGGTCATCGCTAAGAGGCTGGCTGTTCACAGAGTGCAGTGTCCAAGCATATCAATAGAAAGTTTAGTGGAAGGGAAAAATGTGGCAGGAGAAGGTGCACAAGCAAAAGAGATGACCGTAGGCTTCAGCGGATTGTCAAGCAAAGACGATTCCAAAATTTGGCGGAGATGCAGAGGGAGTGGACTGAGGCTGGAGTCAGTGATTCAAAAACCACCACGTACAGAGTGTGACACTCAGTCTAAAACATTCATTCTCTGAAATAACTGAAGTAAATGCTGATTTTTCGACACACTATTCTAATTTCTTGAAATACTGTTTGGGGATTTTCTGGAGCTGTAAGCCAAAATTATGAAACATGAAACAAGGCTAGAAATATTTCACTTTGTGTGTAATGAATCTATAACCTATGAAAGTTTCACTTTTTGAATGGAATTATGGGGGGAAAAAAAACTTTTCCATGATATTCTAATTTTTTGGAAAGGAATCTGTACATTCAAATGGTGACATCACTATGACTGCACAGAATAATTTTCCCCCACCCTGTAAGGCAACCAGCCCGATTGGCAACACAGTAACACAGTAACAAAGCCTGTATCTCAAGTACTTAAACTTCAATTGATGCCAGGCCCATTTACATGCTTATTATACCAGTATACTTTATTTTTTCAACACCATCCAAATTATAAATGACCAAAAGCACCAATAAACATGACAAAATATTAAATATTACCAATTTAGCTCTATTGATAAAACATATATAGTAACAATAAAAGCAGAAGGACATGAAGGCAATTACTCGGCAAGTAAGTTAGCATCGAAATGATGCCCTGTTTATTGTAGCATGTGAGAATGACAGTCCACCAGGGGGTCACTGCATAACTGACAATCAGCAAGCTATTCACATAGCACTGAGCTCAAATATGACATGTTCAAGAAGGAATTCATGGAGCAGAAGCTAATTATTTAAATTTTTTTAAAAATGTAAAAAAGATTTCATACAAAATGAAAGGATTTTTTTCAAAAATACAATGGAGTTTAAACTCTTCTAATCAAGATAAGCAATCCCCTTACTGGAATTTGTAGTATGCCATTTCACAATTTATTGATGACGTTTAATAAATAATACATAATACTCATCTTATTATGTGTCTAGTATTATATAATACTAACAGTGAACAGATATACAAGCTGCAGAGAGTTAGTGATGCTTTGGGGCCCTTAAAGGCGGCTCAGGTAGCAGTTTATTCTCAGCTGCGGAAGCAAATGGAGATCAGGTGTCTCCTTCCACAGATTCACCTTAAATAATACAGTATAGGCTCATCTCACATAATGAGAGCGTGTTCACATTTAGAATCATAGGATCAGATTGTTTTGGAATTGAGGTCACAACACACGCCAGCATGTCCCCCCCCCCCCCCCCCCCATAACTCACCTCAAAATGCATATTCCTTTTAAGCAGCTGCTCATAGAGAGCGTGGTCCTCCAAAGTGCGATAGCCATGTCCGATTCTTTCAGCATCCAAGACCTCCACTGCCTGGAAACAGAGTCCCACAAATGTGGGTCATCTTTTCTCAATTATTTGCTGCTCTTTTTCCAAAGTTACAAAGTATAACTTCATCATAACAATAGTTTGAGAAACGTGACTTACTGTACCTCGGTTCCCAAAAGCCAGTTTTATCTCGCACCAACTACAGGCCCGTTTATCATGCCAATAAGAGGATGCATGTCAATAATAGAAAAATCTATATCAGATAGCATTTAATGTAATATAAATATACAACCAATCAGAGTCTCCAAAATACATAATTCAAAAAATATGGAACTATACACAAAATATTCTTAAGACTAAAAATATGTATTTTCCTGTTGATGCTGAGTAACCCAAAACCTCCCCTTCATGCAGCCCTGGGTGTCCCCAGACCCAGGTTTCGGCCTTGACCTTAGCCTTATTCACCTGAGAGCCAAGAGGGAGCAAGCTTAGAATTACAACCAAGGTAAGTTCATTTACTTTAGGAATCACAAAAGCTGATGATCGCTGAAAGAGATCGAAGATCGAACCGCATAATGCAGCGACTCATCTTTTACATGCACTCAGGTGTTCACAACGCCTTTCGACCTCAGTCATCTTCAGACAGCAGTCATCTTCAGACCTCAGTCATCTTCAGACCTCAGTCATCTTCAGACAGCAGTCATCTTCAGACAGCAGTCATCTTCAGACAGCAGTCATCGTCAGACAGCAGTCATCTTCAGACCTCAGTCATCTTCAGACCTGTCATCTTCAGACAGCAGTCATCTTCAGACCTCAGTCATCTTCAGACAGCAGTCATCTTCAGACAGCAGTGAGGGTTGAGGTGGAGTCTGCAGAAAAAGTCTTATTGCGTGTGGTGGGTAGGTAACTGACTGATGCGAAAGTTAAAAAGTTTAATGGCAATCATACCTATTGCTCCCTCTAGGCTTTTTCTTCCACTGCCTGTTATTTTCCGATACCAGTTTATTCCAGCTTATTCTTGGGCGAAGAGACACTCACCTCCTTCACCACTGATGGTGGACCCACTTCTCCTGCATGGACGGTCCTGTGCACCCCACATCTAACTGCTTCCTGTCAACACCACCCCCCATAAAACATGTTGACGACAGTAACTATGCAGGTAATTTTTAAACCACATTCTCTCTCAAGCACCGTTAGGACCAGACATATTTTCCTTGGTTTTGCATGGGGCCAACCGAATCAGTCGCACATATTTACAGCAGAATAAAATTCTACTTTATTTCATGACTTACATTAAAGGCTACAAACAAAATAATTTTTTATCTAAAACTAAATCTAAGCCTATGGGAACCCTGAACTTTTGCTTTTGTGCTACATGCAGTTACAGTCATTCAAAGCAGCATGGATACATATGATATGGTAAGGGGGTAGATATTGCATATCTGAATGGTACAGTACTACATTTAGTGTATACATCACCCGACAGGTTTTCCAAATAAATGTGACTCAGACCATTTCCTTTTAAGTAAGACGTGCCTGGTAAAGCATGAATTGGAGTTACACTGTGTCCTTTTAACTCAGATTTTCCACTTTTGTGTTGGTACTCAATGTTCATGGCCAACATGCTGGATCATGAACAAAGCTCTAAATCAAACCACAAATGAAAATGGAAAATGAAACAAAGTAACAGAAGCTCAAACACAGTGGAAATTGACTTTTTTTTCCCCCACCTAAACACACAGAACACATAGAACGGCTATTAAGCCTGTTCAATGTCATGTTATAAAATAAATAACCATTTTTTCTATAATTTCATTATTTTCATCGTAAAAAACGCAATGAATACAAATAAACTAAAGGCCAGTGCTAGTTAAGGGGTTAAGGACAAATGTTGATTGAATACAGGCCAGTGACTGTGGATGGGTCTCTAAACACTCAGAGCTGGTGAACTGGATCGGCCTCAGTACCTCAAAGGCTTTCCTGTGCCCTGGGTAGGCCTCACAGTTCAGAGACTCGTCTCCTGCCAGGTCGATGGCCACCACCCCACTGTGCCGATACTTCTTGCATAGCTCTACCACCTCCATGGACCAGTCTAGACAGCATGCGCACACATAAATACACACAAGCATGCAAGCACACACAATAAAAAAATCAATTGCAGAAGATAACTTGCAGTCATCCACTCATGGATAAGAATAAACAGTATGGATGTATTCTTTGCCTCCCAATGCCACTTCTTACTGCCTCAAGTGTGCATTTCATCATCTCTTGCTGTACTTCTTATGCCTCAGCAGCAGTAAAACCATGTAGACACATTGAATCCTTGATGCCAATAGCTCAGCCGCACAGAGACACAATAAGCACTTGGTGCTAATGGTGTGGCGACGGCCACAGAGACAGTATACAGTACTCACAAAGTGGGGCGTTCGTTACCTGGCATGTGCCGTATGCAGCACAGAATGGACCTGGCTTTTATTCGGAAGGCCCTCTCTCCCTCTCTCAGGCCCTGGTTCACCAAGTTCACCACTTCATCTGGAGTCAGGTGGCCTCTGCGTGAAGAGTCAACGGTCATGCTTGTCAATTAGAACTTCAAAAGGAAATATGGCATATATGGCATGTATATACATACATAAGTGTATCACTCCCAAGTATTACCTAGTGAAGATATATATATCCTCCTAAGACCCGGAAATTCATTTTTGACCATTGTAGGGGGGACAGGATTCTGCTCTTAATCTTAAGAATCATATATTCTACTATGCTGAAACCTGGAGAGGAACAATTACAGAATGGAAATGCATTGAAAGGATATTGCTACAAAAATGCCAGCGTGAAAAGGTATGAAATATGCAATTTTTTAACATGAAAAAATTACATATTACAGCTTTAAACAATTTTCTTCCGGGTCACAGGAAGATATTCACTTCTTGGAAAGCTTCACTGTTGACCTTTGGCTGTGTGTGTTCCACACCTTGAAATGACTAATGAGATCATCCCTGCTTTTTGAAAGGGATCCAAAATGGAGAGCAGCACACAGCAGTCTTGCCAGTGATTTTCACAACAGCAGATTCACCACACCCCCTTGTCGGGTTCCCTTTTCCTGCAAGCTATTTAAAACTTCAGCACACACTGAACATCCTTGGACTTCCAACACGGACGTCCTTGAACTTAGACAATCAAACATCTTTGATAACTAGCCCCCACCACCAAAAAAATAAATACTTGAGCTGAATAAAAGTAAACCTCCAACTTACTCTTTTTGGTTCCATGGTATAGGGTCCACTTTAGTGTTAGCCAGAAGGTGTGGACTGTACCTAACCTCCACATATAGTACTCCTTCTTTGGCTTTCGTCTCCACAAACTCATAAGCTATTCTTTTAATTGCCTCCCTGTCACCCCTGCAGACAAAAGAGGATGTTTAGTGGTAGCTCACCAGGTTCACATTGGTTCAGCAGTGATCCTCAACTCCAGACACCTCAAGCCACCTGCATTGCCTTCACTTGCAGTCATTTCTTGCCCTTCCCAAGTCAATACTCAAATGCAGCGATCATTAGACTCGTACTACCTGGCCTCAAAGACAAAGGTTTCGCCACATTTTCACACACACAAAATATCATGAGCCAATCTCCTAGCTCACTCATTCACTATGCTGTCAAGACTAAAGCTATGCTGGTAAATGGTTGGCATTTATAAATCCAAATTAAATGGCTCACCTAGCAAAAGGTTTAATGACTAATCTGCACTAATCTTTAGCACTGAGCCTTTATTTACAGTCAAATTACAATGACATGAGGGGGAAAGAGAGTAGCTCTTGTTTTGCCTTTTCTTGAAGTCAAGTTTACTGTCATCAAAATATGTGACCACCCAAAATATCTTGGCCCATATTTACACCAATATATCACAGTCCAGAATCTCCTACAGGCCTTGAATAAAAAGCCAAAAGGGAGTATGCAGCAGGACGGTGGGAAACCAAGTTTTACTTTTCTACTTAATGAGGTGGTTGTCCTTGGTACTGACACACAAACACGGTTGCACAGCTTCTGAGGGATAAAAGATGACTGTAAATAATGCTTTTTAGTATGGTGTTGGCTCTGTCGGCAGGCGTAGCCTACTCTTTCTGCAGAAATAAAGGCCCTTATAATTGGATCAAGTGTGAAATGTTTTCCTGACTGGATTGCCTCTATTACAAGACAAAAGTGGATTTTTCCATCTCAACCCTAACAACTGTTATTTCATAATTTTCTTCAGTGCACTCCAAAAGTGTTAGGACAGTGACACATTTTTTGTTGATTTGGCTCTGTACTCCAGCACATTGGATTTGAAATGGAACAGTGACTATGAGGAAGTGCAGTCTTTCAGGTTTAATATGAGGGTTTTTACATCCATATCGTGTGAACCAAAAGTAGATGGACAAATGAACATAAACTTAAATAAAGTCATCATATTTAATATTTGATTGCATATCCTTTTCATGCCATGACTTCCTGATGTCTGTGATCCAATTTAAAATTTCCCACTGTTCCATTTAAAACCAATGTGCTGGAGTACAGACCCAAAACAACAAAAAATGTGTCACTGTCCTAACACTTTTGGAGTGCACTGTATATTTGACCATTAATGTGTGGAAATGGATTATCCCATAGTGCATAAAGATAATATCACTCTTCTACCAGAGACCTGGGCTGTGTCCGAATCAGAGCCCTATCTACTGCGCCCTGTGTCCTGCGTACAGTGCACTGGCAGAAGTGTGCCGTTTAATGTGCACTGTTTAGCATGCGACGTACAGTATGCAAAAAATATCCGCCATACTATTTTCCAACCGTACTGTGGAAGTGTTGTAAGACGTCCCACCCTTGCGCGGCCATGTCACATGTTGTTTTTGTTGTATTTGAAGGAAAACATCAGCGAAGCTGTGCCAAATTTTTTAAAACGAAGCTTCACGTCATATTCATGCGACCAAAATGTTCATGTACATCTAGTGTGCTCCCGAATATACTCAGTGAAACCCAGGAAGTAAGTGTATCATGCGGGGATTTAGACTTTAATGTACACTATATTTAGAGAAAACTTTGCCTACTTTACGACTTTTTCATCCTGTCTACTCAACAAGCCTACCTAATAGTATGGAAGGGTGCTGATTCGGACACAGCCCTGTCCTATGATCCCGTACAGAGCCCAGTGCTCTAAAATATATGCCATAAAGGCCATTTTCTTGAATATTTGAAGGTGTATGATAGAGCCACAGTGGTTTGCTTGCTCTGTTGCTAGCGTTTCTTTCTCGTTAACAAAAAAAAGAACAAGACAAACGTTTTTTCCAATGTGTAGCGGGGACTCACGCAATCACGTGCATGAAGTGGTTAAACTTGCAGAGGAATTCTGTGAGCGTGGCAGGCTTGCACAGCATACAGAGATGTGCCAGGCCTTCAGCTGTGTCTGTGGGCAGCACCAGTCCCCGCTTCCTGCAACATACATGTGCACATACAGCAAATTGTGTCATGGAGAAACACACACACATTAACCCATTTCAGATAAATTATTTGCAGTCACTGCGTAATTAAATATTACTTGGCCTTTGTGACTCCTGGTTGTCTTCGGAAGGCGTTACATTTTTATCTAAATATATATATGCAACACACGCATGCCACACACACAGTTTCACTTACTTTGCAACTTCCAGAATGGTTTCTGGTCTAATAGCACCATCAAGGTGAACATGCAGCTCCACCTGAGGGTATGAAGCACAACAGCAATACATGACAATTATAATTTGCTCAGTACTTTGGGACACTCAACCCTCGACTAGAGCTGACAGACCCTGAGTTTAGATCAGCAGTGCCCAATCATGTGCCTTGGAGGGACAAGATTATGCAGGTCCTCATTCCAACCAATCACTACACCTGCTGACTTAAATAATGAACAGATCTTCAACCAAAGGGAACTAATTAGTGAAATTAGCAGGTGTAGTGTTGGTTGGAATGAAAACCTGTATATTCTCTGCCCTCCATGGCACATGATTGGGCACTACTGTTTTAAGATCGTAATTATTGACTATCATTTACAGTTGCTTTTTAAATTTAAATTGTACATGCAGGCCTGGCAGGCAGTAATAATGTGTGTATATATATATATATATATATATATATATATATATATATATATATATATATATATATATATCGACAGCCTCATAACAAAAAAAAAGTGCCTAAGTCATTTTTTGGACATTTTCTGCCTAAATCACTTGATTTATCATTCGTCAACAGTGTAAAAATGCTCAAGTCACTGCAGGTCGCTGTGCACTTCCTGAACCACTTTATGCTATTCTGCCTAAATCCTCATTGACGTAGAATTGCAGCAGTTTTTTGCCTTTTTCTCAAAACTACAAAAAATTACTTAGGCACTTTTGTTATGAGGCTGTCGATATATAAATTATATTATGCAAGAGCATTTTGAAAACAAAAATGGGACATGATTTGTGCATCGAATTGTCACTCAGTATAAATGAAACACGCAAAACAGTTTTTATCCCTCAAAACATAATCTTATCCTGGAAAATGCTGCAATGTTAAAATATTTCATGAATGTCCTTTCCATTCTAATGGCAGCAGCCCGTTCGATGACGACGGATGGAGTGCCAAAGAGCACAGGCCCCCTGTAGTGAACTCAGAAATGTTCCTGGATCAGCACTCGCAATGAATGAAAAGTTCTTAGTTTTTAGCCAAGATGTAGCCTACATTACGTTTAACGCAGTTCCCGGTTAAACCCCTCGTTACAAACAGGCTGGAATGCACTTACCTTGGGTTTGTTAAATGTAGCGTGAATACCTTCGCCATGCCCTGCCATATTGTAACGTAATTGGCGATTAAATAATCAAAGTAGCCTACAATTCGAAAGACTTGCCAGTGTTGTACTGCTACCTTTCAAAGTTCTACCGTCTAGCACAGTCTGCCATCGAGAAATGTTGCCTCCCAATGCTGGTGGAAACTAACCACCCAAATTGTCAGTTCTCCTTTTTCTAAAACAGTTGTTCTCAAACTCGGTCCTGGGGACGAAGTTGAAGTTGAAGTTGACTTCCGATTCGCAACTTGGCTTCCAATTCGAAATTTCCGGTCCACCTTAAATCGGTTGCGAACAGCGATTGTTTGCTTTCACGGTCATCCTTCCGCTTTTTTCTCTGCTAAATCTAATTGGCTCAACATTCTGATAGCCTAGTTAAATATGAAATACCAGGTACTGTTATACATCTGAAATTATTTGGATACTGCACCGTTTTGGAAATAATCACACTCCAAACGTTATGAAACAATACTGTAATATTGGCATATTACAAAAAATTACAATAAATCTCCAAAATTAAAATGTATGAAACCTTCGACAATTGGGTATGACAGTGCTGTGGGAATAAAAAAAGGCCCCTGGAACATTCAGGCAACAGACAGCAATAACAAGCTGAGAAGAATGCCATTAGAAACATTGTTGCAGGAGTAGAGAGAAAAGACTCAGGAATGCAAGGGAGTTTTAGAAAGTCTCCAGAGAAACCAAACGGACCAACATGTTATTGAATAATCAAAATGTATGCCATAAGCAGTTTATACGCCATATGATCAAATGTAAATCAAGTTATATGTATACAGATGCACAATAAGTATATACCTAGGCAGTGGAAGTATGATCAATATAAAAGTGTGTATAATGAGTAATCAGTAATGAATAACAAAGGAGGACTGTTATAACAAAGGAGGACTGTTAGGAGGGCAGATGCAGGTGCAAATGTAACCAAGGACACATACTGAGAGTTAGAGGATGTAGCCACACTTAATCTTTTAGAAAAGGAGGGTGCGAGCGGGTCTGAAATAATGGTAACAGAAATTGAAAAAGCACAAGCTCAAAATCGTAAACAATAGTGACAAACTCGCTGACGTAGTCAATAAAATTAGGGGCAGGTTATGGGAGTGGGAAGCTCCGAAGCCCCACAAAGGGTGTACCTAGCAGAATGATATAAAGGTAGTTGTCAAAATCACATCAGTATTCTCATCTTCACTTTTTTCTTCATACTTTTGCTTCAACAACTGACCTGTGACACCTAGGTGGCTCACTTACTGGAATACTCAGACTGGACTCTAACTCTCATGCATTTAGCACTCAAGTGACAGAGAAAAGACTTAGACAAAATCTGACAGGGAAAAGTGCGGCCTACGGGCTGCAGCTATTAGGCTGCCTCTAATAGGCTCACTGGAAACAAGATGATTTTTGCTCACATGTTTTATCTGCGCAGATCAGCCTGGGTTATTACATGTATTCTCTTTTGAATTATATACAATAAATCCTGTTTGCATCAGACTCTGGAAGACCGTGTTATTTTGAGAAGTTAAGAGAATTGGACTTAAATGAAGGGTGAATACCTGAAACGTTCATTATCTGGCCTGGACTGATGAAGTGAAGGTATTTTTATCCTACAGTGCCTCTGACTCCAGTTGGGTAAATATTACTGTAGCGTTTTCACATAATCTCATTGCAAACTTCTTATGTCAACAATCTACTGAAAAGGTGAAATTTTGAATAGGAATTTCTTGCCAATTTAGGAGGTCTGAAATTTTTGACACTTGGGTATGGGAGGAGAGGTCCTCCTCCCCCTCTGACGCAAGTTGGGTGAAATAGCATGAACTATAGCATTTTCTATGTAATCCAATGTAAATCTACAGAAAAAGGTGAAATTTTGACTAGGAATTTCTTGCCAATTTTAAAAGGGATTATGTGGCAGCCGGCGGGGACGAAACCAAGGGGAAGTGATAGAAGGAAGGTATGTCAGGCTGAGGTGGAAAGATTGCATGCCCATAATAGGAGTTCCGATGACGTCACCCGCCTCAGCAAGGGAATCCCCGGCACCTGGAGAAAACTCTGAGTAAGACAGCTGCGGCGAATCACTGGGCTAATCAGCGCCCTAGAAAAGGGGCTGCCAAACAGCATTGGCGGAGAGAGTGAGTTTGGAGTTTGGAGTTGGAGTTTGTTAGAGAGAGAAAATATAAAGTGCTGTGTATGATCCATTTTGTCAGGAGAAGTCTGCTGTGTGCCCGACCCCCGGATTGTACGAGAACCCGCCCCGTTACCGACCCCCGCCTGTCTGACAACTCTCCGCCTGCATCAGCCCTGGACCGTAGGACAACCCGTCTAAGTGTACCGAACCCTGGCATCGGACAACGACGATTCTCCCCGATTACGGACTGGCTGACGCGCTTGCTAACCATGACCTTTTTCCCGCAAACAGCAATAAATTTGCGAGATAAATTGAATTGCTACCGTGTGGACATTGAGATTATTGTTTTCAGTTGCGTGACAACTCCAACCACCGCGGAGTTTGCCACATATGGTGGAGAATGCGGGCAACGCATTTTTTCTGAAAACAATAATACTCAATCCACAGTTTGTCGCCAGCAACCAGGAACAACAGCAGAGGCATGACCAAACCATGCAACTACAACAACAGCAGTTGCAACAGCAGCAGCTGAACATGGAACATTTCATGGCCAAACAGCTCGAGCAGACGCAATATCTACAAGCCGAGCTCAAGGGTTTATACACAGCCCACATCGAGCAAAAAGAGGCTTCACGGATAGGACGCATAAACCCTGCCCGTTTTCTGGTGAAACAAACAAACGCAGACGATGTGGAAACTTTCCTGCGCACTTTTGAAATCACCGCCAAGCGGGAGAAATGGCCAGAGGAACAATGGGCGGATTTGATGGCTCCATTTTTGACGGGCGTGGCTCAGACCACTTACCAAGATTTAACGGATGGCAAAACGGTGACATTTGAAACGCTAAAGGAAGAGATACTACAGCGACATGGATACACGCTGCTTACCAGGGCACAACGCTACCACGACTGGACATATGATCCAATGGTCTCACCCAGAGCCCAAATACACCAGCTTACCCGGGTCACCAATGCATGGCTGATGTCGGAGCCCAAAACCCTGGGAGCCGTAGAGAGGGTGATTATGGACCGCTTTTTACGCGCGCTCCCCTTCGAAGCAAAGAAGCTGGCTGGTCAGAACAACCCTAAAAGCGTGGAGGAGCTAGTCGAAGTGATTGAGGGATATCAGGCGTCCCAAGCCTTAGTGCGCAATGGACGGGCAGTGAGGACTGAAGCAACCCCCAGGCCTAAGGAACGTCCACGGGCGGACGACCACTCTCGGGGCCCCGCAGTAGAAACACAGGTCGAACCACCCAGGCGCCGGCCACTCATGACGTCAGATGGCCGGAGGTGTTATGAGTGTGGGGAACAGGGCCACATCGCCTGGAGCTGCCCTCACCGGGGGGATGTCCCCATGCCCACTGCCTCAGCCAGCGAGACGAGCCGACCCTGTGGGCTACTGACGGCATGCTGGGCCCAGGAGAGCGGCGGGTCTCCTCTCACCCCCGTCAAAGCCAACGGGAAGGACGCAATGGCTCTCCTGGACTCCGGAAGCGCAGTGACCCTGGTCCGTCCAGATTTTGCCAGGCTTCCCCATCTGTCGGAGAGGGTTGCGGTCACCTGCATACATGGGGAGACCCGGGAGTACCCCACCACCTTGTTGGACCTCCAAACCACCAGAGGGCGGTACAGCGGGACCGCAGGAATAGTAACAGATCTCCCCGTACAAATCCTCATCGGCAGGGACGCCGACGTCTTTTCAGGACTGTGGCACGGTCTGGCGGGGAGTGGAAGGGCCAGAAACCCCCAAAAGAAACAGAAAAAATCAGAGCAGCTGTGTGGCTACCAGGAAGTGGATCCGGAGGCCTCCACAGAACCACTCTCAGAGGGGGTGATCAGCGAGAAGGCACGAGCGGCTGAAGAGGCCACTTGGGAGACGGCGAGGGAGGAAGAGGAAAGCCCTCCCGGGGAGGAGGACGGTGACGTCGCCGACCTGTTCCCCCAAAACCCAGATGACCAACCTCTACCAGGCCCTCTCGCCGGGAGATTCAGGACAGCCCAGCTGGAGGACGCCAACCTCACCAGCTCACTCCAGCAGGTGTCAGTGGTGGACGGCCAGCTACTAGAGGGGGTAAGACAGATGATATTTCCTCACTTTGCCATTAAAAACAAATTATTATATCAAGTGATAATGAAGGCGGGGGTAGAGCAGGAACTGTTGTTAGTGCCCCGTCCCTTTATCCCCTCGGTCTTACAGCTGGCCCACACACACCTGCTGGGGGCCCACCTAGGGGCGGAGAAGACCCTGGAAAGGATTAAGACACGGTTCTACTGGCCCGGGGTCAAAAAGGCCGTAGAGGACTACTGTCATAGCTGCCCCGACTGCCAGCTGGTGGCGCCTCGACCTCACCTGAGGAGCCCTCTCATTCCTCTACCCATAATATCTGTTCCCTTTAGTAGGATCGGCATGGACCTGGTGGGACCCCTACCCCGGAGCAGCCGAGGGCACCAGTACATCCTGGTTGTGTTAGACTATGCCACCAGGTACCCGGAGGCGATTCCACTAAGAACCATGGCCACAAAGGGGATTGCGAGGGAGCTGATGCTACTCTTCTCCCGGGTCGGGCTGCCGGAGGAGATTCTGACCGACCAGGGTACCCCATTCATGTCACGGATCATGAGAGATCTGTGTCAACTGATGAAGGTAACCCAGTTACGTACTTCTGTATATCACCCTCAGACGGACGGGCTGGTTGAGAGGTTTAACCAAACCCTCAAGAAAATGCTAAAGAAGACGATGGAGGCCGATGGGAGAAACTGGGACCAGCTGCTGCCGTTCGTTCTCTTCGCAATTCGAAAGGTACCCCAGGCATCCACCGGGTTTTCCCCGTTTGAGCTATTGTACGGGAGGCGACCCCGAGGGCTGTTGGACCTGGCCAAAGAGGCCTGGGAACAGCAACCGTCACCTCATCGAACCATGGTGGAACACGTAGAGGAGGTAAGAGAACGAATGGCGACTATCTGGCCTATGGTGAGAGAACACATGGCGGAGGCCCAAACTGCACAGGCACGGGTCTACAACCGCGGGGCCCAACCCAGGGAGTTCGCCCCCGGGGACAAAGTGCTGGTATTGGTGCCTACCTCGGAGTGTAAATTCTTAGCCAAATGGAACGGCCCCTACGAGGTCATAGAAAAGGTGGGGGCCGTCAACTACCGGGTACGACAGCCCGGATGACGACCCCCCACTAAGGTGTACCGTATAAACCTGTTAAAAAAATGGGTGGCCCGCGAGGTGTTGTTCTCTCTCACACCCCCCCAGGTCGCTGTGAAAACAGAATCCGTCCAAGTCCCGATGGGAGAACAATTGACCCCGAGCCAGCAACAGGACCTCCAGGACCTGGTCAACCGGAATAGAGATGTATTCTCTGCCGAGGCGGGGCACACCGACCTCATCCAGCACCGGATCATCACGGAGCCAGGAAAACGGGTGAAACTGAGGCCATACAGGATCCCAGAGGCCCGAAGAGAAGCCATCGCAGCCGAGGTAAAAGCTATGCTAAGTGCAGGAATCATTGAGGAATCCAATAGTGAGTGGTGTAGTCCAATTGTGCTAGTACCGAAACCGGATGGGTCGAGCCGTTTCTGCAATGATTTTAGACAATTAAACGCTATATCTAAATTTGACGCATACCCTATGCCGAGGATAGATGAACTCATTGAACGCCTGGGAAGAGCCCGTTTCATCACCACGCTGGACCTGACGAAGGGATACTGGCAGGTACCTCTGGCGCCTGAGGCCAGAGAGAAGACAGCGTTCGTCACACCGGACGGACTCTTCCACTACAAGATGCTACCATTCGGGCTCCACGGGGCCCCGCCCACCTTCCAGCGACTAATGGACCGGGTCCTACGACCCCACCGGGTATACGCCGCGGCCTACCTGGACGACATAGTAATACACGGGGAAGAATGGGGGACCCACCTGCAACAGATCGACGCCGTACTGCAAGCCCTGCGGGGGGCGGGGCTAACAGCCAATCCAAAGAAATGTCGCCTCGGCCTTCGAGATGCAGATTACCTGGGGTATACAATCGGGCGCGGCTGCGTCAAACCTCAGGCAGGAAAGGTCGAGGCGATCCGGGAATGGCCCCGCCCCCGCACCAAGAAGCAGGTACGAGTGTTCATTGGGCTTGCCAGCTATTACAGATGTTTTGTCCCACATTTCTCCTCCCTAGCCGCGCCCCTCAAGCCGGCTGCCAGACCGAGTCCTGTGGACAACCGAGGCAGAGGCAGCCTTCGGAGCCATCAAAGACGCCCTGTGTTCGAAACCCGTGTTGGTGACCCCTGACTTCTCCCAACCCCTAGTGGTGCAGACGGATGCATCGGAAACCGGGGTGGGTGCCGTCCTATCCCAGCTACAGGAAGGTGAAGAACATCCGATCACCTACATAAGTCGCAAGTTGCTACCCCGAGAGCAAAAATATTCCACGGTGGGGAAAGAATGCTTGGCTATCAAGTGGGCCCTAGAGGGTCTGAAGTATTACGTTTTGGGACGGCACTTCACCCTGGTAACAGACCATGCACCACTAGTATGGATGTCTAGGAATAAAGACAATAATGCAAGGGTCACTCGCTGGTTCCTCTCTTTGCAACCATATGCCTTTGACGTTGTCCACAGGTCCGGAGCTGCCCATGGGAACGCGGACGCACTGTCGCGGAGAGACGCCCTGGGTTCCTGGGCTGCCCCGCCCTCCCGGTCGGAGCTGAGGGGGGGGGTGTGTGGCAGCCGGCGGGGACGAAACCAAGGGGAAGTGATAGAAGGAAGGTATGTCAGGCTGAGGTGGAAAGATTGCATGCCCATAATAGGAGTTCCGATGGCGTCACCGCCTCAGCAAGGGAATCCCCGGCACCTGGAGAAAACTCTGAGTAAGACAGCTGCGGCGAATCACTGGGCTAATCAGCGCCCTAGAAAAGGGGCTGCCAAACAGCATTGGCGGAGAGAGTGAGTTTGGAGTTTGGAGTTGGAGTTTGTTAGAGAGAGAAAATATAAAGTGCTGTGTATGATCCATTTTGTCAGGAGAAGTCTGCTGTGTGCCCGACCCCCGGATTGTACGAGAACCCGCCCCGTTACCGACCCCCGCCTGTCTGACAACTCTCCGCCTGCATCAGCCCTGGACCGTAGGACAACCCGTCTAAGTGTACCGAACCCTGGCATCGGACAGCGACGATTCTCCCGGATTACGGACTGGCTGACGCGCTTGCTAACCATTACCTTTTTCCCGCAAACAGCAATAAATTTGCGAGATAAATTGAATTGCTACCGTGTGGACATTGAGATTATTGTTTTCAGTTGCGTGACAACTCCAACCACCGCGGAGTTTGCCACAATTATTTGAAAATGCTACAGTAATATTTCACCAAACTTGGGTCAGTTTGGGAGGACCCTTTCTTTCATTCCCACATTTCTGTCTCAAAAGTTTGAGACCTTCTCAAATTAGCAAGAAAGTCCTATTGAAAATGTCACTTTTTTCAGTAGATATACATTGGTTGACATTGGAAGTTTGAAGAGGGATTATTTTAAAATGCTACAGTAATATTTGACCCAACTGGAGTCAGTGGTAGAGGAGGTCCTCTTCTCTAATAGCCATGTGTCAAACATTTGAGACTTTCTAAATTTGGCAAGAAATTCCTATTCAAATTTTCACCTTTTTCAGTAGATTTACATTGGTGGACATAGGAAGTTTTAAGAGGGATTATTTGAAAATGCTATAGTAATATTTCACCCAACTCGGGTTAGAGGTAGTGGACGTCCTCTCCTCTTATTCCCAAGTGTCAAAAGTCTTTGAGATCTTGTAAAATTGGCAGTAATTCAAAATTTCACCTTTTCAGTAGATTGTGTTACGTCCTCCGTTCCCTTCCAGTCCACCTTCCCTTTGTTCTCCCTGTTTTCCCCACTCCGCTCGTTTCATGTCTTGTTTTTACTTTTACCCTGTCTGTCTATCGTGTTGTGCAGGCTGGGCGTGGTTTTCCTTCTCGTTTCCTCATTAACTCTCGCCCTATCACTCGCCCCCTTGGTTCACAATCCTCACGCACCTTCATCTGCTCATTCATTCTGGCATACATTCCTCACGCTCCACTCATTAGTTTACTGATCAGCCTCACTACTTATTCTCCCTTCTCTCTCTGTCTCGTCGCCAGTTCGTTAAGTCAAGTTTGTCAAGATGTGTTTTCCTGGTCATTGTTTGTTGTGTGCCTTTAACCCTGTCTAGTTTGCTTTTTCAGTTACCCACCATCCTGCTTTACCCTCGCCAACCCCGCTTCCAGTCCATCACCATCCGCCTGCCATTCGCCCTGCTGTGTTCCTGCTTCCACCTCTTCCTATGCCCCTTTGCTATCGCTAACGCCGGATCCAGTCCCTCACCCCACTCGCCCTCTTCATTGTTTTCTTGCTCATGTAATAAATGTGCTCTGCTGGAGCTTTATTGTGAGTCTGAGTGTTTCTCAATACCAATCCGCACAAGCACGGACTTGTGACGCATGTAGTGTCAAGTGTCCCGACAAAAGGGCACTTGCAGAAACACGTTCTTGTGAATAGGATGACGTCCTATAACGGGCCAAGTTCTGTTCCAAAGCCAAGAACGCAAAGAAGCGAGGACGCTCAAAGATCCCGGAAATGTATTTGATCCGCCCCGAATGGCGAGGATGCATCGGATGCAAACTCGCCAAACAAGTTTGCGAACTTGGATATCCCATCATTCATTGCGCAAAGCGATGACATATTTTTATACAGTCTATGCATACGACACGGGGGAAGCTTATACACTGGACTGTCAGGAAAAGTTGCTGCCTGGTTTGTAGTATAGATCGGTTTGTAGCTATTTTATAGAGTCTATGGTTTGTATAGCGAAACCACAGTCCAAATGTCAGAAGCACGCATCGAATATCAAACAGGCTACACAGAGCTCTGAAGCAACGGTGCACAAACTGATAGCGACCCAAATTTGGCTCTCCTGTGTAGGCTACATTACAACGCAATGAGGCCTATATAAAGTGGTAGTCACCAATGTTAATGCTATACTGTATTTGTAAAAATAAATGCTAAAAAATAAAAATAATTTAACACATTTTTTTTACTGTTCACATTTGACTTTCATATGATCGCGTAAAAGTCTACTTTATTTAATCTTGTTTTGGCGCGTCATTCCTGCTGCATTCCAGGAGATGGCACCAAAAAGCTGATAACAGTAGCAGCCATCTGTGTTACAAAGCTAGCTAGGTTATTACTTGTATATTGCTCTTACAACAACATAATATTAACGGCTTTAGCTAATCATCGCGATTCAGTCCTTTTGTGCTTTTGACATACAATCTATATTAAAATATTAACTACATGTGTTCTAAGTTTTCATCTGGGAAATGGATAAAGTAAGCTACATCCCACCAAAAAGAGATGCACTGACGATGACTGTATACATTAATTAAAAATGTTTGGTTTCATCCTACGGTTTTCTGTCTTGCAGCTTTGAGCACTTTCCCCCATTATGCTTCATTGATAAAGCCTTACATTCTGTTAATTTCACTATATGCTGATGAATTGCCTGCTAATTTCAGCAACTTTTCCGCCTTCATTTAGCTTGTAGGTAGAATATTAAAGCATGGCTATTGTCAGCAGTTGAACAATTCGTTTTTAATTAATTTGGCCGCGAAAAGCATGGATCGATATCCCTGGGCCATCGCTAGGGAGGTCGAACGTTCTGCCCGCAATGTAATCACAATGGGGCCTGGGTAAAAGCCGGAAATGAACGGCGGAATGAAGCTCGGAATGGCCAATAGTGCTCTGTGCCAAAAAAGGACCTCAGTTCAAATGCCTGCAGAACTTACTGTGGAATGCACATCAATATAATTTTAACAGTTTCTGAATAGGCATCATATGTACTTTCATTTGAGCATAGAATTTTCATGAAATATAAATTTGAAATATCTGAAAAATTGATCAAAACTAATAGCATTATCAAACATATTTCAGAGCCCCTCATCACCCTTTCGGAATAAGACATCAATATAAGGATTTCACCTTTTGAAAGTGCAGAGACTTTTGTTTAAAGTTAGTATATTCAATCCTTGATGACTCAATTATAAGTGGATCAAAATTATATTTTGATGGAAAAGGCCTGTTGGAGAGGATAAGGATATATTTCAATATCAAGCCCCAAAAATCTCATTCCGCATTAACACATCAAGGTGATGTATACCAAACGAAAGCTCTGGATCTGCCCTTCGAGTACGTGTACATGATGATATGGGTTCATGCAGAAATTGTGCATTATTTGGACTGCAATCAAGTCTGACCATTACATCTACCATAAGTCAGTTATCATTCAGAGCCCCTTATAACGCTAGCGGAATAAGACATCAAGATGGTATTTTCACCATTAGAAAGGACTGAACTCTCAGTTTAAGATGAGTACCTCCAGTCCTTGATGTCTCAATGATAGGTCAATCAAAATCATGTTTTAATGATATCAGTCTGTTGGAATGAAATGGTGTCCATTTCCTCTGCAAGCCCCCAAAATAACATTCCACTTTCACACATCAGGGCATGATGTATACTAAATAAAAGCTCTGGATCTGCCCGTCAAATACGTATATGTACAGTCAAGCCGGAAAGTCTGCACACCCCTTTCACCTTCTCCATGTTTTATGACATTACAGACGTATACTACAATAGATTGAGTTCATTTTTTGCCTCAAACATCTACACACAATAGCCAATAATGACGACGTGAAAACAGGTTTTTAGAAAATATGCAATTTTATTTTACTGACAAAAATAGGTTATTTAGGGGTTACATATCTGTACACACCCTTAGCCTAATATTTGGTTGCTGCACCTTTGGCAGCGATTACAGCTTCAAGGCGTCTTGGGAAAGAAGATACGAGCTTGGCACACTTGTTTCTGGACATTTTTGCCCATTCCTCTTGGCATATCCTTGCAAGCTCCATCAGGTTGGATGGGGAGCATCGGTACACAGCCATTTTCAGCTCTTTCCACAGATGTTCAATTGGATTCAGGTCTGGGCTCTGGCTGGGCCACTCAAGGACATGCACAGACCTTCTCCGAAGCCACTCCTTTGTTCTCTTGGCTGTGTGCTCCGGGTCGTTGTCATGTTGGAAGGTAAACCTTCGCCCCAGTGTGAGGTCCAGAGCGCTCTGGAGCAGGTTTTCTTCAAGGATCTCGGTGTACTTAGCTGCATTCATCTTTCCCTCTATCAGGACTAGTCACCCCGTTCCCGCTGCTGAAAAACATCCCCACATCATGATGCTGCCACCCCCATGCTTCACTGTAGGGATGGTATTAGCCAGGTGATGAGCGGTGCCTGGTTTCCTCCAGACGTGACGCTTGGTATTCAGGCCAAAAAGTTCCATTTTGGTTTCATCAGACCAGAGAATCTTGATTCTCATGGTTTGAGAGTCCTCTAGGTGCCTTTTGGCAAACTCCAAGCGGGCTGTGATGTGCCTTTTACTAAGGAGGGGCTTCCGTCTGGCCACTCTACCATAAAGGCCTGATTGGTGGAGTGCTGCCTGGATGGTTGATCTTCTGAAAGGTTCTCCCATCTCCACAAGGATACGCTGGAGCTCTGTCAGAGTGACCCTCGGGTTCCTGCTCACCTCCCTGGCCAAGGCCCGTCTTCCCCGATTGCTCAGTTTGGCCGGGCGGCCAGGTCTAGGAAGATTCTTGATAGTTCCAAACTTCTTCCATTTACGAATGATGGTGGCCACTGTGCTCTTTGGGACCTGTAAAGCTGCAGAGATTTTTCCGTACCCTTCTCCAGATCTATGCCTTGACACAATCCTGTTTCTGAGGTCTGCAGATAATTCCTTTGACCCCATGGCTTGGAGTTTGCTCTGACATGCACTGTCAACTGTGGGACCTTATATAGGCAGGTGTTGGCAATCCCCAATCATGTCCAATCAATTGAATTTATCACAGGTGGACTCCAATTAAGTTGTAGAAACATCTCAAGCAGTATCAGTGGAAACAAAATGCACCTCAGCTCACTTTTGGGTGTCATATCAAAGGGTGTGCACAGTTGTGTACATATGATATTTTACATTTAGATTTTTAATAAATTAGCAAAAATGTCTAAAAACCTGTTTTCACTTTGTCATTATGGGCTATTTTGTGTAGAATTCTGAGACAAAAAATGAACTCAATCTATTGCAGAATATGTCTGTAACGTAATAAAACGTGGAGAAGGTGAAAGGGGTGTGCAGACCTTCCGGCTTGACTGTATATGATGTTCTGGGTTCGTACAGAGATCATGCATTATTTGAACTGCAATCAAGTCTGACCATTACATGTACCATAGGTCCGTTATCATTCAGAGTCTCTTATAACCCTAACCCTAAATAAATTACTAGGATTAAATGTCCAGAATTGTGAAAAACTGAGATTAAATGGATTTGGCTAAGGTGTATGTAAACTTTTGACTTCAACTGTATGTCAGGATCTTGCCGTATGACCCGTTTCAGCTCACGTCGCAGTGAGATGTCCCATACATGTTCCATGATAAGAGTCTCTGATAAGAGTCTGGGTTTGCAATTGCCCTTGGGTTGCTACGCTTAATAGCCTCCATTAGGGCCAATAAGGCATAAGATAATTCCTTAAGAAACTCCTTCTTTCTGTTTGCGCTCAAATAATTGCTTTTGGAGCCCTACATAAGAACGGGAGGATCCATAGAGCTCTTGCAATATAGTAAAGATGGCCTCTGGATCTTCCTGCTCAGCTAGGCTGCAAAATCTAATCTCAGCTTTCACCTCCCCCTCTAAGTGATCAGAAAGGGGGATTGAGAAAAGACCTCTTGCTGTCACTGCTGGGGATCGCTTTACTCCTCACTTTGATCTTCTGGTGCCAACCACTGTTTCTACTACATCACAAAAAAAGAAATTTAACTGAACCACAAACAAACAAAAAAGAAAGAAATAAATATATTCAATGCCTCAATGATCCTGCTGACTGCGCCAAATGTAGTGACCCTGTATTGGGGGGTCGGGTTCGGAGGACCAGACGCGACTGAGAAGGGATCAGAAATTCCACACTAGTGGAATGGAGAGAGAAGAGAAACGGGAGAAAAACTCCCTGCAAAAAGCCCAAAAAAAAATAATAACGAACCCAGGCGAAGCTCGCAGACTCGAGCAAAATAAAACAGATAGGGAAACAAAACAATACCGGCGTAAGCCGAAAATAATAGCGACCCAAGAAAATAGGGCAAAGCTCGCAGACTCGAGCAGAGAAATAGATAGTTAGGGAACATAATCCCGGCGTAAGCCAAATAATAACAACCCAGTAAAATGGGCGAACGCTCATAGACTCAAGCAGAGAAAAAAACAAAACAAAGAGGCAAAAAGAGATGGGAACAAACTAACGTACTGTCTAGAAGCAGACAGGAGAGGAAAATCAAGGAAGAAAATTAGTGAGAAGGGAAACGAAAACTCTAAAAGAAAAGAGAACTCCTAGCTCACTAAGGCAGACCCCAGCACGTGTACTTTTAGTAGTAGTAAAAAGAACAAGTGGTCGCCAATTCTTATACCATCAATACCTGGCAGAATGGCGCAATGAAGACACCAAAGCACCGGAAGCAGGAAGCACCGTGCTTATATAGCCAGCGGGGAATTTGAAACAGGTGCACCAGATAAGTGCCGGGAGGAGGAAAAACCCGGCACACTGTTAAAAATGATTTGTTGACTCAACTTGACTAAGTCAAGTCATCTTGTTTCTTTGACTGAGTTAAGTTGAGTCAAGTTCAGTCAACATATAGTGTCAAGGTTATTACACTTCAATAAATTAGTTGTTACAACATGTAGTCTGTTGACTAAACTTAACTCAGTCAAAGCAACAAGTTGACTTGACTTAGTCAAGTTGAGTCAACAAATCATTTTTAACAGTGCATGGGTGGCGGAAAAAATAGGGCAGGAGCGCCCACACGTGGCTCCGAATAGAAATGACCACAGAGGTGGAAGGACGGCAGCCAAACCATGACAGAGATAGGTTAGAATTGCGCCACTTTCTAGTTAAGGGGCAGAAAGAACCCCAGGCTTTTAAGTTTAAAGTAGCCACAGCTAAGGCTAAACACCCCACTGAGAACAATAGAAAAATGAGGCAAGAAAATAATTAGAACATAATTGTTTCTCTTTATTACAACGCCAAAAATACAAAATAGAATATTAAAATTATTTCAGGATCAGGAAATTTTGTATATGGGCCATTCTACAAAAGTCATGAAAATTGCTGTCCCTCTCTAATAAAAATAAGAAATTGACCAAAAAAATCTTTCAGTGCTATATAATTAATTAGATCATGTTATGTTTTAATATAATCCAAGATATAAATTGCAGTAATAATAGTTACATTTATCCAAAATCAACACTTATACTCTTTGGAGTATAAATTCCTATTGGGAGATGGCTGTCCCCACTATCAACCCTTAAATTCAAAACACCAATCGAAAAAATGCTGTCCCCAATTTTTACGTCACAACCGAAACATACACTGTTTGAGTCTGTGCAGTGAACCTGCTTGTAGCCACACACCCCTTTTTTTAACCAGGAAATTAGACAGCCTTCGTATGAATCAAGGCCACATGGTGAGTAGCTAGGTTTTAGCGTTTTGATATAATTGTCCTTCAAAGTATGAAAATTAGTCTGTGGTTTTAAGAGACGTCACACCCAAACACCCAAGTTTTCATATTAGAGAAAAAAAGTTGATTTCATAACTGTAGATTTGATTAAAAGGAAGGTGCATCTGCACAGAGAAGTGGTTGCTAACCATGTGCTTGCTAAATCTTTTGTTTTGTGGCCGAAATGAGCCAAAATTGTCACAACCAAAACAGTCACTACCGAAACAAATGGTATTGTTTTGACAGGCCTGTTTCGGTTGGTGACACTTGTCTGTAAATTCTTATTAAAGACAATAAATAGTGAGACAATCAATGCACATGTACAAACCTCAATTTCAAAAAAGTTGGGACAGTGTATAAAATGTAAATAAAATCAGAAAGCAATGATTTGCGAGTCCTTTTTGTATTCAATTGAACAGTACAAAGACAAGATATTTCATGTTTTAACTAATCAATTTTATTCTAGATTTCATTCTTTATTCAGCTCATTCTACATTTGATGCCTGCACTGTTACTTTCCACTCCTATCCTGTTGTTTCTCCATGTTTTCCCTCTCCCCCTGTTTCGTGTTTGTCTCTCCATTGTCCGTGTTTTCCCCCGTGCTGCAGGCTGGGCGTGTTTCTCCCGTTTGTATTACAGTGGTTCACCACTCCTGTCTCCGCCTATCCCTTTTCCCCGTTGTCGCATGCATTCCACACTCTTCAATCAGCTAATCACTCTTGCATACATTTGCATGCGGCACATAATTGATACCAATTAAATGTTGTATTTAGTCACCCGGTGTTCTCTGTCCTTTGCCAGTTCGTTAACGTTAGTTGTCTGATACGTCTGGTCCTGTCTAGTTCTCTGTCTAGTCTTGCAGTTTGGTTCTGTCCTGGTGTTTATTCACTCTGCTGAACTGTTTAAGTCCTCAGTCTGTCCAGTCTGAACGGCATTACCTGCTGTTCGCTGTTCTGTCTCGCTAACCTCCTTGTCCACTTAAAGTCTGCCAGTCTGCTGATCCCTGCCTGTGTTGTGGTCTCCCCGTTTCCACCTGACGTTTGTGCAAACAGCTTGGGCTCCCGCTATCACACTCAGAGGCGGTCCCTGCTCACGCCCTGAGCTGCGGCTTGCTGATGTGCTGACGCTCCTGCCTCTGCTGACGCTGCTGCTGCCCTGCCGTTGCCGTGCTGCTACTGCCGCTGCCCTGTTGCCGCGCCGTCGTCCTACCCGGGCTCCGCTGCACTGTCCTGCTCTGCCGCTCCCGCTCCCGCTCATCCCCTGCTTCAAATCACCCGGTTACCTGTTGCCATTATCACCCCTGATTTTCCCTGCTCCCTCTGCTCCCGCACATTCATTACTGGACTGTCTGTATTTAACTGTTTCTCCCTCGCTTCAGGAGACAAGTTCGAAGCATATATCATTGGATGCCTAGCGCTCCCACTCTCTGTCCTGTCCGTCTAGTCCGTCCTGTCTGTCCAGTCCAGTTCCGGCTTGGAACGATTCCAGTGTGACCCGTCAAAGTCCAGTTCCGGTTTGGAACGATTCCAGTGTAACCTGTCAAGTCCAGTTCCGGCTTGGAACAATACCGGTGTAACCTGTGAAGTCCAGCTCTGGCTTGGAGCAATTCTGAGGTCCCGGTTGTGTCTAGTTCCCGGCTGGGAACTTTATTGTCATTGCCTTTTTCTCCCTATGCTCAGGACTGCCCTGAGCTTAAATAAATATCAATTTTTGTATTCCTGCCTCCTTGTTGTTGCATTTGGGTCCAGTCCTATTCCGGGGTCATAATAGAACGAACTGGCCAAAAACATGGACCCAGCCGACCTGGAGCAGATCCATCACGCCTTCGCCTGCCAGACCGCTGTCAGCGATCAACAGGGCCGCCGCTTGGATGACGTATTGGAGACTCTGAAGGGCCTTACGGATCAAGAGTCAGTTGTCACTCCACCAGTCCCTTCCTAGAATCCAAGCGGTCCCGGCTCCGTCCATACCTGAGCCGCAGCCCGAGACGCCAGCGCCCTCTTCTGGCAGAGAGCCCCGTGTTCAACACCCTGAGCTCTACCGAGGGGATCTGGGGAAGTGTCGTGAATTCCTCCTGCAATACGACATCATCTTCCGCATTCAGCCCACATCCTTCGCCACAGACACCTGTAAGATTGCGTTCGTCATGAGCAGTTTGGGAGGGAGTGCTCGGGAGTGGGCCACGACGCTGTGGGAGAGCCAGTCATCAGCCTGCTTCCACTTTCCCACCTTTACCTCAGAGATGCGCCGCGTCTTTGACCATCCAGTCTGTGGGCGAGACGCTACCCAGCGCCTCCTTCAGATGCGTCAGGGCAGTCGCAGTGTGGCTGAGATGGTGGTCCAATTCCGCACCCTAGCGGCCGAAGCTGGATGGAACGACACTGCCCTTCAAGGGGCCTTTTTACAAGCTCTTAATGAAGAGTTAAAAGACCAGTTGGCAACCCGCGATGAATCCAGCTCATTAAACAGTCTCATCCGCCTTGCCATCTCGATCGACAACCGCCTCCGGGCCAGGGCCCGGGAGAGGAAGAAGAACCCTTCACGTGGTCCTTTCTCCACACTTCACGGCAGTCACCCTGCTTCTTCTGTTAAAATTCCTGTTTCATCACTCGCCCCCTCTGACGAGGAACCCATGCAGTTGGGCAAAGTCTCCATCGACGCCGAAGAGCGTCGCCGAAGAATCCGCACCAACTCATGTATGTACTGTGGCAATCCCGACCACCACATTGCCGCTTGTCCGATTCGCCCAAAAGGCGTAGCTCGCCAGTAAGACTGGGCGCACTGGCGAGCCCTATCTCCACTGTCCATTCAGCCCAGAACCGAGTCGAATTGAAAGCAACCCTCCTCTGGAGGAGCCAAACCGCCTCCTCATTCGCCCTTGTCGACTCCGGAGCTGATACCAGCTTCATCGATGCCACCTTTGTCAAGGAATCTGGAATTCCTATTGAATCACTGTCTTCGCCCATCACCGCACTCCCCTTGGACGGCAGGAGTATGGGTTTAGTCACCCACTCCACCATTCCCCTCCAGCTGGTGCTGTCTGGCAATCATCATGAAACCATTCAATTCTACCTCATCCATTCCAAACAGTCTCCTCTGGTTCTAGGACAAACCTGGCTACGCCTCCACAATCCCCACATCAACTGGCGTTCCGGTCCAGTTCAGGACTGGAGCAGTCATTGTCTAGCTAACTGCTTACCGTCAGCTCTGCCCCCCCCCAGGGGCTAAGCGAGCCACTTCTGACCTATCCATACCTGATCTAACCGGTGTTCCGAATCATTATCACGATCTGTCACAGGTTTTTAGCAAATCACGTGCTATTTCCTTACCTCCTCACAGACCCTACGACTGCTGTATCGACCTGCTGGCCGGAGCCAAACTACCCTCCGGCCGCCTCTTCAGTCTGTCGGCTCTGGAGAAAGCAGCTATGGAAACCTACATTCACGACTCATTGGCCTCAGGTATAATCCGTCCCTCTTCATCTCCGGTGGGAGCAGGGTTCTTCTTTGTGGCGAAGAAGGACGGGTCGCTCCGACCCTGTATCGATTACCGGGGGCTCAATGAGGTTACTATACAAAACAAATATCCACTTCCCCTTATTAATTCTGCTTTTGAACCTTTACATCAGTCTGTCATTTTTACCAAGCTCGACCTCCGCAACGCGTACCACCTGGTCCGGATCCGTGAGGGGGACGAGTGGAAGACGGCGTTCAATACCCCTCTCGGCCACTACGAGTACCTGGTGGTACCGTTCGGGTTAACTAACGCCCCAGCTATGTTTCAGAGTATGGCCAACGATGTCTTACGAGACCTTTTGGGTAGGTCCATTTTTGTCTACATCGATGACATTCTGATTTTTTCCAAGACTCCACAGGAGCACATTCGTCATGTCCGTGAGGTCCTCCAAAGGCTTTTGGAGAACCAGTTATATGTGAAAGCCGAGAAGTGTGCATTCCATACCTCTACTGTACACTTTCTCGGCTGTATAATTGAAGAAGGCAAAATCCGGTCGGATCTGGCGAAAATCAAGGCGGTGACAGAATGGCCCCAGCCGGCCACATGTAAGCACCTTCAACAATTTCTTGGTTTCGCTAATTTCTATCGTAGATTCATCCGCTATTACAGTGTGGCAGCTGCCCCCCTCACTAAACTAACATCCATTTCCATTCCCTACCGTTGGAACTCCGAGGCTCAACGAGCCTTCAATCTCCTCAAAGCCCGGTTTTCCACGGCACCCATCCTTTGTCATCCTGACCCGGCCCGCCAGTTTGCCGTGGAGGTGGATGTCTCCGACACTGGCGTAGGGGCCATTCAGTCCCAGCGATCCGCCCAGGACAACAAACTCCACCCCTGCGCCTTCTTCTCTCGAAGACCCCCGCGGAACGGAACTACGACGTCGGGGATCGGGAGCTCTTGGCGATAAAACTCGCCTTGGAGGAGTGGCGTCATTAGCTGGAGGGGGCAGGTAACCCTTTTGTTGTCCTGACTGACCACCATAACCTACTTTATCTCAAGTCTGCCAAAAGACTTAACGCCCGTCAGGCCCGGTGGTCCCTTTTTTTCAATAGATTCAATTTTTCTGTCACGTTCCGCCCTGGTTCCCACAATAGCAAGGCGGATGCACTTTCACGTGTCTTCTCCTCCCTTGCCAGACCTGCTGACCCTGAGCCCATCCTACCGGCTTCCTGCGTCGTGGCTGCGGTCTCGTGGGACATCGAGAAAATTGTGAAGGCCGCCCAGGCTGTGAAGGCCGCCCCACCCGGACCCTCGCAATAACCCTAACAAAACCCTTTTTGTCCCCGACTCCGTCCACTCCCAGGTCCTCGAATGGGTCCACGCCTCCCATCTGGCTTGTCACCCAGGGTTCGCCAGGACCACCGCCCTGGTCAGGAGGAGTTTTTGGTGGCCCACCCTTAAGGGGGATACCCGTGCCTATGTCCTCGCCTGCCCAGTATGCGCCAGGAGCAAGGCATCCCACCAGCCTCCCTCCGGTCTCCTCCACCCCCTCCCCATCCCGGGCCATCCTTGGAGCCATATTGGAATCAATTTCGTTACCGGTCTACCCGTCAGATGGTAACACTACCATCCTTACCATTATAGACCGGTTCTCCAAGGCGGTCCATTTCATCCCCTTACCCAAACTCCCTTCCGCCTTTGAAACGGCGGAGCTCCTGGTGCTGCATGTGGTCTGGCTGCACAGGATCCCCTCTGATATTGTTTCTGACCGTGGGCCCCAATTCTCCTCCCAGGCTTGGAAGGCGTTCTGCGCGGCCCTGGGTGCCTCCGCGAGCCTGTCATCGGGGTTTCACCCCCAGTCCAATGGCCAGACGGAGAGGGCTAACCAGGACCTGGGCGCCGCCTTGCGGTGCGTGTCAGCACGCAACCCCTCCTCCTGGAGCTGATTCCTCCCTTGGGTGGAATATGCCCACAACTCCCTAAGGAGCACCGCCACTGGGATGTCCCCCTTCGAGTGCTCCTTCGAGTGTACCAACCCCCCCTGCTGCCGGTCCAGGAGGAGGAGGTGGCGGTTCCGTCCGTCAAGTCCCACCTCCTCAGATGCAAGCGCATCTGGAAGCTGACACGCACTGCTCTCCTCCGCACTAATTCCCGTACCCAGGGCCTGGCGGACCTTCACAGGACCGCAGCCCCGCAGTACAAGCCTGGTCAGCAGGTCTGGTTATCCACCTCCACCATCCTGCTGCAATCCGCCTCCAAAAAACTGCAGCCCCGCTTCATCGGTCCCTTCACCATCCTCAGCATCCTCAATCCGGTAACCCTCAAGCTTTCACTCCCCGCCTCACTCAAAATTCACCCCACCTTCCATGTCAGTCAGGTCAAGCCTGTCGCCTCCAGCCCCCTCAGTGCTCCCGCGGACATTCCACCACCGCCCCGGATCATTGACAACGCCCTGGCCTACACGGTAAGACGCATTCTCGACATCCGCCGTAGAGGCCGGGGCTTTCAATATCTCGTTGACTGGGAGGGGTACGGTCCCGAAGAGTGGTCCTGGCTTCATAAGAGCCTTATTTTGGACCACTCCCTTATTCATGATTTCCATAGACAGCATCCCCTCAAACTTAAGCCTCCGTGAACGCCAGGAGACGTTTGTTAAGGGGGGGGGGGGGGGGGGGTACTGTTACATTCCACTCCCATCCTGTTGTTTCTCCGTGTTTTCCCTCTCCCCCTGTTTCGTGTTTGTCTCTCCATTGTCCATGTTTTCCCCCATGCTGCAGGCTGGGCGTTTCTCCCGTTTGTATTACACTGGTTCACCACTCCTGTCTCCGCCTATCCCTTTTCCCCATTGTCGCATGCATTCCACACTCTTCAATCTGCTAATCACTCTTGCATACATTCGCACGCAGCACATAATTGATACCAATTAAATGTTGTATTTAGTCACCCAGTGTTCTCTGTCCTTTGCCAGTTCGTTAACGTTAGTTGTCTGATACGTCTAGTCTTGGAGTTTGGTTCTGTCCTGGTGTTTATTCACTCTGCTGAACTGTTTAAGTCCTCAGTCTGTCCAGTCTGAACGGCATTACCTGCTGTTCGCTGTTCTGTCTCGCTAACCTCCTTATCCACTTAAAGTCTGCCAGTCTGCAGTTGTCTGCTGATCCCTGCCTGTGTTGCTGTCTCCCAGTTTCCACCTGACGTTTGTGCAAGCAGCTTGGGCTCCCGCTATCACACTCTGCGGCGGTCCCTGCTCACGCCCTGAGCTGCGGCTTGCTGATGTGCTGACCCTCCTGCCTCTGCTGACGCTGCTGCCGCCCTGCCGTTGCCGTGTTGCTACTGCCGCTGCCCTGTTGCCGCGCCATCGTCCTACCCGGGCTCCGCTGCTGCACTGTCCTGCTCTGCCGCTCCCGCTCATCCCCTGCTTCAAATCACCCGCTTACCTGTTGCTATTATCACCCCTGACTTTCCCTGCTCCCTCTGCTCCCACACATTCATTACTGGACTGTCTGTATTTAACTGTTTCTCCCTCGCTTCAGGAGACAAGTTCGAAGCATATATTATTGGATGCCTAGCGCTCCCACTCTCTGTCCTGTCCGTCTAGTCCATCCTGTCTGTCCAGTCCAGTTCCGGCTTGGAACGATTCCAGTGTGACCCGTCAAGTCCAGTTCCGGCTTGGAACAATACCGGTGTAACCTGTCAAGTCTAGCTCCGGCTTGGAGCAATTCTGAGGTCCCGGTTGTGTCCAGTTCCTGGCTGGGAACTTTATTGTCATTGCCTTTTTCTCCTTATGCTCAGGACTGCCCTGAGCTTAAATAAATATCCATTTTTGTATTCCTGCCTCCTTGTCGTTGCATTTGGGTCCTGTCCTATTCCGGGTTCATAACATGCACCTCCCAAAAAATTTGGGGACAGGGGCATGTTTACCTTTGTGTTACATCACATGTCCTTTTAACAACACTCAGTAATCTTTTGGGAACTACAACACTAATTGTACTCACTCAGTCCCCATCGCCTGCCACCCACAAGGGTGGTAACCAACTGGACCTTGTACTCACCAGGAGTTGCGCCACATCTGAACTCACAGTGACCCCCCTCCACGTATCGGACCATTTCTTTATCTCATTTTCTCTCTCCTGCCCACTCTCCCTCAACTTCGCTAACAACCCACCCACTGTTATGTTCAGGAGAAATCTCCGCACCCTCTCACACTCCTCTCTCGCTACTTCTGCTCTCTCTGCACTTCCTCCTCCTGCTACCTTTGCTAAAATGCCTATTGATGTTGCCACCTCTGTGTTTAAATCATGCCTCTCTCAGTCTCTCAACTCACTATGTCCTCTTGTCTCCAAGCCAGCTCGACTGTCACCCCACTCCCCGTGGCTGACAGATTCTCTCAGATCCAGCAGAACCATGCTGCGAGCCACTGAGAGAAAGTTGAGGAAATCCAGATCCCCAGATGACCTGGCCTCCTACCACACTCTGCTGGCAGCCTTCACAGCTGCAACCACATCAGCTAAAATTTAATTTTTCCCGCATCAGTCCGACTTCAGAACCGGCCATTCCACTGAAACTGCTTTCCTGGCCGTGACGGAGGCACTCGCCACTGCTAGAGCCTCCTCCCTCTCCTCTGTTCTGATTCTCCTTGACCTGTCTGCAGCATTCGACATGGTCAACCACAAACTCCTGATCTCCACACTCGCTGAGATGGGCATTTCTGGGACTGCCCTCTCTTGGTTTGTATCGTATCTCACTGATAGATCCTACCAAGTCTCCTGGAAGGGTTCCGTCTCTGCTCCCTGTCCCCTGTCTACAGGAGTCCTGCAGGGATCTGTACTGGGTCCTCTGCTGTTCTCTATATATACTAAGTCTCTTGGTTCAGTAATTAATTCACATGGCTTCTCATACCATAGCTATGCTGATGATACTCAACTCTTCCTCTCTTTCCCTCCCTCTACCCCACAGGTTAAGGAGAGGATAGCTGCTTGTCTGACTGACATCTCTGAGTTGATGGCTACCCATCACCTGAAGCTCAACCTTGACAAGACAGAGCTCCTCTTCATGCCGTACAAGACCTCCCCACTACATGACCTCTCCATCACCGTTGACGGGACCGTGGTGGCTGCCTCTCGCTCTGCAAGGAACCTGGGCGTGGTCCTGGACGACTGGCTGGACTTCAAAGAGCACATCAGGGCGACGGCACGGTCCTGCAGGTTCCTCCTGTACAACATCAGGAGGATTCGACCATACCTGACCACCTACTCCACCCAGCTTCTTGTCCAGACCATGGTCACCTCACGCCTGGACTACTGCAACTCCCTGCTCGCAAACCTACCGGGCTGCGCAGCAGCTGAAGTTGCTAAGGTAAAACATTAAATATCTTTTAAATATCATTTTCATTTAAATATATAGACAAGAGAATTTACAAATCACTGCTTTCTGCTTTTATTTGCATTTTACGTACTGTCCCAACTTCGGAATTCAGGTTTCAGTAAGAGATGTCACAACCGCACCAATGTGGTCACAACCAAAACACCTGCTGTTTTGTTAAAATTTTGAATAATATGAATAATCAATCAAATATCCAAGATATTGTGCTGGTGAGGGTATATATAATCTCATAAATAAGAATCTATCAAAATTCATGTGATCAAATCTGTCCATTTTATAGAGAACATTTGTACGGAGTTTTCACTAAATTTAATTCATCCAATGTTTTATTTGATAAAAAAATTCAGGGTAATTGATTCAAATTCAACAGCAGTCAAGATTTTCTTTCAAAAATGTAATTTTCAAAGGGGTGAATTAAACTTATCAATTGGGTATGTAATTGTCATGGTTTTGACGCCTTTTTCCCCATGCGGTCGTTTTCCTTGGTAGCCACGCGAGGGCGCTGCCCTTTTAGTGCATCCACACCTGTGCTTGGTTACCTGGGAGTTATATAAGCCTCCCGTTTCTTTCGGTCGGGGCTTCAATATTGATGATTGTTTTGTATGGTTTGTTTTGTTTTTGTGTTATTTGCATTGTCTGGTGTGAGTATTTGTACCATTTACGCTACTCGCCTGTTTTAACGTCTCATTGGCGAGGCAGGGCTTATTCTTGCTGGCTCTTTAGTTACTTATCTCGTAGAAGTATGGGACCGCAGATCTCTGCTCTAATTCGCCTGTAAAATGTTTCTCTCTCCTGGGAGATCGGGCGTTCACGCTTCTACTTAGTTACTTAGCTCATAGAAGTATAGAGTAGCAGTTCTTTGTTCCATTTCACCTTTGTTTGGTTTTCCTTCTGAGAAACCTGGCGTTTGGGCTTCTACTCATTTCCGTGTTACAGTGAGCCGGTTAGTAGCTTCGGTACGTTTGTTCCCTGTTTTGTCTCCTTCTCGTGGACTACGTTCCCCTTGTTGTGAGTCAGAGTTTTTGTATGATATTGAGAGGCATTGCGTGCTATTTTCTATTAAGTTTGCGTTGGTCTTTTGTTACAGCTGTTCTGTTTCGTCCTTTTTACCTGCGGGACGATTTTGTTCGGAACTGTTGTTCCGTTTGTTCTCCGGGTATGTTTCTCCTTATTTGGAGCTTGGGCGATGTTGTGGACATGTTTGTGTGTGACTGCGTGTTTCTGAAAATAGCCTCGGAACGTTAGCTCTCTGTTCCATTTCGCCTCGTTACATATTCTTTTACTGAGAGACTAGGGCGTGTGTTTTCAATTAAGCTTGCGTTAGTCATGTTTGATAATAAAGTTATGGGACGACGGTGCTCCGTCGGCTCGCCTGTAAAATGTTTCTCTCTCCTGGGAGATCGGGCGTTTACCCCTTTATGTTTTCTGCATTTGACTGCGAGCCTATGAAACTAGCCGTGGAACGTTAAATCTCTGTTCCTGTTTGTCTCGTTATATTCCTCATAATGGAGAGGCAGGGCGTTTATTCTCTATCATACTCGTGTTGGTCTTTTAGCCGGTAATTCCGGTGCAGCTGTTCTGTTTCGTCCTTTTTACTTGCGGGAAGATTTTGTTCTGAACTGTAGTTCTGTTCGTTCTCCAGGTATGTTTCTCCTTATATGGAGCTTGGGCGTTTTTGTTGACAGGTTTGCGTTTGACTGCGAGTCCCTGAGAGTAGCCTTGGAGCGTTAGATTTCCGTTCCTTTTCGCCTCCTCGTATACTAATGCTTATTAGTTTTCAGTGTTTGTTGGCTGTGTGTTTTATGTGTACCTTTTATGCTACTCGCCTATTCTAACGCCTCATTACTGAGGCAGGGCGTTTATTATTGCTGGCCTTTTAGTTACTTAGCTCGTAGAAGTATAGGGTAGCATTTCTTTGTTCCCTTTCGCCTTGTTTGGTTTTCTTGCTGTGAAACCAGGCGTTTGTGCTTCTACTGCCGGTTCGTAGCTTCGGTACGTTTGGTGTGTGTTGATTGTGCCATTATGCTATTCGCCTGTTGTTATGCGTCTCGTTGCCGAGACAGGGCGCTTATTATGTCTGGCTCTTTCTTCTGTCACTTTGCTCGTAGAAGTATGGGAGTCCTGTGCTTTGTCCATTAGCCTTGTTTGGTTTACTTGCTAAATCCTGGCGTTTCCGCTTCTACTCATTGGTGTGTGACAGTGAGCCGGTCAGTAGCGTTGGTATGTGTTTTTCCCTGTCTTGTCTCCTCCTTTAACTGCGGGGTTTCCCGCCTTAGTGGCCTTAGGGCTTAAAGAATCCCCTTGCTGCGTTTGGCTCCTCCTACCTCACACGTCACGCCCCATTACAGTAATTTTATTTCAAAAGCAAGTTTTACACCATGGTTCGGTTGTGACATATTTCGGAGCAGTCAGTAAATTCATCCTTTTTCTGAAAAAATTACATGTGATTGTGCTGTACATCTAGTATATTTATGTATCTCAGATAAAGTGTAACACATATATTATAAAAGAATTTTGCAAAAAGAATACAAATTTACACTTTTCTCCAACCCTCAATTTGCACAACTTCTGTAGAATGGCCCATATAGGCAATACGCGCTTAATCCTCCTCAATGGGCAGTCAGGGTCGGCCGTTCACATGATCCCACCCCAGCCCAAGGGCCTGTGAGAGAGAAAGAGGGCAAGAGAGAAAACCAGAGAACACACTGCTTGCAAACCTCAGATGAGCACCACAGCAAAATCACCTGTTATTCACCGCAAATCATTAGTATAGTACACTTTGCAGTAACTGGTCCACCGCTCATGGTCTTATGAACACTGGGTTATAATTTTCGAAGCACACTCGTATGGGAACAGGAAAACATTCTCCTCTTACGCCCATCTGCAGGAGCTACTTGTAGGCATCTGTAGGTAGGCTACTAATTATAGGCATCTGTGTTTTTGTAGGCTAAGCTACGCTCAATTACGACTTACCCATGATGTAGTTGATTGACGGAAACCATTTTCAGCTAATTCCATGCTGTCCCTTCTTTAGGACATACACACGTTGCTAGCGCAACTCTAAGGTAACCGGTAGCATCCACTACCAAAGGCATTTAAACACTCCACAGTGCACCCAAAGCAAATAAAATACGACGACAGTCTATCGGGTGTTATTTTGAGTGTTTATACCATCATTTTTGAAGTCAAACTATCGTTGAATCCTTTACTTTGTGCTGACCTATATTCTCTGTGGAAGTACGGCGGCGGAGCGAACGATTGCAATTTGTTGCTCTTCTTTGTTGTTGTAGTCGACCAGTGCGGGCACTACATTCGTAGGTACCGTAAAGTAATGCTCCGCCGCCGTACTTCCACAGAGAATATAGGTCAGTACAAAGTAAAGGATTCAACGATAGTTTGACTTCAAAAATGATGGTATAAACACTCAAAATAACCTCATTTGGTAGTGGATGCTACCGGTTACCTTAGAGTTGCGCTAGCATTAGCAACGTGTGTATGTCCAAAAGAAGGGACAGCATGGAATTAGCTGAAAATGGTTTCCATCAAACAACTAAATCATGGGTAAGTCGTAATTGAGACATTGGGCCCTATCTTACACCCAGCGCAAAGCGGCGCTAACCCAAACGCAAGTGTCTTTGCTATCTTACACCCGGCGCTGGGTTCATTATAACACCTAGCGCTCACGTCGTTTAACTACCATGTATTCTTGCACCTGTTGCAAGTGAACTGGGTGTGTTGGTCTTAAAATGAGGAGTGGCCAGGATTATTTTTGGCGTATTGCTATCTTGAGCCAGCAGAAAGTGCTTGCGCTGAAACCACCAGCATTTTAATATTGCGAATGGGTGTTTTTTTTAATTAACATGAAAAGGGAACATGCACCTTATAGATTCCGAATCCAAAAACTGAGAATTCTGATAACCAGTGCCAGCTAAAGTCGCTAGCTGCTATGTTTTTCTCTGGGCCATATCGCCGGTAAACTCCAGATGAACAATGAGATTTTTACATGTAGATCTTCATAAAAATCTTGTCTACAGTATGGTATAAAGCATTTTAATATGGCGAATGGGTGTTTTTTTAAATTAGCGTGAAAAGGGAACATGCACCTTATAGATTCCGAGTCCAAAAACTGAGAGAATGGAAGGTGGCGCTCTACAAAACAACATGCAACATACAGCTTCCAATCAAAGGAAGAGGCATTAAGTGTTCCCACCTTCTGCCCCCTCTGCCAGCCCAGGTGATCTGGCAATCTAGCCCCAGGTTCTGGTCCAGTCCAAATGCTCCTAAATGAGCCTGCAGCCTGGCGATAAGCGAGCTCCCGATGATCCAAACGTGGTAATGAGCAATCGGTCATGCTGTCAATAGAAATAAAAACTAACGTTTTGTGGCGCAAATACTGTATTTATAGCTTTATTATGCAATCGCTATTGGCTAAATTATGTCTATGCTAACCCACGATTGGATCGACTGTCCTCAAGTTGTGAATGGTCGAATGCATTACCTGAACAAAGCCAATAGGGTTTAATAAACAAATTATGAAATAGCCGCGCAATGTCAAAATAGGTCAGACCCAGACGCATTAAGTAGGCTAATCAATGTTAGGCTACTGTTGCGAATACAGTGGAATTCTGAAGCCGCGGGACCCAAGTTTGAAACTGAGACGTTTGGCACGTATGGCATTTTGGGAGTACATATTTAATTAAATACAACACGCCATAACAATATATGTGAGTAAATGTGTAGAGTATATTAGTTTTCCTGTATGAATACCACAAAATATCGGTTCTTGTTGTTGAAAAAATAAGGATAACAGTATCCTAGAAGCAGCACAGATGATGATGTGTTTCCGTCCAACGAGAGTGATTACACGGAAGTGAAACGGGCTAATTAAAAAAATTATTTTAAAGCGAACAAACGTCCTTTTTCTGACAAGCTAGCGATTTATATATTGTTATTTGATTATATTGTAGCATTTAGGACAATATACATGAAAAATAAGCTGGCAAAATATGTTTTCTGAAAAATCACGAAAACGGGTTTGACCTCCCTAACAATGCGCGTACCCTCCTGTCTGTTACACACAGGGGCGCGCACAAGCATGACTAAAATATCAAGATTACAATGTGAAATATAATTATTGTGTAGGCTATATCAAAAAATGCATAATAACAAAAGGGTCCATAGCCTACCTTTCCCTCAGCGAAGGGGAATGCCACATTGAATTGCTTTCTGCCCACTCCATCAACATCCAGGCAATGTGCAATGGTATGGGACAATGGCTATCCATTAAAAAGGAGCTGATAACACCTATATCAAGCCAATGCGCAAATTGTCATTTACACCTAATGCGTGAATTGCCATTCAATGGAAAACTCACACATGGCAATAGACGGACATTTGAGTTCTGAAAATGCGCTTCAGATGTCATTATAATACACCTCTGTTTATCTAGGAATACAGCCTGTAAGTAAATAGAATGGTTTGTGACTGAAAAAAGTTCAAAACCTTGTCCAGTGTTCTCTGTTTCCCTTGCTGTAAGTCGCACGTTTCACGGTCTTCCTGGGAAAGTGGATTGTTTTAAAGCATTAAGCTACGAGTAAAACAGGTTGGTCACATTTCCATAAACAGGACATTATTAAACAAGGGGAAATATGCGTGAACATATGGGTTGCCAACCTGACAGCTTTATTGTATTTAGTGTCATCTTTAAGGCAAAATAACGGTATTTATGTTATTAATCAATATTACTATGCAGGTAGCCTAATGAACTTCGGATGAAGCTTGAACTTCGAGAACTCCATGAGAACAGCCTCTTGGAATTGATGTTTGACACTTTCATTGCATAATCAAACGAAATTCGCTGAACAAGCAGGCTAATTTGGCGTTTTCTAAGGTGAGACTGAAGCCATTGATAGCTTATTCTCAGCTGTTGCAGGTCCTTTTAACGAAATTTAACCGCATATATTTTGTAAAATAACAGCCCTGACGGGAATTACCGGGAACTCATAGGCTAATGGTTAGTCCGAATAATATTGATCATACTCCATTTAGCCTATTCCTTGATCACACTAAACACGCACGAACATGTCTGTTTCGCCATCAAGCAATCCGCCAAGGTGGAAAAGCAGGCTTTTAAAGGGAATGGGATATGACATTTTGATTGGTTTATTGCATGTCACGCCCAAGACTCACCTATAATTAATGAAGCGACTAGGTTCAGCCCATTTGCACCTTGCGCCATGCTTAGCGCCCAAAAAACACGCTGTTAAAATAGCAAAAGTGGACTTGGACATGCCCAAAATGGACTTTACGCCATGTGCTTAGACCAAGTGCCAAGATAGAGCCCATTATGTCCAGAATTCCGAACTATCCCTTTAATCGGCTAACATTAGAGAGACGGATTGTAGATCAGGTCACCAAAAGCGCATTTTGGTAGATTTTCATCTAAGTGGGACCATCGTTTTTGCCGGGCGCCAGTCCGGCCTAGAAGAGCGAAAGTCGCTAACTGACTGATGTCTGCCTTGTTGAAAGTCGCACGAGAAGTGGTGTAAATAGGTAGTAAAATCAAAGAGTGCTCTTTTGGTCTCTGATAAAATGGTGGTAGTATACTGATCTTACAGTGTTTGTGTGTAAGCACCAAACAACCGACACCACTTTTTTCATATTGCGCACAGCTGATCGGTTGGGTAAAGAGACCGGATTCTCAGCAACGCCACAGTAGGCTAGATCTGCGCATGTAATGCTTGGGCAGAATATTCAATATTTCAAAACAAATCCAACATCAACTTTTAATTGCAGAAGCTAAAATGGATGATGAAGGAAACTTGTTTAACTTCTAATATCTTACATCAACACTGAGCTGGCTAAGCAGTTTGGTGTAAATATGTGTAATATTTAGCAAGTGTCCAGGAAGTATTTATGCTGGCTCCCATCCCATCTCATCATATAAGCTAGGCTATAGCACCCATTATCAGGCACGTCCGTGTTCAACTGTATTTGAACTTCCTCAAGAGCTGATTTGCCAATGGTAAAAAAATAAAACCAGTATTTGCTATGTCTATAGCACATTCACAATCTTAGCAAAAATGTGTGTGTCTTTTTTTTAAAAACTCTAGTTCATTGTAATCAACTCAACTAGCAAGTGTGACCTGGCATAACACCACCTGACTACGCCACCTTGGGAATTACGCCCAAAGAAATAGTTTGTACGACTCAAGGGGTTATGATCAATCCCCACATAGGCACGTTCAACTAAATGAACAAGCAGAAATGAACAATGCTTTATAATAAAAAGATCAAGTTTATTTGTACAATCGTAAAAACACAATAGAAAAACCCACGCAAAAACCCACAGGGTTCCCAAAAATGCACAATTACGACCTCCACGCCACCAGCACAGATCCCAGACCACGCACTGCAACGTAAACAGTAAGCAGCCCCAACTTGATAAACAGTTGGTTTGTCAGTGGTAGGGATGTTTAAACTACTAATACAGACGGAACCCCCCGGGAAAAGGCGGATAAAATACAGTTTAAAATACAGTTTAGAACACAGTTTAAAACCCAAACTGCGGCCAGCGGCCGGAGCTCCACGTAACTAGTTACCGGCAACTTGATACAATCTGAGCCCCGCTATCCGCGTTCCTTCGCTCTTAAAGAGATAAACGCAATTTTTCTAATGTCAGCAAAACAGCAGCTAGCAACGTCCTATAATGGCAAAAAAATATTTATTAGTACACATGCAGTGTAGCGTTCTTGTAACCACAATGTTTTAGCGCATTTTAGCCATGACATTACATTACCTCAGAAGCCAAATGCTTTCCTACTCATACCATTAACATGTATAAAAGATTTTTAAAAATACCTCTATAGGCGATGCACATGCAGTCTCCAGCTCCACCACTCCGTCTATGGTGACCTACAATAAAATAATTTCCATCAGGACTACCTGGAACATGACGTGGGCTACAAGTAACAGAGCAAACTGCAACGTACCTTGAAGTCAGACAGGAACTTGCATACAGGAACAGGGAAGAACAAGAACCCCAAATAGGTAAGGCATTTCCTTGTACCTAGTTACTGCAGCCTATTTATAGGCATTCAGAAATGATTGATGTGTGTGTCAGCAAACCACATACCTGAATGTATGTTAACCTAGCCTATTCGCTAGTTAGGGTGACCTGTACATCGTAACCTGTTACACAAGCACCAACATCAAGAAGTGCCATTTTTGCCGGGTGACAGGCCGGCCTAGAAGAGCGAAAATCGCTAACTGACTGACTGATGTCTACCTTGTTTAAAGTCATGCGAGAAGTGGCGTAAATAGGCAGAGTAAATGGTGGTAGTATACTGATCTCGCGGTGTTTGTGTGTAAGCACGGTTGCCTAACAACCGACGCCACTTTTTTCATATCGTGCACAGCTGATCACCGTGATCGGTTGGGTAAATAGACCGGTTTCTAAGCAACATCACAGTAGAGGTGCACACAATGCTGGGGCAGAATATTCAATATTTCTTTCACGGTTTTTCTGGTTGCCGCCCCCTTCTCCGCTTAAGGTTTCTCGTGGCTCGGGACGGCTCCCTTCCGTGTTTTTTTTCCGGCCCTCTTGTCAATTTTCTCACCTGTCTCAGGTGATTGCCCCGGATATTTAAGCTTCTCGCTTCCCTCTTCCGGGGCTTTGTTGTTGTTTTACGTCCTTCTACAAAGCCAGTAAGGTATAGCTTAAAAGCGCAAAAGCTAAGCAGTAAACCCCGGTTAGAGTTAGGGCTTTTTCTCAGGATCTTTTGTTTCCCTTTTAGTACTCGCTATCCTTATCCTTCATTCTTTGCTTTTGCTCTGGAGTATTCTCATTGTTTTACTCCTCTCTCTGTTACCTCTTTATTTTAGCTTGTTGCCTTAATCGAGCTAGAGGTTCTGATTTCCATTTTATACTCATGTCTTCAAGTCTCACACGCTTTTGGGGTTGTTCTGATTTGGCTGTACGCCGGGAGGTTTTTATTCCCACCGCTTCTTTTCTCTCTCTCGCTACTCCGTTCGTGGATTTCTCTTCCCCTTCTAGTGGTCTTCACGTTCGTGGGTGGCTTGTTTGATCCCCTGTCCTGTCGCATCTGGTTCTCCCACACCAGAACCCTCACAATTTCAAAAGAAATCAAGATTGCAGAAGCTGAAATGGATAATGAAGGACACTTGTTTACCTTTGAATATCTTAATTACATCAATACTGAACTAGCTAAGCAGTTTGGTGTAAATATGCATAATATTTTTTCAATTTAGCAAGTGTCCAGGAAGACTATTTTTATGACAGTCAGCATGCAAATATCCTTGTCCATTTACTTACCCTTCCTATGATGAGGCACATGTTTTTTGAGTGCAGTTTGGGATTATAAACCCATCCGGACTCCAGGTAGGTTACTAATTGTAGGCATCTGTGCTTTTGCTTGATAATTAAGAACTATATCTTATGGCAGTGTGCAGGATTGGACCCAAATGCAGAACTCAGAAACAGAGGGTTGGTTCAAAACTCCACTCTGGAGATATTTATTTAGCAACAAGGAGGCAGGCAGGAACCAGGCAAAATAAAGGGAAGGCAGGAAACAGGGCTCGGCAAAATAAAGCGGGGCAGGTAATGGGTCAGGGCTGGCTGGGGCAGGCGAGAGACAGACTGGACGGGCAGAATAAAAATACAGACAGACAGGTTAACGAGAACAGGCAGGATCAAAACAGGTAAGGCTGGGGTAATCTCAAACAAAACAGAGAAGACGATCTGGTGACTAGGGATGTACGAGCATAACCTAAGAAGTGAATGAAACAGGTGCGGGAACTAAGTGATTAACTAAAAGGAGTGCGGAATGTGAGTGAGCTGGGGAAACTATAGGCTGAGGCAAATCAAAGGGAGAAATCAGGAACGGACGGGGAACCACGCCCAGCCTGCAAACGAAAACACAGAACGTAAGACATACAGGGTAAACCGAAAAACATGACATGAAACACAAGGAATGGGAGCACAAAGAAATCGAAAGGAAGGTGGACTGGAGGGAAATGGTGGATGTAACACTATAAATGGAAACAGGCTAAGTTGACACTAATATCCGTATAAAGGTAAGGTTATAGGCTACAGAAGGTCCATTTCACAGGTACGCCATTGGATCATAATGTAGGCAAGCTAGTTGACATGGACATGGTTCCTTACTGGGGGATTTGAGGATGTCACTGAGTTGTAGCCTATAATTTGTCCACTCTGTGCTCGCATAAGGACAGCAATCGAGTAGCCTACTGTTTGGTTTATTTTGCCAAAATATCTTTAGGAAACAACATGTCAATGTCATTTTCTAACATACTTATTGCGCTAGGCATCTCTGGGGCAAGACCTCCAGTGCCCAGCTAGCCGTAGGTTGAGCTAGTCTTGTTTTAATATTCTAGTAAGTTATAGTAACCTATTTTTTTGTAATTTTTTATAGTTAGTCCCTTGTTTTTTGATAGTTCGTTTTTCAGTCTAGCTTAGCAAGTAGCTAGCTAGATTATTTAAAAAATATATACACTACTCACAAAAAGTTAGGGATATTCGGCTTTCGGGTGAAATTTCAGGATGAACCTAAAATGCACTATAACCTTTACAGGTGAAATTAATTTGACCTTCTCTAAACTTTTGAATGCACATGTCCAACTATTCAATGTTTCAGTACTTTTTGCACAACTTGCTGTTCTCTAACAAGGAGCTGAACGGCAAAATTCACAACAGGTGTTTGATCCATGAATCGACCAATAAATTTCCTGGTTCAATTAGAATTGGTATTTAAACAGTCCTCTTCATCATGCTGTTCACATTTTGACATCATGAGACCAAGACGACACCTAACAATTGATCAACAGTACCTCGCCATTGCGAGGCTTCAAACAGGATGTTCTCAGAGGGAAGTGGCCACTCAGCTTAGAGTGTCACAGAGTGTCATCAGCAGGTTGCAACAGAGATACAGAGAGACTGGAAGAGTCACAGAAAGGCATAGAAGTGGACGTCCTTTGGCCACATCCCACACTGATGACCGCTTCATTGTGAACAGTGCCCTGCGGAACCGGATGATGAATGCCACTCAACTCCAGGCACATTTAACGGAGGTGAGAGGCACCCAAGTGTCACGTCAGACCATTCGAAACCGTTTACATCAGCGTGGTCTGCGTGCTAGACGACCTGCAAGGGTACCTGACCACACCACCAGCACAGGCGTCATCGTCTTGCATGGGCCAGGGAGCATTTACGCTGGACGAGGGACCAGTGGGCCTCAGTGCTGTTCTCTGATGAAAGTCAATTCACGTTGAGCAGAAATGATGGCCGCCAACGATGTTGGAGACGTCAAGGAGAGCGCTATGCATCAGCCACTGTTGTCACCAGACGACCCTTTGGTGGTGGCGGTGTTACAGTGTGGGCAGGTGTGTCTAGTCAATACAGAACTGCCCTACACTTTGTGAATGGTACAGTGACAAGCCCATACTACCTGAATAACATCATTAATCCAGTCATTGTGCCCCTGCATGAACAACACAGGCCTAATTTCATCTTCATGGACAACAATGCTCCAGCTCATCGAGGTCGCATCATTAGGGAAAGGCTGCTGGAGACTGGGGTACCTCAAATGGAGTGGCCTGCACTTTCTCCAGACCTGAATCCCATAGAAAACCTATGGGATCAGCTGACTCACCGTGTAGAGGCTCGTAACTCTGTACCCCAGAACCTCAATGACCTGAGGGCCGCCCTTCAAGAAGAGTGGGATGCCATGCCTCAGCAGACAATAAGTCGACTTGTGAACAGCATGAGACGTCGTTGTCAAGCTGTAATTGATGCTCAAGGGCACATGACAAGTTATTGAGACATTGACATTTTTGTTGTGGTATACCCACCACTGTTGTTGGCTTTTGTTTCAATAAATTGTTTGAGATGAGGAAATCACCATTGCATGCTTCTACTTAAATGCCCTACTTTCATGATACGTATAATATCACTGTAGCGTGAACTTACATTTTCCATAAATTTCACCCGAAAGCCAAATATCCCTAACTTTTTGTGAGTAGTGTATATCCTTTATTAAAAATAAATATATAAAGCATAGTTGAGCCAGGAGTTGTATTATATGCATGCTACATGTTTACCTTTGCAACATCCCTACAAGACATTCTCTCTTGGAGAGAGTTCAGTGCAGTGTGATAGCCGACAGCCTGTGTAAAATGAGTAGCCTACATGGCATGGGTAACTGTACAGCGTGATTTGTGGTTTGCTGGCCGCATCATTATAAGCCCAAACGTGGCTATGCGTGCCGCCCGCCTACCCCTCCAAAACATTGCCTATCCTCTCATTCTCCACCATTGCTTCTGCCTAGGCTACTTGGGGTTCGGTTTGTTTGTGTGTGTATGAGTGAGAGAGATAGCGAGAGAGAGAGTGGAACAAAGCAGCTGCTGTGAGTGCTGTCCAGAGTAGAAATGAGCTTTTGGCTACTCGTGAAAAAAATTGCTGGGGCGTGGTTTGATACCTGGAGCTCAGCCCCTATATTATTACCTTATCACGCCCAGATCGCTTTTGTTTTTTATATGTGTTTTTGTACAGGCAAACCTTTACTAAATCGACCACTAAGTCTCTTACCTAGTTTGCTTCCTTGTGTTCTCCTGTTTGTTGTTTTGCTTCATATTCCATTAATGATGGGCAGAGTGAAGCTGTCCAAAGCAATGACACTGTTGAAGCGATTGCGCTGGTTGAAGTGTTGGTGTCATGAAGCATTTGACACCAGCCTCTATAGTGACATCTCCTGGTCAATAAATATGCCTGTCATTATTCTTCACATTGGTGATAAATTGAAAGTAGTGAAACACTACCTCTTGACTCTTGACTGTAAAATTCAGATTTTGAAAATTAATGCTATGCATGTATTATCAAAGCCCTTTCCTACTATTCATAAAAAGTGTTGGACAAATTAAACATATTTTCATAATAATGATGAGATGGCGATAATTATCATTATTAAAGTGAAATGAAAATGTGTTGCAAATCATATTGACCAAATGCCTCATCTATTTCCTATTTCCTTTCCTTCCCATCTATTTGCCTGGTGAAGGAGAGCACATTGCAACAATAAATTCCAATGATTCAAAAATGTTTTCACCATTTACTGGCCCATATTAAAAGAGTATCATTCAGCTTTCCCCCCAGTTCATAGGTAGCCATATTTTTATTCAAGTTGTTATTCTTATTATTAGTAGTCATTCTATGAGTATAATTATAGTTATTTTAGGCATAAGATGATTGTTACCTTGATTTAACACAGTTCATTAAAAAAATAGCATTATGAAAAAGTATATTTGTTGCTATAACAAATATGTGCATAATCTTATTTACCTTAAAAGGACAAAATTCTATTTAATATCGACTGTAAAAATATTGCAGACTAAATGTTCAGGTTGATGGTCTGCAGACAGATGCACAATTCCTTTTTTTCTTCCGTCTTCGCTGACTTTTCCTTCAACCTGTCAGGAACCGTAGACAGTTTAAACATTTTGTGCCTGTCAACTTATTTGCTTTTCTGATTTTGATCACCCTGCGAAAAATACACCCAGGGAGAGAAATACGTCATACAATCATCTGCTGCTTTAGTAAGGGAATAACTCCCAGCTGTTTTGTGGTTTCTGGTTTATTCTGTTTTGAAAGGATTCATATTTTAGATTTATTTTCTTTGTTTAGATTTATTAGAATTTCCCAATTTTCACCTATGCCTAATTCCAACAGAAAATAAGTGAATTGGTGTGCTTGGCCTTTGTAAATTATTGACATAAATCCTGCCAGAACAAGCCACATAATCTGTAGGCAGTTCAAACCTGTATCCACGGAATTCAGTGCAGCCTATTAGAGATTTAAGGTTACCTGTCATGAGGAAAAACTGATTTAACCAAACACATAGACCTAAAATGCATGCCAGAAAAGTGCATGGTTGAACAACTGTTCATAATTACATACATATGATGCACTAGCTTGGAAAAGAATATCTGAAGTGTGACAAACTGGATTACATTTATCCATAATACACTAGGGTACAAACAAATACATAGGGGATAGGGTTTCATGTCCATTTATTCTGTTTTGAAACAGTTAGATTGCAAACATACACAAGCTGAAAGTTTAACAAAGTTTTTAACAAATGCTGCTCTACACTGCTTGAACAGCGGCAATGCGTCACCGAGACAAACCCACAACTTCCCACTTAAACTGCCAACTGCCACTTTCTTGTGCAGACCTGTACATTTCCGTTACGAGAGAGCGAGTTGCCAGGGGCTTTCCTGGGTCATGTGTCTTACAAGAAATTACTTTATATTTCTCTGTATTTGCAATACTTAAGCAATATCACACAAGAGAGAGTGCTGTTATACTGTATCATCACGACTGTGATTCTGTCATTGATAATCACAGCCATGCTGGACTTAGCTAAACAAATACAACATGTTTCTATGCTCAACTTGAATTGTCTAAAAATGTGACTTCAGTACTTTTAGCACCCAGGTCTTCAATTACTACTAATGAAGAAGTAAATAAATCAGTCATTACAGTTTTGAAATCAAAATTTTGTGGTGTGTTGGAAAAATGATTCATGATACAGTTAAAATGGTAATTAAAAGTAATTAAGTAATTAAAAATGTAGAACCAAGGTGAATGCAGTCTTCATATTTAACTATTGGCATTGTGTTTTGCAGTGACAAGACAAACAATTTTATTACATTACATTCATTTAGCAGACGCTTTTATCCAAAGCGACGTACAAAAAGTGCATACAGAGACATCATCAAGATCACTACAGAACAGACAAGACAAAGCACATCCTTCCCATAATGTAGCAGCTATCCCTAGTAATGAATGTTGACTGTAGTTCACAGTAAGCTGTGGGTAAATCAGCAATACTACACTTCTATTCTAAATACTATTATAAACTATAATAAACAGACAGGAAAACACAGGGAATTAGTAAACACAGGGAACTGATATTCCTAGGTTAGAATATCAGTCAAGGTGGAGTCTGAAGAGGTGTGTCTTCAGGCCTCGACGGAATGCAGGCAGGGTTGGAGTAGAACGTAGGGGAATGGGAAGTTCATTTCACCACTGAGGAGCTAAGGTGGAAAAACTCCGCAGTCGGGACAAGTGAGAGCCTTTGACACGGAGGGGGGAAAGTGCCAGTCGCCCTGCTGTAGAAGAGCGAAGTGGTCGAGCAGGAACATAGTTCTGGATTAAGTCCTGCAGGTAGGCGGGGCCTGTCCTATTGGCTGCAGTGTAGGCCAGGGTCAGAACTTTGAACCGGATCCTGGCTGCAACTGGGAGCCAGTGGAGTGACCTCAGCAGGGGGGTTACATGGGAAATGACACTTGTCATAGTTGAGTTCTTATGATATACAGTATATCATAGAATATTTGACAAATATCATACACTGTCTGGCCAAAAAAAAAGTTGCACACTCTAATATTTCGTTGGACCACCTTTAGCTTTGATTATGGCGCGCATTCGTCGTGGGATTGTTTCGACAACCTTATGCAACGTCACAACTGTGAGGGTTGTGTTAAGGTTCGGAGAACCAGACTCGACCGATGAGGATACTAAAAGCGTATCTAGAAAGATACGCCACAAAATGCGGAAGTAGCCGCACCAGAGGAGAGGAAAACAAAAGAACGGGAGCAAAACTTCCCTAGCACAAGCAAAATCAAAGCGACCTCAAAAGGAGGCGAGTCTCGATAAACAGCGAGAATGAATAGCAAAAGAACCTCATGCACTAAATCATTAGGCGTAACAGGAGGTAGAGAAACAAAGCAAAAACTCGGAAAAAATGAGTGAAAGAAAAGAACAGAAAAGAAAAACCTGTTATCCAGAGCTCTTGTGGCGAAAGAGCTGACACAAAAAGGAAAACCAAAATGTAGAACAGCAAAGGCTGCAAATAACCATGATAGGACCCCCCTTCTAAGGGACTGCTCCAGGTAATCCCTCAGCCTTGTTTCTACGAAAATCTCTAATTAGAGTAGGATCCAAGATGTTCCTGGAGGGGACCTAGCAACACTCCTCAGGCCCATAACCCTCCCAGTCCACTAAAAACTGATAACCTCTGCCCACACGTCTCTCAGCCAAAAGACGCTGAATGGTATACACCATACCTCCATCCACGAACCGGGGAGGAGGCGGCGGCTTATCAGCCGGAGAGAGGGTGCTAATGAGCACAGTTTTCAGGCGGGGGAGACGTGGAAGGTGGGATGGATGCGCATGGCGGAAGGCAACTGGAGATGCACAGTAACCGGGTTGAGTTTTCAAATTATTTTAAAAGGACCCACGAACCGAGGCACAAGTTTACGAGATTCAACTCGCAAGGGAAGGTCCCGTGTGGAAAGCCACACTCGTTGCCCCACCAGGTAGGAGGGAGCAGGACGATGACGCCTGTCGGCCACTGCCTTCTGCTTAGCCGAAGCGCGCAATAGAGAGGAACGCACATGCTTCCAAACCCCTCGACACCTGCGAATGAAGGAAGTGGTAGAGGGAACCTCGGTATCTCTCTCCAGCTCAGGAAATAAGGGAGGCAAATAACCCAACTGAGCCTCAAAAGGAGAGAGACCAGTGGAAGCGTTATGCAAGGTGTTATGAGCGTATTCAGCCCAAGCGAGGTAACGACTCCAGGCCGCGGGATTGGCCGCGGCCAGGCACCGAAGAGTGCTCTCCATACTCTAGTTAGTCCGCTCGGTCTGTCCGTTGGTTTCGGGATGAAACCCGGATGAAAGACTGGCAGATGCCCCCAACAGAGTACAAAAGGAGCGCCAAAATTTAGCTGTGAATTGCGGACCGCGATATGACACCACATCAAGGGGAAGGCTGTGCACCCTGAAGTCGTGGTCTATGATTAACTGAGCCATCTCTGGAGAGGACGGCAGTTTTGGCAGGGCGACAAAGTGAGCCGCCCTGGAGAACCGATCAACCACCACCAAGATAACGGTGTTCCTATGGGACGGCGGCAGACCGGTTACGAAATCGAGGGTGATGTGACTCCAGTGACAACTGGGAACGGGAAGTGGACGTAAGAGGCCAGAGGGAGAAAGCCACAAACCCTTGTTGCGGGCGCAAGTAGGACATGCGGCGACAAATTCCCGCACATCGCTCTCGAGTTTGGGCCACCAAAACCGGCAAGAAATAAAATATTTTGTCCCGTGAACACCCGGATGAGCCACTAATTGACCCCACTGGAGAGACCGCAACCGAGAAGGTACAAACAGGCGGGCAGGCCCCCACCTGGGCCGGGTTCAGAACGTATAGCCTTCTGCACAGCCGTCTCAATAGCCCACCTAACTGGAGCCATAATCTGAGAGCTGGGAACCACAAGCTCGGGGCATGACTCCCTGTCCGACCGGTCGAAAATGCGCAACAGTGCATCAGGTTTAATATTCTTAGACCCTGGGCGATAGGTCAGAATGAACTTGAACCTGGTGAAGAATAAGGACTAACGGGCTTGTCGCGAATTGCGTGTCTTAGCCTGTTGGATGTACTCTAAATTCTTATGGTCGGTCCAAACCGTAAAGGGGTGCTCTGCACCCTCCAACCAATGGCGCCACTCCTCCAATGCCAATTTGACCGCCAACAGCTCTCGATTTCCGACATCGTAATTTCTCTCGGCAGATGTAAGGGCACGAGAGAAATACGTGCAAGGGTGGAGTTTATGGTCCAGCGGAGAGTGTTGGGAAAGTACGGCTCCAACCCCTAGCTCCGAGGCGTCGACCTCTACCACAAAGGGTGAGGGCTGTGATGGGAGCGGCTACCGTGCTAAAATTCCGGATAAACCTACGATAAAAATTGCCAAAGCCTAAGAAGTGTTGCACTTGCTTCACAGAATTGGGCGGAGGCTAATTCTTCACCGCCAAGATTTTATCAGGGTCCATAAGGACCTTACCGTCTGCCACAATGAACCCCAAAAAGGAGACAGAGCTGGTGTGGAAAGCACATTTTTTGGCCTTAACAAATAGCTGGGCCTTAAGAAGTGCCTCCAGAACCTGCCTAACGTGGACGATGTGGGATGAGAGATCTGGAGAAAGAATTAAAATGTCGTCTAAGTAGATGAAAACAAATTTCTCCAGCATCTCTCTCAAAACATCATTCACTAGCACCTGAAAGACAGATGGGGCGCTATTGAGACCGAACGGCATGACCCGGTACTCGTATTGCCCGTGGTGCATGTTGAACGCTGTCTTCCACTCATCGCCCTCACGCATGCACACCAGATTGTAGGCGTTGCGAAGGTCGAGTTTGGAAAAAAACCGACGCCCCCTGTAAGCGCTCAAATGCAGAGTTCATAAGTGGAAGAGGGTACCTGTTTTTAATAGTGATATCATTTAGGCCCCGATAATCAATACAAGGTCTTCTTAATGAAGAAAAAACCAGCGCCGGCTGGCGACGTAGACGGTGTGATAAAACCATTGACCAAAGATTCCTCAATATACTGCTTCATAGCAGCACTCTCAGGGACCAAGGAATACAGTGAACCCCTGGGAGGAACAGTACCCGGGTACAGCTCAATGGTGCAATCATATAGTCTATGGGGCGGCAATCTGGTGGCACGTTGTTTACTAAAAACCTTGGCGAGGTGTGAGTAATCCGCAGGAACGCCCGCGGGTAGAGCAAACTCGAGCGCCCCTACCACCTCCAGCACACCGGAGGAAGTGTCAGACAACCTGTCCCACTCAAAATCGGAGGTGGAAAAATCCCCCTCCTCCATGGAACCCCCTTCCGCAAAGGGGTCCCAGGAAAGACTTTCCTCTCTACTCTCAGCGAGGGAAAGAGAGGTCTCCGAGTCGTAGTGAGACTCCGCCTCCTCTGAATCACTGTCAGAACCGAATTCGGAGAGATCAGGGGAGTGGCCCGGCGAAGAGAAGGAAACCGAACGACAATGCGACTGGCACTGAGGGCCCCACTGACGAATAGGGTCCCTATCTCTACCCCAACTGACATGAGGGTCATGTAACCCTAGCCATGAGTGTCCTAGCACCAGCGGGTACGTCGGGGAATCGATAAGGAAGAACCATATTCTCTCTGAGTGGCCCTGGAGAAAAATGCACATTTCTACGGGGTTAGTTCTCTGATCAATAATCCCGGAACCCAAAGGACGACTATCAAGGGCAGTAATTTGGCGAGAACTAATAAGACGTTGTGTAGGTATCTTTAAGCCTCTAGCCCATTTTGCATCAATAAAAGATTCCACTGCTACAGAATCTATAAAAGCATCCACGCTAACTGAGCGACCCTTCCAAAACAGCTGGACGGGTAGCAGGGTCCGAGAATGGGTACTATTGAGTTTCACTGGGGACCTCGGTTTGTCCAGTGAGACTCCTCATTTCCCGTCAGCTTGGGACACTGATCTTTACTATGGCCCTTACGTCTACAGTATTGGCACCAGTGCCTCCACAGTTTCCCAGATTTATGGAGAGATGACCCATCTACCTGCATGGGCTCCTCCTGAACAACAGAGGAGAACAGTGGAGAACTGAGTGGATTGCCTACTGATAATGAGGGCTTATGCCGAACCAGGTGTTTTCTGCTCTCATGTTCACGTTCCCTGATACGATTATCGAGATGTATGGCCGTGGTAACCAGGTCATTGAATGTGGCAGGTGGTTCAAGCATAGCTAAGGCATCCTGAATGGGATTGGACAATGCTTTCAGAAATAAAGATTTTAATGGACCGTCAGGCCAACCTGTCTCTCCGGCTAATGCTCGGAACGAAATTGAAAAGGCCACTACCGTGTCAGTACCCTGACGCAAGCTAGTCAATCTCCTGGCTGCCTCCTCGCCTGAAACCTCTTGATCAAAAACCATCTGCATTTCTTCCATAAGCTGGATTGAATCACAAACACAAGAGGCGTTGGACCGAATTAAAGGGTCTGCCCAAGCGAGGGCCTGATTGCTCAGGAGAGACAAAATAAAAGCAACTTTATGTGCTTACTTAGAAGTCGCTGGCCCTTCCATAATGAATCGATATTCTGTGAGGGTTGTGTTAAGGTTCGGAGAACCAGACGCGACCGATAAAGATACTAAAAGTGTATCTAGAAAGATACGCCACAAAACGCAGAAGTAGCCACACCAGAGGAGAGAAAAACAAAAGAACGGGAGCAAAACTTCCCTAGCACAAGCCAAATCAAAGCAACCTCAAAAGGAGGCGAGTCTCGATAAACAGCAAGAATGAATAACAAAAGAACCTCACGCACTAAATCATTAGGCGTAACAGGAGGTAGAGAAACAAAGCAAAAACTCGAAAAAACGAGTGAAGGAAAAGAACAGAAAAGAAAAACCTGTTATCCAGAGCTCTGGTGGCGAGAGAGCTGACACAAAAGTTAACAGGTAACAAGAATAAGGATAAAGAGAAAGATTGGACATACAAGATAAAACCAATCTAATCCTAATTCTCTAACCGGACTTGCTGCGTTTCTTATTCATACGAACCAGAAATGCAGCAACTGTGATGGGGCAAGGTAAGGTTCAGAGAACCAAACGCGACAGATAGGGAATCTATCTAAGTTTACCTAGACAATATCGAAGTGTCGGAAATGCGGAAGTCCTGGGCTATTTATAGCCGGCAGGAAACGCAAAACAGGTGTTGGGAATAATTGTTGGGCAAGATACAAACACCGGAATGGAGGCAGAAAAAATCTGATAGAGTGTCCTGAAGATGCCAAAAAGGAAACCAAAACGTAGAACAGCAAAGGCTGCAAATAACCATGACAACAACATTTATTTCCGTCCAGAATTGCATTAATTTTTGGCCGAGATCTTATATTGACGATGGGAGAGTCGAACCACTCCGTAAAGTCTTCTCCAGCACATCCCAAAGACTTTCAATGGGGTTAAGGTCAGGACTCTGGTGGCCAATTCATGTGTGAAAATGATTCCTCATGCTCCCTGAACCACTCTTTCACAATTTGAGCCCGATGAATCTTGGCATTGTCGTCCTGGAATATGCCCATTGATGGGATAACCTGGTCATTCAGTACATTCAGGTACTCAGCTGACTTCATTTTATTGCTGCATAATGTTGCTGATCCTAGACCTGACCAATTGAAGCAAACCCAGATCATAACACTGCCTCCAGAGGCTTGTACAGTGGGCACTATGCATGATGAGTGCACCGGCGACTTTTTGGCCAGGCAGTGTACAATTCTTATGATATACTGTAGTATGGTAACATACAGTGCCCTCCCTATTGTTTGGAACAATGACATATTTTTTCTTGATTTGGCTCTGCATACCATTTTGATTAGTAGCCAAATTAATGTGGTTAAAGTGCTGATTCTAAGCTTTTATGAAAGGGTATCTTTATACATTTTGGTCTCACCATGCAGAAATGACAGCATGGTCACCCCCCCCCCCCCCCCCCAAGATCAGAAGCATACCACCGCATCTGTGAACTGTGAAACATGGTGGTGGTGGTGTTATGGTTTTTTTGCATGTATGGCTGCTACAGGTACTGGCTCATCATTGATGATGTAACAGCAGCAGAATGAATTCTGATGTGTACAGAAACATCTTATCTGCTCAAGCAATTGCCGTGAAATTCATTGGATGGCACTTCACCCTACAGCAACACAATGATCCCTGTCAAAGCCAAAGACTTAAAAATTCCTGACTGGCCAAGTCAGTCTAACCGATCTGAATCCAATTAAACATGCATTTCATATGCTGAATAGAACTAACTTAAGGTACAACAAAATAGTGGAGAGCAAAATCAAGAAAAATATTCTTTTCTCCCAAACATTATGGAGGGCACTGTATATCAGTATAACAGATGCTATTTAAGTCATGGAGAATTGCTATGATAGTTGACCAAAAGCATTAGGGAACTAGTTTTATGAACTCTTTTGATATATCCTGAAAAAAGCCTTATGGTTGCACTTAATGCACATGCATGCTTATGCTTACTCATCTACTCATAATCACAGGAGCAGAAAAAATTGCACAGCTTGTGATATTTTATATTACATTTCTGGACATTTTTTTAATACATATTCTATTCATATTCTGTTTTTCCACATAGAATCTACATTGAGGGCCCTATCTTGGCGATCTTGGCGCTTAGTCTAAGCGCATGGCGTAAAGTCCATTTTGGGCGTGTCCAAGTCCACTTTTGCTATTTTAACGGCGTGTTTTTTTGGCGCTAAGCACGGCGCAAGGTGCAACTGGGCTGAACCTAGTCGCTTCATTAATTATAGGTGTGTCTTGGGCGTGACATGCAATAAACCAATCAAAATGTCATATCCCATTCCCTTTAAAAGCCTGCTTTTCCACCTTGGCGGATTGCTTGATGGCGAAACAGACATGCTCGTGCGTGTTTAGTGTGATCAAGGAATAGGCTAAATGGAGTATGATCAATATTATTCGGACTAACCATTAGCCTATGAGTTCCCGGTGTGAAGGAATTTTCTGTTTTACAATATGTGTGTATTAACATAGAGACAATCACATGATTATCATAAAGCATTTAATATAATAGATCAATTATATATTGAGTTAAGTAATTAAATAATGTATTCTTTGTGAACACTGAGTAGGTCATGGTTCACTCCCTCTGTGTCTCTCCTTCACAATCTGCAGAGACAGGCAGATGTTTTCGTTACTTGTTTTGAAGGTTATAGAAAGACAAAACACCAAGAATTGGATACCCTTGTCTCTGTATGTTTAGAAACCGCCCCTTGTGGCTGGCCAGTAAAGCAATGATAGATTGTGTATAAATCTCCTCTGTATACTGTTTCTCAGGTTAGAGAGATTCTGACTCTCTCTCATTCTAAGTTTATCTCCAATAAACTGAAATTCTTTTCCTTATTCTATTACATGCGTTTTGTTGTGGTTCTGTTAGGACAGACTTGCTCACTGTGGGTTGAATGGGAAAAATCCACGACAATATGGCGTAGTCGGCAGGATTGCTAACTTGATTTTCTCCTACGCAGATTTCTCTCAAGTCGGAACGGCTTAGACAGTGCACTGCCGGGAGTTCAAACCCCGATACCGCAACCCACCTTCTCATAGAGAGGTAACTGTAACCAGTGGCCTAGAGGAAGGACGGCGGCGACCAGACCGAGGAGAGTAAGACGTCTGTCTGGGGTGATCAATACGCAATCCATAGAAAGAGAATCACAGGTGAGCCACCACAGCAAAACGTAACTTGAGGCTGTATCGCGCTCAAATTCTAAAAAGTTTGATTAGTGACCGACGGGTCCGTCACTCTGTGGAGTGATTCAAACTGTGGAGGCTGTATGCTACTCCCACCCATGGACTAATATTTCTCTTTTTCTTTCACCTTTTTCTTTCTCTTGTAATGAGCTCTGAAACATTTTTGTAATGTGGTATCATGTATTGTCAGTAGAGGCAAATGATATACACGGACTAGTACAGGAGAGGCATTTTTGCAGAGGAGATGATTATGATCATTTATACCTGTACGAGACACTTAATGAGTTTGACGGATTTGGAAGTGGTTTTTCTGTTGTAGCTATACCTAGAGGTGAATGGTTAAAAGAGAAGGAAACGGCATTAATAGAAGTTAGGCTAAACGTTCACCCTGAAAGTGAGGACAATTATCCAGAGGATAGTGCAGAATCTGAAACTGATTCTGACTAAAATAGGCCTAATTAAAAGAAAAAAAATTTTTTTGGCTGTGGGACAAACGCACGAAAATGGGTTCTAAAAATTCAAAGAAGCAGGACTCTGAATTTACGGGTCCAATGAAAATAATGCATGATGGAAAATAATGGTCCGGCAACCACACACCAGCGTGTTAAATGGCAAAAGTTAGGTTTCCCTGAAAAAGGCTCTTTTAGCCTAAATCAGATTGATAACTTAAAAATGCGGCTGCGGTCATATGAGGTTAAAAATAGTAAACGTAAAAATAAATGGCAGCCCGACTGGGATGTAGTAGATTTGTGGGAAAAGGAATCAAAATTAAGGCAGGAAAAACAGACCAATGGAGAAAATAAAAATACTGTGGAGAAATCCCAACAAAGTAATTCAGTGCTATCTCCTGTTGTGCATTCCGGCGGCTCTTTGTATCCCAATGTAGCACAGCTTGCAAGCGTACACAAAATTAACCTGGACTTGGACTGTCCTGCGTGTCCTCCAGCTTGTGTTCCACAGCAAGCGGCAGGAGCTCACGGACATCCCTCAGCCCCTGCTCCCCAGGCAGTGCATTCCAGTGCTGCTGCACAACCATCTGCGAGTGGGCCGGCGACCAGAGCGAGACCCGCAGCTTCAGTAGGCCCAGATTCCACAGTACAGGTAACGTCCCACAAGGGCGAAATGCACGAGGTAGAGATGCCTACCATCCATACAATGATGATGCTGCGTCTGAGTATATGGAATAAATTAAGACTTTGGAAACCAGTATGAAAACCGAATTCCCTGTTCGTCTGAACTGGGAAGCAGTCAGACAGGTTAAACAAAAGCCTGGTGAAACTGTTAATGATTTCTTGAGACTTTCAGAGAAGTACGACGCACACAGTGGAATGGACAAACCGGAAAACAGCGAGACTCTTACTCCGTATGAGACTCAGCTAACCCACTGTTTCCTGGATGGATTGGATAAACACCTTGCAACCGCTACTAAGACCTCCTGTGTTGGCTGGCAGACTCGGAGACTTAAGGACGTTCTCCGTTATGCTGTTCACTGCGAAGAACAGGACCGCGACAAGCAACACAAAGACAAAAAGAAGAGCGACAAGATGACCTCTCAGCTGCAGCTGGCCCAGCTCCATTCCTACCAGGGGAACCGAGACGGTGCCGGTGGACAGCAGCAGCAAAGGAGAGGCCGCGGCAGACATGGAGGACGGAATCAAGGGAACAGACAGAGACCCAACTCCATGGGACCCACTACCATGGTGGATTATGATGTTTGCCGAAGATGTGGGGGAAAAAAAAAAGGGACATTGGGCTCGCGGTTGTAAATTTTCCGGTAATGCTGATAATTGGGACACAGCACCCCACGGGAATGTTACTTTCCAACATCCTGGGGGTCAAACTGTATTACCTGGACAATGACATTTTGTGGGAGACGAGGAAACGCATGCGGACATGGGTGAGTTTGCTGGGTTCCTTTACCATACGGCTCCAAATGCGTTACCACTTTGGTCATTAAAAGTTGATGGGCGAGCATTAGACTTCATTGTGGATGCGGGAGCTGGTCGGTCTGTAATAACAGCTAAATCATGGGATTCAAAACCTCCTCTTTTTAGTGGTAAAACCATGCTCAGCCAAGATGCTGGTGGAAATACCACGACAGAGAAATTTACAGCTCCATTACTGGTGCAAGATTTCAATACGTGCTCAAATATTACTTTGAAACATGCGTTCTTATTCTCCCCTGTATGTCCGGTAAACCTGCTTGGCAGAGACTTAATGTGCAAATTAGGTCTGAGTGTGCAGTGTACTGATGACGGTTTAACTATTGACAGAGCTGCTATGGCAGAAACTCTAGAAATGTTTTACTATGCTTGGGATCTGGACAGATCCTCAGTCACAGCTAAAGCCATACAAATGGCCAGAACTGAGTGGACAGGCACTGGCGACAGACTGACAGAATTACAACTACATGTAACAGCACATTTTAGTCGAGGTAGAGATTGGGAATTTGAGAAGAATTGGTACGGTGATTGTAAATTAATTTCGACATTGTTTTTGGTTGGTCGCGATTTCTGTGCATTGTCTGTAGAATTGAGCTCAGCACATCAGCAATTCTATTCCATAGCGGGAAGTGCACCCCATGTTTCACTGTGCAAAGCCTCAAATAAAAAATGGGGGGACACAGGGCCATGGGTGGAATTATATTTGGACACCACGGACTGGGAAAAGACAGGGGAATTTTCAAAATATTCTCCCTCTCTGCGTGTCACTGCGCACCAGTTTCCGAACTCTCTGACAGCTGTCTGCAGCATTAGGCAGGGGATTAGGCCCCCCGAACCTAGTGCTGAACAGGCGGCGGCGGAATTGCAAAGTTCCGAGGGCACGTTAAAAAGACATATAGTGCTGGGGAGAAGACTGAAGGCCCCCGTGTCTGATGAAGTATGAATTGACATACTGCCGTGGTACCGTCTAGTCGGCGTAGTTGTCGCATGTAAGTATGCAGGCACTGCGTGGTACGTGGATGACAGTCCACACCTAGCAGAGGGGCGTAAGAGACGACCTCTGTGAACAGGCAAGGCTGGTGAAAACGGTCAAAGTTTCTATACCCATAGCAAGGTGGGATAGGGATCAGACCGTCGGCTCCCAACCGGGTGGCTAATTACCACTACGGGGCTCGGTGTTTAGGCACTGGGCTGGGGATCGCTATCGACTGGGTCACCGGCCGGTCGGGTCGCACAGAGCAGTAAGACTATGTGTGGCGTCCCTGAAGTGGAGCCCTTGGCCGCTGCACTCGGCTCAATGTACAGTCAGGCCACTGTAAGCTGAAACCGAATGCGTTAGTAAGCGAGCAGTGCTTTCTGTGATCAGGGTTTCTGAAAAGGAAACGCCTGGGAAGCAGAGAGGCTGAGGGTCCTTCACTCCGAGGAGTCGGGTGGAAGGAACTCAGTGGAAAGGGGTCCAGCCTGGAGCTGCGCCCGAGAGAGGGAGGCTCGAAGGATCAAAGCGTCATGAGTTGTTGTGTGACACCCAAGCCTACTTGCATTTGTCAGACCCGAGATTCAGTGCAATTCCCTCTCAATTGTGGGCAACGTCCCAAAATGATGTGGGGCTCATAGCTGGAGTTACTCCACTTCAAGTAACCCCTAAATCTGAATACAGACCATGCAAACGTCAATATCCCCTACGCCCAGAAGCCGAAGACGGCATTGTCCCCGTATTTAATGCGTTGTTAGAAGCTGGTGTTGTGGTTCCCTGTCCTGACTCTCCATGCAACACTCCTATCTTGCCTGTAAAAAAGCCTGATGGGTCTTGGCGGTTCGTACAAGATTTACGAGCTGTGAACAGCGCCGTTCAACAGCGCGCTCCCGTTGTGTCGAACCCCGCGACCATTCTTGCACAAGTCCCGGGTAATGCTAAATATTTTTCTGTGATCGATCTAGCGAATGCATTCTTTAGTATTCCTGTTGATGTAAATTCCCAGTACTGGTTTGCCTTTACATTCAGGGCAAAAAGGTATACCTGGTCTCGATTACCCCAGGGGTATGCTGAATCACCAGCAGTTTTTTCAGCAGCGCTGCAGGAAAACTTGGAACAATTCCAGTTTTCTTCAGGCCAAAGTACTTTGATTCAATGCGTTGATGATCTCCTCGTCTGCTCTCCAGACGAGCACAGCTGTATTCAGGATTCACTTGAACTGTTGACATTCCTAGCCACAGAGGGCCACAAAGTTAAACAGGAGAAACTGCAATTTGCATTAAATACTGTTACCTACTTAGGACACTCTATCTCTGCAGAAGGCAAATCTTTGGGAACTGACAGAATCCAAGCGATTCTTGACCTCCCTAAACCGGTTACAAAAGCACGGTGATAAACACAGGCCTGTGGCGTACTATTCTCAGCGACTTGATGCTATTTCTAGGGGCCTTCCTCTTTGTTTGCGCTCCATTTCAGCAGCGGCTTTGGCGGTAACTGCATCTGCATCACTTGTTGCTTATCGTCCTCTCACTGTCCTTGTTCCTTTCTCACCAGCTCGAATGCTTCACTATCAACATGTGTTGCTCTCTTTGCCAAATGTTACAGTCAAGCGATGCAATGTTCTGAATCCCGCTACTCTTTTACCTACACCTGAGGATGGGGAGCCACATAATTGTGTTCATGTGTTAGATCAAATTCTCTCCCCCCGTCCTGACCTCGCCACCACTCCCCTCTCAAATGCAGACTTTGATATGTTTGTTGACGGTTCTGCCAGTCGATGTCCCCTCACAGGTGACAGTCAGGTTGGCTATGCAGTAGTGACACAACACCAGGTTCTGGAGTCAGCCCGCCTTCCTGGACATCTCTCAGCACAAGCAGCTGAACTGTTCGCTCTTACACGCGCTTGCCATTTGGCTGAAGGTAAAACTAAATATTTTCACTGACAGCAGATATGCTTTTGGAGTTGTGCACGACTTTGGAACTCTTTGGCAGCATAGAGGCTTCCTTACCTCTACAGGGAAAACTATACAGAATGGACACTTAGTGAGCTGCCTCCTACAGAATTCTTTTGCCTGCTGCCATTGCTATATGTAAATGCTCCGCTCACACAAACCAGACTGATGCTATCTCTCAAGGTAATGAGCAGGCGGACTTGGCTGCCAAGACGGCTGCAATCGCCCCCCCTCACACAACTCTCAGTCTGCTCACACAGGCTGCTATTCCCACAGACACTCCAATGGCCTCTGTACAGGACTGCCAAGCTGGGGCCACACCCCAGGAAAAGGCCAAATGGAAGCGAGACGGCACCTACACTGATGGGGTCTGGCTAGGCCCTACTGGTAAACCCTGTTTATCTCGTTTTTTATTTCCCTATTATGCTAAATTGACTCATGGACTGGATCATGTGTCAAAAGGAGGGATGATATCTTTGATGTCCAGACACTGGGACACAAGCGGATTTTCTACTTATGCAAAAAACTTTTGTGAAAAGTGTGTTATCTGTGTTGTAAATAATGCTGGGAGGGGCCAGAAGGTTCCAAATGCGGCCCACCCGGCTCCACAGGAGCCTTTCGAGTACCTGATGATGGACTTCATTGAACTTAACCCATGCAGGGGTAAGAAATATTGTTTGGTGTTTGTTGACATGTTTTCAAAGTGGGTTGAAGTTTTTCCTACAGGGAAAGCTGATGCTGCAGCAGTGGCGAAAGCCCTACTAACAGAGCTTATTCCTAGGTGGGGGATCCCGAGGAAGCTGTCTTCAGACAGAGGCTCACACTTTTTAAATAAGGTGTTGGACAAAGTGACCGAGCAATTGGGGATCAGGTTAAAGTTCCATTGTGCTTACCACCCTCAGAGTGGAGGGGCGGTAGAGAGGGCAAATGGAACCATTAAGAACCGGTTAACTAAAGTGATGGCAGAGACAGGTCTGGATTGGGTCCAGGCCCTGCCAATTGTCCTTACAGGTATGCGGGGGAGGGTCCACGCTGCTACAGGGTTGTCGCCCTATGAGGTCATCACAGGGCGGCCCATGAGGACTGGATGTCACCCCCCAGGGCTGATGCTGGACAAGGAGCTAGCTGACACTCGCATGGTGAGTTACTGTGTTCAGCTAACCAATGTTCTGAGATCTGTGCATCAACAGGTGAAAGCAGCTCTCCCAGATCCAGCCAGCGGGCCTCTACATGACCTGCAGCCAGGAGACTGGGTGGTGATAAAAGACTTCAGAAGGAAGAAGTGGCACCAGGCCAGGTGGAGGGGTCCTTTCCAGATACTACTCACCACGCCCACAGCCGTGCGAGTGGAAGGCCGTGCTTCTTGGGTCCACGCCAGCCACTGCAAAAGAGCTCCACCAGCGCCAAAGGAGGGATAAGGGTGAGAGACCCACCTCGACCGACGCGCAGGGACAACTAAGTTCTCACGGAGTTTAAAAACTCAGAGAACCACCACTTCAAGGAGCACGTGACGGTAATATCTGCTCCCAACATGCCAGACGACAGCAGGAACACCGAGGGGTACAACCCTTTGAGAAGATTAGGCTGCAGCCTGAAGGTAGGCCTATTGATACTAGGCCTCATTACACTCATCACAGTTCTGCCCATTATCCTGATTCATGAGACATTCTACACCATTAACACCAGTGAACCAAACGGTACTGTTGTAATGACTAATAGGACTAAAAGGTATGTCACCACCGGGAATGAAGCTTGGCTGACACCAGGAACTGTGAAGCATCATTATGCTACTAATTCTTGGTGGCGTTATGCTGAGTGGACTGCAAAACAGCACTTTAACCGGTCTTGTTATGTTTGCTCTCACATGCCTCATTCCACAGCAGGCCCTCTTCTTCAGGTGCAGAATCTGAAGAACGACCTCTCAACGTGTTTGGTGGGACTGAGTTCTCACCCAGGTGTGGGAATACGGTGGGATAAAGCTGATTTCTCTGTGCCATTAAATCTGTCACTTTTGAGTACTCCAGTAGTCAATACAAATTGTTCTTTCCTGAAAGATTACCTAGCATGGCCACAGGTGTCATGGAAAATGCCCGGTCCAGTCGTACTTAAACATAGTATGAAGTTTGCAATGTGTATTATAGGTAATGGCTCTAATGCACTAGGTCAATTAGACAATGTTCAGTGTAAAACTGTTTTCTGTTACTGTCCGCCCATGCATCCTGATAAGTGTTTTGACTGTCTGAGTGATTCCTATAGTCCTTGCAGAGACTACCCTGACATGGCTGATGAGATATGTAGGAAGAACTGGTCACACGCAATCTCATTACCTTGGAATAGGAAGCAAACTGCAAACTGTTCCGGGATAACACCATCCTCTCGCCTTGGGAGCCGGCTGTTATCTGATTGGTAATTGCTTTGTGGGCACTCTGCTCTTCCCCCCTGACTGGAGTAGAGTTTGCGCCCTCATTGCCACATATGTGATTCCTGACTCAAGTTGCCATAGGTCAGTACTTACAGCAAAATGTTCCTGATCCGGAACAAGATAATGTATTCCTTCTCCGACAACTTCCTGAGTTTACTGACGACCCTATATAAAGTATAGGCCTGAATTATGTACCCACCCTGTCACATGGTTGGTGGGAAGACAGACAGTGTTGTAATGTGAAGAGATAAAAGGTTGACATTCCAGGAGTTGTGAAAAGTCTCCATTACATGATGGGTTTTTATTTTTTATCTTTCTTTTCTTTCAGACTTTCTCTTGATAGTAATAATTTTATATGTTAAATAATCAGTAGTACATTATAGTAAAAATTATTTTTATATTCAATTATATTCTATCCTGTTACTATATTTACTATGATTTCATTTTTTATATTTTTTATTTTTCCTATGTTGATTCTTGTTATTAATCAGATATGGATGATGTGCAATAATTGCTAATATCCGGAAGCGACGCTTGATTGCCTTGAGAGGGATCGGGGGATTATTTTTTCCGGAACTGATTGGGTTTTCTGGCTCTGTGCTAGTTTTGTCCCATATAAGTCCTGAGTCTGCCGGTTTTTCAATTCCCCCTGGATTATTGGAGTATTGTACATATCCACACAAGATTATTGTATTTGGTCTGTATAATCATGTAATCATTTATGATGTTATTAAAATGAATCACTTACTAATTGATTGAGTACATTAGGTAGATTGTAACAGAAAACTGTTAGTTATCATGAAATGATAAAAGGAGGGAAATGTGAAGGAATTTTCTGTTTTACAATATGTGTGTATTAACATAGAGACAATCACATGATTATCATAAAGCATTTAATATAATAGATCAATTATATATTGAGTTAAGTAATTAAATAATGTATTCTTTGTGAACACTGAGTAGGTCATGGTTCACTCCCTCTGTGTCTCTCCTTCACAATCTGCAGAGACAGGCAGATGTTTTCGTTACTTGTTTTGAAGGTTATAGAAAGACAAAACACCAAGAATTGGATACCCTTGTCTCTGTATGTTTAGAAACCGCCCCTTGTGGCTGGCCAGTAAAGCAATGATAGATTGTGTATAAATCTCCTCTGTATACTGTTTCTCAGGTTAGAGAGATTCTGACTCTCTCTCATTCTAAGTTTATCTCCAATAAACTGAAATTCTTTTTCTTATTCTATTACATGCGTTTTGTTGTGGTTCTGTTAGGACAGACTTGCTCACTGTGGGTTGAATGGGAAAAATCCACGACACCGGTAATTCCAGACAGGGCTGTTATTTTACAAAATATATGCGGTTAAATTTCGTTAAAAGGACCTGCAACAGCTGAGAATAAGCTATCAATGGCTTCAGTCTCACCTTAGAAAACGCCAAATTAGCTTGCTTGTTCAGCGAATTTCGTTTGATTATGCAATGAAAGTGTCAAACATCAATTCCAAGAGGCTGTTCTCATGGAGTTCTCAAAGTTCAAGCTTAATCCAAAGTTCATTAGGCTACCTGCACAGTAGGCTAATATTGATTAATAACATACATACCGTTATTTTGCCTTAATGATGACACTAAATAGCCTACAATAAAGCTGTCAGGTTCGCAACCCATATGTTCACGCATATTTCCCCTTGTTTAATAATGTCCTGTTTATGGAAATGTGACCAATCCTTTATAACAATCCACTTTCCCAGGAAGACCGTGAAACGTGCGACTTACAGCAGGGGAAACAGAGAACATGCAGCGCACGTGCAGAGAATGGCATTAAAATTAATTGTGAATTAATTGTGGAACGTGCTGCAAATTTGTTTTAGTTTTTAATTAGACGCTTCTCTTTAAAATCGTTTTGTTCAGTTATGGAATAACGGGTGAAATCAGCTGGGTTTTAAACGGTGAGAGTATGGAAACCTGGTCACTGTAATTTAAAAAATATGAAGGACGAAGAATAGCTAAGGTTACAATTTAGTTAACAAACTAACAACATTTATCTCCGTTTTTTAACCATAGGCTATCGAAAAAAACCTTATGCACAGCGAATCCGCTGTAGCCTAGGCTATTTGAAAAACAATAAATGCAATATTCACTGGACAAGGTTTTGAACTTTTTTCAGTCACAAACCATTCTATTTACTTACAGGCTGTATTCATAGATAAACAGAGCTGTATTGTAATGACATCTGAAGCGCATTTTCAGAACTTAAATGTCCGTCTATTGCCGTGTGCGAGTTTTCCATTGAATGACAATTCACACATTAGGTGTAAATGACAATTCGCGCATTAGGCTTGATATAGGTGTCATCAGCTGCTTTTTAATGGATAGCCATTGTCCCGTACCATCGCACATCGCATGGATGTTGATGGAGTGGGCTGAAAGCAATTTAAGGTGCATGGCATTCCCCTTCGCTGAGGGAAAGGTAGGCTATGGACCCTTTTATTATTATGTATTTTTTGATATAGGCTACACAATAATACTATTTCACATTGTAATCTTGATATTTTAATCATGCTTGTGCGCGCCCCTGTGTGTAACAGACAGGAGGGTACACGCATTGTGCACACGCCTTTGTAGACGCACTTATATGCGCCGTTAAAATAACATGTATACAACTGCGACATGACTTTACACCAGGTTAGTGGTGGTTCTAGCGCAAGCGCTTTCTGCTGGCTCAAGATAGCAATACGCCAAAAAGAATCCTGGCCACTCCTCATCTTAAGACCAACACGCCCAAACGGCGCAAGAGTACATGCTAGTTAAACGGCGTGAGTGTTAGGCGTTATAATGAACCTACCGCCGGGTGTAAGATAGCAAAGACACTTGCGTTTGGGTTAGCGCCGCTTTGCGCCGGGTGTTATTAAATATTATGGCAATTGAATCGTGATATTCCCTTTGCTTTTCTCCAGCTCTACTATGTACCTGTAGAAACTGTTTAGCTTTGTATTGTGCCATCACAATATCCCTGCTTAATAGCATTATACTATATGTGATGCTTGTCCCTAAGTGGAGAGAGGCAGTACTGTACCTACGCATTACATTCTTGACGGTCTGGTATGACACAATAGCCTACATTCTGAATTGAAATGTGGAAATGCGCACTGGTTCACTATAGTGTGATATGAGGCTGCAACTAAATGACTAAGAATGCCCCGTCACAGACCCACTGCTGGGATCATAAGGAAACACGTTCAATATATGTGTCTATGTTGTAAGTTGGTTGATTGTGTTTAACTTGTGTCTCCATGGCAGGGTGGATAAGAGGCTCTGTGGGTGTACAAGTGTGGTTGTGTACATCTGCGAAATATTTAATCCGCTTCATTAATGTTTTGTTACTTTTCATGCAGAACTGCTAAAATTAAAATTAAAAATTAAAAAATAGAAAAAGGAAAAGAAACATTGCTGGGAGAGAATGGCAATAGGCAGTGTGGATGTGGAATTAGAAACATGGGATCACAATGTGGAATTGTGATCCCTGTCCAACTGCTGTTCGCACTGCAGTAGCCTGTCACTGACATCACAAGTCAAGACTTTATAAATGAATGGACTCAGCAGGCAGTTTTTCCAAACAGCAGTCCTAATATAACCAGTCTTCCTGCAGGAAAACAGGTGGCCAGCCTGGGTCAGATGGACAGACGAGTGGGAGACCGTGTGTCCGTCTGCTTTTTGCTGCTCCGCACACTGTCACAGGTGAGGGCTGGGTAATTTATCTCTGCTGAAGTAAACCACATCTTTTCTTATCAGAATTTAGTGATGGCTGTTTCATTTATTTACATGTGCTAAATAAAGCCTTAGATATTACATAGCGCTCATCAGATATTGAAAATAAAAAGGAAATAAGACAATGAATTATATTCAATGAATTGTGTGCTACTGGTATGTATTTAGTAGTAATAGTGCAATAAATGCCAATTACTGTATGTTTCTTGTTTGGGCAAATGAGACTTTTTATTTGTCCTTTGTGGATGGTAAGATCTCGTGAGTTAGGCTCTATGTATGATAGCAATATCAAAATTTAACAATGTTTTTTTAACCTTTTGTAAACATATTACTTTTCATTGTGAAAAACAGCAAGCGACACTTACTATGTACATACCACCACAAGTGCCAACGCACATCGGTGTACATATACATCAGGGTTATTTCCAGCAACAGACAATTAGCTTGTCATAAAAATCTATTTTTGACAGTTATACCTTAATTTCTTAATTACCTTATTTTCGTAATCAATTAATACCAACTTCCCAGTGTACCCAGTTTGCATGGCATGATGGACCATTGCATAATAGTGACTACTGAATGAAGTTCTACATAGTACATCAACCACTGTTAATCTGGTACTGTTTCGTCAAAATGTAAAACAAGTCACAGGGCCTTAGGATACAATTACAGGCAGTCTGATTACACAGCTGTCCTGCTTGATAATTCAATATAATAATAGAGAGGAAACAGATGCAGCAGACTTGTGATGCAGTGCAATTCTGAAATTCCCAGTTGAATCAACGGACCAGCGATGCAGCCATCTGTGAAGAAGTCGATGATGACACTTGTGTTATGGCTGTACCGCTGCCCCCTGTAGGTTCTGTGCCAGCAGTGCAGGGGTCCGTGCTCCTGCCCCTTGTCTGTGCCCCGCTGCCCTGAGGGTGTTCCCCTGGTCCTGGACGGATGCTGCTGCTGCCAGGTGTTTGCCAGGCAGCTTGGCGAAGCCTTTAGCAACATGCATGTTTGCGACAGTCAGCGGGGGCTGCAGTGTGACTACAGCACCAGCTATCCTGGCGGGCCCTGAGAGTGTGTCGGTGAGTAACTCAGACGAATGTGACACTGCTCCAGCCAACCTGCAGATGAAAGCCCTAATGGTCCTGCTAGATCCTAAAAGTGCAGTTGTGACTGTGCTACAGCTTAGATCATTTCCTTACTGAAACAACGAAAATAAAACAAACAAGGACTGCTTGCTCTTCTCTGAATTAGATGAAACAAAGTAGGTCTTTGACTGAAATCTGAAGTAAGTGTCTAGAGAACCCCCATGATGCATTTGCATGTTGTGCACATGATGTGTTGTAGGGACAGGAGCTTCTAGACAGAACAGTTTCCACAGAACTTCAAACAGGAAAAGGTTGTGGTTATCATAATGCTTGTTTGAAAAATGTGACCTGAATCAATTCACAATGTAGCTATGTGGGATGGGTAAAAAGAGGCTTCAAAAACATTGCTAAAATATTTTTATTCACCAGACCTCACCAGTAATGCAATAACATTATGTGCATGATCTCCGGAACAGGTGCAAAACGTGAATACATTCAGAAACGTGAACTGCCCTCGGGTTAATTTCCGAGTTTCCATTGACAGCAGTGTATTTGCTGTACAGCTTCCGAGAGAAGCCTGTGATGCGTGTGCTGTGAGACAAAGTGCTGAAAATGTCTGTGTCTCAGGGAAAGACGAGCTGGGCTGTGAGCTGAACGTCGTGACGTATCAGGATGGGCAGGTGTTCCGGCCCTCCTGTGCCCTGCAGTGCACAGGAGGGGGCATGACCTGTGTGCGCCTGTGCAGCGATGAGCTGAGGCTGCCCAGCCCGAACTGCCCCAACCCCCGGCATGTTCAGCTACCGGGTAAGTGCTGCAAACAGTGGGTGTGTGAGGGCGCCGAAAACTCCGTGCTCCATGACCCTTTGGCAGGTACATATCTCGTTGCTCTGGAGCTAACGTGCTGGCGAAGAGGAGAAGGAGATGCCATTTTAATGCACATTCACATGCTGGCTAATAATAAATATGCTATGCTGCTGCTTCCAAAATGGAGGCTGTTTTTCACTTGAGACATCGCTATATAACAATTGTAAGGGGCGAAATACATCCATCCCATCCTTCCATTATCTAACCCGCTTATTCCTGGTCAGGGTCGCGGGGGGCTGGAGCCTATCCCAGCATGCATTGGGCGAGAGGCAGGAATACACTAATTACCATCAGAAAGTGAATGTTGATTCTACCATTGAAAATTGGTTGACGACCGATACTGATGCTTATAACACAATGGGCTCTATCTTGACGATCTTAGCGCATGGTCTAAAACGCATGGCGCAAGTGCATTCAGGGCATGTCAACTCTTTTGCTAGTTAGAGGGCGCATATGTTGAGCGCAAAGTAAGGCGCAAGGTGCAAATGGGCTGAACTTAGCCTCTTCATTAATTATCGGTGTGTCTTGGGCGTAACATGTAATAAACCAACCAGATGTAATGGCGGCGTGTGGTATTATTTTGCCCTTTGTATGTTTAGCCAGTATGATTAGGTCTAGGTTTTTAAGGAGACCATTTTGCTCCGTTGTGCTTTATTGGAGTTCTGCGGGACTCGCCTATGTGGAAGTAGCTACAGGTGTGCGTAGTTGCCGGTGAGCTATATAAGCCTCATTATTTCCTTCGTTCGGGGCTTCGATATTGTTGATTGTATTGTGGTGTATTGTCTGGCATCATTTATGCTGTTTTGTGTGGTATTATTTTGCCCTTTGTATGTTTAGCCAGTATGATTAGGTCTAGGTTTTTAAGGAGACCGTATTGTTCCGTTGTGCTTTATTGGAGTTCTGCAGGACTCGCCTATGTGGAAGTAGCTATTAGAACTCGTCCCCCCTGGCGTACATGCCTATGTGGATGTAGTTATTCGGAACCTTCCCCCCTGGCTCTTTTCTGTCCTCGCTTCCTGGTTTATCCTTTTTTGTCCGTTGCCTAGATCTGTTGCCTTTCTATGTCTCTTTCTCCTCTCTCTGTCTGCTTTCTTCCGTGAAAGCGAGAGGAGTCTTTGTTTGTTTGTGTGTATCTGTATAGTAGTTTCTTACTAAGAGACAGGGCGTTTTTATCATACTGACTTTGGGGCTTTATTTATTCTTAGAGGCAGGGTGCGTATTTTCTACTAAGCTTGTGTTAGTCTTTTCAGCCGGTAATCTCCGGTGCAGCTGTTCTGTTTCGTCCTTTTTACCTGCGGGACGATTTTTTTCGGAACTGTAGTTCTGTTCGTTCTCCGGGTATGTCTCCTCATATGGAGCTTGGGCGATTTTGTTGACATGTTTGCGTTTGACTGCGAGTCTCTGAAAGTAGCCTTGGAACGTTAGCTCTCTGTTCCTTCGCCTCGTTACATTTTCCTTTACTGAGAGGCTAGGGCGTGTATTTTCTACTAAGCTTGTGTTAGTCATTTTGATAGTAAAGTTATGGCACGACGGTGCTCCGTCGGCTCGCCTGCAAAATGTTTCTCTCTCCTGGGAGATCGGGCGTTTACCCCTTTACGTTTTCTGGAGTAATGCGGGACTTGCCTATGTGGATGTAGTTATCCGGACTCCTCCCCCCTGGCGTATTTGCCTATGTGGATGTAGTTATTAGGACTCCTCCCCCCTGGCGTACTTGCCTATGTGGAGGTAGTTATCCGGACTCCTCCCCCCTGGCGTATTTGCCTATGTGGAGGTAGTTATTAGGACTCCTCCCCCCTGGCTCTTTCCTGTCCCCGCTTCCTGGTCTTTGCATGTGACTGCGAGCCTATGAAAGTAGCTATGGAACGTTATCCCTGTTCCTTCGCCTCCTCGTTACATTCCTCTTTACCAAGTTTATTCTCTATCAAAATTAGCGTTAGTCTTTTAGCCGGTAAATGTCCGGAGCAGCTGTCCTGTTTCGTCCTTTTTATCTGCGGGACGATTTTGTTCGGAACTGTAGTTCTGTTCGTCCCCTCGGGTATGTCTCTCCTCATATGGAGCTTGGGCGATTTTGTTGACATATTTGCGTTTGACTGCGAGTCTCTGAGGGTAGCCTTGGAAAGTTAGATCTCCGTTCCTTTCGCCTTCTCTTATACTAATTCGTATTAGTTTGCAGTGTTTGTTGGCTGTATGTTTTACTTGTGCTATTATGCTACTCGCCCGTTCTTATGCGTCTCATTACCGAGACTGGGCGCTTATTATTTCTGGCTACTGAGAATGCTGTCGTTGCGCTTCTACTTATTGGCGTGTGACAGTGAGCTGGTTAGTAGCGTCGGTAGGTTTGTTCATTGTCGTGTCCCCCTCCCTTAACTACGGGGTTTCCCAACGTAGTGGCCTTAGGGCTTAATGAATCACCCTTGCTGCGTTTGGATCCTCCTACCTCACATGTCACACCGCCATTACAGAATATCGAAGCCATTACCAGGGCCAGCGGCTTTTTTAGGGATTTCTTTTTTTTAAGCGGTGCAGCCGCTTCTATACGTGACATGTGTGTCCGTCCTTCCGTCCGTTCGTAGCATGAGATTTAAGAATTAGAATTAAGAGTGTATTAAGCACTCTATCGGATTTTCCATATTCCACGCCGAGTTTTCGTTTCACCAGCACTTAGTGATTTCACCTGTTCGTTGTTTCCGCCGGCTATTTATACTTTGCGTCTTCCGCTATCGGCGCTTCCATGTTAATTCGTTTAACTTTCAAGCCGGTAAGGTTTAGGACCAGTACGCCCTATCAAACACTTTGTTTCTGCTTGTCTAAACAACGCGGGTCTTGATAGCAGTATTTTAGAAAGCTTATTCTTCTCGCTTTTAGTGCGAGTTAGTTTGTTTTTCTGTCGTTCTATTTTTGGCTCTTCCCTATGCGGAGGGAAGCCTTTGACTCCCTCCTTATTAAGTTCAATTTGAGATGGGTTTTTCGAGTGGAAGAATTCTCAAGATAAAGATGAAGGAAATAGCGTCAAACGTTGATTCAACATGGGAAAACCACAAACCTACGCAGAGGATTCGGAATTCCCCGAACAATAACAAACATTAGTTTTTACAATATCATAACTCCTCCTTTACGTTGCTAATACACCAATGATATGTGGTAACACCTTTTCATAATATAATTAGGCAAAACATTAATATGTTATATGACCTGTTCTTACCCTATGCGCTTGGGGGCACTCTTGATCTATCAAATAAAATTGTTTGTGAACTCTCCTCCCACCTGTTCGGTCAGCACGATCTATCTTATCCATTGTTATAAGTACAACTCCTGCTTAGTTATGGAACACAGGAGGAAAACATTTCTGTTTTGACTGGTGTGCTAGATGCCCTCGTCCTTGCTGACAGAGAACTATTCTGCACCCTCTCACAACCCCCCCCTCTCAGTACTTTTCCACTAGATCTTGACTGTATTATTTAATTATTTATATAATATTATTTATTCTTGGGCCTACTTTAACAGTTTCACAAAACAGCTTACTTCCACACCTACAAGCGTTTCGCCCGATACTTCCGGGTTTGTTTTCCTTTGTTTATTTCTGTCGCCTCTTTAGATTCCTCTCATCTTGAGAGCAGAGGTTTTGTTTTTCTAAAGTATTTTCTCTCGCTGACTTATTTGTCAGTTCGCCCAATTCGTTGGGTTGTTTTCCTTTTTCTCCCCTTTTAAGTCTCCTTTCTCACTCCCCTGTTTTTGGAGCTGGAGCTTTTCTGTTTTCCTCTTTTCCCTCTCCCTCCTACGGAGTCCGCTCTGTTTTATTGGTGTCTCTCCGGAGTCACTTGTCTGAAAACCCTTCTGTCGCGTTTGGTCCTCCAAACCAACTCACTCCATTATACCATGAGGCTGTTCTCACAGCAGTTAGATCACAGGCAATGCATTTCGCCTAGCGAAATTCAAGCTTCATCCAAGGACAAGGTTCATATTAGCCTACGTGCACTCTAATATTGATTAATAACATAAATAGCGTTATTTTGCCTTAATGATGACACTAAATACACTAAAGCTGTCAGATTGGGAACCCATAGGTTTACACATATTTTCCCTTGTTTTATAATGTCCTGCTTATGGAAATATGACCAACACATTTTTACTAGTAGCTTAATGCTTTACAACAAGCCCACTTTACCGGGATTCCAGGGACAACGTGTGTCTATTCCGGGAGAGAAAATGTTTTATTTTTGGGATTACAATGTAATCTTGATATTTTTATCCATGCTTGTGTGCGCACCTGTGTGTAACAGACAGGAGGGTATAAGTGCGTTGTGCACATGCCTATGTAGACGCACTTATATTGCGCCCTTAAAATACATTGCAAACAACTGCGACATGACTTAAGACCAGGGTGTGTGAGGGGAAGTGTAAGGTTCGGAGAATCAAATGCGACCAATAAGGATTTCTAAAAGCGTATCTAGAGAAAGATACGCCACAAAACACAGAATAATCCGCACCAGGACTGGAATAACACAGGATAGGGAGAAAAACTTCCCTAGCACAAGGCAAAACAAAACAACCTCCAAAAACTGAGGCGATCTCGATAAACAGCGAGAATAACTAACATAAGAACCTCACGCACTAAAATAATTAGGCGTAACAAGAGGTAATGAAACAAAACAAAACTCAAAACAAAAACGAGTGAAGAAAAGGAATAGAAAAGAAAACCTGTTAGCCAAAGCTCTTGTGGAAAAAGACCTGAACACAACTGGCAACAGGTAAAAAGAATAAATGATAAAGAAAGATTGGAAAGGAACGACAAAACCAATCTAATCTTAAATCTTTATAACCGGACTTGCTGCGTTTCCTATTAGTAAGAACCAGAAATGCAGCGACCGAAATTCCTATACCTTTACCGACTTCGTATGTCAACATACCAAAGACAATCTCGAAGTGCGGAAATCCTGAGGTATTTATAGCCTGCAGGAAACGCAAAACAGGTGAAGGGAATAATTGTCGGGCAAGACGCGAAAACCGGAATGGAGGCGGAAAAAATCCGATAGTGTCTTGACGACGCCAAAAAAGAAACCAAAAACGTCGAAAAGCAAAGGCTGCAAATAACCATGACAGGGTGTTATGTCTGCATTGCTTATCCATGCACGGATCTTGAGTGTCTATAATACTACTGATTAGCCTAACGGTGGCGCTATTAGAAAAGTGTGAATCCAATATTATGACATGCGTAGTAAACGGACATGTGGATGATTCCGAGTGTAATGGAGAATGCAGATGGCTAGATAAAGCTACGTTCTGTGCTACGTCGTTGTGCTGTCCTTTCTTCAAACCCATGTGCTGATACCGAAAGGTTAAATACCTCTTACTAATATTACCTTAGTGTAGAGTACTGCTAACTACACCACACAAGGCTGTGACCGAATCAGCACCCTTCCATACTATTAAAACTCCCGAACTCCCAAATTACTTTAAACTCCCATATGATACACTTACTTCCGGCGTTTCACTGAGTATATTCGGAAACATTTTTCGTTTTTTAAAAATTAATTTTTAAATGATTTGGCGCCCAACACGGGGCTGTCTATATCCAATTCCCACCCCAATTTGGAATGGTGAAGCTTCGTTTTAAAAAAATGAGTTGCAGCTTCACTGACGTTTTCTTTCAAATACAACAAAAACAATATGTGACATGGCCACGCAAGGATGGGACGTCTTACGACACTTCCACAGTATGGTTGGAAAATAGTATGCCGGATATTTTTTGCATACTGCACGTCATGTGCTAAACAGTGCACATTAAACAGCACACTTCTGCCAGTGCACTGTACGCATGAGACAGGGCGCAGTAGATAGAGCTCTGATTCGGACACAGCCCAGGTTTGTGGTGGTTTTAGCGCAAGCGCTTTCTGCTGGCTCAAGATAGCAATACACCAAAATTGATCCTGGCCACACCTAATCTTAAAACCAACCCACCCAGTTCACTTGCTATGGGCGCAAGTTCACTTGGTAGTTAAACAACGTGAGCGCTGGGCGCTAAATTGACACCTGCGCCGGTCTGCAAAGACGCTTGCGTTTGGGTTACCACCGCTTAGCGCCGGGTGTAAGATAGGGCCCAATATCATTGTTGATTCAATGCTTCCTTGTATCTAGGTCGTCTTCGTCGTCGTCCTGCTTGAGCTAAATTAGCATCAGCCACAAATACGCTTTGCTGTTAGGTCTGGTTTGTTTATTTTCCTATATCACCCTCGTCTGAACTTGTTGAACTTTGAACTTATCCAATTTAACCAGGAAAAAATTAATTCACTTACCACGTAACGTAGAGCAGGGACCGCAGAAAACAGGCAATGAAGAATTCTAACATTTATGCGCGCCTGAATCTGATCAAAAATCAATGCTATTCATCAGTATGATGAATTTGGTTGTTATTGTTACATTGATACAATGTTTCCACTTGAACCTAATACATCGGTGACCATTACCATCAGAAAGTGAATGTTGATTCCACCATTGAAAATTGGTTGACGACTGATACTTATAACACAATATCAATGTTGATACAATGCTTCCTTGCTATCTCGGTATTCACTCACACACTCATACCTATGGGCAATTTAGAGTCTCCAATTCACCTAACCTGCATGTCTTTGGACTGTGGGAGAATACCGGAGGACCCACAGGGGAGAACATGCAAACTCCACTTTTTTGTCATTGCTTCAAAAAATATTTTTAATCAATGACAGTACAGTGTTGACACAACTTCATTTTGCAAAGCACACAAGTGAGGATCCTTTAGGTTGTGATGCTTCCTGACTAAGCCCCATGCTATGCCCCCCTTCCCCCTCCCCCCACTTATCCAAAAAGCCAACATTATAGCTGTAGCTTTTATATGTGTTGCATTGAAAGTGTTTGCCAAACAATACGGGTGAATACAGCGAGCAACATGGACATTCGGGATTCAATCACCAGTCACCTGTACATTGGACTTATTTTTTAATTGTGAACACATTTTACTCCCCTTAATTTTTGGTGAATAGTGAACTCACCTGTTGAAATTGTGCATACACCCTCCTGTCTGTTACACACAGGGGCACACACAAGCGTGACTAAAAATATCAAGATTACTGTTACATCCGTCATTTCCCTACAGTCCACCTCCCTTTCGTTTCCCCATTCCGTTTCATGTCGTGTTTTTCTGTTTACCCTGTTCGTCTCATTTCTGTGTTCGTTGCAGGCTGGGCGTGGTAGTTTTTGTGGATGAAGTATTTTCAAGAAAGAATGAAGAACTTGACAACATACTCTAGAGACCTTATTCTAGTAAAAGCATAAAAAAACTTTCATAGTCAATTTGTAATCTAAAACTTTGTGTCTGAAGATGAGGCCATGGTTATAAAGCATGCCTTGCAGTGTTTTGACCTGTGGCTTTACGCAACACGCTTCACCCACCGGATATGCCGATTTGTATGTTCAAATAGGAGTGTAGCACTGCTGCAGTAACCTGAAAAGTATGGGTGGAAAGGGTGTTGGTTTTGAAAAATAGGTCACAGAGATTTTAAACGTCTGTGGGTGTAATTGGATGTGCATAACATTCAGCTTTCAGATTCACCATTGTTATAGTAATCATTGATGTGGAATAAACAAATTAATGCAGCAGCACAGACAATAAATATGGAAAAATGATACCTAATTTCATGACTTAGTTTTTGTTAATCTCTGTGCCCACTTATGATTTAGATATCACCAGATATTACATTGAGTATGTTGTATGAAATTAAATCAGATTCACTGCACCCCGACATTTCAGCTATTTTCAGAAATGCATTTTGTTAAGTGTAAAATAAACCCATATAATTGTAAAATGCCTGAAAACTGTGGCATTTTCAAAGAAGAAACTCTGGGATTTCACACAATGCTATGAAGTGAGGTTAAGTCAATACTGACAGAACACTTTGTTGAACATGTTCCTGAATTCAAAGAAGAGATGTTTATTGAACTTTAGAGAGAAGTGCAGCTAATGAATGTTATCATTATGGCAGACTTTTTGTGGAAAACCTGCTAATCAAACAGATAAATCATGTTTTGTGTATTTATTTTTTCATTGCATGGGAGATCTTTAGCGCTAAAATACATTGTCGCATTAGGAAGAATAAACTGATGGATCTATAGCAAATAACATGACACCTCACTGGAAGATACATATTGCAATAATCTACTTTGGTTCTGTATAGTAAGACCACACAGCCATATTTTGAAGCAGTGACAGTAGTGTTGACACAAATTCATTTTGCAAAGCACACAAGTGGAGGATCCTTTAGGTTGTGATACTTCCTGACTGAGCCCCATGCTATGCCCCCCTTCCCCCTCCCCCCACTTACCAAAAAGCCAACATTATAGCTGTAGCTTTTATATGTGTTGCATTGAAAGTGTTTGCCAAACAATACGGGTGAATACAGCGAGCAACATGGACATTCGGGATTCAATCACCAGTCACCTGTACATTGGACTTATTTTTTAATTGTGAACACATTTTACTCCCCTTAATTTTTGGTGAATAGTGAACTCACCTGTTGAAATTGTGCATACACCCTCCTGTCTGTTACACACAGGGGCACACACAAGCGTGACTAAAAATATCAAGATTACTGTTACATCCGTCATTTCCCTACAGTCCACCTCCCTTTCGTTTCCCCATTCCGTTTCATGTCGTGTTTTTCTGTTTACCCTGTTCGTCTCATTTCTGTGTTCGTTGCAGGCTGGGCGTGGTAGTTTTTGTGGATGAAGTATTTTCAAGAAAGAATGAAGAACTTGACAACATACTCTAGAGACCTTATTCTAGTAAAAGCATAAAAAAACTTTCATAGTCAATTTGTAATCTAAAACTTTGTGTCTGAAGATGAGGCCATGGTTATAAAGCATGCCTTGCAGTGTTTTGACCTGTGGCTTTACGCAACACGCTTCACCCGCCGGATATGCCGATTTGTCTGTTCAAATAGGAGTGTAGCACTGCTGCAGTAACCTGAAAAGTATGGGTGGAAAGGGTGTTGGTTTTGAAAAATAGGTCACAGAGATTTTAAACGTCTGTGGGTGTAATTGGATGTGCATAACATTCAGCTTTCAGATTCACCATTGTTATAGTAATCATTGATGTGGAATAAACAAATTAATGCAGCAGCACAGACAATAAATATGGAAAAATGATACCTAATTTCATGACTTAGTTTTTGTTAATCTCTGTGCCCACTTATGATTTAGATATCACCAGATATTACATTGAGTATGTTGTATGAAATTAAATCAGATTCACTGCACCCCGACATTTCAGCTATTTTCAGAAATGCATTTTGTTAAGTGTAAAATAAACCCATATAATTGTAAAATGCCTGAAAACTGTGGCATTTTCAAAGAAGAAACTGGGATTTCACACAATGCTATGAAGTGAGGTTAAGTCAATACTGACAGAACACTTTGTTGAACATGTTCCTGAATTCAAAGCAGAGATGTTTATTGAACTTTAGAGAGAAGTGCAGCTAATGAATGTTATCATTATGGCAAAGTGTTTGGTGGAAAACCTGCTAATCAGTGTTTGGTGGAAAACCTGCTAATAACAGATAAATCATGTTTTGTGTATTTATTTTTTCATTGCATGGGAGATCTTCAGCGCTAAAATACATTGTCGCATTAGGAAGAATAAACTGATGGATCTATAGCAAATAACATGACACCTCACTGGAAGATAAATATTGCAATAATCTACTTTGGTTCTGCATAGTAAGACCACACAGCCATATTTTGAAGCAGTGACAGTAGTGTTGACACAAATTCATTTTGCAAAGCACACAAGTGGATGATCCTTTAGGTTGTGATACTTCCTGACTGAGCCCCATGCTATGCCCCCCTTCCCCCTCCCCCCACTTACCAAAAAGCCAACATTATAGCTGTAGCTTCTATATGTGTTGCATTGAAAGTGTTTGCCAAACAATACGGGTGAATACAGCGAGCAACATGGACATTCGGGATTCAATCACCAGTCACCTGTACATTGGACTTATTTTTTAATTGTGAACACATTTTACTCCCCTTAATTTTTGGTGAATAGTGAACTCACCTGTTGAAATTGTGCATACACCCTCCTGTCTGTTACACACAGGGGCACACACAAGCATGACTAAAAATATCAAGATTACTGTTACATCCGTCATTTCCCTACGGTCCACCTCCCTTTCGTTTCCCCATTCCGTTTCATGTCGTGTTTTTCTGTTTACCCTGTTCGTCTCATTTCTGTGTTCGTTGCAGGCTGGGCGTGGTCCCCGTTTAGTTTCTTGTTTTCTCCACTTATTAGTTGGCCTATCACTCTCCCTATTGCACACATTCCGCACTCCCTTTAGTCATTCAATTAGGCCTCTCACCTGTTCCCATCGTTATTTAACCCTATTTACTTTGGCCCTTTTGAGGCAATGTTCTCCTGGTTTCTACTAGTTTTATTTAAATGTCAGTATCTAAAAAAATATTCCCTGCAAAATCCATGGTTTTAAGTTTGAACTGAAGAAGAAGCTGTATCATTCAGAAATTTGCTACAGAATACATTTATTTCAGAATAGTCACATACAGTATATATATAATAACCATAACATACGTCGCCTAATGTATTTAAATACGTTTAAAAAAGAACGTACGAAAGCGCGTGCGTATTCACACAAGTACAGCAACGAATTTCAGCGCTCAGTGCGAGGGGAGGTCACTGCGGAAATGTCGACTGTATGGGACTTTGGCGAAATATAAAAAGATAAACTCTTCAGGGTTCATGAGAAAACAGCTGTAGCTCAATATACTGGTAAGTACTTGGTTTCTTAAACATATTTATACGAGAGATTTTGGAGCAAAAAATTAGGTGTCTTCTAAACCGAAAGTGGATCAGGTACTGTATATAGTACAGTAAGCAAGGGAAAACGGCGAATACTCATTTGTACAACGTTTTAAAAAAATATTATTGTTTCTATACGTCAACATGATTTTCTTAGCGTGTATAAACGGTGCATTTGATGCATTTTACAGTCTGTGGCTGTAGCCAGAGGAGGGTGCGTGAGTGCTGTGGGCTACTAATAGCACCCTCCTAATTTATTGCACGGCAGTGTAACTGGAGAAGCTGCGGTTTTCGCAAGAAGCTACCCTTTAAAAAAATACTGCGTCAAAATTTTCGCGGTTTTCTTAAAGCTGTAGTTTATAATTTCAGATGAACATGATACTGTAATTGAGACGGATACGTCTCAAACCACTAGGGGTGAAGCTTATAGAGTTAGATTCCCCTCTTTCTCCGTTTTGTTGCCAGTTCGTTTTCTCTCCTCCGTTTGAGATAACTCCTGGCCAGTCTGTTTGCTACTCTGTTTTGCCCTAACCTGTTTGTTCTGTTCCTCGTTCCAGCCCGCCCAGCCTGCCTCCTGTTCTGCCCTGTCCAGCCCAGTTCCCTTCTCCTGCCCTGCCTTAGTTTGCCAACCCCGTATCCAGCCTGTCACCTTTAGTTTCCCTGCTTGCTTGCTTGCCCGCAACTTTGTCTTGCTTAAATAAACACACTCCCTGGTGGAGTTTTCATCGAGTCTGTCTCAGAGTCTTGCATTTGGGTCCAGTCCAGTATTCAATCATAACAATTACAATGTGAAATATTATTGTGTAGGCTATATCAAAAAATGCATAATAATAAAAGGGTCCATAGGTCAAAGACCACATACCTGTCCCTCAGCGAAGGGGAATGCTGCATTAAATTGCTTTCAGCGCACGCCATCAACATCCAGGCGATGTGCGATGGTACGTGTAAGGTTATATGTAGACTATTCAAATTATCCTGGTCAAGCTATGACTTAGCTTATATTTGCCAATAGTTCCTGTAATTTTCCGGGGGGACAATCTTCTGTTACGGGACAATGGCTTTACAGTAAAAACTTTGCTGATAATGCCTATATCAAGCCAGCCTAATGCACAAATTGTAATTTACACCTAATGCGTGAATTGTCATTCAATGTAAAACTCGCGCACTGCAATAGACGGACATTTGAGCTCTGAAAATGCGCTTCAGATGTCATTACCATACAGCTCTCTTCATCTATGCCTACAGCCTGTAAGTAAATAGAATGGTTTTGACTGAAAAAAGTTCAAAAACTTATCCAGTGAATATTGGTTTTATTGTTTTTCAAAAAAGCATAGGCTCCAGTCCCCAGGATTCGCTGTGCATAAGGTTTTTTCGATAATCTACGGTAAAAGAACGGAGATTAATTTAAATTTTATCATGTTAACTGAATTTTAACCTTATTCTTCATCCTTCGTATTTTTTTTATTACAGTGACCAGGTTTCCATACTTTCAGCTTATTAAAACCCCGCTGATTTCACCTGTTATTCCATAACTGAACAAAACGATTTTGAAGAGAACTAAGGGCTGGATATACTAAAAGGATTGCGACTGCGCTTTCCGATGCAAAAGCAGTAGCTTAAAAGTCGCAACATCTACATCGGATTTACTAAATGGTTGCAATTTACTAAATGTTTTTTTAACTAAAAATCGCTATTAGGATGTAATTTGTGGGGGGTAACGTCACTCTGCGACTTTCCTTTTGATGCATAGTTAAATGTGTTCATGCATATGTATACCTGGAGTGAAAGCGCTAAAACAGGGTGGAGATTATGTAAATTAGGCCAATTAAGTATCCTGTCTGATTTACTAAAGCAGGCATTAATAGCGACTCTCCTTTTTGCGTGAGAATTTTTAGATCTCCTGAAAGCAGGCGTAATTTGTTTGCGCACACAGGATGCATGAGAAGTTTGTTGGGGTGTAGGACTAATGCATCCTCTAATGCATAGCACTCTAAAGGAGACCGGATTTTAAAAATGTTTCACAAGTTTCAACTAATCACTTCTCACTTTCAGATATAGGCTAATATTGTGAGGTCCCTGTGTTCCGTCCCTGGTCTTCCGTTTGTCTCACAGTCCACCCCGTGCTTTCCCTCTCTCCTTCCACTTTTGTTCCTCACTCCCCGCACCTGCATTGTGTTTCCCTCTCATGTCCTCGTTAGTCTTCCCCCACCTGTTGCTCGTTCTGTCCTCGTCAGTGTGTGTATTTAGTCTGCCCCGATTCTGTGTTCGGGGCCAGACCGTCTTGTGATCTCCCAGTGTTCTCGTCATGTTCTTGTCGCATCTTGCCCCAGTCTTGTGAGTTTGTTCCTTGTTCTTGTCATGCGTGTTATTGTTGTTAATGGTTTGTCTCATGGAATTGATGTTTGACAATGCTTCATTGTATAATCAAACGAAATTTGTTAAACAAGCAAGCTAATTTGGCGTTTTCTAAGGTGAGACGGAAGCCATATTCTGGTAGCTTATACTCAGCTGTTGCAGGTGCTTTAATGAAATTTAACGAGCGGTTACGATGGTAACCATGTTCTACAAGTTCCGGATGACTATTGACGACCGTCGTCAATATGGATCGCCTTCTGGGGCCAGATGCATCGAGACTTTTATATCAGAATTTGTCATGGTACATGACCTCCACATAGTGATGTAATTCCTCCCATAAAGGGGGGAGCATCACTGCGGAAGTCCTCGGAACACCCTTAAAAGGTCTGGAGTGACTATGATCCCTAATGGTCATCCGGAACTCATAGAACATGGTTACTGTTGTAACCGTTTGTTCTATTTCATTCCTTCGAGCATTAGGGTCGTCAATATAGATGACTTAATACCCAAAGTGTCAGGAGGGACCATCATCCTTACGTGGATGCCAAGGCCGCAGGTAAGACGGTTGCACCGACCGTTGAGCCGACCGTTGAGCCTGGTGCCACATTGACGTGATAAAACCTTGAAAATGTGCAGGGGGACGTCCACGTCCCCATTTCACAAATTTCTTTAAGAGGTACGCCTTCCAGGGCTGCCCATGAGGTAGCCATACTTCTGGTGGATCGGCCCTGGATATCAATAGGTGAGGGTTTAGCGTTAACCTCATAGGCCGTGGCTATTGCCTTCACTACCCATCGAGAGGCTTTGAGCCGAGAGCGGTGTCCCTTTGGTCTTGCCGTAGCAGACAAAGAGTTGCCCTGTACGTCTGAAGGAAGCGGTAGCTTCGACATAGCATCATAGCGCACGCACTGGACACGGTGGGCGAAGCGCCGCAAGCTAGATCGGTTGGTTGATGTGAAATGCCAAAACGATTTTGGGCAGGAATGATGGATTAGGCCAGGAACGATGGATTAGGCCGCAATGACTCCTGAGTCAGCCAGCCTCCACCTTAGACACTCTGCGCTGATGGAGAGAGCGCAGAGCTCCCCAACGTGTTTTGCTGCCATCGCTAGCACAAAAAAGAAAGCCACTTAAGGCTGATCGTCTTGAGAGGCTCATAGGGCTGAACCATGAGAGCTCTCAGCACCAAGGGGAGATCCCAGGAGGGAGCTACCAGTGACCTCGCAGGTCTCAGCCACCGGGCACCCTTCAGGAACTGGCTGACTTGGCAATGGCTCCCTACAGGCTTGTTATGTACCCAGACATGCCTGCTGGATATAGCAGCCGCATAGGTTTTCAGTGTGCTGGCTGCTTTCCTTCTATCAAGTAAGGACTGTAAGAAGTCCCATAGTACAGGGATTGGACAGTGTACAGGGTCCGCACCTTCCCTTAAGCACCATGTGCTAAATAGCTGCCACATATACCCATAGGCCCTCCTCGTAGAAGGGGCTCTGGAGTTGAGTAGCATCCGCTGGATGGTGGAGCCGCACTCCATTATCGAAGGGTCGGGCTCCTCAGTGGCCATACCCAGAGACTCATCATGTTTGGCAGAGGGTGCCAAACAGTGTCGCTCTGTTGTGATAACAGATCCTCCCGAACTGGAATTTTCCAGGGTGGATCGTAAACAAGGCCGAGGACCTTGGGTAACCAGGGTTTCATCGGCCATCTGGGGGCTACCAGCAGGAACTTGTGGCGGCTCGTGCTGCCCCTGTGCAGAGTCGCATTGATCAGCGACTTGGGCATAGCAGGCCGTCCAGCCACTCATGTGCTAATGTGTCTATCCCCAGGGGACTCGAATGCTCGTTCAGGGAGAACCACTGGGGGCAATGAGTAAAATCTTGAGAGGCACCTCCTTGGGGTGGAGACGCCATTCACCGGGATGAATCTCCTGGCAAGATAGAACATCTGCTGTACCATTCCGAATACCTGGTAGGTATACGGCACGCAGAGAGGTAAGTCTGGGAAATGCAGACGCTGGGTCACTTCTAACGATCGGCGGAACTTCAGACCGCCTTGATGATTTATGTGATACACTGCTGAGGTGTTGATATTGTCCGACTGATGTAGTCGGGACCATAACCCCTGAGTTAGGTGGTGCTGGCAGACAGCCCCCCCAACCGGTCAGTGAAGCGTCTGTTGTTAAGATCACGCGTTGTGAGGGTATAACCCCCATCCGGACCCCTTCCTTTAAGGAAACACGGAACAGTGCGATCAAAAATAAATACATGATTAGGAAATAAATAAAAACATAAGAAACATAATACCAACTAACAAACACAATTCAGAGTCCTGACACTAATGGTTGAAGGAACGAAATAGAACCGCATATATTTTCTAAAATAACAGCACTGTCGGGATTTACCGAGTATTAAACACCGTGCCGGTGTTAAACCCTAATGTTCAAGATTATTATTGTGTATATCAAAACGTGTCATAATGGTTATTCCAAATAATACTGATCATACTATTGATCCATAAAGCCTATTCCTTGCTCGCACTACACACGCACAAGCATGTCTGTTTTGCTATCATATAAGCAATCTGCCAAGGTGGAAAAGCAGGCTTTTTAAAGGGAATGGGATATGACATTTTTATTGGTTTATTGCATGTTACGCCCAAGACACACCTATAATTAATGAAGCGACTAAGTTCAGCCCACTTGCACCTTGCGCTGTACTTAGCACTCAAAAATAACGCCGCCTAACTAGCAAAAGTGGACTGGGACACACCCTAAATGCACTTGCGCCATGCGTTTACACCAAGCGCTAAGATCGTCAAGATAGAGCTCTATGGGGTTGATTTACTAAAGGTTTGCATGTACAAAAACACATGTAACACTGTTACCACCCGGTGATCAACTAACGAGGTGTAAAGAGGATTGCATGTGCTAAAATGGAAAGATACTTAATTTCTAATTTTTGCTGGTTAGCCTGAATTAATATGCAAAAATGGGCGTCCCTACGTTATTTAGCTAAATAGTGGGAGGTGGTCATGCAAATAGATTACTTTAGCACGTGCAAAGTAATTTACTAGACCTGAAAGTAAGTTTGAGAAAGGTATTTGCGGGTGCATTTTAATACAAATGGAAAGCAGGTATTAAAAGACATGGAATCGATAAGATGACGGCTGTCATTGTAGCAAGACACGTACGGGTGTGCTTGGAATATCCATAACTGAACATTCTGAATGATTGCGTAACAATGGGGGCTAATTAACTGACCCATTCTAGCTAAATCTCAAAATACACAAGAGAATTGTGTTTAACAGCAGTGAAAACCCCCTAATCTAATTTGTTGCAGTTCTTCTAGAGTGACCCGATTAGAAAAACTGAAACATTTTCCTATTTTATATTTTTATAAAAGCTGTACACCATTAGGGTACAAAGATTGTCCTCGGGTCTTTTTTTGACCCTGCAGTTAGTTTTTTTTTACGATTGCTTTGACTCATTTTGCACAACAGAGTTTCAATGTGCAAAACTCTTAACACAGAATGCTATACTGCTCATTTTGGGTTCAAAATGTAATATAGCATGCAAAATAAAAATACCAGTGTCAAATCAGAGAATATTATATGCAAAAGTTTCACAGCATAAGAACATTAGATATTTCAAACAATGAATCATTGCTGCATTTTCAATATACAACAGTCATCGTGAAATAATGCTGCCAAACACAAAATCCTTCTGTTAGGTGTTGGTGGGGGAAGGACCCAAATGCAGGCAGGAGTACAAAAAAAAAAACCGAAGTTTAATAAAGGGTAAGGCGGCAATCCGTGGTGAAACAGGCTGGGTCAAAAAGTCCAAAGAGTGGTCACAGAACAGGCAGGGGTCAAAACCGGGGAGGCATAAAAGGAACAAAAAGAAAACAAAACGAAGAATAGACAACGAAAAAAAAAACAACAACGGGGGGAAGGATGAGGGAATAACAAAAACTCAGAAACAGATATTACGGAATAAACAGAAGACTTGGAGGATACTCGGAAAAACCAGAAGGCAACACAGAAGCAAAAAATCTTGTAAGGAACTCGCAAAGACAGACTGAAATAACAAGGTGTGGGGGCTACCTCTGGGACATACATATATAATTCACCTCCTACTGTCAACGCGGCTACGTCATAGACGGTAACTTCTATGACGCGTTCTTTGAGTTGAATGAGGTTTATAAATAAAGAACGCAGCTGCGTTGCAGTTAGCTCGACCAGGAAAGAAGTCTCAGTTTGGTGATTTCCCGCACTCCTTCATTGATGGCCCCGATCTGCCTTTGGACGGTTCCAAGGATTACTTTCGAACTCGCGCATCATGGAAGCGGCGAATGCAGTTTCCCTTAAATTACCGGAGTTTTGGGAACAGAAATCTGCAGCTTGGTTTGCTCAAACGGAGGCACAGTTCGCACTCGGGAGAATCGCGGATGATAATACGAAATATTATTATGTTGTTTCTGCTCTCAGCAGTTCCACCGCGGCTAGAGTCGTGAGCCTTCTCGAAGACCCACCGGAGGAAGATAAATATGCCACGTTGAAGTCTTACCTCCTGGACACGTTCGGTTTGACTGAATCCGAGCGCGCTCGTCAGCTGCTCTCTCTGCCTGGCCTGGGTGATTCCAAGCCATCGGAGTTGATGGATTATATGTTGACTCTCCTGGGAACTCATAAACCGTGTTTCTTGTTCACGGAGCTGTTCATGCAACAGCTTCCTACAGCAGTGCGATCTGCCCTGGCTAACATGCCCCTTAAAGATTTCCGAGCTTTGGCTAGAGAAGCTGACAAGTTTTTTTTCTGCCGGCTGACAGAGCTGCGGGGCCGCCCTGGGTCCCGCCCACAATTACTCCACACTGCCGGTGGACGCAGTGGCCATTACCGGCACTACAGCTACAACCCAACAGCGAGGTCTGTGCTTTTACCACGCGCGTTTTGGCTCCAAGGCTACCAAGTGCCGCCCCCCCTTGCACCTTTAAGGTGTCGGGAAAGGCCCTGCAGGAGTTCCTGGGCATGGTGAACTTTTACCATAGTTTTATTCCCCATGCAGCCCAGCTCATGCAGCCCCTTTTTCGGGCCTTCAAGGGCATTTCCCCCAAGAAGGCCATCGATTGGTCTAAGGAGATGGATAGCGCTTTCTCTGCGTCACTTCCGTTTTCTGCTGGAAGCCCGGCCATTCACACCTTTTTTTGACCACAAACCATTATCGTTTGCCATGGCTAAGGTGTCGGAACCGTGGTCTGCCCGTCAGCAGCGCCAGCTCGCTTTCATCTCCGAGTTCACTACGGACATCCGGCATGTTGCGGGCAAAGACAACCGCGTGGCCGACTGCCTCTCTCGGGCCGTCGTCGGCGCCATCCACCTTGGAATCGACTACGCCCGCATGGCAGTCGATCAAGCCTCGGACCCAGGTGTACAGGCCTGTAGGAGTGCTGTCACAGGGCTTCAGCTGCAGGACATTGCGTTTGACAATGCCGGCAACACCATACTTTGTGTTGTTTCCACGATGCAACCACGGCCGGTTGTGCCCAGCGAGTGGAGACGACGGGTTTTTGATGCCATTCATGGTCTTTCCCATCCGGGCAAGAAGTCATCACAGAAGATGGTGTCGGCTAGGTTCGTTTGGCACGGCCTCAAGAAGGACATCCGCAACTGGGCCAACACCTGCATTGTATGCCAACGCTCTAAGGTGCATCGTCATGTAAAGGCCCCGTTGGCGCCTTTCTCGGTTCCTGAGAGGCGTTTTGACCACGTGCACGTGGACCTGGTGGGGCCCCTGCCACCCTCCCATGGTTTCGCCTACCTCCTCACAATGATCGACAGGACCACGCGGTGGCCGGAGGCCGTTCCGTTGGCATCGACAATGTCTGCCGATGTAGCTCAGGCATTCATCGCCACTTGGGTCGCCCGGTTCAGCGTACCATCTGATGTCTCCTCGGACAGAGGTCCCCAGTTCACATCAGAGCTTTGGAATGCGATCGCCCAGGGCCTGGGAGTGAAGCTCCACCGTACCACCGCTTATCACCCCCAGGCTAATGGCTTGTGCGAGCGATTTCACCGCTCAATGAAGGCTGCCCTCCGGGCCAGCCTCCAGGATGACAGTTGGGTCGACAGACTTCCTTGGGTCATGCTGGGGCTTAGGACTGCCCCTAAGGAAGACCTACAGTGCTCATCTGCTGAGCTGGTTTATGGTCAGCCTCTGCGGGTGCCAGGTGATTTCATTCCTAATGCCACAAGCCCTTGGTCCGCATCACAACAGCGAACCGCCCTCCTGGACAGCGCCAGGGCGTTTGCACCAGTGCCTACATCACAGCACGGTCTTCCGCAGTCCCATGTCCCTTCCGACCTGAAGGCGGCGGAGTACGTTTTCATCCACCACGATGCGCATCGGGGGCCGCTTTACCCTCCCTATGATGGCCCATTTCGCGTCTTGGAGGCTGGGGACAAGACTTTCTTAGTGGACGGTGGTAAGCCGGACTACGTTTCCCTGGACCGCCTCAAACCAGCCCATCTGGATCTGGACCAGCCCGTTAAGTTAGCTCAGCCCCCACGGCGGGGTCACCCTCCATCTGTTGCACCACCGCGGCGCCCCGTACCTTCTTGTGGTCCCCCTGTGTCCACTCCGGCCCCCGTTCCGGCCTTGCGGACTCGTTTTGGTCGGGCGGTTCGGCCTCCCCCTCGTCTGGCGTTGCCAGTTCTGATTAATTCTGGGGGGACGGATGTGGCGGCTACCTCTCGGACATACATATATAATTCACCTCCTACTGTCAACGCGGCTACGTCATAGACGGTAACTTCTATGACGTGTTCTTTGAGTTGAATGAGGTTTATAAATAAAGAATGCAGCTGCGTTGCAGTTAGCTCGACCAGGAAAGATGTTTCAGTTTGGTGATTTCCCGCACTCCTTCAAAGGTTTAAATACACAAGGAGAAGATTACACAAAAGGAATCAGGTGTGAAGAGGAGGGGAAATGGGAGAGTACACAGGTGAGAACAATGAGGGTTAACAGGGACCGATAATACAATAACGGGGGAAACGTAAGACACAGACTGGAATACACATAGACACAATGATAACAAACGGCCTGGGGTTAGCAGGTAGACAAGTGCACAGCTCGGAGGGGAGAAACGCGAAAGTGGGCACACGTGTAGAGAATGCGAAATCAGTATTTCTAAATTTGTATTGCTAAAGTTTATCATAGTGTCAGAACAGTGGATATGTTCATCGTTGAAGTTTAATTACTGGTGCATTTTCAAATACAACGGCCATTATCAAATAATGCGGTCAAACACAAAATACTTGTTACCAAAAAAGACTATGCAATGGTCATTTCCTCATAAGTACTTGAAATTATGTACAGCAAGCATGATAGATTGCAGTTTTGCGCTTGTGTTTTTATGAAAGACAAACAAAATATTAGATTAGATTATGTGAAGTTTAATCATTAAAGAAAAATCATACAGTAATGCTGTACTGTAAACTCAACTGTATTGTACAGTAAAAACAAAAACAACAGTAAAAGCAAAAACAGTTACAGTAACAACAAACTTTCCTGTAAAGTAAAAAAAAACTGCAGCATTTGGCCACAGATTTTCGTCGACGCCACATCTGATGTCTTCATTGGCAAGACAGCGCTGGTGCCTTATCCACCCGACACTGCTGGGTTGTAATGTCATCGCATGCCTCATCCATGGCCTGAAGGAGCGTTTCCTGCTCATATGGAAAAACTCGTCGATGGGGTTCAGAAAGGGGGAGTAAGGTGGACGGAACTGTGATCGGAACGCTGGATGGGCTGTAAACCAGTCTCGCACAGCTAATGCACAATGGAAGTTTACATTTTCCCCGACAATGATGAACACCATCTGAGCATTTGGCTGTACGAGACGGTTGTACAGCCCATCCAGAAAATGTATGAGGCACATGGAGTTGTATGCCCCCAGCAGAGGGTCATGAGCCTCAACTCCATTGCGGGAAATGGCAGCACACATTGAGATGTTGGCTCCACGCTGTCCTGGAACTTCAACAGTGGCCCTCTGCCCAATTACATTCCAGCCCCGACGCAGACGCTTGCAGAGATTACATCCTGCTTCATCCACGTATATGATCTCATGCTGCTCTGCTCCAGCATCAATGTCCATCATGCTCTGAAATCTAAAACACATGAGCATTACAGAGATAAAAAATATACCAATGCTTTACTGGATGTACAATATGCAAAACAAGGTTATTTCTATGCACCATATTGTAGCGCTTTCCAAATATCAATAAACTTGAATAGGCTTATTTTGTCCATAGACTTCAATTGGAAAATTTGTCAGGAGAAACAACCCTTAAAGTGATCCATCCATATCTACTGCATATCTGGCAGCAGAGTGATTGTTTGAGGCTTGTTTGATACCTCAGACCCTTGATGACTTAGAGCTATTTCGCCAACCATGTATTCCATACTGTTCCAGCATAATTTAAAGCTAAATCTAGTCCCACCCCCCAGTTCTCATAGAGATCCATTCAAATGCAGAGAAGTTATAGTATTGCTTGTAAGAGTACGAGAAAATAAGATATCAAGAATCTTTTGATGTTGTTGGGTCACAGACATCAGGAAGAGAAACAACCCTTAAAGTGATCCATCCATATCTACTGAATATCTGGCAGCAGAGTGATTGTTTGAGGCTTGTTTGATACCTCAGACCCTTGATGACTTAGAGCCATTTCGCCAACCATGTATTCCATACTGTTCCAGCATAATTTACAGCTAAATCTAGTCCCACCCCCCAATTCCCATAGAGATCCATTCAAATGCAGAGATGTTATAGTATCGCTTGTAAGAGTACCTGAAAATAAGATATCAGGAGTCTTTTGATGGTGTTGGGTCACAGGCATCAGGAAGTCATGACATGCAAAGGATATGCAACCAAATATTAAATATGATAACTTTATTCAAATTTATGTTAATTTGTCCAATTACATTTGGTCCTCTAAAATGGGGGGGGGGGGGGGGGGGGGGGCTATGTATGGCTACACCGTTCACCCGATATGGATGTAAAACCCTCAAATTTAAGATGAAAGTCTGCACTTTAACCTCATAGTCACTGTTCCTTTTCAAATGCAATGTGCTTGTTAGGTTTCTGCATTCTGTGTTAGTTTGTTTAATTTATGTTTACCATATTTATTTATTATGATTATTTTGTGCTTTCACTGTTCCATGTTTTGTATTACTGTCACTCCCTGTCATCGTCACACTATTCGGGAGCCTTTGGTGATTTCGGTTTTTCTCTGTATTTCTTCTGTCATGCGCTTCATTACTAATTACTTCATTGTATATAATACTAATTAACTAACAACTACTAACATCTTAGAATTAGGGTCTACTAATCTACGAATGACTAACTTGTGTATATATACTAATCTATTAATCACTAACGCCATAGAATCAGGGTTTTCTACTAATCTACTAACTTCATCTTCTTTCCTCGCTGCAGCTGTCTCTCTTTCTGCCTGTTCTATCACTAATTATCTTTCTTTGGTTCCTCTTAACTACAGCTGACTCTCGTTTCCGCTTTCCTATTCCTTGTATGCACTTGTCTTATTGGAGTCCATGTCATGTTGTCTCTATGTATTTGGTTCCCGTCCAGTCCGTGTCTTATGTTCCCCCTCGTTATGGTATTATTGTTTCCTATTGTGTTCACCTGTGTCTAGCTCCTTACTCCTCCCACCCACACTTCATTCCTTTTTGTGTCATTACTTCCCTGTGTATTTAAACCCTGTTATTTAGTCTCTCTTTGTGAGTTCCTCACTATTGGTTTGTTTCTGTGTGATAGTTTATTTTTCTGAGTGCCTTCCTTAGTTGTCTGTTTGGTTTTTGAGTATCTGTCTGAGTTTTTGTTATCCCTAGTCCATCTCCTGTTGTTGTTTTTATTCTTTGTATTCGGTCTTTGTTTTGTTTTCTTTTTGTTCCTCTTATGCCTCTCTGGTTTTGACTCCTGCCTGTGTTCTCGTGACCCTGATTTCGGATTCTGTTTTTGTGCCTCTGCTGTGCTTCCCCGTTGCCCTGTCTCCCCGGTTTACCACACTGCCTGTTATACTACGGATTGCTGCCTTGCCCTGCATTAAACTTTGTTTTTTTTGTACTCCTGCCTGCTACTGGGTCCTGTTTCCTGCCTGCCATAACAGTGCTGGAGTATAGAGCCAAAACCACAAAAATTGTCACTGTCCAAATATCTATGGACCTGACTGCATTTCATTGAAATAGAATGATTGCCTTTAAGTGGCATGTCATTGTTTAGTTTTAAGAGGCTGTATGCTTTCTGCTTCTAATAACATGACCTTCTGCTTCTACTGGCATTATCTGGCAAGCTGTTCCACACACTGACAGATCTCTAAATGAATGCATATAAATGCTTTAACTGTGTTTCAGACGTCGGGCTGGTGCAAGCCCAGTTACCAGACGGCGGTTCCGGTGAGGCTGGAGCTGCGGGGCTGTTTGAGCGTGCGCAAGTACAGGCCCAGGTACTGTGGCCACTGCTCCGACGGGCACTGGCGCTGCCCTTGCCACGCCCACACTGTCCCGGTGGCCTTCTGGTGTCCCTGGGGGGGCCTGCTACACTACCCGGTTATGGCGATCGAGTCCTGCTCCTGCCACTACAATTGCCCCAGTCCGTACACCCCATCTCAGTCTCCAGGGACCCAACACGCCCCTTTTAGAGGGTGCTGGCCCCTCGACACAGGAGTTAAACCCCTGCCCCTCATCCTGAAATACAGGAGTGCTTCCTACAAATGGTCCTACCTATGCCCTGGTCCCCAGACAGAGACCTTCCTACACCTGGTCTAAGAATCACCTGCCAGGGTCAATCAATGAGATTTTGTAGACACTCAAACAATGTGAGGGGAAAAAAGAGTTTTCTCCAAGTAAGAAGTTGAGAACACAGTAGCATGGATAGCAGATCCAGGTTGGTGATACGCTGCTGTGTACACTGTGGAATGGCTGAGCAAACTGCCTTGTATTAAATTTCCCCATAACATATTCATCTCTGCAAAAGCTCACACTAATTTCCCTGAATATGGTCGCTCAGATTTTACTGCTAAGAAAAAATAAAATAATGTAAAGCAATACAAGGCTTGAATAAGAAGGAAGAAACCATTCGGCTTGTCCCTGAGTGGGCTGAACGGTGCATAAATCTGGGGAAGGTTTCCGTACAGTGAAAATTCATATTTGCCATGAAGAGTTAGGACTTGATGCGACTGATCATGTTGCTCAGAGTGATTCACTTCTAGCCTCCATTTGGTGTGACGCAGTTTACTACTTTCATTCATGTACAGAATATTCTTCCATTTTTTATGGTCTCACATCGATTGGGGACACTGATCACATAAATTCTGGCTCAAGCATATCTTAGGTCTTAGGGTCCACCCAGTGATTATGCATGTCCAGTAGGTCTTATAGACCATAGCAAATACATTTTAAAATAAGCATTGTTCATCACTTCTGACTAGTTTTAACATTTTGTGTATTTTTACAATGTGTCATTGGAAGAGGAAGTGTCTGTTTTGAAATATACTGCCTGCATATAACTGTTTAGCTATGTGTATATATGGAAACTGTCGAAGATACATATTGGTATTAGTCATCCTATTCTTTGCATAAGTGAAATGGTGCATCTTGATGCAGCTAAGCTTGTTAACTACAGTTGTGTGGAGATAAGTCTTCCTGCAGACTTCAACCGTGAAGCCTCACCTCAACCGCCAGTCCCCTAGGGGCCAGAGTGTTGAGGTGGAAGTTGCGTCATGTGCCCTGGCGTCACTTCCCCTTTATGTTTGTGGAACACAACAAATGACCCAGGCTGTGTCCGAATCAGAGCCCTATACCCTCTAGAGCAGTGGTTCCCAACCCTGGTCCTGGGGACCCCCTGTGTGTGCTGGTTTTCGTTCCAACCACAATTGCAATACCAGAATTTTAACAAGCTGTTAATTTTTCTTAATTAGGTGTTTTTAATGTTTAGAGGGATTATTTACGTTCTTAAGCCACATTATGTTAGTAATAGCTATGCATGCCATGAAGACTAAAAGTCCAAGATTCACATTGTGTTGTATTGTAAACAATTAAAAGGAGGTAAAAAATGTTTTAACTGATCAAATTAAAGACTGAGGTGAATCAATAGGCTCATAATTAGTGAAATTGTGGACACATGGCCAATAAAACTAACCGTTTGGTAAATAATGAAGAATTCAAAGTCAAAGCAAATGATAACGAGCCAAACCTGCATTGTGTTAAGGAAAAAATTATGAAGGAACTCAAACTTGCGTTCAATTACCTAATTAGGAGCCTAATCACCTGAGTTGTTACTTCTTCTTTGTAATTGTTTGCAATATAACACAATGAGCATAATGAACATGGGTTTTTTTCTTCTTCATGGCATGCATAGCTATTGCTAACATAATGTGGCTTAAGAGAGTAAAGAGTTTAAAGTGTTCTCTCTATACAATAAAACCACCTAATTAAGAAAAAATAACAGCTTGTTAAAATTCTGGGATTGCAATTGTGGTTGGAACGAAAACCAGCATACACAGGGGGTCCCCAGGACCAGGGTTGGGAACCACTGCTCTAGAGTACGCATATTTGAGTCCACTTCGTCAAAAAGCTTTTGAGTGGGCGACTTTTTCTCACAAATGGGGGCACTTAAAATATCAGGATGAACCACTTATTTCCGGGGTTTTGTTGAGGGAATTCAGGAGCACACTCATCTGCAGGACTGTGCACTCACCCGACAATTTCAGTAAGTAACTCGGAAGTAAAAACATAAAAGACGTAGAGCGTATATGCATATCCATGGTAAAAGAGTGTTTCATATTACTCTTTGATTTTTGTTAATTCTATCTTTATTCATAGTCTACACTTTGTAACAATTGTCATATGTTAACTGATTGATATTCTCAATAAAATATAAAAAGATATTACGAACTACTTCCTCACTAGTTTGGAAAGAGTTCTGCGGGATTTCTTTCGCACACTGCTTGCAATGTGAGGGGACAGGGCACATAGTAGACAGGGGACAGGGAACAGGGCTCTGATTCGGACACAGCCCCAGACACATCTTCGTTTGTCGATGCAAGTTTGTTCTGTTCATGATAAGTGGACTTCAACGAGCCGACATCTCCCACCAAGGTAAATGATGCCAATGTAATGTTGAAACCAATAACGTTAACGTTAAGCAGCAGACAACAACTTAATACTAGGAGTTGGCTAGCTAGCTAACGTTAGCAAATTAGCACTAATGTTACTAACTTTGTGTGTTGTTTTTTCCATTGCTATGTTTATTTGTAGCGTAGCAAACGTTTACATTGGTGAGAAGTCATGAATCATAATGGTTGTACTTGTGTAACGTAACTAGCTAACGTTAAGTAGTAGCTAGCTTTCTAGCCATTAGTGTTTGTCTAATGGCGGCTAAGTAACGACGCACTTTATATACGATACGGATATATTGTTTGTTTTACAAACATTAGCACTTCAGTAACACGTCAGTTTTATGTGTGTTGCTAATGTAACGTTAACGTTATGTATGTAACATTACCCGCTTACTGTAGTTAGATACTAGCTCTCTGTTCTCGAACAGAATAGCTGATCCCTTTTCTGGTCTGGCTTCCCTGTAGTGATGTACACATGTATTATCTTGTGTCATATTATCCAATGTCTTCTGTGTCATATTATCCAATGCCCTAAACATTTTTTTACTTTGTTTCTTTCACAAAGATTTGTTATATAAAAAGAAAAACATATCAATTGTTTTGGACAAAGTGCTCCTGTACTGTGCTAAATTAATTTTACTTAGTGTACTCAAAGCGCACCTCGGGTTCCCCTGTGAAAATGTAAACCCCATGCAAGTGTTTGGTTGTACATTCTAAGCATTTAAAGCCTATAGCTTTTGGAAATCTGTTTGGCACATCCAACCGCACACTTTTCCTTGGATTTAATCTCAATCACTCAAGTTCTGCTAGGGCAAAAGCTGGGGTAGAATCTTTTTGCCCAGATTGCATGATCCACACTGGAGGTTTTACAGTTAATTTTACATTAGACACATCAGGATAGATGACACCATGGGAAAAATATTATTTACTTTTGCAGAGAGGTTATAATATAATTTGTAAGAGAACCTGAAAATAATATATCAAGAGTCTTTTGATGTTGTTTGGTCACAAACATCAGGAGGTCATGGCATACAAAGGATATGCAAACAATTAAATGCAACCAAATATTAAATATGATGACTTTATTTAAGTTTATGTTCATTTGTCCAATTACTTTTTGTGTAAAAATGGCTACAATTGCTACACGGTTCACCTGATATTAGATGTAAAAACCCTCAAATTAAAGCCGAAAGTCTGCACTTATTTTTAAAGCTTGTTAAAATTGAATAGCCTTTCCCGGTGTCATGGCCATTATTTCTTCTGTTGAGATGAAGCATTGAGTTTTAAGATAAGCCAAAAATGTTCTAAATAAAATGCACCCTAGCCTACAACCCTGTCTGCTTCATTTATTCGTTTTTATAAATAGCCTGCTTTCTAATTTAGTTTACATATTTTTTTTATTGGAGGACCTATGTTATGATATAATATTTTATAACGTATTTTGTCTGAACCTCCTAATATTCTTCTTGTCTCTGTCATAGCTTATTCCTGCAACAAAGTCTATGATGTATGTTTTATTATCAGCAGGCTATAGTTATTACAATAAATGGTCTACCATTTTTATATTATTTCTGAAGCCTATATAAGCTTCGTTGTCCGTTCTCGCGCAGTGTTAGAGGCTTTATCGGCGGCAATGTCAAATGTAATGCATGCAACGGTAATTTACCTAGGCTACGTAAAGAGATTAGACAAAAAGAAAATACCTTTTAAAAAAACTTCAAAAGTTGCAAAAGTCCCAAAACACCTAAATAACAAAGGATGAGTGAGCAAGAAAGCAACAAATGGAGGCTACGGCGTTGCAGGCGTCCCTTTTGTCATGCCTAACGAACAGATTATTGCAAAGGAATACATTTTTGGCTCTTCATTGTGCATTCCGCTGTGCAAGACTACGTTCTTTCAAGGTGCAGCGCCGCTGAAATAGCATGCACATCGATAATTTTGCCAGTGCAAAAGTACAGCTGATATTTGTCTATTTTCGGTTCAATAAAATATCAATGACCTGCTGTTCCCTGATAAATTAGTTTTTATATAACTCTTCATGGATTTCTTCCTAAAAATATACAATATAATTTACAGTCATTTGAAGGGGACCTGTCTGACTGTTTGAACTGTCTACCAGGTGAAAAAGCAAGAATTCAGTCAACCATTTTGCATTGAGGTGTGACGTTAGTGTTCAAGCATTTGGCTAATTTTACAGCCATTTCCCGTAAATAGGCTATGTCTTCAGCCGTTAGCTATAGGTTTGATGCTCAACTTAACTACTATTTTCCTCTTTGTTTTAATCATGAATAATTTAAATCATATTTATCAACATTGCGCATTCTTTCAACTCCACGTGTGTGTTTACGAAGGTCTGCACGTGTAGCCTAAACTACTGTGGTCCGAGGCTCGTTTTATGTGGGCGTAGGATATATTGCTTTCATTTTCAAGCGCTCAGAGATCTATCATTGATCGCGTAGGCTACCGTTTAGTCTTTTTCTGTCACGGTGGAAGTAATGTTGTACGCATTTAGGTGACGGCTCTATAGAAGAAAAAACATGAAACTTTTTCTGGAGAGGACTACAATGACTAACATCACCTGTGCAAATATAGACTCAAAAATTAAGCATACGTTCTTGCCAACTGTGTACGTACTGGTGTTTATAATTGGTTTATTTGCCAATGTTTTTGGTTTAAAGTCTGTGTGCAGGAAATGGAAGAAACTTGGGAACATAAACATCTTTGTATTAAACCTGGGAGTTGCAGACCTGCTGTATGTATTCACGTTGCCTTTCCTGGTTCTTTATTACGCGAACGACAAATGGATTTTTGGACGTTCATTTTGCAAGGTCACCAGATTCATATTCAATTTGAACTTGTACGGTAGCATCGGGTTCCTCACTTGCATTAGCATTTACAGATACCTGGGAATTGTTCATCCTATGAAAACTGTGGGACGAATTAACACGCGTCATTCCGTGGCAATAAGTATCCTTGTCTGGTTCTTGGTTACCATTCAAATCCTTCCTGACATGTTCTTTGAGAAGACCGCGGGGAATTCGTCCGAAAAATGTTTTGACACCACTGCCAACTACCTAATCACGGATTACCTTCCATACAGCGCAGGGTGGACATTCACAGGATTTTGCCTTCCCTTGTTCATCATCTTGGGGTGTTACGGACACGTAGCTGTGATTCTGGCCTCGAAAGAGAATGTCAATACGTTGCTGAAGCAGCGATGCCTGAAACTCGTCGTTATTCTTGTCGTTTTGTTTTCCGTTTGCTTCATCCCTTATCACGTTTTGAGGAACCTGAATCTCAAGACGCGGATACTGAAAGAACAGGGAATATGTAACGAACGATTTAACGACATTTACATCGCCTACCAAGTAAGCCGCGGTCTGGCGTGCATGAACAGTGCCATCAACCCGCTAATTTATTTAGTGGGCAACGATGACTTCCTCTTGCGCTTTCATGAGATCAGTAAACGAGCAAGGTCTGTCATGTCTGCTTCAATTGTATTATGTACCGTAAACACCATGAGACCGACTTCATCCCTATGAATTTCAGAGAAAATGTGATCTAAGTGAAGCAAGCGTAGGCTAGTTAGTGTAGTATGCTTTTTGTAAAAAGGTATAGCTTGCTACTTGATGTAAAACAGCAGGATTTCTACTAATGTTGTACGGACAACTATTTGCTTTAAATCATTTGTTTGCCCATGTATATGTATGTGTTTTATGTTGGTGTTATATTCTTGTATTGTGGACATAGGAAAATAATGAAAAAAGTGAATTATCACTTACATTACATTCATTTAGCAGACGCTTTTATCCAAAGCGACGTACAGTAAGTGCATACAGAGACATCATCAAGATCACTACAGAACAGACAAGACAAAGCACATCCTTCCCATAATGTAGCAGCTATCCCTAGTAATGAACGTTGACTGTAGTTCACAGTAAGCTGTGGGTAAATCAGCAATACTACACTTCTATTCTAAATACTATTATAAACTATAATAAACAGACAGGAAAACACAGGGAACTAGTAAACAGGGAACTGATATTCCTAGGTGAGGATATCAGTCAAGGTGGATTCTGAAGAGGTGTGTCTTCAGGCCTCGACGGAATGCAGGCAGGGTTGGAGTAGAACGTAGGGGAATGGGAAGTTCATTCCACCACTGGGGAGCTAATGTGGAAAAACTCCGCAGTCGGGACAAGCGAGAGCCTTTGACACGGAGGGGGGGAAGTGCCAGTCGCCCTGCTGTAGAAGAGCGAAGTGGTCGAGCAGGAACATAGTTCTGGATTAAGTCCTGCAGGTAGGCGGGGCCTGTCCTATTGGCTGCAGTGTAGGCCAGGGTCAGAACTTTGAACCTGATCCTGGCTGCAACTGGCAGCCAGTGGAGTGACCTCAGCAGGGGGGTTACATGGGAAAATTTTGGGACCTACTACTAGCTTTACCACGTCATTGATATGAATTGTGAGTAACCACAGTATGAAATGCACCGCTGCCTTCAAAGACTGGAGGCCTACAAGAAATACAAATTTTAGGAAGTGCTCAAGTGAGTTGTTTTTTAAAAGGAAAAATATCCTTTTAAAGGAAAAATATCCTTTTAGAGTTATCTCTGCTGGCTAAGACTTCTACTGGCTTCAGGCCTTTGTAATATAAATGTTTAAATTTTATTAATTTGAAGCAAATTGTGCGTTAGCTCTTTGTTGATGGTGTGTTTCTGTGTAACAGTGTTGACATTGGCAGAAGTAGTCTAATAAACGTGAGACTACTATAATAAACATGTATTTACATCATTTGGCAAGCCAGTCTGATTTAAGAGAAAAATTATTTTGAAAGACACCTGGCTATTGTTATTTTTTCATTCATATACCACAGATTTCCTTGTACAATTAAACAATTATAAGATTGACATTATTTTAATAAAAAGTAAATAATATTTTGTCCATGGTGTCATCAATCCTGATGTGTCTAATGTAAAATTAACTGTAAAACCTCCAGTGTGGATCATGTAATCTGGGCAAAAAGATTCTACCCCAGCTTTTGCCCTAGCAGAACCCGAGTGATTGAGATTAAATCCAAGGAAAAGTGTGCGGTTGGATGTGCCAAACATATTTCCAAAAGCTATAGGCTTTAAATGCTTAGAATGTACAACCAAACACTTGCATGGGGTTTAAGTTTTCACAGGGGAACCCAAGGTGCGCTTTGAGTTATATATTTTTCTTTTTCTATAACAAATCTTTGTGAAAGAAACAAAGTAAAAAAGTTATATGTTTAGGGCTGCAACAATAATCGCCATATCGCCATACCGCGGTCATAGGAGGCTTACCGTGGGTTTAGGCATGTTGCCATCATGACCGCTCATATCAATATTGACAATGACAAATTCACAGATATTGGAATATTGCATACAGCATAAATATTGTTTCATAACAGTCCTTCAATTAAATCGTAAATGTCAATGAAATTAGGAATAACTCAATGAAAACATATTCCTGCTTTAACATAATTGCTCCATCCTCTCTGGCAACTAGGGATGCGCGATATATATATCGGGCCGATAAATTATCGGCAGATAATGGGAAATTTATATGATTATGTATTATTCCGATTATGAAATTATAGCCGTTAAATAGAGCCGATAATACGAAGCCAATATTGCTTTTTCACAGTTTCAGAGGAAGACAACACGATTGCAATTTGCAATACGTGTTCCGCAATGGTTCCGAGAGGAGGGAAAAAGTCTATGAGTTTTAACACAACAAATCTTATAAGTCACCTGAAAGGTCGTCATCGCAACGAAGATGTATTGAAGGAATACGAAGCACTAGCAGCCAGCGTTGGCACACACAAAAAACCGAGTGCGGTAGTGCCTATTCAACCGACATTTGAAAACTGCAGGAAGTTTACTAGAGACAGCCCAAAGGCTAAAGCAATTAAAGACAAAATTGCATCATGGAATTTATGGCACTTGATGACCAGCCTTTTTCCGTGGTAGAAGACCAAGGATTTTGCCAGCTAATGGCGCATTTGGAACCCCGGTATACTCTCCCAAGCCGCCGCTACTTCGCAGACGTATGCCTACTGTCAAGGGAGTGGCTGAGTCGGAGGACCAAGCGCGACCGCCAGGAATTCTAAAAGTGTAGATAATTAAACCACAAAAGCAGACAGATCTGCACAGGAAAATGGTAAAACAAACAGTGGGAAAAAACCTCCCGGCGTAAGCCAAAAATAAAGCAAGCCCAAACGAGGGTGAACTCGAGAATAGCGAGTAATCAATAACAAAAGAACCTCACGCTCTTAAACGAGGAGCGAATACAGGAGGTGAGAGAAAAACAAAAGAAACACCCCGTATAAACGGGTGAGAGAAATGACAGAGAAACTAGAACTTGTTACCTACAGCTCTAGGTCAGAACGAGCTGAACAAAAAGGTAATAGGTAGGAGAGTATAAAGGATGAAGAGAGAAAGGATACATCTTTCTCCTAACTCTAAACCGGACTTGCTGCATTTCCTATTCGTACAAACCAGAAATGCAGCGACCGAATCCTATACCTTACCGACCTCCTTGACAATATGGAAGCGTCGGAAATGCGGAAGTCCTGGGCTATTTATAACGGGCAGGAAATCCAAAACAGGTGAAAGGGATAATTGCAGGGCGAGATTCAAACACCGAAATGGAGGCGGAAAAAATCCGATAGTGTCCCAACGACGCCAAAAGGAAAACCGAACGCAGAATCAGTAGAGGCTGCTAGAAACCATGACACCTACCTGCCCTCTATGAATGTGGTCGCCACACACATTCATAGTCTGATCGATACCAACGTAAGCGATGTAAGTTTTACCACGGACATATGGACTTCTGACGTTAGTCCAGTGAGTATGCTTAGTTTGACGGCTCAGTGGCTGGATGAAGACTTGAAGACATGAAAAGGACATTATTGCATGCACAGGAGTGCTCCGGTTCGCATACAGCAACAGCGATCTGCGAAGATGGACAACAGCAAGGACTGCAACAGCTGACAAGCCAGACGAGCCACAAGCAAAGAAGACCAGGACAGACGGCAACAATAATTCCTTGCTGGAAATGTACAATGAAATCCTCTGATTTCACAGAAGAGCAGGCAAGCAGCCAAACGGAAGTGCAGGTAATTTATTTAATTTAATGTTTAGATAAACAAAGCTTTCAGCTTGTGTTAAAAAATACACCAGAACATGATAATATTGTGATTTTGTTCTACTTTTAGATACAAGGATATCTCTCAGAGTCCCCGATTCCCAGGACTGAGAGCCCAATGGAATACTGGAGAAGCAACAAATCCCGTTTCCCGACCCTGGCCCAACTTGCACGGAAATACCTGTCAGCCCCTTGCACTAGCGTCGACAGTGAGCGTTTGTTTTCTGCTGCTGCTCATGTGGTTGATGAGAAAACAGAATCGGATGCGAGAAGGCAGAGATGCTTCTTTTTATCAAGAAAAATTTCCCCCTGATGCCCTCAAAGTAGCATAGTTTTCCCCTAACCCTTGGAAAGGACCTAAAGTAAAAACAGGTGTAAACAATGCAAGAGCAAAGAAAATGTACTTTGTAAAGGTTCTATGAGGTAGGAAATGTATTCAGTTTGTAGATTAGGGAACAACAATAGAAAACTCTTGTCTATTTGAGTGAAAATGTGCATGTATACAAAACAAGTTGTTTACAAGGAAAACTCCTTTGGATACCTTTAAGCATAAAATGGGCCAGTCTACTATATGCCTTTAGACATTGTGTTTTATCTGCAGACTAAGCAGCCATAGGCTTTCGGTTCTATAAAAGCCTTTATTTTTGTATTGAAGGATGCACTTTACTTTTTGTTTCAATTACTTGTGTTTAATACGTTGACATGTCTGATTTGACATATTATGTCAGTGCATTTAATTTATTTTGAATTCTTATGCAAAACGTTTGATAGGCTTTATGTTCTATGAAAGCCAAAGTATAGAAAAACCTACCTCACCGTCATACACTAAAAGTAGCATAGCTGTCCCCCAACCCTTTTCCATTTCTTTATTAAGCCTAACAGTCTACTATATGCCATAGGCTTTCGGTTCTATAAAAGCCTTTATTTTTGTATTGAGTGATGCACTTTACTCCTAATAACCTGTATTTAATACATTGACATGTCTGATTTGACAGATTATGTCAAAGCATTTAATTAGAATTCTTAGGCAAAATGCTCTATAAAAGCCAAAGTATGTTTGTGAAGTTTTCTGATGTGCTTTATTAGAAAAAATAAAAGAACATTTAAAGAGTCAGAACTGTTCTTTGTTTTTGTTGTGTTAACAATAGTGATGTCAGTTAGATTTGGTTAGGTCAGAGCTATGGAATATTAAATCATCCATCTTTGCTCACTACATCTTTGCCTTTCTTACCCTCAGGTGTGCATACACTACAGGTTATGAACTTCTTTTTAAAATACAAAAATGTTAAATTATCGGTTATCTTATCGGTTATCTTATCGGTATCGGCCATGAGAAGCAGGTAATTATCGGTTATCGGTATCGGCTGAAAAAGAAATCCATATTGTGCATCCCTACTGGTAACATTATCGCTGTCCCACTGCACTGCTAATCGCACAGAGACATAGGCTATGGTGCATGATACGGTGCTGCTTTAATCCATTATTTTCACATAGCTAACTAGCCTTTGCTTGCTAGCCAACAATAACTTTTTCAATAGACTTTAATGTTATTCTCGATACCACGCCCGTACACTCGCTGTTTTCTGGGAGTATCAGGAATAAATTGTGAAAGTGTAATCCAAAGGCCACTGCCAATGAAACATTAAGAGTCCATCTTCAGATTTTCTTCTTTCCATCCTCACACAGCTAATTTAAGCAAATGCTTAATCCATGTCGACTCATTACAATATAAACATAGCCAAGAGGGTGTATTTTATCTCGAGGAAGTTTAGAGGGTATGTCCCATCAATATTAAGATATTCAGTCAATATTCCAAAGGTGTGTCAGACTTTTAAGTTGTGTGCCAGTCTGAATCAGAATATGATTTTGAGTCAAGTGCATAAAAGTTTATAAAAGTCAAGTGTTTATAAATGCAGTGCTCCAAGTCAGGAGTCCCCCCCGTATTATCAAATGTTATATATTAGCAAATGCTATGTGGTATTAGGCTGACCAGACTCTTTTTCCTGGACATTTCTTCTTTTTGGGACCGAAAATATCCATCCAGGCCGTTCTAAATTCATAAAAGTTTTGGGTAGGTTTTGCTCGTTCCATAGACCATATAAATAGCTTAAAATATGTTAAGCATATGATAGCAGGCTCTGTTACAATTATATTACAGTAAATAATACAATTAAGCCCATTTAATTTCAGCTGTTTTATAATTTTGTACCTTCACTAAAATTCACTGGCATTATTGAAAAAATATGGTAAAGTTCTGGCAACCCAAAAAGTATTCTATTTTACTGTAAAATATACAATTTATTTTTACAGTCTAGGAATTACATAGTCATACAGTCATTAGGCTACAGAAAGTGGTTCCTAACAGTATTTTTTAACACCCCCCCCCCCCCCCAGAGAGAGTGGCAGAAATCTCTCTCTGCCACCGCGGTATGAGAAATTCCATATTGTTACAGCCCTAGATATGTTCTTATACTGATTAAATCCACAATATTAGCTCATTTTAAAAGCAGTTTTATTTAGTTCATTATAAATATTAAGTTATCATAAAAACAGACTCATATGTGAAATTAAAAAGATTACGGTATTATATCTATAATGGAAACACTGCTTATAAGACAAATAATGACCTTCTATCCAGTCTAATAAATACATAGCAGTTGGATACTCAAGTATCAAAATGAAAATAACAGCTGGTATTTTGTTCCGAACAGCTCACAGGGCTTTCTCATTCCCTGGCAGTGCATATTTCTCAACAAACTGATAACTTCACAGGCTGCTGACAAAAAATCCCTGAACATTTCTGCCTGGTTCAAACCTGTCATCAGATTCATGTCTGTACATGCAGCTTTCCTGGCAGTAAATAGAATGTTCATACAACATTGTAACATCATTGTACCACTAACATCAAAACTTACCATTATATAATCAAGTTTGGAATTGTGATATAGTGAATTAAAAGTGAAATAATCTGTCTGTAAACAATTGTTGGAAAAATTACTTGTGTCATGCACAAAGTAGATGTCCTAACTGACTTGCCAACACTATAGTTTGCTAACATGAAATCTGTGGAGTGGTTAAAAATGAGTTTTAATCACTTCAACCTAAGTGTATGTAAACTTCCGACTTAAACTGTATAGCACAGTATGTTAAGGTGATGTGGAACTGATGTGTTAAACTCATGGTAAATCATGAATAAACCACAGCTAGGGTGTTGCTAAGGCTTTTTTAAAAATGTATTTATTTTTTTGTTTATTTGTTTATTTCGGCATGTGTATAGTCACATTGCATCACATTTCTGTAATATGCATTTAACAAATACATTTCCTGCCGAAAAGGGATACGGGAAAAAAGCAGACTGCTTATCAAGTCCCGCCCCAATTCCCTCACGATTTTAAATGTTCATATTATACATTTGATTAAAACAGATTTTTTAGTATCACAACAGCATAGCTGAATTTTCTTTATAGCGAAACTGATCGAGAAAGAAAAAAAAAAGAAAAATACGCTAAAGTAAAACAAACCAAATTATTAAAGTCCAAATAAGTCGGTTTTAAATGTACATGTCATATATTGGTCAAAACAATTTGTTTCATTTCAACGTCAGACATTCCCAAATATTGTTCAGATAATGTCCAAAATAAAAGTTAGAAGCTCCATCCTGAGCAGTTTGTGCGACCAATGTCTGTTGTTGCAAGGTCCAGGATCCTGTGTAAACCGCTTGCAATGTTTTTTTTTGTACATCGTGACATTGTTTTCATTTCATGATAATATGAATTTTGTCTTTGAAAGGTTTAGTGATAATTTATTAATATTAAACCACGTGTGAAGCTTTGACATTTCGTTGTTAACTGATGTGACCATTTGATTAAGATCAATTCCAGAACAGAGGATGTTTGTGTCGTCCGCGAATAAAATTAATTTAAAAGCGTCAGATACTTTGACTATGTCATTAATATATAGTATAAATAATTTTGGTCCTAAAACTGAACCCTGTGTGACCCCACAGGTGATGTCCAGGCATGATGATTTGTTGTCCCCTATCTGAACAAATTGAACTCTATTTGATAGGTAACTCTTTATCCATTGTAATGCTATTCCTCTAACTCCATATCTGTACAATTTTTCCATCGATATGCTGTGGTTTATCGTGTCAAAAGCTTTTTTCAAGTCAATGAAGATGCCTATGGTGAATAGTTTCCGGTCTAGCGCGTCTTTGATACATTCTATGGATTCTGTTAGGGCCAGTGCTGTTGAATGTTTTTTCCTGAACCCGTATTGGTTGTCACATAACAGTTTGTGTTTATCAATGAACTTATCTAATCTGACATTAAAGAGCTTTTCAATAATTTTTGAGCACTGTGGTAAAATTGAAACAGGACGATAATTTGAAAACTCCTGTTTGTCTCCACTTTTGTATAAAGGAAGAACTTTTGCTATCTTCATTTTATCTGGAAACACGCCATTACAGAACGATAAGTTACATATATATGTTAGTGGAGGTATGATCGCCTTTGATATCCTTTGCTGTGCTGTATGCCCCTAGCCATGCCTATATTCATGATTATGTTTTCAGTTCCATATCAAATTAATGTACTGCAGTGCAGTATTGCATCTAGGGCATTTAAGCATGCTTCTGTATCATTTAGTAAATAAACTGTTGAGGCCAGGTGGTGCGGTGAAAGTTCTCAGTGCTTAAACATGTGACCTTTGTTCAGACAAGCAACACCTCAGTAAGGGTGTGAAAGAGTAAATATGAAAGCCAATGATCTGTAGGAGTAGCAGATTGTATACACTATGCACATAGCATAATGAACATTGGACATGTACCCAAAATAACAATTTGAGGTGTAGGTGCAGTGTTGCTGTCAGGTAGTTGGGTACTTGTTTTTGTATTTAATTTGCCCTAGGCAGCTGTGTATTTCATAACCTGTCACTCTGTTCTAAGGTGCTGCAGCCACTCCCATTGCTCTACCCTATTTCCTTGGTAAGTACAAGGACATAACTGATTGTGTGAGGATGGACCACTGTGCTCACCCAACTGCATACCTAAATGTAATTGCATCAGCAGTCTCTTATTGTCCATGGTAGTGAATGCGCTAAATAATGTGTAATATACAATGTACCTACAATTTCTGGTGATTAATGAAAAAACACAAATAAGAAATACATGTTCTGGGGACTGGGGGCTATTGCAGTAATAATTTTTTTTTTTTTACAAAAGAGAAAACATCCCTATTATACTTATCAGTTATCAGTAGACTATTTTCCATATCAACTGTTCAAAACTGTTTTTCAGGCAGAATTTATGATCGACGATCATAAAATATAAACCACACAATGGACTTTTTCATGAGGGTAGATCAGAATCTGCTCCTGCTTTAAAAAGGAAACTTAAGTAATTAGAAGGATGTCGTGTATGCTGATAAGTTTCTAGGGAGTCTCTAAATCTGTTCTGAAACCACCGACAAGTGGAAAGAGTATATGAGCAGTACAGATTGTTATCACCTCATCAAATGAACCATGGAAGCTTAGACTGTCTAGGCACTGGTGTAACGCAACATGCAGGTGCCCAAATGTAAATGTCGTTGAAAGGGCCCTGCACATTCTTGTAGTGAAAACTAAAGTTGTATAGATACAATGGCCGACACTTTGAACACTGATAAGCCTGCATAGCTAGGCCACTACAGCTTAACCCCAATTTCAAAATGTGCATACAGTACACACAAACACACAAAAAAATTTAAGTTAGCTTGCGTCCCCCGCCTACAAGGCCCTCCTACGCAGTGTGCCCTTCCACTACACCAGAGCATCTACAGTGAGCACCATAATTCATTGGACAGTGACACATTTTTTGTTATATTGGTTCTGTACTCTAGCACTTTGAGTTTGAAAGAATACAATGACAATGAGGTGGAAGTGCAGACTGTCAGCTTTAATTTCAGGGCATGTTCATCCATAATTGGATGAACCGTTTAGAAATTATAGAACCTTTTGTACATTGCATTTGTACATACGGTTCATACGACATGGATGAAAATACCTTCAAATTAAAGCTGACAGTCTGCACTTCATTGTCATTGCATCCTTGTAAACTCAAAGTACTAGAATACAGAACCAAAATAACAAAAAATGTGTCACTGTCAAATGAATTATGGTGCTCTGTATGTCATATGCCCAGATTCTATCTACCTCCAATTATGTTGTCTTTATCTTTCACAAACAACTCCACACAAGTATGACACTTTCCTTTTATAATTCTGTATCATGTGTTCTTCAGTCTCAGAGATAAATTGAAGACCATTAAAAAAATTTATGTTTTGCAAGAATTAAAAATAAATTGCTGCATCTAGATGGCTGATTATGGATGTGCGATATTATCTGACCAAAGGATTTTATGGTATGGGCAAAAAAATTATGTACAATGGGTGTGTAGGTAATAAGGGATGGCAACAAAGGGTGGAAAATTCAAAAGTGTAATTCCTGTACACAGGCAGGACAGCTGTGGTGTGGATGTGAATCCAATGATCTTATTTGTACTAAACCTGTGTAATAACAGCTTGCTTATGCCATGTTTCCACTGCGAACATGACAATTCAAAGCAAAAAAAAAAAAAAACTGCCAGCAGAGTATTACAATGTCAGACCAATGGAATGGAATGACAATTAATCTGTTTATCTGTTCACAACATGTTTACTGTAGCCTACTACATACGTAAGAGCATTCACTGTAGTAATGAAGTCTTTCACCAAGGACTAAGCTTTAGTAAATGTCAGGATTTGGCATATGGGTGTTTATGAATTTACACAATGAGCATATGGACTTCTATCGTAGCCTTGTTCTGGCTAATTTAGCCATGCGATGAAAAAAAAACATCTCTACAAATAGGCTACTATTGGGCCTTCAGCTGCAGTGCTTGGCCCCCATAATGAACCCCAGGGAAACTATTGAGTTAAAGATGCTGTCTGTAGCTTTTTTTATTTTAAGACAATATCATAAGATTCTGCTTGATTACACAGTGCAATGGCTATGGAGGAATAAAAAAATCGCTGGTCAAATCCATTCACTATGAGCCTATGCTATTCTCTGTAGTGCAGGGCGTGATTGCGTGGGAAAACAAACGGAAGTGCATCTCCAAAACAGAAAGACTGACCGCGGTTTGCAAACAACGACAGGACTTTTGCCTTACTGTTACAGAAAACAACTTAAAGAGATAGAGAGAGAAAGAGAGAGATGGCAGACTCTGGGGCAAAAATAAAAGTAAAGCCTTTATGTGACGAGGCCAAACGGGAAAGAAGAGAGAGCAATCGAGCACGGGACTCGACCAGAATCTACCCTGGACGGGCTTTTCAACGTGGCGAGAACTCCGCAAATTGAAGGGTTTCAAAACAGACATTTAGGTGGCTTTCTTCTTACTTGACCAGTAAGTATTTTTTAAATTTGTTCTTTTTTTTTCCAAGCACGTGTTTCTACTCACTAATGTTTGAATGTTAGCTACCAGACAAATGCAACTAACGCTAGCTGCTAATGTTACACCCTCTGAGAGTAACTCAGTAACATTAGTAGACACAGACTAGTTGCTACATTGCTGTGGTATGAGATAACATTAGCTGTATCAGATCATGATGGGGTGAAACTGAAAGTAAGTGTACTGTGTTGAGTCATTACTACTAAAATGACACGACTTTGCTATTGTTTATTTTGCATTTATAACAGTTTATGAGATCATCAATTATAATTCTATAATAGCATTTTAGAACAATAACACCGGCGATGTGATCAATCCTCCACACCAAGCTGCAGCAATGCCAGCTAGCTAGCTAACCAGGTAGCTATGCGCACATTGGCTTGACACTGTAACGTTACATTCTTTGGGCAGTGTATTTTAGTTTTACTGATGACAGTACATGCAGGACAGCATAGCTACAGTGGCTATCTTTGCGACTTTATTCGGCAGTGTTTTAAAATGTAAACATTTTGTTGTCTATGAAACGAACTTCAAACGTTAGTTTCATAGGTTTGCTAACTTATTAGTAATAACTAGCCTAGATAACGTTGCAATCTCAATAGAGCAGGACGGTGAAATTATTAGTATGTACACATTAGCTAACCTTGGCTATCTTTGCTACGTTCTTTGACAGTATTTTATTACAGAAATATATGTAAACACTTTATTGCCTACTTCAGTTAGACCGCTTATCCATTACGGTTGTGCGACAAGACTTCCTGTTTTGTGACAGTGAAAAATACCACCTGTAGAGGCTGCTAGATTGGGATGGCAGGTATGCCATCCGCCAAGTTACGGCTTGGTGGGACATGCCCCATACCTATACAGCACCGAGAGTTTGGCACTTTTCAGGGTTTCCTACAGAAGTAACCACAATGACCATAGACTCTCAGCCCTTAAAAACATTAACTTCTGTATGTTCTGACCTCATGTAACCACACAGCATTCAGATACAACTTCACACATCCACACAATAAAGCCCCAAACTTGGGTTATTTTGCCGTTTTTCTCCTTCGTCTTCCGCTTCTTCTTCTTATTTTTCCTGCCAAACTGCCTGCCTCCGTCGCGATGTTATCCAATGGGGAGAATTATTCTTTGAGGCTATGGTCCGTATACCTGCTCATCAAGCTTACCTGCTCATCACACTTCATGCTTTCCAAGAAGCTACTGTGGCCTAATGGTTAGAGTTGCTGTCTCTCACATAGAGGATTGTGGGTTCGAGCCCAGCAGGGCACATGCTTATTTTCCACAAAAACAATGTGCAACTGTTAAGCACTTTTCATTTATTAGACTGTTATTATTTTCACATTAACACATTGACGTATTTTTATTGCAAAGGCAAAAGAGGTTTCCAATATTAACTGTTCAATGTTTCACTTGTATTTCACTTGTACTATATCACACCCTCCCCAAACCGGACGCTCACTCTTGTCTGGTTTGGGGAGGGTGTTACGCTCTGCTCTTGCGTCATGACTGACTTGACTGTGGAAACCGAACCTCAACGTACCCTTGCCTCGGCCAACATTTCTTTATTCATTCATTTCTTCACTTCAGCTCTGTTCACTTTATCCTTTTCACACATAACACAATGTCACCATAAAATTAACTACTAGGAAAATTAAAAATTTACGATAATGGCCTACATTAAGAATTGATGATAGCCTCTTATAAGCTGCTCGTAGTCCACACATGGAACGTTGGAGTTACGCATCCGGCAATCCAGTGTGGAATAGGCTAATGTTAAATGTATTTCATTTTTTAGAATATTAATAGCCCTATTTTAAAACTGTATATCCATATTTTACTGATGCAAACTATTTAGGCTGTACTAGCTATTTAGGCTGTATGTCTTTCAGCTAGAATGTGGTTGCGTCTAGCCCATTGTGCATGCATGTCTCCATATAGACTTGGTTCCTTAATTTACATGCTTCTTCATGATCCATAGCTCAGGTGGTGCTGTTCAATGTATTTCATTACACATTAAATACTGCTCATCTACAAACTCTTTTAATGTAATTGTGTGCTGTCTGTAATAGGATAACTGTTCTCATTCTTGTCAATAGAGGTTACGCGAATGGTTACGGTTACGCAAATGTCTGCATGCATTTCTTTGGCATGCATGTCTCTCTCCGAGTTTATCTTCATGCATTATTCATCATTAGTTAGCTATAAAAAAATAAGTGATATCAGATCCAAAACGTCTACGACGTAAAAAAAAGCCAAGTTACTCACGCATAGCCTACATAGCACTGACTATAAGTCCTTAATTCCAACTTGCAAAAACTAGGCCTGCCTTTAAAAGTATTGATATCAAAATGTGGCCAAGTTACAACTAACAATATTGCCTATCATAGCTCACACTAAATAAACTAGCTCTATTCCAAAGCAATGCTATCCAAACTTTCTTAAATTATTTAATGCAACTTGGCCCTGTGTTTCTTCATCTTACCATCTCAAGAGAATGTGGTCAATGAAACTGTATGTGCCACATCAAACTGCAAAATGAAAATAATTTATAGTGGAAATACTCTTCAGATTCAGATGTGTTGCACTTAGAAATTAAACAGAAAAATGACTACACTATAGGGCATGTTTGAACAATTGTCTGCATCCACTGCTTTGGGTCTATGAAAAGCACAGAATGAATAAAATGTATTATTATTATTACAGTTTTTTTTTCCAATCGCTTTGGCACTAGTTTCAGAACCTTGATGTCATTTTTCAAAACTCTAGACACAAAAATCACAACCAATGATCAAAATGCACATTTTTCAAAACGCTAACACTTTTTCCAATTTCTTGGATACAATACACATAAACCAAAGATCATTTGTTCATTGAACTAAAATCACCTGTTCAAAATGACACAACTTAACATCAAAGTATAACCATTTCAAAATGCAATTCACACATTACATTTGAGATGACCGTCTATTCATTTCATTACAATGATCTAACTATCAATTGATACAACTGCTCAAAATGACAAGTAACTGTTGCATTACTCTTAAAGCATAGTCTTATGGAAACTGAGGAACAATATCCCATGTTCATGAAAGTTTCAGGATAACGAGATTGATTGACACCACCATTGGTCAACTTGGTCCGGGCCAGAAATGACATTCGCCTTACAGAAATCAGACAGCACATCCTGGACAATGAAGACATCTTCAACAATGTGGAAGCCATAAGTTTGCCGACCATTGCACGCATTCTGAAAAGGCACCAGGTGTCCCCTAAAACAGTTGTACCGTGTGCCTTTTGAGAGAAATTAGTGTGAGCTACGATAGGCAATATTGTTAGTTGTAACTTGGCCACATTTTGATATCAATACTTTTAAAGGCAGGCCTAGTTTTTGCAAGTTGGAATTAAGGACTTATAGACAGCGCTATGTAGGCTATGGGTGAGTAACCTGGCTTTTTTTTTTACATCGTAGACGTTTTTGATCTGATGCTACATACAGCATCTTTAAATCTACCATGCAGACACCTGGTCAATAGTCCTTACCAGTATGATTTTAAATGCTGAGAAGATCAAACCAAATATTGTCATGGGTTTCTACCCTTTTTCCCCATGTGGTCGTTTTCCTCGGTGGCCACGCGGGGGCGCTGCCCTTTTGGTGGATGCTTGCTCTGCCCTGCTTTGATTGCGGAGCTTCTGTCAGCATCCACACCTGTGCGTGGTCACCTTTAGAGCTATATAAGCCTCCCGTTTCCTTCAGTTGGGGCTTCGATATTGTTTGTTTGTTTTGTATTTGTGTTATTTGCATTGTCTGGTGTGAGTTGTTTGTACCATTTGTGCTACTCGCCTATTTTAACGTCTCATTACTGAGGCAGGGCGTTAGTTCTTGCTGGCTCTTTGGTTACTTATCTCGTAGAAGTATGGGAGTTCTCTGCTCTATTTCACCTTTCTGTGGTTTCTCCTTATTGAGAGACCGGGCGTTCACGCTTTTACTTAGTTACTTATCTCGTAGAAGTATAGGGCAGCAGTTCTTTGTGCCATTCTTGTTTGGTTTTCTTAAGTGAGAATCCAGGCGTTTGTGCTTCTACTCATTTGCGAGTGACAGTGAGCCGGTTAGTAACTTCGGTACGTTTGTTCCCTGTTTTGTCTCCTTCTCGTGGACTACGTTCCCCTTTGTTGTGAGTCAGGGTTTTCTTTATTATATTGAGAGGCAGTGCATGCTATTTTCTATTAAGTTTGCGTTGGTCTTTTGGTACAGCTGTCCTGTTCGTCCTTTTTACCTGCGGGACGATTTTGTTCGGAACTGTTGTTCTGTTCGTTCTCCGGGTGTGTCTCCCCTTATGTGGAGCTTGGGCGATGTTGTGGACATGTTTGTGTGTGACTGCGCGTTTCTGAAAGTAGCCTTGGAACGTTAGCTCTCTGTTCCTTCGCCTCGTTACATATTCCTTTACTGAGAGGCTAGGGCGTGTTTTCAATTAAGCTTGCGTTAGTCATGTTTGATAGTAAAGTTATGGGACGACGGTGCTCCGTCGGCTCGCCTGTAAAATGTTTCTCTCTCCTGGGAGATCGGGCGTTTACCCCTTTATGTTTTCTGCATGTGACTGCGAGCCTATGAAACTAGCCATGGAATGTTATATCTGTTCCTTCCCCCGTTACATTCCTCGTTACCAAGAGGCAGGGCGTTTATTTTCTATCGAACTCGTTTTAGTCTTTTAGCCGGTAATGTCCGGAACAGCTGTTCTGTTCGTCCTTCAGTATCTGTCTTCCTATTGGAGGACTGGGCGATTTTGTTTGGAACTGTAGTTCTGTTTGCCCTTCGGGTACGTCTCCTCACAGGGAGACTGGGCGATTTTGTTCAGACAGTAGTTCTGTTCGTCCTTCGGTACCTGTCTCCGTACATGGAGACTGGGCGATGTTGTTCGGAACTGTAGTTCTGTTCGTCCTTCGGGTACGTCTCTCGTCACAGGGAGACTGGGCGATTTTGTTGACTTGTTTGCGTTTGACTACGAGTCTCTGAAAGTAGCCTTGGAACGTTAAATCTCTGTTCCTGTTCGCCTCGTTACATTCCTCTTTATGGAGAGGTAGGGCATTTATTTTCTACTTATCTTGCTTTGGTCTTTTAGCCGGTAAATGTCCAGTGCAGCCTGTCCTGTTCGTTCCTTTCGGTACCTTTCTCCGTACATGGAGTTTTTTGATGATTTTGTTCGGAACTGTTGTTCTGTTTCGTCTTTCGGTACATGTCTTCCTACAGGGAAGATTGGGCGATGTTGTGGACATGTTTGTGTGTGACTGCGAGTCTGAGAGTAGTCTTGGAATGTTGGATCTGTTCCTTTCGCCTCCTCATATTCTATCGGATTATTTTTTGCAGTGTTTGTTGACTGTTTTATTTTTCCCATCACGCTACTCGCCCGTTCTTATGCGTCTCGTGACCGAGACAGGGCGCATATTATTTCTGGCTATTGAGAAACCTGTCCTTGCGCTTCTACTTATTGGCGTGTGACAGTGAGCCGGTTAGTAGCGTCGGTAGGCTTGTTTGTTGTTTTGTCTCCCTTCCTTAACTGCAGGGTTTCCGGCCTTCGGGCTTAATGAATCCCCTTGCTGCGTTTGGCTCCTCCTACCTCACACGTCACACCTACATTACAAATATTTTCTAAATAAATACTCTCTGAGCCTCTTAATAATACTGTATGCATTTATCATGGAGGCAATAGCAAATATTTCTTTCCAAGTAAAGCAATAGGGGGACTCTCCCCAGAAGTTTTACACAGGAAAATAAAAAACTGTTAATATCCATACAGATTGGGCTCATTTCCCTGTTTTTCTTTTTTATAAATTAGGTTCAATCTCCCCCTCATTTACACTATACAGTGATTTTAGAGGTCCTTCAAATGAATGAAAGGTGAAAAAAAATGCAGGTCATTATTATTATTATCAATTTGTAAACTTAGAAGTAATAAACCCACCTCTTTTTCTTATGATTGGTAGACCCCACAGGTTGAGGCAAAGTCTTGAGGACAATTGTATCGCTCCACGAGCCATATACCCAGCAGAGGGAATCGGCTCTTTTGACAGTAAACTCATAGCTCCTGTCTGGGAGCAAACTGTTGATCTTAATGCTATTGGAGCAAGTGATGATAGTCAGCTGGTGGGCCTCTTCTGAACTGGTAGGACCCCTGGAACCTACCCAGGAGGACACACCCGGGTCCTCACCTGGCTGATGCTCATCTTCACATGCCAGAGTGTCTGCCACTTCTGAGCAGAGCTTAGAGAGGATCTCATACTTCACCCCGACCTCGCACCGTTCGGGTCCTGCCACGTACCAGTACAGCCGGACGGTCTTTGTCAGTGCCAACGAGGTGGTCCGGTCGAAAATTACCGGCATTTTGGTAACAAGGTCCAGCTGGATCTGCAGAGCCAGGGTGCTGGCCGGCTCCATGATGAGCCGATGCATGAAGTGCAAAGGCCCAGGATCCAGCGCCGAGTTAAAGTCCAGGAGGGCTGTGTTCACTTCGGCCAGCTTCTTCTGAATGGCATCATGACCCCGAGTGAAAGCAGCCTCATCGTAGGTATCCAAGATGGTCATGACCTCATCCTTCTCTCTCAAAACCTGCTCTAAAAGCTCCTCCAGCAGGCACAGCTGGATCTTCACCTGGTCGCTGCCAAATTTTGTCAGCTGCTGGAACTTGCCTCGGTTGATCAGATTCTGGACACAGAAGGTGGAACTCTTGATGTAAAAGGAGCACTTCTTCAGGGTTTCCAGCTTCCTTCGGTACCCACTCAGGGCCTCGTCACTCAGCTTTGAGGACACCAAGTTCTGGAAACTGGACCTCAGCCCGTCGCATTTCTCCTCCTGGGGCTGTCCCTTCCCTCCTGAGTTCAATCCAGCTGAATTCAGTTCATTCATTCTCTATCAAAGATAAATATCAGATTAAAGGCTCTATTTAGATTTGTGATGTGTATTGAAATGAATACAGCCTTTTTTGTTTGTTTTCAAAGTCTGATTTTATGTATTAATGGCAACCAAGCACCCACAAATAATTTTAAAAAAAGATAAGGCTTTTCAAGATTTAAGGTTGTACTAGAACATACAAAGGATATACTAATGACTCATGGGCTCTCTATGTGATTCATTGCAAGTTAAAAAAGGATGGAGGTTTAATAAGAACACAACTAGGTACTTTAAATGGCAAGGCTTTTCCCAGTGGAACAATGTGGGTCCATTACATCATACTGGAGAACATAACTTACATTAAGCCCAAACTCTTTATGTAATGGGACAACCTTTTATTCTCTATAAATATAAGTCTTCTTCATTAAGTTAAAAAAGATAATTCACCTTCTGGAGTTTATTATTTCAGTTTCACTGTATGTTTTCGATTGGCCCCAGAAGTTTTATGTGCGAGAAAGCATATTTTACACACTTATAGAAGTTTTGCGACCTGCCATCTCCACAATGCCTGGTGTAGGGGTATCATTGAATATCCTTTAAATAAGTCCATGCAGCCTGCACAGCAATGTTATGTTTCCTGAGGCTATTCAAATGAGCAAATTTATTTTATAGCATTTATTCACTATTATAAATATATCAGTTTTAATTTTAATTTAAACATTACAATTATGTCTGACTATGAAACAGAAGACAGTTTCAGCTACATTGACAAATATTATTTATTCGAGTCTGAATTAGAGGATGGGCAGAGGGAGGAGATGTAGGTGTAAACTCCAATTCTAAAAAAGTTGTGACAGTATGTAAAATGCACACAAAAGCAGAAAGCCGTGATTTTTAAATTCTCTTTTACATATATTTAATTGAAAACAATACAAAGAAAATATATTTAATGTTGTACCTTATCACCTTTATTGATTTTTGTAAATATACGCTAATTCCGAATTTGATGCCTGCAACACGTTCCAAAAAGTTTGGACAGGGGCAAAAAAAAAAAAGAATGAGAAGAAAACACCTGTTTGGAACATTTCACAGGTAAACAGGTGATGCCATCATGACTGGACGTAAAAGGATATTAAAAAAAAATCTTATTTTCAGATATTCTTACAAGCGATACTATAACCTCTGCATTTGAATGGATCTCTGTGGGAATTGGGGGGTGGGACTAGATTAAGCTGTAAATTACACGGGAACAGTATAGAGAACCACGGTCATACATCACTGAAGCGTTTCTGTGAATGCCACGCCCCACTTTGGGGGAATAATTCAGACTCGCTCCCATAGAAAACTCCCAAAAGCAGTTGCATTGTGAACTGCACAGCCAATTAATTTTAACAACACGTTTGCCATGTCCAATCGGAAATCCCAAAAGACGAGCCCTGTGGCTATATGCTATTACGAGAGCAGGTGGAAGGAAACTATATGGTGTCCTGCATTTCCACATCTGTCTGCGGAAAGCACTTTTTAACAGGTAAATAAACGTCACATAATATGGATAGTTATAACTACAGGCTTCAACAATAACTGTGGCCCAAAACTTGAGCTCACTGTTCCAATCGAGTCAGTGCGCTTAATCTGCCCTCATTAGGCTAAATGTAGCCAACAATACATTTTACATGTTTACTGATGATAACTGGTATGCAACACAATACCAGCTATTCCTCTCGGGAATCAAACACAGAAATACTGTTTGCTGTTCAAGGTAAGCTCACGTAAGTGAGACCTGTTTTACACTTCTCAAAATTGTTATATGTAGCAACTACATATGTAGCTTAAGAAATAAGTAGCCTAAGAAATAAGTAGCCTACTGGTCTCAGTAACGTTACCACACTGAAATGTCAAAGAAAAAAAAACTTGTTGATGTTTATTTCGCTGGTACTTGGAAGACTGAATCTAGATGCATGTCGCCACGTCAAGTCAAATTTAACATTGTATGTTGCCCGCTCATGATATCCTTTTATACCCAGTCATGATAGCATCACCTGTTTACTTGTGGAATGTTCCAAACAGGTGTTTTTTGAACTTCCCATTCTTTTTTTTTTTTTTGCCCTTGTCCCAACTTTTTTGAAACGTGTTGCAGGCATATCATTCGGAATTAGCATATATTTACAAAAATCTATAAAGTTGATAAGGTAAAACATTAAATATCTTTTCTTTGTACTGTTTTCAATTAAGTATATGTAAAAGAGAATTTACAAATCACTGCTTTCTGCTTTTATGTGCATTTTATATACTGTCCCAACTTTTTTGGAATTGGGGTTTGTAGAAGAGGGAAGGTTTAACTCACATGCTGACATCCTGTTTAATGACAACTAACCACATTTTCAACAGATTTGGGTTTCTAAAGGTGGGTGGTGAAAGTGACATGAAGATCTTCTCTCACATGTTGTGCTGTTGATATAGAAAGCCACTCCCTTGAGTGCTGCGGTCTCAGGCTGCAGGCCTTGTGTAATAGGAAATTGATGCCGGTACACCAGCCATTGTGAAGCTGGCATGTCTTCAGAAACTTTGGTAAGTATCTAAAAAAATCCTTCATCGCACACAAAAACTGTCTGCACCCAGGGTATGAAATTAACTTTTTCACCTACTGGCCAGAGTGGCTTGTGGATTCTAATAATCACCAGCCATTTTCCACATTTTACCAGCCACCTTACCTTTTACAATATAACACAACCTGTTTGGATACCAGTCAAAGTGGCTGCTAGAGTAAAACTTTTACCAGCCACAATCAAAATTTACCAGCATGTGGCTGGTGTTATTTTCACAACCTGTCTACACCAATCGCAAACATACACTAAAACTGAAATATAAAAACTCCATAAAATGAACTATCCCTTTCAGAAAAAAAAGAAGTAATGTTTCCAAATGTATTCATTTACTATCATTATTTTATGATCTTGGCAAACCGGCACTCCAAACAGGCAAGGTTCACAACCACAGGTTATTCAAATGATACACCCCACCAATAAAGCTTTTAGCGCTGGCCGCTTTCACACCCATATAGCAAATATGATTATAATGCAACATAATTTCAACATTATATATATTCATATCTTTAGGCCTACTATCACAGTTCAACTGTTATGGAAGTTGCCTAAATATCATGTCAGCTAAAAGTTGGAAGTTGCCTAAATATCAGCTAACCCCCCTCCAGTTACTCAAGCACAGACTCCTCCCATTCCTTTGTAGTCGTGTCAATGACCTTCAACATGTCCATGACATTAAACCTATTTAAATATACTTTATTTATTTTCTTTATATCTCATATTTATGTCATCAAGGGCAATGAAATTACAAAGAAACATTTTCCTAACGGCCCATTACTTGCTAAAATGTATGACTACTTACAGAGCAACATGCAGGTTAACATCAACAGTGAATTCATATGTGGGGAAATGATATGTCACTTCCTGTTTTTTTTGCTTGTTTTCTATTTAACTTGTGTTTTTTTTTTTTTTTAGTTCAGAATGTATAGCTGACTGTGTGTACTACTCATGTTCATTACTAGGGATAGCTCCTACGCTGTGAGAAAGTTGTGCTTTGTCAGATTTGCTTTGTAGTCGTGTCAATGACCTTCAACATGCACTTATTGTACGTCGCTTTGGATAAAAGCGTCTGCCAAATGATTTTAATGTAATGATGTAGCAATGGGATTTAAAAATATATTTTTTTTAAATACACTTAGAATTACATCTATGCTTATTTCTGTAATGAAATCGGCCACGTGCACCTCAAATCTGAATAATATGGGGAAGTTGAACGATGACGCCACACGGGGGAGTGAGGACAGAGCAGGAGTTACAGTGAATGGTTAATTAAGCAACATTAGCAGCAAAATGGATCGTAATATCGGCATCGTTGAGACGGATGAACTGGGAAATCTGCTTTCCAGTGCTTGAGATAGGCTGCGCAGCCTTACAATTTCGAGCCTGCTAGGCGCCCAAGGGACCGGGAACAGGCCAGGATGATGGCCTGAGATGGAGTTGTGCTCTGAGGAGAACCTGTGGCAAACTGTTTAGATTAGTGAGAACTAAGTTACATTATACCCCGGTCTGAATAAATTCTCGTTTCTGATTGGCTGGAGGGTGGGCATTAATTTCCGATAAAGGGACACCTATGAAGTAGTTCCAACTGAGAGGCTAATCACCATTGCAAATGAATACGCCGTCTATGTTACCTGCTGCCAGAGACATAGAGTCGCCTCTTTTATGATTGATAACCGTAGCAACACAAACAGCCGATTAATAAAGTCAGTAAACAACGCTAAATCTGCAGATTAAAAAGTTTGTATTTGCCAAATATCTTATTTACAACAACTTTAATCTAGCAAAGCAGTTTTGTGGTTAGAGGTGCAGTATTTATTCAGTTTGGAAATATTAACGTAACATGGTATTGTCATGTTTATTTGCAGCCTTTGCGTTTCTACGTTTTGGTTTCCTTTTTGGCATCGTCAGGACGCTCTATCGGATTTTTTCCGCCTCCGTTCGGTATTTGTATCTTGCCCGACAATGATTCCCTACACCTGTTTTGCGTTTCCTGCCGGCTATAAATACCTCAGGATTTCCACACTTCCATATTGTCTTTGCTATGTTGACAACAAAGTCGGTAAGGTATAGGAAATTTGGTCACTGCATTTCGGGTTCGTACGAATAGGAAACGCAGCAAGTCCGGTTATAAGAGTTAGGATTAGATTGGTTTTCTCTTTTCTTTCCAATCTTTCTTTATCCTTTATTCTTTTTACCTGTTGCCAGTTGTGTTCAGCTCTTTTGCCACAAGAGCTTTGGATAACAGGTCTTTTCTATTCTTTTCCTTCACTCGTTCTCTCAAGTTTTGTTTTGTTTCTCTACCTCCTGTTACGCCTAGTGATTTAGTGTGTGAGTTTTTTTTTTTTTTTGTTATTCATTCTCGCTGTTTATCGAGACTCGCCTCCTTTTGAGGTTGCTTTGTTTTGGCTTGTGCTAGGGAAGCTTTGCTCCCGTTCATTTGTTTCCCTATCCCCTGGTGCGGATACTTCCACATTTGTGGCATATCTTTTTAAGATTCGCTTTTAGAATCCTTCTCGGTCGCCTCTGGTTCTCCAAACCTGAACAGAACCCTCACAGAATATCGAAGTCACTATGGCAGGACCAGCAACTTCTAAGGAATTGTACGAAACACTACATAGCCAGGGCGCTACAGGGATTACCTCTGAGGAGGCGCTCCTAAGATTGCAGATTCAACAGGGCCAGTTGATGGAGCAACTTCACACCCAGGGAGAATGTCTGCAAAACTTAACAGAGAGTCTGTATAGACATTCTGTAGCAGCTAACCCCCCTCCAGTTACTCAAGCACAGACTCCTCCCATTCCCATGCCATGTACCCTAAAGGAACCCAAATTACAGTTACCCCCTCGTTATGGAGGAGAACCAGGGAAATGCCGCCCGTTTTGAACTCAGTGTTTAATATTTTTTCAAGCGCAGCTTTCTCGCTTCTCAACATCAGAAGCGCGGGTCGCGTTTATATTATCACTGTTAAACGAGCAGGCTCTGGCTTGGGCTGATCCCTTAATTCGGTCCAACGCCCCTGTTGTCCATGACCCGGTTCAGCTAATGAGGGAAATGCAGCTGGTCTTTGACCATGAAGCCGCCAGGAAGTTGACTAGCTTGTGCCAGGGCTCTGACACAGTGACGTCCTTTTCTATTGCATTTCAAGCACTGGCTGGGGAGACAGGATGGCCTGACAGCCCGCGTAAGTCTTTATTTCTGCAGGCATTGTCCAACCCTCTAAAGGGTGCCCTAGCCATGCTAGAGCCTCCTGCCACGTTCAGTGACCTAGTCACGACGGCCGCACGCCTTGACAACCGGATCAGGGAACGTGAACGTGAGCGTGATGGTAGAAACCATTCGCCCCGGCATAGGTCCACGCTATCAGTAGGGCTTCCACCAGTTCTTCCACCCGATCCTCCACCGATCAGGAGGAACCCATGCAGGTGGATGGGTCATCGCTCCACGGATCTAGGAGAAGCAAACCACGAGTGTCTTGGTGTCACTACTGTAAGCGTAGGGGACACATAAAGGAACAATGTCCCAAGTTGGCGGGAAACGAGGGGTCTCACTAGGGAGACCGAGGTCCCCAGTGAGACTAAATAGTACTCTGTCTCAGCCGTCGCGGTAGTACAGCGGTAAAAGCGCTGACTTTCAGTCGGTGCGGTTCTGCTCCGAGGATCGGGGTTCGCGCCCCGGTCCTGCCAGATCCGAGCATGGCCGGCGCCCTGTGGGAGCAGCAATTGGCGGCTGCTTCCGGGTGGGGGGAGGGGCTCGGAGAGAATCGCTGCACGCATAGCTGCCCTGGGCGAGCTGGAATCACGGTCAGGAGCTCGGAGGAGTCGTGCCCTGAAGAGGACGTGGCGCCCTCCCGTCCTACTGCCGGCTGACGGGGATGTGTAGCGGTGATTCTCTAGCGGTTGCGACATGGGGGGGAATTGAATTAGAACAGGGGTTCAATTGGCTACTAAATTGGGAGAAAATGGGGAAAAAATCAAAAACAAATAAAAAAAATAGTACTCTGTCTCGGCCCCTGTTACCCGTCCAATTGTTTTGGGAGGGACACTCTGTTTGCGTGGACGCCTTTATTGATTCTGGTGCTGTAGAGTCATTTATCGACGGCTAATGGGCTAGGGATTTAAAAATTCCCACACATCCCCTTACCAGTTCCTGTCAGGTTACAGCTCTTGATAGTCAACCTTTGGGCTCCGGGACCATTAAGGAGAGAACCAGTGCTTTAGAGATGCGCATCTCTCTCCGGGGTCACTCGGAGAGAATAAGATTTTATCTTATTGATTCTCCGTTGTACCCACTTGTGTTGGGACATTCATGGCTTGGGTTACACGACCCTCACGTGATTTGGGGCAGAGATAGAGATCCTATTCGCCAGTGGGGTCCTCAGTGTCACTCTCATTGTCGGACTGTTAGCTATCCTTCCTCGGGCTCCATCCCTGATCTCTCCGAACTCAGTTCTGAGAGTGATTCTGAGGAGGTGGAGTTTCATTTCGGCCAGGATATTTTTTCCGCTGGGAGTAAAGAGGAGAGTCTATCCTGGGACCCCCTTTGCGGAGGGGGGTTCCATGGAGGAGGATGATTTTTCTGTTTCTGATATTAACTGGGACAGATCATCTGACGCTTCTTCCGAGACTCCAGAGGTGCTAGGGGCGCTCGAGTTTGAGTTACCCTCGAGTGTTCCGGTGGAATAGTCTGATCTCGCGGAGATCTTTAGTAAACAGAGCTCGACTATATTGCCACCTCATAGGCCTTACGACTGTGCTATTGAGCTCTATCCGGGCATTGTTCCCCCAGGGGTTCACTATACTCACTGTCGGTCCCGGAGAGTGCGGCCATGGCGGAGTACATTGAAGAGACTCTGGCTATTGGGTTCATCAGCCGGTGCTGGTTTTTTTTTGTTAAAAAAAAAAGATGGAGGTTTGATGCCCTGCATAGACTATCGAGCCCTCAATAACATCACCATTAAGAACAGGTACCCTCTTCCACTCATGAACTCCGCATTTGAGTGCTTACAGATGGTGTCGGCCTTTTCTAAACTTGACCTTCGCAATGCCTATAACCTTGTGCGCATGCGGAAGGGCGATGAGTGGAAGACAGCGTTCAACACGCACCATGAGCACTACGAATATCGGGTGATGCCTTTCGGTCTCACTAGCGCCCCCTCTGTCTTCCAGGGGCTAATAAATGACGTTTTGAGAAAGATGTTGGAGAAATTTGTTTTCGTCTACCTAGACGACATTTCAATTTTTTCTCCAGACCTCCCATCTCACGTTGCTCATGTCAGACAAGTTCTGAAGGCTCTTCTGAAGGCCAAATTTTTTGTTAAAGCTGAGAAATGCGTTTTCCACACTAACTCCGTTTCTTTCTTGGGCTTTATTGTGGCGGAAGGCAAAGTGCTAATGGACCCAGAAATAAAAGGTAAAGTATAAAATGAAACCTGGTAAAGACGCTCCTTTTGCACTCAGCTGGGGGCATTGGTCAGTCTTTCGTCCGGGTTTCATCCCGAAACCAACGGACAGACTGAACGTACCAAGCAGAGCATGAAGAGCACCCTTCGGTGTCTGGCTGCGTCAAATCCCACGTCCTGGAGTCGTCATCTTGCCTGGGCCGAATACGCTCATAACACCTTGCGTAATGCTTCCACTGGTCTCTCTCCTTTTGAAGCTCAGTTGGGTTATTTGCCCCCCTTATTTCCTGAGCTGGAAAGAGACGTGGAGGTTCCCTCAGCTGCTTCCTTCTTTCACAGGTGTCGAGCGGTTTAGAGGCGTGTGCGCTCCTCTCTATTGCACGCTTCGGCTAAGCAGAAGGCGGTGGCCGACAGGCGTCGTCGTGCTGCTCCCTCCTACCGGGTGGGGCAACGAGTGTGGCTTTCCACATGGGACCTTCCCTTGCGAGTTGAGTCTCGTAAACTCATGCCTCGGTTTGTCGGTCCTTTTAAAATTATTCGAAAACTCAACCCGGTTACTGTTCATCTCCAGTTGCCTTCCTCCATGCGCATCCATCCCACCTTCCACGTCTCCCGCCTGAAACCTGTGCTTGTTAGCGCCCTCGCTCTGGCTGATAAGCCGCTGCCTCCCCCCCAGTTCGTGGATGGAAGTACGGTGTATACCGTTCAGCGTATTTTGGCTGAGAGACGTGTGGGCAGAGGTTATCAATTTTTAGTGGAATGGGAGGGTTATGGGCCTATGGAACGTTGCTGGGTTCCCTCCAGGAACATCTTGGATCCTACTCTAATTAGGGATTTTCGTAGAAGCAAGGTTGAGGGATCACCTGGAGCCATCCCTTAGAAGGGGGGTCCTGTCATGGTTATTTGCAGCCTTTGCGTTTCTACATTTTGGTTTCCTTTTTGGCGTCGTCAGGACGCTCTATCGTATTTTTTCCGCCTCCGTTCAGGTATACGTATCTTGCCCGACAATTATTCCCTACACCTGTTTTGCGTTTTCTGCCCGCTATAAATACCTCAGGACTACCGCATTTCCGCATTTCAATATTGTCTTTGCTATGTTGACAACGAAGTCGGTAAGGTATTGAATATTCGGTCGCTGCATTTCTGGTTCGTACGAATAGAAAACGTAGCAAGTCCGGTTATAAGATTTAGGATTAGATTGGTTTTCTCTTTTCTTTCCAATCTTTCTTTATCCTTTATTCTTTTTACCTGTTGCCAGTTGTGTTCAGCTCTTTTGCCAGAAGAGCTTTGGATAACAGGTCTTTTCTATTCTTTTCCTTCACTCGTTCACTCGAGTTTTGTTTTGTTTCTCTACCTCCTGTTACGCCTAGCGATTTAGTGCGTGTTTTTTTTTGTTGTTATTCATTCTCGCTGTTTATCGAGACTTGCCTCCTTTTGAGGTTGCTTTGTTTTGGCTTGTGCTAGGGAAGTTTTTTTCCCGTTCATTTGTTTCCCTATCCCCTGGTATGGATACTTCCGCGTTTGTGGCGTATCTTTTTAAGATATGCTTTTAGAATCCTTCTCGGTCGCGTCTGGTTCTCGGAACCTGAACACAACCCTTACAGGTATGACTTTATCTAATGTAGGCTAATACGTGAACAACGTTGGTTGTGAATGCGAGAAAGTTACTTCACAAAGCACGTTAATCTGTATTTAAAAAACATTTTATCCAGCAAAATGTCTTAGATATGACAAGTTACATCGAACAATTACAAACTCTGTATCTATAGTAGCTAGGCTATTATTTCAGATGTTCCTAGCTATCTCATGATATAAATCTGAAATGCAATTTCCTTTGTCATAGATCACTTTTTTATTGTGATTTAGGGTTGAGTTAGAAGACATTGTTTGACATTTAACAATACTTTGAAGTTCATCTGTGGTTTCGGTGAAGATCGGCTGGTAGCTAACAAGCTAAATACACTGAATAAATCGGTATGTTGAGCTGCAATTATGACATTAATGATACAAAATGTGCAGAAAGCACAGTTCATGATCATGTATCGTTAAAATAGCTCAATACTGTTACTGCACAGTGCACACACCACCACTACACCACAACATTGGCTGCCTTTGTCATTGTAGTGCAGGTGTGCCAATATGAGCCTGAAGAAAAAGTAAACTATGCAATTCACCAATATTGATTGCTTACATGCAATAAGTAAGAGTGGCTGCTGTCCTGCTACAAACTGTATAATGGAGTCCTATGGACGGGCAATGACACTGATTTGATGCAAAGCTATAACGTTATTTGGCAAAAGTCAATATTACCATTTTGCTAGCTGTCTACGGCAAATAGCATGCATGTGAAACCATGGGCTGACTATTCGCCACATCGACAAGGCAACCAAAAAGGTAACTTTTTCTTTATCTCTAGGCTTTAGCTAATGATAAAGAAAAAAGTTTTATCTCCCCGACCCGGTCCACTATCGCCATTTAAATGAACGTTACGTTACACCCTTAACGAAGTGGAACTGCTGCCATTACCCCAGCTGCCTAATAAGATGTATGCAACATGTCATGCCGCCACAAAGTAGCCTACCTCCAAACGTATGGGGAAATATTGCTTGATGCTAACAGTAGGCATGATAGCTGATCGATTGGTCGATTTAGCTATACCTACCTAGCCTGACAGCAAGCAACGTTAACTGATAATTAGCTAGTAGCAATCACTTACTATAAGATTCCACGTTTCACTCCCTAGCTTAATCTGAAGGAGCCGAGTGAACGGACATAATCTTCCTCCCTAAAATGTGCACCGCACACGACCATGTTTTTGGACACAGATGCCGCAGTGAAGTCCCGTCTCCTCACCTGCACAAATCGCACCACACACGAAAATAGCTACTTTTCTCGAGGGGAAAAACTTGAACTCTGTGCCATGTCAGGCTAGAGTTTGTGCAGCCTGCACAAACACAAAGGTTCACCATCCAAAATCGCTGTGAAACAACTAAAGTGGTACTCACCAAACGACTATAGTTAAGTAACTGACCTCACTAACTGGTAACTACCAACTAACTACTGCACTTTGTGGCTCGTTACAAACTATGGACCATGACGGGATAGCTCAGAGCTTACTGCTCTTTTCTATCCATAGCTGAACTTCATTGGCCTTGTTGGGGTGGATGACAAGGGAGGAGTTTTACTCGGGGCATTCTAGTTGTGCATGCAAGTGATGTTGATACCGTGTTGTTCACTTACCAGAATATTTAATTAACTCTATGGGCTTTGGCCCCCTAGTGGTGGGACATATCCGTCCCAATTTTTTATAGTGTTCATATTTCTCGGAAATTCTAAATTAAAACGTTAATAAAACACGGAACTTTAGAGGCAAAATTGTTAAAAACAGTCACAGCCTGCGAACACATTTGTTTATATGCTTATCAGCTCTCAGGTTACACTTCAGGGCCATAAAGCAGCAGGGTGCTAATAGCCCAACCCACTGTTTACAGCCTGCACCTCGCCGCAGTCACAGGCAATAAAATGCATATCACAAAAACTCTTGGTACAGTTTCTACACGCTAAAAAATCAAGATCCGATTTAGGAACAATTGTATGTTACTGAAAAGTATAAATGAACATTGTGTTTTTTCCCCGTGCTCACTTCACTATGCATACAACCGATGTTCTTCCGGTTTTGTTTCAATATATTTTATTTTCTACAAGATCTCTTGATAAACATGTTTAATCAACCAAATTTGATACCTGGTTATGCAGTTATAACTGTTTTCTGAAGAATCCTGAACGTTTTTTCGTAATCCATTTATCCATTCTCCAGCAAAATCTCAATTTCCATGGTGCGTACCCATCGCATTTGCATTTGTACTACGTTACTACCGTTGCGTAAAAACATTACTAGACTGTTTCAGGGATGATCTAACGTGAACCACGTAGATTATCTTCTATGGGGTTTCCTGCCCTTTAAAACTAAGTAAAATATGTAATATTCTAGCGAATGGGAACGGCGCTGTATCCATGCGTAACGACAGCCTATAGGGCAATCGTGCTGTGCGCAATCGGCCACATGACACTGTAGACAAGATCAGATTACGCCTGTGGCCATTTTTACTGAGCTTATCCTGGAAGGGATGGACTGGATTGCTGTACAAGTATGTTTTTAGCCTATTCAGATGATATTTAGCCATGTGTAGCGCTTTTGTTAGCTGTATGTACGTCATAGGCCAGCTTTTCTCTTTACGCGTACGTGGTTTGCTGTATGGTGTAATTGTGCTGGTCATATGTCTTTGCTGCTTCAACGATTACGATTATTTTATACATTTATACGCAAACATGGCAAGCAACGGTGGAAAGAAGAGCGCTTATTTCACGGTTGCTCAGGTTTTGGAGGTGCTGCACTGCAGTGTCCCGGAGGTGAAGAAGTCTGTCCTCAGGCATAGCAATGACTCTGTGGCATGGACCCGTGCCTGGACAATAAGTGTTTTTAAAAATATATAATACAAATTATTATTATCATCATCATCATCATAATCATTAACAGTATGGAGCGCTATTATTTAGAGTACTTTTAGTTTGGTGATTAATGGATTCTCACAGAAGTTCGCTAGTTAGCTTCTATGTTGTCACAAGCTGGAAAGGAGCTCCTGCTAAGGGGGTTTGTTTTGTAGCGTTCATTCAGTTTTTTTTGTGTAGCAACCAACACAAGGGCTAGTTGTTGAATTCACGCATGAAACTACATCCATTCTCAGTACTTTATTTCATGGTTCAGTCAAGACATTACAGTATTACAATAATGTAATTTAGTTTGTGCAAGCTGACTAATTCATAAATCCTAGTTAGCTACGATTGCTAATTATGTTGGAGCTAATATCAGACATACTGTGGATATAAGATTTTTTAATGTATATACTGTATATACATGTGTATATATGTGTGTGTATATTATATATATATATATATATTTATGTATTTTTTCACTTAATTGTAATACTTGCCATATGTCCTTTTGAGATAATTAGTGTTCACATTTTTTTAGTGATTCTACTTAGTAATGTACTTGAATCTGTCACTTTCAGGAAGGACAGTGAAGACAACCCTCCCCCACCTGACACCTCTGTCATCAGAGGTGGTAACAGACAGGTTTGCCAAATAAAGTGATGTATAATTCATTACTTTTGCTGGAAAAAGTCACGTTGAAGGCTTGTTATAGATAAACATGTTATTCTGATGGCTTATGGGGCTCTGGTAAATCTAATTTTGAAGTACAGTGCCATTTTAAATGTAAAGCAGATTGGTTGGATAACATTAGGGTAAGTAATCCTTTTCGGAGAGGTATTTGGGCACTTTTGGGCACGCTTTGTAACACAAAACATATGTAGGTTAATTTTCTTCACATTCTGTATTACAAAAACTGTTTTAAAAGAAAAATAAAGTTTTCTGATGATTGACATGCCTAGACAGAAAGATATGCACATGTTTTATATTTGGAAAGCTTTTGGGACACCTGGGCCCCATTTTGGGAAAAATACCAATGCATAAGGAAAGCCAGTCAAGCCGGAAAGTCTGCACACTCCTTTCACCTTCTCCACGTTTTATTACGTTACAGATTTATACTACAATAGATTGAGTTCAATTTTTGCCTCAAACATCTACACACAATAGCCAATAATGACGAAGTGAAAACAGGTTTTTAGAAAATATGCAATTTTATTTTACTGACAAAAATAGGTTATTTAGGGGTTACATATCTGTACACACCCTTAGCCTAATACTTGGTTGCTGCACCTTTGGCAGCAATTACAGCTTCAAGGCGTCTTGGGAAAGAAGCTATGAGCTTGGCACACTTGTTCCTGGACATTTTTGCCCATTCCTCTTGGCATATCCTTGCAAGCTCCGTCAGGTTGGATGGGGAGCGTCGGTACACAGCCATTTTCAGCTCTTTCCACAGACGTTCAATTGGATTCAGGTCTGGGCTCTGGCTGGGCCACTCAAGGACATGCACAGATTTTCTCCGAAGCCACTACTTTGTTTTCTTGGCTGTATGCTTCGGGTCGTTGTCATGTTGGAAGGTAAACCTTCGCCCCAGTCTGAGGTCCAGGAGCCGGTTGCACCAACAGGGCGTAAGCCTGGTCTTAAGTTAAATCGGGCGTAACTTTCTGGGCGTAACTTTAAGACCGTTTCACCAACTGGTCGTAAACACTATTTTCATTAAGACCGGGCGTAAATTCTACGCCTACCCGAGAGCAGGCGTAAATCTAATTTTAGAACATTTCTATGGTTACGGATGTAAATAATAACATAGTTCATCGCAATGGCGCGCCTGGTCTATCATATGCTCAACGAGCAGGCTTTTAGACGAGAAAGGATCATTAGGGATCGAAGCAATCCATTAGATGTCTATGATGACACAGAACTTGTAGAGAGGTTCCGACTTAATAGGAGAGACCTATTTGAGCTTATTGACGAGCTGTCACCGGAATTGAGGCATGCTTCTGACCGCAACGCAGCACTGTCACCGGCTCTGCAAACGCTGATGGCACTGCGTTTTTACGCAAACGGTGCGTTTCAAAACACGGTTGGAGACATGATTAGTGTCCATAAATCCACCGCTTGCAGGGCCATCCTCCGTGTGTCACTGGCACTGAGTGGATACCCAACATTGTGGGGTGCATCGACGGGACCCATGTCCTCATCCAAGCTCCTTCTGAACATGAATACAGATATGCTAACAGAAAGGGGTTTCACTCCATCAACGTGCAGATAGCTTGTGATGCCAGCTACAAGATTTTCGATTTGGTGGCAAGGTGGCCTGGATCCACCCACGATGCACGCATTTTCCGGGAGAGCGCGTTGGTCCGGGAGTTTGAGGCTGGAAGAGGCAATGACTTGCTGTTGGGCGACAGTGGGTATCCGCTTAAACGGTGGCTTATGACACCGGTAATTGCTCTGAGAACAGAGCAAGAGCGGCGATACAATAACATCCACTCTGTAACAAGGTCCGTAGTGGAGCGATGCATCGGTGTCCTCAAGCGCAGGTGATATAGGCTAAGCTTAATGACAAGACCAATATGGTTAGTTTGCAACATAGTCTCATCTGACCTGACCGCAGTTTATCGGCATCTATGTTTCATTGCCTTCACGGAGAAATAAGGATGCATCCAGAAAGGGCCTGCACTGTCATCGCAGCGTGTGTTGTTCTCCACAACATCTGCATTGAAAAGAGAATCCCCATCCCCGGTCATCAAGATCTGCCGGCAGTACCAGTAGATCATATAAATCCTGCTGCAGTGCCCGAAGATGTTGCGGGACGACTTGTTCGCATCCGCATAATAAACACGCTTTAACCTAAGGCTCAAACAGTGTCCTATCGTATTTCTATCAGCTTTTGGCTGTGCTTAAAAAAAGACAACAATCTTTTTCAATAAATATTTAGATTTTTATTGTACACATTCTATTATTATTATTATTGTTGTTGTTGTTGTTGTTTTGCTGTTTTATTGTTAAACTAGGCTATTCATTTATTGTTTTGGCTAACTGATTAATGCAGCATCGTGAAAGAATGCTCCCCCTCTTCAAAGATGCGTGGAGTAAGTTGTCTTTGAAGCAGAGCTATCTCCAAAGCCAACTTCTGCTTTTCCAGTTCTAACTTTTCATGTTCAGTTTTCAGCTTTTTCATCTCTGCCTCCACTCTCAGTATCTCCTTCTCCAAGAGAATGTATTGTAGGTCATCTCTTCTTCTTTTCTGGGAAGGCGGGGTTCTGCTGTCACTGCTGCCCGGTGTCTCGATCGAGTCTGTGAAAAACATAGCAATCGCATCGACATTTTGGAAGACTAATATTACTTAAACTTAATCGAATAATCTAAATTGTCAGTAATAGGCTACTGCAGGCTATGAACAGGTGTCTGTAGCAAGTTATTTTCACAGCTTATTTATGTTAACGTTACAAGTCATGCAAAGTAGGCCTAACTAAACATAAGTTAACGTTTAGGATATTTTGTAAAGGGGAATATGCGCACCTTCGTGATCTATCATACTTTCAATGAAAGTGTCATCGCTCGGAGTAGATGTGGCATAAACATCCCCCTCTGCAGGCTGTTGGCAGTCACTGCTGTCCACTCCAACCAGGCCAGTGAAAGTTGGGGAATCCTCGCCAAACACATCAACAATGATGTCACTGTAGATGGATATTTTCGGTGGGGGACCCCCGCCCATTGGATGACTTTTACGGGCTGACACGTCCTTTCTCGCCTTACAAACAAGGTCCTTCCACTTTTTTCTGACGTCCTCTACAGTTCGCTGTCCCCCCAAATCCGTAAGTTGGTTTATTGCATCTGTTATTGTTTTCCATGTTGACTGTTTTTTTAAATTTGTAATAACATTGCTATGTTTAGCCGTTAGTGTCGTTTTATGCTGGCTATACATTTCAATTAATTTTCTAATTTCACTATCAGTAAAGTTGCTTTTTCTTTTTTTTTTGGTCCATTGTTGCAAATTTGAGGTTAGCAGGTTAACGTTAGCAGATTAGCCGGCAATATTTTACCCGCGCATAGCAACGCAAACAATTTTGCTTAGCAACGGACGCTACTTAGCAACTGTTATGTTTTCACATGGACGCGCACTACTACGACTGGTCTTGGTTGGTGCAACGGGCGCAAAGTCCTCTCTAAACATGGGTCTTAGCTACGACCTATTTAGCAGTTAAGACCGTCTTAGTTAAGCCCTGTTGGTGCAACCGGCTCCTGAGCGCTCTGGAGCAGGTTTTCTTCAAGGATCTCGGTGTACTTAGCTGCATTCATCTTTCCCTCTATCAGGACTTGTCGCCCCGTTCCCGCTGCTGAAAAACATCCCCACATCATGATGCTGCCACTGCCATGCTTCACTGTAGGGATGGTATTAGCCAGGTGATGAGCGGTGCCTGGTTTCCTCCAGACGTGACGCTTGGTATTCAGGCCAAAAAGTTACATTTTGGTTTCATCAGACCAGAGAATCTTGATTCTCATGGTTTGAGAGTCCTCTAGGTGCCTTTTGGCAAACTCCAAGCGGGCTGTGATGTGCCTTTTACTAAGGAGGGGCTTCCGTCTGGCCACTCTACCATAAAGGCCTGATTGGTGGAGTGCTGCCTGGATGGTTGATCTTCTGAAAGGTTCTCCCATCTCCGCAAGGATACACTGGAGCTCTGTCAGAGTGACCCTCGGGTTCCTGCTCACCTCCCTGGCCAAGGCCCGTCTTCCCCGATTGCTCAGTTTGGCCGGGCGGCCAGGTCTAGGAAGATTCTTGGTGGTTCCAAACTTCTTCCATTTATGAATGATGGTGGCCACTGTGCTCTATGGGACCTGTAAAGCTGCAGAGATTTTTCCGTACCCTTCTCCAGATCTATGCCTTGACACAATCCTGTTTCTGAGGTCTGCAGATAATTCCTTTGACCCCATGGCTTGGAGTTTGCTCTGACATGCACTGTCAACTGTGGGACCTTATATAGGCAGGTGTTGGCAATCCCCAATCATGTCCAATCAATTGAATTTATCACAGGTGGACTCCAATTAAGTTGTAGAAACATCTCAAGCAGTATCACTGGAAACAAAATGCACCTCAGCTCACTTTTGGGTGTCATATCAAAGGGTGTGCACACTTGTGTACATATGATATTTTACATTTTGATTTTTAATAAATTAGCACAAATGTCTAAAAACCTGTTTCCACTTTGTCATTATGGGCTATTTTGTGTAGAATTTTGAGACAAAAAATGAACTCAATCTATTGTAGAATATGTCTGTAACGTAATAAAACGTGAAAGGAGTGTGCAGACTTTCCGGCTTGACTGTATCTTTACCAAATTGTATACACAGGTGGACAACATATTAGTGCACTAGTATAAGCAATTCTGGCTTGCTCCAGTACTTTGAAGTTGAGATATTCAGTGATAAACTATTTTTAAAAGTTTTGTACTTTTTTTTGTATTCTTATGTGTATTTTGTATAAACTGTATGTAACCACTTTGACATAGATTTATTCTGTTCCAAATTTCTGAATGGTACAAGCCTCTTCTTTCATTCAAACTTTCAACCATGGATGTGCAGTGAAGTTTTTGAGATATTGGCACTTAATTGACACTAGTAAAAACTAGACGAAAATTAGAGTAAATAGGGTTAAAACAAACTTTATTGATCGTTAGTAAGAATAAATAATTATAATCAAATAAATACATAAAATAAATAACTAAGAAAATAAAATACAGTTGAAGTCGAAGGTTTACATACACCTTATCCAAATCCATTTAAACTCAGTTTTTTTGCAATTCCTGACATTTAATCCTAGTAAACATTCCCTGTCTTAGGTCAGTTAGGATCACAACTTTATTTTAAGAATGTGAAATGTCAGAATAATAGTAGAGAGAATAGTAGAGCTTTTATTTCTTTCATCACATTCCCAGTGGGTCAGAAGTTTACATACAGTCTGTTAGTATTTGGTAGCATTGCCTTACATAATTGTTTAACTTGGGTCAAATGTTTCGGATAGAATTCCACAAGCTTCTCACAATAAGTTGCTGGAATTTTGGCCCATTCCTCCTGACTGGTGTAACTGAGTCAGGTTTGTAGACCTCCTTGCTCACACACGCTTTTTCAGTTCTGCCCACAAATTTCCGACTGGATTGAGGTCAGGACTTTGTGATGGCCACTCCAATACCTTGACTTTGTTGTCCTTAAGCCATTTTGCCACAACTTTGGAAGTATGCTTTGGGTCATTGTCCATTTGGAAGAGCCATTTGCGACCAAGCTTTAACTTCCTAGCTGATGTCTTGAGATTTTGCTTCAATATTTCCACATAATCTTCCTTCCACATGATGCCATCTATTTTATGAAGTGCACCAGTCCTTCCTGCAGCAAAGCACCCCCATAACATGATGCTGCCACCCCCATGCTTCACGGTTGGGATGGTGTTCTTTGGCTTGCAAGCATCACCCTTTTTCCTCCAAACATAACGTAATGTGAAATAATGGCCAAAGTTACATTTTTGTTTCATCAGACCAGAGGACATTTCTCCAAAAAGTAAGATCTTTGTCCTCATGTGCAGTTGCAAACTGTAGTCTGGCTTTTTTATGGCAGTTTTAGAGTAGTGGCTTCTTCCTTGCTGAGCAGCCTTTCAGGTTTTGTCCATATAGGACTCGTTTTACTGTGGATATAGATACTTTTGTACCTGTTCCCTCCAGCATCTTCACAAGGTCCTTTGCTGTTGTTCTGGGATTGATTTGCACTTTTCGCGCCAAAGCACGTTCATCTCTAGGAGAACGCGTCGCTTTCCTGAGCGATATGACAGCTGCATTGTCCGATGGTGTTTATACTTGCGTACTATTGTTTGTACAGATGAACGTGGTACCTTCAGGCGTTTGGAAATTTCTCCCAAGGATGAACCAGACTTGTGGAGGTCCACAATTTTCTTTCTGAGGTCTTGGCTGATTTATTTAGATTTGCCCATGATGTCAAGCAAAGAGGCACTGAGTTTGAAGGTAGGCCTTAAAATACACCCACAGGTACACCTCCAATTGACTCAAATAACGCCAATTAGCCTTTCTAAAGCTGTCATGGTTTCTGGCAGCCTCCAGTTATTTCTACGGTCGTTCTTTCTTTTAGCGACATCAGGGTACTCGGATTTCTGTCTTCCGTTCCGGTGCTTTGCTATCGCTCGGCGGTGATTCCTCGCACCTGTTTTTGAGTTTCCTGTCGGCTATATAAGTTCAGGGTTTCAGCTTCGATATTGTCTTTGTTATTTGACATCCAAGTCGGTAAGGTATAGAATTCGGTCACTACGTTTCTGGTTGTTGCAAATAAGAAACATAGAAAGTCCAGTTAGAGTTAGGATAAAGATTTATTTTAGTCTTTTTCTTTCCTTTCTCTCATTATCCTTTATACTCCACTACCTGTTACCTTTCTGTTCAGCTCGTTCTCACCTAGAGTTGTAGGTAACAGGCTCTAGTTTCATTTTCGTTCTCTCGCCCGTTTATACGGAGTGTTTCTTTTGTTTTCCTCTGACCTCCTGCTACGAGTTCGCCCTTGGGGTTGCTTTGATTTGGCTTATGCCGGGAGGTTTTCATTCCCATTTTTTCGTTTATTCCCTTCCTGCTACGGAGCTGTTCGCTTTAGTGGTGTATATTTTACGATATACACTTTTAGATTCCTTGGCTGTTGCGCCTGGTTCTCCGAACCTTACACGCCACCTTACAAAAGCCATGACATCATTTTCTGGAATTTTTCAAGCTGTTTAAAGGCACAGTCAACTTAGTGTATTTAAACTTCTGACCCACTGGAATTGTGATATAGTGAAATAATCTGTCTGTAAACAATTGTTGTAAAAATCACTTGTGTCATGCACAAAGTAGATGTCCCAACTGACTTGCTAACACTATATTTTGCTTACATGAAATTTGTGGAGTGGTTAAAAATGAGTTTTAATGACTTCAACCTAAGTGTATGTAAACTTCCGACTTCAACTGTATATAGAAAATGGAATACATTGATGAAAAAATAAAATATAATTAACTGCATTAACTCAGTCACTGCACTGTGGCAAGGTCCACCCCTTGTGACGTCACTGGGCGTTATATAAAAAAAGGAAGTTTTTAGGGGGCGTGGCTTATAATGCCAACTTTTCTATGTATTTCTGCCGTTGTGGCCTATAAAAAATACACAAATAAACAAAAAATTCCAAATCATCCTCTCCATGAGCCCAAAATAGTAACCTGCATGTTGCCCTTTAACACATGCTCTCCAATTTCTTTTGAAACACTCCCCATGGATACAATCAACATTCATCCTTAATTTTCATTTACAAATAAATGCAATTTTTAAAAAATTAAAACAAACAGATTTGTTATTTATGAATGCTGGTGAACACTCAACTTGCTGGACTGTAGTAATAAAGAAAACAACGCTTGAATTTAACTGATCAGACGCATCGCTGAATTCAGGTAATAAAATCGGATTGGCTAATCCTTGTAAGGCCTATTCTCAACAAAAACGTTTCCAACGTCCAAAAATGCCAACGTCCAAACCTTGCCTACAATGCACTGTCTGTAAATCATGAATTAAAAGCACTGTCTGTAAATCATGAATTAAAACTAGTAAAAACTAGGTCTGCCGTTAAAAGTATTGATATCAAAATGAGGCCAAGTTACAACAAACAATTTGTGATTAGCAGGTCTACTGTGGGATCCAAGATGTTCATGAGATTAGGAGTTTTCAGGGCTGAAAGGACGTTAACATTAATGAACTTCCTCGTCAGAACCAACGCCCATATAGAGATAGGCTACATACAATACAATCTGTCAGAATAGAAGTAGGCTAAACCAGAGATCTAATCCAACGGCATTAGTATTATTTCAAGATGCAGGTAACTTCCCAACTAACAAAATTAGGTACCCAGGACATCCCTGAACGTCTCAAAATGTCATCAGGACGTCGCCTTGACGTCTTTTTGTAGGGTTTTCTAAACGTTACGTGGACGTCACAGAGAATGTTCCCGGGACGTTCTAGTAACCTCCCCCATTCACTACATGACGTTATATTGTAACGGTTTGTCTCTGAAAATGTAGCCTAATTTGTCACAGACATTGGAGGAACGTCCCTGAATGTCCCATGAATGTTATGAGCACAACGTCATATCAGAAGCGGATAGGGATGTTGCTTGAACGTTGCCCGAAAAATTAAATGTCATATTGTAACCAAGCTGTAAGGCTGGCTTTACACGGTGAAACTTTCACGCAACTTTATTTGCTTGAAACTTAGGTGAAACTATGTTGCAATTGACTTGCATGGTGTAAAGCCCTCTGCAACGCACTTGAAACTCAGCCGCAACAGTTGCAAAACTCTCAACAGCCAATCAAAACGCTGACGTGTCAAATGATGACGTCAAACTACCGATTTTATGAATGGTAACCATAGCAACACCAACAGCTGGATTAATAAAGCCGGCACATAACGCTAAATCCACTGATTTAAAAAGTTTGTATTCTTCAAATATCTTAGTTACAACAACTATAATCTAGCAAAGCAGTTTTGTGGTTAGAGGTGCAGTATTTATTCAGTTTGTAAATATGAACTAATGTAACGTTAACGTTAAATAAACTATTAAATCGTGTTGCATGAGACTGATTTTTTTTAAATTGCTTTGTGTAACTGTCAAGTTGCATGGAAATTATGTTGTATGCAATTTGCAACCTGAACTAGTTGCGTGAAAGTTTCACTGTGTAAAACCAGCCTAACCTTCCGAGGACTTTAATAACATTCTAGTAATGTTTTAGGACATCCATAGGGAACGTCACATCATAACTTTGAGGGGACTAAAATGGGACGTCCCTGTTTGCTGGGTTAACGTTACACAGTTGACAGTCAAGCACGGTTATTTTAAATAATGTAGTATTGGTGGAAAGAATTCAGAAGTAGGCCTACATTACATTTAAAGTAACCTATGACACGGCCGAAAGTATATGGAAAGCCAAACAGGTCAAAAACGTGAAAATTACGTGTTGTCTGCGCGTTGTCAACGTGTTGTTAACGTTTTGTCAACGTGTTAACGTGTTGATTTTTCACACCTTGTCTGCGTGTTGATACCACGCGACAACGCGTAATTCCAGACGTCAATTTCACGTGTTTTTGACCTGTTTGGCCAGTTAACCATTTTTAACGTGTGAGTGCCATAATTTCCTATTTTCTGCTCAGCACTTGGGTTAAAACATTTCTGTCAGCATAGGGGTGGACTACGATGCCTACGGCTAGGCTACTGAACAAGCTAAGGATTCTCTTTTTGCTCTTATTTATTTGTCCTTAAAGTCAAAGTCACCGTAAAGTCATATGTAGGCTATCAGATGAAGCATTAAGGATAATATCACATTATGTTATGTGATAATTTCCTTGGTAGAGCAGTGACCTTTAGCTAGGCTACCACTAGGTGGGATAACAAATCCAATTTCCTGGATGCAACGGTAAGCTATTTGGAATGGATAAAACTAGCCTATGAATGAGAATTATGGAAAGTTTCTATTTTAGATTTAAATAACAAGGAATACAACAAAAATACTCAAATGTGTGTGTAATGCACACGTTGTCTAAAGAAAAAACTGTTATAACCTAATTATAGGGACAATTACTGAAGGAAAACAGAAAAATAGTAGGCTAACTAGGTTATCACCCTTAAGCATTTAGGACATGGGAAAGGAAGGAATCATGGCGACAGTGAAACTTTGTCCAATAATAGCCTGCTTTAATTAATAAAATCACAACAGGTGGTCAAAGTGGGGATTTGAACATTTATAGCCACAATGTAAAATATAATTCACACCACCGTTAAATTAAAAAAATACCCATTGGCTGCACTAAAAATTTCGCCATTAATCAGAAAGGATCTTAACCAGTTTACATCAAAATCAATGGCTTGCAGAACACCAAATTCTTTCTTTTCCCCCAATCTACTCAAAATTCAACATGTTGCTATTTGTGCTCTAATACTCCCATCTAGTGGGCAGTTAGGCGAACACACCACATTAGATGAATATGTCAAATAGCTATGATATTGCATATAAGCTACAGTTTTTCTCAATAAGTAAACAGTAGCCTACAAAAAATGCAGATGTTAATAATGTCACCGTAAATCAATATTATTTCTTAAGCCCAATTCAATCAATATTATTTCTTAACCTCAATTCATACAAGGTAGGTTGAGTGGGGAATTGTTTTCTTTCTTGTAATGATTGTATGTAGGGTTTCCCTTCAGAAACTGATGAAGTGGTAGCACCCCATTTTAAACGCCATAAGACGTTCAAAATGGACGTGTTAACAGGGCATTTTCTGTCGTCTTAAGACGTAGACATTCAAAATGGACGTCTTAAGACGAACAAATTTGACGTCTTAACACGAACAAATTTGACGTCTTAATAGGGAGGGCAAACCGGAGCTTTAGAACGTAGACAGCAGTGAATTCACGTGAGCTTGACAATACATTTCTGACAGAAAACGTAGTTTATTGACTTTTTTACTTCATTGCTGTGGTGATCAAACTTACAAGAAGTAAATGCTAGTTTATTGTTAGCCTTTATTGTTCGCCATATGAGGCTAGAATGGTGAAGCTAACAGAAACCAATAGCACTAACCCATAAAAAATTGACTTCTAACGTTACTTGTTCAATCGAATTGTAAAAGTGAAAGCGTTCGATTGTGGTCAGTGGCACTGAAAATTTCTGTCACACCCTCGATAAACGGCAAAAGTCCCAGTAGAAGATGGAATTAAATCGTTAAAAGTTATATATTTTCTGAATCGTTATCAACTTCCCTTGGTCACTGTCGATTGGACATTGTGATCTGGGCATAGAGTGCCTATGTAAATTACGTCAGAAACATTCAGCCGTGTTATTGGCTACCTAAACGTAATAGTGCGCTCATCACCGTTAGCATAATTGGGAGCCTGAAATGTCAATCTTCAGAATCCGTTTAAACCTTTCACCAATAAGTTGGGACTTTTAAGTTATAAGGCGGGATATACAGAGTGTCCAGCGAAAATACTGACCTGACAGTCTTTCAGAATTCTAACAGTTGATCAAGTCAACTGCCAGAATGACCGCGAGACACTGAATAGAACAGAATACTGGCTGCGCTGATCTGTGTTCGGTGCCGTCAGAGTCCTAGGGCCCTATCTTGGCGCTTAGTCTAAGCGCATGGCGTAAAGTCCATTTTGGGCGTGTCCAAGTCCGCTTTTGCTATTTTAACGGCGTGTTTTTTTGGCGCTAAGCACGGCGCAAGGTGCAACTGGGCTGAACCTAGTCGCTTCATTAATTATAGGTGTGTCTTGGGCGTGACATGCAATAAACCAATCAAAATGTCATATCCCATTCCCTTTAAAAGCCTGCTTTTCCACCTTGGCGCATTGCTTGATGGCGAAACAGACATGCTCGTGCGTGTTTAGTGTGATCAAGGAATAGGCTAAATGGAGTATGATCAATATTATTCGGACTAACCATTAGCCTATGAGTTCCCGGTAATTCCAGACAGGGCTGTTATTTTACAAAATATATGCGGTTAAATTTCGTTAAAAGGACCTGCAACAGCTGAGAATAAGCTATCAATGGCTTCAGTCTCACCTTAGAAAACGCCAAATTAGCCTGCTTGTTCAGCGAATTTCGTTTGATTATGCAATGAAAGTGTCAAACATCAATTCCAAGAGGCTGTTCTCATGGAGTTCTCGAAGTTCAAGCTTCATCCAAAGTTCATTAGGCTACCATAGTAGGCTATAGTGGCTGCATAGTAGGCTAATATTGATTAATAACATACATACCGTTATTTTGCCTTAATGATGACACTAAATAGCCTACAATAAAGCTGTCATGTTCGCAACCCATATGTTCACGCATATTTCCCCTTGTTTAATAATGTCCTGTTTATGGAAATGTGACCAACCTGTTTTACTCGTAGCTTAATCCTTTAAAACAATCCACTTTCCCAGGAAGACTGTGAAACCTGTGACTTACAGCAGGGGAAACAGAGAACATGCAGCGCACATGCAGAGAATGGCATTAAAATTTATTGTGAATTAATTGTGTAACGTGCTGCAAATTTGTTTTAGTTTCTAATAAGACGCTTAGTTCTCTTTAAAATCATTTTGTTCAGTTATGGAATAACGGGGGAAATCAGCTGGGTTTTAAACGGTGAGAGTATGGAAACCTGGTCACTGTAATTTAAAAAATATGAAGGATGAAGAATAGCTAAGGTTACAATTTAGTTAACAAACTAACAACATTTATCTCCGTTTTTTAACCAAAGGCTATCGAAAAAAACCTTATGCACAGCGAATCCGCTGTAGCCTAGGCTATTTGAAAAACAATAAATGCAATATTCACTGGACAAGGTTTTGAACTTTTTTCAGTCACAAACCATTCTATTTACTTACAGGCTGTATTCATAGATAAACAGAGCTGTATTGTAATGACATCTGAAGCGCATTTTCAGAACTTAAATGTCCATCTATTGCCGTGCGCGTGTTTTCCATTGAATGACAATTCACGCATTAGGTGTAAATGACAATTTGCGCATTAGGCTTGATATAGGTGTCATCAGCTGCTTTTTAATGGATAGCCATTGTCCCGTACCATCGCACATCGCCTGGATGTTGATGGAGTGGGTTGAAAGCAATTTAATGTGCATGGCATTCCCCTTCGCTGAGGGAAAGGTAGGTTATGGACCCTTTTATTATTATGTATTTTTTGATATAGGCTACACAATAATACTATTTCACATTGTAATCTTGATATTTTAATCATGCTTGTGCGCGCCCCTGTGTGTAACAGACAGGAGGGTACGCGCATTGTGCACACGCCTTTGTAGACGCACTTATATGCGCCGTTAAAATAACATGTATACAACTGCGACATGACTTTAGACCAGGTTAGTGGTGGTTCTAGCGCAAGCGCTTTCTGCTGGCTCAAGATAGCAATACGCCAAAAAGAATCCTGGCCACTCCTCATCTTAAGACCAACATGCCCAAACGGCGCAAGAGTACATGCTAGTTAAACGGCGTGAGCGTTAGGCGTTATAATGAACCTACCGCCGGGTGTAAGAAAGCAAAGACACTTGCGTTTGGGTTAGCGCCGCTTTGGTGTAAGATAGGGCCCCTACTCTTATCATTGATCGAATGTTGGGAAAATGTGCGTTTAAAAGGCGCAAAAACAGTCTGTATATCACATTAAAATTACATATGAGGAAAGTTATTGTCTATAATACGTTTATTTAAGGTTAAACTGACATTTTAAGCACAATATTTATGTTGATTTCCCGAAATACATTTTTCGGTTGTCCTGCCTAGTCTTAATGCGGACGCCGAACTACAGGTTTTGGCCCAAACGGCGTTCCATAACAACACGTTGACAACGCCTGATTCCAGACGTAATTTTCACGTGTTTTTGACCTGTTTGGCTTTCCATAAAAGTAGGCATACACAGTCATTTCGCCTTCCGATTTAATTCCATCATGCAACAGCCAAAATCAGCAAATGTCATTCCATTTAATGGAGCCCAATGCTAGGCTACAGCATTCGATCAAGCTGAGCAAAAGCCCCTACTGACCTAGGCTATAAAGTTAATGTCACAGTAACAAGCTAGCTAGCTGCTAGCTGCATCACACTAAGCTTTTATATTAGTTTTACGCTGGTAACGCTAACGTTAAATAAAAAAGCATAGCTAACTGGAGCGGCGATTAACAAAGAATGTAGCGACCTGTCGTTACAATGCTCAAGCCATATTTAACAAAGTATTAACGCAGCAAGATATTTTGTTGCCACGACTAAAAAGAGCATGACAGTAGCTAAAAATACCTCTCAACCTTATCACAGATTTAGCCTAGTTCTATTATTATTATTATTATTATAGCGCTTACCTGCACGTTTGTTCTGAACTGATACAACGGATTATCGAACGTTTCCCCAGGTTTGCTTTGAAAAATGTTGTAGCAATGATGGATTGACTAAAATTGATTAAAATCAAATGGATGGAGCTATTCCAGTTCTTCCGAACCGAACTCCTCTAGGCAGGACAACCGAAAAATGTATTTCGGGAAATCAACATAAATATTGTGCTTAAAATGTCAGTTTAACCTTAAATAAACGTATTATGGACAATAACTGTCCTCATATGTAATTTTAATGTGATATACGGACTGTTTTTGCGCATTTTAAAAGCACATTTTCCCAACATTCGATCAATGATAAGAGTAGGGCTCTGACGGCACCAAACACAGATCAGCGCAGCCAGTATTCTGTTCTATTCAGTGTCTCGCGGTCATTCTGGCCGTTGACTTGATCAACTGTTAGAATTCTGAAAGACTGTCAGGTCAATATTTTCGCTGGCCACTCTGTATATCCCGCCTTATAACTTAAAAGTCCCAGCTTATTGGTGAAAGGTTTAAACGTATTCTGAAGATTGACATTTCAGGCTCCCAATCATGCTAACGTTGACGAGCGCCCTAAGAAGTTTAGGTAGCCAACAACACGGCTGAATGTTTCTGACGTAATTTACATAGGCACTCAATGCCCAGATCACAATGGCCAGTTGACAGTGACCAAGGGAAGTTGATAACGATTCAGAAAATATATAACTTTTAACGATTTAATTCCATCTTCTACTGGGACTTTTGCCGTTTATCGAGGGTGAGACATAAATTTTCGGTGCCACTGACCACAATCGAACGCTTTCACTTTTACGATTCGATTGAACAAGTAACGTTAGAAGTCAATTTTTTATGGATTAGTGGTATTGGTTTCTGTTGGCTTCACCATTCTAGCCTCATATGGCGAACAATAAAGGCTAACAATAAACTAGCATTTACTTCTTGTAAAATTTTATCACCACAGTAGTGAAGTAAAAAGTCAATAAATTACGTTTTCTGTCAGAAATGTATTGTCAAGCTCACGTGAATTCACTGTGGTCTACGTTCTAAAGCTCCGGTTTGCCCTCCCTACTCCTACAGTATTTAAAATTGCACTCCATATTATTTATTGCATTTTGTTAAGTCATAGCCTAGCCTGCTCGAGGCTACGTTTTAACAAGAAAGCAAATTATAACTAAATAATAGGCTAACTATTAGGCCATTATTAAAAACCTAACGTTAATATTTTCCATGTGCACTTCAGAATTCTAAACTGACCGTTAAATATGTTGCATCGTCAAAATTACCAAGCTAACGTAACGTTATCGTTAATTAAAAACTTTGGCGCCCGTCTCAGCCTATTACTATACTAACATCTCGGCGTCCTTTATAGGCTACTGTTGTGACAAATTACATTTACCGAGACAAACCACCTCAGCAGGCTTTGTAGGAGAAAGAAATAAACTCGCGTTGCTTTAAAATAACTTGTGAATTAACTTCTCTAGGTAACGTTACAGCTAAAATAGATATATAACGTAATACCAGAGATTGTATAGTAATAATATAGCTAGTAATCTCTCTATGGGCTTTGGTATAGCCTAGGCTACTAAGTAATGTTAGCAACTTGGTTTAAAACGCAAACGTTAGCTTTGCTAAACAAACGAACTTTCCGACTACCTCCAAAACAGTACAGCGATAAGAAATTGCTGGGTAAATTGATGTTAGCTAGATATAGCTTCATGCTCAAGAGTGTATCATACACAACAAACGAGGGGAAAACATGTTGATGTCAGCTAACGTTCGCCTATCTAACGTAATGTAACCGACAGAATTGTAATTGTAAACTTTCATTTATAGTCTAGACTACGTCTTAGTAGGCCTATAGCCTACATAAAGTATCAGATAGCCTACCTGTTTTTCACGTTACTATAGCCTACATAACTTGCAATCTACCGTTAGGTAGGCTATAGACTAATGCAGTTGATCGTGTAACCGGGTGTAACCCACCTGGTTAACAGTAATGCACTGAAATTGCACAATAGACCATGTAGCTAACATTAGGCTACGTACTGTACAGCTATAACGTTAGCCTAGTACTGTCGAGCCATACAGGCGTAAATAGCAATATATTACACTGGTGTAGTGATGTTGTTGCACTGTAAATGTATTCATTTATAATGTAAGTTATTGTGGACGTTTAATGACTGCAGGTCAGGTAGCAATAAAAAAGGTTAGGCCTACTTGTAATCTATTAGCCTAGGGGTGTAGGCCTACCTGTATAATGATACTAGGCTAATGCATTGTACCGGTAATGATGACAATTTTTTTTTAAACAAACATGTTTGTTGACCACTGCTACTACTACTACTGCTGCTGCTACTACTAATTCTGCAACTTATACGACTAGCCTACCATATATTTGTGTGTGTATCTATAAACCAGTAAATTATGACTAGCTGCAGGCCTATTCCTGACATAGTCATAGTAATTCATTCATAGCCTGAATTAATTACCCCCCCCCCAAAAAAAAATACATTTCTGAAAATCCCCCATGTTCAATTGAGTCTGGACTCATACAACTCATACAATCCCGTACCATTTTCTCACAATTTCCCCCCATATCACCTTTTATAATCCCCCATCTGTCATTGACTCTCATACATTTTTTCATTAATTCAAATTACCCCTGTGAATTTTTAAAACCCCCTACATTTAGGGGAAAATCCCCCAGTCTGGCAACCCTACTCGTGAGCCACATGTCAGGATTCAATTATTTAACCTGCCTATAAATGTACGCAAGTGTGGACTGTGCACACTGTTATTTAAACCATGTAGTTAGCCAATTTATGGCTTCCTAGCAAATAACTTTGTGCCTGGCCATAAAGTGACATTTAAATTAGCTTGGATGCAAGAAAATAAATAGATGAAAGAACATAATATGTAATGCATTCTATTTATTTGTTTCCCCAAAAACATAGGAAGACAACAAAACAGGAAAAAGCTGGTAATATATCTCAAAGGATGATGTGCATTAAAACACAATATTGTTTGATGTCATATAAAAACTCATACTCTGGGATATCTGTCTCAGTGTTGATTTGATAGAAGGTTAAACCGGAAGAAATGTTAATGCTTCTATATCCTGACACCTTTGGACAGTAATTCTCACATAAGCACACTTAAAACTCTGCAGACTTGTATTGCCTGCTAGAAGACTTGTAGACCTAGCTAACTAATCCTGTAATTCCACAATCAATAAGTTAGCAGAGGAAATCGCTAGAAACTGTAAAGTTGATCTATCATTATTGTCTGTCCCACGCCAGAACCGCTTAAAATGGTAATAATTGAATACAGTGATAAAAGATATGAAATATGTTCGATATCGTTGAGCAGTATTGATTCAGGCCCTTTTCTCTTGCAGTGACATCTTCTAGCAGGCATGCGGTTGACATGGAAACAAGAATAAGAACGTGAAGGTTCAAGACAAATTCAAAACGAACAGGTAATTTAAAGGTTTATGTGGTTCCTTAATCTAACTGACTATATAGATTGCAGACTTTCCTTCCCCACTGGTATGCATAGGGATTGTAATTGATGACCCAGGGGGTTATCCGTTTGATGTTTTTACAAGCGTTTGCAGTGGTCTCTAAAAAATTTAATTGGCCACAGCGCTGGTTTCAAATTTATGAATACATTTTTCTTCTAATAAATGTCCGTCTTTTAAGAATATATTTGAGTGGGATTTCAGGGAGCTAGGGATCCCAATTGTCTTCTTAGGGAAATGAATGATTTGTTTCAGTGACAGTGGTGGCGCACATATTGTGTGCTATCCTCTGCCAAGCTGAGTGCCAGAACAGGGCCTCAAACAGTCCTGTGATTAAGTAAAGATGGTGCCATTTTGAATAATTAACTCCAAAATGAAATTGTCATTGCACGGCTTAAGGGAAACTAGCTAGATCTTTTTCTTGCTCGTTAAGAAGGAGTAGGTCTTTCCTTTCCGCTTTGCCTTGCATACTGAAAAGCAATAGCATTGATTATCAAATGCATACAAGCATTACAAGAGTAGTATAAACAGGATATATTGGGTACCTAGCCAGAGTAGAATAACAAATTATATTTGTATATTTGTTACCTACCAATAGTAGAATAACCAGAATATAGCCTATAAGTTCCTTGCAAGTAGAATAAACAGATTTTATTGATACCTAGCAAAAATATAATAACCAAAATATACCATATGCCAGCATCTGATGATACTGTATATGATGGGTCTGGTTAATCCCATAATTTTATGCCTACTCCTAGTTTTATTTATTGAGCTCAATGAGAATAAGAGACTGTATCACATCATATTGTGTAATGCTGCCACCTTGAGACAGCATTGCGGAACGTCATATGGTTTAACCTAAATGTCCCGTGTTTTTTAAATTTTTATTTATTTTTTTACACTTTTTTAATTTGAAATCCAGACTCTTTTCTTGCAAATCTTGGGGTAATTTGTGTTTAAGTACTATGCATATTGCTCAAAAGCAATTAAGAATAATGCCATCCTCTGACCTAAGGAGATAAGTGGTTGAATATGGCCGCTGGTGTTGTTTAACCAATATCTATAACTTATTTTTCCTTAATTTGAAGTGACAGTTTAACATTTTTTTCTTTATTTCGGGAGTTGTCAAATTCATGTAAGTGGAAAAAAATATAGATTTTTTAAAATAAAAAAGATGATCATCTTGGATGGAGAAAAAAAACGATATAAAAAATTTATACAGTGACATTTAGGAGATGAAGAAACAGAAAAAGGTACATATGCATCAAAGTGAACCTTTTCTTTTCCATCAAGGTTACACATGGCTGAGAACTGAATTAATTTACCCAAGGACATATTAGATAATATCAATTTACTCCATAATAAAATTCACACTGTACAGCTTGGATGCATCAGTAAACTAATGCTGAATGTATTGTTCTTCATTTTCACAGATTCCCTTAATCCACCTTTCACTTATTTACAAATTTCTTCTGTGCTTTTAATATAGCATGAATCTGGAGACAAAAACATATCTGCAATCTATAGAAAAGCAGAGCCTGTTATTTTGGTAGGTCATTATGCAATGTAGATGATGTCAACTTTTCTGTAGTGAAAATTCAACAATGAATTTAGGGACTTAAGATTTAAGTCCAGGGAATTAAGGCATGTAATTCAAACAGTGGGTCTAATCCATTGCCAATTTTTAGTTGTTTGACCATGTGGAGGTATATTTTTCTGTACTGTATGTTCAACTCACTGCTACAAAGAATACAAAATTAGAATACTACTACTTCCAACAGTTTCCAGTTGTAGCTATGGCAACAGGTCAGTTTACTGTAGACCCACTGTATACATCTTGGTTTCAATGGTTTACTTAATACAAAAAACAAGTGTGCTTGGTGACTTCACATACCTTACAGTAACAGGCATTGCAGCTGTGACTGTGGTAACATAATCTACTGTAGAGAGCAGGTGGAGGTATGATGCAGATGAGATAAATCAATATTTTTGTCAATCACTGGCAGATGAGATGAATCTATATTTTTGTCAGTCACTGGCCCCAGTCATTGGCTTTGATTTCAAAGAGTGAAAAATCCTAATAACGCTCTACCAAAACTGCTTAATACGATATTCAATATTGCACACTGTGCATTTCATGGCTACCACCAGACATTTTTGCGTCCTGTCAGTTTTAAATCAGAGGAGTTTTTGCATTTTAAAAAAATATCAAACCCAGGTGGCTTCTTAACACGCCCACAAACCTTCCGAGCACATGCAGTGATACTGGCAGTCAGTTGAGGTTTATAAGCTTCATAATTTGGCAGCCATACATAGTGGTTTGAGCATAGTGGTTCCAGATGCAATATTTTGATTTACATTGCTAACTTACAGTAGAATTACATTCTAAGAATATAGCTGTTTCCTCACAGTAGGCCTACATTCTGACAAAAGAAATGAAAAGGATCTACACACATTTTCCCTGTTAGACTAATGTAGTTGGCTGTTGTTTTAGGTACTTTAGACATGAAACCCATTCTTTTTGTTATATATGGCATTATCTGCACAATTACAATTGTATCTAATAAAGTAATAGCTATATGATGTCTACTAAATAATTTCTTTCATTTTTATACAAACCCCAATTCCAAAAAAGTTGGGACAGTATGTAAAATCCACATAAAAGCAGAAAACAGTGATTTGTAAATTCTCTTTTACATATATTTAATTGAAAGAAAAGATATTTAGGGCTCTATTTTAATAAACCAAACGCAATGGTGAACGCAAGAGTAATCGCTTGGCGGTATCGCTCTGAGGGCGTCGGCGAGAAATTTGGTAATTTCATGACGGCAATCTTGGCGCACCTTATGGCGGTATTGCTAAAAGGCTGGGTTTAAACGTCCAAGGTGTGTCTCTATGGTAGCCAATCAAATTGTTGTGCTCATGCTTTAAAAAAAAGCCAGTTGGAACGCAATCGCTCCATGCAATTTCATAATGAGCAACCCAAACGCACTGGACCGTCAACGACGAGAGCGATTTTCCGCACAGGAATCAGACATACTTGCAACAGAAGTACAGGCTAGGACTGTAGTAATTTATGGATCACAATCCACACCACCTCGTCTCCCAGAAGTTCGGAAGGCACGGGAGGAGGTGGCGAATGCATTAATTAGCCTACATTAGGTGATGTAGGCATAATTATGATTCAAATGGTAGGCTTATGATTCAACTGTGTCAATGTGTAATTTATATATTATAGGCTATTGGCCTACATGATCGCAAGTTTCTTGTAAGCTGTCCTGTTTTATTCTAGTAGTTTAAATTAAAATTAATTAATTAATAATAATTATCGGCTATTTGTTCATTAAATGGAAGTGTAATGTTGGCATCACCTATAGACACTACATAGAACTACATGACGAATAAGTTGCCAAATTGCCAGAGTCTATTGGTTCCCGCTAAGAAGTGGTTCCAGCTGATCATAACGCAATGGGTTTTCGTTGGTTCAAATTGTCACTGAGCCGAAAGTATTTTAGAACACGCCCCAGACAGCGCCACCCATCCCACTGCAGCGCAAGCGAAAGGATGTTATGTTGAGAATTTGTTGATCCTAGCGGTATTGCTGAGAAACGCCATAGCGCCAGTTTTAAGACGTTGATGCTGTCAACAAGCTTGCGTTTGACTATACCGTCCCCTTGCGCTGGTTTGAAAATAGAGCCCATAATGTTTTCCCTTATCAACTTTATTGATTTTTGTAAATATACGCTAATTCAGAATTTAATGCCTGCAACATGTTCCAAAAATGTTTTGAAGGGTTATTTCTCTGGACTTATTTTTCCATAGAGTTCAATAGGAAAATGAGTCAGGAGAAACAACCCTTAAAGTGATCCATCCATATCTACTGCATATCTGGCAGCAGAATGATCGTTTAAGGCTCATTTGATACCTCAGACTCTTTATGACTTACAGACATTTAGCCAACCATGGGTTCCATACCATTCCTGTGTAATTTACAGCTTAATCTAGTCCCACCCCCCAATTCCCATAGAGATCCATTCAATGCAGAGAGGTTATAGTATTGCTTGTAAGAGTACGCAGATCGTGCAGGCCTAAACGCTTGGATGTGGGTGACTGAGAGGTTGGCTGGCTGACTGTCTGCCTGCCTGATCCCCAATGTTGAAAAGCGCATGTGTAAATTTTGAGTAATTACGGGAAACATTTGCTGCCTAACTCCCACGTCTGTTACTTCCCTATGCTGCCTCACGAGTGCGCCCTTCTAATTTTGTATGAAGGGCGTTTCCTTTGGCTCACCTGAGTCTTGATTGGAAATTGCAGTCACCTTTGCTGAATTCCTGAGAGCATATGTATTGGCGCCGTTCTCTAGCTTGAGGTTGGTTCATTTCCACTGTGGGTCTATTTTCCCTCTGGCTAACTTCATGCACGTTGCCAGCGTAGTTGTTGTGCAGAAGTTCATTCTTAAATTTTACTGTGGTGTTCGACGGCCGTTGTCTCACTGTTTAATAGTCTGATCTCATTGTATGGTGTTTGTCTTAATAGTAGTTACATTGCTAAAATAATGCGGTTCTGTGTTAAGACTTGTTGCTATGACGGAAACCATTATGCCTAGCCCATAGCTGTCTTTTAAAGAAACAGCCAAACGTGCTTTTATTTTGAAGCAATTTCTACGCCCAGTAATAAAAGGGAAACTGACCCTTTTTTATGGGACTTGGCACTTTCTGCAGCTAGGCGTTTTGCTTCAATTTAGGAGGAAGCGCTCACCTCTTTATAGTGTCGCCTTTTAATAGAAAGGAGCAGACCAGAGACGCATAGCGAGTTAGATTCGCTTTTTTAAAAGACATAAAGATCAGGTGAGTTAACTTGAGCTTCTTCTAGTGTTGTTACCACTGTTGCTGCCGAGTTCCTGCTAGTTAATAAAATCCATTTTGGTTTTAATTGACTGCGCATTTTTTACAGGCTTATTTGTGTTCAACGCATTGTAGAGCAATATTGCAGCAACACTGCACAGGGTTGTAGTAGGAAGGTTTTTTAGTTTATGTTACACTTCTAACCTTTGTGTGGGGCTTTTGTAAAATATTTCCGAAACTCCATCTTTCCCTGTTGAAATTAGAGCTATTGGCAGAAGCCAGACATTGTAGGCTGAGCGATTCTGGAGCAAACTGGAGCCTGCGGAGTGGTAACGTTCTAATAGTGCTCATCACTCTAAATTATGTCCGCTTCCCCTCCTCGCTGACTCCCGCTCCCAAACTCTGCCACACCCACCTTTGAGAATCACATGTACTCTGTCGCCGCAGTATGCAGGCCAATTTGCATGCTCCAGGCCACTATCCGCCATGCCCTGTCACATGTTCCTCACTGGCTACATACAGGCTGAGCTAGGCTCGCCTAGTTCTTGTTTGGAATTGGGGTTTGTATTTTATTTGTTGTGACATTAAAATATAAGTTTTGAGAAAACAAGTTAAAATGTATTTTTGGAATAGACATGCAAACCTGACTTTTGTGAGTCAGAGATCAACATTGCAAACATTATTTAACATTTACAATGCACTGTTGATACATTTATATGTTGATAATTAATGAATGACATCATAAACATGTTACATGTTGCATGTTGCACTGTTGTGCACTCACCCAGGATGAAGCAGAGAGTGGGAAGGATTATCCATTCTGATTGAAAGCATTTTTAATTCCCTCTAGAACAGTCTAAGATCCCCTTTGGTTTGGATAACACAACTCTAAATCTGTTCAGTGGTGTAGTGCTTGGGGAAAGTGTTGCCATTGAATTGAGGAAATTGCTTTCAAAGTAAGCCTTTCCATATGTGGCTTCCTAATTTTGCTAGCAGAATTTTTTCTCTTTATTTTCTTCAATTTCTGCTCTTTCTGAGTGGTTTGCAACATAAAGCTGAATGTACTCGTGTTGTGTAAAGCTTCTGAGTTTTATAGGTAACTTTTTAATTACTTGGAAAAAAATTATGTGTGAATGGAAAAATACAAATGTATTTAAGTGGTGTATACATATTTACAATATTAATCAAAGTCAGGGCTATATGCAAAGTCTATATGTAGAACAACATCATTTTCTAAAAAGGGCCCTCATTTCACTACCAGAAATATAAGTAGTTGGATAGTAAACTTCAACAGAAGGTTTGTTTTGAGTATTCTTTAAGGAAAATGGTAATGTTAACTGTTAAATATAGACATAATTTAAATTGTAAACAGCTGACGAGAAATGACACTTCAGAAAGGATATGTTTAGGCCTATACTTGGTTGTCAAGATATACTTGGTTTTCAAGTTTTAATTTGAAACTATCTAGATAGATAGAGTACTTTATTATCTCCATGGAGAAATCTTTCTAGCAGCAAATAACATTTACATTTACAAACAGACATTTATACCAAGAAACATAATTTGCACTAGAGAAATGAGGGTTGAATAAATAAATACAGATAAAAATGACAAATATTTAGGCCTACTTAATTATTTAGGCCTAAATATTGAATCTTACAAACCTTTCCAGACATATATTTGCCCATTAATGTTAATATAATTACTGCATATTTGTGGGTCAGATATAGTTTAATTCATTTTAAAATGTTAAATAATTAAAAATCTTATTTGTGAACACAATTTTCTGAGTGAAATAATAATAATAATGCATTTTATTCATTATGTGCTTTTCATACACCCAAAGCACTGTATGCAGACAAAAAAAATAAACGTATAGTGGAATCATTAAATGTTTAAGTGTAACACAACTGAAGTGCACATTATTTCCACAGTAAATGATTGACACTTTCACATGACACATCGAGTTTGAATGATCACATTCTCTTCAGATGGTAAGATGAAAAAACACAGGGCCAAATTACATTAAATAATTTAGGAAACATTGGGTAGCATTGCTTTGGAATAGAGCTTGTTTAATTTGTGAGCTAAGATAGCCAGTATTGTTTGTTGTAACTTGGCCTCATTTCACATTTTTGTACGTTGAAAGCATTTTTTGTTGAGATTGGGATGGCAGGTATGCCATCCGCCAAGTTACGGCTTGGTGGAGCATGCCCCATACCTATACAGCACAGAGAGTTTGGCACTTTTCAGGGTTTCCTACAGAAGTAACCACGATGACCATAGACTCTCAGCCCTTAAAAACATTAACTTCTGTATGTTCTGACCTCATGTAACCACACAGCATTCAGATACAACTTCACACATCCACACAATAAAGCACCAAACTTGGGTTATTTTGCCGTTTTTCTCCTTCCTCTTCCGCTTCTTCTTCTTCTTCTTCTTCTTCTTCTTCTTCTTCTTCTTCCCATTTTCCTGTCAAACTGCCTGCCTCTGTTGCAATGTTATCCAATGGGGAGAATTATTATTTGAGGGTATGGTCTGTATACCTGCTCATCAAGCTTATCGTCCAATACAAACGCTTCATACTAATGTTTTTTAATGTTTATATAGCTAATGGCTTCACGCTTTTCAAGAAGCTACTGTGGCTTAGTGGTTAGAACAGCAGTCTCTCACACAGTGGATTGTGGGTTCGAGCCCAGCAGGGCACATGCTTATTTTCCACAAAAACAATGTGCAACTGTTAAGTACTTTTCATTTCTTAGACTGTTATTATTTTCACATTAACACATTAACGTATTTTTATTGCAAAGGCAAAAGAGGTTTCCAATATTAACTGTTCAATGTTTCACTTGTATTTCACTTGTACTATATCACACCCTCCCCAAACCGGACGCTAGCTCTTGTCTGGTTTGGGGAGGGTGTTACGCTCTGCTCTTGCGGTCATGACTGACTGACTGTGGAACCCGAACCTCAACGTACCGTTGCCTCGGCCAACATTTCTTTATTCATTAATTTCTTCACTTCAGCTCTGTTCACTTTATCCTTGTCACACATAACACAATGTCACCATAAAATTAACTACTAGGAAAATTAAGAGTTTACGATAATAGCCTACATTAAGAATTGATAATAGCCTCCTATAAGCTGCAATCCTTTAAGAGATCGGATTTATAAACTGCCACTTCGCCAAACATATCTGATTCATGGTTAGTCACTTTTAAAAAAACAAAAAAAAAACAATAGCCTCCAAATGTGGCTCTAGCCTAGTCTACGCTACTCTGCAGATAATGTAGCTGCAAACACTTTTTATTTTACTACCGGAAAAAAAGGCAAAAGACGTTTACAATATTAACTGTTCAATGTTTCACTTGTACTACAGTGAAATGGTGAAAGTCAGACCGACACTGACAAATGGCATGTGTCATGTGATTATACCCCTTTGGTCTTCTGGTTAGCGTCAAGCCTTAGTATTGCGAGAGACGTGGGTTCGTACCTCGGCCAGTTGATATTAAAGTGTAAATTAATTTTGGACTCAAACAGTGTGCACATGTTCTGGTTTTCTCATGCAAGAATGTTTTTTTATTGCAAAGGCAAAGACACGTTTACAATAATAACTGTTCACTTGTAGCCTGTTAAACAATTCAGTCACTGGACACCACGACAGTAATGCAATAGGCTAGCTAACGTTATGGGAACAGGCATCCTCCCATGGCCATTTGTCAAGCAAAGAAAAAAGTTTCAACGCAGAATATCATCTGGTTAACATCGCGTTCTTGCATTAAAGGGATAGTTCGGAATTTTGGACATAATGTCTCAATTACGACTTACCCATGATGTAGTTCATTGATGGAAACCATTTTCAGCTAATTCCATGCTGTCCCTTCTTTTGGACATACACACGTTGCTAATGCTAGCGCGACTCTAAGGTAACCGGTAGCATCCACTACCAAACGCACTTAAATACTCCACAGTGCACCCAAAGCAAATAAAATACGACGACAGTCTATTTGGGGAGCGATACTTTACGTTACCTACGAATGTATTGCCGGCACTGGTCGACTACAACAACAAAGAAGAGTAACAAGTTGCAATGGCCATGTTCGCTCCGCCGCCGTACTTCCACAGAGAATATAGGTCAGCACAAAGTAAAGGATTCAACGATAATTTGACTTCAGAAATGATTGTATAAACACTCAAAATAACCCCGATAGACTGTCGTCGTATTTTATTTAGAATTTATGATAATACATTAAGAATTGACGATAGCCTACTATAAACTGTAATCCCTTAAGACATCGGATTTATAAACCTCCAATTCCCTAAACATATATGATTCATGGTTAGTCACTTTAAAAAAATTACTATAGCTTCCGAACATTGCTCTAGTCTACGGTACTCTGCAGACAATGTATCTTACTGCAAACACTTTTAATTATAATTATAATCAGAAGAATAATCTCTGGTTGGCTACTTTCTTAGTATCTATTGTTTTCTTGCTGGCTAAATATTTCTTCCTGGGAAATATGCGTTGTCCAGTTAAGCTTGTTAGCCAATGTTAGTTTTGCCAGAGAAACGTCAGTCAGCTGCTAGTCAGGAAGCAGGTACAAGCTAAAAAGGTACAAGCTTTTTTTACCTTCGAAAAAAAAAAACTGCAAAGGTATTATGCTGTGCTTATGAAGTTCGGCAACTCGTAGCCCAGACATGGAAGCTTGGAGTTACGCATCTGACAAGCCAGTGTTGAATAGCCTAACGTTATTTCTATAGAATACTAATATGCCTATTTCACAACTGTATTTCCATATTTTAGGCTGTATGTATTTATTTCAGCTACAATGTGTTTGCGTCTAGCCTATTGTGCATGCATGTCTCCATATAGACTTGGTTAATTAATTTACATGCTTCTTCATGATCCATAGTTCAGGTGATGTTGTTCATTGTATTCCATTAGACATTAAATACAGCTCATCTACAAACTCTTAATGTAATTGTGGGAGAAATGTTATCATTCTCGTCAGTAGAGGGCGGTATGGTTATGCGAATGTCTGCATGCATTTATTTGGAATGCATGTAGGCTACTATTCTATATGCATGTCTCTCTCAATGGCATTATCTTCATGCATTGTTCATCATTAGTTAGCTACCAAAAATAAGTGATATCTGAACAAAAACGTCTCCGACGTAAAAAAAGCCAAGTTACTCACGCATAGCCTACAGAGCGCTGTCTATAAGTCCTTCCGCTGTATATAATTCCAACTTGCAAAAACTAGGCCTACCTTTAAAAGTATTGATATCAAAATGTGGCCAAGTTACAACTAACAATATTGCCTATCGTAGCTCACACTAAATAAACTAGCTCTATTCCATAGCAATGCTATCCAAACTTTCCTAAATTATTTAATGCAACTTGGCCCTGTGTTTCTTCATCTTAGCATATGAAGAGATTGTGCCTCATGGAACAACATATGATTTCAATTAATGTTTTTAACAGTTGATGAATAATTACACTCCAGAAAGGATATGGTTATACTTTGTTGGCAAGTTTACTTTAGAAAATTTACAGGTTTTAAAATGTTAACTGCTGCTACAGATTTTTTTTACTATTCACAAGCAGACATTCATATCAAGAAACATGTACAATAGAGAAAGGGGGGATGAATAAATAAATGCAGATAAAAATAAGTAATATTTTTTAAATAGCGTACATATAGCATTTTCACAAACGTATCCAGACATGTTTGTGGGTCAGATGATGGAAAATAAGTAATAGTACTAATTTTCTTAACATAATAATAGTTATATTTGCGAACAGAATTTTGTGAACACAAGGATATCTATGCTCTGTAGGACCACACAGGTTTTGATAGAAATCCAAATATTCCAAATAAATAATAATAATAATAATAACACATTTTATTCATTCTGTGCTTTTCATAGATCCAAAGCAGTGGATGCAGACAATCATTCAAACATGCCCTATAGTGTAGTAATTTTTCTGTTTAATTTCTAAGTGCAACACATCTGAATCAGAGTATTTCCACTATAAATTATTCTCATTTTGCAGTTTGATGTGGAACATACAGTTTCATTGACCACATTCTCTTGAGATGGTAAGATGAAGAAACACAGGGCCAAGTTGCATTAAATAATTTAGGAAAGTTTGGATAGCATTGCTTTGGAATAGAGCTAGTTTATTTAGTGTGAGCTACGATAGGCAATATTGTTAGTTGTAACTTGGCCACATTTTGATATCAATGCTTTTAAAGGCAGGCCTAGTTTTTGCAAGTTAGAATTAAGAATTAAAAACATCAAAACTATGAGATAACACAAATTAAATTATGCAAAGACCAAAAAAGTGTTAAACAAATAAAAAAAGTAATATATTTTAGATTCTTCAAAGTAGCCACCCTTTGCCTTGATAACGGCCTTGCACATTCTTGCCATTCTCTCAGACAACTTCTGTGGTAAACAGGTATTCCACAGGTAAACAGGTGATGCCATCATGACTCTATATAAAAGGATATCAAAAGACTCCTGATATCTTATTTCCAGGTACTCTTAGAAGCGATACTATAACCTCTGCATTTGAATGGATCTCTATGGGAATTGGGGGATGGGACTAGATTAAGCTGTAAATTACACGGGAATAGTATGTAACCCATGGTTGGCTAAATGGCTGTAAGTCATCAAGGGTCTGAGGTATCAAATGAGCCTCAAACCATCACTCTGCTGCCAGATATGCAGTAGATATGGATGGATCACTTTAAGGGTTGTTTCTCCTGACAAATTTTCCTATTGAACTCTATGGAAAAATAAGTAGTTTTGATGTCTTTACTATTCCAAAATGTGGAAAACAGTAAAAATATCGGAAAAAAACCTTCTCTGAGTAGGTGTGTCCAAACTTTTGACTGGTACTGTATAGCCAGATTTTACAAACATTCCATATTCCATGCACAAGGGATCTTTTATGATTTAATAAATGCACAGGCGCTCATATTCTGTTCACAGTCGGGAGATCATTTATAGCTGTCCTGGGTTTTCACATCATCCAAACTGAATGGGGAGCTAAAACGCTGCCGTTTTCCACTGCTGGGAAGCATCCATCAAGCTGCATTCACTGTCACTGTCTTGTCTTGACTGGTGAAAAATACATCAGAGAATATTGTTTTGCTTCTTCTCACTTCTCTGCCAAACGGAATGATGTAGTATGATTACAATGTGTGCGACAGCAAGACGGGCTTGACAGCTCCACCCTTGCAATATTCCATTTATATTTAGACCATCACTGCAGAAGCTTGATTGTGGAGTGTTGAGGTGCAGAGGTGTAACTTCAGGGGATAAGACAAATGCTGGCACTAAAACCCAATTGATCGTAAGCATTAAAAAAGATTACTAATAAATAATTTTGATCTAGATCATCGTTGAGGTTGAAATTAAATCCATTAATAATACGTTATTTCACTTGGCAAGGAGGAGAGATGTATTTCCGCAGCCTTTTAATGGAATTTTAACTTTTATCTTGCATCATCCATTGTTCAGGAATGGGTATCAGCATTGTAAATGCTGACTCAGCAATGGTAGCTTGATTATTGTAATGCACAGCAAGTGATATTAAAAAATAGAACCACAGTGCAGAACTGTGGGTAAAGCCATTGCATGTGAGACATACACTACTCACAAAAAGTTAGGGATATTCGGCTTTCGGGTGAAATTTCAGGATGAACCTAAAATGCACTATAACCTTTACAGGTGAAATTAATTTGACCTTCTCTAAACTTTTGAATGCACATGTCCAACTATTCAATGTTTCAGTACTTTTTGCACAACTTGCTGTTCTCTAACAAGGAGCTGAACGGCAAAATTCACAACAGGTGTTTGATCCATGAATCGACCAATAAATTTCCTGGTTCAATTAGAATTGGTATTTAAACAGTCCTCTTCATCATGCTGTTCACATTTTGACATCATGAGACCAAGACGACACCTAACAATTGATCAACAGTACCTCGCCATTGCGAGGCTTCAAACAGGATGTTCTCAGAGGGAAGTGGCCACTGAGCTTAGAGTGTCACAGAGTGTCATCAGCAGGTTGCAACAGAGAGACTGGAAGGGTCACAGAAAGGCATAGAAGTGGACGTCCTTTGGCCACATCCCACACTGATGACCGCTTCATTGTGAACAGTGCCCTGCGGAACCGGATGATGAATGCCACTCAACTCCAGGCACATTTAAGGGAGGTGAGAGGCACCCAAGTGTCACGTCAGACCATTCTAAACCGTTTACATCAGCGTGGTCTGCGTGCTAGACGACCTGCAAGGGTACCTGACCACACCACCAGGCACAGGCGTCATCGTCTTGCATGGGCCAGGGAGCATTTACGCTGGACGAGGGACCAGTGGGCCTCAGTGCTGTTCTCTGATGAAAGTCGATTCACGTTGAGCAGAAATGATGGCCGCCAACGATGTTGGAGACGTCAAGGAGAGCGCTATGCATCAGCCACTGTTGTCACCAGACGACCCTTTGGTGGTGGCGGTGTTACAGTGTGGGCAGGTGTGTCTAGTCAATACAGAACTGCCCTACACTTTGTGAATGGTACAGTGACAAGCCCATACTACCTGAATAACATCATTAATCCAGTCATTGTGCCCCTGCATGAACAACACAGGCCTAATTTCATCTTCATGGACGACAATGCTCCAGCTCATCGAGGTCGCATCATTAGGGAAAGGCTGCTGGAGACTGGGGTACCTCAAATGGAGTGGCCTGCACTTTCTCCAGACCTGAATCCCATAGAAAACCTATGGGATCAGCTGACTCACCGTGTAGAGGCTCGTAACTCTGTACCCCAGAACCTCAATGACCTGAGGGCCGCCCTTCAAGAAGAGTGGGATGCCATGCCTCAGCAGACAATAAGTAGACTTGTGAACAGCATGAGACGTCGTTGTCAAGCTGTAATTGATGCTCAAGGGCACATGACAAGTTATTGAGACATTGACATTTTTGTTGTGGTATACCCACCACTGTTGTTGGCTTTTGTTTCAATAAATTGTTTGAGATGAGGAAATCACCATTGCATGCTTCTACTTAAATGCCCTACTTTCATGATACGTATAATATCACTGTAGCGTGAACTTACATTTTCCATAAATTTCACCCGAAAGCCAAATATCCCTAACTTTTTGTGAGTAGTGTATATTGTGAAATGTTAAATGTACAAGACATCATTAAAATATTTGAACACTTGCAGACAAAAACAGGCTATTCACACCATCTTGGCTGTCCTTTTGCCTAAAGTTACCTACAGTGAGCACCATAATTCATTGGACAGTGACACATTGTTTGTTATTTTGGTTCTGTACTCTAGCACTGAGTTTTAAAGGATACAATGACAATGAGGTTGAAGTGCAGACTGTCAGCTTTAATTTGAGGGTATTTTCATCCATATCGGAAGAACCATTTAGAAATGATAGAACCTGTTGTACATAGACCCCCCCTGCCCCCCCATTTTCGGGGATCAAAAAATATTGGACAGTTTAACATAATGTAGAATAAAGTAATCATTTTTAATATTTGGTCGCATATCCTTTGCATGCCATGACTTCCTGATGTCTGTGACCCAACAATATCAAACGACTTGATATCTTATTTTCTGGTACTCCTACAAGCTATACTATAATCTCTCTGCATTTGAGTGGATATATATGGGAATTGGGGGGTGGGACTAGATTTAGCTGTAAATTACACTGGAACAGTATTGAAACACATGGTTGGCTAAATGGCTGTAAGTCATCAAGGGTCTGACGTATCAAACAAGCTTTAAATCATCACTCTGCTGCCAGAAATACAGTAAATAAACTTGAAGGGGTTTTTCTCACTTGCAAACACTATAGTTTGCTAACATGAAATCTGTGGAGTGGTTAAAAATGAGTTTTAATGAGTTCAACCTAAGTGTATGTAAACATCCGACTTCAACTGTATAAGCGAACGGTCTTTGCGACGGTTGTCTTTGTTTTTTGTTTTAGTCACGGGGTTATCCTTATTTTTAATAAATTGACATTAAAATGGAAAGGCCAACTGTCTTCAGTGAATATGGGATGTCTCATCCTCCTCTTTATTTGAGGATTAAGATAATTTTGACCTTTTCGTTTTTTATACATAAATTAACTGAGTAGTTATATCTTCACTGTATTGGAGGCTCCTGTTGTTTAAAATGTAGACTGAAAATAAATTCAAAGCAAAAAATTCCCAGTGTAGCTCTTAAGGAGAGGGGGACATTGTTAACCCATAACATGTGGAGTTGCCATGTGCTGTCAATCAATTCTACTACCAACCAAACAAACAGCTATGATAGGTACAAATTGATAACACATAGTAGCTCCACCCATTTTGTGGTTCATCAAGACAAGGAAGCCATTTTTGTCCACATAAAAAAATGATTCGTACTGCAAATAAACAAAGGGCAAAAATACATTTTCCTAAATCCACAGTAGGAGCTACCCATGTTAAGAGATTTTAAGAAATCACAGGGATTTCTTCTGCTTCTCCACACCAGGGCATACATCTGCAGCCTTGTAATCTTCAAGGCCTTGCTGTAATTGCTTTGGGCTTTCGGATAATATGAACCGGATGAGGGGATCAGCTGACTGTCATATTTTGTCATTTGATTGAGTGAACCTCAGAGAGCCGTCCATCTCCTGCCTGTCATTTCCGCAGCCACCCGGCCTGGCTTTTCCCGGATCGATCCAGAGTTGGTTTATTGCTGCCTCGCCCATTTTATTACTCATAAGCGCCCCACAGTAAATTTTCATCGTTCTGCCACACATCATTGTGCTTTACATGAGAAATCTTACAGGATTACAAAGGGACGGGTGTGCCTCTTGACAGCCTGGATAATCTTTCACCCTGTATTTGCCACCCTCAGCATCGCCCTGACATTATAAACTTCTGCAGCACATTTTAGCACTGAAATATGGCTATTTAACCCATGGAGTTAAATGCACAGACTGAGCTGTGGCACTTTACACTCTCCCTCAGGGTAAAACTGCTTGGAGCTTGAAGTGGCCATCCCTATGCGTCTGATTCTATCTCACACTCACAGTCACCTTCACATTCATATACACACTTATGATCACACTCATGCTCACGTTCACATTCATATACACACTCACATTCATGTTTACCTCCATACTCACATTGACATTCACATGGAAGGTTATTCACATAAAACAATATTAGTCAGTAGTTTGTTCTAAGCGGGGCTCTGAAGTTACTCAGATGGTAAAGGCATCCATCAAATACAGGGTTTGGTTCCTATAGTCAGGTTAGAATTTCAGCTCTGGCCTTGTCTTGAGCTGCTATGAAGATAAGTCTGCAACAGTGGTACATGACTAGGGTTGGGTGGGTTTAAGTTCCTTGAGTTACTGCTACATTAATTCCTGGTATGATTGTACTGATTAAAATAGAACTTCAAAATAAGAGATTCCTTCAACCCAGCAGATGGACTCTAGTATTCTGTAAATACTGTGTTCATTTAATATTCATGTATATTAGATCATATTGTCTTTCTTTTTGTCTTTAAATTAGTCATATAGACTCAGCAATTTTCTAAGCAAGAGGTTAGGCAATTTTCTAAGCAAGCAGCAGACAAATGTTATTAGCAGCACAAAAGTGTAGGTTCCAAACATTTGTGATACAATGGAGTGATTTTTTTGTTCTGAAATAATTCATTTGTCATACGTACATAGAAATATTTGAGAATAATCATGAAAATAATCATGTAACTTATAAGAATGTGCATATTCAAAATTCAGAAGTTAACTGTAGAAGGTTAACTGTAGATTGATAGGATCATCTCCATCCGTAGGAACTCCACATATCCCAAAAGCCATAAGGCTTCTTGTGATTGTATTCAGAGGAGCATTAAAACGCAAAGGAAAAATGTATTACTTTTCAATATTGTTATTCAAAATACAATCAGTATCCATTGCACCTACCCTGTGCTCAGACTGTATCATGGTCTGTAATCTGTAGTGTCTTGTTTTCCTATTGCTTATCACTAGGCGGCACTGTTAACAATATTTTGTCCTCTGCTGGGCTCCCAGTAAGTTTTATTAAGGACCCTTAACTTGATTACTCTGTTGCTGAGGATCCCACGTCAGTGCTTAATTTGGCCATTTTGACATTATCCATCCCCCCACTGTCATTCCTTATAAAATTAAAGCGTGTGTTTACCTGGGTAGTGATTACTTTATTGAAATTGTCGTCATTATGATAACTTCATTTTTTGATCATGAACAATACATTGCAGTGAGTCAGAACAATAAAGGACAAACATGCAGTTTGGAACACTCCATTTCCATGATTTGCACAGCAACCAAGGTTCCCATGGAGCCAGGAGGTGCACACGCCCACACCTCCTCCTGATTGGTTTATCTGATTAGCATAGAGGGCCTCAGCACTGATTGAATACCTTGGTTAAATATCAAGGCTGTTTGTGTTCAATACGTCATGGTATTCTTATAGTATGAGATCAACTGGCAATTATTTCCTACCCTCAATTATTTCCACAGGCTGTTCCGACATCTGCATAACCCCAGCTCTTAATAGTTCATATTTTCCTCAATAAATCAATATATAACCCTCAAAATGCAGACTGAGGATTTATCACTGAATACCCACGGGTCGATTGCAGCGTGCCTTCAAATTGGAGACTAGCACAAGACTTTCCATATTTCCCGGTTTAGATCAAGATAAAGGCCAAATTGCCTTAGTCCAGATTGCAGCGTGCTCTCAAATGCTGGGGCCGCATTACACAACTTTTCCAATTGTAAGCGACAATGAAAAGAATGAGTAGCACACATTTAACAACTGTCATATGCGGATTTGCAGTCTCTTGTGTTGCACATACATAACGACGGCTGTTTTTGAGGAGCACAAATCTAAAAGACAGAATAGACGGATGCAGTTATCTCGCATGAATGTGATTTCTCATGGTACTAGACCTGCACTAGTACTTCTTCACTCCCTGGGTGCGTCCCAATACTTGAAAAATGCACCCTCCCTTCCTCCACCACCTTGTCATGGTTTTCACCTATCTTTCCTCTGTTGCTACGGTTTTTATCTTTTTCCCTTTTTCTCTTTTCAGTCTATCGGATTTTTCTGCGTTCCATTTCGGAGTTTTCATTCTCCCCGCTAATTATTCGTTTCACCTGTTCTTTTACCTCTCAGGTATTTAAACCCCTCACTTCCGCCTCTTGGCGCTTTGTCATTTCGTGTTTTCACGAGGTTAGGGTTAGTAAGTTTTTGTCCCTCTGCTTTTGTGAGAATTAAGATTTCTTTTATTACGCAGTACAGACGTTCTTCCACTTAGAAGCCTAGGGGAATTAGGGTTTAGTTTCCCTTATTGCTCTTCCCTCTCCTTCGCTCCCACTCTCATTTCTGAGAGTGTGAGTTTTATTTTTATTTCATTTATTTCACCATTTATCGGGCGTTATAGCCACGTACCGAAGGTGTCTTGTTTTTTCTGTCCTCTTTCGCTATCTCTTTAGCATTAGCTATTTTGAGATTTAGCTGTGCCCGTGTTTACGTGGCTAGCCCGTTTTATAGGGGTGTGTTATTATTTGGCACTGCCAGGGACTTTCTATCCCTTTTTCTGTTATCGCGTTTGGCTCATCGCAATTCGGCACAAACCCTTTCAGTACAAAGAAGCCAGTTATGGATGAGTCAGCGACTGAACAACCGGGAGACGCTACATCGGTTGAGGGCGTTAGAGCTCTACAGTTACAACAACAAACACTAGCCAGCCAAGTAGGGCAGCTGACGTCCCAGTTGCGGGTACAGGAAGGCTGGCTTCGGGAGTTGGCAGAGGGCATGCGCCGCCTCACGGTTGCACCTCAAAACCCTGTGCCGGTAGTTCAGGCTACTCCTCCCCCTGTTCAAGCACTTCAACCACCTAGGGAACCCAAGATGCAGCTTCCCCTCCGTTATGACGGTCAGGCCGGCAAGTGCCGAGGTTTCATTTCCCAATGTCAAATTTTCTTTAAAGCCCAGTCATCACGCTTTAGTTCAGAAGAATCTCGTGTGGCGTTTATTTTATCTTTGCTCACCGGAACCGCGCTTGATTGGGCTACTCCTTTAATTCGGAGCCAGTCTCCCATTTTGAACTCTGCTGCCACTCTAGTGAAAGAAATGGAGTCCGTGTTTGATCACGACACTTCGGGTCTTGAGGCGGCCAGACGTCTTGTTCGTCTTCGCCAGGGCAACGAGACGGTGGCCGAATTTTCTATTCAGTTTCGTGCTCTGGCAGGAGAGACAGGTTGGCCAGAAGCGCCGATAATGATACAATTCTCTGAGGCACTCCACGATTCTGTTCAAGATGCGCTGGCAGTTTTAGATCCATCTGAGACACTGGAGGCATTAATTTCCACAGCCATTCGCATCGATAATCGCGTCAGGGAGCGGGTCCACATTAAAAGTAGCAGGAGAGACCGCCGCATGAGCTCTTCCTTCGCTCCTTTCACTACTTCCACCCCTCCGTCCTCCATTTCCACTCCTCCTAGTAGCGAGGAGCCCATGCAGATTGACGGGGCTACCTGTTCACCCTCCAAAGATACTCCATCTACTCTGGAGCGGTGTCGTTATTGCAGACGCCTAGGTCATAACATAAATAAATGTTTTAAACTTAAGGGAAAAGAAGGGTCCCGTTAGAGGATCCGGGATCTCTAGCGGGACTCTGTGTTACTACATCTCGGACGATACTGCCTGTTACACTTGTATGGCAACAGCGCCCTCTCCTGGTCAATGCATTTATTGACTCTGGAGCGGTTGAATGTTTTATTGATGCCCAGTGGGCTAAAAAGCACCACATTCCTGTTCTCCACCTTACTCAGCCCCGAACTGTCACTGCACTTGATGGGCGTCCCTTAGGTTCAGGTACTATTTTTAAAACTACCAAATTTCTCTCAATGCACATTCCGTTTGAGAATCATACTGAGCAGATTCAGTTCCTTTTGGTAGATTCCCCTACCTACCCCTTAGTGCTGGGTCACACCTGGCTTGTCCGGCACAACCCCCATATTAATTGGGGAGGGGAGGGTCGCGCCATATTGCAGTGGGACCCTCAGTGTAGTATTCAGGGTCACTCCACCCCTCCATGCACTTCCCGTGGAATAGCTAGAGGGGTTGATTCCGATTCAGGGTCCGATTCCGAAGAAATCATCTCCCTGGAGAATTCCAGTTTTTGCTCCGGGACTGGTGATGAGAGTTTAGAATGGGACTCCGCCGGAGAGGGGTTACGGATGAATTCTGAGATTCAATGGTCCCCCCCCCCAGCCCTTATTCTCAGGCTACTGGTGTCAGTATAGCTGGGACACTGGAGATCCCTTTGCCTCCTAATGTTCCCATGGAATACTCCAAATTAGCAGAGGTCTTTAGTAAGCAGAGGGCCACCTCTCTGCCTCCGCATCGCTCATATGACTGTGCGATCGAGTTATACCCTGGTACTAGCCCTACCAGAGGCAGTCTTTATTCCTTGTCGGTCCCGGAGAGTTTGGCCATGAAGGAGTACATCGAGGAGGCCTTAGCTAATGGTTTCATCAGACCGTCCACTTCACCCGCTGGCGCAGGGTTCTTTTTTGTTAAAAAGAAGGATGGAGGCTTAAGGCCTTGTATTGATTATCGATCCCTCAACGCCATTACCATAAAAAACAGGTACCCTCTTACCTGTTGTTACCTGTACCCTCTAACAGCTGCCTCTTATGAACTCGGCATTTGAACGTCTGCAGGGGGCATCTATTTTTTCCAAGCTCGACCTCCGCAACGCATATAACCTGGTGCGCATGCGTGAGGACGATGAATGGAAGACCGTTTTTAACACCCATAGCGGTCACTCTGAATATTGCGTAATGCCTTTCGGGCTCACTAGCGCCCCCTCAGTATTTCAGGCGTTGGTGAATGATGTTCTGCGGGAGATGTTAGAGAGATTCGTCTTTGTTTACTTAGACGATATTTCGATTTTTTCTCCTGATCCCGTCTCGCACATCAGCCATGTCAAACAGGTTTTGAAAGCTCTGTTAGAGGCGAAATTATTCGTCAAGGCAGAGAAGTGCTCTTTTCATGCTAGCACTGTCTCCTTTTTGGGTTTTGTAATTTCGGAGGGCAAGGTCCAGATGGATCCTAATAAAATTTCTGCGGTACTGAACTGGCCCACTCCTCAGTCGGTCAAACAGGTTCAGCGTTTCGTTGGCTTTGCCAATTTTTATCGCCGGTTTATCCGGAGTTTCAGTGCACTCGCCGCACCTATCACTGCTCTCACAAAGAAGGCGTCAGCAGACCAGTTTCGCTGGAACCGCAAGGCTGAGTTTGCCTTCATGGAGTTAAAAAAGAGGTTCAGTTCTGAGCCCATTCTAATTACTCCCAATCCCTCCCTCCCGTTTATTGTCGAGGTAGATGCGTCAGAATTAGGAGTGGGTGCCATCCTATCTCAACATTCCCCCATCGACCGCAAATTGCATCCGTGTGCTTATTTCTCTCGCGCCCTTACTCCGGCCAAGAGGAACTATGACGTGGGGGATCGGGAACTCCTGGCCGTCAAATTGGCTCTGGAGGAGTGGCGTCACTGGCTTGAGGGTGCGGAACACCCCTTCACGGTCTGGACCGACCATAAAAATTTGGAATACGTCCAACAAGCCAAAAGACGGAATTCCCGGCAGGGCATTATTTTTTACCCGTTTTAATTTCCTTTTGACGTATCGCCCCGGTTCTAAGAACCTCAAACCTGATGCACTATCGCGCATTTTTGACCCGTCAGATAAACCTACCATTCCAGAGCCCATTGTGCCATCTGCCCAGATTCTAGCACCTGTCCTATGGGACATCGAAGCGGCAGTCCAAGAGGCGCTACGCCTTGAACCGGACCCGGGGGGGGGGGGTCCCGCCAACTGTCTTTTTGTTTCTCACACTTTGAGGTCTCGTGTTCTGCAGTGGGGTCACTCCTCCCAGCTGGCTGCCCATCCGGGTGCGCACCGCACCAAGGATTTTCTGTCCAGACGTTTTTGGTGGCCTGGAATGGAAAAAGATGTACGTGATTTTGTCGCCGCTTGTGTCATTTGCGCTCGTAATAAAGGTTCGCATCTTCCTCCTGCGGGTTTATTACGTCCGCTACCCGTACCCAGGCGTCCGTGGAGTCACATCGCGTTGGACTTTATAACAGGGTTACCTGCTTCTCAGGGTAATACGGTTATTTTAGTCATTGTCGATAGGTTTTCCAAGGCGGCACATTTTCTCGCTTTGGCCAAATTGCCATCTGCACTGGAGACAGTGCAGCTAGTGGTCAACCACGTTTGTAGGATTCATGGTTTGCCTCACGACGTAGTGTCTGATCGTGGTCCCCAGTTTGTCGCTAAATTTTGGCGATCTTTTTGTGCACAGTTGGGCGCGTCCGTTAGTCTGTCCTCTGGGTTCCATCCTCAGACCAACGGACAAACGGAGCGCACCAATCAGACATTGGAGAATACTCTTCGCTGTTTGGCAGCCTCTAATCCTACTTCATGGAGCCGTCATCTTCCATGGGCTGAGTATGCCCATAACACTCTGCGCAATGCCTCCACGGGTCTTTCCCCTTTTGTGGCTCAGGTGGGCTATTCACCTCCACTTTTTCCGGAGCTGGAGAAAGACGTGGAGGTCCCCTCTGCTAGCGCTTTTGTTCGAAGATGTCGTGCGGTTTGGAAGCGAGTTCGTGCCTCTCTTTTGCGAGCTTCCGCTGGTCAGAAAGCTTCCGCCGACAGACATCGTCGTTCGGGTCCCTCCTATCGGGTGGGTCAGCGGGTCTGGCTGTCTACACGGTATTTGCCCTTACGGGTCGAGTCTCGCAAACTCGCCCCGCGTTATGTGGGTCCATTTAAGATCATCCGCAGGATCAACCCGGTCACGGTGCGTCTCCAGTTGCCACGCTCCATGCGTATCCATCCCACTTTCCACGTTTCCCGTCTTAAACCAGTTCTCGTTAGTGCCCTGTCTCCGGCCGAGAGTTCGCCACCCCCCTCCTCGGATTGTGGAGGGAGGTCCGGTTTATACGGTTCGTCGCATCTTGGCTGAGAGACGTGTGGGTAGGGGTTTCCAGTTTTTGGTGGACTGGGAGGGCTATGGCCCTGAGCGATGTTGGGTCCCATCAAGAAACATCTTGGACCCAGATTTGATTAAGGATTTCCGTAGACATGGTCCTGGGGCATCGTCTGGGGCCGTGCCCTAGAGGGGGGGTCCTGTCATGGTTTTCACCTATCTTTCCTCTGTTGCTACGGTTTTTATCTTTTTCCCTTTTTTCGCTTTTCAGTCTATCGGATTTTTCTGCGTTCCATTTCGGAGTTTTCATTCTCCCCGCTAATTATTCGTTTCACCTGTTCTTTTACCTCTCAGGTATTTAAACCCCTCACTTCCGCCTCTTGGCGCTTCTTTGTCATTTCGTGTTTTCACGAGGTTAGGGTTAGTAAGTTTTTGTCTCTCTGCTTTTGTGAGAATTAAGATTTCTTTTTTTACGCAGTACAGACATTCTTCCACTTAGAAGCCTAGGGGAATTAGGGTTTAGTTTCCCTTATTTCTCTTCCCTCTCCTTCGCTCCCACTCATTTCTGAGAGTGTGAGTTTTATTTTTATTTCATTTATTTCACCATTTATCGGGCGTTATAGCCACGTACCGAAGGTGTCTTGTTTTTTCTGTCCTCTTTCGCTATCTCTTTAGCGTTAGCTATTTTGAGATTTAGCTGTGCCCGTGTTTACGTGGCTAGCCCGTTTTATAGGGGTGTGTTATTATTTGGCACTGCCAGGGACTTTCTATCCCTTTTTCAGTTATCGCGTTTGGCTCATCGCAATTCGGCACAAACCCTTTCACACCTCCTCTCCTCCTTGCACAAGAAAACGTCATGGGAGTCAAGGAAAAGTTGGAAGGAGAGATTTACAAGGAATCTAGGGTGCGTCCCAATATTCTTCACTCCCCACCTCCACTCCCCCACTACCACTCCTCTCCTACCCGGAAGTATGCAAAACTGCCTGAACGTTTTGAGTACAATTATTTTCATGTACAGTATACAATGTACCTGACATTGTGGTTTGTGTCGAGACATTGATTAATATGTAACCATTAATACGTAATTAAGATGTAATCAGCAACATTAGATTAAAACACAAAGATCCGTTTCCGGGGCACGGAGTAGAGGAGGTGGTAGTGGAGGAAGGGATGGTGCATTTTTCGACTATTGGGACCATAGACTGTATAAAATTATGGACAAAGCCACTGTGACGTCACCCATTGCCTTTCCACGGCCTCGTAAAAACTGAATTGAAGCTTGGAAGTCTTTTTCGTCGCCCGTTTGTACAAACGCCTGCTCCGTGGAGCCGAAGAGGACTCAACCTGTCCCTCTGATTGGTCCTGGCAGTGAGAACCATATAGAACCTATCTATGCCAGTGATCCCAGGACTCAACCTGTCCCTCTGATTGGTCCTGAACAAATGTTAATACCCTGTCCAAACGACACAATATTTAAAAAAATCTGCACATGCACAGGAATTAGATGAAGGAAAGGCACCGATTGCAATGACATTTTTTTGTGTAAAAAATTTATTGACTGAGTATTTTGACCACATTGCTGCCATTGACCTACATGGGGAAAGACCTATACTGGAGCCAACCGCAGTGGCGTAGTGAGCAACAGCACCAGGAGGTGAGCTTCAGAACGAAAGCCCAGTCTTGGCCCCTTGATTGGGACGCACCCCTAGCATCTACTGTGGAATTCGAACCTCCTTCTCTACCTTGCGTTGTGGTGCGACGTCCAGTTGTATTGACGTGACTGTTCAACATAGCGAACTACAACTTCACGAAAAATTACGACGAAAGGCGCATCATTGCCGTCTCCATTTCACTTGAACTGTTCGTTTTATCTGCGAAATTTAGCCTCTTAATAAATTTGGTGTATTGTATGATTGTGTCATTGTTTGTTTACTTTCTACTATAAGCCACTACTAACCAACAATAGCCTACTAGCTATTCACATTTTGATTTCTGGCATGCCTTGTTGTTTGAATTCGGTAATTCGGTAGGTTCCAGAAAACTGATGCTTATGAAAACATTGGCGGCATTGCATTGTGGAGCGCAAATACTACCTTACTTCAGAAAAGGATAGTCCAGAGCATCCTTTGTGAAAGGACGGATAAAAGGATTTGTGAAGCTCCTTTCCTTCTCAATATAAGAAATTTGAACGGCCCTTAACATGGCTGCCCGGAAACTATTAACGGTTCATGCGATCTAAAGGATCCTTCCTTGCTCAAATTTGACTATTCGAATGCAGCCCATCCCATCATTCGAATGCAGCCCATCCCTTCCTTCCTCTGCCGCAAACTTTGGGTGCGTCCCTCCCCACCTCCACTCCCCCACTACCACTCCTCTACTACCCGGAAGTATGTACAGTATATGTATATCCACAGAACTGTTCTTATATAGTTCTGTGATGTATATCCAGAGATTTTCTTATAAAGGGGGAGATGGGAGACTCCTCGTCTTTTGCATTATGAAAAGCGTAACGGCTAGTAGTAGCTTAGCTTGGATCACATGCACCGTTGCTAGCCAATCGTTTCAAAGTATTGACATCAGTGAGACTTCAGAGTTTTTCGACAGTTATCTATGGCATTTGGCAATATAGTATTGCATGCACCCGTTAATCTTTTGAAAGACAGAAAAACGACCATTTATGATATTACCACTCCATGCACCTATAAAGAGTGATTTGCTTACTTATCACCACTATTACACTGAAATATCAGTGTTTACCAAAGACACATGGCCACACTTTAATTGCATTAGGAAGGGAAACCGTTTTTACAGGTGCTACCTAGCTAGCCTATGTAACGTGGGCCTACTGCAAATCATCGGAAGGAAATAAAAAAATAATTTAAAAAAGTGCTTGTCTCCACCTATTATTGCAATTTAATGTTACTGCTGCATGTAGACGTGGCATGGCGATGTGATCTATACACTGATATTTTGGTAGAATGTTTGTGGAATACAATTCCAAGAGTAGCCTAGAAAAAAGAGCGCAAATTTGGATGTTTAGCTATGTAGCTAATTAGCCAGCTAGCGATGGTATAAGTTACCGTTAAATATCTTTCAAAAACGTTCAAAAAAGTTAAAAAACTCGCAAACAAACAGACACACAACCTAACACCGATTTATATTTTATTATTAAACAATGATATACAGGCATGGAGCAATCGATTTGAGATACTTATCCCACAGTTTGGGTGCTAGCTCGGGCTGCGTCCCAATCCAATTTTTGCGCCACCCTCGTAAACTTCACTTGTAAGCTTCACTTGGGGGAATCCCTTTTGAGACCAGGATGTACCCTCGGTCTCCATTTTAAGTGTGAGTCCAATCCGTTAGAAAGCCAAGTGAAGTTTGTGACATAGCCCCTCCACCCTCAACTTTTCTCAAGGGAACGAGTCTGCAAAAGAGCAGAGGAGACGCTGGGCCTGTAGTGTCGTAAATGAATTCTAACTGCTGCAACATTCCCTGCTGTCTATCATCTCACAAAACATTATTTTTTTCATAGTAGACACATCATAGCTCGCTCCAAAATGAGTATGTGATGACAAACATGTTAAAGATGAGCGACAAGGCAGTCAATTTATTATGTCACGAACAGTGTCCACAAAACAGAAGTTTGTTCAGGGTGCTAAGGGATCTTCTCCATTGACTTCCATTCAAAAAATACAGCCCAAAACAGCTTTTGGTCTCACTGTCGGTCTCACTGAGACGTTACACCCCACCTAGCAAAATTGACTCGGCCCACATCTGGTCCGATTCCAGCATGCCGGAACAAAAAGACTCAACCCGATTTCGGCGTGCGGACTCGGCGGAGTGTCGGTCGTTAGGTACGGCCCGAGTCTGGGCCGAGTGTCCTGGCCCGAGTCCGGGCAACCTTCTTTGAGCCAGAAGTAATCCACAATCGGCCCGAATTTGGCCCAGATTAGTTTTATTTTGTTAATTTACCACTGCTGTAGCTACCCATCCCATCCTCCCTGCCACCCCTTCCTTCAGATGCAAATAACAGGAGAAAACGGAACACATGTACAAATGATTGCTCTTTATTTTTAAATTACCTTTAATTTACATAACAATAATGTGGTGCTTAATCAAAGTCCAATACAATGCAGCAACAACAACTACATTAATAATAATAATTAATTAATCAAAGGCGGGCTAGCCACATCCCTTTGTTCTCACTGATGGCCCATTACCTCCATCCCTCATAGTGCACAAAGCGATAATGGCCGAAGCCCAGGTAGGCAGGCTACCTTATCAGAATAATGCCTAGATGAGTGGCTCATTTAATTACATGGCTCCCTTTTGAAAATAAATAATGAATTCTTACGCGGAATGTAACTTCACTATATCCGATGTTATTCGGAGTTGTAAACCGCATAGGCTAAAACCATAGCCTATTGCCGTGAATGCCTAAAATGATTTCCTACTTGAAAAATAAAACAACTGATTGTAATCAATTCAACCATTTTTATTTGGATAAATCACATAATTACAAAGGATAAACAAGCAAAGGAATTAGGTTAGGGTACATAATTTGCAATACACTACATTATTAGGCTACAAAGGAATTAGGCTACATCATTTGCAACAGACTTTTTTCAGACGCTATCTATTTTCAGAAAAAATAACTTTCCAAAGTCGCGCTGCAGTGGTCCAAACACAATCAGGTGCCTTATCAGAATAAAACCTAGATGAGTGGCTCTTTTGATAAATTACTCTAGGAAAATAAAACACATTTTAATTAATTTAAATATTTTTTATTATGGGTATATAAAATTATTAAAAGTTTATATAACGTTACATGATCACTGTCTCGGGACGCAAATCCGGTCATTATGCAAACGCAGTCAATACGCTCCTGGAGGAGAGAAGTGTAGCTTCACTTGGGTACCAATGCCAAATGTCGTTGAATGTGGCGGTTATAGGGGCTCTTTGAGGTAAAAAAAAACAAATAATAAAATCAAGAAAAACTCATCTAACTCATAATTTTAGAATTACAACAGCGTAGGTAGGCTATTTGCAGTATGACTATTTAGGAAAAGTCAGGGCAGGGCAGAAACATTCCATAAACACGGATTAAATCATTGTAAATTTAAAATCACTACGCCAATTGGCATCGGCCTTGACGGTTCTAGTTTTCAAAATTAAGAAAAAAAGATCTTCAAACATATAGTAGGCTAATTGCAATATATGACATGGAGTACACAAAACCAGAGTACACAAATGTTTGTGAGTAAATAACTGGGGATTATTAGCAGGTAAGTTATTTTATTTTACACAATATTCATAAATAAGTACATTAATTTGAAAAAAATTGGCGTATACATAAATGTTGGTGGAGCAGAATGTCTAGTAGGCCTCTGTGAAACTAGGCTGATATACCTTAGCCACATGGAAGAATAGGATGTCCAGCGGTCCTAGTGAGAAAAGAGTGGAATAAGAGAATAAGAATTAATTTAGCAGAAAAGCCATTATCCTATTGTCATTATCACAAAATAATAAACTAATAATAATAATAATAATAATACTAATAAATTATTAACTAGGTTGAACCAAAAGAGAAAGCAAATACTAAGGGGTGTCAATATTAACATGATAATTCTGGCGATTGACTTCAAAAGCAAGGCAATGGTGTGTGTTGCATTTCTGTCTCCCTTCTTACTGTGCAGACGTTGTGGAGCTAGCAGTCTACCCTGAAAGACAGTTTTATTTAAATTAACCTTAGACTACATATAAAATAACAACAAAAAGAACATCCCAAATATTAGTTCAGCATCTGAACAGATAGTCTAGTTATAGGCTACATGCAATGAAAATGAAAGCTAGTTAAACCTATTGTTGCTTAAACAGCATGTAGTGTTGTTTAACTGCTAATACATTCATGCGCACTAACATGGAAGACAGTCAAATTGTTAGACTAAAAACATATCAATCAACAACCTTAATGTGGTAAAGTAAGTTATTACACGTTATGGCCAGTAGGTGTCAGTAGGGCCAAATAAGACATCCCTATACCAAGGCAAAGGCGAAGGGAGGTGTTGATAGTTGTCCGTTCTAAATTACTAACATTATAAAAATTATTCTTGTTCTCTCATGCACCAGATAAAGAGTAGGCTATGTATGTTGTTCGCTGCCTTGCAACATAGTTCTTATTAAAGAGCTAAAAGTAGATCATCCACTTCTTGCCTCATTTATTTTGATTTGTAAGATAGGCCTATCAGATCTGAACAGAGATCATAATACACATTCAATCTAACTGCACTTGGTTACCCCTAGCTTGGCGCATATTATCCACCACCAATGAAAGTATTCGATTCCAAGTGTATTTTGATTAGTAGCTAGTTCTTGTTCCAACATTAACACAGACAGATGTAGCGATCAAAGGAGGTGCGGTACAATTGTAAGAACAAAAAATAACTGCATATACCGTTAATATCTGCAATATTTTCCAGGACAAAACACTGTTGGTTCAAAAAAGCACAGGCTACCCTATCCGCATTGATGTTTACACCAGCAACCAATTAGAATTTTTTAGTTTATTGCCAAAAATAGTAGGCTACATAGGCTTATCCTAATTGACATTCAGAAGCTACATTTTGCGGTATTTTGAATTTACGGACGCAGTAGGCTACACGTGGTCCTGAGCAGGTGTACATTTTGTACGAACGTACAATGTCTATTAGATCACCTAAAGAGCCGCTAAATCAGATCTAAGCATCTGGTAAGATCTCTTTTAGCTCTTTTTTTAGCCCAGCTAAAATGCGTCTACAACATAGGCCTAGACGTGCCATAGGCTACAACACATTTTATTTAACCATTTTCATACGTGATTCATTTGTAAGTTCAAAGAGAAACGATTTCCACAGGGGACGAGGGGGACGCCCCAATATCTGAGAGAGCCCTATCTGTCTCCCCCAATGTTACATCGACACAAATGCAGAAACGCGCCTGTATTATTGCCCATGTACGAGGTTGTATATGGTAATCAGTGTGCGGGGGCAACAATGTTACTGCATTTAGCTACATTATAGAGCTCTGTAGTCCCGCCCGCTTTGGTGACGAACGTCTGGTGCAAGAAAAAATGAAAATTTATTTTTTCTATATTCAGGCAGATAGATATACAAAACACCCAAGAGAGGGGTTGTCACATTTTAAAATAATTTATAAAATTGGGTCATTTGAAATTATGTCCAACAAATAAACAACAAACACTGCTGGCTCAAGATAGCTATACGCCAAAAATTATCCTGGCCACACCTCATCTTAAAGGGATAGTTTGGAATTTTGGACATAATGTCTCAATTACGACTTACCCATGATGTAGTTGATTGATGGAAACCATTATCAGCTAATTCCATGCTGTCCATTCTTTTGGACATACACACGTCGCTAATGCTAGCGCAACTCTATGGCAACGAATACGACGACAGTCTATCGGGTTATTTGTATACCATCATTTTTGAAGTCAAACTATCGTTGAATCCTTTACTTTGTGCTGACCTAATATTCTCTGTGGAAGTACGGCGGCGGAGCAAACGTGGCCATTGCAACTTGTTACTCTTCTTTGCTGTTGTAGTCGACCAGTGCCGGCACTACATTCGTAGGTAACGTAAAGTATCGCTCCCCTGATAGACTGTCGTCGTATTTTATTTGCTTTGGGTGCACTGTGGAGTGTTTAAGTGCGTTTGGTAGTGGATGCTACCGGTTGCCATAGAGTTGCGCTAGCATTAGCAATGTGTGTATGTCCAAAAGAAGGGACAGCATGGAATTAGCTGAAAATGGTTTCCATCAATCAACTACATCATGGGTAAGTCGTAATTGAGACATTATGTCCAAAATTCCAAACTATCTCTTTAAGACCAACCTGCCCAGTTCACTTGCTATGGGCATGAGTTCACTTGGTAGTTAAACAACGTTAGCGCTGGGCGCTATAATGACCCCTGTGCCGGGTGTAAGATAGCAAAGACACTTGCGTTTGGGTTAGCGCCGGGTGTAAGATTGGGCCCAATGTGTTTATCATAAAACTGTGATTTAGCATATCAAACTGATATGTACAATTTTTTAAAGTGGCTGAAAATCCTAAAATGTTCAGGATGTGATACATGAGTTTATGGGTGTATTGTATTTAATTATGGCACAAATCACCCTCCATATGTAATGCCCTGAGGTCGAAATGATAATAGCAAGACAAGTATACTGTACCATTTATTTTGCACTCTGGTCTTCCTCACTTTCCATTGGAAGTAGCTATAGATACTCCTAGCCAAAGGAGATAGCCAAGGTCATCCTCTCTATAATCTTTTGGGTAAAATAAAATCTAATTGTATTTTTAGGGGAATTATGAGGAAGGTTTGTGAAAATATCAAGGAAATGAGGCAGAGAAATCACCCACCCAAAACAGCACAGCATACAAAGATGTCTATCCTTTAATCAAAATGTTTAGCATCCCATTATACTGTTTATATATTACCTAATTCATGGTTATCCAAAAATACATGATAAAGTCATTGCTACATCTTACCTGCAAGTAATGTATTCTTTGTAGCTAGAAAAATCTTGTACCTTATGAGATGTTTCTTGTTGTCAAAGTATTTCCTTCAGGTTTAAAATTTTTGATGTATGATATGAAGTTCAACCTTCTGGCAACATTGTCACAAAGCGTTCCTCCCTCTCGGTCTCCAGCTAACGTTAGTTAGTTGAAGCCACCGTTTTATCACTTTTTCGATCTCCCCATCTGTGGCCTTGGATGGTTCTTAGTGACTGCGGCGACAGAGAGAGATTATTACACAACATTCCTCTAGCTATGACCATTACTTTAAATTTTATTCTAATCAATTATGTTACTCTACGTTAAAACTATGTTGTGCATTTAACGTACATATTTGTTAGTAAGTTTAATGTCGTCAACTCAGCTGCTGGGTTGAGGCTGAGAGGACAACGGTAGTTTTTTCTCACTTCCACCTCGCGTTAAACTGTTGGCTATAGCTAGCACTACCCTTTACGAATTACTAAAGTTATTTACCAGAGAGTAAACGTTTCCTCGTCCATAAGCTAACTAGATACTGATCATTGATAGTATTAGCCTACATAATGAACGGTAGCTAGCTAATGTCTGTAAGCTCGCTGTAGCCAGCTGCCGAGAGCAGAGTGTGCAGCAACCATGTAGCTAACGACCAAGTAACTTGGCTAAGAAATTAGACGAAAATTCATATTGTCAAATTGTCTCAAAATATATTAAATATTACCTTAACCTTAGAAAACCAACCTAACAAGCTGTCGCTTCCATCAATTTACCTCAGAAAAACCGAATTGAGTCTCGGAAGTCTTTTTCGCCGCCGGCTTGTACAAACTGCATCTGCTCCGTGGAGCCGAAGAGGACTCAACCTGTCCCTCTGATTGGTCCTGAACAAATGTTAATACAGAGGCATTAGATGAAGGAAAGGCACCTATTGCAATGACATTTTTTTGTGGGAAAAATTTATTGACTATTGAGTATTTTGACCACATTGCTGCCATTGACTTACATGGTGAAAGACCTATACTGGAGCCAATCGCAGTGGCGCTAGTGAGCAACAGCACAATTGCCACTCCCAGCCCAACTAGGAAGTGAGCTTCAAAACGAAAGCCCAGGCCGTGTCCGAATCAGCACTCTTCCACACTGTTGAGTAGCCTTGGTGAGTAGATAGGATGAGAAAGTCGTAGAGTACGCAAATTCTTTTCAAATTGCAGTATACTTCAAACACCCGGATAACACACTTACTTCTGGGGTTTCGCTGAGTACATTCGGGAGCACACTTTTCAAGAAGTACACAAACATTTTGGTCACATGAATATGACGTTTTAAAAAAATGAGGCGCAGCTTCGCTGACGTTTTCCTTCAACTACAACAAAAATAACACGTGACATGGCAGCGCAAGAGTGGGGCGCAGGGTTGCCAGATCTTGTAAGACTTTCCAGCCAAATGGAGAATCAAAATTAGCCCAATTTATAGGCTATTTTAACAGAAACCAATGTATTTTAAATAGAAATCATAATGGTTTTACTTTTTAAAATAAGTGTGTGCTTTGCGACTTTTCATTTTTACCCGTGACTGCACTTTGAAAGTATCCCAATTTAGCTGTAAAACCGCGGACATGGCAACACTGGTGGGACGTCTTATGACCTGCTTACGACACTTCCACAGTACGGTTTGGAAATAGTATAGCGGATATTTTTTGCGTCCTGCTAAACAGTGCACATTAAACAGCACACTTCTGCCAGTGTACTCTTCGCAGGAGACAGGGCGCAGTAGATAGAGCTCTGATTCGGACACAGCCCCAGTCTTGGCCCCTTGCTTCAAACTCAGCTTTTCCTCCCCTCCGGCGAAAAGCATACATGGATGTGTGCTACTGCGGAAGTTTTTTTCACATTTGTGGGTGACGTCATCACGCTCACGCCCACAGAGGCAACAGTGATGATGCGTCGCTATGCCTTATATGAATTTCCCCAAGATAATGATGCCCCAATGCAAGATATTTAGCCTAAATTGTGTGTGCTTCAGTAGGCTATTAGCACACAAAGGACATAGCATCCTACAACGGATAACAAAATGCCAGCCCGTTTTTGTGGTTCATATCCTACATAAAAATTTGGCAATTTAAGTCGGGGAAACAGCTTTATTTATTTGCTTGCACATTAACGTTGCTCATTAACGTTGCTTATTAACAAACATGACTGTAGGCCTACATAAATATAGCCTAAGCATGACAGCTACCATTTCAGTAGCTATGTGAATATGCATTAATTCATTCATTCAACCATTCCAAAGGACGTTTTTAAATTTGATTTCAGAAATTACAGTAGCCTATGTTACGAACCCGGAACGAGACGAACCCAAGTGCAACGACCAGGAGACAGATTCACAAAAAGGGGGGTTTATTAAATTAAGTGTTGGGGTAGTCCCAACACTGTACAGAAAAGGTAATACACAATATTACGCTGGAACAGCAAGGAAGCCCGGGACGGGCTGCTCCAAGCCGGAGCTGGGCTGGCAGGTCTGGAACGTTCGTTCCAAGCCGGAACTGGACTGGACTGGAACTGGACCGGGAGGTCCACTTTGGAATCAGGATCTGGAACGGAATGTTCCAAACCGGAACTGGACTGGACTGGAACTGGACCAGGAGGTCCACACTGGAATCAGGATCTGGAACGGGTGTGTTCCAAACCGGAACTGGACTGGACTGGAACTGGACCGGGAGGTCCACACTGGAATCAGGGTCTGGAACGGATCTGTTCCAAACCGGAACTGGACTGGAACTGGACCGGGAGGTCACACTGGAATCAGGGTCTGGAACGGATTTGTTCCAAACCGGAACTGGACTGGACTGGAACTGGACCGGGAGGTCCACACTGGAAGCAGGGTCTGGAACGGATTGTTCCAAACCGGAACTGGACTGGACAGGTAGGTGCACGGCTCACACCTGGACTGGACTGGACTAGCTGGGGAGCGGCTCACTACGGCAGGACAGGAACTGGACCGGAATGACTGCACCGGTACAGAACAAAACAAAGCAGGTGGGGTTAGTGCAAGGGAAGGCACGGAAATGACCGGGAGGTTCTCACGGAGGTGCAGGGCTTGAGAGGTAGGTGGTTGGTGAAGCACGGCAGGGCTGGGTAGTGTGGCGTAGCTGCGGTAGGTCCGGAAGGAGCTGACTGGTCTCCAGAGCTCCCGGAACCGTAACCGAAGAACTAGATGGCTTCTACAGCCGGACAGGAACAACTGGAGGGTAGCCAGGTAACACGCCAACCCGGAGCCTACACGCGCTGGAGGTGGAGGTACCGCAACACACACAACGAAAACGGGGGGAAACGAACACTGCCACGGGAGGATGGGAGCTGGGTTAGATGAAGGAGAGGGGAAACAGGTTAGCTGCATGCACAACAAGAAATGACTTGGAGGATAACTACCAGACTGTAGTTAGGAGCGGAACTCTAGCTGCAAGGGGATAATATCCCACAACCAAGCGAGTAGTTCTTTGAACGCGACCAGGCAAACAACGAGCATTAACACCGCGTGACGATAGTTAACGAACTGGCGCCGACTGGCAGCCAGCCGAAGGAATAAATAGTGAGGTTAATGACAGAACTAAACAAGGAACAGGTGTGGAAAATAAACGGGAGTGATTAAGAAACACCAGGTGAGGAAATGCATGCAACGAGGGGGGACGGAGTGACAAGGCGGAAGTAAGACAACCAGACGAACAAGACAGAGAAGGAAACGCCCAGACCGCAGCAGCGGGGAAAACACGGACAAAAGGATCCAACATGACACGGAGGGAAAAACAGGAAAATACAGAAAACGAACAGGAAGGGAGCGGAACATTACAGTACCCCCCCCTCAACGTACGCCCCCTGGCGTACCTGGCGGCCTGGTCTTGAGAGGGAAGCGACTGTGGAAATCCTGGATCAATGATTGATCCAGGATGAGGCTCCTGTGGAGCCACGACCGCTCCTCAGGACCATACCCCTCCCAGTCCACGAGGTATTGAAAACCCCGACCCTTACGGCGGATGTCGATAATGCGGTCCACCGTGTAGGCCGGGGCGTTGTCGATGACCCGGACAGGTGGAGGAGGGAGGGTAGGGGCACTGAGGGGGCTGGAGGCGACAGGCTTGATCTGTGACACATGAAAAACGGGGTAGACCTTGAGGGAGGAAGGGAGGGAGAGTTTAACGGAAACCGGGTTAATGAGACAAACAACAGGGAAGGGACCAATAAACCGGGGCCGAAGTTTCTTAGAGGAGGAGGGAAGGGAAATGTTGGATGTGGAAAGCCAGACCTGCTGCCCGGCTCTGTATTTAGGGGCTGCGGTCCTGTGCAGGTCCGCCAGACATTGAGAACGGGAATTAGAACGCAGGAGTGCGGTGCGTGCAAGTCTCCACATGCGTTTGCACTTGAGGATGTGGGATTTAACGGAGGGGACTGCTACCTCGGCCTCCTGGGCCGACAGGAGAGGGGGTTGGTAACCTAATGAGCACTCGAACGGGGACAACCCTGTAGACGCACTCTTAAGGGAGTTGTGGGCGTACTCTACCCAGGGAAGAAAACGGCTCCAGGAGGCGGGATTGCGTGCAGTGACGCACCGCAGGGCGGCCCCCAGGTCCTGGTTCGCCCTCTCTGCCTGGCCGTTAGACTGGGGATGAAAACCAGACGACAGACTGGCCGAGGCCCCCAGGGCTACACAGAACGCCTTCCACACCTGGGAGGAGAATTGGGGCCCACGGTCCGACACAATGTCGGATGGGATCCCGTGCAGCCTGACCACATGTGACACCAGGAGCTCCGCAGTTTCGAGGGCGGACGGGAGCTTAGGGAGGGGAACAAAGTGAACCGCCTTGGAGAACCGATCCACAATTGTCAGAATGACGGAGTTGCCTTCTGACAATGGCAGACCGGTGACGAAGTCAACGCCAATGTGGCTCCAAGGACGGCCCGGGACAGGGAGAGGAAGGAGAAGACCAGAGGGAGGCTGGTGGGAAGCCTTGCTCCTGGCGCACACCGCGCAGGCCAGGACAAAAGCACGGGTATCCTCCTTGAGCGTGGGCCACCAAAAACTCCTCCTGACGAGGGTGGTCGTTCTGGCAACACCTGGGTGACACGCCAGACAGGAGGCGTGAACCCACTCAAGGACCTGGGAGCGGACGGAGTTGGGAACAAACAGGGAGGAGTTAGGGTTACTACGGGGGTCAGGGTGGGAAGTCTGGGCGGACCTCACAATCTCCTCAATCGTCCAGGAGACCGCAGCCACCATACAGGAAGCCGGTAGAATAGGCTCGGGGTCAGCAGGACTGGAGGGAAGGGAAAAAACACGGGATAATGCATCCGCTTTGATATTGCGGGAACCGGGGCGGAAGGACACAGAAAAATTAAATCGGGCAAAGAATAATGACCACCTGGCCTGTCTGGCATTAAGCCTCTTAGCAGACTTCAGATAAATAAGGTTTTGGTGGTCAGTTAAAACAATAAAGGGGTTACCTGCCCCCTCCAGCCAGTGGCGCCACTCCTCAAGAGCCAGCTTGATGGCCAGAAGCTCCCGATCCCCGACATCATAGTTCCGCTCGGCGGAGGACAGCCTCCGGGAGAAGAAAGCACAGGGATGGAGCTTGTTGTCCAAGGCGGCTCGTTGGGACAGAATGGCCCCCACGCCGGTGTCGGAGGCATCCACCTCAATCGTAAATTGGCGAGTGGGGTCAGGGTGACAAAGAATAGGGGCCGAGGAAAACCGAGCCTTAAGGCGTTCAAACGCGAGCTGGGCCTCGGAGTTCCAACAAAAAGAAAAAGCAGTGGAGGTGAGTTTGGTTAGGGGAGCAGCAATGACACTGTAATTACGGATGAACCTACGATAAAAATTGGCAAAACCAAGAAACTGTTGCAGGTGCTTACGAGAGGTGGGTTGGGGCCATTCTGTCACCGCCTTGATTTTGGCGGGATCCGCCCGGATGCTGCCCTCCTCGATGATGAAGCCGAGGAACGGGACTGAGGAGACGTGGAAGGAGCACTTCTCTGCCTTAACGAAGAGCTGGTTTTCAAGCAGACGCTGGAGAACCTCCCGGACATGGAGAATGTGCTCCTGGGGGGACTTAGAAAAAATCAAAATATCATCGATATACACGAAAACAGTCTTCCCCAACAGGTCTCGCAGGACGTCATTCACCATGCCCTGAAAGACTGCCGGGGCGTTAGTAAGGCCGAAGGGGACCACCAGGTACTCGTAGTGGCCCAACGGGGTATTGAAGGCAGTCTTCCATTCATCCCCCTCCCGTATACGCACCAAGTGGTACGCATTACGGAGGTCGAGCTTGGTGAAAATGACGGCCTGCGAGAGGGGTTCAAAGGCAGTGTTAATAAGGGGAAGAGGATACTTGTTGCGGATGGTGATTTGATTGAGCCCCCGGTAGTCGATGCCGTAGTGAGCCGTCCTTTTTCCCCACAAAAAAGAACCCAGCACCAACAGGAGAGGAGGAAGGGCGGATGATGCCCGAGGCGAGGGACTCATGAATATACTCCTCCATGGAGAGTTTCTCCGGACCCGACAGACTGTAGAGACGACCAGACGGAAGCTTGGCTCCCGCCAGCAGGTCAATGCAACAATCGTAGGGTCGGTGAGGAGGTAGGGACAGAGCGCGTGATTTTGAAAAGGTAAGGCAGAGGTCGTGATATTGCTTGGGAACGTTGGACAGATCGGGTTCGGGTAGGTTGGTGCTGGAATTCTTGGATCCCGGAGGGGGGAGAGCGGAACGAAGACAGCTAGCCAGACAGTGACCACTCCACGCCAGGATACGACCGGCTTGCCAGTCGATGTGAGGGTTGTGAAGGCGGAGCCAGGTCTGACCCAAAACTATGGAGGATTGTTTAGAGTTGATGAGCAGAAGTTGAATACTCTCCCGATGATTGCCGGATAAAACGAGCTGAACGGGAACGGTGGAGTGGGTGACTAACCCCAGACTCCTACCGTCTAAGGCAAAAGCAGTAATGGGAGAGGGTAGCAGTTCCGTGGGGATGCCGGCCCTCCTGGCGAAGGTGATGTCCATGAAGTTAGCGTCGGCACCAGAGTCGATAAGGGCCGACGAGACTTCGGACTTGTCCCTCCAAAGGAGAGTGGCCTTGAAGACAAGGCGATTCTGAGCTGCATGGCAAGGTATGATTGGGCTCGTCAGTACGCCCAGTTTAACTGGCGAGCCTATTCCTTTTGGGCGAATGGGGCATGAGGCGATCTGGTGGCCTGGTTTGCCACAGTAAAAACAGGATCTAGATCGCAGGCGACGTTGGCGCTCCTCGGCGTTGACCGCCACTCTGCCCAGTTGCATGGGCTCTTCCTCAGAGACCCCAGACGCCGCTCTGGATCCAGAGGCAGAAGGGTGTGAGCGTATGTGTTGCTGATGCTGATGACCGGAGTTCCCCCCTCGCTCACGGGCCCGGATACGGAGACGGTTGTCAATAGCGATGGCCAGGCTAATAAGGCAATTGAGTGAAGTGGATTCTTCACGGGTGGCAAGTTGGTCCTTTAACTCTTCGCTCAGCGCCTGGCGGAAAGCCCCCTGAAGGGCGGTGTCATTCCATCCGGACTCCGCTGCGAGGGTACGGAATTGGATTGCCATTTCAGCGACGCTACGGCTTCCTTGACGGACCTGAAGTAGGCGTTGAGTTGCGTCTCGCCCACAGGTAGGGTGATCGAAAACACGCCGCATTTCCGCGATGAAGGCGGCGAAGTTGTTGCAGAGCGCGACTTGGCTGTCCCAAATGGATGTAGCCCACTCCAGGGCACCTCCTCCCAAACTGCTCATTATGAAGGCGATCTTACAAGGGTCGGAGGCGAAGGAGGAGGGCTGCATCCGGAATACTATGTCGCATTTCATCAGGAATTCGCGACACTTTCCCAATCCCCCGCGGTATAACTCTGGATGTTGAACGCGGGGCTCTCGGAGAGAAGTGGGAACAGAAGGATCCACCGGCGGATCCGGCGCGGGCGGTGTAGGGCCCATAGGAATACGCGGAAGCGGCTGGTGAAGAGCTAGCTGCGCCACTTGCTCCGTGATGCCCCTCAGCACCTCCAACACGTCATCCAAACGTCGGCCCTGTAGGTCGCTGACCGCAGTTTGGCAGGAGAAGGCGTGACGAATTGGCTCCAGGTCGGCTGGGTCCATGATTTTTGGCCAGTTCGTTCTGTTAGGAACCCGGAACGAGACGAACCCAAGTGCAACGACCAGGAGACAGATTCACAAAAAGGGGGGTTTATTAAATTAAGTGTTGGGGTAGTCCCAACACTGTACAGAAAAGGTAATACACAATATTACGCTGGAACAGCAAGGAAGCCCGGGACGGGCTGCTCCAAGCCGGAGCTGGGCTGGCAGGTCTGGAACGTTCGTTCCAAGCCGGAACTGGACTGGACTGGAACTGGACCGGGAGGTCCACTTTGGAATCAGGATCTGGAACGGAATGTTCCAAACCGGAACTGGACTGGACTGGAACTGGACCGGGAGGTCCACACTGGAATCAGGATCTGGAACGGGTGTGTTCCAAACCGGAACTGGACTGGACTGGAACTGGACCGGGAGGTCCACACTGGAATCAGGGTCTGGAACGGATCTGTTCCAAACCGGAACTGGACTGGAACTGGACCGGGAGGTCACACTGGAATCAGGGTCTGGAACGGATTTGTTCCAAACCGGAACTGGACTGGACTGGAACTGGACCGGGAGGTCCACACTGGAAGCAGGGTCTGGAACGGATTGTTCCAAACCGGAACTGGACTGGACAGGTAGGTGCACGGCTCACACCTGGACTGGACTGGACTAGCTGGGGAGCGGCTCACTACGGCAGGACAGGAACTGGACCGGAATGACTGCACCGGTACAGAACAAAACAAAGCAGGTGGGGTTAGTGCAAGGGAAGGCACGGAAATGACCGGGAGGTTCTCACGGAGGTGCAGGGCTTGAGAGGTAGGTGGTTGGTGAAGCACGGCAGGGCTGGGTAGTGTGGCGTAGCTGCGGTAGGTCCGGAAGGAGCTGACTGGTCTCCAGAGCTCCCGGAACCGTAACCGAAGAACTAGATGGCTTCTACAGCCGGACAGGAACAACTGGAGGGTAGCCAGGTAACACGCCAACCCGGAGCCTACACGCGCTGGAGGTGGAGGTACCGCAACACACACAACGAAAACGGGGGGAAACGAACACTGCCACGGGAGGATGGGAGCTGGGTTAGATGAAGGAGAGGGGAAACAGGTTAGCTGCATGCACAACAAGAAATGACTTGGAGGATAACTACCAGACTGTAGTTAGGAGCGGAACTCTAGCTGCAAGGGGATAATATCCCACAACCAAGCGAGTAGTTCTTTGAACGCGACCAGGCAAACAACGAGCATTAACACCGCGTGACGATAGTTAACGAACTGGCGCCGACTGGCAGCCAGCCGAAGGAATAAATAGTGAGGTTAATGACAGAACTAAACAAGGAACAGGTGTGGAAAATAAACGGGAGTGATTAAGAAACACCAGGTGAGGAAATGCATGCAACGAGGGGGGACGGAGTGACAAGGCGGAAGTAAGACAACCAGACGAACAAGACAGAGAAGGAAACGCCCAGACCGCAGCAGCGGGGAAAACACGGACAAAAGGATCCAACATGACACGGAGGGAAAAACAGGAAAATACAGAAAACGAACAGGAAGGGAGCGGAACATTACAGCCTATGCCTATAGGTGAATTAGTGCTCGGTATGTTCAGACATCGGGGACATCGGGATTCTGGAATTACAGTAAATTGTTATGTTTGTGTAGCCTATATTACAACATGTTTACTTTGATCTAATGTTGCTGATTACATGTTAATTAGTGTCTCGACGCAAACCGCAATACAGGCTTGTTTACACTGATGCAACTATAGGTTACTTGTACTTGCAACTTAAAATACATTTTGCAGCTTTAAATGGGCTGACCATGTGGAAGATCTGTGATTGGCTTTGGGAATATGTGTGGGTTCGGCGTCAGTCAAGGTTATGATAGGGCAACTTCATCAATAGTCAACGGTGATTTCGATGATGGTGAAGCAGATTCGCTGTCCCAATTTTGTTCACGGCTCCTCTCCTCCACTCCCCTACTCCACTCCCTTCCTCCACATACTTCCGGGTAGTAGAGGAGTGGTAGTGGGGGAGTGGAGGTGGGGAGTGAAGAATATTGGGACGCACCCTTTCACTCCCACACACATAACAATGGCTGCGACTATAGAGCACGAGTAGCTACCATGGACTACCACAGACTATGCCCGATCTCAAATCGTTGCCAAATTGGACAAAAGAATTGTGTAATGTGTCCCCAGCTTAAGCTTGATCACAAGTGTTTTATGGATGATTAAAAGTCTGAGTCTGAATATTTTGAATGGTGAAACGCTGAGTGCCTGCAGCACATGGTCATCTGCATTCATTAAACCTGATTAACAAAATTAATCCAGTTATGTAGTTATAGGTTTGAATGGAGCAAAAACCAGGACCATCTCTGGCACTCCAGGACCAGGATTGCCTTCCCCTGGTATAGTCCCATGGTAATCCCGATTGCAGTGTGCTTTAAACGCCACCTATAAGATACTAAAGTTGTGTAGACCTACTTTGTAAACCTGCAGTGCTGGAATGTGCCAATACCCTCCCCGGATCTATCATGTGACTGTTTAACATCAGTGAAAGGATTGATGAAATTATTGGTAACTGAATGGGGCAAACCTTTGAATACTGAGTTTGAGTCTTGGGTAAGTTGAGGAAAAAAACAGCTTTATTCACAAACATTATGGTTAAACCACCCTAAGGCATTGTGAGAAGTAAAATCAGTGCCATAGTAGAACATTAAGTGCAATTTAAAAAAATCTAAATCAAAAGCAGATTAAAGCAGGTTCGCTTGGTGACCAAAGCTGCACAAAGAAAGATGTGACAAAATTATTATTATTACCGATCAGCATGGTGGAAATAGTTAATAAAAATGGGTCCAAGTCAAAAAAAAACAAAGTTATCCTGTACGCGATTAGTCAAAAGGGCTACCTAGATACTGATCATTGATAGTATTACATAATGAACGGTAGCTAGCTAATGTCTGTAAGCTCGCTGTAGCCAGCTGCCGAGAGCAGAGTGTGCAGCTACCATGTAGCTAACGACCAAGTAACTTGGCTAAGAAATTAGACGAAAATTCATATTGTCAAATTGTCTCGAAATATATTAAATATTACCTTAACCTTAGAAAACCAACCCAGCAAGCTGTCGCTTCCATCAATTTACCTAGTTTTACAAATAGCCTAGCTGTTCTGAGAAAATTGGAAATCAATTAACCTGTGTTTTAAAGAAATTTATCTTGTTTATAAAAAGCCAAATTTACAGTGAGTCAAAGTTATTTCTTATGTGTGGCGGGATCTGGAGGTCTAACTAGTCCCTATATTTAATAAAGTTTCATGTATTTACACAACAATTAGAATTTTGAAATTTAGGTGAATGGTAGATTTGATATTCAGGAATATGATTCAGGTATTAACTCAACATGACCGTTAGTTCTATTCTTAAGTTTTTTGCCTCTCCTGTGAAATGGTCGTTTGCGGGACATGTATCTCAACCTCACATATGAGGTCCACCAGGTAGTCCATTGGGCAGGCTCCCACATCCTCCCAAGTAATTAGCCCTGCCATTTTATAGGGGTGGCTGGGAGGAGTGCAGTTCTGGTGGTAGTTCTGGTGCCTCTTATGCACATGGTTTCCTAAAAGAAAAACAAAACAAAAGTCACAAATGGTTCAGGAAAGGAAAAGAATCAAAAATAACTCTGTCCACCAGGGGGCGCTATCCATACATTCTCCACCAGGGTGACGCAGTGCTGGGGTGGCCACTGATCACATGGTGAACAGACAAAATGTACCTGGAAGGATTAGGTAATGAGCTGCAGCCATGGTGATTGAAATTGGTCACAGCTGCTGCTCTACCAGTGAGTAGGACTAGCCCTGCCCCCTGGTGGACAGCGTCCCATCTCCTTTCCTGGAACCACAATGAAACATGATGAAAAATGTTTAATTATTTAGAAAATTCAGTCCTAATTTAATGTGATTTAATGGCCAGTCCCCAGTATAACTTGTATGATAGCTTACAATGGACCAGATCATAAAATGGGTGTTTCCTTTTTCATCAAACTCAGACATGGCTCAGAATCTCAAATAGGCCAAAGCATTATCTCCACTTTGAGCAAGCGGAAGCAGTCAATAAGCTAAATTTATCATCACGGAGGATTAGAGTGGTCGGATTAGAGCTTTATGAGGTGTGATCTTTTGGTTGGTATTCATAACATTAGAAAGTTATTTATAGCCTCTAGATTCCTGCCATAATAGCAAGCTTTTTTTACTTGTGGCCTCTTGATCTCTGACTCATAATCACTTCAAGAAGCTAGGTTAAGCATTCCTTCAAGAGCAGCAGAGGCCACAGGTTATCCTTATCGCACTAATAATATTGTAATAGGGTGAAAATTGATCAGTTTCCTTAACATGCATATTCAGGCAAGAACACAGCACTTGGAAAAGCAGAAGTGCACTTACCCTGTTTCATCAGTGAGGTAATCCTTGATTTGTCAAACCAATCTTATACGTACCTATGCTGGGGATTAGTTTGATTTGCCACTTCTCCATCCTTTGTTCTATTTTAAGCCTACAGATGAACATGCAGATTTTTACAAGCCTACATTTCAAACTACGTCAAGCTTACAGATGAACATGCCCATGGTTTTTTAGTTTTTTAATGAAGATCTTAATGTCAAATGGAACTATCAGGTTGCTCTTTTTCTTCTTCATATATCATTATTATCACAACTACTATGACTAATACTAAGAAGAAGAAGACAGCTTTGTCAGCAAACAAGTGTAACTTTAACTTGGCTTTAGTTTAGGGTGTCTTTTTCGTGAACTGGTGGCTCATAATATTAAAGAAAAATACTGCTGGTAGTGAAAACCTATCCATCCATCCTTAACACTTATTAGTGAAATGCATAAGGGGAAAAAGGCCCAGCCATTTCAGAAATGGCATCTGTGCAGTAAAATCTTATTGCTTAGTTTTTGTGAGTCCCTCAGTCAAACAAACATAACACATGTATTTTGATGCCAAGTTGACTGTCATGGTCTACTATGCCAGACATAACTCCTCAAGCCACCAAACCAAAAAACAACAAAATAATTGCAATAAAACAAAACAATAAAAACAATGTTCCCTTGCCTGCACATCTGACTCATTTTACTGACACAATTCCTCCAAACATAACATCCCACACGTGAGCAAGTGTGATAACACTCCATATTTTTATTTTACTTTGTCTCAGTTTGGAACTATTAGTTTTGCCTCAGAGGTTACTGTTGTGCCACCTGCATCCTCTCCCCACTAGTGCCAGATGAGGAGATGTGAATCTCTCAGTGGCTGGTAATCTATGAGTGACTGTCTTGCTTTAGGGAGGAAACCTTACCAACTTAAACCAGTTGTACCCCAGGCTGGATAAGGCCAAATGTGTCCAGGTGCTGTGGACTCCTACCGTACCTCATAATGGCATAATTGAAGCTTAATGCAAAATATAGGCTACAGGGCCAAGCCTGCGATTGTGACGTGAAGCACCTTTACCAGTCGAGCCACTTTGGAGCACATCAGAAATTTGTATTGCTAATATTAGCTTAAATATGTTGTTTAAAATGGTGTATTTATTGTATTTGACTATAACATGATTACATTAAAATCTTGCATTTCTCTTTTCATTCATTTTAAAAATACAAATGAACATCATGAAAGAAAAAGAAAGAAAACACATGGTTGGCTAAATGGCTGTAAGTCATCAAGGGTCTGAGGTATCAAACGAGCCTCAAACCATCACTCTGCTGTCAGATATGGAGTCAATATGGATGAATCACTTACATTACATTACATTCATTTAGCAGACGCTTTTATCCAAAGCGATGTACAATAAGTGCATACAGAGACGTCATCAAGATCACTACAGAACAGACAAGACAAAGCACATCCTTCCCATAATGTAGCAGCTATCCCTAGTAATGAACGTTGACTGTAGTTCACAGTAAGCTGTGGGTAAATCAGCTATACTAAACTTCTATTCACTATTATAAACTATAACAAACAGACAGGAAAACACAGGGAACTAGTACCATGAGGTCCTAGGTTAGAATATCAGTCAAGGTGGAGTCTGAAGAGGTGTGTCTTCAGGCCTCGACGGAACGCAGGCAGGGTTCGAGTAGAACGTAGGGGAATGGGAAGTTCATTCCACCACTGAGGAGCTAAGGTGGAAAAGCTCCGCAGTCGGGACGAGCGAGAACCATTGACACGGAGGGGGGGGGGGGGGCTTGCGAGCTGGGAGTTGCAGTAGTCCAGGCGTGAGGTGACCATGGTCTGGACAAGAAGCTGGGTGGAGTAGGTGGTCAGGTACGGTCGAATCCTCCTGATGTTGTACAGGAGGAACCTGCAGGACCGTGCCGTCGCCCTGATGTGCTCTTTGAAGTCCAGCCGGTCGTCCAGGACGGTAGATAATTCACAACGCTGGTCTGATTGCACTCTGAAGTAAGAATGAAAAACATGCTATATTTTCACTCAGGTGAATCTATTTTCAATTAGCAACACAAAAGACTAGCAGCTGGTCTAAAAACACAAAGCAAGTTAACAACTGACTGCTAATGCTGCAATTTCAACTACACAGTGACTACGCTACAAACAGTTCAATTAATTAACGCACAGCTGCAACGGAATGAAAATAATACACTTAGCCTATCCGACGGTAGATAATTCACAACGCTGGTCTGATTGCACTCTCTGCACACACTTGAAGGGTTGTTTCTCCTGACTTGTTTTTCCATAGAGTTCAATAGGAAATTGAGTCAGGAGAAACAACCCTTAAAATAATCCATCCATATCTACTGCATATCTGGCAGCAGTGTGATGGTTTGAGGCTCCTTTGATACCTCAGACCCTTGATGACTTACAACCATTTAGCCAACCATAGGTTCCATACTATACCTGTGTAATTTACAGCTTAATCTACTACCACCCCCCAATTCCCGTAGAGATTCATTCAGATGCAGAGAGGTTATAGTATCGCTTATAAGAGTACCTGAAAATAAGATATCAAGAGTCTTTTGATATAATTTTATACCCAGTCATGATAGCATCACCTGTTTACCTGTGGAATGTTCCAAACAGGTGTTTTATGAACTTATCAGTCTTTTTTTGCCCCTGTCCCAACTGGAATGTGTTGCAGGCATCAAATTTGGAATTAGTGTATTACAAGTTGATAAGGTAAAACATTAAGGGCTCTATTTTAATAAACCAAACGCAATGGTGAACGCAAGAGTAATCGCTTGGCGGTATCGCTCTGAGGGCGTGTCGGCGAGAAATTTGGTAATTTCATGACGGCAATCTTGGCGCATCTGATGGCGGTATTGCTAAAAGGCTGGGTTTAAATGTCCAAGGTGTGTCTCTATGGTAGCCAATCAAATAGTTGTTCTCATGCTTTAAAAAAAAAGCCAGTTGGAACGCAATCGCTCCATGCAATTTCATAATGAGCAACCCAAACGCACTGGACCGTCAACAACAAGAGCGATTTTCCGCACAGGAATCAGACATACTTGCAACAGAAGTACAGGCTAGCACTAGTAATTTATGGATCACAATCCACACCACCTCGTCTCCCAGAAGTTCGGAAGGCACGGGAGGAGGTGGCGAATCCATTAATTAGCCTACATGAGGTGATGTAGGCATAATTATGATTCAAATGGTAGGCTTATGATTCAACTGTGTCAATGTGTAATTTATATATTATAGGCTATTGGCCTACATGATCGCAAGTTTCTTGTAAGCTGTCCTGTTTTATTCTAGTAGTTTAAATTAAAATTAATTAATTAATAATAATTATAGGCTATTTGTTCATTAAATGGAAGTGTAATGTTGGCATCACCTATAGACACTACTTAGAACTACATGACTAACAAGTTGCCAAATTGCCAGAGTCTATTGCGTTGCCGCTAAGAGGTGGTTCCAGCGGATCATAACGCAATGGGTTTTCGTTGGTTCAAATTGTCACTGAGCCGAAAGTATTTTAGAACACGCCCCAGACAGCGCCACCCATCCCACTGCAGCGCAAGCGAAAGGCTGTTATGTTGAGAATTTGTTGATCCTAGCGGTATTGCTGAGAAACGCCGTAGCGCCAGTTTTAAGACGTTGATGCTGTCAACAAGCTTGCGTTTGACTATACCGTCCCCTTGCGCTGGTTTGAAAATAGAGCCCTAAATATCTTTTCTTTGTACTGTTTTCAATTAAATATATGTAAAATAATTTACAAATCACTGCTTTATGCTTTTATGTGCATTTTACATACTGTCCCAACTTTTTTGTAATTGTTTGTACACTGTTAAATATGATTTGTTGACTCAACTTGACTAAGTCAAGTCATCTTGTTGCTTTGACTGAGTTAAGTTGAGTCAAGTTCAGTCAACATATAGTGTCAAGGTTATTACACTTCAATAAATTAGTTGATACAACATGTAGTCTGTTGACTCAACTTAACTCAGTCAAAGCAACAAGATGACTTGACTTGACAAGATGAAGTTGAGTCAACAAATCATTTTTAACAGTGTAGTAGCAGGTTGGGCCCACTTTGAATGAATGGGTTACAGAAAGTAACACAGAACATTACAAATCTAAGAGAATATAATTTTTTGCAAAGAGCAGCAGAACTCACTGGAGTTAATGCAAGATACTGTTCTCTTAATGTGTCTGATAGCACTGTACTTTCAACTTCAACAGACAAGACAAAAAAGGATGTGTGACAACAGAATGTACTTTCCTGAGAGAGAGAGAGAAAACATGGTGTTCCATCGGCAAACGGCACACATGCGTTGCGGTTTCTGCTCCTCAGCGTGAGCGGTTGCTGCTCCTCAGCGTGAGCGGTTGCTCCTATAACCGTTCCCCTTGATTCTAGCGACAGACAGTCCCTGTCTGTGGTCTGCTGTCTGAACATCCTGTACCCTGGGTGCTACAGCTGTGAGCCAGGGCCAAAACAAAGAAGTACCTCTCACTAAGCTGGTCTATCCTGTTTGGCCCAATCCGCCCCATACTAATTTGCATTATAGTATTTCAGATAATATTTAACAAATAGGTATAATTCTGGTTTGTATCTACCTCAATGATTCCTTGAAGATTCCTTGAAAACGGTACGATATGATGGTCTGTATGGAGTGGCTTGATTTGTGCCTGCCTGAATTGTTTGCTGTTTTTATTAGAAGACCAATAAACATAGTTCATACAATTTCATTTTAACAAAATAAATATATTTAGCAATAGCACAGGTAATATACTGTCAGTCCGAGGTGAGCGGAAATTGAAAGCCAGTAATGGCTTAATGGAGATCGGCCAGTTACCATCAGAATGCTCCCCACCTTTCAGTTGAGGTTGAGAGGAAGGGAATTCTTACACCAGTTAAACCGGAGGGGGTGAGGCAGATTTAGAAAGTTGATTTAGTCTACGTAAAACTGAAATGTACAAGGTAGGTCATTGTATTACATCACATTCACATTATTATTTAAAAGTGAACTAAAATAGAATTAACCCTTAAAATACAAGAGTAGACAGGGGTTGGTTAATTGGCCAGGACACCAGGGGAAACCTTACTCTTTGTGCATGCACCATGGGATTTCTAAGGACCTCAGTCAGTCTGGACCTTGGCTTAACATCAAAGTTAGTAAAGTTAAAGGAGAAGTTCAGGATTTAGCATGTTAAGCCCTGTTATAAGGTTATTTACGATCATATACAACGGTCCATATCAACATTTTGACAAACTGTGCAGTCTTGAGATATATTGCTCATTGCTCATGTCACAGCTAACTTACACAATGGATCTGGATGGGCATATAGAAAATCCTTCAAAAAACACCATAAACTCTCGTTTTCAAAGACAGGAAACTCACCGAGTGGTCACTGGTGTCATCTTGTAATTTACATTTACGTTTAAACCATGTTTTAAATAACCATTTAAAGATTTATATAATAATTTTCAGTTGCTGTACAGCCATACGTTTGTAAACTTCCGCTTGAAATTTTGGGAGGTTTTGGCTGAGTTTGAAGGCTACCATAGAACAAGAAGAGCCGCTTCCAGGTCACTTGGTCGGGGTTTGCTTTGCAGCTAGTACGAACTCTTCAAAAGGATCCATTTAGCTAAGTTAGTGTACGTTTATGCGACTGATTCCTTTACTGCGAGTGCACAAGACCGCTAGTGAGCAACAGAAAACTACAAACTTTCCAAAACAATTCAGAAGTATTTCCAGTTTCCGGCTGCGGATGTATCTATCTAAACCTCCTTTGGTGTCTATACAAGTCAATGGATTTCATAAAATGATAAATAAAACCCAATACGAAGCATACTTTGCAACGATTTTTGTGTCAGAACATCAACGGACACCAGTGACCACTCGTGAGTTTCCTGTCTTTGAAAACGAGAGTTTATGGTGTTTTTTGAATGATTTTCTATATGCCCATCCAGATACATTGTGTAAGTTAGCTGTTATGACATGAGCAATGAGCAATATATCTCAAGACTGCACAGTTTGTCAAAATGTTGATATGGACCGTTGTATATGATCGTAACCTTATAACAGGGCTTAACATGCTAAATACCGAACTTCTCCTTTAAGTTATACTTTATTTATTAACCCCGTGGGGTAATTTGTCATCTGCATTTGACCCATCCTAACTACATAAAAGCAGTGGGCAGCCACAATGCAGCGCCGGGGTTCTGAGGCCAGTGCCTTGGTAAAGGGCAATGGCAGGAGTACATGTAACCTGACATAGCTACATGTCTTTGGTGTGGGAGGAACCTGGAGTACCCAGAGGAAACTCGCGCAAAGAACATGCAAACTCCATGCAAAGCGGACCGGGACTCGAACCTGGAAACTCTTTGTTGGAGACAGAGGCAGCACGGTGGAGTAGTAAATGCTACTCTGCACACACATCATGCTAAGGATGTTCACTGTACCATGATGCTAGTCTGGCACAGTTGGGACTTTACCCTGACCTTAATGTAATTAGTCTCAAGAGATCAGGATTAATCTGATTTGAGTCACAGGAAAAATATACAGGGCTGTGCAGGAGTGCTGCCTGTCAATCTCTTCAGAGGGTACACACAAGTATTCCAGACAATAAGACAGGAACAAGACAACCGTTTCCTTTGCATTGCAGTACATTAAACGGAATGTGGGTGGATATAGGCCTTGCTTCCCCTTAATGATGGCTCACATCACAGGCTTTCTGGCCCTCTGTGAAGCAGAGTACTGACACTTAGGGCCTGATTTACTAAGAACTTATGCGTGTGCGAAACCTTTTAACACAACAAATGATTGGTGCGAAACAAATACCATGACCAATCATTGGTCATATTATTGGTTTTGTGTGTCCTAAAAGGTTTTGCACATGCTAAAGATCTAGTAAATCAGGCCCTTAATGTGTGTCAGCACATATGGCGTTCACATCAGGCAGCTGCAACAGCAGGCCTTTGTTATAAAATGCTCAGGGTGGTTTGTCTAGGAGTGGACACACATGTTTTGTTGTGGTTGTCTTCTGAAATATTACAGTTATTTTGAATAATGTTATTACTTGTATCACTTGCCACCGTCCTCTGCCATGCCTCTATTGGAGACAGAATGGAGACTGTCTCCAATAGACACACACCTTCCCACTCTTGCACACACACAAACATACAAGGTCTTGCACCTGAATAAACCATAGAATGTTAATTATGACTGCGATTAGCCTCAGGGATCAGTAAAATCTGTGCTGGCGGGTGTATGAATAAAAATAATATTTTCAAAGCCATCAGTGTCTTCGGAGTAGAATAGAATATGCAGGTCTCATTCACTCAGTGTGCAAAAAGCGTGATGAACCGAACATAAGGCACCCTGTGTTTATTAACGGACATAACCATGGGGCAAAAGCTAATGTTTTTATGGGACCGTCCCGGACACGAGTTGCTGAGATGGGAGGCTGTAATCGGCTGTCGTGGCAACGTGATCACCTGTCACATTCCAACAACTCGCCCCCATCAGCCTATCCAGGGAGAGATAATCAGTAAATTAGTGAAATATTGTTTGAATGAATCTGTGTGGAATGCCGTCCCTTTGATTCAAATCATTTTCAGTGCTCCTTGGCTTTCTGACAACTGCTCTCCCACATGGGGCAAAAGTGTGACTGTTTCTACTCTCTGGCCTAAAATCGGTTGGATGTGTAAATCTGGCTCCAGATGTTTGTTTCAGCAGGCTGGAAATGTTTTGAGGTTGTAATGTAATATAATGTAAAATGTAAAAACTAAAAATTTAAATGCACTGTTTTACATAGGGTACTTATAGGCCTAGTGTCAGAAAGCTTAATTTAAATGCGTTAACAATCAAAAGGGAACAGCTTCATGTTTAAATGACAGATCAAGAATGATCATATCTTGACATTTATTGAAATTGTGCAGTGTATTTCCAATTAATTATTTGAACAGGTTACCCAAGCACTTTTTTGTTCAAATTGCAACAGATACAGTAGACATTGCAACAGATTACAATAATTAAATTTACACGTAATTGCAGTTAAATAATACAATAATTAATACATAATTTAAATGTAACCTAACCGTATTGGCTGCACCTGCACCGAAGAAAAATTTAATTGGTGCATGTGCAGCTCACATTAAGTGAGTTGCGCATGCACCAAGGCCAGGATTGATGGGACAACTGGCGGCGGGAAATCAGAATTTTAAAGAAGCGAATGTTAAATTTGTCGAGTGGAGGAAGGGGAAGCGACCAAAATGAGGATGGTCGGTATATGAGGCCCAAATCATCAAAATTTCTGGTAAATTTGCTGTAATTAACAGTCGAATTAGCATATTAGGCATCAATATGTATATAGCTAATGTTACCTAGCAAATCAATATCAATATAACGTTAGCATTAGCTATATCACTAGTTTACTAGCCTGTTCGTATTTGTAATTCGTATTTGTAATAAAGCAGTTAGCCAGCTAACTAGCTGGTAGTAACGTTAGTGTGTGCTAGCTAGTTAATTTTGTTAGCTAGCTAACGTTACATTATTCAACATTGACTGCTTTTTTATTGATTATTGGCTTAAATCGGTAGTTGGTTATGTGTTATTCAAGACAGCTTTTTATTTTCAAACTGGAACCAACTTAACGTTAGGCTTGATAGCTTGTTATAAGTATATCTAGCGAGCTATGGTTAACCAGCTAAATTGGTGGGTCACTACTTACTGAGAGCTCGAGTTAGCTTTTACAACTAACTGTTAGCTTTTACTAATCAGCTCGGTAAGTGTAGTGCAGGTGAAATAAACATTTTTAAATGCCTTTTGTTTTGTTCTTAAAGGTTGTATCAGCGATTTTGGGTGGAAACATAAATGATCACATTCATCTGATTTTTCCTCACGATCCGCTAGCTGCCCGCCCCATAAGCAGGCCGTCAAAAAACCGCGTCTCTGTAGGCAGCCTATGCTCCGAGATCGTACACAAAAACAATGGTACTACCAACTACTCAAAACCAAAATAAACAGTATTCCAACCAATCACAATGATCTGCACAAACGCTAATACTCTTATCTCGCTGAAATCTTGACGGATTTACAAACGGTTTGGTTTCTTACAAACGTTATTAACGTGGTTATAATTCTGGATGCTTGAACACTATTTTTTAAAACATAACATAATTATTCATAAGTATGTTTGTTTGGGATTTCGCTTCAGAAGTGACGTCACGTATGTGCAGATCATTGTGATTGGTTGGAATGCTGTTTATTTTGGTTTTGAGTAGTTGGTAGTACCATTGTTTTTGTGTACGATCTCGGAGCATAGGCTGCCTACAGAGACGCGGTTTTTTGACGGCCTGCTTATGGGGCGGGCAGCTAGCGGATCGTGAGGAAAAATCAGATGAATGTGATCATTTATGTTTCCACCCAAAATCGCTGATACAACCTTTAATTAAAGTTGAGACCTTAAACTTTCCCAATATCTTTGTGATATTACATGACGTGATATTTGTTCATATGACGTTAAAATGTCTGCTTTTGATATCCTTGTTCAACTCACATCTTGATTTTCCTTGCTTTCATCACCCTAGAGCATGAAAGCACCCTGTCCACTTACAGGGCCACCATTACCAGAACCCTCCAAGCGAGTGCCAAAACCAAACCGAAAATATCAAAAAGTGCTGGAGAAGATAGATTCTGCACCTAAACAACAGGTAATTCAGGTTCCAGTTCTAATTTAAGTCACATTGTGTTTAAAGGAACCTTAAATATGTTAAATTAGTTTGACTAATGTAAATATGCATGCGCAACATTTTAGAAATATACAGAAATAACTCAGTGACATGTACTGTGCCATATATTTAACTATTTGTTTTTCTATTTACATGTCTTTATGACATATATTGGAATACACATGTATTCATATATTGAGGAATATTTTTGCATGTATTTGCATGTATGTTTGAAGTATGTTTGAAGTATATTGAAATACATTTCAAAATATATTTCGACATATTGCATCATATATTGAGGAATATATTTTTCCAAGTATTTGCATATATGTATGAAATGTATTGAAATACATTTCAAAATATATTTCTTTGTACTGCTTCAGATATTTTGTAATATACTTGTCCAAATATTTACATATGTAGGACATACATTGGAATGAATGCACAGTATATATACATATTTGTATGCATATATTAAAGCGGCCAATTTTTTATATTTACATATACTTTGAGGGGCTGATGAATGAAGAAAATCAGAGAGAGAGAAGGTTGGATGATGTGGGGATAGTGAATCAGGAAGTGCGGTGGATTAGCAAGGATGAAATGAGGGCAGCTATGAAGAGGATGAAGAGTGGAAAGGCCGTTGGTCCGGATTACATATCTGTGGAGGTATGGAGATGTTTAGGAGATATGGCAGAGTTTTTAACCCCTTGGCGCAGATGGCAAATTTCACCTATTTAGGGATGCTTATAACTCCAGGGGCCCTATCTTGGCGATCTTGGCGCTTAGTCTAAGCGCATGGCGCTAAGTCCATTTAGGGCGTGTCCAAGTCCACTTTTGCTATTTTAGCGGCGTGTTTTTTGGGCGCTAAGCACGGCGCAAGGTGCAACTGGGCTGAACCTAGTCTCTTCATTAATTATAGGTGTGTCTTGGGCGTGACATGCAATAAACCAATCAAAATGTCACATCCCATTCCCTTTAAAAGCCTGCTTTTCCACTTTGGCGGATTGCTTATGATGGCGAAACAGACATGCTCGTGCGTGTTTAGTGCGATCAAGGAATAGGCTATATGGATCAGTAGCAGTAGTAGTATTATGAGTTCCCGGTAATTCCTGACAGTGCTGTTTACAAAATATATGCTGTTAAATTTCGTTAAAAGCACCTGCAACAGCTGAGAATAAGCGACCAATTGCTTCCTTCTCACCTTAGAAAACGCCAAATTAGCCTGCTTGTTTAACGAATTTCGTTTGATTATGCAATGAACTCATGTTCAAGCTTCATCCGAAGTTCATTAGGCTACCTGCATTCTAATTTAGATTAATAACATAACTAACGTTATTTTGCCTTAATGATGACACTAAATACAACAAATCTGTCAGGTTGGCAACCCATAGGTTCAGCATATTTTCCCTTGTTTTATAATGTCCTGCTTATGGAAATGTGACCAACCTGTTTTACTGGTAGCGTAATACTTTAAAACGATTCACTTTCCCAGGAAGACCGTGAAAAGTGCGATGTACAGCAGGGGAAACAGACCTGCTCTTGTAAAGCGAACATGCAGATAATGGAATAAAAATTAATTGTAAATTAATTGTGTAACAATTCGTTTCTAATTAGACACTTAGTTCTCTTTAAAATCTTTTGTTCAGTTATGGAATAACAGGTGAAATCAGCGGGGTTTTAATAAGCTGAGGGTATGGAAACCTTGTCACTGTAATTAAAAAAATATGAAGGACGAAGAATAGCTAAGGTTAGGCTACAATTCACTTAACATGATGACATTTATCTCCGTTTTTTAACCATAGTCTATCGAAAAAACATTATGCACAGCGAGTCCGCTGTAGCCTAGGCTATTTGAAAAACAATAAAAGCAATTCACTGGACAAGGTTTTGAACTTTTTTCAGTCACAAACCATTCTATTTAGTCTACTTACAGGCTGTATTCCTAGATAAACAGAGCTGTATTGTAATGACATCTGAAGCGCATTTTCAGAACGCAAATGTCCGTCTATTGCAGTACGCGAGTTTTCCATTGAATGACAATTCACGCATTAGGTGCAAAGACAATTCGCACATTAGGCTTGATAGCTATAGGTGTTATCAGCTCCTTTTTAATGGATAGCCATTGTCCCGTACCATTGCACATCGCCTGGATGTTGATGGAGTGGGCTGAGAGCAATGTAATGTGGCATTGTTTCCCTTCGCTGAGGGAAAGGTATGTGGACCTATGGAACCTTTTATTATTATGCATTTTTGATATAGCCTACACAATAATAATATTTCACATTGTGATCTAGATATTTTAGTCATGCTTGTGCACGCCCCTGTGTGTAACAGACAGGAGGGTATGCCCGTTGTCCACACGCCTATGTAGACGCACTTATATGAGCCGTTAAAATAACATGTAAACAACTGCGACATGACTTTAGACCAGGTTTGTGGTGGTTCTAGCGCAAGCGCTTTCTGCTGGCTCAAGATAGCAATACGCCAAAAAGAATCCTGGCCACTCCTCATCTTAAGACCAACACGCCCAGTTCACTTGTGACGGCGCAAGAATACATGCTAGTTAAAGGACGTAAGCGTTAGGCGTTATTATGGACCTAGCGCCGGGTGTAAGATAGCAAAGACACTTGCGTTTGGGTTAGCGCCGCTTTGCGCCGGGTGTAAGATAGGGCCCCAGGTGTGCTACATAAGTGAAATCGGTAATATATATATATACACTTCCTGGATCATAAACTCCATGTCCACAAGTTTTGCTAAATCTGAGGATGATATGCAGAACTACTATGGTGCAAAATATAGGCAGGGTACTCTGTTGTCCATTAGTGTCTCCAAATCTATTCAAATGGCTAAATTGTGCACTGCTCTAAATAAAAAAAATAATGCTATATTTAACTACAAATCAACAGTTTTGGCTCATAAAACTCACTTTTGCATAAAATGGGAATTACTATATTTTAATCAGTATAGGGGGGTAGATATATATGGGTCCAAAACCCTTATGCATAAAATTAATAAAATTTGTTTTGTCCATTATAAAGCATATACATTTTCTCCTTCTGATGGCTTAAGATAAAAACATTGATATCTCAGTGTTACATACACCTAAATATGTTGCCTAATCATTCACTCTTCTATCTCAATAAAACATCACTTTTCCCTGTACTCTACAGTATGTATACTTTTGTCTTGGGATTGCATTTTTCTGTAGTTTTATTATTTTTTTATGTTCCTATTCGACTCCAAGGAAACTTTTACCTTAATATACCACATATCAGCGCACAGTAAATTGGAATGAGCATTTGTCATGCCCTAAGAGACAAGTATATACGCCATAGCCTATATTATGTACGATAACATGAACATAAAATAGTATTCCACCATCTGCAAAATGCTGCCAAATGTTCTATCTTCAATGAACATCGATAGCCTACATCAAAAATAAATTTAACGATCGCAATACAGTATGTGAAATGCACTCAAAATGTGAAAATATCAATAGGGCTATTAAACATATTGGAAAGACAGTGCTCGAGTGGAAACACGAACGTACAGTAGCCAGCGAGACCAACGGCATTTTAAACGCAGAAATACTTACATATTGGGAAAGGGAAACTCCCCTCCCTAATGCGTATTCTATAGAGCTTGCGTATATGTATTTCCCTTTCTCGATATGTAAGTATTCTATAGAGCTTGCGTAATACCAGACGAAACGAAAACTGCCGTTACGCTGGGCTGTAGTTAATTGTTCAAAGTACCCAAAAAGACATGGCATATACCGTTGCTAAGGTTATAATATACTCTATTGGATAAAAAAAGCCGACAATTAAACCAGAATGAACTGTCATGAATGAGACAGGCTTACAGGGCATGATTCGATGTTTCAGATAGTGTAATAGCGGTATAAAGTGTTGTATATTTCTCAAACCGATTTTACCATACAATAAATGACCACTGAATTTTGAAAGGAACATCTCGATGTGTAAAACCAATGGTAGGATTGTATATTTATTTCATATTTAGTAGCATATATTGCTAGTAGAATACATGGTATAACTTTCGCAGTTTATTTTGCATTTGAGTGAGCAGGGCTTTTCATGGCTTTTCTGGCATACGATCAGGCTATTGTTGGGTTTATCTTGTTGCTATGACGTTATTATAATTTTATATCATGAATAAATATATTTATGAACTCAAACATCGACGCTATTGTCCACTATGTCACGCATGGGTAGGTATAGACTAGGTGGGGTTGCTTGTTAAATGGACTTACTACGGGGAATGTCAGTGACACTTAGAAACTCCGTATTCGGTAGAAATCGTCATGAACCGTCTACCAATAAATTTAAAACACAGAGTTTGTGATTTCCACTAATAGTTTGGCAGCAACAAATGTCTCAGTTGAGAAAAAAGGTCCCGCCGGCATCACCTTCTACGCAAAGGAGTTAACTAGATTGTTAAACACAATTTTGGAAAGTGAGAGGATGCCTGAGGAGTGGAGAAGAAGTGTACTGGTACTGATTTTCAAGAATAAGGGTGATGTGCAGAGCTGTAGTAACTACCGAGGTATCAGCCACAGCATGAAGTTATGGGAAAGAGTAGTGGAAGCTAGGTTAAGAGGAGAGGTGATGTTTAGCGAGCAACAGTATTGTTTTATGCCAGGAAAGAGCACTACAGATGCACTGTTTGCTTTGAGAGTGTTGATGGAGAAGTATAGAGAAGGTCAGAAAGAGTTGCATTGTGTCTTTGTGGATTTAGAGAAAGCACATGACAGGGTGCCGAGAGAAGAGGTGTGGTATTGTATGAGGAAGTCGGGAGTGGTAGAGAAGTATGTAAGAGTGGTCAGGGCAGTGTGACAGTGGTGAGATGTGCGGTAGGAGTGACAGATGGGTTCAAGGTGGAGGTGGGATTACATCAAGGATTGGCTCTGAGCCCTTTTCTGTTTGCAATGGTGATGGACAGGTTGACGCACGAGATCAGGCAGGAGTCTCCGTGGACTATGATGTTCACGGATGACATTGTGATCTGTAGTGAGAGTAGGGAACAGGGTGAAGAGAGCTTGGAGAGGTGGAGGTATGTAATGGAGAGAAGAGGAATGAAAGTCAGCAGGAGCAAGACGGAATACATGTGCATGAATGAGAGGGAGGACAGTGGAATGGTGAGGATGCAAGGAGTAGAGGTGGCGATGGCGGATGAGTTTAAATACTTGGGGTCAACTGTCCAAAGTAACGGGGAGTGCGGAAGAGAGGTGATGAAGAGTGCAGGCAGGGTGGTGTGGGTGGAGAAGAATGTCAGGAGTGATTTGCGACAGAAGGGTACCAGCAAGAGTGAAAGGGAAGGTTCACAAGATGATAATGAGACCAGCTATGTTTTACGGTTTGGAGACGGAGCCATTGACGAAAAGACAGGAGGCAGAGCTGGAGGTGGCAGAGTTGAAGATGTTAAGATTTTCGTTGGGAGTGACGAGGATGGACAGGATTAGGAATGAGTATATTAGAGGGACAGCTCAGGTGGGACGGTTTGGAGACAAAGTAAGAGAGGCGAGGTTGAGTTGGTTTGGACATGTGCGGGGGAGAGATGCTGGGTATATTGGGAGAAGGATGTTGAAGATGGAGCTGCCAGGCAAGAGGAAGTTTATGGATGTGGTGAGAGAGGACATGCAGGTGGTTGGCGTGACAGAGGAAGTTGCACAGGATGGGAAGAGATGGAAACGGATGAAGCCTAATGCATTGTAGCCTAATGACATCTGAAGCGAATTTTCGCTGTGGCGACCACTAATGGGAGCAGCTAAAGAAGAAGAAGATTTAGTTAATGCTTTCCCCCCTTTTTCCACTCCAATTTTGGAGTGGCCAGTTGTGTTTATCGGCGCTCATTGCTGCAACCTCCACTGTCCTTTTGGGAGAAGACAAAATGTGCTGCTTCTGAAGCATGTGATGTCAGCTGCCACTTCTTATCACACGGCAATTGACAGGTCAAACTTTTTGTGCAGTTTAACAGGCGGGATTATAGGTTATTATAGGTTATTACCAGTGTAGGTCACTGGTGCACAATGAGCTGCTGTTATCCTGGCCGACTGAAACCCTCCCATCCCATGGTGATGATAGAACCAGTAGTGTATTGCACCTGTGGGGCTGACAGTTGGCACGAGCACAGTTTAAATTTCAAACCACACAGTGGGTTCCATTCATGCACTTGAACAGTGCCTTAACAGGATGAGCCATGCACCAGCCCCTAAAGCTTTTAACCCTCATATTATGTTCTGGGTTAATTTGACCTGGTTCAATGTTTGACGTCTCTTAAAAACCAGTTAACCTTATTTTTTCCTCTTGGTACTATATGAATCTTCCTAATTTGTTGGGATTACATAGAAAACATGCAATAAACATAATGCTAGGTTTTCAAAAGTCCTGTACCAACTTTGTATACAAAGGTGTTGTGTGGGGTCATTTGTGGGGTAGTAAGAAAATATACAACTTTTTTAGTTTTATAGTTATATTTTATTTTTTATTTTTTTTTTGTGGGTAATTCTGGTGGCACTTTCCAATACAGGTTTTAAACTTTACCTACTTTCACTTACGACAGGCTCTAAAATGAGATGTTTCATCCCAGATTTTTAATATTTAGGGATAAAAGGCTAGTCAATTGGGAGACACATAAAAGTTGATGCAGAAAGTGTCAAAAGTTTTCTATTACCATAGTTTTGAGTCGGTTTAAACATTTGGGGGCCTATCTTACACCCAGCGCTAAGCAGCGCTAACAGAAACACAAGTGTCTTTGCTATCTTACACCCGGCACAGGGGTCATTATAGCGCCCAGCACTCACGTCGTTTAAATATCAGGTGATGTCATTAGGCTACAATGCAGCTCTGTAGGCCTACAGTCTGTAAGTAAATCAAATGGTTGAAAAAAGTACAAAACCTTGTTTATTGTTTTTCAAATAGTCTAGGCTACAGTCCTCGGGATTTACTGTGCAAAAGGTTTTTGCGATAGCCTATGGTTAAAAAACAGAGATTAATTAAAATTTCACCATTTTAACTGAATTTTAAACTTATTCTTCGTCCTTCGTATTAATTGAATTACAGTGACCAGGTTTACATACTCACAGCTTATTAAAACCCTGCTGATTTCACCTGTTATTCCATAACTGAACAAAACGATTTTAAAGAGAACTAAGAGTCTAATTAGAAATGAAATCACATTACACAATTAATTCACAATTAATTTTAATGCCATTCTCTGCATGTGCGCTTTAACTTAATGCAGGAGCAGGTCTGTTTCATCTGCTGTAAAACACACTTTTCACAGTCTTCCCGGGGAAGTGGACTTGTTTTAAAGCATTAAGCTGCCACAGGTTGGTCACATTTCCATAAGCAGGACATTATAAAACAAGGGAAAATATGCGTGAACCTATGGGTTCTCAACCGGACAGCTTTAGTGTATTTAGTGTCATCATTAAGGCAAAAAAATGGTATTTATGTTATTAATCAATATTAGAATGCACGCAATGAACTTTGGATGAAGCTTGAACTTTGAGAACTCCATGAGAACACCCTCATAGAAATGATGTTTGACAGTGCTTCACTGAATAATCAAACGAAATGAGTTAAACAAGCAGGATAATTTGGCGTTTTCTAAGGTGAGACGGAAGCCATATTCTGGTAGCTTATTCTCAGCTGTTGCAGGTGCTTTTAACAAAATTTAACAGCATATATTTTCTAAAATAACAGCAGTCTTAAATAACAATTACAGGGAACCCATGCCAGTTTTAAACCCTAATGTTAATGTTGATTGTGTATATCAAAATGCGTCATAATGGTTAGTCCGAATAATATTGATCACACTATTGATCTGATCCGTATAGCCTATTCCTTGCATTACTCGAGCATGTCAGTTTCGCCGTCATATAAGCAGTCCTCCAAGGTGGAAAAGCCGGCTTTTAAAGGGAATGGGATATAACATTTTGATTGGTTTATTGCATGTTACGCCCAAGGCACACCTATAATTAATGAAGAGGCTAAGTTCAGCCCATTAGCAGCTTGCGCCTTACTTAGCGCTCAAATAACGCACCGTCTAACTAGCAAAAGTGGACTTAGACACGCCCTAAATGCACTTGCGCCTGGCGTTTTAGACAATGTGCCAAGATTGTCAAGATAGAGCCCTAGGGGTCAATTTGACCCCAAACATAAAATAAGATTAAGGGGGACATTTTTTGGCAGCTTGCCAATCTGAAAACTGCCGTGACAGTAGATGTGCTAATAGCGTTTATTGAGCTACAAGCCTTATTTCCCTGATTGCGTCCTGTATGGGTCTCGATCACACCGAGATCTCCTCTGAACATGCACAAGGGACCTCCCCGAGTGTGTTTACTCTTTCCATTTCCTCAACGTGCAGCCAGAGGATGGACTCAAACAATAGCACTGTTACAGAGAGACGTTCACCACGACCACCATCTCCCACCGTAAATGCCCCCGGTGTCAGGTTGTTTCTCCTGACTCATTTTCCTATTGAGCTCTATGGAAAAATAAGTCAGGAGAAGAAATCCTTAACCCTTGTATTATATTTTATGATGCCATTTATGTTTGGGGTCAAATTGATGCCAAAAGTTTAAACTTTAAAACTATTGTAATAGAAATATTTTGACACTTTCTGCATCACATTTTTTGTGTCTCCCAATTGACTAGCCTTTTATCCCTAAGTATTAAAAATCTGTGATGAAACATCTAATTTTAGAGCCTGAGGTAATGAACGTTTGTGAAGTTTAAAACCTATGTGGGAAAGTGTGAGTTAAAAACTAACAAAGGTTGTATATTTCCTTACATTTTATACAGCTACCCCACAAATGCCGCCACACAACACCTTTTATACAAAGTTGGTATAAAAAAACTATTATGTTTATTGTGTGTTTACTATTTAATCCCAACAAATTAGGAAAAATCATACAGTGTCAAGATGAAAAAATAAGGTTAACTGCTTTTTAAGAGACATCAAACATTGGGTCATCGGGTCAAATTGACTCTGAACATTATACGAGGGTTAAAGTGATCCATCCATATCTACTGCATATCTGGCAACAGAGTGATGGTTTGAGGGTCATTTCATACCTCCTCAGACCCTTGATGACTTACATTTAGCCAACCATGTGTTCCATGCTGTTGCGGCATAATTTACAGCTAAATCTAGTCCCCCCCCCACCCCCCTAATTCCCATAGAGATTCATTCAAATGCAGATAGGTTATAGTATCGCTTGTAAGAGTACCTGAAAATAAGATATCAAGAGTCTTTTGATGTTGTTGGGTCACAGACATCAGGAAGTAATGGCATGCAAATGATATGCAACCAAATAGTAAATACGATTACTTTATTTATTATGTTAATTTTCCAATTACTTTTGGCCCCCAAAAATGGGGGTGGGGGGCATGTATAAAAACGGCTACAATTGTTACATGGTTCACCCGATATGGACATAACTTTAACTGCACTTTAACTGTTCCGTTTCAAATCCAATGTGCTGGATTAGCCAAATATTTGGACTGCACTGTATATGGCATTCAAATTGAATTCCTAGTCACTGTTTAGCACACTGTACATGTTGTGAATATTGTTGTATCTTTCAACCGTTAAAGTTGGGATGGGTGAGCTACATGTGTTTACAAAAGAAGGATTGACAACTTTAACTGATTAATGAATTTCTAAATATATGTATGGGTGTCCTACTGATCTTGCTATTTTCACACTGAGTCATACTGAGGTGCCTTTTCACATCACCATTGCAATGAATGCCCCCCCCCCATAGCTAATTAATTTGTTTGAAATGAAAGTTCAGTTAGTGGAAATAAATCTCTTCAGAATATGTGGCTCATACACTTTCACAGATTTATAATTAATACTTAATTTAATGTCAATAACTGAAAGGCTTTCAGGAAGCAAAAAGCTTAGATGTTGGCACACAGGAAGAAATCAATCATTTATAGTTAATAATGAAATATTGATCTTCCTTTGTGGGGTTTCCTCAAAATCAGGTGCCTTATGCTAAAATAAGAAGATTTTAAAAATAAACTTCATTTACTTCATTATTTAGTTATTTTTATCATTTTGTATGGTTATATTTTATTAAAATGTATTTACTGCAGGAGGATGAGTAATAATAATAATACTTTCCATATTCTAAAATTGCAGCCCAAAGTGCTGCACAGTGCTGTCGTTCAGAATTAATGTTTTTTAATAAAATAAATGCATCATAAAGAAATGAGAAAAACACATACAATACAAAAGAATAAACCAAATTTGAATGTAGAACATTCATTGTTCAACAACACTGATTCATCTTTATTAGAGTATTTTGCATCTTTGGGAATAAAAATATAGCTCAATCCTTGTATCATTGTATTTATGAAAATGATGAATTCATTAATTATGTTTCTATTTAAGGTTTTTTATGTGGGTTGCAGAGGTGTGAAGTGTGCATTTTCACGAGTTCATTCTGAACGACAATCAATCCAATGTGTTGGTGTCATCTCCTTCCCTCCTCAGCCATTTTCTGATCCCTGTAAGGAAATTAATTACATTTGATAGGAGCCAATTCAGGCCTTACAGGCATGTGGTGCCATTCATCAGTCACGGTTGTTGACAGAGAGCTGCAGAGGACAAACCCCACCCACAATTCAGTGATAACTAGTGTATTTCTGTGATGTACTGAATTTCTCTCTCATTGTCATTTCAACATTACATAGACAGTGTTTTTGCAATGTTCTACATTCGGGTGAACCGTGTAGCAATTGTAGCCCTTTTTATACATAGTCTCCCCGCTCCCATTTTAGGCGACAGAAAGTGGCTTTTAGCTGTAAATTACGCTGGCACAGTATGGAACACATAGTTGGATAAATGGCTGCAGGTCATTAACTGTCTGTTTTCCACAGAGTTCAATTGGAAAATAAAACAGTAGCGCATTAGTCTCTTGCACATGGTAATTCAGCAACAATAATCCCATTAGACGGCTGGTTTTGATTTCCCGACACAGACTGCAGTTAGCTCTCATGCTAGTGTACAGGGCGCAAGGTCCTGAGCCACAGACTTTGTTAAAGTCTCACAGTGGGTTGACATCAAGGACAAGAAAAGAAAACATACCACATATAATGAGTTATACTTATGCTAATGTTACAATAGAGCAGGACATCTCATTTTCTTTCTTCCTGCTTGACCTCACCATAAGATGATGGGATGTTGTCATCTCAGATATATGTCATGGGCCATGGCCTACTCTCCCCAGGGAAGTGTCAATGTACTGCCATGTTAAACGGGGTTAATGAACCGCAGTTGCGTTTTAAAATGCACTTTCTTTTTTATTGGACGTTAATGACGGCGCCCTTGCAGTGAGTTAGCACTTGTATAAAGCGCATTTGTTTCCATTGAAAGCTTGACCTCGGGGTGTTATAAACAAGTAGCCCAATGTTCGGGGAAGTGTAGCTACAATGAAAGATCTTCCAGTTTAATGACGGTCCTGGTTGTCGTTTCTGAGGAAACTCTCTCCAGGGGTCTCTATACCAAGGCCTGAGATCATAATAATGAAAAAACTACCATACTTAGACGGGCCCTCACCACAACAGATAGGCCTATCAGATGCGGCCTGTGTCATTTCCGATATTCGTGAGACGTCAAAGCCTGCTGACAGTTTGAGCGGGACAGAGCTCGGAGATGGCCGAGTTCACTGCTGGAAAAATCGGCACGATTTTATTATTTTATCATTTTATTATTTTATCTTTTTATTATTTTTAGCACAATTTTAGCTTTTTATTATTTTATTTTACTACCACAAAGACCAAACGATTTATCCCAGCACGGGAGGGAGACATGGAGAGCAGCGGTGAGGTGGACACTGAAACTGAACTTATAAACATCAAAGAAGAGCTGAGGACTATGGAGGGGGAGATCCACAAGCTACTGGAGTGACAGATGCGGCTAAACTCAAGAATGGCCATGTTGGAGGTGGCAGGGGCCGGTGCTACCCGTATGGCTGGGGCGGCCATCCATTCTAATCCCAACGCTGGGTCCGATGAGGATGAGCCGCAAGGCCGCAGCAGCGCAGGTGAGTGTCCTGCAGACATCCACCATGAGGCCCCACGTCAACCGCCAGGCCCCTCGGGGCCTGAGCGTTGATCTGGAAGTTGCATCATGTGCCCTGGCGTCACTTCCGACCACGTGTCAGGACCCTTTCGTTACTTCCCTATTCTGTTAGTGAACACAACAAATGAGACACAACAAATCTTCTTTTGTCGATGCAAATTTGTTCTGTTCGTAATAAGTGGATTTCAACGAACCGACAACTCCCACCAAGGTAAATGATGCCAATGTAATGTTGAAACCAATAACGTTAACGTTAAGCAGCAGACAACTTTAAGTTTAACTTAATACTAGGAGTTGGCTAGCTAGCTCACGTTAGCAAATTAGTACTAATGTTACTAACTTGTGTGCTGTTTTTTCCATTGCTGTGTTTATTTGTAGCGCAGCAAACGTTTACATTCGTGAGAAGTCATGAATCATAATGGATGTGTAACGTAACTAGCTAACTTAAGCTAAAGCTAGGTAGTAGCTAGCTTTCTAGCCATTAGTATTTGTCTAATGGCAGCTAAGTAACGACATATTGTATTGTATATAAAGTATATTGTTTGTTTTACAAACATTAGCACTTCAATTAACGTCAGTTTTATGTGTGTTGCTAATGAAACCTTAACGTTATGTATGTAACGTGAGCCCCCTACTGTAGCTTACTAGCTACCAATGTTTTTTGTGGAATAGGGGGTGATAAATGGATCCTTTTGGCCTGGTCAGTCAATAGTCACCCAAGCAATGGCAACCTTGGTTCCCCAACGCTATCTATAAAGAATATAAACGTGACGGAGTGAGCCAGTTCATGCTTTTATAGTCACAATCAGAATCAATTCATGAAATTTCAAATATAATTACAGATAGTCAACATGCAATGCTATTATTGGCAATGATTACTTGTACGAACGTCTTAAGTTATTGTCCTGTATTACATATGAAATATGATGACATGGCAATCTGTGTGAATCACGACAAAGAGCCTTTTTAAATGTTATTGTACTTACACTGTTATGATTTATTTTATTTTTTTTAACAGGTGCATCGTTCCATTCTGCAGGGAAATTCAACTTTGCAACTTGACAGATGCACAACCTGCTGCAAATTGTATCACTGTCCACTTTAATAAAAAACAAAAGAATAGGTGATCCCTTCTCTGGTCTGGCTTCCCTGTAATGATGTACACATGTATTATCTTGTGTCATATTATCCAATGTCTTCTGTGTTATATTTACTGTCTATTACTGGAGTTTAATAATGATTAAAGAAGAGATTTCCCATTGTGGGATCAATAAAGTATTACTACTACATTCCCAGTGCTTTCAACACGATTCAACCACACCTACTAGCTAGAAAACTACAAGTCATGCACTTACTCCCATCCAGAATATTGTGGATTCTTACAAGTAGGCCTCAATGGCTAAGACTGCCTAGTCATGTTTTATAAGATACCATCTTAACACATATAGGTGCTCCCCAAGGCACAGTCTTGTCACTTTTTGTTTTTACATTATACACAGCTAAGCTGACTGCAGGAGCAGTTATGCCTCCTGTCATCTACAAAAATTTTCTGATGATTCTGCTCATTGTAGGATATACAGGGGGTGGTCAAAATATCGGAAACACCAGTTTTCCAGAAAACATAAAACACCTGCCACATGTTTTCTATGCAAAACCTCAACCTCTGTTCCTAAGCTGATTATGCTGTTTTGTGAATGCCATGTGTACATTTTATATGATAGCTTGTTTTTCTTTATAATTATACCAATTAACCATAATTACCTGTTAGTCATATTTTTTATGAAATGCTAATAAATCATAAATTACATGTCAGTTACTGTTACATCAGTAATAAGTTAGTGCACTTCAACAAATGTATAAGAAGAAATCAGAAAACATTTTGGTCCCCAACAACTGGAATTGAACCCCTCTATGTATTACAGATCTATTTAATTCAGCTGTTCAATTTGAACAGAGGTGTTCACTCCCCACAGCTGTGCAGTGGTGCACATCTCTGGTTGTCATGGACCAAAATGCTTTCAGTTTTTGTCCTATATTAGCTCTAAAGTGTTCCCACACAAAATCAGCATTTAATTGACAAATTAGTATTATTTGATAATGAATTATAATTAGCCATTTATCATGTTATCAAGCTAATAAAAAAGACTAAAATGTATACATGGCATGCCAGTCATAAAAGAGTGTAGAAAATATAGGTAAGAGAAATATGACATATAGCAGCTGTTTTATGAAAAACAGTTTTTTCAGTTTCTGGTGTTTCCGAGACTGTGTCCACCCCCTGTATTACTGAAGGGAATGATTCACTGTACCTGAGGGAAATTGATCACTTTGTTTCATGGAGTAGTGCTAACATTTTAGAACTCAATACTTCCAAAACTAATTATTATTGATTTTAGAAAAAGTGAGTTGGTGACACCTGTAGTAATCAACACATCCATCATTGATTCTGTGGAATCTTATAAGTATTTGGGTATTGTTATAGACAACAATTACAATGGAAGGAGAATACCACCATTGCTCTTAAGAAAGCTCAAAAGAGGCTATTTTACTTAAGAAAACTGAGATCCTTTCAAGTGTATATTGCAGACCTTTTATCCCCGTACACATGCCTGAGATCCTCGGGAAAGAAACTTCTGGTCACGCCGAAATCTAAGTTAAAATCAAAGGGTGACCGGGCCTTTACTATTAGGGCCCCTCAACTTTGAAATGCCTTTCCCAAGGAGCTCAGGCTTGCTACATCAGTAATTTCTTTTAAATCCCTTCTTAAAACTAAGCTTTTAAGTGAATTTTAATTAACCATGGTATTTAGGCATTTTATTGTACTGTATTTTACCTTCATTCGTTTTATTTCACTTTTCTTTTTTTAGATATCTTGCCTATTCTCCTTTTATTTAATGTGTTTTTATTTGACTGTGAAGCACTTTGTAAACTTGTTTTAAGAAAAGTGCTATACAAGTACAAATAAAAAAAATATATTATTTTTTCCACCTTTGGGGATGAATACAGTAGCTACATTCTCTTCTATTCGATCACATTGTATTCAGTTTCCGTTCCACCTTAAAAGTTTATCGCGAATTGTCGGCAATGTCAACTAATCTCTTTTTTTTGGACAAGTAACGTTCGAACTAATCTAATATCACACTGTGTTATTCTGAGTTTAAATGAGCAGTCGTTAAACTTTAAATGCAATAAGCAACACCGTATCATTCGGACTTTCCGTTCCTCTACGTCAATGTTACGCAACTTACAGATCAACGCTCAGGCCCCAAGGGGCCTGGCGGTTGATCTGGGGCTTCACGGTGGATGTCTGCAGGAAGACTCTATTGGGGGGGCAGGTGCCCTGGAAAATTCCCACCTGTGCCTGCCGACCCCTCTGCGCCGCAGGCCGGGCGCAGCGTTTTTTCACCCCTGCACCCACGGATGGAGTTTGGGTAGGCCAGAGCCGCAGAATCTGTAAAGGCCGCCAGAGATACCCTCCACCACCAGCCCCGGATTTTACCACCACAAACAGGTTTGAAGTTCTCAGCTCCCCTGCATCTTTGTCACCCTCACCGCTATCAACATCGGACAAGATGGAAAATGTTGTCGTCATCGGAGACTCCATTATGCGAAATCTGTCCTTAACCAACTGTCTGTTTTTCTCCACCAGAACAACCTGCTTGACCCGCATCAGTCTGGCTTCAGAACCGGCCATTCGACAAACTGCTCTCCTGGCTGTGACTGAGGCACTCGCCACTGCTAGAGCCTCCTCCCACTCTTCTGTTCTGATTCTCCTTGACCTGTCTGCGGCATTCGACACGGTCAACCACAAACTCCTGATCTCCACACTCGCTGAGATGGGCATTTCTGGAACTGCCCTTTCTTGGTTTGTATCGTATCTCACTGATCGATCCTACCAAGTCTCCTGGAAGGGTTCCGTCTCTGCTCCCCGTCCCCTGTCTACAGGAGTCCCGCAGGGATCTGTACTGGGTCCTCTGCTGTTCTCTATGTATACTAAGTCTCTTGGCTCAGTAATCCATTCACATGGCTTCTCATACCATAGCTATGCTGACGATACTCAACTCTTCCTCTTTCCCTCCCTCTACCCCACAGGTTAAGGAGAGGATATCTGCTTGTCTGACTGACATATCTGAGTGGATGGCTACCCATCACCTGAAGCTCAACCTTGACAAGACAGAGCTCCTCTTCATGCCTTACAAGACCTCCCCACTACATGACCTCTCCATCACCGTTGATGGGACCGTGGTGGCTGCCTCCCGCTCTGCAAGGAACCTGGGGGTGGTCCTGGACGACCGGCTGGACTTCAAAGAGCACATCAGGGCGACGGCACAGTCCTGCAAGTTCCTCCTGTACAACATCAGGAGGATTCGACTGTACCTGACCACCTACTCCACCCAGCTTCTTGTCCAGACCATGGTCACCTCACACCTGGACTACTGCAACTCCCTGCTCGCAAGCCTACCGGCCTGCGCCATTCTGCCTCTTCAACTGATCCAGAATGCAGCTGCCCGGCTTGTGTTCAACCTCCCAAAATTTTCCCATGTAACCCCCCTGCTGAGGTCTCTCCACTGGCTGCCAGTTGCAGCCAGGATCAGGTTCAAAGTTCTGACCCTGGCCTACACTGCAGCCAATAGGACAGGCCCCGCCTACCTGCAGGACTTAATCCAGAACTATGTTCCTGCTCGACCACTTCGCTCTTCTACAGCAGGGCGACTGGCACTTCCCCCCCCTCCGTGTCAAAGGCTCTCGCTTGTCCCGACTGCGGAGTTTTTCCACATTAGCTCCTCAGTGGTGGAATGAACTTCCCATTCCCCTACGTTCTACTCCAACCCTGCCTGCATTCCGTCGAGGCCTGAAGACACACCTCTTCAGACTCCACCTTGACTGATATCCTCACCTAGGAATATCAGTTCCCTGTTCCCTGTGTTTTCCTGTCTGTTTATTATAGTTTATAATAGTATTTGGAATGGTAGTGTGGTGTTGCTGATTTGCCCACAGCTTACTGTGAACTACAGTCGACGTTCATTGCTAGGGATAGCTGCTACATTATGCGAAGGATGTGCTTTGCCTTGTCTGTTCTGTAATGATCTTGATGATGTCTCTGTACGCACTTACTGTACGTCGCTTTGGATAAAAGCGTCTGCTAAATAAATGTAATGTAATGAAATCTGGACACCGCGATTGACCAAAAACGTTTTAATGATTTTACACTGTTTCCCCGGAGCGAGAGTTTCTGACCTTGCACATTTAGTCCCGACAGTAAACACAGACCACTCTGCTACTGTTATTATTCATGCTGGCACAAACGACATCAGGCTACGGAGATCAGAAATTCTTAAGAAAGACTTTATTTCACTCCACATCAAGATAAAATCCTCTGCTCGCAAGATTGTAATATCTGGCCCACTTCCTGTCTACAACCGTAGCATGGAAGCTTTCAGCCGCCTGTTTTCGCTAAATGACTGGCTTAAAACCTGGTGTTTTGCGAACAATTTGGATTTTATTGACAATTGGGATTGTTTCTGGGGTAGGCCTGCATTATTCAGAAGGGATGGTCTTCACCCGAGTCACAACGGAACGTCAGTGCTGGCCGACAACTTTATGGACCATCTAATGTTATGACAAAAGGACTTTTCAATGAAAAAACAAGGTACTCATATACATAGACATGTAAGAATTTCATTGTTTGAAAATCTTGTATATAAATACTGTGATGTCCAAAATATTGAAACTGTTATTTCTAATAGAAAACCCAAAGCACAGAAACAGTCGAAGAGAAGGTCTAGTTTGATTATTGTACTCCTGAAAGGTCGTAGCCCAGTAAAAAAGTTTGGCCATGAACAAAAGGTAAACATGGCTTTGTTAAACATCCGGGCACTTACTACTAAGACTTTTGTTGAAAATGATCTTATCAGTGAACAGAAGCTAGATTTTATTTTTCTGAGTGAAACATGGCTCGGTTCAGATGGAGCCTCTCTCTTAAGTGAAGCCTCTCCTCCAAATTACAGTTTTATCCACACGATGCGTGAGGGTAAGAGAGGAGGACGACTGGCAGCTATTTTTTCCAGATACTTTTAAATGCAAGCATTTGCATTTTGGTAATTTTTCATCTTTGGAATATCAGGCTATTGGTATACTGGAAAGTCAAACATCAGTGCTGCTGATTACTATTTATCGACCACCAAAGCATACAGCTTCATTCCTACCCGAAATGTCTGAACTACTGTCAGTCTGTTTTACTAACCAAGATAGGATTCTTATAACTGGTGATTTTAATTTGCATGTTGATAACGTCTCGGACTGCAAGGCTATGGAATTTATGCAACTTTTACTTTCCTTTGATTTTAGGCTACTCAACATATTGTTGGGCCAACCCACAACCGTGGCCACACCCTAGATCTAGTGTTCTCTCGAGGCCTGAATATTGTAGTTCATGAGATTGTTGATGTTAATAGATCACTACTGTCTTTTTTAACGTGACTCTTGCTGGTTTAGCAAAAAACGATAGAGCGTTTCATTAAAAGACGTTTTTTAAGTCCGTCTTCAGCCTCCAAGTTTCCTTATCACATGCGTAGTCTACCTCTCTGTTGAATTCTCATCAATACATGAAAAATAAATCATTTCAACTCTAAATTAAGATCAGCTCTCGACATAGTGGCACCTGTGAAAACTAAAAAGAAATCACAGGCTAAAGTAATGCCTTGGGAAAATGAGCAAATACGTCTGCTCAAGAGGGAGTGCCGTAGAGCCGAGCGAATGTGGAGAAAAAACAAACTAACAATCCACCGAGAGATACTTACAAAATCCCTATATGTTTATAACAAAGCGTTACGCTGTGAGAGGCAGGCATACTTCTCTAAGATTATCAGTGAAAGCGGGAACAACCCTAGAATCTTATTTTCTACCATCGATCGCCTTTTAAATCCTTCCCAGTTTTGTGAACAAATATGCCCTGCCTCACAGTCAAAATGTGAGGAGTTTGCATCATTTTTTGATAATAAGATCGATTAATATCCGAGCTGGTATTGTGAATAATGTTGAAAATCAAAACTGATTGTTAGCGGTTCTCGGGGAAATCTAAATTATTTTTGTAAAATTACTGAAGGGGAACTCCGTAAAATTATTTTGCAGTTGAAGTCATCCAACTTGCTCCCTGGATGCAATTCCCATTACGTTCTTTAAGGGGGTTTTAGATAGTTTGAGTGACGATGTACTGGATATTGTGAATTGCTCCCTATAAACAGGCATCTTTCCAGATGCACTCAAAACAGCTCTAGTGAAACCCTTACTCAAGAAGCATAATCTTGATTCTTCTATTTTGAGCAATTTTAGGCCTATTTCCAACCTGCCTTTTCTGAGTAAGATATTGGAAAAGGCAGTCTTTAAACAGTTGGATGCGTTCTTACAGGACAAGATTCATGAAAAATTTCAGTCCGGTTTTAGAAGGGGACACAGTACTGAAACAGCGCTTGTAAAAGTAATCAATGATCTTAGAATGAGCGCCGATAATAAAAATGTTTCTATTCTTGTACTTCTTGATCTGACTGCTGCCTTTGATACAGTCGATCATGGGATACTTCTAAACCGTTTTGAAAATTGGATTGGTCTCTCAGGCACAGCCCTGAACCGGTTTAATACTTACCTTACTGGCAGAAGATATTTTGTTAGTCTCGGTGACCATGTTTCAGACAAACATGACATTTTGTCTGGTATTCCACAGGGTTCTGTTCTTGGTCCTCTACTGTTTTGTCTGTATATGCTGCCACTTGGAAAAATTATTTGTGATCATGGAGTGAATTTTCATTGTTATGCTGATGACACTGTTATATTTATCTGTAGCGCCAGATGATACTGATGCCCTAAATCCCTTGATAAATTGCCTATCCAGCATTACACAGCGGATGAGTAAAAATTTCCTCAAACTAAATGAAGATAAAACAGAAATTCTTATAATTGGTACAAATGCACCAAGAGAAAAGATAAAGCAAATTTGGAAGGCTCTACAGAATAAGCCTGAAGTAAAAAACATGGGTGTTATTCTTGACTCTGAGTTGGATTTTAAATCACATATCAACAATGTTACAAAGATTGCCTTTTTTCATTTAAGAAATATTGCAAGAGTTAGACCCTACCTCTCACTGGAAGATGCCAAAAAGTTGACCCATGCCTTTGTATTCTCTTGCCTAGATTATTGCAGCGCACTCTTTACTGGATTACCTAAAAAAACTATTGGATACATACAGCTGGATATATACTGAAGCAATTCAGGTTAAGTACCTTGCTCAAGGGTACAACGGCAGTGTCCTACCTGGGAATCGAACCTGCAACCTTTTGGTTACAAGTCCAGTTCCTTAACCATTATACTACACTGCCGATAACACATTACACCAGTTCTAGCCTCATTGCACTGGCTCCCTGTAACATTGAGGATTGATTTAAAAATTATTTTACTTGTTTATAAGGCCCTAAATTGTTTAGCACCTTCATACCTATGTGATTGCTTAACTAAGTATGTTCCAAACCGTTCCCTTAGATCTAGTGCTGGCTTGCTCAATGCCCCAAAAAACAAATTACAAAAAGTATGGTGAAGCAGCTTTCTGTTCTTATGCACCAAAGGTTTGGAACAAACTCCCATTACAAATAAGACAAGCAGCCTCTGTTGATAGCAGCCTCTGTTGAAACAGCTCAAAACCCATTTTTATGATCTTGCTTTTAATTAATTCAACCTTTTATTTTTTTAACACCATTGTTATGTTATATTTGTTTTATATTTCTTATACGTGTTTTATGCTTTTTATATCTTAGGATTGTTTTTATCATTATCTGTTTATTTTATTACTATTATTTTTTTCTTTATCTTTATAAATTTAATTTTTACTATTATTATTTTTTATTTATTTCATTTCTACTATTATCATTATCAATTTTTATTACTATTTTATTTATTTTTTTAATCTTATCTTAATACCGGTGTCATTGATTTCTATTGTTGCTCTTGTAAAGCACTTTGAGCTGCATTTTATGATATGAAAGGTGCTATACAAATAAAGTCTATTATTATTATTATTATTATTAATAATAATAATAATAATAAATAGGAATGACTGCTGAAGATTGCATGCCAATGAACCTGAGCCATGAGTCATGTTTATGGCACTTGTATTGCACAATTAAATTAATACTGTGCTTACAATAATACGCTACAAGCATAAGTGGTAACATCTTAGCCTATCTGGAAAACTGCCTGTATCTAAGTGTTCATTTTCAATAGACCATGGTAAAAGTGTGGCCTGACTGGCAAAATAAAGCCTTTGATAACAGAGGCTCTTCCCATGATTCTCAGTTAATAAACAGGGGGGCAAACGGTCATGCCACGCCCAGAAAGGTCTCAGAATCCTTTCTTCATAACACAACTGGGCACTTCTGTGAATCTTCAGTGCAAGTTTTCGTGTAAACAAGATTTCTCAATTACCCATTTCACACTGCGCGCAAGTGCTCACGATACACCTGGCACACTTAATATTAGAGCAGACACTGGCCACAGGACAGAAGAGCCCATTACTCAAAACAGCCAGATAAGCCGGTAAAGGGCAGTGTGGCTGAGCGCCTCCTCTCACCAGCCTGACTGCAGGAGAAAAATAAAAACAACCATCACCAATTCATCACAATTTTAAATAAGCTTGAGCTTTCAAATTTTTAAAAAAAAATTTTAAATAGCATTTTGTTCATCGATCATTTTAAAAATAGGAATAAAATGAATATGAAGAAAATATACTGTACTTTAGATTAAAAATTGTCCACAAGTAATAATATGCATATAACAAATTAAAATGCCGAAAGGCAATATGTAAATGCAGTCTAATATTTAGAAACACTTATTGGGGAGATCAGTTTGGAGTACGCCATGTGTCATGTATACATTAAGGGGAAAAATCGCTTATTCAAAAATAAATGAAAAATAATTTTCACAGGAATGCAGTCGGAACAATTGGGGTCTAAAACTAGAGTGAGATATGGTTTAACAAAACAAAGCCTACAACTCAAACGTCCCCTTTGGTTTATGTTTTTCAACATTTCAGATAAATGCGCTGTTCTTTTCAAACTGGAGGTGGGGGGGGGGGGGGGGGGGCAGGTCAGTTGTGCAAATTATGAGAAAACACAACCAGTTTAATTTCTGATCATTTATTAAGACAAACAGAAATCTTTTTTACAATAGGAGAAAAAAAAAAGAAAAAAAAATGTATCACTAGCACATAATGGCTCCAGGTAGCTCTACAGCCAAGAACTGTAACTTTATACGTTTTTTAAATTTATTTTTAATTTTTAAAGGAGAATGTCACATTACATTGTAATATACTGTGCTCTTCCAATCAAAGTGAAACTGATCAGAAGTGAACAATACAAGCTTGAGTCTAAGCTACCTGCTTCCTTGCACAGTGTTTGTCAGTGAGACGAGGTTGCATAGGAGTGCGTCAAGTAAATTTCCCACGTGGAATAAGAGAAACCCAATACTGTGCCAGAGGTCAGAGGTTACTGGAGCATCCTGAACAATACAAAATAACACCAGAGTGCAGTGTGCTAGTCCAACACATTTCACCTCACAGACCATTGCTAAAACTGATGTCAAATACCAGCAGCAATGGGGAATTCACAAAACATTAGGAGTGAGCCATTTTAAAGCACATACTTTACATATACTTTAGTGGTCCTGCAACAGACAAAACTTATAAGGTCAGGAAGGACAAGACAGTGCTGCTAGGGATTTGAACACTAGGTAAGTCAGTTGGTGAACTTAAACTGAAAAGTTAATTGAATGGTAAACCCAATTCCAGTCCCACTTGAATAATTCCCACATAAACACCCAGTTTCCCTTCTCACTCACCTCTTCTCAACCTCAACTCACATTAGACCAGGGGTGCAAAACAAGAGCCAATCAGTTTCAGGAATTCATGCCAACTTCTGCTCTTAATTGGGCCATTTAATTAGCTCAATCAGATCTTCATCTGACTTGTATAAGCACCAGCTACAACCACTGAATGCAAGTGTATCCTAAATATATTATTGTGCTCAAGTACAGGGGTGAACCAGCATCGTTTATAGAGTGGTCAGAAAACTAAAACCAGTTGGTTGGAACAAAAACCAGCAGGCAAACTGCCCCTCCAGGACCGGAGTTGTGCACCCCTGCATTAGACAGATTCATCATTAGAAACAAACGATTGCTACAGTCCAAATGCACTGGTTCTTTCGGTAAAGAACGTGCAAAAGGAATTCCATACTAGGCATCTCTCTCTCTCTTAATCGGAAAAGTATCCTGACCAGAAAAGTGAAATATGAGGTATATATGCAAGTGCAGTAAAGAGTACAGTAACTGGAAAGAGGTATGAGAAAACAAGTAGCCATTGGAATGAGTTTATCCTTAAACTGAATGTTACCCATGGCAAATCAAAATAGCTACAAACAAGCAACCAATAAGTCCCAATAATAGCACAACATGTGCAGGTTTCATGGTTCAACAATGCCAAATGTAGGCATCTGTTAGACTAAATGCAAGAGATCTTCCTTTAAATGTTCTTGCCAAAATTAAATTTATTACACCATAAACTAATTTAATACACCATCCGTAGACCCTTAAAAAGCAATGTTACCACTGATGGAAAACCACGCACAGGCAAAAGCCAAACTTCATAAACAATCAACAGAAATGTAGAACTGTACACAGGCCAAATTAAATTTGGTTTGAGACTGAGAACAAGGCTGTCCGAGTGAGGAGCAAGTGAAAACCACTACAAGATACAATTATGTCCACTAATTACTACTCCCTTGTACAAGATACAATTATGTCCACTAATTACTACTCCCTTGTACAAGATACAATTATGTCCACTAATTACTACTCCCTTGTACAAGATCCACTCATTTCAAATCCAGTCTTTCATATTTGTTCAATGCAAACCGGCACTAACCACAAGTCCAGAAAGAGGAAATCTATGCCAACTTCAGCAGCCTACCTATAAGTTTCCCTTCAGAAAATACTGGTCTGTTGAGTTTGACCAATCTGAACATGAACCCCGTTACCAGTTTTATCATTTTGTTACATGCCAATATATAAAACCTAAAGTATACCTGATGGCTTCAGCAAGGTAAGTCTTGTAATGAGTATCATACATGAGGTAGAATAAAAGGAATAAGTCTCAAGTCTTAATCATACACAAGGGTACAAGCAGAAATCAATGTCAACAACAAATAAAAATAATTAAAGTTTATGTTACAGCAACAAATTAAGTTATAAGAAAACCTGATCCAAAAACTCCTGATATCACTTTGTTTAACCGAGTGTGGAAAACAATGCCATATTTATAAATAAGCTTGTTTTATCATTCGTTTGAAGGGATTTGTTCAGCATTTCATACCTGCAAGACACTTAATAGCATTACACTTCCCAGAGACACTGGAGAAACAGAAGCAAAGAATCTTAACTGCTCCTACCTGAGGTATCATTACAAACAGATAAATGACATGCATACATACTGTAGCACTGTTAAGTAGTGTAATATAGTGGGGAGGTACAACAATGTATATTGTTTGATTGGAGTGAAACATGTCTATGCCCAGAAGAATACGATTTCCATTCAAAGTGCAAACCAAATAGTTTTGAACTGTGATGTAGGACAAAATCACTAGTGCGATCAACAGCACATATTCTGGGTGTAAACAGTTCTACTGCAGGCCGAAATTAATGCACATGAAGGAAAACTTCAGAAAAGGTATAGGAATTGCAAAACATCTTACATTTTGAAACATCGTTTAGACTTCACATTCTTGATGCGTTGCTATGAGAGGTTAGTGGCTGTATGCAGTAAAATAGAAATGAGCCCAATCTACCTTCACACTTCATTGACGCAAAAGTCTACAGGCCATGAAATAATTGGAATAGAAAATCACCAAAAACAAAACAAAACCATACAATCTGTGAAACTGATCCCATATAGTAATAGGAGTATTCCGCTGGTTAAACTTAACCCAAAACAATCCAATCAATCCACGGAGATAAGTGTCCTTTAGATACTGAGGTAGTCTGCGAAATCAAACCAAAGCACGACATTGAGTTCTGATAGCAAGCTCTACTTTTGTAACATAATGCAGTTTCTATTCAAAGTGATATTAGCTTGCTTATGAGCCTACTCTATTACCAGTTGTGATACACTGTACAATTCAATTTAGGCAGGGGGCCGGGTTTTTGGAGTTTTGAAGCAATGGTCAGAATTCAGTCAACAATTGTCCTTAACTTTGAATCATCGTTAAATGAAAGTAAGTTATTCTTATTATTTTGCAAATACATGTGGCAAAAAAACACTTTAGTAAAATTAAAAGAAATGGGGGGGGGGGGGGGGGGGGGGGCGTATTTGCAAGTCCAAGTTAAATACAAATGTTCACTGAATCCCAACCCAGCTAGATTCCTTGCATTTCACATTTTTGCATTGTACTTTAATATGTTCTAATATGCATATAGACATACTTTTAAGCAGGACACTTAAACTTGTTCAAAGCCATGACAAGTTTCATTTAAGTATTCCAGTTGAGGGGATCGCTTTACATTTATCTGTAATGTAATCTGTGGGCAAAGGCAATGAATGAATAAAGGGATGGAATTGTTTCAATAAATGGGTAATAATTCATCAAGATTAAATTATACAAGTGTATGCGGTAAAGGGCGATGCATCGTGGTACTGCATCTAAAAACGTTATGATTCTTAATCGTTTAAAAATGGCACCCTACAGGAATAAATGCACACCACCAAAAAAATAAAAAATAAAAAATAAAGAAATCAGGTGGAGAGAATTTGCTGCATGACAATAAGTCACTCACCTTTACCCAATGATTCAAGGCACCAAGGTTAATTTCTATTTTCAGTACGAATGACCCAGCCTTTTTTTACTAAATCACAGTAATGGTAATGGCACATTGCATATTCAACAGCTCACATTCATAAATTATTGTCTGACATTTCACCTTTCATCAGGCATCATACTACATGAGCTTCAGCAACAACTTTTGAGACCACAGAACAAGCAGAATGATCAAATTGATTTCGACAAGAACATGAAAGGATGATTTAGGCTAGTGGCACATGGGAAGACTAGAAAACCCACTGAAAATGACAAAATTGGTCCTGAGGTGTTGAATACAAGGATAAGTACTCAATACACAATGCAACCAGGCATAATGGTTAAAACTGGCCTTAAACCAAAAGCCAACCCACCCACAGGAGCAGAGAACTTTGTTATGAAATAAAACAATATCCACAGCAATGGCAGAACATAAAAAGAAAAGAAAGAAAAAACTCAATTGTCAATGTAATCACAGAACCCCTAGGTTATTCATATCTATTCCAGTATGCAGCAATGTGTTTGATGGTAAATAAGGTAAACAAATTTCCGAAAGCAAAGTTTTAATTAGGTAGGCTTCAAAAAACATTTCAATGAAAAATTGAAAACATAAACCTAACTTTCTGTGCAAATGCACTGCATAGGATTCCCATTTCCTGTGTCCTACGTATGCTGGAATGGCTCCATTTATTTCCTTTTTCTTCACATTTCACGATGGACGTTTCACAGTTCAGAAGACCACAGTCCCTTTTTCCAGCTCTCAAAAAACGTGGCACCCCAGGCATCAGCCGTAAACAAATCTGTGGAAAGGAGACACCGGTAAGAACAAAACTTTAGTGTGGTGAAAGCACAAATGGAAGATAAAGGTCAACATCCATGGACCTGATGTGATGATATATGGAGGAGGAGCTGCCGCAGTTGCAACAAGGATAACCAATGACCAAAATCTGCTTCAAATGCAGCCACAAAAATGTACCAATTCAGCTACAAATGCTACAATTGTAGAGAACAAGAACAAATAGAAACCTGAAACATGAGTAGCTTCAGTCACCTAGCCCTGGTAATGACATTTTCCCCCACCCCACTCACATTAGCTCATTACCACAGATTATCTGATTAGTGTAAGAAATGGTGGCCCACTGTGAACATCTTCACTACGGGAGGGAAAAATGGAAGAAAAGAGCAAATAATCCTTATTGTTTGGATACTCAAACGTAATTACGGTCATCGGCTATGGGGTTAAATTATGCAAGTTCCATGCGTTTTCAGGATAGGATTTTCTCTGTGCAAAATCATCTCTAGGGCCCTAAATACATAAAACTGGACTGGACAAGCCTTAGGTGTAAACAAGAGCAGTCCACTTGGTTTTTAAAACGGAAGGCTGCCGGGCGAGCTGGCCCACGGATTATCTCAGTTCCAGCCGGCGCCAAGTCTTTGTTTTTCATAGAAGGAAAGAAAAAAAACTTTTATTTAAATTTGAAACCAAGCTCCAAGGCACATGTTTACACCTGTATGTATGGAACAGTAAATGCACAAATGAACCTTAAGTTTAAATATTCAAATGTATTGCTCATTTCTATGGCCAATACAAATGAGTGCACTGCACAGACGCCATAGCCCGTTTTTCACTCCAATTACACTTGCAGTAATGATGCTTCCAGGGCAATGTTAAGTTTCTCCACATTCAGATCTTCTGTGTAACCCATAATTCATTATTTATTATTCTTTGCCCTTTCAGTTATTGCATCATAATACATTTATAGAACAGCACATGTTCAATAAAGCTTTGTGTGGAAAGTTTAAGTCAAAAATGTATAAATAAAAGAAGGAATGACATTACCTTCTAAGTAAACAAAGACAAGAGAATAGAGAAGCAAAGTTCTTCAGATGGACACATTATTACGCTCAGTGGAACTAGTAGAGCACAGGTAAAGGCGACCGACTGTCATTGCACCAATGACCTCCCCAGACCTTTAAATGTTTTAAGATTAAATTAATTTCCCTCAAACGGTTTTCAATTGTTGATTAAGAATTAAGAAATGGATCAGCAGAACCATTTTTTACAGGTCTGTGTCCGTTTCTGCTTATTATTTGGCCACGTGTAGATTTACCCTTCCTTCACTATGTCCAAAACCAAGGAATGTTGACAAAGTAAATCCATGAGGACTTTCCAAAGTGCAAACTTTTGAAAATGCACCACTTTTGGGCAAGTTTATTCACCAACCTTTGTAGCATTTTGCTCTCAAAGCTTGTTAAGCTAAGAGGAGATTTAGATAGTTTAATCTTTGTAATGAGTACATTGTTTTTGATTCATTTGTGTTTTACTCAATGATATGAGCAGAACCATCACACAAGACAATGAAGACAAATGGAATTACCAGCCAATGGGTACGGAATGATCAGACTATTGGCACGGAATGATCAGACTATTGGCACGTCTGTCAATCAAGGAAAACAAATAACAGTGCAAGCTGTGTTAAAGCCCGCCTCCTCAAGCTCAAGCAATCATTATAAGAGAATAATCATTGCCACTCCTACTTTGTATACCGACAATGGCCCTAATATGAAAGCTGAAATTCAACACATTATTCATATTTCACAACTTGTAATATGTCCTGCAAACTTTTTAGCTGAGATTCAGAAGGAACACAAAGGAAGTTACTGATTGCTAAAATGGGGGTTACTGTGTGTAAAAATGGCTACAATTGCTAAAGTAAAAATCGAAATAATTGTAACATTATCAATGTCTTGACTATTTTTTGATACATTTAATGCTACCTTGCTGAATAAAAGTGTCAATTTATTTCAAAAACATAATGTCTCAATGATTCCAAACTTTTGAACGGTAGTGTATTGCAATGTATATACGTATAAATTATTATTTTTTTGCCGGAATTGTCGTGTTCATAGAGCCTGTTACAAAATAAGGAACCGTTGTCACTATAACACTAGAAACGTAAAATATGTTATAGGTACAGAATCGTGAGTTAACGCTTTCAAACGGTATATTGTGTTACGAGATTGAAAATTTCACTGTAAAAAACATGCAATCAATGAATGCAAATAAAATAAACCAGCTAGTTAAGGGGTTAAAAAAACTAATCGGTACAGTTATGGCCTGATTTACTACAACCTTTAGCATGTGCAGAACCTTTTAACACACGCAAAACTAGTAACACAACCAATGATTTGTATAAATACCATGACGAATTGTCGGGCACGTTATTGGTTTTGTGTGTGTTAAATGGTTTTGCACATGCTAAAGATCTTAGTAAATCAGGCCATTAGTGCACAAAAAGGAGTAAAAGACCTGGCCTGGATAGATTATCTATGAATTGTGCTTTTTAAAATACTGCAGCAGCAGCCAATCTAAAGATATTTTACCTAGCTCATTGGCATTGCCCGTATTTGACAATATTACTTTCAATTAATGTGGTGCTTTTACTCCATCGTCCCACGTGAACCAATTGGCCTAATCCTAGTGCCACAAGTAGACCATGTCCACTCAAGATCCAGACTAGAGGGATTCCTGTGCAGCTGGTGACTGACCAGAGGCGTTGATCTTGGGTGATATTGTGTAGGGAAACCTTGCCAAGGAAAATCATAGCATGGCTAACTGCATAGCTCCGCTATAGTTGACAAATTGCCAAATGGGATTTTGTTTTGTTGCCACGCTAATCTACATCTTGAGTTTTGTCAACTATAGCCTTCAGTGGTGAATTTCCTAGGCTTTTTTTTAAACATTGTTTTTAACATTTAAAATGTGTTTTTGGTGAAGGTACAGCACGAAGCAAGCAAATGCAGCAAAAGAGCTACGACCACAAAAGGCATCAGTGAAGCAGTGGGTTAGGCAAACAACTGCTGTGTACTTAATTCAACCTCCCCAGACTTGAACACAGGCCAAACGATCACGGGTCCATCATGAAACAGCACTGAGATGAGCATAGCGGCCATTTCTTCAGAGGATTATGAACTCACAATCTGCACTGTACCGTCTGCAGAGCAGAAATTGGAGTTCAGGGGAGAACATACAATGTTGGCGTGGCAGCGAGGGTAGATCTTTCCTGAAATATAGATGAAGGCTCATACCCTGGACGTGGCATGCTTGCAGGGACAATGTGTCTGCAGGGACTGCAGGTTGATAGTCAGCACACCCACCTGTCCTCCAGAGTATCAAAACAGAAGCGCTGCCACACACTCATGTTCAGTTTAAAATGGTCCTCCCGCTACCACCTACAACCAGCCCAACAATCAGCTAACAGAATTTCTACTGCATAATATCAGCAATGTCCTACTAAAATAAAATCTATGTCCCACGGACTGCTCCATTATTATATTGTGTGCGTAAGCGGTTTGATTGTACCATCAGTTCTCCTGGCAGTCCATTAAACCTGTTCCAGGGCTGAGGCGGAGACAGCCGGCCTCTGTGAAGTTGCCTGGCAGGCCTGTGAAATTATACAGGGTAACAGAATTCCCAAAATGTGTGCTGTGCAGCCAAATTACAAACTCGGTTTACACAGAGAAATCCTTCTTCCTTCATACCCAAAACTATACGTTTACTGCTCCACAACTAAAACGGGCAAAACCACTACAGTAAAAAGGAAATCATTTGTCTCCATTATAACCAAGATACTGAGGCTGCATTGCCTTTGCTGTGTGAACCTCAAGCTTGATTGACTTTGTAACCTTTGTAAAAAGGTTACAGGTCGTTAAGTACCTGTGGTTCAACACACTCAAAAATGCCTTTGAGTCAAGCAATTCAGATGTGGATAGACACAATGCCAAAATGGTGGATATCATACATAAACTAACAACCCTTTGGCCCGGGAGCTGTATCAGAAACAAAACTCTCAGAAATCAAAATACAATAATTTCTAACAGAACTTCACACATTGCTTTACCTAGGAATGATTTTGATGAGGCCATTATCTAACAGCAGGCCTTCAGGATCAAGTGCATCAGATTAACAATAGGCAATCAGTGCAAATGTATAAAATAAATCAAATATAGCCTTTAGCTGGTACACATTCCCAATTATGGCCTGGCCAAACAACTTGAAGTACAAATATAATTAGAGGACACTCCACGGGGTTGGGGACAAAACCAGACTCAAAGCTATGTGTGCAAGATGGCTGTGTAATTCCCTGGCATACACTTTGTGTAACGCATCGTATCACATGCACACCAAGAAATTCACTTTTTCAACCATTGGCCAGAGTAGCTTGTGGATTCTAAAAATATAAAAATAAATAAATCTCCAGCCACATTACCTTTTACAATATAGCACAACCTGATTGGTTACCTGCCAAAGTGGCTGCTAGAGTAGAAAATCTTACCCCACCCCCACACACACACACACACACACACACACACACACACACACACACACACACACACACACACACACACACACACACACACACACACACACACACACACACACACACACACACACACACACACACACACACCTCAGCCCTGCCGTCTCACCACATGCATTGACACTAAGCTCACGCATTGGGGCCCAAAGCGAATGTTAATCGCATGAGATACCAGGAATCTATTATAATATAATTTTATTACTCGCCTAATAGCCTAGGAGAACTGGCTATGTCTGATGGTATTGAGCATTATGTGAATGATATAAGGTACTTATATTCATTTACTAACATCAATGTTGAAGCACTACAGATGCACTTTAATTTATTTTTTACTTTTATGAATTGGCTCAAGCACCGTTACACCACTGGTAAACCGAACAGAATTTTCCATGAAGGAAGAAAGTTGCGGATTTGCCACATACTCCTGCGTCACCAACATTATGAAGCACGCCTCACTCCAAACACAATGCTGCGATTGGCTTGATTTGACGCAAAACTGGATTAGGACACTTATGCGCGGCAAGGGGGTGTTTGAATATTTATGTGAATCAAGTGATGTTAAGGTTGTCCCCCTAAAAAAAACAAAAGTCAAGACCCCATTACTGAACGTCAATTTGCCCAACCGGGCAAGTGATTTTCAAGGCTACTGTCCCGACGTAGTGTTTTACTTGCCCCGGGCAATCATTTTTGTTGAACCCTGCACTACCATCCAGATCATGCCAGAAGAACCCCATGGTTTTACATGATGCAAGTAGCAGTGAATCAGTCCCCCTCCCCGACAAGGCCTTAACAATATACGGTCAGCTACTCCTCAAAGACCTAAAAGCCTAATATATCTTCTACTGGCACTATGCACCGATACAACTGCTGACATGTTGACTGGTGCATATCGTCCCTTTACATTAATTAATTATTTCAGAGTAAAAATGTCACGCCACTCAGCAGCACAGGCCTTTTGCATACCTACTGTAATGCATTCTGCTTTAAACCACATGTCCCTACAAAACAGGATGACGCTTGTGTTGTTAAGTGCCTGTTCATTTATATATACACATTTTGCATTACTCCCATTTCCCTAAGTTTCATTTTTCCACTCCGTGTGTACCGTATACAGACGAGACACCTCAATAAAACTCCTTCCTGTCCTGCTTCTCTTCACTACCTGCTGTTGCCTACACAAGTAGCAGAGAATTCTATTATGTAAATTGAAAATGGTGTTATAAATTTAATTTGGCTTCATCAATAGGCTATGAGTGCTTCACAATATCAGAGACAAAGAAAATAAGAGACTGGAAAATAATGAGAAAGTTCTTTAAACATTGTTCTGTGATTGCGACTTTTAGGAGTATCATTATCTAACAAAGACTGCAAACATTAGTTAGGAGTTAGTTACTCTCCTAGGCTTGTTTCGTAAAGCCATGTTTTGTAGCAATGGTCCTCAAGCCAGGCCGGGTTCCATACAGACACTTTTTTATCGTTTATCGTTCAAGTAAGGCTTCAGTGTTATCACAATGGCTCCCACTGTCCCTATTCTCTCTGATCTCACATTTACATACAGAGATGACATCTTTACTTGACAATTTTTGGTGGCACGCTCCTCTTATTAGCTGAAGATGACATTATCATTTAGCCAGGTTAGTGATTTTCTTTCCTGAGGTAACAAATCCTAAACTAATCTATTCTAATCTGCACGTGGCCACAGAGCCAATCGTAGTGAGATTACCGCCAATCAAAATGCTGTCGTTTCACACTCCACAAATCAACTGAATCGTTAATTTCCGAAGATGGGTCAAAAAATGGCGCGCTTACGCAAACAAATTTTCTATTGATTTTTAAATTATAGTAAAATCGTTTTCAAATAATGCCATTTTATATATTTTTAGGCGGGGCGGCAAACTCTGTATGCCGAATGTATTGAAGAGGAAACACTGAAGGACCAAGATCATATCTGTAAATTATAGTTGAAGTAAGATGTTTACATACACTTATGGTTGAAGTCATTAAAACTCATTTTTAACCACTCCACAGATTTCATGTTAACAAACTATGGTGTTGGCAAGTCAGTTAGGACATCTACTTTGTGCATGACACAAGTAATTTTTCCAATAATTGTTTACAGACAGATTATTTCACTATATCACAATTCCAGTAGGTCAGATGTTTACATACACTAAGTTGACTGTGCCTTTAAACAGCTAGGAAAATTCCAGAAAATGATCTCATGGCTTTAGACATTTCTGATAGGCTAATTGACATTGAGTCAATTGGAGGTGTACCTGTGGATGTATTTTAAAGCCTACCTTCAAACTCAGTACCTCTTTGCTTGACATCATGGGAAAATAAAAAGAAATCAGCCAAGACCTCAGACAATTGTGGACCTCCACAAGTCTGGTTCATCCTTGGGAGCAATTTCCAAACGCCTGAAGGTACCACATTCGTTTGTACAAACAATAGTACGCAAGTATAAACACCATGGGACCACGCAGCCTTCATACCGCTCAGGAAGGAGACGCGTTCTGTCTCCTAGAGACAAATGTGCTTTGGTGCGAAAAGTTCAAATCAATCCCAGAACAACAGCAAAGGACCTTGTGAAGATTCTGGAGGGAACAGGTACAAAAGTATCTATATCCACAGTAAAACAAGTCCTATATCGACATAACCTGAAAGGCTGCTCAGCAAGGAAGAAGCCACTACTTCAAAACAATCATAAAAAAGCCAGAATAGAGTTTGCAACTGCACATGTGGACAAAGATCTTACTTTTTGGAGAAAAGTCCTCTGGTCTGCTGAAACAAAAACTAACTTGAACTTGTTTGGAGGAAAGAGGGTGAGACTTGCAAGCCAAAGAACACCATCCCAACCGTGAAGCATGGGGGTGGCAGCATCATGTTGTGGAGGTGCTTTGCTGCAGGAGTGACAGGTGCACTTCATAAAATAGATGGCATCATGAGGAAGGAAAATTATGTGGATATATTGAAGCAACATCTCAAGACATCAGCCAGGAAGTTAAAGCTTGGTCGCAAATGGCTCTTCCAAATGGACAAATGGGCAATGACCCAAAGCATACTTCCAAAGTTGTGGCAAAATGGCTTAAGAACAACAAAGTCAAGGTATTGGAGTGGCCATCACAAAGTCTTGACCTCAATCCAATCGAAAAGTTTGTGGGCAGAACTGAAAAAGCTTGTGCGAGCAAGGAGGTCGACAAACCTGACTCAGTTACACCAGTTCTGTCAGGAGGAATGGGCCAGAAACTTATTATGAGAAGCTTGTGGAAGGCTGCCCAAAATATTTGTTAAACAATTTAAAGTCAATGCTACCAAATACTAACAGAGTGTATGAGGAACAGCAAACCATTGAAGGAATAATGAGAAATACAACCTGCCTTGAGCCTTGAACATTATTCTGGGTGAGCTTTGGTGGTCCAATAAAAGAGTATAAGAACCAGAAGACAGATTAACCGCACCAAAAATAAAACCACACGAATACTACAAGGAGTCAATATAACCTTGCCCTCCTAGATTTAAAAATCGAATTACTTGAAAGAACCATACTTCCTTTTAGACCACTTCGCAGGCAAATGGAAGCGAGGCATGGTGGTGATCATTTCCTCTGATGTGGTACATGCAGACCATTTCTTCGAAGGCACAAAGGTTTGAAATGTTTCACCAGAAAAGCCGTCCCCTCCCACCTTTTGGTGGATAAATGTATTCATTTTTACTGCATATGAGAATGTAGAATGATACATCTCCCCCCCCCCCCCCCCCCCCCCCCCGACAGTTGATTGATGCTTCTCCTTGGGCCAGTTCTGCAGAGACCTCAACTGTAACCCATTTAGCAATACTGTACTGCTGATGAGTAACGACAATGATAAACTGAGATTTTCAGCCAGAAGAAAGGTAAGGGCTAACATTCCCCTAAATACAGTGAGTGTTCTAAATGTGGCAAGAACAATGCATTGCAGACTGCCATTGAGACCCACCACAGAAATAAGCCCTTAGCTACTTAACACCGTGCAAATCTGCTTTACACAGTATGCGTTTATACCACTGCCAGCACAATTTAAGTTAAACACTGCAGCAGCAAATCTGTGAGCTAATGATTTCCCACTGCACCATACAGCCTCCAACAATCAATTTTCCTGTGATCGCCAGGATGGCAGCCAACCGTCTAACAGACTAACACACCGTCAGTTACACCATGTGAACTAGCCAAGCTTTGGTACAGGGCAGGCTGCCTGAAACCTGCAAAATCCGGTTTCTTTAGAACACTTCCAACGACCCTTAAGTGCCCGGGGCATCACTTATCAATCGTACACACACATTTAATGTTAAACAGCGTGCAGGATCAGTTTTACAGATTGTGAATGAGGTATGAAAAGCAAAGGTTTATCAGGAATGTTCCCACATTCACAGACGTTTGACAGCATGCGTAGGAACACTCCCTTGTGCACGCATGAAGGCAGGGAGCGGTTAATGTTCAGACGTTTGACAGCATGCGTAGGAACACTCCCTGGTGCACGCATGAAGGCAGGGAGCGGTTAATGTTCAGACGTTTGACAGCATGCGTAGGAACACTCCCTGGTGCACGCATGAAGGCAGGGAGCCGTTAATGTTCAGACGTTTGACAGCATGCGTAGGAACACTCCCTGGTGCACGCATGAAGGCAGGGAGCCGTTAATGTTCAGACGTTTGACAGCATGCGTAGGAACACTCCCTGGTGCACGCATGAAGGCAGGGAGCGGTTAATGTTCAGACGTTTGACAGCATGCGTAGGAACACTCCCTGGTGCACGCATGAAGGCAGGGAGCGGTTAATGTTCAGACGTTTGACAGCATGCGTAGGAACACTCCCTTGTGCACGCATGAAGGCAGGGAGCGGTTAATGACCAATCAAGATTGCAAGGAATGAAAGCAGATGATACAATGGACAAAGCCCAATTATCATCTTGGGTCTCAGCCACATAAGCGTCTAAACTGTCTTGATCACGTTTTCCAAACAGTGGTTTTCTGTCAGTTTAAAGAATGTTGTCTTGGTCTGCAAAATAAAAAATATTTTCTCCCTCTCAAAGGAGACAATTATATCGATTTTCATTTTGGTCTTAAATATCCCCTCCAAGTCTTTGTCCCAGATTGATTCCCTGCATGTTTTCATATTTGTGCACTCTTTATTTTCACAGTTCTGTCTCAGTAATCCTAAGTAAGTGCCTTCAGGAATTTGTTTAGAATAGTTTGCCTTTACTATGTCGAAAGGAGGGTCCAATCAAAAGGAACCTATTTTCATATCCCCGCCTGCCCTGCCCTGGTACTTGCGACCGCCCTGGTTGGCATTCAGAGCGAGTGCATGCGTTAATATCGCTGCATTAGAACATTGCACATTAAGTTAAAGCGGCTAAATTCACAAGTTTAACACACATAGCTAAAACATGTTCTATGCCCGGCTGTCAGGCTGTTAAATCACTGCACACCCTTCCAAAAGCTCCAATTCAGTGCCAAAAGTAGATCGATTTCATGACCTAGAAATCAGAGTTTACCTACTTTTAGTATTGATGTGCAGAGTGGTATGACACTTATGTGCTGGTAAAATATGAACTCGGTAGCCTACTACCTCCCATTTCATGACTAGCAAAACTGCCCATGTTAAATGTGCTGTGTCAAGCCACTTTTAATATTTCCAGGTACAAGTATAATCAGCTACAATAGTAAGAGCTTGGGCTTTACAGCTCTCAAACCTACAGTTTGCATTATATATAACAAGCGGTCTATTGGGACAGTTCCTATAGGGGTATTGATTCTTGATCCGATTCCGGCGGATTAGAAACGCAATGTTTGTTTCTTCGCTTTTCGGAGCGAAATTGTAGGCAGGAGATGGGAGGGGCGCTTGTGTGTTTCCGCGTGAGCATCTGACAAACGTGAAATGCCCACCCAAACGCGCTGTTCAGCTCGAAGGTAAAAAACTCACTGTTAAATATATTGTAACATGTTTTCCCTTATAAAAACCATAGCAACATGTTTGGTAGACCTTGTTGAATAATATAAAATTGACAGAAAATAATATGACATGGGACCTACTCAAAATTTGCAGAAGCATTGTCACAAACATCCCTCATTTCTACCAAATACAGAAGACTAGGGGGACTGTTTGTGTTGATATTAAAGTTTATAAAAGTTGATAATGAAACCTAATAAAAGGATAAAAATCTAATTTATACATTTATTTTTGCATGATATTTGCGCAGGAACAAATTTAGGAGAAGATCTCCGCTTGTCGATAAACAAGGCCTTCAGCTGAAGGAGGTCTAGCACTCCAGAGACCTGATTAGCATCGCTGCTCAGGGTGGTTTCGTTGTTACAGGTGACAAGGGCAGGGCGGGGAGGGAAGGCAGGAGAGGAACCAAAACAGCACAGAACATAGCTGATTTAGCCATATGCATACGCCGCTGCCCCAGGGGGAGGGAAAAAACCACCCTGCAATGTAGGCTAAGGGGCGGGGCTTCACAGGGAACACCGTGCTCCTGGGACATGCAGAGAGAGAGAGAGACAGAGAGACAACCCTGCCAGAGCACCAGACGCCCAATTAAGCCTTCTGTGAACTTGTGTGCCTTGCAGCCAGAGAATATCCCGTCCCCACGGGCCACCTCAGCTTTGGGTGCTTACACTGCGGCCTTTGCTTGCTCTTATAAACTGAAGCAATCATGTCCACTTCCACGCCTCCCGGCTGACAACCAGGGTGCTGCGGATCAGTGTCAATCAGAATTTGTTTTTAGCACTTTTCCAAATTGCTTCCACCCAGGGACCAAGTCACAACATTATAAAATAATATAATGCAAGACATTTAAGAAAGAACGACGGGGGGGGGAACATTTAAAACTAGTACAAGCACAAAAGAATACACTAAAAGATTTACCACAACAGCAACAACACTGAAAATACATAAACAATCATACTGGTACCTGAAAAACAAAGAATGCAGTCACTCAGCTTCTCAACCTCATGCGGCGCATGTGACCTGGTCCATTCGGTTCTCCAGTTCGAAGGCATCAGGCCGGTCCTGGGGGTTGACCGCCAGCATTTCCTGCAGGAGCCTTCTTATCCCATCAGACATAGAAGTCCTGCGTTTCTGGGGGATGTGGAGCACCATCTTTGGGTTTTCCAAGAGCGCTTCCCCAACCGGCACAATCTCGGTGCCCTGCCGCACGTACGTGCCCAAGAGCTCCCGCTTGGACTCGGCGTCGATGAAGGTGATCCTCTCAATCATGGCCCATATGATGATGCCCAGGGCGAAGATGTCTGCTTTGGCTGTGTAGTGGCCCTCCCACACCTCGGGGGCCATGTAGAAATCCGAGCCGCAGGCTGATGACAGCCAGAACTTGTTGACGTTAACATTCTTGTTCCCGTTTTCCCCTTCCTTTTCCCTCCCACCCAGGCCCGCGCATACCTTACTCAGGCCGAAGTCGGCCACCTTGAGAATGGGCGAGCCCGACTTCTCTGAGATCAGGATGTTGTCCGGCTTGAGGTCCCTGTGGACGATGTTGTTCTTGTGGAGGAAGGCCACCGCGCTGGTGAGCTGCAGCATGAAGCTCTTGTTAGTTCGGGGGTCTGGGCGACGAGAGAGGATGAACTGGTTGAGGTCCCCGCCCTCGCAGAACTCCATCACAAACCACAGGTAGCAGGGTTCTTCGGGGTACCCTAAAACTCTCTCACCTGCAATGGGATCAGACAAAGCAGTGACCAACTGAAAAATATACTTTGGAATGAAAAACATGGACCTTATTCCGGTAGAACAGATATCACTGATGAGGTAATTTAAGAAACAATTCCATGCACACAGGCGGTCACATTTTAATTGCCTTTACAAAATTAAAGCTAAATGAATGCCTAAATGACACTAGTGAAGTTTTGTTTTTTTCAAATTCCAAGGTGGCAACATTGTACACCAAGTTAAAATTAATTCAGAATGATTTTAAAGATGAAAACAAGGCAGAGGGCAAGAAACTGGCAACAACCCATTCACAAACATCATTCCTTAAAACATATCTTCTATAAAATGTTACAAATGTGGGAAAAAAAACTATTTTGAATAAAACACAGAATTCCTCCATAGCTACAAGTCGTGGCAACTCCTCTTCAAATGCTATCCTTACTAAAATGAGTCACTGTTACATGGGATTTACTTATTTTAATTTTTTTTTATTCAAAGAGGCTATAATAAACCCAAACACACATTTTTTTCTTGATTGTACAGTTCGAATAGTTTGTTTTGTATTGTTGGTCAAAGGGTTAAGTATCTTACAAGACTGTAAACCTGGAATGGCCTGAACAGATGGTCATAAGCCTGGTCTTACAACAGTTACTTGTTCTGCAACACTCGTAAAGAACCCTTCAAAAAGTGGTCAGTCTTGCTGGACTTGGTATGCCAGCCTTGTGTTGTTCTCATGCTGTTATAAGTTCAACCACCCTGAGCACTGCAAGTGTTCCTGAAGGAGCCAAGGGCAGACACAGCAGCAAGTTGCAACTCCTCCACCCAATTACCTGCGGGCTTGGAGTTGGAAGAACCAGTTTCTCAAAGACCTAAATGAGCTTTGCTTTCAAAACCTCCATCGTTTAAAGGAGTGTCACAATCACAGTTTTGAAGAATACAGTCTCATAATCCATCATCAACTACTTCTGGCTTAGAAAAATGAAATGGGCCTTCAACTTTAACAATCCTATAAATGTTAGCAGATTTCTCTGACACTACACCAAATACCTGTAAAAAGTGCTATAGAAAGCCTATGCAGTTATACTGGCTCAGTAGTTCTATTCTGTTCATATATCCAAATCTGTAATCTTTAGTCAGCAAAATGGTTTTAAATTTGTATTCTTGTAGACTCTTACTGCTGTCAGTTTGTGGTAAATGTCAAATAATCCCACACAACACATCAAAACATGGCACGAAAGCAATGAAGTATCAGGCATTTCAAAATGAGCCAAGACATATAGATCTACAAAGAATCACTGAAGCATAAAAAGATCTTGGCAGCAGTGTTTCTAGCAGTTTTCTAATGGTGATTGCAAATATGGGTAATCTGCCTGTGCCCCTGTGTGAATACTATCTTAGTCTGAGAGGGAAGTGTGTCAAGCGGAGAAAAGGTGGGTATATGGTTTTAAAGAGCTAGAATTCATTCTTGAGGCCGCAGTGCTAAGAGGTAGAGCACCAAAGGGATTTACTTTCTTCACATTACTTTTTCAGACATTTAAAATTATTTTGAGAAAACAAAAACTAGCCTGTGTGTGGCAGAGCAATAAAAAAATTAAGCATCTATAAAGCTCTAATTTGATGTCAAGAAGAAAAGAAAAAATCAACACCCGGGAGACCGTTAGTTCGAAGGCATCATGTTAGGGAGAAGTTAGTTCTCAATGACTTGTCATACATACGGTTTTCAACAGGGGTAAATTAACAAAGTGAACAGCCTTAGTGGTTTAAACCCTAAACATGGTTTAAATTGTCTAATGTGTAGCAATAGGTTTTCGCCGTAATTAACTCACTTTAATGAAAGTACACTATATAGCCTATCAATGGCTGTTTTTAAATACTGCCCTATTTAAACTTAAACGCTATGCCCCAACAAGGGACGGCATTAATTATAACTGCAGAGCGCCGTCTGAAGAAAATGTGAGACAGCCAAACGCAATACAAAGCTTTCTGGTTGGAAGAATCCTTACACACAAAAACGGATGGAAGCGATAGATAATAAATGCGCCCTGTTTCAGGACAACGCCTCTGTGCACGTCAACATAAATATGTAATGCACTGACAAGAGTAGTGGCCTGAATAGCAACACTTATATAACCACCAACTAAAAAGAAGGCCTGCAAATGAAGGATGGCAACAATCGCCATTAGAGCCGCTTCCTTTCCGTGACTTCTACAAGACCCTCAAAAAAACCCCATCGCCCACCAGAAAATCTGCAATTCGAAACCCCCTATCCCAGCATGCACTGAATTTAAAAAAATCAAACTTATGGATCACTTTAAATATTCACTCCACGTGTCGGCTACAACCACATATATAATCTTCGCATAAATTTGAGGCAATATAATTCATGAAAGTGTTTCAACAGGAGTAGCCTAGGCTACCCGAACATCATAAGTGTCAAATTAAAGACTCGTTTAAACGAGTCTTTAATTTGACTTTGGATGATACAAAGTGACACAGCAAGTATTCAGCGGCATACCGCGGCTTAATATTAACGCAGTTACAATTGCCCATTTATCTCATTTGAAAGTAGCCTAGGCAAATGGTACATTTGTTAAATCTTTGGGCATTCGAGTAGACATAAACTGAATCCAAAGTCCAGTGACATTCGTTTACATATACAGTAGCCTACAACTCAACTAGGCTTTGATAACACAGGGACACGATTACCCAGCACTTCTCATTGAAACCGGAAGCAAGTTCAAAGTGGATTTTTAAAACAGGGTTACACAATTAATTATGATTACATATATATGATGTAATAACCAAGTTTGTATTCAGATATTTAAGTCCAACAGTAGACTAGATAATGAGGCGCTATGTGAAGGTTGAGGAAGGCAAACAGATTCAGCTATGCTTCCCATTGTTTTTGGTAGGATTTACCTTTAAGTGAAGTCTCCACCAACCGCAAATACTGCTTGGATCGCTTGTTTCCATGGCTCATTTTCTGTGCCAAACCGTTCTTTTGCAAAACGCATTCTTCCAGCTGCACCACATTCTCATGCCGCTTCTCAAGGCTCGCCAAGGCCCAAAACTCGGCGAGCGCCAGTTCGACATTTTCAGGAGCGTCGCAACGAAGTTTCTTTACAGCTACCCTTGCACCGGATCTCCGCGCAATGGCCTCGTACACCACGCCATAGCTTCCCCTTCCGACCTCCCGCAACAAACTGTATCTTGGTGCCATTACCGTACGCTCCAATTTCCCGCTTTTAAGAAAGCTGCCGGGATAGTGGTCTTCCTCCATTAGGACTTCATTATCTTCTGTATTGCCTACAGTTAGTGATCTTAAAACGCGCACCTCTTCCCTTTCGATTTCTTCATTCTTCAACCCGAGCACCAAGCCGCCGACTCGTACACTTTGTTTCCGTCTCCTCCCCTTGTCACCTGTATCCATGGGCTTCTTCGTTACGTTATAACCAAGCGTTCAGGGAAATAATGGGTTTCTCCACACATTTCTCGTCAAAAACTCCAATTATTGGAAACGGACTCAGCAAGAACTTCTGTCTGTTACTCTTTTAAAGTTCACTTCTCACCAGGAGGCATTTCTCGACGCTCAAATAGTTTGAACTTAAATAGACATGATTGTCTGAACCACTGAATGAGGGGGAGGGCAGGCTGAGACTCTACCATTCATAAAGTAGGGGGCGAGATTGTAATGTAATCAAGTTAGATATAACCACAAGGCACAGCATATGGCATGGCATCTTTTTAAAATGAAATGCGCACTATATTTAAATGTAATATATGAATAGGCTACGCATATTTAGCATTGCTCTCAACTGAAAATACCAGTTCCGAATATATAGCATATTCTCCGCTATTGCTATTAAGTCTAACATAGTCACCCAAATGGTATTTAAAATAGGGAAAACAAATAGGCGTATTACTTATACCTGCTAAAATAGCAATTACGATAAAGAAATACCTAATGGCTGGTCGGTGTGTAACTATTTTTCACGAAAACACTAGGCTACTATTAGCTACAACACTATTATTTTAATATTTTTATCCGAAAATGGTAGGTTACATATTCAAACTACAATAAATATGTCCAATTTTTTCACGATTAGTGAAGAGAATTGTAACATGTTTTGGAGATTTTTTTTGAAACAGCGGGTGATGTAGGCTACTGGTGGAAACGAAAATGTACAATTCTGCATATTTTAGAATTATTTTATGTGCCTGGATGTCCCCATGCTTCCTGTGTTGCTAAAATGGTTTATTCTGCCTATTCCTGCATGGCCTCTCACGTGTATGCGATGTTCTGAGAACATCACGTGTGGCAGCACATGAAATGGCAGCTGGTTTACAGCTTAAGTTGGAAGTAAGAGAGCACAATGACTTGAAAATGGCTCTTGATATCTTCTATAAATCAATTTACTCTTTCTTTCTTGAAATATTCATATGAGGGATGACGAGATGGTGATGATGCTGATAATAATAATAATTATGATTATTATTATTAACCCTTTAAAGGTGTAAGCATAGATATAGAACCTAAACCTATCTTTGGGTGTAAGATCACAAATATGTGATTAGAATGTTAACTGAACTTTCTAATGATGATGTAGCAATCACTACTGCAATGCAATGGAGTTGGAGAACACTGACTTAGAATTTTGAAAACAACATTCCAAAAAACCTACTCTTTGAAGGGTTAATAATAATAATATGAACAACAACAACAATAATAATAATTGTGATTTGCATAGGATTCCATTGCTAAAGTAAACTTATTCTTTATTTCATGACCATTCCAAGTATTTACTAGTAATCAATACAAAGGAAATTGCTATTGTCATTCAGGGTCTGCTCCTCATGCAATGTGCACTAGAGAAGGGCAGGCTGTTTGACCCTTGTATTATGCTGACATTTTATGACACCTTTTATGTTTGGGGTCAAATTCACACCAACACTTTAAACTGTCACAAAAAGTTATTGTAATACACAGCAAAAACATTTAAAACCCTATGGTGTTTATATGAGACCGTGGTCTCATATAAACACCCTAGGGTGTTAAATATACACCAGCAGTGTTACATTTACATTGGAATTTTTGCTGTGTAGGAAGATTTTGACACTTTGTGCATCGCCTTCTTAATGTCTCCCAATTGACTAACCTTTATCCCTAAATATCAAAAATCTGTGATAAACTTCTCAATTTAGAGCAGGAGGTAAGTGAAAGTTTGCAAAGTTTAAAACCTGAATGGGAAAGTACCCAGAATCACCTACATAAAAAAATAAAAAAGGTGTATATTTTCTTATGTTTTATACAGCTACAGAACCTACAGAGGTCAAAATGACCCCACACTACACCTCTGTATACAAAGTTGGCACAGGACTTCTGAAAATAGCATTATGTTTATGGCATGTTTTTCTATTTGATCCCACAAAATTAGGAAAAGTAATACTGACTCCAAACATAATAGGAGATGTGGGCTTGGATGTGAAATGTGGGTTTGAGACCCACCGGCTAAAGCTGAATCACAGAAAAAGAGTAAAACGCACATCCAAAATGTCAACAGGTGCCAGACAGAAAACGGGTAATATGTTAGGATTCTGAGTTTTGTCTGTTTGTATTTGTTATTTCTGTTCCTTGTTTATTATTTTTCATTATTATCATATTTGTGTATTATTCTGTACTCATGTTTATTATTATTAGTGTAGTTACTCTCGTGTTTGTTTTCCTTATTACATTTACTTTCCATATTCCAGTTTATGTTCACGTATTTGCTTCTATGTCACTCCCCGGTCTTCGTCTCACTTTTCAGGAGCCTTCGGGTGTTTTCGGTCCTCTCTGTATTTCCCCTGACTAAACTAGTTGTCCCACTTATTGTTTATATTACTACCGTAACTAACACTAACAACTACTAACAGCTTAGTTTAGGTCTTTTACTAACCCACTAATTACTAACGCTTCCTTGCTTTAGCTGCCACTTTTTTCCTGCAATTCTATCTTTCAATTATCTACTTTATGCTTCCTCTTTACTAATTGATATCTTACTTCCGCTATCCACTGACTCTCTTAACGTGTGCACGTGTCTTCAACACTCCCGGTCATGTCTTGTCCATTCGTTTGCATGCTTAGTCCAGTCCGAGTCTTCCTTGTTCCCTCATTATTCTATCATTATTCCCCTCATTGTATCATTGTCTGCACCTGTGAGTCTTCCCTGTTACTCCTCCCACTCGCACCTGCTTTCCCTTGAGTTGACTGTTCCCTACCTATATATACCCTTCAGTTTCACTTGTTCTTTGTCAGAACGTTGATCGATATTCCCAGTGCCTACGCCTTTCTAAGCCTGTGTTTATTTGTGATTTCCGAGACACCCATCTGTTTGATTCCGAGTTTTTGCCTGCCGATTTTGTTTTGTTTGCCTTTCTGCTTTTCTGGTTTATTTGACCTTTGCTTTCGTTTTTTACTACGCCTCTGCCTACTCCCTTTGTTCCGTCGCCTATCTGATTTCCTGGTTTTGATCTGTTGGACTTTTTTGGTTATTCTTTTGGATTTTGATTTTGTCTCGTCTGGAGTCTGATTACCTGGCTTTTTGACCTTGGACTGGAATAAACGTTTTTTTGCCTAATCCTGGTCTGCGCTTGGGTCTGAGTCTGGGGCATTATATAATGTATAAAGTGAATTCCGTATACTGCTCCAAAAAAGGTCCATTTGTTTCATTTGTTATGATTCGTCAACTGTGGAACCTTTTTTGACAATAGTTAAATTGGCACTATTTTTAGATTTGTTTAGAGACACCTCTATCAGCAGTAGGGCTATTATCTACTCAGGGTATGTGATCCTGAAATTGTTTTCCTTTTTTACTGGATATACAGTCATGCATCTAACTTTGTACATTTTGTGTCTCGGCTTTATACATTAGAAGCCGAATCACAGCCTTCATTCAGAGCGGGCATATAGAGCAAGGTGTAGGGGTGTTTGCTGGTGCCATGACAACACACAGTAAGACATTACAGAAGGCAGCAAGCCATGAAAAAGCTGACAATACAGACTGTGTGTAGTAGATCAAAGATGTGACCCATTGCTCTGACGGCTCATTTATAAGTATGACATTGTAAATGAGGGACAAATAGTAAGGCAGTGGATGCGAGAATCTCCTGTGACCTAATTGAAAGCTATATATTTAGCTCACTGTTATATTGGGTAAACAAAGGCAAGCAGGAGATGGAGGGATTTGCTTTAGCATGCAGGTACTGCAAAATTAATTGTTGGACTGTTAGCAAGGAAGGGACTTTTTCAATTCCCTGTTTAATCCTTTATTTTGTCTGCTGTGATTATCCCCATTTATTCTAAAATTTGGAATATAATTGGCAAATAATAGACAGGCCTTGCCCCTCCCATTGTTCTATAGCACTTTCACAGCACTTTCACACCTGTTTTTATTCTGCAGTCTAACAGCCGAGCTGCTCACGTATTGCATTTAGACTAAAGGGTGGTTGAAACTGGCCTAAGTACTCACTTGACTACAGGGGTCGTTATTGCAGGATGGTTACTGTGCGAATTTTACTGGGGAAATTTGTCTTGGAAAGGTATAACTGCTGCAGGTACACAGCAACACTACAATATCACACAATCATAAAAACATAAAAAGGAACAAAATAAGTTTAAGGTTTAAAATAACCATGCTCGGTCATATCTATGATGCACTAGCAAGCTCTGTTGAAAAAAAATTGCAGAAACCTTGCTCCTCTGCCTGTATTTATTATTCTAAGAAGTGTTCGGGACATTTCTGGGCGTGACACTTTTCTGTGAGGGGAGGGACGGGTGTGGCTACAGAGCCTGTGGTGTGGGATCAGACCTTTGTTGCCATTGCCAGTTAGCTACTGTCAGTGTTGGGCAAGCTATTTGGAAAATGTAGCAAGCTAAACTACTAGTTACTCTACAAAAAACATAGCTCCGCTACATGAAAGCTATCCCTCAGACAAATGTAGCTAGCTAAGCTACAAGCCACATGGCAAAAATAGCTTGCTACATTGAAGCAACTGTAAGGGGGAGTGTAAGGTTCGGAGAACCAGGCGCGACAGCCAAGGAATTCTAAAAGTGTATATAGTAAAATATACACCACAAAAGCGAATAGCTCCGCAGCAGGAGGGAACAAACGAAAAATGGGAATAAAAACCTCCCGGCATAAGCCAAATCAAAAACAACCCCAAAAGAGGGCGAACTCGATAATGGCGAGTACTATAACAACAAAAGAACCTCACGCTCTCACACAAAGAGCGTATAACAGGAGGTCAGAGAAAAACAAAAGAAAGCCTGTGTAAAAGGGCTAGAGATACGAAAATAGAAATAGAACCTGTTACCTTAAGCTCTAGGTGCGAAAGAGCTGAACAAAAAGGTAACCAGTAGAGGAGTTTAAAGGATAAAGAGAGAAAGGAAAGAAAAAGACTAAAATAAATATTTCTCCTAACTCTAAACCGGACTTGCTGCGTTTCTTATTTGTACGAACCAGAAATGCAGTGACTGAAATTCTATACCTTACCGACTTCGTTGTCAACATAGCAAAGACAATATCGAAGCACAGGACAATGGAAACCCTGAGCTTATATAGCCGACAGGAAACTCAAAACAGGTGCAAGGAATCACCGCCGAGCAATAGCAAAGCACCGGAACGGAATATGGAAAATACGATAGAGTGAGCTGACGTCGCTAAAAGAAAGAACGACCGTGGAAATAACCGGAGGCTGCCAGAAACCATGACAGCTACTTCACGCCAAATGTTGTCTCTGAGGACAAGCAGTCGAACAAATTGGTAGACAACTTAACATTAATTTTGAAGTGAATTGTTTATTAGAAAACATGGACAATAAGGTTGTAGCTGAGCCTTTTGTTTTAATAGCCTCCAAACTAGGGGTGTGCAGCGATGCCACTATCTGTATCTGTATCTGTTCAACCATTAACAATATCTGTATCCGTATCGGTATTCGGATTAGAAACCGGAAGTTGTTTCATATAGGAAATGTGATATTTTCTAGTCTAAAATTAATTGTTATTGCAATTTATGAGTATTCACCCCCCTCACTGTCTTTTTGTTCTTTTCAAAACTTTTTATAAGAACTATATTCTGTACTTTATACTTATTTAATCTATTGTTTTGTTTTGTTAAAGGTAGTTTTTGTTAACCTATTTGAACCCCCCACCCCCTAACTGGGGGACACTGAACAATAATTTTGGATAAGAACTGGAAAAAATCTGAGGTACAATATATAATCAACCATTTCATTATACATTTGAATGGAAACTATTTCCACAATAACAGCCCTTTCTGCCTGTTGTGATTTCATATTGTACTTTTTTGTTATTTTAAAATTTTACTATATGAACTTGAATACATAAATGATTATGTATAGTAATATTATTAGCATTACTATTATTATTATTATTATGCTTTAGACTTTAGGATTATAGCCTAATGATCTATTGAGAAAACACTTGAAATGAAAAAAGTAAAATGAACAGTCCAACAAGATGCATTTCTGAGCTAGCAGTAACAACAAAGTTCTAGAACACCTGAAAAGCTTTTAATTCAATAAAATTAAAAAAAGTCGGGACATGGCTGCATTTCAACATCTTTTAATATGCTTTTAGTATACCATTGGTTAAACCGATCACCGCGACAAGCCTAGTTAAAACATTTTTTTCTGCAGTGTAAAACGTCATATTTTCGTATTTTATTAATTGCGTTGTGCTCGTGGAATGGCGAGATTAACGGAATTGATTACGCAGCAATACGGAGGCAGAACGGACGGTCAGTAGCCTAGTTTAAAAATACAAACAACACAACTAGTATGAATACAATAATGATTTTGATAGCCAGTAAGTGACATTTCAAAACGGGACATAGGCTACTGATTCTAGCTGTTCCTTTGCTTTATTTTAAAAGGTGTTTTTACGTTCTTAAAAAGTGTCGACATTAAGGGCAGCTAAATTCAAGCGAGCAGCATTAAAGGGATATCGTTTGCATGCAAGATGTTGAGATTCTTCATTTAACGTTTTGTTTCTTTTTCTTTTGCTCTCACAAGATTGACATAGGCCTATATAAACAAGGCACACTGTTCGATTATAGTAGTGTTGTGTCGTTCGCGAACGATTCGTTCAAAAGAACGAATCTTTTGGGTGAACGAACTGAACTGAATCACTTACTGAAAAGATCCGTTCATTTCTCAGTTCAGTTCAGTTCACAAACGGATCTGATCAGCAGCGAGCGTGCACCGTGCAGGGAGGGGGAGGGACTGCCGCGAGCGAACGTGATTCGTCCCTTGCGAACCAGTTCTGCTGTGCTGAACGAATCATTCGCATTTGCTTCTTCCTATTCCATTTCGGACGTATTGTTCTAAGTATTGTATAGCCGAAATGAGTACCGTGTTTGCGTGTTGTATACTAGAAAGTTTTTTTTTCTTTTTTTTCTCTAATTTGTTTCCTAAATTGTTCGAAATAAAGTTTATATTAAAAAAAAAAATTATAAAAAAAATTCACGGGCGGGCGGGCGCCGAGCGAGGCAGCGAGCGTGCAGAGTGGACTGATTCGTTCACTGCGTGACGTGACGTGACGTGATCCTGAGTGATAATCACCGGCTCAAACTGCCAGAATCAGGCCCAGCAAGTTAAGACTTAAAAGTCATTGAAAACCAGCGTTCACCTCCAATATTGATATTCAACGAGGAAACTTTTAAAATATCAAGATTTGTAAACGGAGTTTGGCGCATTTGTCAAAGCGACAGCACTTCCGCATGAACTGTTCGGCCGTCAGTTCACTGAGTGAGTCGGACTACGCAGTACGCAGTCGGAGCTCCGCCCAAGCACTGAACGATTCGGTGAACGAATCTTTTGAACGAATCTTTTTAATGAACTGATTCTAGTGATTCGTGTCACTGAAGTGAACTGTTTTGCCCATCACTAGATTATAGCGAGCACGTTAAAGATATAGGTTGAGTATCCGTAATTTCAGGAACTACCGATTGAGTCACATGGCCCATATCGAACGGCTCCATCCCTAATGATATATTTTAATGTTTTAATAAACAAATAAACAATCCAATGCTTAATTCTGTAAAGTTCAGAAGAGGCATACAGACAGGTGGGCACTGAATCAAAGATTTTCCTGCTGCAATTTAATTAGCTATTTCCCGCATCCGAATTATGAACTGGCAACTTCTTCTTCTTCTTCTTTTGGTTTTATGGCGGGTTGTAACCATTACTTATAAGGTGCATACCGCCACCTACTGTACCGGAGTATGTAGTATGGTATATTTCAGAACTACTTTATATCATTAGATAAATAAATAATAATTAAGTGATATTCAAAAAAAAATATATATATATATATATATATATATATAAAAAATTAAAAAATATCTTATTTAATCATTTATTTTTTATTCATTTATTTATTTATTTATTTTTTTTAGGCCCACCTTCCACCCCCCCTCTTCGGAGGACAACTTTATTTTTTAATTACAATTCTTTTTAGTAATGAACAGTAACATTATTTACAGTGGTAAAAACAATAGTCATTTCCTCTCTGAGGGAGGGAAGAAACATCAAGACAAACCAACAATAACACAAAAGAAACCAAAAAGAACAGAAGAAAGAAAGGAGAAGAAAATAAAACAGAAATGGACATACAGCCAGATAGACATACAGTCAGACGAAGAATGGGACTGATATACAGACAGGCACACAGAGGGACAGAGAGACCGACAGACAGGGGTACGTGACAGGGGAAGTGGGGGTGTAATAGGGGTTCTATAGAGGGAAGAGAAATGCACAGGGGCTGAGGGGAAGAGGGGCTTGGGGGATTGTATAGAGGGAAGATGAGGGGGGTTGGGGAATTGGGGGGGGTGATTCACAGGCTCATTTCAGGTGATTAGATATTTAGATTATCCATGAATGATTTCCAGATGCTATTGAATTGGGGGATTTCGCTGCGATTGGAGGCTGAAATATTTTCCTGTGATATGTGATCTGATCGAAGGTTTGACCATTGCCTAGTATTCACGGTCTTTCTGGTCTTCCAGTTTAAAAGGATGGTTTTCTTGGCGACAGCTAGGGCAACAAGCAAGGGTTTAGTGTTCTGGATTGTTGGATTGATAGCAGATAAATCCCAGAGTAGGCAGAGAGAGGGAGAGAGTGGAATGCTGCAGCCCAGGATGCGGGATAGTGTATTGGTGATTGAGTTCCAGAAGTTTTGAAGGGGTGAGCAAAGCCAGATTGCGTGAAGATAATCGTCTGTGATGTTGAGGGTGCAGTGTGAACATATGTTTGTGCTTGCAAATCCCATTTTAAACATCTTGTACTGAGTGATATGTACTCTGTGTATTACTTTGAATTGGATTAATTGCAGATTAGTATTGTTAGTCATCGTGAATGTGTTGTTGCAGATTTGTTGCAAAAATACGGCGCTGGGAGAGAAAGCCAGGTCCGCTTCCCATCTTGAGATCGGGAGGTGTATTGTAGAGTCTGTGCTTGCTAGTATTTTGTATATTTTTGAAAGTAATTTCTTCTGAGATGTTATTTCGTTCATAGCTGATATGATGGGGGGTGGTTGGAGTTCATTGTGTATAATATTGATTTTAGATTTTATAACCGATTTTAATTGGAGAAATTGGAGAAATTGGTCTCTTCCAATGCCGTATTTTTCTGTGAGATCTTGAAAGGTGGTGAAGGTGTTGTTCGTAAAGATGTGGTTAAGATGGGTGATGCCTTTTTGTTTCCATACCGGGAAGTGTAAGGGTGATTTATTAAGTTGAAAGTCAGGGTTGTGCCATATTGGGGTGTGTTTGCAGGGTGCTGAGGTGGAGTTAGTTAGCTTGTTAGTTTTCCACCAGGCTGTCAGAGTTGTTGAGATTACAGTATTCTTGAAGCAGTTGTGATGTTTTATGTTGGTATTGAGAAATGGCAGGTCCTGTGGTGATATTTCCATGCAGACTTCTTTTTCAATATCGTCCCATGGGTAGTATTGTTGGGTGGGGTGAATCCAATTGTGAATGTATATTAATTGGTTGGCCAGATAATAGTTATGAAAATTTTGTGCCTCGAGTCCTCCTTGGTTTTTGCTTTTTTGAAGAGTGGTTAATTTGATTCTTGGTGTTTTGTTTTTCCAGTAGAATTTGGATATGATTGAATCTAGGGAGTTGAACCAGTTGGTGGTGGGTTGGGTTGGGATCATAATGAATAAATAATTAACTTTTGGCAGAATTGACATTTTGGCAGTTGCTATTCTTCCGATTAGTGAGATTGGTAAATAAATAAATAATTAAAAGTTAAATAAAAAAATAATCATAATAAAATTAAAATAAATAAACTCTAAATCACAGAATCACTCACTAAATTCTATGGTATAATCCTATCTCCTTCAAATATTCTACAACCGCTTTCTGTGTGTCCTGTACCCCACCTCCTGTTGTTCCCAGAATACCCACAAGATTCCATTCTCTTCCTGCCTTACCTATCTTTTGCGCTAGTCTTATCCTCTCTTCTCTATACTTTCGACATTGCATGAGTACATGTTCCGCATTCTCTGTCCTTTTACATTCCGAGCATTCATCTGATATACTTTTCCCTATCAAATACAGTGTTTTATTTAATCCTGTGTGGTCAAACCTTAGTCTAGTTATAATTGTTTCCTCCCTTCTGTTTCCTCTAAACACACCCTGTGCATTGATGGTTTTCTGCACGCTGTAATATTTTCTTCCGCTGTTGTCCCTGTCCCATCTGTCCTGCCATTTCTTCATTATTTCTTTCTTGAGCATCGCCTTAACTTCTCCTTTGCCAAAAGGTACATCTATGATATCTCTCATCCTGGTTGCCTTTTTGGCTATTTTATCTGCTCCTTCGTTCCCTTTTATGCCTAAATGAGCAGGTACCCAACAGAATCGCACTTCCACCCCAAGCCTGTGTGTTCTGAATAAACTTTGCTGGATTTCCAGCATTAAATCTTCCCTAGTGGATTTCATATTTTGTATACTGTGGAGTACTGCTACCGAATCAACACAGCATACCACTCTGGTCTCACTTCCTCCACCCACTGTAGGCCTATGATGACCGCCATCATTTCTGCTGTATAAACTGACATCTGATCTGTTATTCTTTTCCCTATACTAACATTCATTGAGGGTATATATATTCCAATGCCTACTTTATCCTTTTCATCTTTGGACCCGTCTGTATACATATCTAGGTAATTATAATAATTGCTTCTTACATAATGGCTTGCCATATGTCCTTCCTCACTCTCTTCCCATTCTCTTTTTAATTCCATAATGTTTATGTCTATTTCGGGTCTCGGAAATAGCCAGGGGGGGACATTACTAAGAGGGGTAGGGGAGTTAAAACAAATATTTTCCAGTCTGTACTCCTCTGTTTTAGCCTTTGTTACCCAACCAAATCCATTACCTTGGAATCTGCTGTATTCCCAACATTCCTGAATTACGCTCTTGGTAGAATTTCCATTGCCACACCCCCGTAGATGGCTCCAATACGTAAGCATGAGTTTATCTCTTCTTAAATCTAAGGGTAACTGGCAACTTCGGATCCGTTTCCAACCCACTATCCGTGCACTTCCGGATTTCGGCTTCGGGCACACCCCTACTCCAAACAATAGCATTACAATAGAGCAGTGGTTCCCAAACTCAGTCCTCTGGGACCACTGTGTATGCTGGTTTTCGTTCTGACCACAATTGCAATCCCAAAATTCTAACAAGCTGTTAATTTTTCTTAATTAGTTGCTTTCCATGTTTAGAGGGATTAGCCTATTTACCCTCTTAAGCCACATCATGTCAGAAATAGCTATGCATGTCATGAATAATATTCTTAACATTTTTTGACTGATTAAAACTAAAGACTGAGGTGAATTAATATGCTCCTAATTGGTGAAATTGTGGACACAATAATGAAGAAAAGACAAAGAGAATGATAACGAGCCAAACCTGTGCTGTGTTAATACATTTAAGAAACAAATGATGAGGGTACTTAAAAACACACATGTTCAACTACCTAATTAGGAGCCAATTGATTCACCCCAGTCTTTAATTTGATCAAAATGTTACCTATTTGCAATATAGCCCAATAAGCACAGTAGGAACATGGGAATTTTATTCTTCATGGCATGCTTAGCTATTTCTGACATGATGTGGCTTAAGAGGGTAAATAGGCTAATCCCTCTAAACATGAAAAGCACCTAATTAAGAAAAATTAACAGCTTGTTAGAATTTTGGGATTGAAATTGTGGTTGGAACGAAAACCAGCATACACAGTGGGCCCCGAGGACCGAGTTTGGGAACCACTGCAATTCATAGTTTTCAGTCACGTGACTGCTGCGGAGCCCTGGCGGGCAAAACAACGTTCCAGAATGCGGACGGACACTGGAAACCCCATAGAGCTACCGCAGAAGCCTGTCAAATTTCCTTCTTTTGCAACACACGTGTGTTTAGATCACTTATCAAAAGACGAAAAACAAAGATACGCAAACAAACTAAGTGTCTTAGGTACGTGTGACCCATATACAGCACCCGCTGCTTTATTTCAATTATTAAAAACCGCGAAGTCGCTGCCGGAGCTGTACTTCGGTGACGTTTACATTTATCTTGTGGAGAATCCATCCCCTTACACTGCCGCAAAGATGAAAGCGTACAAAAGTACAGACAGTTATATGTACTTTCGATCTGGATGGGTCAATAATGCTGTTGTTTGGGAGGTGAAGGACAATAAATTCTTCATCGTCAAAGCGAAGGTGAGTGCTAATTAGCTAACGTGAGCTACCTAACGTTGCTTGCATGGGTGGTCAGTGTAACGTTAGTCAGCTAACGTTACTGCAGTTAGCTTTTCTAGGGCAGTAATATTTTGGTTAAGATAACACAACATATTGTGACATACATGTAATATAAACTTTTTTCCATTGTCAGGTAAACCATTCCTACAGCTTAAATGACCCGCCATTGACAGCCTGGGTAGCTGTAGAGAAGGAGGGATTCACAACATCCTCCTCTCTGGGTTTTCCTTGTCAGACGGGATTCTGTACAAACACAATCCAGACTGGTCTCCTCTTCGGTTAGTGCATCCAATTGAACAACAACTATCCGGCATTTTGGCAAACTTTTGGGAAAAGTTGTCGTTGGCGGGCAGTGGAAGGTGGCTTTTTGCCCGCCAGGTGGGCGTTCCCATAGGGCTGTGACATCACCTGAAAACTATGAATAGTCAGTCATGGGCGGAGTCTGGTTTCGGAAGTAAATTCCCTATGGAAAATAGAATGGGCTTCGGAGACTACCGACTATTTCTTGAAATCTGATTCATAGAATTAGCCGAAACGTTCCTGGATTAGCCTGTGTGGTACAAGCATGTGGACCATATATCGCATGTTCCAATTTTTATTTTTGAAAGTAATGCATTAATGATTGTAGTTCGACTTGTAGTCCACTTTAACGGACTGCATATCCAGTACTGCAACGCACGGGTGGTTCTCGACCAATAAGATATCATCTCGTCTGTCTGCTCTGTGGCAGATGGGAGTAGGCTCGTGCCGCTAAAGACGAGCTAACGTTAGCTTGCTAAGTAGAGAAGCCCGCGCCCGACAAGGTCAGAAACTATGCTACGGTTAACTACATGAAGCAATTCTAGCTTTAAGTCCTTCAAGCTAGCTAGCTAACGTTAGAAAAAAGTGTTTAAAAACAGAACTGTGTGCTACTGCTGGCTAACGTTATATGAAAACGTCTGGAGATAAGGCTGCTCGTTCGGAGGGAATTATGGGACGTATAGTTTTTAAACAGTGCCAGCGCTGGAATGATCACAAAAAAAAAAAAAAAAACGTAAAACATACTCGAAGCTGGTCCAGAAAAACGACATAGTTTGCGAACGGGCGTTATATTGAACAATCCGGGAAATTGACGGTAAGACATAATCAGTAGAAATGGTTTAAAAGTAAGCTTTAGTTAAAGGTTGTATCAGCGATTTTGGGTGGAAACATAAATGATCACATTCATCTGATTTTTCCTCACGATCCGCTAGCTGCCCGCCCCATAAGCACAAACGCTAATACTCTTATCTCGCTGAAATCTTGACGGATTTACAAACGGTTTGGTTTCTTACAAACGTTATTAACGTGGTTATAATTCTGGATGCTTGAACACTATTTTTTAAAACATAACATAATTATTCATAAGTATGTTTGTTTGGGATTTCGCTTCAGAAGTGACGTCACGTTTGTGCAGATCATTGTGATTGGTTGGAATACTGTTTATTTTGGTTTTGAGTGGTTGGTAGTACCATTGTTTTTGTGTACGATCTCGGAGCATAGGCTGCCTACAGAGACGCGGTTTTTTGACGGCCTGCTTATGGGGCGGGCAGCTAGCGGATCGTGAGGAAAAATCAGATGAATGTGATCATTTATGTTTCCACCCAAAATCGCTGATACAACCTTTAATGTCTACGCTCTAAATGAATGGGGAATTTTCTTCCGAAACCAGCGTGACGTAGTCACTTGAGTACTCTATAGTCTACAGTCTCTAAGGATTGACTCTGGATCACCACTATATCTTAGTAAATATGTAAATTGCAATGCAATTTGCTAGCTATTAAATGACATAACATAGCTAATTATCTTAGCCAGATAATAATGGCGTTAGTAATAGACACATCGATACTAAAACATGAATAGTCTATTATTAAATATTTGCAGTCCCATCATCTAACTTAGCCTACTTGGCTGGATGCCAACCCAGTTAGCTAGCCTTGCACTAACGTGAGATAACGTTATATCAGTAGCCTGCAGCCAGCTGTGTGATCTGGGAACTTTCAAAATACAGTAAGGTCAATTTATACAGTAGGCTACGGCATATGCAAATATCGCAAGGCTACTGTAGCCTACTTTGACTTTGCCCAGTTTTTTCTTGTTACTGAGACACTCCCTGTGTGCTTTAAGCAGCCAAAAGAGCAAGACTGTAAATGTAATGCAGACAAATCAATTTATTTTGTCATATAAATTTCCTTTTCAAAATGGTTTAGTTTATAAGGAAGTATATCGCTACTTAGTTGTTTGTTTTTATAAATCCCAAATCCATGGGGAAAGTGGCGTATGCATTGCCTGTGATCTGACTGCTGCGAGAACAGCCTCATGGAATTGATGTTTGACAATGCTTCATTGTATAATCAAACGAAATTCGTTAAACAAGCAGACTAATTTGGAGTTTTCTAAGGTGAGACGGAAGCCATATTTTGGTAGCTTATTCTCAGCTGTTGCAGGTGTTTTAACAAAATTAAGACTCATATATTTTCTAAAATATCAGCACTGATGTAAGCTAAAGGAAAATATTTTCCTGTTTTCCCATTATTATATTTCTGGGAAACAGGAAATAGTTTGGTTGGGAATTACCGGGAACCTGTGCCAGTGTTAAACCCTAATGTTTAAGATTATTATGTATATGAAAACATGTCATAATGGTTAGTCTGAATAATATTGATTCTAATATTGATATATATATATATATATATATATATATATATATACACTACACAAAAAGTTAGGGATATTTGGCTTTCGGGTGAAATTTATGGAAAATGTAAGTTCACGCTACAGTGATATTATACGTATCATGAAAGTAGGGCATTTAAGTAGAAGCATGCAATGGTGATTTCCTCATCTCAAACAATTTATTGAAACAAAAGCCAACAACAGTGGTGGGTATACCACAACAAAAATGTCAATGTCTCAATAACTTGTCATGTGCCCTTGAGCATCAATTACAGCTTGACAACGACGTCTCATGCTGTTCACAAGTCGACTTATTGTCTGCTGAGGCATGGCATCCCACTCTTCTTGAAGGGCGGCCCTCAGGTCATTGAGGTTCTGGGGTACAGAGTTACGAGCCTCTACACGGTGAGTCAGCTGATCCCATAGGTTTTCTATGGGATTCAGGTCTGGAGAAAGTGCAGGCCACTCCATTTGAGGTACCCCAGTCTCCAGCAGCCTTTCCCTAATGATGCGACCTCGATGAGCTGGAGCATTGTCGTCCATGAAGATGAAATTAGGCCTGTGTTGTTCATGCAGGGGCACAATGACTGGATTAATGATGTTATTCAGGTAGTATGGGCTTGTCACTGTACCATTCACAAAGTGTAGGGCAGTTCTGTATTGACTAGACACACCTGCCCACACTGTAACACCGCCACCACCAAAGGGTCGTCTGGTGACAACAGTGGCTGATGCATAGCGCTCTCCTTGACGTCTCCAACATCGTTGGCGGCCATCATTTCTGCTCAACGTGAATTGACTCATCAGAGAACAGCACTGAGGCCCACTGGTCCCTCGTCCAGCGTAAATGCTCCCTGGCCCATGCAAGACGATGACGCCTGTGCCTGGTGGTGTGGTCAGGTACCCTTGCAGGTCGTCTAGCACGCAGACCACGCTGATGTAAACGGTTTCGAATGGTCTGACGTGACACTTGGGTGCCTCTCACCTCCCTTAAATGTGCCTGGAGTTGAGTGGCATTCATCATCCGGTTCCGCAGGGCACTGTTCACAATGAAGCGGTCATCAGTGTGGGATGTGGCCAAAGGACGTCCACTTCTATGCCTTTCTGTGACTCTTCCAGTCTCTCTGTATCTCTGTTGCAACCTGCTGATGACACTCTGTGACACTCTAAGCTCAGTGGCCACTTCCCTCTGAGAACATCCTGTTTGAAGCCTCGCAATGGCGAGGTACTGTTGATCAATTGGTAGGTGTCGTCTTGGTCTCATGATGTCAAAATGTGAACAGCATGATGAAGAGGACTGTTTAAATACCAATTCTAATTGAACCAGGAAATTTATTGGTCGATTCATGGATCAAACACCTGTTGTGAATTTTGCCGTTCAGCTCCTTGTTAGAGAACAGCAAGTTGTGCAAAAAGTACTGAAACATTGAATAGTTGGACATGTGCATTCAAAAGTTTAGAGAAGGTCAAATTAATTTCACCTGTAAAGGTTATAGTGCATTTTAGGTTCATCCTGAAATTTCACCCGAAAGCCGAATATCCCTAACTTTTTGTGAGTAGTGTATATTCCTTGCTTGCTCACTTTAACCTTGCACGAGCTGGTTTCCCCAGCTCTAAATCGCTCTTTTTGCAGTCTTATTAAATCCGCCATTATATTAGCAATCCACCAAGGTGCAAATGCAGGTAGCTTTTAAAGGGAATGGGAGATAACACTGGTTTATTGCATGTTACGCCCAATACACACCTATGATTAACAAATAGGCCCATTTGCACCTTGCCCCTTACTTTGCGCTCAAAGTATGCGCCCCCTAAATACACGTGTCCAATGCATTTTAGACAATACGCTAAGATGCTTAAAGGCACACTGAACTTTGTTTGAACATAATGTTGTATAGCTACCTGACACCCATATTAGTCATAATATTCACGCTCACCTTCATGTGTTGCTGCAGTGGTCAGAGACCAACGAAGAATGACGTTTTTTCTCTCTCCATTAATTTCCATTGCTTGGTGAAAAAGGTCTTAAAAGCACACATTTAGCACATAAACGAATGCAAACAACGCAGATTATGCCGATATATAAAATAGCGACATCCAGAACCGAACGTATTAAACTTTTGAATCAATTTTTGATTGATTTGATTTTGAAGAACTATTTTCTGAGAACTAGCAAGTGTTGCTAGCTTCTTTGCTGTTCAGTTTGTTTACTGACGCATGCTTCAGAAAGTGAGTGGAACCGTTACGTAAGGTAAGGTTTCTTACTTAGTGTAATTTCTGCCTGTATGAAGGATTATAGCTTCGGAGTGTTTTTTAATGATTGCAGGAGCTTGCTGTTGTAGCCTATGCCATCCACTCTCACACCAGGAAAACAGTAACATTTATTGCTTTGTGTTTATTGTTGTGTTTATTGTTCTTTGTGGCGTCATGTGTGTGGGGTTTGGTTATTCGGTGTATGCCCGAAGTATCAGTGTGCTGTATTGCACCCCCTTGGAATGTTAGTTGTGGCATGTAATAACTATAGCGTGTCATGTGGTGTGTGGGATCAGGGCACGCTTTCAAGGGAGGAACCCTGTGTTGCCTGGCGGGACCTCTGTGTTGGTGGGAGGGGGGACAAAAGAAGCAGACTGACATTATCTCGTCTCATGTCGATGTGTACAATTTTAAATTAATTGTTAATTAAAAATAGATTTTTACCTTTTACTCCATTGTTGGTGTACTGTCTGGAGGTGGGTTACCTGCAAAAACAGGGATAGAGGGGATGGGATCAGGATTGCGAGCCCGCTGCCTGAAATCCCTCCTTGCATTTTTGGCATAGTCGGCAGGACCCACCGGTTATACTCTCTGACAGTATTACCTATAATATGGAGGGTATAGGGTGAAGCGGCCCCTCGGGGGCCTGGTCCCGCCAGCAGTACTGGTATCACATTCCCATGGTTCATGTGTGCTCCATAGGTACCTAAGTTCAGTGGAGAGGAGGGGACCATAAAATTCGGGGAGTGGCGGGCGCAGGTTCAAGCTATGCTCAGGGCGCAGGTGCTGACTGAGGAACAACATGCAGACTTTGTGCTGGGAGGCCTGGAAGGAACAGCCCGGAGGGACATGAGGTTGCTCGGAGAGCGGCAGCGACAGAACATCAGCCTACTGTGGAAGGAGCTGGAGGAACAGTATGGGTGGCCGACGCCGCTACCAATAGCCCGGAACCATTTTTTTCAGTGCCGACAATAGCCGAGGGGCCACTTTTTGATTACCAGCTTGAACTCTGTGAGCTTTATTCCAGGTGGCCCGAGCAGGAGCCTGGCATGGAGGATGAGGATGGCTACCTGCTGCGGGACTAATTCCTGCTGGGACTGAGTGATGGGCCATTGAAGCAGGAGCTACAGCGGCAGATACGTCATCAGACCAGCCTCACCTTCCGCCAGTTGAGTATGGAAGCTCACGCCCTAGAGAGAGAGCTTTGGGGAGAAGAGGGGTCAGCTGGTCAGACGCCGGTTTCCTCGTTAGCCACCAGCCTGCCAGGAGGTTGGTCTGGTGCAGTGGAAGGAGGAGGTAAAGTGGGAACTGTACCAGGAGGTCCAGGAGCAGCTGATGGCCCCAGGGAGGACCCTGGTCACCGAGTTGAGACAGCACTGCACTTCAGGGCCTGTTGCCCCCCTGTTGTACTGAAGCCCGGGGAGCAGTATCTAACTATCGCTATCCCGTATCGCTGGGATGAGAGAGAGGTATATGCTGCGAGTGTGGGGAAGTGGGCTACGTGCAGCGGAGGTGCTCCGAAACGCAGGGAGAGGGAACGGTTAAACCCCAACCTCTGGCTGTTCTGTGTGGAATACCGGTGGCTCAACGCTGTGATGCACCATGACGCCTACCCTCTGCCCTGGATTGAAGAGTCGCTGACGGGGCTAAAGCGGGCAGAGTGGTATTCCACCCTGGATCTGACTAGAGGCTACTGGCAGGTGGAGGTTGACCCCGCGGACTGGAAGAAGACGCCCTTTGCCACCCTCTTGGGCCTATACAAATTTAACCGAATGCCAATCGGGATCATGAACATGCCCACAACCTTTCAGCGCCTGATGCAGTGGTGCTTTGGGGACCAGGTAAATGACTCGTTATTGATTTACCTTGATGATATAATTGTGTACTCCCCTACTTTCCAGACACATCTACAATCTATGATTGAACAATTATCTTCACTATGAAGGAATTTCATAAGAATGATGGCTTTCTGTACACATTAGCTACATGTCACATTGTCTAAATTGTGAAAGTTTCAAGATTCTACTAGGGGTGTAAATTGGCAGAGACCTGCCGTTTCGATACGTATTGCGATACTTGGGTGCCGATTCGATACGTATTGCGATTCTGCAAGTATTGCGATTTTACAAGTATTGTGATACGATATTATTGCCATTTTCTTTAGGCTACTCTTTAAATCACTAGGCCTATTGCTTTGAAATGTTAATTGATGCAAAGTTGTGTCTGCAGACATTTGCTCTGTAACATAACATTTGAAGTTACTTTTATTTCAAGTTAAATACTTTTATTTAGACTCATTTGTAAAGGATAAAAATATAAGGTTGCTCTTGCACCAGGAGACAATAATTATTAACAAAAATTCTTAGTCACAAAATCACAGTCACAATAAGTGTACAATACAAACCCTCACACATTTACAACAGCAGCAAGTGTAACAAATGTACTAATGCACATGACCTATAACTGGCTACAGAACCAAATGCTTCAAATAGCCTACAATCAGACTATTGGCAAATAAGTATTGTCATTAACTATATTGTCACTAGGAGACAATAATTGTAATTTTCAACAAAAAATAGCTGAATCCTGAGTGCGTAATGGCGCATAGATAAGAAATGGGACACCCTTGCATGACATTCGGTTGCTGTGGTTAGATACGCACGCATCTCCATGTTTCCTGTCGCCGCTATATGTCATTTTTTTATTTATAAACCCACTGACAAAAATCGTGTGCATACTGCATAGTCGTCTGTGGAACTTTGATGACATCGGGCGTGTTTGTGGGACGTCCCTCGAATAACCAGAATGAAAGTTTATAACCCCAGTTTCACATTGGGCGCGCAATAGCGCCATCTTGCCGCTATGGTCAGCGCAAGCAGAGAGCAAACCTACTTTCACATCGGGCGCGCAAGAGCGCCATCTTGCCGCTATGGTCAGCGCAAGCAGAGAGCGAAGCGGCAAAAACAATACATATCCGTATCCGGGACGGGTATTTTAAAAGCGACTTTACATCAGTCATTCTTCCTCTACACATACAAGCACAAAATCCGGTTATTATTTACATGTGATTTAATTTCATTCAGCATTGCCCACAACATTAACGTGATCCACGTGAACCAGGACAGGGAGAGAGCTTGTCACTCGTTTTCAGGGTCTCTGCTCTTCTCCACTTTTTCTAATTGCTTTCGAACGTGAAATGTTTACCGTTCTAAACAAACAAAAAACACTTATCTGCTGACCGTAATATAGAATGCCATCCTGGCTATCGATAGTTAACGTAGCGAACTAGCGCAGCCTGGTAATAATCTGGTAGATATCAATGTAGTAGTGCTTATTTGTTACAAACCTGGTAGCCCCAACTGAAAACTTATGTTTTGCCATGCAAAGTTTTTTTTATTTACATCACGGTAGTCCCGCAAGTTCGACTGATATAACAAGGGGAATTCGGTCACGCACGTAAGCATTCTCTCATCCATTTTGCGTTCGCGAAGTTGGTCCGTTTAGTACCGCCCACTCTAGCTATTGGCTGTGCTTTGAAAGGTCAGCGACTGGAGGGGTCAAAGTTGAATTTGGTTGAACTTTGAGCGCAGCGCAGGCAGTGGATCTTGCGCTGCGCTTACCGCTGACCAGAGCGCAAAGCGGAAAACGGCTCTCCATTGATGTCAACGGCACTTGCCGCCTATGCGCGGCCAATGTGAAACTGGGGTTAGTCGCCTCCGTACGTTGTTTAGATCACTTTTTAATTGTGAATTAGGGTGAGGTAGAATATGTAGTTTTACATTTAACAGTTGAGCTATGGTTTTGGTCTAGAAAAGCCACCGTCTAATGTGGATGTCCACTGAACGTTAACAGGAAAGCCAAGAATGACGAACCTGTTTCGTTTTATATAATTTGCTCGTCCGTGCAAAGTCCGTTTTTAGGAATGAATCTCAACCACCGTACTATATAGAAAACTCAACACGTCATATTTTGAACTTTAGCAGATCAGATCGGTAAACTCCTCTTTTTATCTAAGATCTGTAGGCCTACGTCTGTCGAGCTGAAGTTCAATATATGGCATGTTCAGATTAAAATAAATAAAACAAACGCTGGAGGACATTTGCTTTTGTAACGTTATAACCATTTAATCGCATCTGCATAGCTAGCTAGAACAGCAGAGCTGTTTGGGAAAACCCAGTGCCGATTTCATTGTTATAATTGTATGTTAACTGTAGGCTACTGCAGGTCCCGTATTTGTTATTTGATATAATTAGCTAATGTTACCAGCCAGCCTGAGAAGCCTTTCTGCTACCGAGTAGGCTACATATTTTATCAGGCTGCAGCCCATAAAGCACCGATGCTTAGCTATATCCTAATAAAAATCGCTTGACTTATTTATTGAGCGTCATACATAAATATATAGTTGTTTCATATTTTTAACGTGTAAGAGTTAGTGAAAATGCATGATTTAACTCTATAAACTTCACTTCTAGTGGTTGAGACGTATCTGTCTCAATTACAGTATTCATGTTTGTCTGAAATTATAAACTAGTTTTAAGAAAATCCCAAAATTTTGACGCAGTATTTTTTAAAAGGGTAGCCTCTTGCGAAAACCTCAGCTTCTCCAATTACACTGCAGTGCAATAAATTAGAAGGGTGCTATTAATAGCCCAAAGCACTTACGACCCTCCTCTGGCTACAGTCACAGACTGTAAAATGCACCGTTTATACACGCTAAGAAAATCATGTTCACGTATAGAAACAATAATATATTTTTTAAAACGTTGTACAAATGAGCATTCGCAGTTTTCCCTTGCTTACTGTACTATATACAGTACCGGATGCACTTTCGGTTTAGAAGACACCTAATCTTTTTCTCCAAAATCTTTTTTATAAATATGTTTAAGAAACCAAGTAGCCTACTTACCAGTATATTCAGCTACAGCTGTTTTCTGATGATGATCAGTTCAATCAAAACGATTTCAGTTAATCATTATAACACTACCTAATTACTGTTACTATCCATATCGAACAATGTTATTTCTATTTTTTCTTCGCTTGACATTTTTTGCACGTTTCTTGCCCATACTATACAATCTCTACCTCAACGGAGGGGAGTGGGTGGGGTTTAGAACGGAGGAGGATACTTTTTTGATTGTAAACACAGGACCACAGCAAGGTTAACAATCCTGCATAGTAGAAGCAGTCTGGTCGTTAAGCTGATGGCATATGTCCATGTGCCTGGCCATCATCCTTTGTGTAAAATAAAACTATGATGATGATTTTTTTCAAGAATTTCTGTCTTGCTCAGACCATGTACAGATCAAACATATTAAACTGAACTATGCCCTTTATTCAGAAATGGTGTTCACATGATAATCAACACAAGGAATTTTCATAAGCAGATATATTTTGTTTGATTAACTTGCATGTTACTCACATTCATGGGTATACTGAAAGGTGAGAGGAGGGACCTGTGGAGAGAATGCTTGTTTTAGAGCATTCATCACTACCACCCCCAGTCCGTGGTTATCTCACTACAAAGTGTTAGGTGGAATATCTCAGCTCAAATTTTTAAGTAATAAAACTAAGTGTTGAATGCAGAAAAGCTAAAACATTTAAAAAAAACACGTTGGATGTGTTTCATATCTTTAGCATATTCTAAGCCAGGGGTAGGCAACCCTGGTCCTGGAGTGCCGGTGACATTTCTGGTTTTTGTTCCATCTGAGCTTGATCGCAAGAGTTTGATAAATGATTAGAAGTCTGAGTCTGAATATTCTGAATGGTGAAACGCAGAGTGCCTCCAGCACGTGGCAACCTGCATTCATTACACCTGATTACTTAAAATGAATCCAGTTATGTATTATAGGTTTGGATGTAGAAAAAACCAGAACCATCTCTGGCACTCCAGGACCAGGGTTGCATACCCCTGCTCTAAGCCAATACACATATTTCAAACCTGTGAGGATTAATATCATAATGTATCTATCAATAAATAAATAAATGGTAGCATCTCAGTTTCAGCTGAATTGGTTTCAGCCATACAGATGTTGACTCATTGTTCTTCATTGGTACTTTGCATTGGTGCCTATGTACATATATACAGTCAAGCCGGAAAGTCTCCCCACCCCTTTCACCTTCTCTACGTTTTATTACGTTACAGACTTATACTACAATAGATTGAGTTCATTTTTTGCCTCAAACATCTACACACAATAGCCAATAATGACAGTGAAAACAGGTTTAGAAAATATGCAATTTTATTTTACTGACAAAAATAGGTTATTTAGGGGTTACATATATGTACACACCCTTAGCATAATACTTGGTTGCTGCACCTTTGGCAGCGATTACAGCTTCAAGGCATCTTGGGAAAGAAGCTACGAGCTTGGCACACTTGTTTCTGGACATTTTTGCCCATTCCTCTTGGCATATCCTTGCAAGCTCCGTCAGGTTGGATGGGGAGCGTCGGTACACAGCCATTTTCAGCTCTTTCCACAGATGTTCAATTGGATTCAGGTCTGGGCTCTGGCTGGGCCACTCAAGGACATGCACAGACTTTCTCCGAAGCCACTCCTTTGTTCTCTTGGCTGTGTGCTTCGGGTCGTTGTCATGTTGGAAGGTAAACCTTCGCCCCAGTCTGAGGTCCAGAGCGCTCTGGAGCAGGTTTTCTTCAAGGATCTCGGTGTACTTAGCTGCATTCATCTTTCCCTCTATCAGGACTAGTCGCCCCGTTCCCGCTACTGAAAAACATCCCCACATCATGATGCTGCCACCGCCATGCTTCACTGTAGGGATGGTATTAGCCAGGTGATGAGCGGTGCCTGGTTTCCTCCAGACGTGACGCTTGGTATTCAGGCCAAAAAGTTCAATTTTGGTTTCATCAGACCAGAGAATCTTGATTCTCATGGTTTGAGAGTCCTCTAGGTGCCTTTTGGCAAACTCCAAGCGGGCTGTGATGTGCCTTTTATAAGGAGGGGCTTCCGTCTGGCCACTACCATAAAGGCCTGATTGGTGGAGTGCTGCCTGCATGGTTGATCTTCTGAAAGGTTCTCCCATCTCCACAAGGATACGCTGGAGCTCTGTCAGAGTGACCCTCCGGTTCCTGCTCACCTCCTTGGCCAAGGCCCGTCTTCCCCGATTGCTCAGTTTGGCCGGGCGGCCAGGTCTAGGAAGATTCTTGGTGGTTCCAAACTTCTTCCATTTACGAATGATGGTGGCCACTGTGCTCTTTGGGACCTGTAAAGCTGCAGAGATTTTTCCGTACCCTTCTCCAGATCTATGCCTTGACACAATCCTGTTTCTGAGGTCTGCAGATAATTCCTTTGACCCCATGGCTTGGAGTTCGCTCTGACATGCACTGTCAACTGTGGGACCTTATATAGGCAGGTGTTGGCAATCCCCAATCATGTCCAATCAATTGAATTTATCACAGGTGGACTCCAATTAAGTTGTAGAAACATCTCAAGCAGTAACTGTCGAAATAAAATGCACCTCAGCTCACTTTTGGGTGTCATATCAAAGGGTGTGCACACTTGTGTACATATGATATTTTACATTTAGATTTTTTATAAATTAGCACAAATGTCTAAAAACCTGTTTTCACTTTTTCATTATGGGCTATTTTGTGTAGAATTTTGAGACAAAAAATGAACTCAATCTATTGTAGAATATGTCTGTAACGTAATAAAACATGGAGAAGGTGAAAGGGGTGGGGAGACTTTCCGGCTTGACTGTGTATATATATATATATATATATATATATTAGGGCTGTCAGTTAAACGCGTTATTAACGGCGTTAACGCAAACCCTCTTTAACGCCGTCATTTTTTTTCTCGCGAGATTAACGCTGTGTAGTTTTTTTTTCACATGCCATTGCAACAACTAGTGACGTTAGAGAACTACAACACCACACCGGATCTAGCTAGACCGGAAACAAAACAATAGCCACGCTGTTTGGGAGCAGCCGGGTAGTAGGCTAGCCTAGACACGTTACTGTTTGAGTGAAGGCGGGCGAAAACGAAAACGAACGAAAAAATGGATGGTAAAAACAAGATTTTGAACGGAAAGTTCTCATTTAAACAGTTGCCAAATGGTTCGCTTGATAAGACAAAAGTCATATGTGTCTTTTGTGGGTGTGAATTAAGTTACCATCGAAGCACATCAAGTCTTAAATACCACCTGATGGCCAAGCATTCGGCTGATGCCAACTCCCCGCCCCCTCGCCATAGCCAGGCAACAATGTATGATTTTCGACAGAAACAAATGGATACCACAACTAAGAACAAGCTTATTGCAGCCATAGCTAAATGGGTGGCTACTGCGTGTAGGCCTATTAACGTTGTGGAGGACGAGGGTCTAGCTGATATCATTCGCATCGCATCCAACGACCGGACCTACGAATTGCCTTCGAGAGCCACCATTACAAGCCACATTCAGAAGTTGCACGAAACGGAGAAGGTTAAGGTACAACAGGAATTGGAGAGGACAAAAGCAGTCGCCCTCACTGGTGATTACTGGACGTCCCTCAGTAATCAGAACTACCTCGGGGTCACAGCCCATTTCTTTGATCCAGAGTGGAAACTTCAGTCATATGCTTTGACAGTTATGAAGACAGAAGAGAGGCACTTCGCTAACGCTGTTGCAGAGCACTTTATGAAAGTAGCTGGTGAGTGGGACATCGAACACAAAGTTGTCTCACTGACAACGGATAGTGCACGCAATATGATTGCAGCGGCCAGGCAGCTCCCCTTTGAGCACATGCCGTGCATTGCACACAGTGTGCACCGAGCCGTCACGGTTTCTCTAACCAACAGCCCGTTTGATAGCGCATTGGCAAAATGCAGAAGAGTTGTGGGACATTTTAAGCATAGCCCAGCAATCAAGCGGAGCTCGAGCAGCAACAAGTCGCGCATCATCAGAAGAAAGAGTCACTCGCACAAGAAGTTTCGACGAGATGGAATAGTACCCTGGAAATGATCAAGCGTGTTCAGCGGAATACTGTACCTCTGAGAGATGCACTGGCCCTGCACACAACCAACGTCGCCATGCCAACAGCTGCTGAGCTGGAGAAACTAAAGAAGCTCGAGGCTGTGCTGGAGCATTGCAGGTAATTAATTGTGTATCCGTGACGTGTGTATATCTGTTTGTTTAATAATCAAAGTAGGTCTGTGTCAGAACAGTAATGTTAATGATTGGGGGTGTGTGCATGCGGGAAGGCTATGCGTGTGTGAAATATTGGTGTGTGTGTGTGTGTGTGTGTGTGTGAGAGAGAGAGAGAGAGAGAGAGAGAGAGAGAGCTTGTTTGTGTGTGTGAGTGTGTGAGTGAGTGACTGAGTGAGTGAACTTTTTGTGAATTACATTAGGCCTTACTAGTTCCTCGCTGAAGTGCTTCTCTGTATTATTGCAGGTATGTGTCTGAACTTCTAGGAGGAGAGAAGTTTGTGTCTTGCTCAGCAGTGCTGCCAGCACTGTGTCATCTGTCACGAGTGATGGAGGTCACTGAGGACGACCCAGCCTACATGATAAAGTTCAAAGAAACCTTTGCAGCCGACATGGAGGGTCGCAAAGAGAAGACCAATATCGCATGGCTGAAAGTTGCTTCAGCACTTGACCCAAGGTCAGATTGCCATGCTTCATTCTTTCTTACACTGTTCCTCATTCTCAGAATTGTTTTTCTGTCAGTGTGTTTGTTTTGTCAGGTTGCTTGCTTCTTTACTTTGTATTTTTGAATTTAGCACTGTAGAGCTAGGGGTATTGTCGCAATTTTGTTATACCTGTCCTGCACCTGTACTTGTGTTAAAGTTGCATTTCTTTTCATTTCAAGGTTTAAGGACCTCAAGTGTCTGAATAAAGCTGACAGGGCTGAGGTGTGGGGTTTGATCCGTGCCTTGCTCCAGGAGATGGAGAGGGAGAGGCCTGCACAGCCGGACCAAGTCGAGCCTGAGCCTCCTACAAAGAAGCCAACTCTCATGCTTGCACATGAGTCTTCATCTGATGAAGAGGAGGACAGTGTTGAGCAATGTTTGGAGCGCTACAAGGCTGAGCCTCTTGCTGGCATGGATCACTGTCCCCAGGAATGGTGGTCCACGCATGAAGGAGCACACAGCGAAATGGCCCGCCTTGCACGCAAGTACCTAGCAGCACCAGCAACATCAGTTCCTTCAGAGAGGTTGTTTTCTGTGTCTGGCCATGTTGTGCAAAAGAAGCGAGCTTCACTCTTGTCTGAAAATGTCAACAGACTTGTCTGTTTGAGTAGCTGGCTGAAAGCAAAGAAGTTGTAGGCTTACCTTTTATGGTAATGTAACTGTTACTGTTCATTAATTCTAAAATAAGAGGCCTGACTGCTATGTTCACAGCAAACCTTATTAAGCCATGGTTTAACTAAGCCATGGTTTAACTGCACTATAGGCTGTGTCCTAGAACCTGTACTTTCTAATTTCATTTTGTATCGCCGAGTCCTCGTTTACCTGAAATGTGCACTTTATAATTTTATTTTGTACTGCCCTGTTTGCTAATGTTGTTTTCAATAAAAGAAAACATTTGCATAAAGCAAGTCAATCCACTTTTCCATGTTGATAAGAGCATTGAAATAATAATAATAATGGGACAAAAAAAAATCAAGCGACATTTAGAATAGATAAATTATGCGATTAAGGGTGATTAATTATGAGTTAACTATGACATAAATGCGATTAATCGCGATTAAATATTTTAATCGTTTGACATCACTAATATATATATATACTGTATATACACTACTCACAAAAAGTTAGGGATATTCGGCTTTCGGGTGAAATTTCAGGATGAACCTAAAATGCACTATAACCTTTACAGGTGAAATTAATTTGACCTTCTCTAAACTTTTGAATGCACATGTCCAACTATTCAATGTTTCAGTACTTTTTGCACAACTTGCTGTTCTCTAACAAGGAGCTGAACGGCAAAATTCACAACAGGTGTTTGATCCATGAATCGACTAATAAATTTCCTGGTTCAATTAGAATTGGTATTTAAACAGTCCTCTTCATCATGCTGTTCACATTTTGACATCATGAGACCAAGACGACACCTAACAATTGATCAACAGTACCTCGCCATTGCGAGGCTTCAAACAGGATGTTCTCAGAGGGAAGTGGCCACTGAGCTTAGAGTGTCACAGAGTGTCATCAGCAGGTTGCAACAGAGATACAGAGAGACTGGAAGAGTCACAGAAAGGCATAGAAGTGGACGTCCTTTGGCCACATCCCACACTGATGACCGCTTCATTGTGAACAGTGCCCTGCGGAACCGGATGATGAATGCCACTCAACTCCAGGCACATTTAAGGGAGGTGAGAGGCACCCAAGTGTCACGTCAGACCATTCGAAACCGTTTACATCAGCGTGGTCTGCGTGCTAGACGACCTGCAAGGGTACCTGACCACACCACCAGGCACAGGCGTCATCGTCTTGCATGGGCCAGGGAGCATTTACGCTGGACGAGGGACCAGTGGGCCTCAGTGCTGTTCTCTGATGAAAGTCGATTCACGTTGAGCAGAAATGATGGCCGCCAACGATGTTGGAGACGTCAAGGAGAGCGCTATGCATCAGCCACTGTTGTCACCAGACGACCCTTTGGTGGTGGCGGTGTTACAGTGTGGGCAGGTGTGTCTAGTCAATACAGAACTGCCCTACACTTTGTGAATGGTACAGTGACAAGCCCATACTACCTGAATAACTTCATTAATCCAGTCATTGTGCCCCTGCATGAACAACACAGGCCTAATTTCATCTTCATGGACGACAATGCTCCAGCTCATCGAGGTCGCATCATTAGGGAAAGGCTGCTGGAGACTGGGGTACCTCAAATGGAGTGGCCTGCACTTTCTCCAGACCTGAATCCCATAGAAAACCTATGGGATCAGCTGACTCACCGTGTAGAGGCTCGTAACTCTGTACCCCAGAACCTCAATGACCTGAGGGCCGCCCTTCAAGAAGAGTGGGATGCCATGCCTCAGCAGACAATAAGTCGACTTGTGAACAGCATGAGACGTCGTTGTCAAGCTGTAATTGATGCTCAAGGGCACATGACAAGTTATTGAGACATTGACATTTTTGTTGTGGTATACCCACCACTGTTGTTGGCTTTTGTTTCAATAAATTGTTTGAGATCAGGAAATCACCATTGCATGCTTCTACTTAAATGCCCTACTTTCATGATACGTATAATATCACTGTAGCGTGAACTTACATTTTCCATAAATTTCACCCGAAAGCCAAATATCCCTAACTTTTTGTGAGTAGTGTATGTTGTATATAGACATTGCGGCGATGCTAGAAATGCTGCGTTGAGGTTTTATTTTGACCAACTTTATGCCTGTCAGTTCATATATTTTCTCGGTAAACGTATTTTATATTCAGTGAAAGCGGATATAGCATGCAGTTTGCCACAAGTCTCAATACTTGGGTCTGTTTTGTTCAGTCTGCACACGCTCCCATTTGTCCAAAATACTGGTGATAGGTGAAAAGAGGGAATGCGATCACGGAACTTAAATCATTATCTAAAAACAACAAACCTCATCTTCGATAGTAAATTGAGGCTCATATTAGAAATGTGACCAAGACTGCCTTTTATCATTTAAAGTATATTGCCTGGGTCAGACCCTTTCTCTCTCAAGCTGACACTGAGAACTTAATGCATGCTTTTTATCACAACCAGGTTGGACTTCTGCAACACTCTCTTCTCTTATCTACACAAAAAGTCAACAGGTCAGCTACATCTTATACAGAAGGCTGCTGCCAGGGAAGAGCATGTATTGGACCAGTTTTAAAGTCCATGCAACAGTCATATTTCTCCTGCAGAATTCCAGGCCACTGCAGATGCAGGCCATACTGGGGCACACCGTGGCCCAACACCCTTAAAGCTACAAAAATAATGGCAGATGCTGGATGCTAATGCATCACGCAAAAATGACAAGCATGTCATATTCCATACATAGATCATGGATAATATTTTTACAATAAAAAAGATGTAATGTTAATTTAAATTCTATTAAATCAATCATGTGCCAGTAATATTGTATCATATTTTATGAAGTAATCACTCTATGATAAGCGCATTTCATTTCAACACCAAGAGTAGTTTTTCCTAAGCCTAATGACAGACACCACACTTTCAAAGAAACCCATCAATAGTTTGGCGCCTCCCTCTGTACTCCAGAAGTACTGCAAGAGAGTCAGACCTACAACAATTGGAATATGACTACTACCAAGACGATTACTACTGCTAGTGCTGCTGCTGCTACTACTATTACTACTGCTAGTGCTGCTGCTGCTACTACTATTACTACTGCTAGTGCTGCTGCTGCTACTACTACTACTACTACTACTACCACGACGATTACTACTGCTAGTGCTGCTGCTGCTACTACTACTACTACTACTACCACGACGATTACTACTGCTAGTGCTGCTGCTGCTACTACTATTACTACTGCTAGTGCTGCTGCTGCTACTACTATTACTACTACTAGTGCTGCTGCTGCTACTACTATTACTACTACTAGTGCTGCTGCTGCTACTACTATTACTACTGCTAGTGCTGCTGCTGCTACTACTATTACTACTACTAGTGCTGCTGCTGCTACTACTATTACTACTACTAGTGCTGCTGCTGCTACTACTATTACTACTACTACTACTACTACTACTACCACGACGATTACTACTGCTAGTGCTGCTGCTGCTACTACTATTACTACTGCTAGTGCTGCTGCTACTACTACTATTACTACTACTACTACTACTACTAACACGACGATTACTACTGCTAGTGCTGCTGCTGCTACTACTAATAATAATAATAACTATGCAATATGTGTAATCAAAACAATCAGTAATTATTCAGTGTTTTATAATTAGATTAGATTTCATAAACTTATTCTGTGTGCATTGCAGCATTATCCTGGGTGACTAATATTTACCTGTGGAGGTACTGGAAGGCGTTTAATGAAGCAGTTCATAAGAACTTTGCTAGAGGAAACAAAATCCATTCTCCATCCACAATATGAGACTGTAAGGATTTGCACTGTATTCAGTCAAATCTACTGCACAGCAAATTGCATCTTGATTTATCTCAGGGTTTGTTAAGTCTAATGGGATTTGTCTATCCAAAATGCACTCTCTCTTCCCAGTTGTACTGTACAGCACCTGTAACGTTCCGTTCCCATCCTGTCCGTTGTCCGTGTTTTGCCCTTTCCCTCCGTGTCATGTTTGATTCCCTTTGTCCGTGTTTTCCCCCGTTGCTACAGACTGGGCGTGTTCCTTCCGTTTGTTTCACTCCTTTTCCCCACTCCGGTTTCAGCCTATCTCCTTTCCCCGTTGCTGCATGCATTCCGCACTCTTCAATTGTTCAATCACCCTCGCTCACATTATGCACGCCTTCTTAATTGTTTCCAATCTCACTTCCCTATTTAACCCTCCGGCTGGCTGCTATTCAGCGCCAGTTCGTTAACGTTGTTCGTTTGTATCCTGGTCTTGAATCCCTGTCCTTTGCCCTAAAGACTTCAGTTTGGTCTTCCCTCGGTGCTTTAATGCTCTCTGCCTACTGTTGTTGCTAACTAGTCCTGTCTGTTTGCGGTTTTCCCTGCCTGAACATTGCCTGTCTCATTAACCACCTTTCTACTGTTTCTGCCAGTCTGTAGCTGTTTACTACTCCCTGTGTGTGTTGCGGTACCTCTGCCTCCACCTGACGTTGCGCCCGCAGCTGGGTGTTCTGCTTCTCCATACTACAGTGGTTCCTGTCCGGCCGTGGCTACCGCCATTGCTACGGTTACGGTTGCAGCTTCCACTGTTGCCCTGCTGCCCCAACCGGGCCAACCTGAGCTCCGCTGCACTGCTCTGCCTTGCCGTATCCAGCCGTCATCCCTTCCTCTGCTTCCAGTCCAGTTCCTGTCCAGTTCCGGTTTGGAACTTACCCGAGAGACCCGCAAAGTCCAGTTCCGGTCTGGAACAACTCCCATGTTCCCGTGATCCAGTTCCCGTTTGACTATCCAGTCCAAAGTCCAGTCCAGTTCCGGTTTGGAACTCCAGTCTCCTGTACCAAGTCCAGTTCCGGTTTGGAACAACTCCATGTTCCCGTGATCCAGTTCCAAGTTTGACTATCCAGTCCAAAGTCCAGTCCAGTTCCAGTTTGGAACTCCAGTCTCCTGTACCAAGTCCAGTTCCGGTTTGGAACAACTCCATGTTCCCGTGATCCAGTTCCAGTTTGACTATCCAGTCCAAGTCCAGTCCAGTTCCGGTTTGGAACATCCAGTGTCCAGTGCCAAGTCCAGTTCCGGTTTGGAACAACTCCATGTTCCCGTGATCCAGTTCCAGTTTGACTATCCAGTCCCAGTCCAGTCCAGTTCCGGTTTGGAACACTCCACGTTCCTGTGATCCAGTTCCCGTAATCCGTACCAGTTTCCTGTCCTGCCCAGTTCCGGTTGGAACTCCAGGGTTCCAGCACCAAGTCCAGTTCCGGCTTGGAAGATCCTGTGGCCGTTCAAGTCCAGCTCCGGCTTGGAGCAGTTTCAAGTTCCGGAGAGATTCCTGACCTTGCTATTATTGTTGTTGCTATCTGTGTACAGCTTGGGACTACCCCAAGCTATATAAATAAATTACCTTTTTCTGTCCCTCTGCCTCCTGGTCGTTGCATTTGGGTCCAGCCCGTATTAGGTTCATGACAGCACCACCCCGTTATAGATGTGTTCTTATATGCAATATACACAGATGATTCTCCAATTTGAGAATGACTTTTGGAAATCCAAAGGGTCAGCAGTGGCACTGGACCTGACAGCCCTGTCTGAACAGCACAGCCTTCCACAGAACCCATTAAACCTTAAATTTATGAGCACCAACAATAGACAGTAATGCCTGGGATTAAGCGTACTGTCACCAGTAAATATAGCGCATGCTCTTGTTAAAACTGGCATGCTTGCTAACAAGAGAATAATTTGTCTAACCCGACCTCTATGTCAGACAAACTTTACCTAACCAGTTGTTGATAATCATTGTCTTCTTTCACACCCTGTATTTAAGAATATTGTTAAGGACATTTGACATTTGATTTGCATCCTTTCAGAATCTAATCTAATCATGAATCATTTTAGTCCTCATTCATAAATTCATTCATTCAGTCATTCCTTCATTAGTTGTCCAGCTATAAAGGATTAACAAATGTTGAGATTAAAATGTATGAAGTGAACACAAGGTAACTTAATAGAAAATTAATTGAGGCAATAATTTCTTTTTAAGTTGCATTACTGGTGATTTCATTAATTTAAAATGCTGACACAAACACATAGTGGATATACAGTCAAGCCGGAAAGTCTGCACACTCCTTTCACCTTCTCCATGTTTTATTACGTTACAGACTTATACTACAATAGATTGAGTTAATTTTTTGCCTCAAACATCTACACACAATAGCCAATAATGACGAAGTGAAAACAGGTTTATTTTTTAATTTTACTGACAAAAATAGGTTATTTAGGGGTTACATATCACCCTTAGCCTAATACTTGGTTGCTGCACCTTTGGCAGCAATTACAGCTTCCAGGCATCTTGGGAAAGAAGCTACGAGCTTGGCACACTTGTTTCTGGACATTTTTGCCTATTCCTCTTGGCATATCCTTGCAAGCTCCGTCAGGTTGGATGGGGAGCGTCGGTACACAGCCATTTTCAGCTCTTTCCACAGGTGTTCAATTGGATTCAGGTCTGGGCTCTGGCTGGGCCACTCAAGGACATGCACAGACTTTCTCCGAAGCCACTCCTTTGTTCTCTTGGCTGTGTGCTTCGGGTCGTTGTCATGTTGGAAGGTAAACCCTCGCCCCAGTCTGAGGTCCAGAGCGCTCTGTTTTCTTCAAGGATCTCGGTATACTTAGCTGCATTCATATTTCCCTCTATCAGGACTAGTCGCCCCGTTCCCGCTGCTGAAAAACATCCCCACATCATGATGCTGCCACCGCCATGCTTCACTGTAGGGATGGTATTAGCCAGGTGATGAGCGGTGCCTGGTTTTCTCCAGACGTGATGCTTGCACGGATCTGGGGGCTATTATGCCTTTGAGAATATTATAAAATAGATACTTGATTGAGCCTTGAGATTTCATCACACACAATCAAGCTTTTTTCTTTCTTTTTTTTGGGCTAGAATCTCTGCTGATGTGGGGATCCATGGTTCTCTTCCAAACATCTGAAGGGCAATGTCTCATTGACAGTGGCAGAGGTACAGGTTGTCCACTTTTTACTCTTTAAAACACAATTTTGATTAATGGTGTACTCTTTCCACCAGCAATGCCTCATTATGGGTTCAGCTTTCACATACCTCCTTCCAAAGGAAACAAGACTTTACATTATCATTTCCGCATGGTCACGCAAAAACCCGGCCAAAACTCCATACTGAAAATGCAAAATGTCAACGCATGCCCATCAAGGCGGGGCCTCGAAGAAAGGGGCATAACGGGACCATTCAAACCACTGAACTTATGGTTCAACTTCAATGGTTGTCTGTGAATGATTTCGTTCGTCAGGCAGTTACCACAACTTGGCCTACCAGGCTAGATAGCGACATTTCCTAGTTCTCTGTGTTTGGGGATTATCGGCTAAATCCTAAAAACTAGAAAGTAAACGAGATAGCCTAAACATTACGATGAGCCTAGCTGACCCGTTGTTAACTAACTTAACCTTAACAGCAGGGAGGACTTGCTGTAAAAGGCAATAGATTTCCGTTTGTCTTAGATGGGGCTGTATGATAAACCAACATTGGGCTATTGCTTAGCCTATATTCCATGTCACTAAAATAAAATAAGCAGGCTTTTTCATGCGCTGTGTGTCTCTTGTGGTAGGGGGAAGCAGGCTAAAGATTGTTCAGGGCACTCACGCTGCTCGTTTTGGTAATATTGACGAATTGTATATTTGGGATAATTTTGTTTGCAGTCGTCACCATGGAGACGCATTCACAACATATTCTGGGGAATGTCCGTTGGATCTGCAGCCACAAAGTTTACTATTCTTCTTCACCGGAGTTGAAGATGTCAGGACTCGGGACTGATCTAGGACTGCAGGCAATCTTCAAAAGGCCACCAGGGAAGAGAAAGGAGAAGATAATGCGGGGGAGGAGTGAGGCGGCGACTGAGAAGGCTGACGCAGTTCGGTGCTCTGTTTCGACAGTGTACAGAGACCGCAATACTGCGTGTATGGAGGAAAGTCGTGGAGGCGGAATTCATTTGTTGGACTGCTTAATAATGACACTGGACATCTCGGGACAGCGGGGGCTATTTTTAATCATGGCTGTATTCCACTTTTATTCCACTTTAATTCACTCAATTATAATGACTATATTGAATGTATTTGTTTGATATGTTTGTGTGTTGTGGGTCTGCCCCCCAATTGGGGGGTGGGACTAGAGAACAGTATGGAATACATGATTGGTAAAATGGCTGTAAGTCATCAAGGGTCTGAGGTATCAAATAAGCCTCAAACCATCACTGCTGCCAGATATGCAATAGATGGATGGATCACTTTAAAGGGATAGTTCGGAATTTTGGACATAATGTCTCAATTACGACTTACCCATGATGTAGTTGATTGATGGAAACCATTTTCAGTTAATTCCATGCTGTCCCTTTTGGACATACACACGTTGCTAATGCTAGCGCAACTCTATGGGAACCGGTAGCATCCACTACCAAACGCACTTAAACGCTCCACAGTGCACCCAAAGCAAATACAATATGACGACAGTCTATCGGGGTTATTTAGAGTGTTTATACCATCATTTTTTAAGTCAAACTATCGTTTAATCCTTTACTTTGTGCTGACCTATATTCTCTGTGGAAGTATGGCGGCAGAGCGAACGTGGCCATTGCAACTTGTTGCTCTTCTTTGTTTTTGTAGTCGACCAGTGCATTCGTAGGTAACGTAAAGTATCGCTCTGCCGCCTATCCCTTTAACCTCCTTCCGCCGCATCATCTTGCACGGGCGAAAGAGAAACTTTATTTTTGCTCATGATAAGGCCATTACATCGGCTCTTGACATGGATGTATTTGTAGCTACGTGTTTTCTACTGAACGAAACAGAAGACTGATGTGATCTCATGTAGCTTGAAGGAATGTGTATACAATTAAAAGTAGGATTGTGAATCACATATTGTGTTGTAATATAGTTAGTGTAAATATTGTATGTCCTCTAAGAATGGGTGGTAAATACATAAGAAAATGATGATGAAGGACTATAGCTCATCTTTAATATACTTTTTCCATATAAGATTAGATAATTATTTGGTATTATTGGGCATAAATAAAGTTGTGCTCCTATAAGTGGGGGGGGGTGGTACATTATCCACTAATGTACTGATTAGCCTACCATGGCTTTAGCTTTATATGAAAGCTCAAATCTCAAAATCTCGCCTATATAGCGGCTACATATATCTTCTCCAAAGGACCCCCAGACCCCCCGCTACTTTGTTCCCCCTTGTGCCCAACTAACATCTCTTGATGGCCCCCAATCAAAGCAGTCTACAAACAGCCCTGCATCTCACCAATTTGGGGTGATATTTATTTCTCCCATAAGGATTCCTTGTTTTTTTCCAGTGCACTTGCCTACTATTGCATAGTATTAAGTAGTATTGAGTAAAAAAAAAAAAGAAGAAAACTGTTAAGTGAGACGGATGCATGAGGGTAGGACCCGAAATGCACGACTCAGAAGCAGTGGGTGCAGATAAAGTCCCGTGAGGGCTTTTAATGAAGGAATGTCCAATGAGCGTGGTCAAAAAACAAGCAAAGTTCATACACAAAAAATCCAGCCAAAACCAATGTACAGTACCGAGGGAGAAGGCAGTCTCAGGATCGGTACACCATGCAATAGTCCAGTAACCAGAGTAGCTGTCAGTGGGGCAGAAGTACAGGCAGACGGTAGGCAGGCTCAGGGTCGAAGGCAATGCAAGAGTCAAGAACGAAGTCCGCTCCGCGGGGCAACAGTACAAAAGACAGCAGGCAAAAACTTGTGGTACAGGCAGGCAGTGGTAAACAAAACAGAGGTCAGTAACAATGGTCAATAAACAGGCTTGGATCGTAACAAAAAGGCAGGCTTGGAAAAACGCTCAAAAGTGCACTGACAAACAGGAGGCAACAATTTCACAAAGACAAGACATGAACACTGAGCTTAAATGCAGGTGTAGACAGGTGCAGACACTTAGCTTGAGAGCAGCATGGGAATGGAAATCAGGTGTGGAAGGCTGACAAGGTAACAAGATAATTAGTACTCGTTAGTAATAAACCTATCCTGACCTAGCGTTAGTAAATTAGTAAATGACATGCACGAGAAACGTAAGGTAAACATGAACACATGGTTAGAGAGTTAGTATTACCCAATCCTGATCTAACGTTAGTAGATTAGTAAACTAGACACGGGAGAATGAAACAATTAGGGAAGCGTGAGTGACAGCAAGAGAGATAGAGAAACAGCATGAACGCAAGGCTGCGGAAAAACACGAAAATGTGTATGCTAACAATGAACGGGAAACGTAACATGAATCAAATATAAAACGTGACATGAAAATAAAATAAATCGTAACAATAATCAAACATGAAACGTGACATGACATAAAAATGAAACGTAACAAGAATAAAACATAATATGTGACATTAACAAGAAATCTAACTAAGACAAGAAAAGAAAATAAAACGTGACATGACGGCTGGAATCGTGACATTAAGTATGCGACAATTCGGAAAAGGTGCGAGGTGACAAGGGGGGGGGCACCATCTACAGATCTTGCCTAGGGCTACTAAAAGGCTAGGGCCGGCCCTGATTGTTGTGGGAGCACTGGGGTGTCAGGTGTGACTGTGTGGCAATGGCAAATGGTTTCCATGGCGGACAGGTCAGGTAGGAGTGCCCCTTAGCAGAATTTTGCTTAGGGCCCCAGGGAGGTCAGGACCGGCTCTGGATAAACATATGCAATTAAAAGTTAAAATGTTATTGTTGTAGTTAGCTGTTTTAGCTATGTTTGCTAGCAAAGTCAAAACTTTCTTGCGAAGGGTGTCCATGACGCCAAGTCCCCAGTTGTGTAGCTTGAACACATTGATGTTGGTAATGAACCTCCTCCGATATCCGACTTCCCACGCAATCAGGGTTAGACAGCAAACGTTTTACCGTAATTACGCAAAATTTTACGCATGCGCTTTTCAACACTTGCAATTTGTGCAAATGCGTTTTAACAACGGGGAACAGGCAGTCAGCCTGTCAGTCAGTCAGTTGCCCACATCCTGGGGTTTAGGCCCGGCCACTCTGCGTCCGGGCAAAAATTTTATTCCTAGTTCTCATTTGTCGCTACAGTTAAAGGTAGCGCAAAGTGTTGGCATTCTCGCTTCTCAGTAGTTCAGCCCGTGCCATTAACCTGCACCATTTAAAAGCACGGTGCACAGTTATGGGATCAATGGACACTTGCAGCGTGACTTCTCTTCTAAGGGAGCTGAATCTCTTAGCCATTCTGTTCTTTTTGTTTTCATCATGCTTCTCTTCCTGTAGTTTGTGTGTGGCGCATTATGTGCCTCACTCAGTATTAGAGGTGTAACGATTCTCCAAATCCACGGTTCGGTTCAGACCTCGATTTTTGAGCCACGGTTCGGTTCATACCTCGGTTTTTTTTGTTTTGTTTGTGTAATGTGTAATATTTACAAAATATACAGCTCAGGGTTTTTCCTACATAGTAAATTATTTGGCGGCCGCCAAAATGATTTCACGGACTGCCAAAGGGAAATCGCGACCGCCAAAATGACAATAATTGACAAAACGGCAAATAAAATCATATCCAAATTAATTTAATACATTTTTTGGGTGCAATATAGTCTTTCGGATGACGATATATATTGTACTAGTCGCCTTCAATATGTCAGGAGATGAGTAGAAGAAGCATAGAACCTAGACTGTAGCCTATAGAAATGCGGCTCAGCTATTCTGTGGCAGAGTGCGACTCAGTAGAAAGACATAGCGTGGGCAGCGAGTTGGATGGAACATGCTCCAATTTTGAATTAGGCTACCTTTGAAGCCCTAACTTCTCAAAAGGCAAAAGCTTTAACCCGATCCACGTTGGCGCTAGTGGTAGACTTATCGGTCCCAATTACAGTAGCCTATTCATGTTTGTCTTAAATTATAAACTAGGCTACAGCTTTAAGAAAACCCCAGGATTGATACTACAGTGCAATAAAATAAGAGGGTGCTGTTAATAGCCCAAAGCGCTTACGACCCTCGTCTTGCCACAGCCAGACTGTAAAATGCACCATTTACAAGAAAATCATGTTCAGATATAGCTAGAAACAATATTTTTTAAAAACGTTGTACAAATAGCCTACGCATTTGGCGTTTTCCATTGCTTACTGTAGGCTACTATGCAGTAGGTTACCTGATGCACTTTCGGTTTAGAAGACACCTCATTCTTTTCCTTCAAAATCTCTCATAGCTATAAATATGTTAATGGTACCAAATATCTTACCCGTAGGCTATATGCAGGTAGGCTACCACTGTGTTATGATTAACCCTGAAGAGTTTATCTTGATACGTTTCGCCAAAGTCCCATACAGTCGACATTTCCACAGTGACCTATCACATTTAGGGCTGAAATAGTCTACGTTGCTGTTGTTATGTAAAAACACAAATTGTGTTTTCGTACATTTTTTTATTTTTTTTTAAACGTGTAGCTACACTTATTTTTTATTTCTGTTTTAGAGTGTTGTTTATTTATTTTTCTATTTGTGCGCTAACAAAAAAGCCTAAATGGTGTAATATTCAAATATTCAAAAAGCTTCAAGGACCTTTGATTTTTAAAACCTAACTCCTAAACACAACCCTACTGGTACTTTACAACCAAAGCCTACATGGGATGTTTGAACTCCAAAAACTGTATTTACGGTAAAATGAATGCAAAAAATGTTGCTGCGTGCGCTCGCATTGGTACCACCAAAACCCATTTCTCTGCCAGGAAAAACCCTGCAGCTTGCGCTAACTTTAAATAGAATAATAATTTTGTGATTTACATGTGTTAGGCCTATAGTGTTAATTGTGGAATGAAAAACGAGTTTTCTTACAGCTCAACAGGCTGCACCTACAGTGGTGGCAGCGGGTTGGGGGAGGGGGTGTGTCGCGGTTCCGTCTTCCAGAACCGCAACACAAGACCGTGGACATTTGTATCACGGTTTCGGTCTCCGTTTCAGAACCATTACACCCCTACTCAGTATCAAACCTCTGCTCCTTTTCTATCATTAACTCCTGTCAAAAAGCTCCTGTATCGCTGCACCCACAAACTGATATACTGACCCCAGCACCCTCTCACCATTCACTGAGCCAATTAACATTTCCAACAATACACTCAGATCCAGTTTGTACTGGATACTGTATACTGGATACTGCATACTGTACACACAAGGACACTGCCTGAACTTTATCCTCTCTGCAGAGTTCCTGTTGCCATGGCAGCAGATAAGACATGACACTACTATAAATGATAATTATGAGGGGGTTTTAAGATGTTATTTATTTATCTCGGCTTGTTTCTTGATTTTTTTGTGTCTTTGCCTTAACAAAGTTTGACATCTTTTTAGCCATAGTTCATGGTAATTACATGGATTGGTATAGGCCACATAGAACCTGCGAGCTTTGTGAGCTTAATTGGTGGGGAAATGGGTCAATACCCAGTTTGGGGGGGGGGGGGTTACCCAGATTTACCCAGTTACCCAGGGGAATTCTGGAGAAAATTTATTTTATTGGATTCCATTGGCAACTATTTCCATTACCAATTTCTTGGTCTTGATAGATGTTCAAGTAAACACAGCATTGCATTAATTTATGTTATTTACTATTATATCACAAAGTTTTATGCAGTTTAACTACAGTGAGTCTCAAATGCACCTATTCTAAAAACATTTTGAAAGTCATAACACCCGTTGGTCCTGTCCACAGAGAAAGAGACACACCCCCACCCCACTGGTATTCCGTTGTGAACGTGCATCAAAGTTTCTAGTTGCGCTTGCAGGATTACAGACTGGCATAACTACACTAACAATATCAGCTCCAAGAGTCCAGGTAAAACAACTGAATATTTTTCATTGTGGCAGTTTACCAATAACGCAATAAAGCATTTTCAATGAAGTCACCGAGTTCAGTAGCTTGTGATTGAAGTTAGAGATATCGAAGGTTACGACTGTAACCACAGTTTTATGAGTTCCAGATGACCATTAGGGTCGTCAACTTACGAATGTACTTTCTCGATGTCGGATGCATCGAGACATTTATACCACCAACTTGTCATGGCCAGACGGCCACCATCAGGCCCAGAAGCCTCTGAAAAACCCTCATCTCGAGGACCGCGTTTCCCCGGAACAGACGTACTAAGTGAAGTATACTGGCTACGTGGTGAGGCGGCAAAGATGCTATCATGCTCCACGAATCGAGCAACAGTCCGATACAAGTGATCCTGCAGAATTCATCATCACAAATGCTGCTTGCCCACAAATAATAATTATCCCATTGGATAATAACATCTGATCACCCCACTGGACCACAAGATGCACCCCTGCGTGTATTTTTCTCATGCACTTACACCTGCCGAGAGAAATTACGATGTAGGTGACCGAGAACTCTTGGCGGTCAAACTTGGCATCACTGGCTGGAGGGAGCCGAAGATTCGTTGACCACAAAAATTTAGAATATGTGCAGCTAGCCAAGAAACGTAACTCTAGACAAGCCCTTTATTTTTTTACGTTTTAATTTCCTGCTCACATACAGCCCCGGCTCAAAAAATGGCAGACGCATTATCGCGCATATACAACCGCTCAGACAGAGACCCGGTTCCTGAACCTATTATCCCCGCCGACCACATCGTGGCTCCGGTTATGTGGGCCGTCGAGGCTGCAGTGCAGAGAGCGTTGCGCTCCGACCCTGGCCCAGGGGGGGGTCCGCCCACACTGCTTGTTCGTTCTCCTTAGGCTCAGGTCCTGAGTTCTGCAATGGGGTCACGCTTCCCAGTTGGTTGCTCACCCTGGCGCCGACCGTACCAGAGACTTTTTGGCCCGGCGCTTTTGGTGGCCCAATCTGGAGAAAGACGTGCAGACTTTTGTCGCTGCCTGTCCGGTTTGTGCCCGTAGTAAGGGTTCTCCTTCGGGTTGTCTGCGTCCTCTTCCCATCCCCAGCCGTCCTTGGAGTCACATCGCCCTCAACTTCGTCACCGGTCTGCCTGCTTCACAGGGCAAAATGGTGATCTTAGTAGTGGTAGATTGTTTTTTCAAGGCGGCTCATTTCATCGTGCTGCCCAAGCTCCCTTCAGCACCTGAGACAGCGCGGTTAATGGTGGATCACATGTTCTGGCTACACGGCCTTCCTTTGGACGTGGTGTCGGATCGCGGTCCTCAGTTCACCGCCAAGTTCTAGCGTGCTTTCTGTTCTTTACTAGGTGCCTCAGTTAGCTTATCTTCCGGCTTTCACCCTGAGACTAACTGCCAGACCGAGCATACTAACCAGACTATGGAGAACACTCTGCGGTGCTTGGTTTCCTCCAATCCCACGTCCTGGAGTCGCCACCTAGCCTGGGTGGAGTACACACACAACACTCCACCGTTCTCTCTCCTTTTGAGGCTCAGCTGGGGTACTAGCCCCCGTTGTTCCCTGAGCTGGAGAGGAACGTAGAGGTACCCTCCGCAGGATCCTTCATTTGGAGGTGCCGGTCTGTCTGGAAGCGGGTATGCGCGTCTCTCTAGTGCACTACTACTAAGCAAAAGAGGCGTCGTCGTCCAGCTCCTCCTTTCAGGGTTGGCCAATGCGTGTGGCTCGCTATGTGGGACCTCCGATTGCGAGTGGAGTCTCGAAAACTCGGTCCTTGCTTCATTGGTCCATTCAAGATCATCCAGAGGATTAACACCGTGCATTTGCAACTTCCGCGCTCCATGCGCATCCACCGCACCTTCCACGTCTCTCGGTTAAAGCTGGTACTTATAAGTTCCCTGGTCCCAGTGGACAAACCGCCGCCCCCCCCCCCCGGTTTGTGGAGGGTGGTCCGGCCTATACTGGTCGGCGCATCTTGGCTGAGAGACGTGTGGGCAGAGGTGTGCAGTTTTTGGTGGATTGGGAAGGCTATGGCCCTGAGAAGCATTGCTGGGTCCCCTCCAGGAACAGCTTGGACCCTCAACTCATTAAAGATTTCCACAGAGACAGGTCTGAGGGATCATCTGGGGCTGTCCCTTAGTTGGGGGGGCCCTGTCGTGGTTTCTCTGCCTGCTCTCCGCTCTGCGACCGCTCCGTCTTGGAGTGCTCTTTTAGGGCTCACTCTTTTGTTTCTCTGTCCATTCCGTGTTTTCACTTCGTTCCTCCACTCAGTTAGCACCTGCGCCGCATTTCCGCCGGCTATTTAAACCTTGCGTCTTCCGGTCTCGGTGCTTCCATATTGGCCTGAAGTACATTACAATTTCTCAGTGTTTGTAAGTCATTAATTAAAACTTGCAAAAACTAGGTCTGCCGTTATAAGTATTAATATCAAAATGAGGCCAAGTTACAACAAACAGTATTGCCTATCGTAGCTCACACTAAATAAACTAGCTCTATTCCAAATCAATGCTACCCAATCTCTCCTAAATTATTTCTGTGAGGGAGGGGAAGGGGTCGGAGAACCCGGATGTGACCGTAAGGGGATCTACAAGCTACCCACAAACATGGGATAACCACAAGATGGGGGAAAGAAGAATACCCTATCAGAACAGGAAACAAAGGGGAAATAACCCCATAGCCAGCACACACCTGAATCAAATGATATTTAAAAGGAAAAAACAGCAAGAGACCTCTCGTAGCCCCGAGAGGCAACATCAGCAAAAAAACAAACAGGCTGGAAACCCATGACAATTTCATATAATTTGGCCCTGTGTTTTTTCATCTTACCACCTGAAGAGAATGTGGTCACTCAAAGTTCAGATGTGATGTTTGATTCAAAGTTGTCAACTAACAAAAATTGCGTCATGGAAGAGCACAAAATTTCAATGATTGTTTTACACAGCTGAGGAGAAAAGATATGTTTATACTTAGTTTAAGTTAATTTTAGAAAATGTACAGGTTTTAAAATGTTCTATGCTGGTAGGAATTTTCCTACCAGCATATAACATTTGAATTGACAAACAGACATTTATACCAAGGAACATCATTTACAATTGAGCAAGGGGGGATTAATAAATACAGATAAAATTATTTAAATATGTACACCTAGTAAATACCCTAAATATTTTATGTAACAAACCTATCCAGACATACAATTGAAGTCGGAAGTTTACATACAATTAGGTTGAAGTCATTAAAACTCATTTTTAACCACTTCACAGATTTCATGTTAGCAAACTATAGGGTTGGCAAGTCAGTTAGGACATCTATGAGATGGGTTTGTGAGGGTAGGACCCGAAATGCACGACTCAGAAACAGTGATAGATGATAAAGTCCCGTCAGGGCTTTATTATAGGAATGTCCAATGAGCGTAGTCAAAAAACAAGCAAAGTTCATACACGGGTAATCCAGCCAAAAAAACCAAAGTACAGTACCGAGGGAGAAGGCAGTCTCAGAATCGGTACACCATGCAAATAGTCCAGTAACCAGAGTAGCTGTCAGCGGGGCAGTAGTACAGGCAGACGGTAGGCTCGGGGTCGAAGACGATCCAAGAGTCAAGACCGGAGTCCGCTCCGCGGGGCAAAAGTACAAAGACAGCAGGCAATAACTTGTGGTACAGGCAGGCAGTGGTAAACAAAACAGAAGTCAAAAACAATGGTCAATAACAGGCTTGGATCGTAACAAAAAGGCAGGCTTGGAAAACCGCTCAAAAGTGCACTGACAAACAGGAGGCAACAATTTCACAAAGACAAGACATGAACACTGAGCTTAAATGCAGGTGTAGACAGGTGCAGACACTTAGCTTGAGAGCAGCATGCGAATGGAAATCAGGTGTGGAAGGCTGACAAGGTAACAAGATAATTAGTAATCGTTAGTAATAAACCTATCCTGACCTAGCGTTAGTAAATTAGTAAATGACATGCACGAGAAACGTAAGGTAAACATGAACACATGGTTAGAGAGTTAGTATTACCCAATCCTGATCTAACGTTAGTAGATTAGTAAACTAGACACGGGAGAATGAAACAATTAGGGAAGCGTGAGTGACAGCAAGAGAGATAGAGAAAGCATGAACGCAAGGCTGCGGAAAAACACGAAAATGTGTATGCTAACAATGAACGGGAAACGTAACATGAATCAAATATAAAACGTGACATGACAAGACTAGAAAATAAGTGATGATTTAAGGCTTGTTTGATACGTCAGACCCTTGATGACTTAGAGCCATTTAGCCAACCATGTATTCCATACTGTTCCAGTGTAATTGACAGCTAAATCTAGTCCCACCCCCCAATTCCCATAGAGATCCATTCAAATGCAGAGACGTTATAGTATCACTTGTAACCAGAAAATAAGATATCAAGCGTCTTTTGAGGTTGTTGGGTCACAGACATCAGGAAGTCATGCCATGCAAAGGATATGCGACCAAATATAAAAACTATAAAAAATGTAAAGGCACAGTCAACTTAGTGTATGTTAACTTCTGACCCACTGGAATTGTGATATAGTGAATTAAAAGTGAAATAATCTGTCTGTAAACAATTGTTGGAAAAATGACTTGTGTCATGCACAAAGTAGATGTCCTAACTGACTTGCCAACACTATAGTCTGCTAACATGAAATCTGCAAAGTGGTTAAAAATTAGTTTTAATGACTTCAGCCTAAGTGTACGTAAACTTCAGACTTCAACTGTATACAGTAGGCAATATATTCTTACTGTTCATGGTGTAGCCTATGTAGGCTATCCACAAATTCTCTTCTTGTGTATTTTGAGCATTAGCAAGAATCAGCCAGTTAATTAGCCCCCATTGTTAAGCAATCATTCAGAACGTTCAGTTATGGATGGATATTCCAAACACACCCGTACGTGTCTTGCTACAATGACAGCCGCCATCTTATCGATTCTGCGTCTTTTAATACCTGCTTTCCATTTATACTAAAATGGACCGGCAAATACCTTTCTCAAACTTCCTTTCGGGTTTAGTAAATCACTTCACACGTGCTAGAGTAATCTGTTTGCATGACCACCTCCAAATATTTCGTGAAATTGTAAGGGGGTTTTACCCGGTTTTAGTTGGGAAACGTGAAACGTCGGGTGTGCGCGCATGGAACGCGGTAACTGCAGACGCACCGTAACCGGGTTAATTTTCAGCACTATCTTAAAAGGACCGACGTAGCATGGGCCGAGTTTGCAAGACTCTACCCTCAATGGGAGGTCTCGTGTGGAAAGCCACACGTGTTGGCCAACCCGGTAGGACAGAACCGGACAGCGATGCCTGTCGGCAGAGACCTTTTGCCTAACCGTGACGTGCAAAAGCGATGAACGGACACACCTCTAAACAGCTTGGCACTTCTGGATTCCCTGTGTTTTCCTGTCTGTTTATCATTGTTTATAATAGTATTTGGAATGGAAGTGTGGTTTTGCTGATTTTCCCACAGCTTACTGTGAACTACAGTCGACGTTCATTGCTAGGGATAGCTGCTACATTATGGGAAGGATGTGCTTTGTCTGTTCTGTAGTGATCTTGATGATGTCTCTGTATGCACTTACTGTACGTTGCTTTGGATAAAAGCGTCTGCTAAATGAATGTAATGTAATGTAATGGATGAATGCGCCTGCGGACGGAACTTCCACATTCCTTTCCAGTTCAGGAAAGAGAGGGGGCAAATACCCCAACTGTGCCTCAAAAGGAGAGAGGCCAGTGGAGGCATTGCGAAGGGTGTTATGTGCATATTCCGCCCAGGCAAGGTACCGACTCCACGAGGTGGGGTTGGCAGTGGCCAGGCACCGCAGAGTGTGTTCCAACGTTTAGTTGGTGCGCTCCGTCTGTCCGTTAGTCTCTGGGTGGAACCCAGAGGACAAACTGACCGACGCCCCTAATTGGGTGCAAAAAGAGCGCCAAAAAGAGGTGTAGGATCCTCTTGATAAGATGAGGAACTAAGCTCCTCCAGATCACTGAAAGAACTGGACTCAGAACCGTAACCACGCCCCCTCGACACGAGAGCCACAGTTAGTCAACCCGGAAAGTCTGCACCCTTTCACCTTCTCCACGTTTTACAGACTTATACTACAATAGATTGAGTTCATTTTTTACATCTACACACAATAGCCAATAATGACGAAGTGAAAACAGGTTTTTAGAAAATATGCAATTTTATTTTACTGACAAAAATAGGTTATTTAGGGGTTACATATCTGTACACACCCTTAGCCTAATACTTGGTTGCTGCACCTTTGGCAGCGATTACAGCTTCAAGGCATCTTGGGAAAGAAGCTACAAGCTTGGCACACTTGTTTCTGGACATTTTTGCCCATTCCTCTTGGCATATCCTTGCAAGCTCCGTCAGGTTGGATGGGGAGCGTCGGTACACAGCCATTTTCAGCTCTTTCCACAGATGTTCAATTGGATTCAGGTCTGGGCTCTGGCTGGGCCACTCAAGGACATGCACAGACTTTCTCCGAAGCCACTCCTTTGTTCTCTTGGCTGTGTGCTTCGGGTCGTTGTCATGTTGGAAGGTAAACCTTCGCCCCAGTCTGAGGTCCAGAGCGCTCTGGAGCAGGTTTTCTTCAAGGATCTCGGTGTACTTAGCTGCATTCATCTTTCCCTCTATCAGGACTAGTCGCCCCCGTTCCCGCTGCTGAAAAACATCCCCACATCATGATGCTGCCACCGCCATGCTTCACTGTAGGGATGGTATTAGCCAGGTGATCAGCGGTGCCTGGTTTCCTCCAGACGTGACGCTTGGTATTCAGGCCAAAATGTTCAATTTTGATTTTATCAGACCAGAGAATCTTGATTCTCATGGTTTGAGAGTCCTCTAGGTGCCTTTTGGCAAACTCCAAGCGGGCTGTGATGTGCCTTTTACTAAGGAGGGGCTTCCGTCTGGCCACTCTACAATAAAGGCCTGATTGGTAGAGGGCTGCCTGGATGGTTGATCTTCTGAAAGGTTCTCCCATCTCCACAAGGATACGCTGGAGCTCTGTCAGAGTGACACTCGGGTTCCTGCTCACCTCCCTGACCAAGGCCCGTCTTCCCCGATTGCTCAGTTTGGCCGGGCGGTCAGGTCTAGGAAGATTCTTGGTGGTTCCAAACTTCTTCCATTTACAAATTATGGTGGCCACTGTGCTCTTTGGGACCTGTAAAGCTGCAGAGATTTTTCCGTACCCTTCTCCAGATCTATGCCTTGACACAACCCTGTTTCTGAGGTCTGCAGATAATTCCTTTGACCCCATGGCTTGGAGTTTGCTCTGACATGCACTGTCAACTGTGGGACCTTATATAGGCAGGTGTTGGCAATCCCCAATCATGTCCAATCAATTGAATTTATCACAGGTGGACTCCAATTAAGTTGTAGAAACATCTCAAGCAGTATCAGTGGAAATAAAATGCACCTCAGCTCACTTTTGGGTGTCATATCAAAGGGTGTGCACACTTGTGTACATATGATATTTTACATTTAGATTTTTTATAAATTAGCACAAATGTCTAAAAACCTGTTTTCACTTTGTCATTATGGGCTATTTTGTGTAGAATTTTGAGACAAAAAATTTACTCAATCTCTTGTAGAATATGTCTAACGTAATAAAACATGGAGAAGGTGAAAGGGGTGTGCAGACTTTCCGGCTTGACTGTAGCTGACAGTGTGAAACACATTGAGGGCCCCATTTAAGAATAACAGCATCGTTATTGCCCCATTCAATAAACGGGCTGTGTCGAACCAGCCAGGAATGTCCTAAAACTAGAGGGTAGGCTGGATAATCAACTAAAAGGAATTGAATAAGCTCTGAATGACCTTTTAGTGAAACGCGCATGGTTAAAGAGCCTCTTTTATAGTGCCAGTACCTAATAGGCGGCCATCGAGAGACGTGACTAGGCAGGGCCCCACGAGGTGGTGGATAGGAACCCCTATGTTCCTTAGCCCATTTGGTATCCATAAAGCACTCAACCGCTCCGGAATCGATAAAAGCGATGACATTAGTCGATCGCTGATTCCAGAGCAGTTGAGCATGCATTAGCATCCGAGGCACCGGATCATGATGTCTCGCTAAGGGACCCCGGTCCCCCTAGCGAGACCCCCCCCCCTTTCCTTGCAGCTTGGGACATTGTTCTTTTAAATGCCCCTTGCGCCTGCAGTAACAGCACCACTCCACCTGGGGCCTAGACTGCCTAGGTTCGCACAGAGAAGCGCCGTCAACCTGCATAGGCTCTTCCTGATTAATAGGGGCATGGGAGGGAGGGACAACTGGAAATGCTGCAGGCGGAGAAGAGAAATAGCGAGTAGCCAAATTACCTCTCTCTTTCTCTCGCTCTCGTTCCCTGATACGGTTATCAATGTGGACCGGTGTGGACACCAGGTCATCAAATGTAGCAGGTGGTTCGAGCACTGCCAGGGCATCTTGTAGCAAGTGGTTCGAGCACTGCCAGGGCTGAGCCTTAAAAAAAAATAAGGCATTGTGCTAAAAAAGCCCTGCACTTCCCTGACTGCCCGTCATAGCGGAGAGGCATTTGGAGTTTGGGCTCCTTCCGCGTGAATTGGATGGGCGACAGGGGAGGGGTACCCTCGGGGGCAGATGCTTGTGCACTGGGTGTTTTAGTAGCAAGCGTTAGTTGGCAAACACTCCTGTACCCGAAGCTGGGTCATTAATTGGCCTTGCTGAACTGACAGGTTCTGCTGCTGAGTCTGGAGAGCCCGAAGACCCTCCTCATGAGCGCTCAGTACAATCAGCAGGGTTGCCCCGACCTGGTCAACGGCTATGTGTGTCGCTGGCACCTCCATGTGGCTTGGTTGTTCTGTAAGGGGGAGGCGAATGGTTCGGAGGTCCAAATGCAACTAAATGGATTCTTTAAGTGTCCAATTAAGTACACCACTGAGGCGGACTGAATCCGTGAATAAGGGAGAAAAAAACATAAAGAAAAAACACCTCCTGCTCTCCAAGCTGGAGAGCAATTCATCGCTGTCGGGTGAAAAGCACGTATCTCCAAAACCGTTACTTTTCAGGAAATGAAAAAAACGTTATATTTTCAAAACAAATAAACACAGCGTTGTGAAAGTGTGTATGTTTTCTACATACAAGGTCAGATACTCACATGTGTTAATACAAAATTGTTATTTTATCAGAAATCAAGTAAAATGGAGTTACGAGTTTTGTGACAATCGAATGTGGAGATACATGTTTTTTTCTGTCATTGATTAGAATGGCTATATATGCGAGTGAATGAATGCGCAGTGGCTGCGAGTCTATTATCAAGTGCACAGTTAATACTCACACATCTGTAAGCCAGTTAGCAGAAAAATATCAGTCTATCCAGTGATTAAACATCCATATGTTTTGTAAAATAAATACAATTAGGTGTAATGGGGCGTGACGAGTGACGTGGGAGGAGCCAAACGCAGCAAGGGGATTCATTAAGCCCTTAGGCCACTAAGGCGGGAAACCCCGCAGATAAGGGAAGGAGACAAGACAAGGAACACACACACGCCACGGCTACAGACCGGCTCACTGTTACACACGAGAGCCAGAAATAAAATGCCCTGTCTCGATAACGAGATGCATAAGAACAGGCGAGTAGCACAATGGCACAAACAAAACACACAGCAAACACTGAAAACTAATGTGAATTACAATTACCAGGAGGCGAAAAGAACAGGATCTAACGTTCCAAGGCTACTCTCAGAGACTAGCAGTCAAACGCAAACATGTCCACAACATCGCCCAATCTTCCTCACAGGAAGACATGCACCGACAGACGAAACAGAACTACAGTTCCGAACAAAATCGTCAAACTCCATATCAGGATAAAAGGCACACACGGACGAACGGACAGCTGCACCGGAGTTATAGGCTAACAGACTAACACGAGTATAGAGAGTAAAAGCCCTGCCTCTTGGTAAAGAGGAATGAAACGAGAAGGCGAAGGAACAAAGATAACGTTCTGTGGCTAGTTTCATAAGCTCGCAGTCACATGCATAAATAAAGGGGTAAACTCCCGATCTCCCAGGGGGGAGAAACATTTTACAGGAGAGCCGACGGAGCACCGCAGTCCCATAACTTTACTAGCAGAATGACTAGCTTAAATAGAAAACACACGCCCAAGCCTCTCAGCAAAGGGAAATGTAACAAGGCGAGAGAACCAACAATTAATGTTCCAAGGCTATTATGAGGCTTGCAGTCACACGCAAACATGTCCACAACATCGCCCAATCCTCCCCACAGGAAGACATGCGCCGACAGACGAAACAGAACTACAGTTCCGAACAAAATCGTCAAACTCCATATATAGGATAAAGACACAAGTCATGCACCGACAGACGAAACAGAACTACAGTTCCAAACAGAATCGTCAAACTCCATATAAGGATAAAAGGTACAAGACATGCATCGACAGACGAAACAGAACTACAGTTCCGAACAAAATCGTCAAACTCCATATAAGGATAAGGCACACAGGGACGAGAGGACAGCTGCACCAGAATTATCGGTTATCTGATTAATGCAAGCTCAATAGAAAGTACTAGCCCTGCCTCTAAGAATAAATAGAGCCCTAAAGTCAGTAAGATAAAACACCCTGTCTCTTAATAAACAAACTCCTCTTGCCATCACAAAAGACAGCAGATAGAGAGAGGAGAAAGAGACAGAATGGCAAACAATCTAGGTAAAACGACAAACAAAGGACAGACCAGAAAGCGGCAACCGATAAATGAGCACACAAAACAGGAATTCAACCTGAAGCTCAAAGCACGAAGGTCAGTACCCGCAAAACTTCAATAAAAGCACAACGGAGCAAAATGGTCTCCTTAAAAACACTCTAGTCAAACAACAATCAAACATGTTACTGGCATAATGCATCAAAGATAGCCTACAATGTGATGTGTTTTATCACAATCTAGCATAGTGTGCACTTGTTAGATATTTTATTACATAGGTTGGACAGACAATGTTTTCTGAAAACATGTATTTAAGCATGTACAGTGCATCCGGAAAGTATTCACAGCGCTTCACTTTTTCCACATTTTGTTCTGTTACAGCCTTATTCCAAAATTGATTAAATTCATTTTTTCCCTCAAAATTCTACACACAACACCCCATAATGACAATGTGAAAAAAGTTTTTTTGAGATTTTTGCAAATTTATTAAAAATAAAAAAATAAAATTTCTCATTTACATAAGTATTCATACCCTTTGCTTTAACATATTTTTAAAGTATCATATTTCATATTTGGTCGCATATCCTTTACATGCTGTTACTTCCTGAAGTCTGTGACCATCAACATCAAAAAACTGTCGATATCTTATTTTCAGGTACTGTTACAAGCGATACTATAACCTCTCTGCATTTGAATGGATCTCTATGGAAATTGGGGGGTGAGACTAGATTCAGCTGTAAATTACACTGGTACAGTATGGAACACATGGCTGGCTAAATGGCTGTAAGTTATCAAGGGTCTGAGCTATCAAACGAGCCCCAAACCATCACTCTGTTGCCAGATATGGAGTAGATGTGGATGGATCACTGCAAGGGTTATTTCTCCGGACTCATTTTCCTATAGAACTCTATGGGGAAAAAAGTCAGGAGAAACAACCCTTAAAGACCATGCAAATCAGGTCTATAAATAGAACAATTTATTAATGACAATAATCACTGGTTAAGGCTGTGAGAGCAAATATGAACACATTCAATACCTATAGCTAAACACAGGATAACATGCTGCTAAGGCAAAGAAACATGAACAGGTTCACCAACAAAGTATAACCAAATGATTCCGTACGGTGTGACTATGGTACCAGGAGAACTGTTAAGCAGATTCTCCCATACTGGTATAACTACGGTGCCACTACAGCACCAGGAGACCTGTTAAGCAGATTCTCCCATACTGGTATAACTATGGTGCCACTACAGCACCAGGAGACCTGTTAAGCAGATTCTTCCTTAGTGAAAGAGCTATGGTGCCACTACAGCACCAGGAGACCTGTTAAGCAGATTATCCTTGAATGTCCCTTTGGACTTCCCTTAAATGCAATCCCGGCCAGGCTTTCCACATTCCACAATTCCCTTTGTTTGTCCAAATAAGGTCTGGCCAGGAAGAGGGCTGTAAAACCTCGCCACCAAGAGACCCCCCTTCTCCTCCAGGAAGAGAAACTGCATAGTCTACTCCCCCCCGATCTAGTGATAGCAATAAGATACTTTGTACAACGGCGCGTGATCTTATGATTTTACCTGTCATTTATCTAGATACCACGTGAGGTCGAGGGGATGGCCACTCTGTGATCCAGATACTTAGGTGGACAAGCGCTTCCCTGATAACCTACAATCCTTCTTCCAAACACATTCTTTATTCATTCCCATGTATTTTGCCCCCTCTTATACTTTCACATACCCCACATTTCAATTGGTATTAATCCCAATCCACCACATTTATCATATTGTCCAGTTATTCACATACATAAGATGCTTTATACATACAGCTTTGTTTCAGTCCAGAATATTTTCCAAGAACCTACCCCTGTGAACAGCCCTGGGTTCCTGGTGTCATTAGGAGTCAAAGGGTCGCAAGGCTGTCCAATGTGCTGAAGAGTCTCTAATAGGGATGTAACGATACACTCAACCCACGATTCGATTCGATTCGATATGCAAAGCTCACGATACACGATTCGATTCGATATTTTTATATTATGTGGTCATATATCAATAAATGTGTCATTTATCACAGATGTTATCTGTGGTAGTAACGGATATATATTTATATATTTTACAAAATTATATTCCAGACAAATTATAACTGCAAGAAAGCATTTATTATTTCCCACACAAAAACTACAATGCTGTATTTACTTTCTCTTCTTTAAAAAAAAAAAAAAAGTATCAAAATAAGGCATTTCTTTTTTTTTTTATTCCTGAGATACAGTAACTTCAAGGCACAAACTATGCAATGCATATTTACTTTGAACTGTGCAACAAAAACTTAAAATGTCTTTCCTTTTTCATTCCTGAGTAGAGGTATATTAACTCTAAGGCATACACTATGCATATTTTTTATTTTTTTTATTTTATCTTAACAAAAATAAAATTTAATTCTAAAACAAACCCCTCATAAAATAAAGGGAAAACTTAAAATATGTTTTGTCTTAACAAAAATAAATCCCACATAAAAATATAAAGCAAATCTCTTCACAAAATAAGGCAGAGTGCATGTGTGTGTGTCCCCGTCTGGAATTTACATGTTTTTCTTAAGAAAAATCAGCATGTCAACATTGTCAGCCAGAAGCTGAGATCTCTGCACATTCACAATATCCCCTGCAGTTGAAAAGACCCTTTCACTAGGGACAGATGTGGCTGGTATGGAAAGGTAGGCTTTTGCTAAAGGGGAAAGCAGTGGGTACATGATCTTAGCATTTTCCTTCCACCATTCGAGTGGACAGCTTTTGAGGGAAATGGGTTTTCCATTTTTGTACTTAGCCATTTCTGACTCAATGCAATAGACCTGACTTTCTGCTACAGCTGGTTCTGTGAAAGTCCCTCCAAGGAGATCTTCCAAGGCTGTCTTCTTATTGGGAGGAGGTTGTTCCACCTCAGCTTCTTCTGCAGTGCCTGTCAGGTTAACAGGCTGCTCTGCTGCAGGTGTGGGGCCACTGGTACCTTCTCCCCCGTCCCCCTCATCTGCTTCCTCCATAGTGACATTGGTCTGTAAATAGCAGAAACAAAGGTCTAAGTAACTATGTACACACACACACACACACACACACACAGACAGAGAGAATACAGGCTAAAGCAATAATATTAAAATATCCATGCATGCACACATTCAGAGAAAATCACTATAAATTAAATATTTTTATAATTAGAAGAAAGATAGAAATTAAGTAAAATAAATACCTTGTTGGATAACTGCACAGCTTTCTCCCTCAGCCTCCGGAACACATCCTGGCGCAGGTCTTCCTCTAGATGGGGCAGGGTGCGAAATCTGGGGTCAAGTGCAGTGCACTCCAGCAGCCAGTCATATACATCGGTGTATCTGTTTGAAAGGTTGTCGAGGATGGCTCTCTTCATCGCACTCACGGTGGCGGAGTCTTCTTCATTGGGTGCCATGCTGCTCTCAATCATGTGCTTTAAGGGCACAATGAGAGACACCGTTGGGGTTTTTTCGTCAGACAGCACGGTGGTGGCCGTTTTCATAGGTTTAAGAAGCTTCACAATGTCCTCAGCATCATTAATGTCTGCGTGATCCAGCGTATCGATTTCACGGGCATTTCGTCGGACGTATGGGCTGAGGAGAGTTGCCGCGACGGCTGATTGATGCTTCAGATAACGTTCAAGCATATCCAGACTGCTATTCCAGCGTGTGACGACGTCGATGATTAGCTTATGTTGAGGGAGCTCCATCGCTTTCTGGTTAGATGTCAACACAGCGGCCGCTGTAGTGCTTCGGTGAAAGAAGGCCACAACACGCCGGACCCGACCCAACAAGCGGTGGACACGGGGCACACTCAACCCCGCTTGACTGGCCAAGTTTAATGTGTGCGCAAAACACTTGACGTGGGGCGCTAACCCGGCCTCTCTCACAGCAACATCCATATTCCTTGCGTTGTCGGTAACAACACCAATTCCACAAGCAGCCCTTTCAAGCTCCCATTCCGCCACCGCCGATCTCAGAATTTCAGCAATGTGGACCCCAGTGTGAGCTTCGTACAGAGGGCGAGTTTGAAGAACAAAGCTTAACATTTCCCACTCGTCTGTAATCACATGAGCTGTGATTGTGATGAAACTCTCAGTGGCACGGGATGTCCATCCGTCTGTTGTGATGGCTATGCTGTTAGCTTGTCTGAGGGTCTGAATCACCTTTTCTTTTGTTTGCTTGTAAAGCGCTGGGATTTCAGTCTGACTGAAGTACTGGCGTGACGGGATGTGGTATTTGGGCTCCAATGTGTTGATCAAAAGCCTAAACCCTTCATTTTCAACCACGGAAAATGGCCTCATATCTTTCGCCATGAAAACAGCAATGCACTTCGTTATCTCTTTGGCTCTTGCACTCTTTTGGGCGAGCGGGGCTCCGAATGTGCTCGTCAGCATAGTTTGGCCTTTTAGTATTTTTTTACGTTCAGTTGGTGGTGAACTCAGCTTCTCAGAGTGATGACGGTCTAGATGGTGCTTCATGTTGGTTGTGCTGTTTGAGTAGGGCTGCTCTTTTTTGCAATGTTTGCAGATTGTTTTTGTTTTGTCTGTTGTTGTCTTCTCGCCTTTTTCATTTTCTCTCTTTGGGAAGCCAAAATGTTGCCATACACCTGACCTTAAATTGGATGGTGCATCCTCTATTTCTAAATCACCTGTGCCCACCGAAGCCTCCGCCATGCTCGTTGTTCGCTGCCTTTTTTTCCGCTCTCGTCTTTGCATAAGTGCGGTACACGCTACACACATGCGCTACGCCCACTGACGCATGGCGTATGACGTCGAGTAGAGACGTAACAACAAGCGAATTGCGCCCTCTGCTGTTGAAAAGAAGCATCGATGCATTTTTTATTTCATCGAATTAAATTGTCACATGTTTGCATCGATGCGTATCGATTTTTAGTTGCATCGTTACATCCCTAGTCTCTAATGTCCATTCATTCCAGCTGTCGTTTATGACTCTTTCTTTTTGTGTACAGGAATATCTGTAGGGCAGTGGAGTTGGAAGTCCCGCGTGACGAGGCACAGATGCAATGTGGTGGGTAGAACAGTAGATTCTTAGGCCACCTGGTGAATTGTTTTATTGTACCCTCAAGGAAGTAACCCAGACTGACAATCCAAAGGATCAATAATTTTCAGTCTTACACAGTCCTTGGGCTATATCTTGACGATCTTAGAGCCTGGTCTAAACGCATGGCGCATAGTGCATTTAGGGCATGTCCAAGTCCACTTTTGCTAGTTAGACAGCGAAAGTCTCTTCATTAATTATAGGTGTGTCTTGGGGCGTAACATGCAATAAACCAAAATGTCATATCCCATTCCCTTTAAAAGCCTGCTTTTCCACCTTGGCGAATTGCTTATATGATGGCAAAACAGACATGCTTGTGCGTGTGTAGTGTGAGCTAGTAATAGGCTATATGGATCAATAGTATGATCAATATTATTCAGACTAACCATTATGATGTGTTTTGATATACACAATAATAATCTTCAACATTAGGGTTTAACACCGGCACGGGTTCCCGGTAATTCCCGACAGTGCTGTTATTTTAGAAAATATAGCCTATGTGGTTAAATTTTGTTAAAAGCACCTGCAACAGCTGAGAATAAGCTACCGGAATGGCTTCTGTCTCCCCTCAGAAAATGCCAAATTAGCCTGCTTGTTTAATTAATTTCGTTTGATTATAGCCTGCAATGAAGCATTGTCAAACATCAATTCCATGAGCTGTTCTCATGGAGTTCTCGAAGTTCAAGTTTCATCCGAAGTTCATTATGTGCATTCTAATATTGATTAATAACATAAATAGCGTTATTTTGCCTTAATGATGACACAAGTAAGTACACTAAAGCTGTCAGGTTTGGAACCCATAGGTTCGCGCACATTTTCCCTTGTTTTATAATGTCCTGCTTATGGAAATGTGACCAACCTGTTTTACTGGTAGCGTAATGCTTTAAAATAATTAAGTCCACATTCCCAGGAAGACCTTGAAAAGTGTTATTTACAGCAGGGGAAACAGACCTGCTCCTGCATGAAGTTAAAGCGCACATGCAGAGAATGGCATTCAAATTAATTGTGAATTAATTGTGTAATGTGCTGCAAATGTTTTCGTTTTTAAGTTCTCTTTAACCCCTTTGTGTAGAAGGTGACGCCGGCGGAAGTTTGTTGCTCAACTGAGACATTCATTGCTACTGCAGCCAAACTATTAGTGGAAATCACAAACTCTGTGTTTTAACTTTATTGTTAGACGGTTCGTGACGATTTCTGCCGAATACAGAGTTTCTAAGTGTCACTATTTCCCCGTAGCAAGTCCATTTAACAAGCAACCCCCACCTCGTCTATACCTACCCATGCGTGACATAGTGGAAAATAGCGTCTATGTTTGAGTTCATGAATATATTTATTCATCATATAAAATTAGAATAACGTCATAGCAACAAGATAAACCCAACAATAGCCTGATCGTATGCCAGAAAAGCCGTGAAAAGCCCTGCTCACTCAAATGCAAAATAAACTGTGAAAGTACTGTCTCATTCTACCATGTATTCTACTAGCAATATATGCTACTAAATATTAAATAAATATACAATCCTACCATTGGTTTTACACATCGAGATGTTCCTTTCCAAAATTCTGTGGTAATTTATTGTCTGGTACAATCGGTTTGAGAAATATACAACACTTTATACCGCTATTACACTATCTGAAACGTCGACGCGTAATACCCCCATGCCCTGTAAGCCTGTCTCATTCATTACAGTTCATTCTGGTTTAATTGTCGGCTATTTTATCCAATAGAGTACATTATAACCTTAGCGACGGTATATGCCATGTCTTTTTGGGTGATTTGAACAATTTACTACAGCCCAGCGTAACGGCAGTTTTAGTTTTAACGGTCTAGTATTACGCAAGCTCTATAGAAAACACATTAGGGAGGGGAGTTTCCCTTTTCAGATATGTAAGGATTTTTGCATCTAAAATGTCATTGGTCTCGCTGGCTACATATGTACGTTCGTGTTTCCACTCAAGCACTGTCTTTCCAATATGTTTGATAGCCCTATTGTTATTTTCGCCCCTATTGTTATTTTCGCATTTTGAGTACATTTCACATACTGTAGTGCAATCGTTCAATGTATTTTTGATGTAGGCTACCGATGTTCATTGAAGATAGAACATTTGGCAGCATTTTGCAGATGGTGGAATACTATTTTGTTCATGTTATCGTGCATAATATAGGCTATGGCGTATATACTTGTCTCTTAGGGCATGACAAATGCTCATTCCAATTTACTGTGCGCTGATATGTGGTAGATTAAGGTAAACATTTCCTTGGAGTCATTATGAATAGGAAGATTAAAAAAATAAAAATACTACAGAAAAATGCAATCCCAGTACAAAAGTATACATACTGTAGAGTACAGGGTGTCACGGTTCTAGCTGTCATGTCATGTTTTATGTTTCATTTCTGTCTTAGTTAGATTTCTTGTTAATGTCACGTATTGTGTTTAGTCCAGTCACGCCACGTTTTATGTTTAATTCTTGTTACGTTTCATTTTCATGTCATGTCGTTTATTGTTTGATTATTGTTACGATTTATTTTCTTGTCATGTCACGTTTTATATTTTATTCATGTTACGTTTTCTGTTCATTGTTTAGCATACACATTTCCGTGTTTTTCCGCAGCCTTGCGTTCATGCTGTTTCCCTCTCTCTCTCTCTCTCTCTCTCTCTCTCTTGCTGTCACTCACGCTTCCCTAATTGTTTCATTCTCCCATGTCTATTTACTAATCTACTAACATTAGATCAGGATTGGGTAATACTAACTCTCTAACCATGTGTTCATGTTTACCTTATGTTTCTTGTGCATGTCATTTACTAATTTACTAACGCTAGGTCAGGATAGGTTAATTACTAATGATTACTAATTATCTTGTTACCTCGTCAGCCTTCCACACCTGATTTCCATTCGCATGCTGCTCTCAAGCTAAGTGTCTGCACCTGTCTACACCTGCATATAAGCTCAGTGTTCATGTCTTGTCTTCGTGAAATTGTTGCCTCCTGTTTGTCAGTGCACTTTTGAGCGGTTTTTCAAGCCTGCCTTTTGTTACGATCCAAGCCTGTTTATCGACCATTGTTATTGACCTCCGTTTTGTTACCACTGCCTGCCTGTACTGTGAGTTTTTGCCTGCTGTCTTGTACTGTTGCCCCGTGGAGCGGACTCCGGTCTTGACTCTTGCATCGTCTTCGACCCCGAGCCTGCCTACCGTCTGCCTGTACTTCTGCCCCGCTGACAGCTACTCTAGTTACTGGACTATTTGCATGGTGTACCGATTCTGAGACTGCCTTCTCCCTCGGTACTGTACATTGGTTTTGGCTGGATTTTTTTTTGTGTATGAACTTTGCTTGTTTTTTTTGACCACGCTCTTTGGACATTCCCCCATTAAAGCCCTCATGGGACTTTATTTGCAACTACTGTTTCTGAGTCGTGCATTTCGGGTCCAACCCTCACGCACCCGTCTCACAGGGAAAAGTGATGTTTTATTGAGGTACAAGAGTGAATGATTAGGCAACATATTTAGGTGTATGTAACACTGTGATATCAATGTTTTTTATCTTAAGCATCAGAAGGAGCAAATATATACACTTTATAATGGACAAAACAAATTTTATTCATTTTATGACATGTTTTGCAGAGGGGTTATGGACCCATATATATCTACCCCCCTATACTGATGAAAATATAGTAATTCCCACTTGAAAATTATGCAAAAGTGAGTTTTATGAGCCAAAACTGTTGATTTGTTGTTAAATATATCGGAATCTTTTTATTTAGAGCAGTGTACAATTTAGCCATTTGGATAGATTTGGAGACACTAATGGACAACAGGGTACACTGCCTATATTTTGCATCATAGACCTTTAGTAGTTCTGCATATCATCCTCAGAATTTACAAAACTTGTGGACATGGAGTTTATGATCGATTGATTGATGATACCGATTTCACTTATGTAGCTCTCAGCAAACTAAAGAAACTTTCTTTCCCCCCCCCCCCCCCCCCCCCCCCCCCCAAAGTTTCTTTGCATTTGTGGCACTTTATTTTGACTTAAATTATGAAAATAAAGAAATCTAAGTTTGTGTTGTAAATGGTACACTGGTTTTGTTTCATTTAAGCCATTTACCAAGTTTATGTGATGCTCACACCTGGGGCCCTATCTTACACCCGGCGCTAAGCGGCGCTAACCCAAACGCAAGTGTCTTTGCTATCTTACACCCGGCGCATGGTTCATAATAACGCCTTGCGTTCACGTCCTTTAACTACCATGTATTCTTGCACCCATTACAAGTGAACTGGGCGTGTTAAGATGAGTGGCCAGGATTCTTTTTGGCGTATTGCTATCTTGAGCCAGCAGAAAGCGCTTGCGCTAGAACCACCACAAACCTGGTCTAAAGTCATGTCGCAGTTGTTTACATGTTATTTTAACGGCGCATATAAGTGCGTCTACATAGGCGTGTGCACAAAGCGCATACCCTCCTGTCTGTTACACACAGGGGCGTGCACAAGCATGACTAAAATATCTAGATCACAATGTGAAATATTATTGTGTAGGCTATATCAAAAAGTCCACATACCTTTCCTTCAGCGAAGGGAAACGATGCCACATTACATTGCTCTCAGCCCACTCCATCAACATCCAGGCGATGTGCGATGGTACGGGACAATGGCTATCCATTAAAAAGGAGCTGATAACACCTATATCAAGCCTAATGCGCGAATTGTCATTCAATGGAAAACGTGCGTACTGCAATAGACGGACATTTGCGTTCTGAAAATGCGCTTCAGATGTCATTACAATACAGCTCTGTTTATCTAGGAATACAGCCTGTAAGTAGGCTAAATAGAATGGTTTGTGACTGAAAAAAGTTCAAAACCTTGTCCAGTGAATATTGCTTTTATTGTTTTTCAAATAGCCTAGGCTACAGTGGACTCGCTGTGCATGTTTTGTGTCTCTATTACCGGGTTTCACACTGACTAATCTTGTTTCTGGTAATGTGACGGGTCTGCTAGGCCTTTGCTTGTACTAGGCAGATTCTATGTTCAATACCTCTGAGCACCTGTGATGGTGACATGTACCAAACCTCTGAGTTTCTACTTTCCTAGTATATGGTGTATTCTATGGTCAAAAACCTCTGAGCACCTGTGATGGTGACACGTTCCAAACCCTCTGAGTTTCTCTTTTACCTAGCAGATTCTATGGTCCGAACCTCTGAGCACCTGTGATGGTGACATGTTTTAAACCCGCTGAGTTTCTATGCTGCTAGGGTCTCTGAGCTTGTCAGTCCGCTTCAGTGTGTCAGTCTGCACCCCGTATCTGGTGCTATCAGTGTCCCCGGTATAGATAGTTTCAAAAGAACAGAATTCCACTCGCAATCAAGCGATAATTCTAATTGGAGTCAGATAAATGAACGGTGATATTACTTTTCCCACAGCAACAGCGGAAAACATCATGCTTAAACCTTCGCTCCGAGCTATTCCCTCATTGGTCTAGCTGCATGAGATTTACAACTACAAGGGGTGACGGCCCAGAGGAAGGTTAACAGAGAGACTGAAGATATATCAAACACAAGGGGATCTGACCTTGAAATACGAGAGAAACACATATCAAAAAACAGAGCATAGGATTAGGGTGGAAGGGGCAAGCATTTCCTTGAAGTGGTTAGTCATCCTCTTTCTTTGCCCTTGGCAATAAAGAATCTACATTCTCAGAGCTACCTCTGAACAGGAATGCATTTGTACAATTTGCATATCCTTCATTAACAAACTAATAAAGTTTTCTCTCTTTCTTTCTAATGATGTATGATTTGAAGTCTGGGGATGACAGCCTCATTGCATATTTGATTATGTGATAAAGTGAATCATCTGGCTTTTATGCAGACTGCTTTTCTGTCGCTGTTGTGTCACATAAACCAGTTAATCCATGTACATTTGCATAAAGAAATGAAAGTCATCTTGCTGGATTTTCTCTGCAGTGCTACAATAATTAATAGTCAAGGCTACTGAGTTTCCATTGGCTCTTTTAGTTTGACAATGTTCATCTCAAACTAGACAAAGACATCATGTTATCTCAAATTAGGGTCATATATATGTAACCCCTGAACTGTGTTCTAATTGGGGAAACTAATATGCAGAGCGAGATAAGTGAGAACATTGATCTACATTTTTGGAATGCATACAGATGAGTCTGCTGACATCACAATGCACGCACAAACTCAGGATAAATCATCTTCAGAAAGACAAGACTATATTCAGTGATTTCAACATGTAACTTGACTTATTATAAGAGAGAATATTGTAATAATACATCATTGATGCATCAAAATGCAAAGAAACAGCTCAATGACATGTGTGTGAGACAGGCATCAAAAGCAAGTTTAATTAAAGCTAACTTGCCGCAACAGATTAGTAGTAAGTAATCATACTAGGCACATTTTGCTCTCGTATGTAGATTCTGATATCACATCTGCGAAAAGGACAATGCCCTACACAATCAATGTTTATCTCCAACATTTTCAGACCTTCATAATACTATTTTGGAAGGGTCCCTTTCATTGTGTGGCAGTAATTCAGAGGTGTAGCACTCAGACGATATATTGCAAATGAACCCGAACAACAGTTAAATTAAGCTGTGACTGTAATTTCACTTTAAATTGAGAAAATAATTTGTTGCTGGTTGCCTTTTGCTAGCCACAATTGAGTTGAATAGCTACAGTAGGTATAGCTGAACAGGGATTTAATAGAATGAGAGTTTCAGGTTTATAGGTTTTTAATTTATGTGTGATACCTATCCATTACAACTATTTACCTCTTAACATTTCGGAAAGAGGTCTTATATTTCTAGTATTTGGGATGAGTCATGATGCAATTGAAGCAGCTAAAGCCTTGCTTCATGATACATAAAAAAACTAATCCTGAAAATATGCTGAACTCTGAGTAACAATGCTTGGTTTTCATTCAATTTCTAATGATGCCCTCACAATAATATTTAATGCTTGATAATGATGAAATCATAAGCAATAAATTAATGGATTCTGTGACAAAGATTTATTTAGAGAGCATGCTTTTGCCCATGCTCCTTGCCTTTTCCGTCAACTAAGCTCAATCAACATTTTCTTATTTTGACAATGAAATGCAAGCATCAGTTCTACATTCACCAAACTGACACCACAATTTAACCAATCTGTTTGTGGCAAGATAAAAAAATTTGGGACAGATGTTGATTGACACAACTGCGTGTGTTCAGATTTTTTATTTGGCACTATTTCAACTAGATTCAAATATGATTTCTTAAAAGGAGTGCTCAATTTGCCTGTCTGGGTGATCAGCTCTCTGTTCTCTCCTCTAATCCCAGTTTAGGAATCATGAGAATTGGAGTTCTGTGCTCGATAAGGGATTGTTCAACGTCAACACAGCATTATACAGTGTAGTGGTTTTCTTCTGCCCCTGCCTCTTAGAATATTTCTGTGGCATTATGATATATTGACAATTAAGGTATGACAGTTCTGGATAAATTCTGGTACCATGACTACCCCTTAGTTTACATACCCTTAGAAAGGTCTTTCAAATCAATTTTAATTATGTGTTCCCTGATGATTGCTCAGCTGTGGAGCCTGAGCCATTTTTTCTTGATAGTGATATTCTGTGCATGGATCAGTAGCCTGTCTCCTAATATCCTCTTTGATAGCATTGGCATAACATCAGCAAGGGAATAGAATTCAGGAAATCTGTCATACAAAGCAATGGAGCAAATCAAAAAGAGCTATTGCCTGTGCAGGTCTTAAGAGAAAGAAGATTTCCCATTCATTGTTGCTAAGGAACAGCTTAATGTTTAGATTTGTCATCAACAACAACAGGAGAGTGAATCCCTTGGCTTTCCACCATGAGCACCAAGCAGTTCAGATATGCGCTCACTGATTATTTTTAAGGTTTTAAGCCCCCAGTCAAGAAGTCTCTCTGATGTCTCCTTTGAACCACTGACACTAATCAGAATTTATACAACAATTTATACAAGCAATCATCAGGAGACACATCATTAAAATTGATTTAAAAGACCTTTCTAAGGGTATGTAAGGCCAGCAGACATACCACCATGTACCCTGCGCCTGCTGAATGGCTGAGGCTTGAATGGGAGACCTCCTGGGAAAACTTGCTAAAAGTTGCAGCTGGAAGTGGTGTTGGTGGGCCAGTAGTCGGCAGTCTTCTTTCTTGTCAAATGAACCCCACGGCCCCAGAGCAGTGATGGGGACACTGTGCTGTAGGAACATCATCTTTCAGATGAGACATTAAACCGTGGTCCTGACTTACTGTGGTTATTAGAGATCCCATGACACTCATCGCAAAGTAGGGGTTTCCCCGGTGTTCTGGCGAAATTTCCAACCTTTTTCTTTCAACCTGTCACCTAATCATGCCCCAATGTGGTATGTGTCGTGAGAATTCTGGCACAAAATGGCTGCTGTTGCATCACCCAGGTGGGTGCTACACTACACATTGGTGGTGGAGGCGAGTTTCCCCTCATCATTGTAAAGCACTTTAAGTGTGAGAAAGGCACTATATAAATGCAAGGCTTATTATTTTATTATTATTATTATTATTATTGTTATTATATTTCCATTTTTATTTTTGTATTTATGTTTGAATCCTTATTCACAGAACAATACACATGTTCAGGTTCAAGGTATTATGTTATCATTATTACTGCCATAGTAGATGCTTTACTCCAGCTTTCCTCCATCGGATTCACAATTATATACAGCTGATATCTACTGATTAGATTCAGCTAAAGCATATAACAGCAGTACCCCAACTGTGGTTTGACCTGTTAACCAGGTAATAACAAATTATTTTTTTCTATCCATGCTGCCATGCTAACAAGCTTACAAAAGTCATAACAAGAGTGATAACAAGCTTTAAAAAGTGTCACTTGTCTCTGTTCTTTCAAAACACTGGCCACTGAAATCCTGTTGTGTCCGAGGATTTAAAAAAAACACTTGAATCTGTATCCCAAAGTTTAGAACTGAACAGATTGTAGTTAGATTGATTCTGGACCAAAGTCTTGCATGTGTTCCAAACGTTGAGCACAATGGCCATTAGAACTTACAAGAGACAGGGTAGCTGTCTTTTTATGTTCTAGTGGCCAATGTGCCATGAGAACTAGACATCTCAGGAGATGGAAAGTGTTTTAATGAACAATGGTGAGGCACATATGTAATACAGAAAATGCTTTTCATGATGTAGCTACACTATCATAGGATACACTAGAAAGAGGAAGACAAGCTCAGATACATTTGCTCACAGGAGTAAGGCTCTGAAGCTGTCCAGCATTACTTTGTCCAAATTTGTCCAGAGTTTGCCTTCAAGCCACAAGCAATATTGGCTGAGACTTTGGTCTGGATTCAAACAGCATTTGCCCTTACCTTTAAATATGTTAGAAAGAAAAAAAACACTCAAATTTAACAGTAAGCCAAAGGACAAATGCTGAGTGGATCCAGGCCTTTATTTTAACCTTGATGTAACCAGCAATTTGTAACTTCTGGCCTTAACTGAAGCATATCTCTTCAAGTACTAGATTTCATAAAGTCTACTGCACTAATACATGTACACAGATGGCCCTCAACACACTCTGGCATGGAATTTCATTTAGGAGTTGGGCTACAGACCAAAAGGCTCATCATGAGAACAAATTTTGACTGAGTTTCAAGGGGAAGGATAATACATGCAATATGCATTTCTTTGTTTGTTTTATGTTTGTTTTTATGTTATGACTTAGACAATTTCCCCACAGTATGAATGGTCTAAGGACAGACACTGTAACTACAGGTTGTGATGTAAAAAATGGCAATACAACAGTTTTCATCAGTGAAGAGTTTTTGGTGGCTTTGTTAGGGTGTGGGGTTAGTTTCCTGGTATGGCATTGGTGCGCTCATACCCTTAGTTGTGAGGGAGGAGAAGCGGTCGGAGACCCAGACGTGACCGTAAGGGGATCCATAAGCTACCCACAATGGGGATAAGCCACTAGTAGGGGGAAAGGGAGAGGATACGCTGTCAGAGCAGGAGAAAACAAAAGGGGAAATAAGGACCGGTGTGTCCGCCAAACAAAAAGCAACCCAGAAAAGCGGGCGACAAGGTTCAAAGAATCGATCAAAGAAGGACGAAACGGAGAAAAAAGAAAATGAACCTCCAGCTCAATAGGACCACAGGAGCTCTAACAAGGAGGTAAAAGAAAAAATCAAGAGGTAACCAAGGTTTACTGCCTCCACAAGGACAGAAAGGAAAACCGAAGAAAGGAATAGTAAGCGAAAGAAAAACTAGGAAAAATAGTCCTAAAAACAAATCCTAAAACGCTACAGAAGTTCCTGCGGTTCTTTCGAGCAAAAAGAAAAGCAGTCTTATAACTCCTAACCCCGAGATTACCGGCTAGCGTGAAACAATGTTTACACAGAAGCACCGAGAAGTGCAAATGCCTAACTTAAAGGGTAAGTTCGCTATTTTGGACCTTGGACCCTATTTGCGGTCCGTCTTCCATGAACCCGACCCATGAAGTCAATTTTTTCGCTGATCGGTCCAGTATTGAGTTCGGTACAGATTTCCTGTAGGCTCTCACTGGGCTACAATGGAAGTGAACGGGGCAATCAGAAATGTTCGATAAATGTGCTTTCATGTACAATAAATGAGACGGGAAGCTCAGGGTGTATTGTTACCAGTCTCAGTATGCTCTCCTGTGAAATGTATCTCAATCCGAACATTTTTACGTGCTTGGCATGGCTTGGAAGTAAGCATTTCTCTGTTGCTTGTTTGCGCTGCACTCGCGGAGTACTATGTGTCGGGGGTAGGGAAGCGGGAAGGTGTGCCGGCCGTTTACGAAACTATCTAGCTGAGCAGTCTGCGTTTGTTTACCTGCAGCAATAGGCTACAATTTCCACAAAAAAACTTGGATGATGGATGACTATAATGATTACGAAGACGAAGAATTCGATTTTGACTTTGACGTTACTGGCTACAGATTTGAGCCAGAATACACGGACACGGAACTACAAGAGATGGATGATAAGAGAGCAAGAGAAGAGAGAGAGGCTGAAGTTGCGCAGGTAATGTTATCCGAAGTCGCTGCCGAGGCTAGACCAAGAATTTCGGGGGACAAACTTCGGGGGACAAAAAAAATTAAAATGTTAGTAACGTTATAGCTAAATATAACTTACCTCCGCTCCGGTGCTTGATAGTGCTGCAGGTCCGACACGAGGAACAGCTGTGTTCTTTAGAAACCAGTGTTTTGCTTCTGATTTGCGGTTACAGAAATCAGTAGCGTCGAAATGCGCTCCACAAACTCGCGAGTCTGCCAAACGGAGTTGATTGACTGGAGTGTTTATGTCGATCCGTAAGACAACCAGCCAAAGTCTCAATCTTTCTGGGTCAGAGAACGGGAGCCTGTGAAAACTGGTATTTGAGCGTCCAGACATTTTATTCCCACAACCGGGGACTGCACATTCGCGCACCATTGCTGTGATGAATTATTACAAATGATGATTACAAAAACTGCGTTACAAATATTTCTGCTGTAGGCTACTAGCTAGTAAACTCCAACGGGAGGTCAGGATTTGTGATCAACTGCTTTTCAAGCGGCCCCCCCTCTCTACAACGTAGCTAGACTGCGGAAGTTTACAGTGCGAGGTAGTGCGGTCGGAGAAATAGTTCTGTTTCAAATGGAACTGTTGTTTCAACGTTCGGTTTGCGTTTGCGATAGCCTACATTTCACAGGAGAGCATACTGAGACCGTAAGAATACACACTGAGCTATAAAAGCACATTTATCGTTGTTTTTCCATAACATTTCTGATTGCCCCGTTCACTTCCATTGTAGCCCAGTGAGAGCCTACAGGAAATCTGTACCGAACTCAATACTGGACCGATCAGGGAAAAAATGGACTTCATGGGTCAGGTTCATGGAAGACGGACCGCAAATAGGGTCCAAGGTCCAAAATAGCGAACTTACCCTTTAAATAGAGGCGCACATCTGACGCCAATCAAGAGTAAAGGGACTAGCAGGAAAAAGAAGGAGAAGGGCACGAGTGCCCTCTGGTGACAAACAACCGCCATAACCGCCAAAAAATAGTGAGCAGGCTAAAACCATGACATTAGTAGGCACTAGGCAGGGTCAATATCAGTTACCTAATGGCACTCAATCATCACCATCAGACCATGAGCATCACTTTGCTGCAGAAATGTCTCTCGAGATGACAATGCCTTTGCCCACATAGCACAAGTACCTACCCAATGAGCCTGATATTGACAATATCCATTATGTCATGGCATTCTCACCCAATCAAGCATTTATGGCACATTCTGGAACAATTTGTGAGAAAGCACTTCCCACTTCTGTTAACTCAGCGTGAGTTGACTGATTAGAGTAGTACTGAAGAGTAGTGTCTTGTTCCTCCTGCAAATACCAGGTACTGGTAGACTATGCCCTGATGCACCCAGGTTTTACTGGCCCCATGGTATGACCCAACACCCTTTCTTTATTTTTCTTTATCTTTCTTTAATGTATTTTAACAGCAGGAAACAAGCTCCAGAGTTGCATCTGAGGCTGGGCGAGGGGTACATCCATTGCAGGCCTGAAGGGCAAGACAAAGTGCTTGAAGGCGGAAGTACAGGGACCTCGAATCGACCACTACTTCCTAAGAAGCAAGTTGAATCTGTTGAATGAAGTTTAGCGGCAGGATGAAAACCAACGTCTGCAGGACATCAATATCCCTGTCCCAGAGGAGGAAGGTCCAAGTACGGCAGAGCACCTTGAGCCTAGTTAACCAAGACCGACAACAGAGAATAAGATCCAGGGGCGAAAACCACTTATCAAGTAGTGAAAATCCTGTGTGAAGAAAGAGTGGGAAATGGTCAACACAGACCTTGGAGAGACAGGGTGGATCGGCAGTGAAGAAACTGGAGAGAATGGGAGAGCTGATCTACAGCTATGGAGCTGAATGCTTTGGAGTTGTGGAGAAGAGAAAAAGAACACCTCCCATCCCTACCAAGTCTAGGAGGCAGCAGGAGATAGACCGACTGATCATGGAGAAAAGGCAGTTGAAGAAGCTGTGGACGAAGGCCCCTGACGAGGAGAAGGAGGGAATAAACCTACTGCAGACCGACATCAAGGCGCGGCTCATCGCTGAGAACCTGAGAAAGAAATGCAGGAAGAAGTAATAGACAAGGTCCAACTTCTATAAAGACCCATTCAAGTATATGAAGTGTCTGTTCTCAAAGGAGAAGACTGGAACACTTGTAACATCAAAGAAGGAACTCGAAGCTCACCTGGAAAAATCCCTCACTGACAGCCGGTGGCACGAACAGATATACTTACACCAGATATGCCACCAAGCCAGGCACCGGAACACCAGCTAGATGACAGTCCCCCTAGGTGGAGTGAAGTAGAAAGGATTGTTCGACGGGCAAGGGCCCCATCATCCCCAGGACCCAACGGGGTTCCATACAGGCTCTACGAAAATGCAACTTAAGTCCTGCGTTGTCTGTGGAGATTGATGAAGGTGGTATGGCAGAAACAAACAATACTAACAGCCTGGTGGAGGGATTTCTTCAATGTTGTGATGACCCTAACTAACTTTGTTAAGGCCTACTTTCAGGACGTGCAACTATGCCTGATGACAGCAAAGTAAACCACAGCATGGCAACGGCTGGAAATAGGCATCATGGCAGGATATACCATCTCCCCGCTTCACCATAGCCATGGAGGTAATCATTAGAGCGTCACGATGGGTGGTTGGAGGAGAGAGGTTAAAACCTGGCATGTATCATAAGGCTACTGAAAAAGCTCCAGGAGAACATTGAGTGGGCTTGGATGAAGATCAAGCTGAGTAAATCCAGGAGCATCATCAAGGGGAGACTGTCCAACTAACGGTTCCACATAGATGGTGACCCCATACCAACAGTGTAAATCCTGGGATGGTGGTACGATGCTACTCTCAAGAACACAGAGCAGGTAGACCAGCTGAGATGGGGCACCATCAGCGGTCTTGAGAGCATTGACAAAACTATGCTCCCTGGTAGGTTGAAGCTCTGGTGCCTGCAATTTAGTCTGATGTGGCCACTAACTATCTACGAGGCTCCAATCTCAAAGGTTGACAAGCTGGAGAGGATGATCAGCTCTTTTGCAAGTGGCTAGGTCTCCCCAGGTGCTTCACTAACATTGGGATCTATGGAAAAGGGATCCAGGAACTACCTGTGTCCAGTCTTGGGGAGGAGTACAAGTGCACCAAAGTAAGGCTGGAGATGACACTGACATGATCCAGTTGTAGCCCAAACTGCCCCCACCCTGTCGATCGGGAAGAAATGGACCCCGTCAGAGGCAACTCGGCTGGTGAAGGCAGCCCTCAAGTACAAGGATGTTGTTAGCTAAGTGCAGCAAGGGAGAGGAGGCTTTGGCCGTGGAGAGAGCAAGCCATCCTGGCACAAGGCTCCATCCCAGCGGTGAGGTCTTGTAGTGGAAGAGGTGCGGCAGCAAGAGCAGACGGCGAGGTGTGCAAAAGCAGGTGCTTTTTTTTCAAGCAAAGCAAGGGCAGTGGATGAGATGGGAGGGAGTTGAGAGGAGGAAGATCTCTTTGAAGGAGCTGTGGGACATGGAAACTTTTAGAGCCAGCTTCATTATTCGTGCCACATATGATGTTCTACCATCTCCCAAGAACCTCAACTAATGGTATGGTGAAGACCCCATATGCCCCCTCTGCCTTAACTCCAGCAACCCTGAAACACATCTTGGTTGGCTGCAAGACAAGCTTCACACAAGGCCGCTACACCTGGTGGGCCAACTAAGTGCTGAACTTCCTAGGAGTTATGCTGGAAAGTAAGCCGACAACCATCAATGCCTTGCCTCTTCTTTCATCCTGTCCTCCACCTGCAAGAATGTCCGAGGAGAGAGACATTCCAAGGCTCATACTTCAAACCCGGAGACTGGGCAGCTAGGCGTGGCATGGGACTGGAAGATGCTGGCTGACCTGGAAGGCTCTGCTTCCCAGCTGAGATCACCATAAACAACTGCAGACCAGACCTTTTGCTTTGATCCACCTCACTACGCATTGTCTACATCATTGAGCTGACAGTGCCCTGGGAGGATGCCTATGAGTGCCTACGAGACCTATGAGTGCAAGAGGCTCAGGTATGCTGAGCTGACAGCCGATGCAGAACAACACGGCTAGAAAGCAAGGGTCCGACCAGTGGAAGTTGGCTGCAGGGGTTTTGTGGCTATATCAACCACCAAGCTGCTGAAGGAAATGGGATTAAGCTAGGCCCAACGTCAAGCCATAAAAGCCCTCACTGGAGCTGCTGAAAGTCAGTGGTTCTGGGTGAAGAGGCGGGACTGCACCTGGGCTCCAAAGTAACACCGCAACGAGATGGCATTCAGGGGAATGAGCATGTTGAACCCTCTGGAGTTGTAGTCAGCTCATCAATGAAACGCTGAGGAAAGAGGGTGACCACTTGAGAACCCAATAAATGTCATCATCGTCTCCACTCTGAACAGCAAAGTCTCAAGGTATGTGCATAACATGGGATTATAACACCCAGTCCTACTAAACCAACATATTTATTTAACACATTTATTCTAGAACATACTTGCCTAATGAAACTAGAAGTAACCCAAAAGTAATCTGATTATATTATGCCTTTTGAGTAATCCAACAGATTACTTTACTAATTACATTTTTCATTACAGTACTGTGCAAAAGTCTGAGGAACCCTAGATTTTTTATATTAATTTTGTTTCATAGATGTTTATTTTTTGTCTTCTGCATTAGTGTGTCAGTAGAAAAGCAAATTTTAGATTTCCATTTTCTGAACGATTAATGGAATTATCTTCAGCAAAAAGAAGAACAAATAGTTCTGCAACAGATGGTATGGCCTCTGTGAGGTCCCTGTGTTTCGTCCCTGGTCTTCCGTTTGTCTCACAGTCCACTCTGTGTTTTCCCTCCATTTGTGTCTTTCACTCCCCACACCTGCATTGTGTTTCCCTCTCGTTTCCTCGTTAGTCTTCCCCCACCTGTTGCTCGTTCTGTCCTGGTTAGGTTTTGTATTTAGTCTGCCCCGTTTCTTTGTTCGGGGCCAGACCGTCTTGTGTTCCCGCTTGTGTTGTCGTGTACCTTGTGTTTTCACGTGCGTTCTCGTCATGTCATGTTTTGTGGTTTTTGTCTCCTCGTTCCTCCAAGACCCCCTCATACCTCCAAGACCCGTTCGTCCCTCCAGGCTCCCTCGTTCCTCCCAGGCTCCCTCATCACCCCCAGGCTGAGCGCCTACTCCCCAGGCTGAGTTCCTGACCCCCAGGCTGAGCGCCTACTCCCCAGGATGAGTTCCTGACCCCCAGGCTAAGCGCCTGCACCACCCCTAGGCTGAGCGCCTGAACCCCCAGGCTGAGCGCCTACACCCCCAGGCTGAGCGCCTACACCCCCAGGCTGAGCGCCTACACCCCCAGGCTGAGCGCCTACACCCCCAGGCTGAGCGCCTGAACCCCAGGCTGAGTGCCTGGCCCTGACCGCGCGGTTCCCACGCCATCCGCAGTTCCCTGCACCTGTTCCTACCCCTAGGCTCCGCGCCTTCTTTCCCCTGGGCCTTGACCCCCAGGTTTGAGCGTCTGTTCCCTGGGCCTCCGCGCCCTCATGTCCCCCGGGCCTCCGCGCCCTCATGTCCCCCGGGCCTCCGCGCCCTCATGTCCCCCGGGCCTCCGCGCCCTCATGTCCCCCGGGCCTCCGCGCCCTCATGTCCCCCGGGCCTCCGCGCCCTCATGTCCCCCGGGCCTCCGCGCCCTCATGTCCCCCGGGCCTCCGCGCCCTCATGTCCCCCGGGCCTCCGCGCCCTCATGTCCCCCGGGCCTCCGCGCCCTCATGTCCCCCGGGCCTCCGCGCCCTCAGGTCCCCCGGGCCTCCGCGCCCTCAGGTCCCCCGGGCCTCCGCGCCCTCATGTCCCCCGGGCCTCCGCGCCCTCAGGTCCCCCGGGCCTCCGCGCCCTCATGTCCCCCGGGCCTCCGCGCCCTCATGTCCCCCGGGCCTCCGCGCCCTCAGGTCCCCCGGGCCTCCGCGCCCTCATGTCCCCCGGGCCTCCGCGCCCTCAGGTCCCCCGGGCCTCCGCGCCCTCATGTCCCCCGGGCCTCCGCGCCCTCATGTCCCCCGGGCCTCCGCGCCTTCATGTCCCCCGGGCCTCCGCGCCCTCATGTCCCCCGGGCCTCCGCGCCCTCATGTCCCCCGGGCCTCCGCGCCTTCATGTCCCCCGGGCCTCCGCGCCCTCATGTCCCCCGGGCCTCCGCGCCCTCATGTCCCCCGGGCCTCCGCGCCTTCATGTCCCCCGGGCCTCCGCGCCCTCATGTCCCCCGGGCCTCCGCACCTTCATGTCCCCCGGGCCTCCGCGCCCTCATGTCCCCCGGGCCTCCGCGCCCTCATGTCTGAGTGCTGAGTGCCTGCTCCTGACCCCAGCGCCCGCACCTGTCCCTGCCCCGCCAAGTTCCTGACCCTCCAAGTTCCTGACTCATGTCTGTCTGTATGCCCGCTTTCTGTCTTGCCCTTGCCTGTCTCCCATTAAATGTACTCCCTGGTGGAGTTTTCCCCTGAGCCGTCTCTGAGTCTTGCGTTTGGGTCCAGTCACCCCCTCGGGAACGTAACAGCCTCCACAGAGCCCTGATCTTAACATCATCGAGGCTGTCTGGGATTACCTGGACAGGCAGAAGCAATCAAGATAGCCAAGGTCTGCAGAAAAACTGTGGCTAAGTTCTCCAAGATGCTTGGAACAATTTACCAGCTGATTTTCTTATAAAGCTGTATTACATTGTACCTAAGAGAATTGATGCAGTTTTAAAGGCAAGTAGTTACACAAAATATTGATTTGATTTAGTTTTTTACTGCTTACTGCTCTTTATAGCCAATTGTTTGATATTTAGAAACTTTTCATTTCATTATTTTTGAAAGCATCTTTGCTTTTTTCCCCCACATGTGCCTAAGACTTTTGCACAGTACTGTACGTAATTTGTAATCAGTCCAGATTACATTTTGCAAGTAATCCGTCAAACATATACTGTATATCCTAAATAGTTGTTAGTTAGATTAAAATATATTTCAATTGTTCCTACACAGCAAATCTTGGTGTACATTTGAGACCGTGGTCTCATATAAACACCCTAGGGTGTTAAATGGACACCAACAGTGTTTTTTGCTGTGATTGCTGTTTCAAATCTGTGATATAACAGCACCCCGCAGAGCGGCCATACAGACTTGTATTGCAATGGGGTAGCTTTCCTTTGCTTTATAGCCTACAATAACGCAGTTGGTAACACACACACACACACACACACACACACACACACACACACACACACACACACACACACACACACACACACACACACAAAAACAGTTTACTTTCTTGACAAGCTAACGCTCATTCCATTTACAATAGATAATCAGATCGTATTGTATTACAGTGACCAGCTTTCAAACAGTGTCTTGCCGAGCAAATGTGAAGGCTACATGGGCTTGTGTGGGTGTTTGTGTGAGATACTGAGCCGAAAATGGTGATGAAAGAGTGAGCAGGGTGTTGTTCATACAAACGATCTTTCCCATTGGCCCCATGAAATTAACCATTCTGATGTACATCGATGACACGACGAAGTCTCCGTCAATAAAAATACACGGCACCAGCTATATTAGACCAGTCAACAGAAAAGCCAAAGTTGTATGCATCGAAGGTTCTGCTTTAAAATGCACTAGAAGACAACACTTCAGAAAGAAAAACGCACAAGGAGACAACGGGAAAGGAAAGCTGAATAGCCGTTCTTAGTGGTCGGAGAACACTCGGCTACTTCATATTTTAAGGTAAAATGTATGTAGTTATTCGCTTATGTATTATGTTCTGTGTTGGAATACTAACCAATACTATACCAGCTACCGGTACTCATTAGAAAATCTATGAAACTGAGGCCTGACAACTTTAAAGGGCAGTTTGCGTGCTTTTCTGTTTGGTTTTGAATCGTGCACAGTCAGATTGAAACGTGGAGCGAATCAAATAACTATTATAGATGACAAGATTCAAGTAAAATGATATTTATGTCAGAAAGTGTATCAATCGTGCTTATGTCTATCGATCACTATATAAGCTCAGAACTTTCACAGTCCGTTCACTGGTGTTCGACTTAAACAGAAAGATAGTTTTGACAAATTGCTATCTCAAGACAAATTTCGGGGTAATCTCATGGATTGAATCGCCCCCGCTGAGTAAACTGTGCATGAGCTACAGTTGCGGAATTTCCATGTCTGGACAGAACATTTTTTGTGTTCTCTTTTTTGATAAATGAACCTGAATTTGATGCATTATAATTTCCCATTATACTACAATTTCACGACATGTAATTTACTGTAAAACCATCCATTTCCATTTCAGCCCGTCAGAGACTTATCGACCGAGATGGAGTGGTACCCACTGGCGCTGGTTCTTTGCTTGACTTTGCCATCTTCCGCCCAGGCAGACTGCTCTACCCACTGTTTAATCTGCGCGCAACGGAGTCCCAATTTAGACGCCCTCATCAACAGTCTGGTAAGGTTATGTTTACCTATTTATTGGTATCTCGGCATATACTTAGTAGACTTGACAGATACATTTTTTCGTACTGGAATTGCTATTAGTGACACATGTAGTAAAATGCCTTATAGTGAAAGTGCAGAATTCACCACCGCGGAGAGCGCACTGGTTTGTTGGTGATTCAAGCCGCTCAGTAGCTACATAAAACATTGAATATGTTGAGACGAAAGCTACATTTAATTTTCCATACACTTTTGATTAAACAATACACAGAAGTATGTATGCACATCAATGCGCGCTGATATGAAAGTTAATTTTGCGTCAAGATAAATCGGAATCAAATTTATCCCCGTCAAATATGCCATATTCAGATGAACATAGGCTATAACAAATCAAATTCAATCACGAACAATGAGAGATCGCTCAGTTAAAGCACAATGTGCAACTTGAGGAGCAGCCAACCAAGTAAGTTGGAAAATAAGCTATTTTACTTATCTATCCAAATGCTTGTTGGTATTAATTAAGAGACTTTCCTATTGGCCGGAATTTGAGGGAATTAAATATAAATCTTGAACTGTGTTGCAACACTATGAGAGCGGGTGTAGCTAAATAAACAAACAAATAACTGTTGAACGGCAATGAATGCGGGCATTTTTGGAAATAATTGGCCTAGACACTTGGATACATTCTTCAATACTTAAATGATGATTCTTCATTTTTTTCATAATTAATATGTTTATGTTTATGATGACATCATCTTGTGTTTTTACGGTTTAAATTTCGTCCGCTCACAAACTGTTAAAAATTCATTTTCAGACTTGCACCTTAGAGTGCGAAGGTACCCTCTCATCTACAGAAGAACTAGATAAATGTGAGAAAGTCCTTCGGTCGTACGCTGGTGGTTTGAATGACTTAAATGAAAGAAATTACCCTGAACTACGTGGCTCTGAGAGGGGAGACCCACCGCTTACAACTACTGGCAATGTAGTAAAGCGATACGGTGGATTCATCAAGAAAATAGACAAAAACAAAATATTTACTTCTCTCCCACGTGACAGTGCTAGTCTTAAACGGTTTTTCGCCCCGAAATATGACAATTATCTCAGAAAATTGTCGCAAAGAGACACCCCAGAAGCAGACCAGGATTCCCAGCAGGAAGATGAATTGACAGCCTTCAGCGACGACACTCCCATCAATGAAGTGAAGCGCTATGGAGGTTTCCTGAGGAAATTTGGCCCCAAGAGAAGCTACAATTCGGCGGAGGAAAATAGTCAAGAGGAGTTACAAAAACGTTACGGGGGTTTCATGCGGAGAATTCGGCCGAAACTCAAGTGGGACAGCCAGAAAAGATACGGGGGTGTTTTGCGGCGCCATTTCAAATTATCTGTTCGATCGGATGAAGAGCCAGCCTCGTATGATGACCTATAGATTACCTTTGGAACTTAAATCACCAGTGCACAGGAATTCTCATTAACCGTTCTCTCCCATTTAGCCTACATCTTCTGATTCCCAGACCTACTAGGCAGCTTTGTCATTGCTGTAAGGTGCATTTAGAATGATATGGTTTTGACAGTCGCCTTTTACTGAATTGGGGACTAACCAATAATAAATACATTGATGTACATGAAAATGTCAAATGTACCGTTTACGTTATTTATTTAATTATTAATATGCTTGTATAATAAAAGTAAATAAACAGTAAACACAAACAAATGCACAGTTTCTGTGTCCAATGTAAAAAAAACATTTGTGTCCAACTCACTTTTCAGACCGTGTGCTACGTGTATAGGCTACGATCAACATAGACTAAATTTCAAAAGTAAGCAAAATGACACATTTATGATGTATAATGCTCAAAGCAATACTGCAGCCAGCACTATGCATGACGATGCTTTTAGCCAGGATGCGTGACTCTGACAAGGCTGGAAAATGCATTTCAGTCCAGGTCCATGGTGAATTGACATATTTCTGTTCAACACAACACACTGTTCTACTGAAGCAAGTAAGCTACAGTTTAATAGACTTCATTGTATTTCTGGTTCTTATAATGAAGTATTTTTGCGAAAGAACAAGAACCTAGAATAAATTATTGTATAAATTGAATGGTGCTTGTAAAACTCAACGTTTAAAAATAATGTTCACATTATGTATATTTGTAGCGGTAGGCGGTATTTGTAGGCGTTTTCTAGCTGTTGAAATATATTTTTTTCACTTGAAACCTACGTATCAATTAAACTTTCAAACATTAATAGTACGCCGTTTAAAACTGCTTATTTTAAACTTAGCTCAGCGAAGGAAGCCAAGCATCCCTATAGGCTAGTCGGATCTGAGAGATACAGCATTTTTGTATTGGGTTGGATTCAGCAAGCAAACCTCATTGTTCAGTTATAGCACTAGGCTACTAATTGTCCTCACTGGAAACAAACAGTTAAACAGCTTTTTCTTTATTTATAAGTTTGACTGGGACCCATGCAATTATAACCAAATCGGAGCACAGCGGCGTAGTTAAAAAATTTAACTTTTACCCAATCTCTGGTTAAAACTGCTTCCAAATACAGAGTTTAGTCCTTACAATAAATTATTTAAACAAAAATTTTATGATGTGCCCATATGAGGACTCGATAGAAGATGAATTTCATTGTGAAAGCTATGTACAGAAACGGTATCGCTACTTCATTTAATTTAGCACATAACGTGAAATGTAATACATTCGCGCCCTCTTGCGGATCAACAAGACACTGTGGCGTGGTCTTCGAATATCAGTATATTTGAAGTGTCTTTCCAAAACTCCCCAAGAATAATAGCGTAAAAGTAAAACTGCTTATCATAAAAAATACTCCCATCTGGTTTATCAAAACTGGAATTAGCTAGTGAGGTTTGGAAAAACACTCTTCATTTCGTCTACCTTAAAAGAATCTGGTGGATCTTCCTTTAAAAAAAATCACACCCAGGTGGTGAATAGGGTTGCCACATTTGATTTGTGAAAAACCGGGACATTTGACGCGCGACGCGGGGCGTTAAACCACATTTGCAAATATACTATGTTAACAGTTGTAGGACTCCCTATTGCCTCTCTTACCTCTTACCCACTTCTTTGTTTTTGCATGATTTTCCAGTGCTGCTTTTCCTTCATATTTAACTGAGATCTTGGCTGGACACAAAATACATGTGGCGGAGAACGGGTCTCCTTGGGTTGGCCTTAGGCCTGAAGGTGTGGCAACCCTAGTGGTGAAGTAAGCGGTGCAGGTTTATGAGCAATCATATTAAAAAATGCAATAGAAAATGTGTGTGTTGTTTACATGTACAAAAACAATGGCCTCTGGTTTGGTGATATTTATTTACATACGCAATATACTCTGATAACAAACAGGAAAGATTACAATAACAATGGAATTCCAAACTCAACAACAGGGTGCATGGATTGTTGGGCCGTTCCATAACTGACTGGGTCCAGCAGAACACTGGTGGTAGATTTTGTATTGATTTTGCTACGGCGACTCACCTTGCTAACAGGTGGAATGTTGAAAACTCCACCTTAGCGGCAGTTGGTAATTTCAATTTCAAACCCATTTTCTAACTTGTGACGACGACTACAGTTTTTAAGGTACACAGACATAATATGTATCACAATGTTCATGTGGTTCCCAGGATTCATACGGTGTAAATATCTAAGCTGTGACATTTTTAGTTTGTAAAATATTCAGTGTTGTTTGAAAACCATGCTCCCCATTCACACAAATGGTGGAATGTTCAAAACTCCACTCTAGCGGCAGCTGGTAATTTCTATTTCAAGCCCATTTTCTAACTTGTGACCACGACTAGTTTTTAAGCTACACAAGACATATTATATACAGATGTGCATCTGGTTCCCAGGATTCCTACGGTGTGAATATCTAAGCTGTGACATGTACAGATCCTTTCCAAAAAATTAGAATATCATGGAAAAGTTTTTTTTTTTCCATAATTCCATTCAAAAAGTGAAACTTTCATAGATTATAGATTCATTACACACAAAGTGAAATATTTCTAGCCTTTATTTGTTTCATTTTTCATAATTTTGGCTTACAGCTCCAGAAAACCCCCAAAACAGTATTTCAAGAAATTAGAATAGTGTGTCGAAAATCAGCATTTACTTCAGTTATTTCAGAGAATGAATGTTTTAGACTGAGTGTCACACTATCATCTAATTTACTCAAAACACCTGCAAAGTTTATCTCAGTTTGGTTCAGTATGGGGAAGACTGCAGACTTGACAATTGGCCAGAAGACCATCATTGACACCCTCCAGAAGATGGGTAAGCCACAAAAGGTCATCGCTAAGGAGGCTGGCTGTTCACAGAGTGCAGTGTCCAAGCATATCAATAGAAAGTTTAGTGGAAGGGAAAAATGTGGCAGGAGAAGGTGCACAAGCAAAAGAGATGACCGTAGGCTTCAGCGGATTGTCAAGCAAAGACGATTCCAAAATTTGGCGGCGATGCAGAGGGAGTGGACTGAGGCTGGAGTCAGTGCTTCAAAAACCATCACGTACAGAGTGTGACACTCAGTCTAAAACATTCATTCTCTGAAATAACTGAAGTAAATGCTGATTTTTGACACACTATTCTAATTTCTTGAAATACTGTTTTGGGGGTTTTCTGGAGCTGTAAGCCAAAATTATGAAAAATGAAACAAATAAAGGCTAGAAATATTTCACTTTGTGTGTAATGAATCTATAATCTATGAAAGTTTCACTTTTTGAATGGAATTATGGAAAAAAAAAAACTTTTCCATGATATTCTAATATTTTGGAAAGGATCTGTATATTGTTTGAGATAGAGCTGTCTGAAGCTGGGCATGCTTTTCTCAAGCTACTATTTTTTTTTCTCAATACTATTGTATTGTGACGCATATGCTACGAACGGACGGACACACGTATAGAAGCGGCTGCACTGCTTAAAAATCCTTAAGATTCGTGTTTGGAACATGGTTTGTAAGTGGTATGCATTTTTATTTAGCAGGACTGTAACTTGAAGCAGAAAGGTCTTAGAGAGTAGCATACCTTTGAAACAATATCTTTGGATTCTATAGAATGATTCATATTGTCAACATACGGTATTTGATAATCTGTAGTAAATAATGGGACTGAAAGACCATTATAATTATAGATCTAAATATTATAGATCGATTACTGTACTATACCACGGCTTTGTTGAATACTCCATTCTGATTGGTCAAGGAGTGGTCATTATTTCTGTATAATGACCACTGTCACACTTGATTATATCCCTCCACACTCTGCATAGCCAAGTAGTCTGGTCAAAATGGGCATATTTTATGTTGTGTTTTTTGTTCTAAAATGTTTTCTACAATATGCATAACACTGCATATATTCTTGAATGGCTCAAGCAGGAAATACACTTAGGTTGGATCCATAGTCAAGACATTGTAAGCTCCAGCCTGGCTTGTAGTTTGGAAACCAGTTGGCCACGTCCTATTGTGCACTTCTGAACAATTTTTAAATATGCCTTTACACTTGCTTACAGGCCCAAGGTACCCCGTTCTCTATTTTCTATTACAATCAGCTGAAACTCCAGAAACTCACTTCCTACATTAGTTTAGGATGACAATTGATTTGTTCTGTTGTAGTGTTGCTCTCCTACTGTTGCTATGCCCACCATCTATTTTTTGCCTCCCTATGGTTTTCTGTTATATGTTATTATATGCATATATAAATATAAATATACTTCATATTTGTGGGGGGAAAAAAATTCACAAAATCAAAAAAATAATTGCAACCAAACTGCTTTTATTACAAATATGATGCAGGAGCTTTATAGATTTGAGTATGATCACATATAAAATTTATTGAAAATTATCATGTATGAAGAGACCTCAGATATTACCTAATTTCCAAAGGGCTTTGTGTGATTGTCTAAAACTCACAGAATGAGACACACTAAAAACATTGCATGTGTTTTACAAATCTCATTGGAAGAATATAATGTAAATATAAAACTTGAATATCAAACTGAAATGTACCATTGCACATTATATCATAATCACACATCATAAGTAACCAAATTAGAAAGTTATGACCATAAATGTAAAACAAAAAAGGTATCGTCTTTGAGAATCATTTTTCAATAAGAACTCACTACAGTTGCCAGACAACAAGATATAATTAAAACAAATCATGAGGCAGTTTAAATGACGTAATTATGTAATTAAGACAAAACAACAATAAACCAAGACAATATACACTGCCCGGCCAAAAAAAAAGTCGCAGTTGTACCAGTCATGCATAGTGCCCACTGTACAAGCCTCTGGAGGCAGTGTTATGATCTGGGGTTGCTTCAATTGGTCAGGTCTAGGCTCAGCAACGTTATGCAGCAATAAAATGAAGTCAGCTGAGTACCTGAATGTACTGAATGACCAGGTTATCCCATCAATGGGCATATTCCAGGACGACAATGCCAAGATTCATCGGGCTCAAATTGTGAAAGAGTGGTTCAGGGAGCATGAGGAATCATTTTCACACATGAATTGGCCACCAGAGTCCTGACCTTAACCCCATTGAAAGTCTTTGGGATGTGCTGGAGAAGACTTCACGGAGTGGTTCAACTCTCCCGTCGTCAATACAAGATCTCGGCCAAAAATTAATGCAAGTCTGGACGGAAATAAATGTTGTGACGTTGCATAAGGTTGTCGAAACAATGCCACGACGAATGCGCGCCATAATCAAAGCTAAAGGCGGTCCAACAAAATATTAGTGTGCGACTTTTTTTTTGGCCGGGCAGTGTACATGTCAAGAAATCGCACAACATTGGAAAATCAACATTTTATGTTATGTTATTCAGTAGAATGCTAATTATTTTTTTAGATAAACATAAATGTTTAATTACCATTAAACATTGACTTAAAAATCACAGTAAAAATTTATATTACATTTGAAATAGAATTAAAGAATATTAAGGCTCATCACATTTTTGGATTTGTTGGAAAATCAGACATATTGGGTTCAGTCACCTGGATACAGAAGCTTAAAAAAAATAGAATGTCTAGATGAGATGACACTCAAAGTATCACTGTGTTTGTATTCTTGATACTTTAATTGTACTACTGTTGTAAGGCCCAGTGATGTTTTAGGATATGAATTCACGAGCCAGACCATATGCTGATGTTTATTTTAGCATCTCTGAATAGACCCTACTAATATGTGCATCCCTTCATTGACTGGATGTGGCCAAGTTTGTACAAAATATATTATTTATCCTCTTAATTGCTCCTCTCATTTAAGACCTAATGATAAAATAATTACAATGAAGTAAGTGGACTTTATTCTATATATACATGAAACCCCTAAAATAAACCCAGAAAACCAGTATTAGATCATTTGGACTGAGCCGAGAAATATGATGAAGCCACTTTACGCACTGTGATGTCAGTGGCCATGGTGAAACAGCTCTTTGATGTGTAATGCTGGAGAAGTCTGTTCCACGCTTTACTGCACCTCAGCAGCTCTTGGTTTCCTTAAATTAAACAAAATACCTTGAGCATCACAAAACACACATCAAGCTTATTTGAGCTTCAAATGCAAGATAAACAATTCAGGGAGAAATATCTTCTCAATTGCTTGATGGTTACCATACAAAAGCCAGGCCTTTCTTACCGATAATGCACAGCCCTTCCTGTGCCCTGGTGATGCCTACATTTATTTGGTTGGGATCGCCAACAAATCCCACATTTTTGGAAAGCCATGCCCTGCTAGGATCCTTTTCAATCTCAGTGCTGGGACACGAGCGTACGGTGGACAGGATTACATAGCGCCATTCACTTCCTGGAAGACAAAACGCTGCTGATTATGGGAGAGTATTGACATGGCTCTCCCAGAAAGTAAGCAGAGATGTAAACAGACCTTTGTGAAAGGTTAAAGTGTTTCGCTCAATTAAGCCTACTCTCAGGATGACAAATAACGAGATGGCAATGTAGCATAACGGTTATGAAACTGGGCTTGAGCAAGGTATTTAGCCTTGCTTCAGTAGATACCCAGCTGTATACCCGGACTATATGTGAAAAAAAAATCTAGTGTAAATCGCTCTATATAAGTGTCTGCCAAATACGTAAAATGTAAATGTAAGGTGCTTTTCCACACACTGTTAAAATATACCACCGAAAAATAGGTTCCACGTAATTTAATCCAGCAACTCTTGTGGGCCTCATTTATCATTCATGCATATGTTCAAATCTGATCGTAAAGTGTGCATACGACCATTTTTAGGCAAATTTCCAGATTTTTCTAAATGAACGTGGGTGTACGGTATGATGAAATATCACGACAGCACTTGTCTTTGCGTACATTTTTTCCCAGTGATGAGGAAGCGACATTGTATGCAATGAACAGCGAAGGAACAATAGTCTAAATAATGAAAAAAAAAAAAAAAAAAACTTTTGTTCAGAGCACTGCGGAGTGAACAGGTGATAAACAAAAAAGGTGCTCTTTTGTTAATGCATCTGGGCAATATTTTGACCTACTTGACCTACGCGTTGCAGCTGTAGACATACATTGTGTAACCTAATTGGCAAAAATTACATCTGAATAAGTTTATTTTTAATTTTACACTGCTATTAGTTTGTCATCACATGCAGCCTAAAGGGAATGAAGCCTGAAAATATTGCCAGTGTACCATCAGCTTTGGGTTCTTATTGTGCTTTTCAAGGGAACACTGTGCAGCACAGCTAAAACAAGTGGGCAATTAAATTAAGTAAAAACAAGTGGGGGATAAAATAAATTACCTTGACTCTTTGTGATGGTGCTGACTGCGATTTCATGCATGCCCCTTCTTTTTAGAATTTTTCTGATCTCGGAGACCTGGGCGTTGTAGGGTGAAAGAATTGCAATGTGCTCCTTCCGGATTGTGGCATCATTTACAAGTGACATAGCAATGTCAACCTGTTGAGAAAAAGCACTTATCAATTCATGAATCCACAATACAACAATCCGCTTTCTGAACAAACATCACTGCCATCCTACCCACCCCCCCCCCCCCCCCCCCCCCCCCACACGCACTACCTACTACCTTCTCTCTTTTCCTCTGCCACTCCAACCACTACCACCCCCTGGATTCTCTTAGCTTCCCTCAACAACCACCATGGACAATTCACACCACCTCCAACCCCTGGACTCTCTCCCCTTCCACCCACCCTCCCACAATGACCCTGGACAATTCAAAGAACTTATGAAAGAACTTATCCATCCCACAATAATTAGCAGACAGTTATTATTCTTTCAAGTTTTATTTGCCATGTGCAACAAGTAAAAATACTAGTACATTGGAATTCTTACTCCAGCTCTTTCTGCCAAATGTAAGCTTATAAGTATAACTATAAGTTTATATTTGGCAGGACCAATGGAAACTGAGTAAATATCTCAAAGTTACTCACAGCAATTTTACTCTCCTCTCTGTTTACTTTGGAATTTTCATTTCCCTTCGCCGTCGTCACCACCAGGCTGATCTCCTGTCCGACCACATGTCCGAAAACAGTTTGGATGGGGTTTTTACTGGATGTAATGCAAATTACACTGTTTGGCCGCCGCACAGCGGTTTTCAACATTCCATCGTACGACTCCTTGGATGGAAATTCACAGATGTCTTCATGCTAAAATAGAGAAATTCAAAAGCCATTTTCAATTGCTGGAGAAGGTACACAATGGAAATAGAATAAAGCGTTACAAAGAAAATGCAAGCATAAATGGTACCAGGCCTATGCATGTGACATTACCATTCTGTACTGGGTGTCCAACATCACTGCCTTGCCCATGTAGCGCTCAAACAGGGACTTTGACATGCCCAAATTTCTAACCTGTATATTCTTGACGATGGGCCGGAGCTGCTTGTGATCACCAAGCAACACAATCTGGAAAAAACATCAGAGGAATAATTCAGCTAGATCGTGAATACTACGTAAAAATATCCATGGGATTTACATTTCTGTCAAGATATATACACTTCATATATGAATGAATATATAATATTTTGGTTTGGCACTGAATGGATCTGCTCCATGTACTTCTAGTGCACGCACCAGCATGCACTACCTATCAAACAGGGAGCACGACACATCTCCCCTACTAAACAGGAGATATACACCAAAACCCCCAACACAGCAAATCATCCAAGCGCTTAAACCCCAAAACAGCAGATCATCCAAGAGCCAAACAACTATGTGTACAGCAGAGCACCTACTGTGTCCTGAAAGATCAGGAAGACCATATCGATATCCCTCCAGCACGAAGACGGAACACTGCTGTAATCCTGGATCAGACATTGGCCATTCTAACATGGTGATAGTAACCTATGTGTACAGTAGACCACCTGCTGTTTCCTGAAAGATCAGGAAGTCCAAATTGATATCCCACTGAACAAGCCACCAGATGACAGGGATCGAAAAAGGACATACTATTTTTAATGCAATCAGTACCCAGCAACCACCTGATTATTTTAGATTAGATCAGACATATTGTCAAGACCTGACATGTAGGCAACCTTTTAAAATGAAATCATTTAGAAGCGCACACACCAATGCTACTTTTAGCTTTAGCTCCAGATAGCGCACATGCTAAAGACACTTATTAGCTTTAGCGCAGTGTGCAAGCATAGGGTAAGGCTGCTAACCATAGTAATATGTAATGAGCAGCGAGCAAAGAACGATTGCACAGTGGCAGGCACCTTAGTACTTTTCTGAGCTCTTGTAAAGCACGTGCGAGCACGTAAACGGAGTTGATACCAACTATTTTAAGCAAGGATGACCATTTTAACCTTAAAAATGTATTTTATTTTTTTATTATTTTTATTTAATTATTTGGTAAATTTATTTTTTTATTATTATTATCATTATTTATTTAATTTAATTATTTTCAATTCATTTTGTATAGCGCCTTTTACAGAGAACGGTCACAAAGACATTGCAGAGGAATTGGGCAAGAACCAGGCCTGAAACCCCCAAACAGCAAATGAGGTAAAAACTCCCCGGTGGGAAGAAAAACACTCAAACGCAAGAGGAGCAAGCAATATAGACGGGACAGAACGCAATCCAATCAGTGCAACTCACAATATGTAGCAAGGACATTTCCGAATTTCCACTGAGTGTTTCATAAACAAGACACAGACAATAATTTTTTTTATTTATTAATTAAAATAAATTTCTGGGCGTGATGATAGATCATAAATTATGTTGGAAACCACATATAAATAATGTAAAAACAAAAATGTCTAAAACCATTGCAATATTATATAAAACTAAAGATATCTTGAATCAGAACTCATTATATATACTGTATTGTTCTCTCATAGTTCCATACATTACCTACTGTGTGGAGATATGGGGAAACACATACAAAACCAACACTAATTCAATTTCCATGCTACACAAGAGAGCCATTAGAATTGAAAATCGATCGGATTATTATGAACCAACTAACGCACAATTTATTAACTTACATGCTTTAAGATTTTGTGATCTAGTTGATCTTAAAACTGCACAGATAATGTACAAAGCACAAAATAATTTACTTCCTAACTGTATTCAGAGGTTGTTTGAAATTAGAGAGAGCCAGTATGAACTTGGTATAGGTATGTTTAAAGGGGTAAACTTGTGGAACAGTCAGGGGTGCCGCCAGGGATTTTGGGCCCCATGAAAAGATATATCACAAAGATATACCACCACCACAGGCCATGCCAACCCTGCGCAATTGCTGTAACCACACACCTCCAGAACACAATTGTAGGGAACATGCCTCTATATTCCTACATGTGGAGTATTACTCATGCAAGGGGTTTACATGTACATTTAGCAGTAATGGTGATAGACATATAAAACATGTTCGTCTTACCAGTCTTCACCCGGGCACCATAAATGTAGAGAATATCCTCGACGGGGCGCCATAAATGTAAGGAATATGCCTCTGTATATATATAAACTCTTACATGGGATGCCAAAAATATAGGCAATAACTATGGAATAATGAGGTTTACCCTTATTATTCTTAAGTTAGGTTAAAATTAAATCAGTCTCATTTGATTACCAGTCTTCACCCGGGCACCATAAATGTAGAGAATATCCTCGACGGGGCGCCATAAATGTAAGGAATATGCCTCTGTATATATATAAACTCTTACATGGGATGCCAAAAATATAGGCAATAACTATGGAATAATGAGGTTTACCCTTATTATTCTTAAGTTAGGTTAAAATTAAATCAGTCTCATTTGATTATTATGGATTATAATTACTACTACTTCAATTCACCATCAAAGCACTAATAACTAATAATTCATAAGGGTTGAAGGTATTACGTTCTATTGATTAGGTTTAACTCAGCTCTCGTGTTCATACGACATCAAAACAGACACCAGGTTTAACAAAAATAGATTTATTAAACAAGGAAAAACATGAATATTACATTCTACTAAACAGACATATTGTGTGGTGTGCGTACTGTAGCATTTATATGTGTGTATGCACATATGGGTGTGTGTGCATGTTGGTGTGTAGGCCTATGCCACATGTGCGTTCAGGGAACAAAGGAATCGCGTAGAGTAAGCTAACTGTGTTGCAGCACGATGGTGATTATTGATCTCAAATCTGACGTTACTATAAATAAGTTCACGCACTTCGGTCAGGAAATAACGTATTTATCATCTACAGTAAGCTAAAATGAGATCATATCACACAAATATTAGTCAGTGTTAGGATAGAGGGGCAAACCAGTGAGGCCTGCTCGGGTTAGTTTAGTACCACCTTAGCAATGAAACGGTAGGCCAGCCGGCTAGCTTGCTAACCAGCGCAACACGTTTATACAGCCATTATCGTACAAAGTCGAGATGCAATCAAATTACCGATAAACAATTCAGACTAAAATCCTAAGCTAAGCCTGGGATGTTTGATCAGTCTTACTGAAGTCCGCGGTGAGTTGATTACAGCTGGCTTGTCTGTGAGGGATGGTCAGGGCTCCTTTGGTCTTTCTCCTGGCCTGCGTCTTTGTCCGTGGCTGGAACACACCTCTGTCGGAGTTGCGTTAATTCAGTTCTATGGTTAGATGCCGTAGGCAAGCTAACCCGTTTGCGTCTCTCTCCGCGGCCTTTGATGCTGCTGCCGCGGTGTTGCTTTTGTAATGGAGATCCACCTTTGTAGCTGTGTAGCTAGCAAACGGGGAGACAAAAATGGAGTGCTGCCTCTTGTGCAGCACGATCGAGGAAGCGAAGTGAATGGGGTCGGGACGACAGACTGGAATGCGTTCAGTCTTATCTGTTTTAGTTTTATGACCCTTAGTGTCTCATATTTCCAAGAGACATGATTGGCTGTGGCCGTGTTTTAAATGTCTTTTGGGTTTCCTGTGGAGTGAATGGAAATGTAGTCTATTGTCCCTACACAATCGACCCATTCAAATCAACATATTGTGCTTAAAATGCCAGTTTAACCTTAAATAAACGTATTATGGACAATAACTGTCCTTATATGTAATTTAATGCGATATAAGGACTGTTTTTGCGGCTTTTAAACTCACATTTTCCTAACATTCGATCAATGATAAGAGTAGGACTCTGAGGGCACCGAAAACAGATCAGCACAGCCAATATTCTGTTCTATTCAGTAATCTCACGGTCATTATTTCAGTTGACTTGATCAACTGTCAGAATTCTGAAAGACTGTCAGGTCAATATTTTCGCTGGTCACTCAGTATATCCCGCCTTATAACTTAGAAGTCGAAAGGTTTAAACGGATTTTGAATATTGACATGTCAGGCTCCAATCACGTTTAGTATGACGAGCGTGCCGTAACGATTAATTAGCAAATAACAATGCTGAATACTTCTGACGTAATTTACATAGCAACTGTATGCCCAGATCACACGGCCTCATTGACAGTGGCCAAGGGAAATCGATGACGATTCAGAAAATATATAACTTTTAAAGATTTAATTCCATCTTCTACTGGGACTTTCGCTGTTTATCGATGGTGTGTCAGAAATGTTTGATGCCACTGACCACAATCGAACAATTTCACTTTTACCATGGGTTAAATTTTTACCAATTTTGTATGGGTTAATGCTATTGCTTTCTGGTAGCTATATCATTCTAGCCTCTTATGGGGATCAATAAAGGCTAACAATACACTAGCACTTACTTCTTGTAAGTTTTATCACCTCCGTTTTCTATCAGGAATGTATTGTCAAGCTCACGTGTATTCATTGCTGTCTACGTTCTAAAGCTCCAGTTTGCCCGCCCTAATATTAAGAAACTAATGTTAGGGGGGGACCAAAAGTAGCCTATTTCACTATGGACTAAGGCTAGCTAACAGGTTAATTTCCACCACTCACGGACTACTACACCCACCTTCCTTTGTGAAAAATTTTCTCTCTCCTGTCTTTCTTTTCTTTGTTTTCGTTTTTGGAAGCCAGATTTTTTTTTTAGGAAGCTGAGACATGATGCTCCAGCAGCACTCCTCACTCGCAATTTTCACTGCTAGGCTAGCAAAGTACCGTTCGCACCTGTTTTGGGGGCAGGACCGAACCATTTAATGTAAATAGAGGGGGGGGGGGGGGGGGGGGTGTGGGGGTTGGGCAATACAGAGGCTCTCTGGATGTTTACTTTTTGCCAAAAACAAGAAAAGAAAAGGAAACCGTTCGTTTTATTAGTACATTGTAAATAAAATATTCTATTAATGATGATAGGTTAATAATTTAATATTGAAAAAAATGTACCTAATGTTCAAATAATTTCTTAGGACCCCTGTCAGTCAGGGGCCCTTAGAATCGTCCTAACCTTCCCCCCCATACGGCGCCCCTGGGAACAGTTGTGACACGGAATTAAGAATGTGTAGTTCACTTTGCAAATTTTAAAAAAATGTTTAAAAATAAGGTGGTAAACAAATATAAAACTAAGATATGATCATTATTGTGTATGAAACGTTTGGAACTTTTGTTTTTGCTTCTGTTTTGTTTTGTCTTTGTATAGCCTAAAACTAGTAGAAAAGGGTTCCGTATTAGATTATATTATGTAAAAAGGATAGGTAGGCTACAATAAGCTAAAGCTTCAGCCTACACATTTTCGGTCAATATTTTTTGTTTTCCTTTTAATTTAATGCCTTATTGAAATTTATTTTTATGTGCATTCATTTTGTAAAATTGTTAATAATGACCTAAATAAATTAGGCTACTACTACTACTATATAAAAAATAAATAAAAATGTTTAGCATGTTGCCGACGCCGACATCCACTGCCCAGCGAATTGTCTGCTGCAGAAAATAAAAATAGCTAAAAAAAAAAAAACACGGAAGGAGAGGCTACCGGAGATCTTTCAATCACAGAAGGAATCAGCTGCAGACGTTAATGCTAATGAAATCATTGAGGACTTCTCGACAATGAAGGTAAAGGCAACTGATTTAATACTCCAGATTTAATAGCGCCCACCGCTGCTACTTTGAAATGCTTTGAAGAGTTTGAGAATTTTTGCTATTCATATTGTGTGGATTGTTATGAGTAGGCCTATTCTATTGTCTATAACGTTATTCGAGTTGCCACTGCAAAGAGAGAACACTGACAGATGCCATCTTATTGCATTTATAGCCTATAGCCGAAGCTGGTTCTTATTAGCTCAAACACTGAGCAATGCATCTTTACCCAGCAAGGTTTAAAAAATCCAGGTTAGGCCTACGCAGCTGGTCTGTACATTTAAAATAATAATACTATTTAAATAGCTACATCTTCCTTTTCGTTGTCTGGCGGACCGTATAGCATATTAGCTAGGCTGCTTATTGCAACTGAGTGCATGCGTGAGTGCATACCGGCTGCTACCAAAAAAACGTGGAATTGTCACTTAACGTTAGTTTTCAGTTTCTACAAATCTCCAGGCTTCTACCTTGAAAAGCAATGCCACAAAACACAAAAGCGGCGTCTTCCTTTGGGACAGCTACACCCGAACACTGATCAGCAAAATAAGCGAAACAAGAGCACCGCAGACAAGCAGTATGGGAGTCTAGCTTTTAAAAAGGGCGCTCAATTAGTAATGTGTGCAAGTGATTGGTTGAGAATGAGAACATGCGTTTGCTGAGGCCGACCATTGGTCGAACTTGCTCTGCGCACTTGTTCGCGACGCTCATTTGATAGTCATCCTGCCCTTAATGAGAGCTGACACTTCACAGTTGAGCTCAGAAAGCTAAGTGTATAAATAATAATTGAAAGATTATTTAATGCTTCATGCTCTCAATGGGATTTCTCCCAGGGTTACTGACATTCCCATGCAAAACCGCTTATGGATTAACCAGAAGTGCAGAAGAAGCACACAGAAAATCAAGCACATGGCACAGCAAGCCAATGGAAAAATGGTGTGAGCCAACCAAACAGGCTAGGGGGTGCTGCTGGAATGACATCAACTTACATGACATTTATTTACAAAACTTATTTAAAAAAGTTAAATGATGGGCTGAATGGTACGAAAGCGCTGAAGCGCAAGGTGAAAAGCGCTATCTCGTTTATACGAGATAGTAAGTCGTTTAAACAAGTTATTATCTCGTTTATACGAGATAGTAAGTAGCTTTTACGAGATATTATCTCGTTTTTACGAGATAGTAAGTCATTTATACAAGTTATTATCTTGTTTATACGAGATATTATCTAGTTTAATGCGAGTTATCTCGTTTGTACGAGATATTATCTCGTTTATACGAGTTATTATCTTGTTTATATGACTTAGTCGTTTGTTTATACAAGATAATAAGACGTTTGTACGAGATATAACTCCGCTCTGAACTGATTTCACCGTGCATTTTAAGTGCAATTAAAGCCATTTTTGAGTCCTTGCTTGTGTAGGCTACTTCGTGCGTCATTTGAACATGGGGAGCGGGGGCGAAAAACTTAAAAATATAGGATATATGTTACTCAAAAACCCGTTTTTATCTGCGTATATTGGATGAATGATGCATCTATTATGGAGATAATATTAGTTGGCAACATGTGGTGGTGTTTAGTATTTTATTACATTATTTTCTTTCTGGGTGTGGGGATTTGGAAGACCAAATGAAATGTCACATAATAAAATAAATAAGAAATGAAATAAATAAATAAATATCTTTTCATTCTTTTATTCATTATATTCTTTTATTTATTTCATGGCGTATTTATTTCCTGTAACATGAAAGGGACAGGGTCAGCTATGATCATTGGTTGCTCAGTCCATAGAAACCTAGACACCACTCAAATTTCTGCGCGACCGCCATATTATGCGATCAAGACCTCCCCTGATAAATAAGAATGAACTCGCTTAATTCTCAACTCATTTTAGTAAAATTTGACTTGTTATAAACGTGAGAAATATCTGCATAACACAGATTACCTTATTTCCAAATTCCTCAGAACAGCTATCCTATTTATAAAATGCCCTTTTAACTAGGCTAGCCTACAGGAGTTGTCAAAATGTATTAATTAGTTGTAGGCCTAAATTAATTTAAAAGTTCAGAGAAATATGAATAGGCTACTATAATTGGGATGTCAACGAGTTCCACTAGGGGCCACCTTGGATAGGGTAAGGGTAATTTACAGAGTAGCCTAATAATGAACGAATTCCAGGACATCGCATTCTGCAAAAATGTAGCCCATTTTGAATTCTTATAGCAAGCTGCAAGTATTCCACTTAGATGTCTTCACACGTTTAGATACCTTCGCTTTTCTTAACAACTCGTAGCCTATGTATGCAATTTTACTGGGGTTAGCCTACTCGTAGCTGGGGAAAAATAGCTTAATTATCCAGGAGATCAGCTTTACCGAGAACGTAGTGTGATCCACCGTATAGAATTACATTACAGGCATTTAGTCTACGCTCTTATCCAGAGCGACTTACACAACTTTTTTCAGCATTTTTTTTTTTAACATTTATCCATTTATACAGCTGGATATATATACTGAAGCAATTCAGGTTAAGTACCTTGCTCAAGGGTACAGCGGCAGTGTCCTACCTGGGAATTGAACCTGCAACCTTTCGGTTACAAATACAGTTCCTTAACCATTATACTACACTGCCGCCCAATTAGATGTGCATATGACATACCCAAGTCATATACATGTAACTATGCACTGCGGCAGGCTGTAGCCTAGGCTATAGTCTAATACAATAAAAATGAACATTATTGTTATTGTTTGGAGCCATAATTTCTCACAGTTATTTATGAAATGCATCATATGCCATGCAGTCTAGCATTATTAAACATCCACTGAGATGAAATAAAAATCTAGGTTTTTTTGCAGCAAGAATTGAGAATGAGAGTAGCCTACATTATATAAGTAGTCCTAAATTAACTTAATATTATGGCTGAATACAATATCACCATAAAGACACATCAGCGAATATTACTGTAGCCTATAGCCTATGTATACCATTAAAATGAGGGAGGTTTAGGCGTAGGCTACGAGTTGGTAAGAAAAGCGAGGGTAGCGAAACGTGCAAAAAGCCACGTGGAATACTTGCATTTTGCTCTAAGACTTCTAGCTCGTTTTGTAATTATAGCCGGGCTACATTTCTGCATAGGCTATCTCTATAATAGATGCAGCACTCATCCAATACACAGCACAGTTAAAAACGCAGATGACAATCGTGTTTTTGAGCAACGTTAGCCTATATTTTAAAGTGTTTTGCCCCCGCTCCCTAGTAGCCTACACAAGCAGACTCAAAAACAGCTTTAAGTGCACTTAAAATGGGTTGAAATCAGAGTTCAGAGCAGTTATATCTCGTACAAACGACTTACTATCTCGTATAAACATAATATCTCGTACAAAAGACTTACTATCTCGTAAGAACAAGATAATATCTCATAAAAACTACTTAAGTCGTAGGCTATAAACAAGATAATAACAATTTACTATCTCGTATAAACGAGATAATGCTTAAAAAAAAAATTCACCTTGCGCTTCAGGGCATCCGTAGAATGGCCTGTTCTCATTATTTCTTTAATTTAAAAATCATATTTTCTATGTTTGTCAGAAACCAGCCATTCTGTAGTTAACTTCAGAATCATAACCCACTACTTTAATAAAAGTCCTTGTCCTTATATGGAAATTCACAGATGTCTTCATGATAGGGCCTACAACAGATACATTTAAAAGCCATTTTTCAATGGATTTTATTACTTTTCAAATGGTATGTATGAAGACCCAAGTGTATAGCTAACGTGTGATGTTAACTATCTTTATATCATAAGTAACACAGACAGCATCATAGTGCTTGCATGTTGAGAGGAATTACACTAAAACATTTTCAAAGCAACCCTTTCCCATGGCATTCAACATCCTAAATGAATTATCTGTTAGAAGAATATGGACATACCTTTTCTGGTTTATAGCTGACCAATGGGACAAGAGCCTGGGGCTCGGTTGCCATGGCGCACTCATCAATGAGAATCTGCCGTGCGCTGACGGTCTTGGTGAGGTTAGGATTGGAAGCGGCTGTGCAGGTGCACAATATGACATCATGCTTCTGCAGCTCATGCAGCCGTGCTTTATTCAGAATGCTTTTGTATCTGGGGATTCATTCCAAGACATTCATCATATACACAGGCCAGGATTCAATCAAAAATGTCCCTCATCTTTGATTGCAAACATATTCTGTTTGAAGAGTTAATTGTGGCGATTGCTCAAGTTGCGTGACCATCAGTAACACCACCAAAGACACTGAACACAAGCTTATACTGTGGTCACTGAAGCCAGTAGTCACTCAGTGCCTCAAGCTAGGCGGTTATGTGAGAAACATGACAAAATGTCGCAAGTACATTTGGGGTATCTGTTAAAATCATGCTGTTATTTCATAAATGGCTTTGTCATGCGTTGAGAAATGCATTACAACATGTCTTACAGTGTGCAACAAATTTCATTTTACATTTAATGGTCACTTTTTTCCGCTAATCCCATTTTCCAAACAACATTGGCTAACTTGGGCAATAAAAAATATCTGTATACAATTTCCCAATACAGTGTTCAAGTTTGGATACAGCTAAGGCCTGATTTACTAAGACCTTCAGCATGTGCAAAACCTTTCAACACACGTAAAACCAATAACATGACCAATGATTGGCCATGGTATTTGTATTGCACCAATCATTGGTGGTGTTACTAGTTTTGCGTGTGCTAAAAGGTTTTGCACATTCTAAAAGTCTTCGTAAATCAGGCCCTGTAGCACCCGATAATGTAATAATTTCCTGAAAATGTAATAACGCCTGAAAATGTAATAAAATTTGCACTTAACTTGATCGAAAATGTAATAAAACCCAATAATGTAATAACTTGACCAATAATGTAATAAAATGTCCTGACTGATATTGTAATAACATTTTTACCGATAATGTACTGACTGATATTGTAATAACATTTTTACCGATAATGTAATACCTCGTGCAGTGCCCATTCAAAAATACCTTATTACATTATTGGGAATTAATTAATTAACTTAATTAACTTCTAAACATGTGGTCAATAAAAACATCTAGCCTGTAGCCTACCACTTTATCCTCATATCCTATCAAACTCTTTTCTGATATCCTATAGAAATCTTTGGCTATTTAAAGGAGTAGCCTAGCCTTGGCTAATGTGATAAGAAGTTAGCATCAACTTCTAACTAGCATGTAACACATGGTCAATAAAAAAAAATCTAGCCTGAAGCCCACCACTTTATCCTCATATCCTATCAAACTTTTTCTGATATCCTACAGAAATCTGCAGGATTGATGCTGTGGCATTTCATACTGTACCTTGCCAAGTGATCATATAAAGGGAGAAAACTTCAATGCAGTGTGTAGCTAGTGCTGGAGGTATTTTCAGTTTAGCTCCACTAGAGCTCCACCTAGTGGCCAAAATGATTGGCTTGGTTATATTATTTTGACTTAACTCGTGCAGTGCCCATTCAAAAGTGCATCTTCTTGTCTCGCGCACGGATGTGGCTTGCCCGATCCCAAGGTAGGCAGGCATCTCGTGCGGGCACGGTCACACATGCGCAAAATTAACATTGGCGAATATTCGCCTCCCATTCACTTCCATTCTATGCGAGCGAAGGGGCGTATAAAACATTTGCTTCCGGTGGCGAAGAAAATTCGCATCTTCGCTTTGCGCGAAATATTTGCCTTTATAGTTAGATGAGGAACACGCAGAACGACAAATGTCAATTGTCATAAAGTACTATGTAATTTTGATGCTGAAAGTGTCATAATATATCAGTATGACAGTATATGTCAACTGACCACTATGTCACTTGACATAGAGGATGATGTCAATTTGACATTGAAAGTGACATTAGTGTTGTCACGATACCAAAATTTTGACTTCGATACCGATACCAGGTTTAGTATCATGATACTCGATACTGAAACGGTACTTGAAACTGAAACGATACTGATTCGATACTCGGTACCTCTACTGAAATGACCTTAACCCTATTTACTTTGGCCCTTCAGAGGCAATTTCCTCCTCGTTTCTACTAGTTTTATTTAAATGTCAATATCTAAATAAATATTCCCTGCACATCCATGGTTTTAAGTTCGAACTGAAGAAGAAGCTGTATCATTCAGAAATTTGCTACAGAATACATTTATTTCAGAATAGTCACATACAGTACAGTGTTTCCCCTAGATTTTTTTTCAGGCCGGGTGGTAGGCCCCTCGAAACTACCAGTGTTGTTGCGCGTACACGGTGTCATCAAACGCGCATGCGGGGCCGAGGTAGTATCATCGCGCAGGTCGGGGGTACGGAGAGTCGTCGCACACATGGGGAGGGTGTTGGTAACAAAGTGGTACATTTCTCCATTCTGAGCTAAAATAACATTTGCTCACAAAGTCGTATGGTAAATAAATATTAGTTATTTATAATATTAATAAACTTAAAACAGAACTTATATACAATAAACCCCCCTTAGCTTCACAAATGATATTCAGAACTATACAACTTAAACCCAGGACAAGGAGTTTGTTTCTACCGGTTTTTAAGGACTGTTTCTGGATCAGCTATCTTTGCAGCACTGTAGAGCTGCTTTTGAGACTCCTCCATAGTGCTGATCCATAATCAGTCCTTAAAAACAGGCAGAATCAAACTCCTGCCTCTGCAGTATTAGCTTTTACTCTACACTAAAATGTAAGAGTTCTGGTCAGATAGCGAAACGGACGAAAGTGCGCCATTTTGCGTAGAGGCGGAAACTATAATTACACCCTCATAATATCAGCGCTGCCACTGAAAATTTAATTAGGCCTAACGGGAAACCGAAGCTGTTTTGGCAAGGGTTTTTCCAGATGCTATTTTGATCATTCCAGCATTCTGCGGTAAGGGAAATATTGCAGCTACATAAAAGAAAAAGAAAAAAAAGATTATATTAAAAAAAAGAATAATATACATTTTTTTTTTTTAAGTACCGAACGTCGGAAAATTCTAATACCGAACCGTTTTTTTTTTTAAGTATCGAAAAAGTACCGAAGTTTCGGTGTACCGTGCAACACTAAGTGACATAATAACCCTTTAGGACCAGGTGGAACAAACATTTATGACTGGTTATGTATGTTTATGTCAGGTGTCATGTTCTGAATGCTTATGTATACCCCCTTCAAATGAAGTGTTACCGAAAGTTGTTTTGTTGGATTGTGGTTGTTTTCATGAGGCAGTGTTTTGTTGGAAATCTGTGGTATAGAGAGTGAAGAGGAAGGTTTAGGGAACAGTTACCTGGGGTCTCCAGTGCTGCTCAGAAGCTTATCTGACCTGGAATTCTGTATCCTTACATATGGTGGTCTCCCAAGGAGGTAGTCCATCACCCACTCAATAAGATCAGGATGTAGTTGCATGTCCCTGAGTTTCTGCCCATGTGCATATGGCTGTATGGTGCTCAAAGTCTGCACTTTAACCTAATAGTCATTATTTCATTTAAAATCCAGTGTATATAACATTCTTAAATTCTTAAAACACAAAATGTAGAACTCACTGAAAATTAACATAGTATTACATTATCCGTCAAAAGTATTACATTATCAGTTTTGAAAAAAAATTACCCACCTGAAAATGTAATAAATTCCCAATAATGTAAGGTATTACATTATCTGTAAAAATGTTATTACAATATCAGTCAGGACATTTTATTACATTATTGGTCAAGTTATTATATTATTGGGTTTTATTACATTTTCGATCAAATTAAGTGCAAATTTTATTACATTTGCAGGCGTTATTACATTTTCAGGAAATTATTACATTATTGGGTGCTACAGGCCCCTAGTGTGTACTCTTTCTGCCACCACAAGGCCAGTGGTGTATGAATGAACAAATCAAACTGATACGCCCTTTGATATTTTGCTTCCATTCTTCATTCGTCATATCCTCTGTCTACAGCCTGTCTATAAGGGTACACAGTGGCTGACATTTTCTATGTTAAATACCATTTTGGAAATATTCAGGTGTTCGTCAGTAATCCTTATGATTGGAGATATACGTATATCTGCAACTGCAGGGGTAGGCTGTTGTCATACCTAGTCCAATTTCTGAGCTCATTGTGTGCATTCTCACTAAAGAAGAACCACAATCCCATCATACACTGTAACTGTCATTAAAAGAAATCAAAAATACAGGAGACGTGCCAACCCTGCCAGATAACAAATAAATTTGGCTGAAAGGTAATACATTAACTGTGAAAGGTTTCTGTGTGATGTTAGTGACCAAGGGCCGAATTCAGAGATGGCCAACTTAAGTAATGCGCTTAAGTGCCTCACCTGCGCGGATTTAACGCGGGATGATATACGCTGTATTCTAACCTGCGATACGTGGGTGCGTTTCTCAAAATGTGGGTGGCACAGGGCATGATATTCTAATGACCTGTTTTTTGTGCCTGCCCCCTGGGTTGCCAGCTTTCTACAAAAAAAACACTAACAAACACTAAGCACTAAAACCACTTATTTTAGATGAGAACTGATACATTTGTTTTTTTCTAAGTATTACCAATTGATCCTGGTCCAAATCTTGAAAAATTACTGCAGTCAGCGCAAAAAAGCATAAACTATAAGAACCTGGCTCAAAAGTGTCTCTAGTGGTAAAACGTTAAGTACTGCACATTCAATCTGTGATTGGCCAGAAATTTCTTCCTGTGACATATTCCCCTCGGTGACGAAATTGAAACATGTACAGCTATGGCCACCGATTGTTCGGTGGCTACGCCCTGAAGTTGTGGAGCGAGGGCGGTCTACGCCGCAGCTATAAAAGCGAATCTGCGTGGAGAGGAAAATCAGGAGATAGAGCGAGCGAGTGATATAGCTAGCTTACAGTTGAGCTTTTTTGAATATTCTAGTTATAGTAGCCTATTTATTTTTGGTATATATTTTTTATAGCTAGCTTGATAGTCCCGTGTTTTTTGATAGTTCCTTTTTCAGTCTAGCATAGCACGTAGCTAGCTAGTTTAAAAAAAATATATATACATAAATATATATACATCTATAAATACATAGGCTACCTGTCATGGGTTGTGCTTGCCTTTCCCTAGCTCTGCGGGCATTCGTTACCTGTATTAAGCACTCTATCAGATTTTCCGTATTCCACTCCGAGTTTTAGTTTCACGCCAGCACTTTCACCTGTTCGTTGATTTCACCTGTTCATTGTTTCCGCCGGCTATTTATACTTTGCGTCTTCCAGTATCGGCGCTTCCATGTTATTTCGCTTAACATTCAAGCCGGTAAGGTATAGGACCAGTACGCCCTATCGAACGCTTTGTTTCTGCTTTCCTAAACAACGTGGGTCTTGATAGCAGTACGTTAGAAAGCTTACTACGTCTTCTCGCTTTTAGTGCGAGCTAGTCTGTTTTCTGTCGTTCTATTTCTGGCTCTTGCCTACGAGCATTTCGCCCCATACTTCCGGGTTGTTTCCCTTATTGTTTGTTTTGTCGCCTCTTTAGATTCCTCTCTTATTTTAGAACAGAGGTTTTGTTTTTGTAAGTATTTTCTCTCGCTGACTTTTTGTCAGTTCGTCCGATTCATCTGTTTGTTTTCCTTTGTTTATTTATGTCGCCTCTTTAGATTCCTCTCTTATCTTGAGAGCAGAGGTTTTGTTTTTCTAAGTATTTTCTCTCACTGACTTATTTGTCAGTTCGCCCGATTCGTTGGGTTGTTTTCCTTTTCTCCCCTTTTAAGTCTCCTTTCTCACTCCCCTGTTCTGGGAGCTGGAGCCTTTCTGTTTTCCTCTTTTCCCTCTCCCTCCTACGGAGTCCGCTCTGTTTTATTGGTGTCTCTCCGGAGTCACTTGTCTGAAAACCCTTCTGTCGCGTTTGGTCCTCCAAACCAACTCACTCCATTATACTACCTTATTAAAAATAATTATATAGTATAAAGCATATGAAAACTGCGTATCTGACAGGGACATGGAGAGCTACTCTCTGCGTTGCATGCAAGATGTGGATATTTCCTGTATTTTTATGTTAAAACAAAACAAAATTTTATGTTCTGACGAGGTTAGTAAAGTATCAATTGTTTACTTTGTTCACACTGGGCCCTTGCTGGCCTGTTTATGTTGACTATTTTTTGTAAACAAGTTATTACTCGCGCTGCACGACACCGTTCAGTGTGAGCTGCAGTGCTGTCTGTGGATGAGAGCAGTTATTTACATTTTGTTGGTTAATGAAGTCACTTTTTAAATATAAATATTGTTGAATTTATGTTTTAGGGTATATTATTGCTAATTATATGTGGTATTTCTTGGGATTTGGGTCAAATAGTTGAGCCAGGAGTTAGCCTATAGCCTATGCATGCTACACGTTTACCTTTGCAATGTACGTCCCTACAACAGATATTCTCTCTTGGGCCTCGTACACACTGGGGTTTTAGTTTTGAAACGTTTCTGAAACCCCATATCGACAAAATAAACAACATGGATCATTTGCCGCGCTCAAGTGGTGTAAATGCGTCTCCTCCTTCCAAATTGAACCACAATCGGCAGTCATAATATAGAGATAAAATAATACAATAATCATAAAATAAAAAGAAATGTTCAACTGTCAAATTAACTTTGTGAAGATGTTTGCTGGCCGCATCATTATAAGAGAGAAAGCAGCTGCTGTGAGTGCTGTCCAGAGTACAAATGAACTTTTGGCTACTAGTGAAAAAAAATTACTGGGGCGTGGTTTGATACCTGGAGCTCAGCCCCTATATTATTACCGTATCACGCCCAGATTTTGGCATTTGTCGAATTTAGAAAGGGGGCGGGGTCTAGCTAAACCAGCGTGTTTCGTTACCCTTTAAAAATCTAATCTTTTTTTAACAATTTACCTAATAAAGTCATGTAGCCTACGGTGGTTGAACACAATAGCCTACAGATCCTTTCCAAAAAATTAGAATATCATGGAAAAGTTGGTTTTTTTTCCATAATTCCATTCAAAAAGTGAAACATTCTCTGAAATAACTGAAGTAAATGCTGATTTTCGACACACTATTCTAATTTCTTGAAATACTGTTTTGGGGGTTTTCTGGAGCTGTAAGCCAAAATTATGAAAAATGAAACAAATAAAGGCTAGAAATATTTCACTTTGTGTGTAATGAATCTATAATCTATGAAAGTATCACTTTTTGAATGGAATTATGGAAAAAAAAAACTTTTCCATGATATTCAAATTTTTTGGAAAGGATCTGTACATGTGACGTCTTCAACTTAATCATTTTGGAGAAGCTGTGCTGACATAAATCGTCTCTCTGTCAAAGCAAATATGATCCAGACACTGTCTATCAATTAATCCATCTAATATTCGTCTGGTATGATATACCAGACGGTCAATCATAGCCTACTTTTACATATTTTTCTTTTTATGACAGCTCTGATAATTATAAGTAGACTAGGCAAAGGAAAATAAGACCAATATTATTTTAAAAGAACATGCACTCATTCTAATATCCATTTTTGCAAAAGATGCAGTATTTTTCACAATCATCTATTGGCGGCGCTAGACATAAACTACCTTTTTTTTCAGAACAAAGTTGCATGGAAAAAAATTATTAAGTGAAAACTCTGAATACGGGTATCTTGCATCCTTTTCATCAAATCTCCACTCCGCCCACGTAATGGTGCGTATGTACTGGAGAGACGCTTAAAACAGCAGATAAGTCAAATGTCTGAATCACAAATAGCTTAAGCTACACGGAATTTCAGGTGTAAGTCCCATTTGCGTGTGCTTATCTCAACTCTGAATCTGGCCCCAAGCTTTTTACGTAAAATTGCAACTGTCAGTACAGTAGATTTTATTTTGCATTCTGCAGTTATTCACCCACTGATTACAATTCTTTCGGCGTTTTCTCAGAAATGCTCGATAGCATTTTTGTTAACAGTTTCTCCTCAACATTCCAGCACTCTAATGGGCACAATAGTCTCTATCTGTTTCCTAGCAATACCTGCTATTGACACCCAGTCAGAATTCAATGAACAAGATAGCAGAATTAAATGAACACGATAGCAAAATAGCCAAGACAAATTCCATGCCTAGATGCAATATTTACGGTGGCTCTGAAGTGCAAAACACAAAAACAAAACGAAAAACGCAAAACCAAATACTTTCGGCTCTGAAGTGCACATAGAGCCTCTGAAGTGCAAAATGCAGAAACAAGAAGCAAACACAAAAATAAAAACTTGCAGATCTGAAGTGCAACACGCAAATATACAAAAAGAAAAAACACAAAAACTTGCAGCTTTGAAGTGCAAATCAGTGAAAACACAAGCATAAGTAAACGCGAGTGCCTCTGAAGTGCAATATTATGATCCCTGTTACCTGCCCCCTGTCCTCAGACCCTGTCTATATGTGCCGTCCGCTCACTTTGCAAGCAGTGTGCGAAAGAAATCCTGCAAAACTCCGTCCAAACTAGTGAGGAAGTAGTCCATAATATTTTTTTTATTGAGAATATCAATCAGTTGACATATGACAATGGTGTTACATGCCGTTGTTTTGTGGAGTCTGTGTGCCTGTGTTTTCTCTAGGTGCATCTGCGGCGACGACGGCCAAATGATTAAAGCCGAATCGCCGTGCAGATTCTTTCTCCCATTTTCACCGGGTTATTATAACTCCAGCGAACTTTGGGACGTAACAATGGTTACAAAGTGTAGATTATGAAGATGGAATTAACAGAAATAGTTCGTAATATGTTCGTAATATTGTAGGTTACTACAACTTGTAGGTTTTACTTGTGAGAAAAAGTCACCCACTCAAAAGCTTTTGGACAAAGTTGAATCCCTATGGTTGAATCAAATATGTGAAGGGATCATATTCGGTCACAGCGTATGTGTCTGTTTTTTTAACGGTCTATATGGTCTTGCACTTCAGAGGCACTCGCGTTTACTTATGCTTGTGATTTCACTGATTTGCGCTTCAAAGCTGCAAGTTTTTGTTTTTGTGTTTTCTTCTTGTTCTTGCATTTTGCACTTCAGTGGCTCTATGTGCACTTCAGAGCCGAAAGTATTTGTTTTTGCGTTTTTCATTTTGTTTTTTGTGTTTTGCACTTCAGAGCCACCGTAAATAGTACGTGTAGTTGGCATCTACCTAGAATATCCATGTTCTGTTTTTCTGTACAGCAGTCTTTTAAATATATTTTCAGCTTTTTTTGAATCCTCACTGACCTGCTGAGTGGTGAGCACATTTTGTTTTGAAATGAGGCCATGTACTGTGCAGAACAATTTTTAAAAGGAGTGTTTGTTGTAAAGCACTCATAACATAGGTGAAGTAAGAGTGGCATGGAACCCATTTTGAATTTCCATACTTTTTTCAGCACTGCAGGAAATATTAATCCAGGTATTTAACTCACGCCTCAATATCTGCATCTGTCATCTTCTTCTCCTCCTCCTCTGATTCATTGGCCAGTCTGATTTTTTTCATCAAAGTTTTTGATCTCTTTCCAGTGCGGATTGTCTTGTTCCCTTATACGGTGGTGCATAGTGATAGACCTGAAAAAAGTATGTTGTGTAACACACACACACACACACACACACACACACACACACACACACACACACACACACACACACACACACACACACACACACACACACACACACACACACACACACACACACACACACACACACACACAGTTGTTATTGAAACAGATATAACCCTTCAGGACACCAGTAAAAGTCTTACAGATTTCCATCAAATATTATTCTCTTCATATGATGTAACAGTTGAACTTATTTTGTTTTAGTTTTATTGGAAATTCTCAGTGATCAGCAGAGGTGTGTGTGGGCAGGGGGGGGGGGGGGGGGGGGGGGGGGGGGATTGGGGGAAAATCTTAGATCTGAAATCTGAAAAACATACATGGTACAGCAGCTGCTTCTACCATTAAGCAGACTACTTTCACAGATACTGTTTAATTTAGTGAAGTTAAAGCTGGAGTTGACAACGGTCGCAATGTTGCGAAAACATTTTGAAAGTCATAACACCCTTGGCCCACCCTTGAACGTGCATCAAAGTTTCTAGTTACAAGCTGGATTACAGACTACACTACACTAAAAATGTCAGCTCCAAGAGTCCAGGTAAAACAATGGAATATTTTTCGTTGTTGCAGAGTTTAAACAATAACGCAAAAAAAATTTTTTTTTCCATTGAGTCGCAGTGTTCTGTAGCAAATGAAATGATTGTTTTCCTAAATTCACAAGTCTAAAGTTAGCTATCTACCTGATGGTTCATGATAGCTAATGTTAGCAAAATATTTTTTTATACATGCAAATTGTTGAACAAGGCTACCTCTCTATCCCAGACTTAGGGCTCTATCTCACACTTGGCGGCTGAGCGGCGGTAACCCAAACGCAAGCGTCTTTGCTAGTTTCAGACCAAGGCAGTTGGTCTGTCCAGGACCCACGTAGCAAGTGAACTTGCACCCATCTGGGCGGGGTTGGCCTTTAAGATCAGGGTGTGGTCAGGCACATCCCTCGACCCTGCCCACAGAGAAAGAGACACAACCTCCACCCCACTGCTTCCACAGACCTCGTTTGAACGTGCAAGTTTTCTAGATATGATTGCAGGATTACAGACTGGTATAGCTAATGCTACTTTAAAATGGTCAGCTATAAGAGTCCATGTAAAACAACAGAATCCCCATGTATATAAGTCTGTCTTTGCTCTCATGTTATTGCTTGGACTTTGTTATCAGCCCCTCTGTGCCTTGATCTCTTGAGCTCCTAGTTAGACTCTTCAAGTACTTTCCAGTTTTTACCCCAAGCCTTTATTTCTTGTTTGCCCCTGCTTATTGTTGTGGTGTGTACTGTGCCCTTGTGTTTCATCCTATTTGTTGTTTTGCTTATCACTGGTTCCAGGTTTATTTTTTTTTGTGCGTGCGTCCACTAATACACCTGAGCTTTGTGACAGCATGTAAATCAGGGTATTGTTATCGAGGAAAACAGAAATATGGCTTTTTAAAATGAGGAAACAAATCAGGAAAAAGCTTAAAATTATAAATCATTTCTCATCCTTCTAAATAGGTCTTTTTAAACATTGTTCACTATCCAGTGTACCTGAGCTGTGGCTTGGATTTCTCTTGTCGCATTGATTTGCGGGGAAAACTGAAGGATACTTCCTGGATAGGGATAATCCTGCATCTCCATCTGCCGGCTGTACACCCTGAGCGGCTTTATCGTGTCCCCAAACTTCATCAGGTACTCTGTCGTTAAATCAGATGCTTTAGCACAGGGGTCTCTTGCCCTCCAATATAATTTCACATTAAGCGCCAATGCAGAAATGTTACTGTCAATGGAAGGACATGGAGGAACTTGCCTGCAACAACATCTACCGATTTATTGGACGGGCCACAGTAGAGAATAACCTCTTTCTTGTTATTGTCCTTAGGGTCCTGACACTGCCTGGGGCTCTCAGAATTCAGCACAAGGAACCAGTACACAATGTTGGCCCCCCACCACAGTTTTTTCCAGTACCTGAAGGAAATAGATTTCCATTACATACTATGGGAACTTTGTCATTTCTCTGTTCTAACTACCATTATTACTAACATACATGTTAAAATGTACATGTACATGTATTTATTAAAAAATTTTTTTCAGAGATTTATATTCACATTGTGAACCAGATATTTACATCTAGTAAGAATAACAATATAATGGAGATGGTAAGTATGCCATCCACTAAGTAGACTTTCTTTAAGCTGGCTTTAAATTTACCAAGCTGGCTAGAGCTGTGTTTATTAAGGAACAAAATTGGTATTAATAATCTAGGCCAAGTTAAGAATAAATATGGATTGGACTCTGTGTGGTTTCAGTCTTACCAGGCGGCCCCTGGATGACAGTAAAGTTGTTTTTCAGGGCCTGTTCTATTGCAGCGTGCTGACTTTCATTCAGTTGTGGAAGCCCTTCTGGTGGCTGCTTTCTCATGATTTTTCCATCTTGGCATCGGAGATTCAGAAGCTGCCCATTTAAAAGAAGGGCAACAACAAACAAAAAAAGAGCCTTCAAGAGCTGAACCATAACAAGACATATTTCAATATTAATGTTATTCCACAAAATTTGATATTATTACTGACGTTTTTTTCCCTTTGACGTGTATGCTCACCTCCTTTGGGAATGCGCTGTCCCAGTGCAATTTTCTGAACAAGTTCATTTGTGCAGTTGAGGTTGTTTAACGGCATTTTCTTTGCGCCTATGAAGCAAGAAAGAACACCGTTTTTTTTTTTTTTTTTACATTTGAAAATACCAAACAGTCTAAAATAGAAAAAAAAACAAAGCGTGATTATTATATGAATGTGAAAACAGAGCAACCTTTCAGTTTTAACATGGAAAGTGTATTGTTTTAAAACAGTACGATATTCAATGATTGTTTGAAACAAGCTGATAAAATCAAATCAAATACTAAACAAGAAAATTAATCTACCAGTACTGTGAAGCTTTTGTGCCTACTAAAATCCATAAACTGTCACTTAAAGATTGTTCGCTCTCATTTATGGTAGTGTGGTTCCTGATAATCTAGACTGGTGTTGTTTGTGTTACATTTTATTAGAGTATTTTATTATGATAAAATTGACACCTATAACTAATGAAGAGACTAAGTTTGAGCTGCGCCATGCGTTTTAGACCATGGTGTATGGTGTAAAATTTTGTGCCACCACAAAACTGAATTTGCATTTCGTAATTTGAATTTGTATGTAAGGTTTTTAAAAGTGAATTATGTGATTTGAATCTGAATTTCAGTTAAACTTGGATTTCAAATTCAGATGTCCGAAAGCTAGCTTTCAGTTTGTGAAGCTCGGATTTCAAATTCAATTCTCAAAAAGCTAGCTTTTCAGTTTCAGTTTGTGCACATCCGGGCACTTCAGGACAAGCATCTTTGGAGTGAGGGCGTCATGGTTCTCATTTGGTTCCAGTTTGGTAGCTGTGGGTCAGCTGTGTGTAATGTTGAGATTAATTTACATAGTTAAACGTTATTGAGACAAATTATTGCCATATTCACGTCATTATATTTTAACTACTTGTCAGAGTCAGACTACTGTCTGTGTATTATCTACGTAAGTTAGATTAACTTCATTAACGTTAGCTAACGTTACCGGCAATAAGTAGCCTAAGTGGCAACAGTAATGTTAGCAATCATGATGGGTAAGTGGACAGATAATGTTAACTTTGGTAAGTAACGTTTAGACTCGTTAGGTATTGTAGAAGTAAGCTGTTTTGTGAAACTGTTCTGTAGGCCTAAGAAAGCCCCATATGCAAGCTTCTATATAAATAATTAAATAATACAGTCAAGATCTAGTGGAAAAGTACTGAAATGTTGGGGTGGCGAGAGGATGCAGGATAGTTCTCTATCAACAAGGACGAGGGCATCTAGCACACCAGTCAAAACAGGAATGTTTCCCCTCCTGTGTTCCATAACTAAGCAGGAGTTGTACCTATAACAATAGATAAGATAGATCATGCTGACCGAACAAGTGGGAAAATAAGAAAAAATAAGAGAAATTACATGGTCTGATTAACAGGCACATGAGGATAAGTCACAAACAATTTTATTTGGTAGATTAAGAGTGCCCCCAAGCGCATAGGGTAGGAACTGGTCATATAACATGTTTATTTTTCGCCTAATTTGTTATTGGATAAAATAGGATATGACGAAAGGGTGTCACCACACATTATTAGTGTCTTAGTTAGGTAGAGGAGGAGTTCAATGCTTAATAAATGGTTAAACTGAATAGAAGACTGCTATTTCCTTCATCTTCATCTTGAGAATTCTCCAGCTCAAAACCCATCTCAAATTGAACCTAATGAGGAGAGTAAAGGACGTCCCTCCGCATATTTGGTGAGCCAGCCAGGAGTCCAAGATCCCGGGAAGGACGCAGGAGGGAACCAACGGCGTGCAGTGTTTTATCTTCAAGTTAGGGAACCCGGTCAATAATGAGAGGTAAGCAGACACCTTTTTCATAAAAAGTCTGCAGAGAGGAATTACCCCACACTCCGTTGGCCCCAAGTGTGGTCCTACACTGGGTGACGGGGGCTCCAGTGGGTGAGTGGAGAAAAATAAACAAAATAAATAGGTAGAAAAATTGTGATGAATGTGAAATGAGCAGGAGTGTAAAAGAGTAAAAAGGGTAAAGAGAAAAGAAAAAAAAGTGAAATAAGAGTGTAAAAGAGTAAAAGAGAGAAGTGCTGAAAAAGTCTGCTCAGATATATAAAAAATATATATCAAATTATTCATTTCGGGGAGAGCAGGTCGACAACACTGGGGGAGCAATAGGGCTCCAAGTTAGCTAGCCAAAAATCTCTGAAACCGCGTAGAGGTTGTGTGTAAAGGGACGCCTTTCCCTTCAAACAGTCCCGCCACAAACGGTGATAGGGTGAAGCAGTCGAAAGATACTGCCACTGCTATATTACATTACATTACATTAATTTAGCAGACGCTTTTATCCAAAGCGACGTACATTACAGTAGGGACAGTTAGGGAAGCAGTGTTGTGAGAAATAAAAAATAAAAAAAAAAGAGGAGAGCAACGTTGTCTGTGTAAATAATTTTTGTTAATAAAACTATAATTTTTGTTATAATTTTTTTGTAAATAGTACTAAACTCCTCAAAAAAAAGTTCGGAAATGTTATTTTGGTCGATTATTCCTCCCCTTTAAATAATAGCAATTGGTGTTGTATTTTATATCGTTGGAAAGCCTGATTAGTCACCTTTACAACGATGTACAACTTGTAAGGATCATGCATTCGTGGAATGAGGAACACAGCTAACCGTCGTGGGTAGCGGCCCAAAAAAATGTGCCAAAATCCCCGGCAATATTCTTCTGTTGGTATTCACTCTCGTTTTGAGCTTCAAGTGCTGGCAGGTGTATGCCAGTCACAGGTGTGTGACTGGCACCTGATTGGCACCTAAATGACAGCACTTGTGTGCATGGGTCCTGCAACTTTGTTGAGTTTGTGTGTGCTCCAAGCATAAACATGCCACGTTTGTCCCTTCAGGATAAGGCCTGTGCAATTGGGCAAGTGGGAAGCTGGTGTTTCCGGTACGCAGAGTGGCAGCATTATTTGGTGTCAGCCCTGGTACCATTTCCAAACCTAGGACCAAGTTCCGTGAGACTGGTGAAGTCAAAGACAGGACCACAAAGTGGCCGTCCCAGGAAGACAACACCCCAAGAAGAACGGTTCCTCACCCTTGCTTCACTGAGGAACCGTAGGCTTTCTTCCAGAGATTTACAGGCAAGATTTGCACAACGGTACCACAGACAGATCTCTGATCAGACGGTGAGGAACAGACTGCACATGGCCGTCTTCGTGCTTATAAGGCTGCCAGGAAGCCTGCAATGACTGCCCTTCACCGTCAGGCCCGTTTGCGCTGGGTGTCGACAGCACCGACAGTGGAACCTAAAAATGTGGGGGCAACGTCATGTTCAGTGATGAATCAAGGTTCTGTCTGCGGAAGCTGGATGGCAGGATCAAAGTATGGGAGATGGCGTGGAGAACGCTATGCAGATTGCTGCACAGATCGCGTGACACCTTTCAATGGGGGCAGTGTCCATGGTGTGAGGCGGTATCTCTCTCACAGGCAAAACAGAACTTGTCATCATTGAAGGTCAATCTCAATGCAGTGAGCTATCGGAATGAGATTCTGGAGCCAGTGGCGATCCCATATCTCCAGAATCTGGGACCTAACTCCATCCTCCAGGATGACAACCACTCGCCCCCCACAGAGCCAGGATCATCACAGAGTACCTCCAGAATTTGGGGAGTGGAGAGGATGGAATGGCCTGCCGTGAGTCCAGACCTCAACCCAATTGAACACCTGTGGGATCAGCTTGGGCGTGCTGTACGTGCCAGAGTGACCAACGCAACCATGTTGGCTGACTTGCGGCAAATCCAGTGTTGAGGAATGGGATGCCATCCCACAGCAGTGTGTGACCAGGCTGGTGACCCAGCATGAGGAGGAAGGTGCCCAAGCTGTTGTGACTTGCGTATGGATCTTCCACACGCTACTGAGGTCCCTGACAGTGTAAAATGAATAAAGTGTAAAAATGGGCCAATATGTGTTGTTTTTTTCCTTATTACTGTGGGAGAGTGCAATCATCCAATCCACCAAGCAACTCAAAACGAGAGTGAATACCAACAGAAGAATATTGCCGGGGATTTTGGCACATTTTTTTGGGCCGCTACCCACACGGTTAGCTGTGTTGCTCATTCCAACGAATGCATGATCCTTACAAGTTGTACCTCGTTGTAAAGGTGACTAATTTAATTTATAAAATACAATACCCAATTGGTATATTATTAAAGGGGAGGAATAATCGACCGAAATAACGTTTCCAAACTTTTTTTGAGGAGTTTATATGTATATACATATATCTCAATTAATCAAATTATAACAAATACCCGCCACCAAGAAGTGTACCTCAAGGTTTGATAGTTCTTTGGGTTGGTGTTATTATTGTATTTTTACAATAGGTTTGGGCTGGTTAGCCTTTACCATAGATCCATTGCACGGGTTGTACAATCAAACTGAACATAATCGATTAAACAATACTGTAACAGGAGAACAATAGAAAAAAGATAAGGTGCGCTAACATTATATGGGAATTTGTTGTATTTTGGATGCTGTATATAATGCTGAAGGAAATTAGGTAAATAACAGTACTTAAATAATACTTAGATAGATAGCACTCCACTAGAAAAGTGGAAATATTATGTGTATGTTATTGTGTATGTTACTGTGGGAAAAGATACAGTGGGAAAAGAATTAACACGAGACCAGTTATATGGAGTGAAATCTCTGTGGGGGCCATTCAGGGATTGATAAATTCCTACCCAAGGCCATAGAGACACATTTCAAATATAAGGGGAGGAGCTACGCGAGTCACAGTCACTAAGTGGGAACTAATAGGGTTAAAGATAAAGGCATGGCTACCAGGGACAGAGTGGTCCCCTGAATTATAAAAAAAAAACAAAAAAAACATGGAGGCAAAGTTATTATAGTTGTAAGTTTTTCATTTAGTTTTTATTTTTTCATAGTTTTTTATTTCACTTTCTAATTTAGAGTGGAAGAGTGGACAAGAGGTGGTCCCCTTGGTATGACCTAAGGAAGGTACTTTTGGGCTTCAATGCCTGCAATCAGTGGAAACAAGGAGAGTAAGGGCCGGAAAGGAAAGTTGCGAACTCACAGAGCCTAAATCAATGGAAGAATGAGTCTTTCAGATGGAGAGCGACTGTGGAGAGGAAGGAGGAGCACCAGCCGAAGGCGGACCCCCAACCAGCGCCATCAGAGCGACCACCAGACGAACGGCGGGCCGGCGAATGGAGCCATTATGGCTGCAGGCCTGTATCCCCTATTGAACAACATTGGGAAAACAAGAGGATCTGAGCCAGGGGCCTGAAACTACTGTGAGGATTACATTACATTACATTCATTTAGCAGACGCTTTTATCCAAAACGACGTACAGTAAGTGCGTACAGAGACATCATCAAGATCATTACAGAACAGACAAGGCAAAGCACATCCTTCGCATAATGTAGCAGCTATCCCTAGCAATGAACGTCGACTGTAGTTCACAGTAAGCTGTAGGCAAATCAGCAACACCACACTACCATTCCCAAATACTATTATAAACTATAATAAACAGACAGGAAAACACAGGGAACAGGGAACTGATATTCCTAGGTGAGGATATCAGTCAAGGTGGAGTCTGAAGAGGTGTGTCTTCAGGCCTCGACGGAATGCAGGCAGGGTTGGAGTAGAATGTAGGGGAATGGGAAGTTCATTCCACAAGGCCAGAGTTGGTGAAAGTGAAAGCGACCCTGGAAGTAGAAGGTAATTTGGAAACCGTTTTAATAAGATCAAAAGTTACAGCAGCATGCCCAGAGGAAGGAGAATCAGAGACAGCCCAGAGTGACAGCCGAGGAAACGAGGGAAATCCCGCAAATAGCACACCATGCCCCATGCCTCCACACACCTCATGGCGGGCCAGAGAATCAGGGAATGACAAGTTGCAAGAAGGAAACAGTCAAGTCGTCGGGGGCACGTGAATCTGAAAGGAGCAGCAAGCTAGGATGTGCCACCGGATATCAACAGGCAATGGAAGACGCAGAGGGAGGTGAGAAGTGAGAAGAAGATGTGAGAATGTGAGATGTGAGAAGAAGAAATAAAGAAGAAATGTGAGAAGAAGAAACGAAACCGAAAGGAGAATCAAGAAGAGCTGGAAGAGACCCAAGGAGAGGAGAATATGACATGAAATGGAAAGTGAAACTAAGGTCAACTGCCCTTCCCAGAGATGAATCAAGCTCCTCTGATAGTGAAGAATCGGATGACAGTACAACAAGGAAGAAGAAGAAAGTGAATCAGTAGTGATATCCAGAACAGTGCCAGCAAAATTCTAAGGAGGAGCAGCAGAAGAAGAAGAGCACCTAATCGATACATCCCAGGGGAAGAAGGAGATGAAGAGGATGAAGAAACCTTCCTGGCCCCATTGCAAGTCCTACCCCAACCAGGGAGACAACAGCCACTCACTAAGTACACCCCATAGTCGTCAATGGACCTGGAGAACATGGTTAAGGAATAACAAGATGGAGCAGGGCCATGGATAGCGAGGGTAGAGATGAAGACGACTCACCTGCCCCTGTGCATGGGAGATGTTAAGCAGCTACTAGCAAGATGTGTGGGGCACAAGGTCACGGAAATAATGGACCTGGCAGGCCTGAAAGGAATTATGGACACCCACAAGATAGACGGAGAATCATTCAACAGAAACAGACCAGGTGTGTGGGCCGCTTTGAGGGAGTTGTTTCCACATAAAGCAAACCTTGCAGAGATAACGAGTGCAGAACTAAAAGAAGGAGAGGACATCCATGATTTTATTAACAGAATGCAGGAGACATGGAATGCAAATATGGGACAGCTATTTGATGCATCGCAAGGAACATCGACAATGTTCTTTCACATGTTGTGTAAAGCATTGCCCGATCCAGTGATAAAGGCCCTAAGCAAGGTTGTGGGGCTTTCCCAGGAGAATTGGGATAAACAAAGAGCCCATCTTGTCCACCACATGAAGCTGCACAGGGAAACTATGAAGAACTCAGAAGGGCAGAATAAATCTCTAAAGAAGAAGCTGTTACTTCTCCAGATAGCCGAAAAGGAGAAAGAAGAACAGGGAATTCAAGCAGCAGTGATAACCCAGCAGATACAGGCACCCCCACCCTCACAACAAGTCCAAGGAGAACAGGGCCCATCCATCGAATGGGCAGGACCAAATTTCCAAAGGCCAGTGTCCCCATGGACAAACCAGGGCCAGTGCAGCAGAAAGGAGACTGCTGGAAATGCGGAAGGATGGGACACTGGGCCAGAAACTGTCAGAGAGGAAGAGGAAGGGGAGGATTCCAATCAAGAGGCCGCATGAACCAAGGAGCAAACCCTGGGGGGTGGCCCCAGACAATGCCATCACATCAAGGACCCGAGAACCAGATAGCAATGACCCCACAGCAAAACATGTATGGGCAGTAGCAGGAGGGATGGCAGCCACAACAACAATGGGGGATGAGTCCCCATCAGAATCCCCATCAATAGGGATGCCTTGAGAATCCCACACCCCTAGGAGCAGAGGGAGAGTGTGAGGCAAGGGAAATGCTATCTATAACATCCAGCTGTGCCACAAATGAACCACAAATTTATATTCTCATAAGAGGGAAAACATGCAACTTTTTAATAGATACTGGGGCAACCTACTCCTGTATTGGTCTGGATGGAACACACTTGCCACTTACAACACATCATATTAAAGCAAAAACTGATAGTGGGGGGAGCAACAAATTGCGGCAAAACTCCTATATACCCCTAACGTACCCGTAAACTTGCTAGGAAGGTATCTGCTGTGCAAATTGAATGCCACCATTTCATGCACGACTCAAGGGCTGATTTGCATTTCCTGGATCATCTGGACAATATGTGATGGACATGTTAAACAAGGAACAGGGTGAACCCACGCCTCCATTCGGAGACCAGAAGTCTACTGGGGACAGTTACCACAAGAAAATAATTTGAATGAATATTGGAAGCTATGGACAAGAACATGCCCGGTACTGAAAGAAAGTATCAGCAAGACAGAAATCAGGGATCAGCTCCACATGACCTTATTCTTCGACCCGACGGAAGAAGATGAAGAGTACGCACAGGACTTCAAGGAGATAGACGGAAACCAGGGAGTGATACATGCAAGAGGCATCGGAAAAGAAGGGGTCGGGGCTATGATAGCTCTGGGGGAGAAGAACTTACCAACAGAGCAATGGTACATGATGGGGGAAAAAGCAACTCCTCATGTAACGTTGGGGTGTCCAACCCAGGATTTGAAACAAAAGACATTGGACCGATGGTAAAAAAGAATGATGCAGCAGCAGTATCTCCCTACTAACATACCCGGATTGTTGAATGATGTCTGCCCCACAGATTGGTTCTTATCATTGGACCTAAAGACTCCAGTACGCATGGAGAAGAACACACACTGGAAGTGGGAAGCAATAATGACGCTCACAGAAGAACAAGAGGAGTACCTACAAGATGTCCCAAAAGAACTCTGGGCAGAAGGGGGGGCATGACATCGGCCTCACAGGGGCCCAGATTAGGGTAAAAGTCATACTTGTCCAAGGACAAGTATCTTAGAAAAGATACTTGTCCTTCCTAAAAGTTACTTGTCCTACTCGCATCGCTGCGAGCGCTGTAGACACACATCCACTCTCACAGGCAAATATATTTTTGGTACCTATTTTTCTGTCTACCTTCTTTAGCTTGAATGCACCAACTACATCTCATTATCCCTTCCTCCTCCCAGACAAGCCATGGTCTCCAATTTTCCTGGAAAGTGCGATCTCTGCTCTCTGAATCATATTTTCGCTGAGTTTTTTGCTGATCTTCTTTGGTTTTAGCCTTTTTAGTGCACCCCTTGCACCCTCAATAAATCTCCACATCTTTGAAAATCCGATCACTACGTCGCATGTAGCCCAAAGATAGACACGACGTTATTCCTTTTCTCCACGGATATTTCTGTTTGACTTGTGCAGCGTGTGCTCATGGGACTGTGTAGCAGTGAAGTTCTGACGGGTGCCCGCAGGTGGCGTTAGCGACTAGTGTTCTGACTGTACAGTATATCATAACGTACACTCTAGTCAGGACTCGAACGAGAGAGATTTTTTCCAGTCCCAACAAGAGTGTGGTATGGTAGCTAACGTAATAACTAGCTAATAATTCCTAGATGTAACCGAGCAGGGATGTGATTTGTGCTTGGACTGTAGGACGGAGATGAGAAATCACTGCAGGAAAATCACAACGATTCTTCAGCCTGGCGAGAGGGCTCACTGAACTGAATACAGACAGTAACTAACGTTAGCTAGCTAGTGTTCATGGATATTGCTTGCTAATTAAAGGCTTGGTAAGTGATAAATGCATGATCACTTACTAAGCCTTGTGTTGGCAAACAACTAGCAACAACAGATCGATACCCAATGTCCGTGAACGCTAACGTTAGCGAGCTAACTAACTAGCTGATATCGCTGTTGTGTCTGTGTGCTGCAAACTTGCTTGACTGCTGCAGTCTGGCATAGCAGCAACAACAACAACGCGGTGAGCACAGACAGACTGCGTGCGAGTGATAATGTGTGCCGCTTTTCCCATTTGGAACTTAGGAAATATTTTTTAATACCCGTGCATGACGAACGTGTAGCTATGTTACGTTGTGAGTGTAAAACAGAAATAGTTCCAGTTAGCTAATTTAAAAAATAATAAAATCCTAAATTCACAGTCGTCAGCAGGACGATCACTTGGAAATCAAAGTTTGTCCTTCATAATTTTTAGTCGTCTGAGACGATAGGACGACTGCTAATCTGGGCCCCTGGCCTCATGTGGCCAGCTGGACAGGTGAAGATACAACTGAAACCAGGCATGATGGGACCCCGGGTCCGTCAATACCCCCTGAACAAGGGACGCAGAGGAAGGAATTAGCACCACTACACAAGACCTTCTGAAAGCTGGGGTGATATACCCTACAACCAGCCCATGCAACACACCAATCTTACCAGTTAAGAAAACGGGAGGAAAATGGAGGATGGTACAAGACCTCAGACCACTCAATGACTAAGTAATTGCAGACTACCCAATTGTACCTGATCCCCTCAACCATATTAACTAACATCCCAAGTGATACAGCCCACTACACAGTTATCGACCTATGTTCAGCGTTTTTCTCAATCCCAGTGCACCCTGAGTCCCAGTATTTGTTTGCATTCACATACAGGGGGCAACAGTACACTTATCAAAGACTGCCTCAGGGATATGTAGAATCCCCTAGCCTGTTCAATCAAATGGTCAGAGATGACCTAGCGGACTTTGCGCCAAAGGGGGGAAGCACTCTCATCCAGTACGTGGACGACCTTCTCCGATGCAGCCCAAGTATGACTGCATGCAAATAGGACAGTAAGAAACTGCTACAAGAACGGGCACTAAAAGGCCACAAAGTATCTAAGTCAAAGTTACAGTTTTGGCAAGAACAAGTGCAGTACCTGGGTCATACTCTTAAGGAAGGGAGCAAAAGTATTTCTGCAGAACGAATTGAAGCAATCACGAAGGTGCCCAGACCGAGAACGGTGAAAGAAATGCCAGAGATTCCTAGGAATGACGGGGTACTGCAGGCAGTGGATTTGTGACTATGTGGAAATGGCACGGCCACTAAGAGATTTGTGCCTAAATAAAGCAGGAAGACACCAAATTGAGTGGTTCCCAGGGACACTGGGACTTAAGCAAGCATTACAAACAGCTCCAACTCTGGGACTCCCAGACTACAACAAACGGCCACAGCCACAGCAGTACTGACCCAAGAAGAGCAAGAAAGACACAAACCCATTGCCTATTACAGTACGAGACTAGATGCAGTAGAAAGAGGACTCCACACATGTGAGAAAGGACTGGCAGCAGCCGCCTTTGCAGTAGAGAAGGCAACGCCAATAACGGCAGGGCATGAAGTTACCCTGTACTGTGTCACATGCAGTAGAAGCACTACTAAAAGCAATCACACCAAGCGCACTAATAGAGGTCATTTGCAGAGCTGCCCATGGTGTTGGCCACTCTGCAAGGGGGGAGATGATGAGAGAAATACAGAAACATTGGTTTATCCCAAAACTAACAGAACATGTTACTAGCATGATATCAAGATGCTAAATTTGTCAGGAAGTAAACATAAAGATAGGGATACCGACTACACCAGGCTCTATGCCACCACCGGTGGGTCCATTTACCCATTTAGTAATGGACTATGTAGATATGATCGATCGTGCGGAAGGCAAAAGATATTGTCGAGTAATCATTGATATATTTTCAAGATGGGTAGAAGCATTCCCCACTGCGCATGCAGATTCTAAAACTGTAGCTAAAGCCTTGGCAAGAGAAATTTTCCCCAGATTCAGGGTCTGTCAGACCCTGAGCAAAGACAATGGTTCACATTTTAGGTCTGACATGGTAGCAGACGTTTGTAAAATTACAAGTATACAGCAGAAATTTTCATGTGCGTACCATCCCCAGGCAGAGGGTATAGTAGAGAGATGCAATTGAACACTAAAAACTAAATTACAGAAAATATGTAGGCCAACAGGGATGAGATGGGTACAAGGTCTACCATTAGCACTCATGGCCATGAGAAATAGTCAGAATAGATTTATCCATTTGACACCCCATGATCACACATATCACATATACTGACTACAGTACACAAAGAAAAGAACAACTCAAAGGGGACATAATAAAGCCCCAACTGACTAAAAGTCCTTAGGATAGATAGACCAGACACATAAATATATTAAGGAAAAGGGCAAAGAAGGTAGGAGATGCCTGAGTGAAGTGCTAGTAACCTATCCTCAGGCTTCTCAGGTCATGGGCTCTAAGAAGAGGAAGAAGACATTACAAGTATAATCCAATTATTTTTATATAATCTTTGTATAATTATAGCAAATCAAATCAGATAATCAAAAGGCTACTGTATTTAGTGATTAACTTTTTGATATTTTGATATTTACTTGATAGATCCTCTGTTAATTAGAGGAAGTATTTACTTAGTTAAATTATGCATGCATGAAACTAATCCACCACCAATGTTTATTTTTTATATATTATAAAATTTAAATGTCATAACTCCACCAGGTGAAGCATCAACAAGAGAGTGTGAGACCAGATGGTCTCAAAGGGGGGGACTATGTAGAAGTAAGCTGTTTTGTGAAACTGTTCTGAGAGAAAGCCCCATATGCAAGCTTCTATATAAATAATTAAATAATACAGTCAAGATCTAGTGGAAAAGTACTGAAATGGGGGGTGGCGAGAGGATGCAGGATAGTTCTCTATAAACAAGGACGAGGGCATCTAGCACACCAGTCAAAACAGGAATGTTTCCCTCCTGTGTTCCATAACTAAGCAGGAGTTGTACCTATAACAATAGATAAGATAGATCATGCTGACCGAACAAGTGGGAAAATAAGAAAAAAATAAGAGAAATTACATGGTCTGATTAACAGGCACATGAGGATAAGTCACAAACAATTTTATTTGGTAGATTAAGAGTGCCCCCAAGCGCATAGGGTAGGAACTGGTCATATAACATGTTTATTTTTCGCCTAATTTGTTAGTGGATAAAATAAGATATGACGAAAGGGTGTCACCGCACATTATTGGTGTATTAGTTAGGTAGAGGAGGAGTTATGATATTATACAAACAAATGTTTGTTTTTGTTCGGGGAACTATGCGTAGGGTAAAGGACCTCCCGTTGGCGTCAATGCTTAATAAATGGTTAAACTGAATAGAAGACTGCTATTTCCTTCATCTTCATCTTGAGAATTCTCCAGCTCAAAACCCATCTCAAATTGAACCTAATGAGGAGAGAGTAAAGGACTTCCCTCCGCAGTATATAAAATCGTTTGCTATGTTTGCTAGCTAACATTGCAGACAGATTATATTGTAGCTATGGCTGCAACGCTAACATAAAATATTAAAGGACATCTTTTAGGTTGCCATCCCCAGTGAATTAATATGTGGTAAATTGATGTAGCAATGGGATTTAAAATAATAAAAAAATATAACGTTATAGGCTACACTTATTAAATATAGCCTGTGCTTATTTTTGTAACGAAATTGGCCATGAGCACCTCAAATCTGAATAATATGGGAAATCAAACGGTGACATAACATTGGGCAGGGCGAACAGAGAGTAAGAGTCAGTGAATAGTAAAGTAAGCAAAATTAGCATCAAGATGGATCACAATGTCGACATCGTCGAGACCGATGAGCTGGAAAATCCGCTTTCCAACATTAGCCAGATTGAAAGTTTTTAAGACGTCGCCTTTGTAGGCTACATTGTTTAGATCACTCTTAATTGTGATTTAGGGTTGAGTTAGAAGACATTGTTCTGTCTTGCTTTATTCAGAACGTTTTGAATAACAGTAATAACATTTCAAAAAAAGTGAACCAATCCTTTATTGTTAGGTCAATCTTGATATCCCCTGTTCGTAGTTGGACATTGTAACTAAAATAGCCACCTAGGCTATAGCTAAATAACTAGCGAGCCAATTACACTTTGAATGGATCGCTATGTTGAGCTGCAACTGTGACAATGATAGGAATGTGCAGAATACACAGCTCATGATCATGTATTGTTATAATAGCTAAACATTATTAATGCACTAAAAATGTTGTGGTAACTTAGACATCAACTTAAAAGCTAATGAAGTGCTGCATGGGAAGTGGATGCATTCTGGAAGTTGGTGGAGAACCTCACTCCCAGCCCAGGCATTATCTGTTTAACAGAGCACCCAGGCTTTTAGGCTTGCTGTCTGAATCTTTGTACTTCTTTTAATGGATAATAGATAATGTTCTATAAGGTTTTTGGTGAATTTATACAGTTTTGCAGGCGTGAAAATAAGGGCAGCTCTCTCCAAAGGTTGACACCTATGTTTTACCTTTTTGAAGTTCCTTTAAGTTCAAGTTTGAACGATTTATTTACTTTTACGATGAATCATAGTCTCCATGCCATCAGTAGGCTAAGCGGCATTTTAAAAAGCTTTAGCTATGTTAAGGCATGTCTTAACATAGCTAAAGCAATACCAAATGTTTGTATTAAATGTTTGCATATTTATTTGACATTTATCTGATAATTCTCGTTATTATAATATGCTATTGGCATGCTTTGTGTTTTTTGTATTTTAGCTAGGCTATAATTGCATTAGTTCTGGATAAACTTGCTAAAACTTGTTTTTACTTTCCTACAAGTTAACAACGTGTCATATGCTTGTATTTAACGGTTTTGATAAAGCATGCAAGTTATTGAAGAAACGTGTCTGTTTCATCCTATTACTTTGTTGCAGTATAGGCAACCTCAATGTAGGGTTCTGTGTTGTGCTGAAGCGATATATTGTATTCAGTTTTGAAATCTTTCTGCTCCCTGGCCTACAGCCTATAGGCCTACCGTAGACTAATTTGCTATCTTTATTTTTTTGATGGTGACGTCATACACAACTGCCCCTCCAGAAATGTCATGCTAAAATCGCCACTGCATGTTTGTCTGAAATTATTATTTATGAAACTACAGCTTTAAGAAAACCCTGTAAATTTTGATGCAATATTGTTTAAAAGGGTAGCCTCTTGCAAAAACCTCAGCTTCTCCAGGTACACTTCAGTGCAATAAAATAGGAGGGTGCTATTAATAGCCCAAAGCACTTACGACTCTCCTCTCGCCACAGCCACAGACTGTAAAATGCATATGCACTGTTTATACTCGCGATACTCCAAAATCTCTCATATAAATATGTTTAAGAAACCAAGTACTGACCAGTATATTCAGCCTCAGACGTTTTCTGATTAAGCCTGAAGAGTTTATATTGTTACATTTCACCAAAGTCCAGTACAGTCAACATTTCCACAGCGACCACCCATCACAGTTAGGGCTGAAATATGTTGCTGTTGTTGTGTAAAAACACACGCTTTTGTACGTTTTTTAAAAGCTTATTGTACAACAATCATTCAACTTCCGTTATTAAAATCAGGAGCAAAATGTCTCTTTGTAGAGGTTCTCAGTGGTTCTATTTCTTTCCTCCGACCATTAGGGTCGTCAATATGGATGGCCTTCTGTGGCCAGATGCATCAAGACTTTTATACCAGAATTGTCATGGTACATGACCCCCGCATAGTGACGCAATTCCTCCCATAAATGGGGGAGCGTCACCGCGGAAGTCCTCTTCAATTTCCTTGTGAGACGTGAAACTGTTTGTATCCTGTGAAAATCCCCTATCGCCTTGTGACTTCGGTCGTGGCTATGGTTTTTTTTCGTTCTTAAGATTCTAATCGCATGGAATTCCGTTGATAGTGAGCTACAGCTCCGGTGATTGATTCAAAGTCTGCACTGGCTGTGTGAGCACACCATTGGGCTTTCCAATCGGCTAGCGATGGTGCTACGGCGATTGGTTTATAAAGCAGGGTGTGTGTGCTTCGCTACACTATCTACCTCCATTTTCCTTACTTAAGACCACTGCCACGTTTTATCGTCAGCAGGCGCTCTTTATTGTACCAAGGCACGAGATTCTATTGATCAAACCTGGGCATAGAAACTGCACCCCAGTGAGATCTGCTGCCATACAATCTGTGAGCTGCGGCTCCGGTGTTTGATTCTAAAGCGGTACTGGCTGTGGTGCACACCAGTGAGGCTTCCTATTCATTTAGCGCGGTGCTACATCGATTGGTTTATAAGGCAGAAGTATGCGTGATTCGCTACGTTATCTGCCTTGGCTTCCCCTAGGAGGTTGCGCCCAAACGTAAGGGTACTCCCGCTATCGAGGCCCCTGCACGGAAAAAGGGCAAGGCTGGCATGGGCGGCAACCTATCCGCGGAAGTTACGCAGCTATGCCCGGCAGTGCAACAGCTCATTGTGATGGTTTTGACGCCCTTTCTACAGCAGCGTCAAACACCTACTTTAGTCAGAGTCGGTCCAAGACAGCAGACCAATCTGACAGAGGGTAGAGAGGAGGCTCGGATACTCTGCCTCTCTAGAAACCATTCCCCATGTGGCCTTGGCACACATGTGCGAGTTGCCTCAGGTTAGCACTTCTGGGGCATCTAGGTTTCACCGAAAGGCCCCTCAGGGGGCACGATTTGCCATGCCAGCATCGGACGATTTTCTGGCGTAGCTTAATAAGGGCTGGCACGCCCTGATTGGTTGGCTAACGATTGTAGGACATTTGCATCCATGTCAGACGCGGCGGTCCATGGGCGGGACCAAAAATGCCCTCGGTGGAACCTGCCATTGCGGCATTAGTGGTGTCCCCACAGGAGGCGGTCCGGGCAGACGCCCATTGCCCTAGAGTGCTTCGGTCTCACTCAAACAAACCTGTTCGTCTCTCAAGAGTCTACTCATTGCCCCCAGTGGTTCTCCCTGAATGAGTATTCGAGTCCCCTGGGGATAGACACATTAGCGCACGAATGGCCGGATAGCTTGCTATACGCGCTTCCTCCCGAGTCGCAATGCGACTCTGCACAGGCTCAGCACGAGCCGCCACAAGCTCCTGCTGGTAGCCCCCAGATAGCCAATGGAACCCTGGTTACCCACGGTCCTCTGCCTTGTTTATGATCCGCGATCTGTTATCACAACAGAGCAGCACTGTTTGGTGCCCTCGACTAAAGATTATGAGTCTCTGGGTATGGCCGCTGAGGAGCCCGACCTGTCGATAACGGAATGCGGCTCCCCCATCCAGCGGACGCGACTCAACTCCAGAGCCCCCTCGACGAGGGGGCCTATGGGTATATGTGGCAGCTATTCAGCACATGGTGCTAAGAGAAGGCTCGGACCCTGTACACTGTCTGATCCCTGTACTATTGGACTTTTTACAGTCCTTGCTTGATAATGGGAAAGCAGCCAGCACACTGAAAACCTATGCGGCTGCCATATTCAGCAGGCATGTCTGGGTACATAACAAGCCTGTGCAGGGAGCCATTACCTTGTCAGTTGGTTCCTGAAGGGTGCCCGGCAGCTGAGACCTGCGAGGTCACTGGTAGCTCCCTCCGGGGATCTCCCCTTGGTGCAGAGAGAACTCGCGGTTCTACCATGACAATTCTGGTATAAAAGTCTCGATGCATCTGACCACAGAAGGCCATCCATATTGACGACCCTAATGGTCATCTGGAACTCATAGAACATGGTTACAGTCGTAGCTGTTCATTAACCTGAGTTGTTTGTTCTGACCCAGGGTTGTTTAGTGCCGTTGGAAAGATGTTAAAAGCCATGTTCAACTATCGTTCGTAACTTTTCATAATTAGTTCTGCTATTAAATCTTTCCAAACTAATTTTTTTTAAAGGTATGTTTCAGCTTGAATAGCTAGCTAACTAAACAAGCTGAAACCAGCTTGCTAACTAACTATGCTGTAGCTACAGAAAGCTAATGAAATCCAAAGCGAATCTCCTCCGAACCTGACTGACACCAGAAGGGAACGCCCACCTTACGAACTTCAACGCTGTCATTTTCAGTACCAGCGACGCATACCCGTAAAACTACACGGCAAAATGCTTTTGGTGTAAATAAGGCATTAGAGTTGAAGCTACGCTAGTAGGCACTGCTAGGAGTGATAACCCCTTGTAGCTAAACTAGGTCAGCCACACTGATACCAGTATATATAAACACATACTACATAAACTCAGCCAACATGAGTTTGTCTTCTCCCTTTTTTAGACAAATGGCACGCACACACACCATTTCATCGTTAACAAAACAGGTATGTGGATGGACGTCCACAGGGTCAGCGCGGACATAAATGACATCATAGCGGACCCAAAGCAGTCATCCACCTAGGAGGTCTGCGCAGCACTCATTTTTTGTTTCCACATGGATCTGTCCACACATACCTGTCATTTCGCCTACAAGCGTACCTTCTTCGTACCGTAATGCTCATTGTTGATTTCAATTTGCATGCAAAAATTATGTGATGGTGTCCATAAAGGGGGGTTATTATTTGAGCATGTTTCGAGTATGCTCGAGTCTCGAGTCTTGCCACGTGTGAGGATAGAGGTATAGTCCCTACATAAGTAGGGTAGGGTATCGAAAAACGGTGCCATGAGGGATCGACAGAAATACGTCGGTCCGACCGAGTATTGAAACATTTTGGAAAAAACAGTACCAAATTTCGATACTTTATGGTAGGCTATTTCTCAACGTGAATGCTATTTTTCAACCAGCGAACAATCCATTGAATCAATGCAACCATTGCGCAACAACTATTAAACAAAACACCAGTAACACGTCGAATATGGTAAAGCATTTGATTGTCCAGTGCTGGGTCCTCTGACTGCTGACAAAACAGATACGGTTCTCGCAAGAACCTTTGGTTTGGATATTAACGATTGCCTTGTAATAACGTATGCGTAGCTGGCTAAGGTGGATGTTAGTTACGTTAACGTTATTAGCTTACCTCGTATCTTTGAAGCTACCATAAACAAATGTTTACAGTAGACAGCAAGTTGTGAAATTATTATTATTTCACTGTATACAGTACAGTAAAATTATTATACTCCACAATTATTGGCACCGCTTGTAAAGATGAGTAAAAAGGGGCTTGTAAAGATGAGTAAAAAGGGTTATAAAAAATTAATCTTTTGGTGAATTAGCTTAATCTCACACTGACAGAATGAGAAAAATCCAACCTTTAATTGAAGTAAATTTATTCTGAAAAAAAATCCCTCATCAAGAAATAATTATTTTTAACAAAACCACGTGTGCTACAATTATTGGCACCCCTAGAAATTCTTATGAACAAAATGTAACTGAAGCATTTTTTCCATTTATATTTTACTTTATAAAGTTGATCATAGTGTTTACGAAATTTCAAGCAGTAATCCATGACTTCCTGTTTCGCTGGGGTATAAATATGAGGTGACACAAAGGCCATATTCCCTTATTCATACATCAACATGGGAAAGATAAGAGAACACACAAATCAAATGAGGGAAAAGTGTGTTGAGTCAGGGAATGGCTATAAAAAAATAGCTACTCACCTGAAAATGCCCATATCTACCGTTGGGGCAATACTTAAAAAGTTCAAAGCAACTGGAACTGTTACAAACTTGCCTGGAAGAGGACCCAAGTTTATTTTGCCCCCACGCACAGTGAGGAGGATGGTAAGAGAAGCAAAAAAATCCCCAAGGATCACTCTTGGAGAATTACAGAGGAAAGTAGCATCTTGGGGTCATCAAGTCTCCAAAACTACCATTAGACATCACCTCCATGCCAACAAATTATTTGGAAGGCATGCCAGAAAAAAGTATTTCCTGTCATTTCACCACAAACGTAAGCGCCTGGAGTTTGCTAAACGGTACTGAAACTTTGACTGGAATCTTGTTCTAAGGTCAGATGAAATGAAAATTTAGCTTTTCAGCAACTAACACTCAAGGTGGGTTTGGCGTAAAAAGAAGGATGGCTATACCGAAAATAACCTGATCCCCACTGTTAAGTATGGTGGAGGTTCCATGATGTGGGGCTGTTTTTCCTCCAAAGGCCCTGGGAACCTTGTTAGGGTACATGACATCATGAACTCCATGAAATACCAGGAAATTTTAAATCTGAATCTGGCTGCCTCTGCCAGGAAACTAAAACTGGGTCGTCGTTGGATCTTCCAGCAGGACAATGATCCAAAACATACGTCCAAATCAACACAAAAATGGTTAACTGAACACAAAATCAAGCTTCTGCCATGGCCATCTCAGTCCCCTGACCTAAACCCCATTGAAAACCTGTGGGCTGAGCTGAAGAGGAGAGTGCATAAGAGAGGACCTTGGACTCTGGATGACCTGGAGAGATTCTGTAAAGAGGAATGGTCTCAGATTCCTTGCTCTGTATTCTCCAACCTTATTAAATGTTACAGGAGAAGACTCAGTGCTGTTTTATTGGCAAAGGGAGGTTGTACAAAGTATTAAATGCAGGGGTGCCAATAATTGTGGCACACATGGTTTTGTTAAAAATAATAATTTCTTGATGATTTTTTTTCTCATAATAAATTTACTTCAATTAAATTTTACAATGACATAATGTAGAATAATAGTCTACATATCAGTCATTTTACAATTACATACTTTTCACAGAATAATACTTATCTGCCATTTTATAATGACATAATGTTTACAGAATTAAAATGTTTACAAATAGTAAATATATCAGTTATAATCATTTATAGAAACATAGTTGGGTGATAAACATATAGGGCCCTATCTTACACCCGGCGCAAAGCGGCGCTAACGCAAACGCAAGTGTCTTTGCTATCTTACACCCGGCGCTAGGTCCATAATAACGCCTAATGCTTACACCGTTTAACTAGCATTGCGCCATTAACTAGTCTTGCGCCATCATTAGTGAACTGGGCGTGTTGGTCTTAAGATGAGGAGTGGCCAGGATTCTTTTTGGCGTATTGCTATCTTGAGCCAGCAGAAAGCGCTTGCGCTAGAACCACCACAAACCTGGTCTAAAGTCATGTCGCAGTTGTTTACATGCTATTTTAACGGCGCATATAAGTGCGTCTACATAGGCGTGTGCACAACGCGCATACCCTCCTGTCTGTTACACACAGGGGCGTGCACAGGCATGACTAAAATATCTAGATCACAATGTGAAACATTATTATTGTGTAGGCTATATCAAAAATGCATAATAATAAAAGGTTCCATAGGTCCACATACCTTTTCCTCAGCGAAGGGAAACAATGCCACATTACATTGCTCTCAGCCCACTCCATCAACATCCAGGCGATGTGCGATGGTACGGGACAATGGCAATCCATTAAAAAGGAGCTGATAACACCTATAGCTATCAAGCCTAATGCGCGAATTGTCTTTGCACCTAATGCGTGAATTGTCATTCAATGGAAAACTCGCGCACGGCAATAGACGGACATTTAAGTTCTGAAAATGCGCTTCAGATGTCATTACAATACAGCTCTGTTTATCTATGAATACAGCCTGTAAGTAAATAGAATGGTTTGTGACTGAAAAAAGTTCAAAACCTTGTCCAGTGAATATTCCATTTATTGTTTTTCAAATAGCCTAGGCTACAGCGAATTCGCTGTGCATAAGGTTTTTTTCGATAGCCTATGGTTAAAAAACGGAGATGTCACCATGTTAACTAAATTGTAACCTTAGCTATTCTTCGTCCTTCATATTTTTTTAAAATTACAGTGACCAGGTTTCCATACTCTCACCGTTTAAAACCCAGCTGATTTCACCCGTTATTCCTTAACTGAGCAAAACGATTTTAAAGAGAACTAAGCGTCTAATTAGAAACTAAAACAAATTTGCAGCACGTTACACAATTAATTCACAATTAATTTTAATGCCATTCTCTGCACGTGAGCTGCATGTTCTCTGTTTCCAAGTCGCACGTTTCACGGTCTTCCTGGGAAAGTGGATTGTTTTAAAGGATTACGCTACGAGTAAAACAGGTTGGTCACATTTCCATAAACAGGACATTATTAAACAAGGGGAAATATGCGTGAACTTATGGGTTGCGAACCTGACAGCTTTATTGTAGGCTATTTAGTGTCATCATTAAGGCAAAATAACGGTATGTATGTTATTAATCAATATTAGCCTACTATGCAGGTAGCCTAATGAACTTTGGATGAAGCTTGAACTTCGAGAACTCCATGAGAACAGCCTCTTGGAATTGATGTTTGACACTTTCATTGCATAATCAAACGAAATTCGCTGAACAAGCAGGCTAATTTGGCGTTTTCTAAGCCATTGATAGCTTATTCTCAGCTGTTGCAGGTCCTTTTAGCGAAATTTAACCGCACATATTTTGTAAAATAACAGCCCTGTCTGGAATTACCGGGAACTCATAGGCTAATGGTTAGTCCGAATAATATTGATCATACTCCATTTAGCCTATTCCTTGATCACACTAAACACGCATGAGCATGTCTGTTTCGCCATCATAAGCAATCCGCCAAGGTGGAAAAGCAGGCTTTTAAAGGGAATGGGATATGACATTTTGATTGGTTTATTGAATGTCACGCCCAAGACACACCTATAATTAATGAAGCGACTAGGTTCAGCCCAGTTGCGCCATGCGCCATGCTTAGCGCCAAAAAAACACGCCGTTAAAATAGCAAAAGTGGACTTGGACACGCCCTAAATGGACTTAGCGCCATGCGCTTAGACTAAGCGCCAAGATCGCCAAGATAGGGCCCATAAAGTTTTCATTTATAGCAGGGCTGCCCAACCCTGTTCCTGGAGATCTATCATCCTGTAGATTTTCACTCCAACCCTAACAAAGCACACCTCATTCAACAGCTAGAGAGTTGTTGAGTTGCTCATTAGTAGAATCAGGTGTGACAAATTAGGGTTGATATGGTAGAGGTATATGTCAAAATGGCGTATACCTCTACCACTTGCTCTTTTTGAAAGACGACAGTGTTTTCAAGTGCGCGTGTAAATTACGTAGCAAGTAGGCGGAGCCAGCGAGGGAAGAATTACTACCTGGATCTCACTGTTCTGAATAGGGACGGTTCTGTGGTAGGGACACATCAAGCCAGCTATCATTGCTATTTTATTATAATGTCAGAAAATTACATTGATAGGCTCCGTTATTTCCTAAAGATGTTTTGGTAAACTAAACCAAACAGGACTCGAATGCTGTCAGTTACAGAGTGGAGCTCCTCCGATATTCCCTGATTCCCTACATCTTCCTCTGCCATATTAAACATCACTCGGTAAGGAACCATGTCAACTAACATTACATTATGATCCATGACCATTAAGTAGACTAACATTAGCCATAATTGAATGGATTCGCTCTAAGCATTCGATTACAGAAGCAATGTATTTTTTCTGGGCTAGTGCATTAGCTGTTGTTAGCAACGGGTTTCTTGGCATGAAACAAATTGGTTTTAAAATGTTTGCCATGGAGTAGGCTAGCTATAGTAGCTAACCTTGCATTCGTTAATTGAAGGAGGTCAGATATCGGGGTCATAAATGCGTCATTTCCATGGTTTTACCGACATCAGTGCGTTCGAGTTGTATTGGGAAAATTTTGGCATTGCTAGCAAACATAGCTAAAATGGCTAACAAGTGGCCTACAACAATAGGGGTTGATTTTCCGAAATGGAACCGGGGTGCGTACCTAGTTAAGTGTTACAGACTTCTGGCTGGCTGGTTAATGTTTTCACAATAACAAACGTAGATAAATGAAGGTCCGTATTTCCTCCCTTTTTCTGGAGACTGAGCTAATGATGGTGCTATTTTCTCAGTATAACTGTTACATTAGTCTAACTTGCCAGCGAGTTACAGGGCCTCTCTCGTCTCTAACTTAGAAACGCTGCAGTGCAGACGCACTACACTAGCAGTAAAATGCCCAGCCCCTTGGCCTTTGCTTCTGTAACGTTATTCAGTGTGACTAGCATTGTCTGACTTCGCCCATAAACTGTAAGCGCTCTTGGGTGGAATTTTTGGGTGGAATTCCTCTTTAAGGGTATCGGTTTTGGTATCTAAAAATTTCAAACGATACCCAACCCTATATGTAAGAGATGTGTGAGGATATCAAAGTATATTCCCTACATAAGTCATAAAACATAATGCCACAGTTGGTAAAATGGTATACAAAGTTAAAACTGCAGATACGTGGAAACTGCCGTTGGCAAAGCCATGGTTGGCGTGGGACTGCTGTACAAAAACAAAAAGATAACTGCCAATAACACACTAAAATACAAAAGTGCATTTACCTTGTACTTTACCATAATACTTACACATCAGGAAGAAGTTTTGGGATGAGCTCAACTGTGAACTTTGTGTTTTTCTGGAACACGCAATCTGGAATTGTGTCCATAGGCCAATGGTTGATGTAGAAATTCACTTCTTTGGATTTAACCAAGTTCTTCTTGGTTTCTGTAAAACCAGTAGTGACTCCATGGGCTACCCAAGTAAAATTCCTGGGATCCATTTGTTCTTCAGAGTGATGAATAGACATAGTTTGTTTCAAGTCCCTTTTCCTGATGCACAAGTAGCACTTGGCAAGGTTGCATTCAATGGCCAAATCTTTAATAAAGCCAATGGAAAGAAAAAAACTGCCTTTCCGTTCTTGAGTCCATGTCAGCTCCAAGTCCTCAATGATTATGCTATCGCTTTCATCCACAGCAGTGGAAGCAGACTCCATTTCACAAAGTGGTCTCCAGATCTTCCTATAGTCCTCAACATCGTCATAGGACGGCTTTGTTTTACGTTGAGCATATTGGGAAAAACAGTCGACAGGACTGTTTGCATGGTTCAGACACACTTCAAACTTTTCGTTGATGCTCACTAGCTGAATGGCGGGCATCAGAAGCCCCTGCTGCATTTCTGTTGTCATCTGGACCAGAAGTGTATCTCCGGGTTTCAGCTTGAGAGTAAGGTCAACATAATGGTCCATCTCAATTTGTGTCAAGCCACCTTTGTTGTCATCCTCTTCAGTGGCAGCATCATTTGTGTTCGTGCTCAATATGATCGATATTGCCATTTCCCAATTCTCCATCTTTAGCGCTTCCACAATGTCTTGCCAAGCCTTGTGTGGGACATCAGTGCACATATTGTTACGGTGTAGCCTTTTGAGTTCCACATAGGTTTTGGTGGTGTTGACGGAGTACACTCTTCTTCTCCATGTCAGGATCATATGCCCACTGTCTTTGTCATACCGCGGCTGATCCTCAAGCTGCAAATCTCTGTACAAAACAGGCATGAAGTTTGGCAAAGTACCTTTGTCAAAGGGAAATGACAACCTGAAATGGTCTCCTTCTGGGGCCACCACAGTGACAAATGCCAGCTTTGGAGCATTTTGTTTTTTCAGGTTTACGGCATGGGATAAGGTTTCAGCCTTCTTTTGGTACTCATCTGCCTTCTTGCTGGTTTTGACTACATTATCGCACAACATGTCGATCTCTTGCCAAGAGTATGGGACCGGAGTATGGCTGACTGCTGCATGGAGAAGTCTCTGAAGGATCAAGTCAAAGTAGCTGCGGATGGGTGAAGATGCTTTTGTGTAAGAATCAAGCTGCAAAGAGTAGTGACCGACCCTTGCCTCAGGTGCCGAGTTGGCACGAATGACATAGGCCTTGTCAAGCAAACTCCTGAACTCTAATGTAGCAGGCAGCAGCTGTGGGTGGATGTCATCAGTCGTGATCAGGTCTGCTACTTTGGAAATATCCCCTCTCTTTGCAGCAGATTGGAGCTCCCTCCAAAGTGAAGCTAACACTCGGAAGCTCTTGCCACTAGAAGGCTTCTGAACATTGCCTATGTGGTATGTTAAGTGCACAGACAGTGGTAAAATGTCTTTGTACTGGTCCTTCAGAGCTATTACACACTCGGGATCTGGGCGTACCTGGCACCTCAGTGGAGCGAAATGATCGGTTTCTCTTTTGCTGATCAAAAACTTGGAAGCAGAATTGTTGAACATTATCATCAGCTCTTCAATCATCTGATGGGATTTTCTTCTCCCAATGGATGTATTGTCATCAGGCTGTGCATATAGCCAGTCACCCTGAAGCCTGGTTTTCCTGTGGACCCTAGAAAACTCATAAGCCACAGCCACGCAACCTTCCAATGTGGCAAAATGAAGCCTGTTTCCACTATGTTCTGAGATGATGTCTTCAGCTTCTTTGTATGACAGCTGTCTATCTGATTTTATCTGTGATAGCACAAAGTTACTGTCAATAATTATGTTTGTTGCCTTGTCCACAGTCACAAGCAATGAAACTGCTCTGCGGTCATGCCATTTCAGAAGACTCCATTGTTCTACACTTGGTTTTGGGAACATGTGATTTGGCTCCATTTTAGCAATTTTGGGGCGATAGTAAGTAGCTCCACGTTCTCTTGCATGTTTGTCTAAGGGGCTGTCCTTAACTACAAAACTTGCCACATCTGCAATGTGTACCCCTATTTCATAATGATCTTCAAACTCCTTAACACTAATTGCATCATCAAGGTCTTTGGCATTTTCAGGGTCAACCGTAAAAGTAATTACATTTCGGAAATCCTCCCTGCTCCCATCATCCAATTGGGTAGTAGCGCAAGTGTGTGAATCACTCAGGACATAATCCGGGGGAGACTGTTGGAGATTGAATTTTTTATCCAGAATCTTCAGCCCCTCATTCAAAGATGTTCCCAGGGGTAGAACTTCTGTGACATTCCCTAATGGATACCGACAGTGTTCTTTCCAGCACACCACATCCACAACATAGACATGCTTCCGCTTTGATTCCTCATTAAAGGCCTTGTACCTTTCAATCTTCCAGTTTCCATTATCATATTTAAATATTGGGATCACATTGCGATGTTTCTTGCTGACCAGAATTCGAATTTTAGTGACATTCTTGTTAAGGGGCACCATGACCTTGGAGACATATTTACTGTCATTTTCCTGTGTTTGGTTATCATCTTCCTCAAAAGTGCACACGAACGAACGAGAAGATTCAGCATTCTTGGTGACACCTAAAACCTTCCAGGTGGCCAGACCTTTCTCCTGCATTGATTCTCCCACTACAACCTCATCACCAGAGAAGGACATGCCCAAATTCTTTCTTCCTTTGATTCTGATATGTGCAGTGGGGTTATCGAATGGCATGACATAGCCAGTGTCAAATGTTTCCATCACCAATTCGCCTTCTTTGTACACTCTTGGATGCCGTTTCACCATTTCCTGCAGTGCGTCTTTCTCAGCATTAGAGTAATATGCTCTCTTTTCTTCACTGTAAGTTAGTCTGCCCTCACCCTCCGATTGGTCTCCCTCATTTGCTTCACCACTGATAGAATTGCAATCTTCTATGAACTGTTGGAGTTTCTCATCCATAAAGCCATTTGCCCCTGATGTGACTAATTCAACATTGCTGTCAAGATTGCTTTCAGGCCTAATAAATCTTGAGATTTCCTCTATTTCATGTTCTATGTAGTCGTCTGTGAGGTGCTGTGGTTCTGCGCTGCTCTTTCTGATGCACTGCTCTACGTAGCTCTTCCAGATCCTTGAGCACTTTCCAAAGGAGCAGAGAGCTGCAGCATCGCCAACCACAATGACCTGGGACTGTGCTCTGGTCATGACTGTGTTCATCACCCGTGGATCATTGAAGAACTCCAGGCAAATTGTGTCAGAGGACTGTAGACTCTCTCGAGTATGAACCGTTGACATCACTATTCCCCGGAACTGCTTTCCTGTTCAAGGAAAATAAAATATGCCAGTGTCTGATATTATATTGTGTGCACATTTAGCAACAAAGGTGTGATACACTTCAAAGTCAACATTTATTCTTTATACATGTTTCACAAATGTGTCAGTGGAGTAGTAATGACATGGATTCATAAATACACTGGATTAGTAAATTTAAATTTAAGATTTATAAGGACATGACATAAGATTAAAACTGTGGGGATAGCAGAAGTAACATGAAACATGCTCCGTTTGATTAAAAGTAGATTTGGAATGATACCTTGAACATTATTCACATTTTCCACAGTTACTCTGCCAAGACTTCTTTTTCTCAGTTCTTTCCTGATAAGAACAACCTAAAATGGAAATAGAAGATATCTATGGGTAATCCACACACTGCCCACTGTATACATACGTTAATATTAAAATATTATACCTAACAGTTTCTTGTCATAATTACGAATCTGCAAGCGTGGTTTCTTTCACCCATATTTGTACTTGTCAGCTTTTTAACAAACGCACACTCAATTCATTCCTGTGAGGGGAGAAATACCTGACTTCCTTCAGAGAGAACACAGATTGTTCTCTGTTCCAGATTCCCCCACTGAGATGGCCATCCTTCAGATAGTTTTTTCACTACATCTACAACACAAGCAACCTCCTCAAGATTGTACCAGGACATTGTCGTTGTATCCAAATTGCACTTTCCACGAATATGGTGGAACCCCAGGGAATGGAACTGTGGGTGAGGGGGCACTTTTCCACAGGCCTTGATGGCCCCGCTCTTGCCATAGAAGTGAGATGACACAAAATCTACAATTGTTTCAGTGGAGCGGTAGTTTTCATTGAAGATGATTCTGCTTTTCAGGGCCACAGAATTCTTTTGACCATGGTAGTGATGGAAGAGGCGATTGAGCAGGGTGTGGTTGGAGCGCTGGTCCTCGTTCACTGAGAAGAGCTTTGGACCCATCTGCATGTGATCTCCAGCTAAAACCAATCGTGTTCCTTCCCCTGCCAGACAGAGGGGCATCAGAGCCTCGCACTCTAGCATCTGTGAGGCCTCATCAATCAGAATGTGGGTGAAGTAACCTGCTGGGAGCTTCAGGTTAAAGAGTTCCCCTGCCATGACCGCTGTTGTTATGATCACTCTGTGAGAGTCTAAGGTGGACCTTCCGGGACATGTGAAAAATTGGCCATCCCGATGACAATATTGCAGTGTGATGTCATCAGTTGCACTCAAAGGCACTCCCTTTTTGTTTGCCTTTATCCTGAGAGGTATGGCTTCAGCATGTCCAGAATTTACATGCTGATGGAAATGATCTTTGACATATAAATCTGCAGAGCTAAAAGAAGAAAGGGATTAGCTTTCCTTTTTTAACCATAAAAAACCAAACATCTGTTTAAATTTGTGCATTTGGCACTTTTACACTTTTTGCATTCCTATTTATACTTAATGGGAAACAAACATTTCTGATGTAGTGCTTACCTATTAGTATGGGTACAGATCAGAACTTTGGTTCCAGGCTGCCGTGCCAGCTCCTTAGCTGCTGTAGCCAGGGTGTAGGTCTTCCCTGTTCCAAAGGGTCCATAAATTAGGAGTGGTGCCACAGTCTTCATGTCATCTGGATCCCCAACGATGAAAGCTTTTGCTGCTTGCTGCTTTGCATTGAGCCTGGGGTATTCTCCCATGTGCACCGGAACACAGCACTTCTTTAAGTCTGGCAAAACCCACTCTACATCTGGAAGAAGATCTATGGCCTTGTGCATCTTGCAGAACTCGAGGCGGTTCATCTGAAACTGGACCTCCATCTCGCAGGTGCTGTTGTTCTGGAGACCCAGTTCAGTGCAGCATCTCTTGGAGAGCTGTAGGTACATTCTTTTCTCACTGCTAGCATCTGGAAGGATGACTGCCTCGTAGATTTTTTGACGCTGATTTTCCACACATGAAGAAACTGCTACAAGAGCTGACCGGACAGCTCTCTTCAGGATAAACCCTTCTGGTGTGTCAGGGGTGAGTACATAAGACACTGGAACTGAGGCAAAAAGTTCTCCCGGCAGAGCAATCTTCATGCCAAACTGAGGCTCAGAAACTTTGTCAGACAAGGAGATATTCACTTTGAGACTGAGTCTGGAGTTTGAAGATAAAACAGAGAAAGAAGACTAAGGCATGGATTCATACAGCATTTGTCTCAGCACTTACTAAAATTAAATGCAAATGTGCGGATATACAGTGGGTTGAAAAAGTATTCAGCCCCTTACACTTTTTCATATTTTGTTGGGTATGAACATTTAATAAAAATGTATTTAATCAGGTATTCAACACAAACAACTCTACAATGTCACTGAGAAAAGTAAAATCTTTGTTCTAAATTATTTACAAATTATTTACCAATTTATCTTTTATCTGCTGACTTTATCAAAATAAGAACATGCAAATAACTGGGTATAAATGTGAATAAAGTCTTGTTCTGCACAAAGTAAATATAAACCATTAACATTAGCGTTTAACATTTATTGATTCCCTGGACAGTGTAAGGCCATTTAAAATACCATCATGATCATCTTGGGAATGTTATCTTTAACACTCTTAACATCAGTCTTAATTCTTCACAGTACAAACATGTATATGGTAGTCACTACTCTGAAGAGTATGAATTAGGCTCTTTGAGAGAAGGTTTGAATCTTAAGCAATCTGCCCAGTGGTGAGTCTTTGAAGTACAGTAGACATATACAGGGCTGTAGCAGTTGTCAAAGCTCTGTGCTGATGCAGCTTGATGGAGAGCAAGCTGATGTTAGCGTTGGGGCTAATCCATTTAAATTCCAGTCTTTTGAGGCTTTTGGTAAATGCAAACATTTCACTTAAAACATAATTTTTTGCGATTAGTTTCCTTAGTTTTTACACCGGGAAGTTTAATTAATACTTGGTATTATGATGCATGTAACCATCACTGGAAATTATTACCATATGAAATTCAAAACATCATCCCAAAACAAGTATTAGATTGTATAGTCGTGTACCAAATGTTTCAATATTTTCTATGACACTGCTACATATGTACACTGAGTAGCGTACACTATAGTGCTATAGGTGAGAGATCCCACCCAAACACGCTGTGCCTATAAGTTCACATTCAATACCATGTGGTACAGTGTCACCATTGAACACCCCCCAACCCACCACGTTATTTTTCACAAGTAATCAACTACATGTAAGAAACTTAATTTATAATTTATAAAAGTATTTCACTTTCACAAATCAAATGTAGAGGGATTTCCCATTAAAGGGATAGTTCGGAATTTTGGACATAATGTCTCAATTACGACTTACCCATGATGTAGTTGATTGATGGAAACCATTTTCAGATAATTCCATGCTGTCCCTTCTTTTGGACATACACACATTGCTAATGCTAGCGCAACTCTAAGGTAACTGGTAGCATCCACTACCAAACACACTTAAACACTCCACAGTGCACCCAAAGCAAATAGAATACGACGACAGTCTATCTGGGTTATTTTCAGTGATTATACCATCATTTCTGAAGTCAAACTATCATTGAATCCTTTACTTTGTGCTGACCTATATTCTCTGTGGAAGTACGGTGGCGGACCTATACTTTACGTTACCTACGAATGATTTTCGGCACATTGAAGAACGTTTCCAGCACTCCAGTATTTATGAGTGCCGAGAAATCGTTGTGCTCTGTTAAACAAACTGGTCTGTCTTGGACGGTGCTATCCCCTGAAATATCCAGATCTGTATCTGGGGGATAACCAAGTCCCATTCCCGGCAGCAAAAGCATTCGTTGTCTGTAGGCATTTGTACGCATTTTCTGCAGTGGCACCACCAGTCTCCCGATGTCCTCTCCCGGTTCTCTGCAGCAGCAACAGGCGGGGGTTGATCCGTCTCTTCACCAATGCGCTTTTTGCCTTCTGAGCATCCATCTCTTTCAGTTCTTCATCCGTATATTCTGGTTCGTACAAGTAAGGTTCGCCAGATCATCATCATTCTCTTCAAAGTCAGACATACGTATGTCTTTCGAACGTGGCCATTGCAACTTGTTGCTCTTCTTTGTTTGTAGGTGACGTAAAGTACATTCGTAGGTAACGTAAAGTATAGCTCCGCCGCGGTACTTCCACAGAGAATATAGGTCAGCACAAAGTAAAGGATTCAACGATAGTTTGACTTCATAAATGATGGTATAATCACTGAAAATAACCCAGATAGACTTCCGTCGTATTTTATTTGCTTTGGGTGCACTGTGGAGTGTTTAAGTTCGTTTGGTAGTGGATGCTACCAGTTACCTTAGAGTTGCGCTAGCATTAGCAATGTGTGTATGTCCAAAAGAAGGGACAGCATGGAATTATCTGAAAATGGTTTCCATCAATCAACTACATCATGGGTAAGTCGTAATTGAGACATTATGTCCAAAATTCCGAACTATCCCTTTAATAAGAAAATGTAATTCACAAGTGATAACTACATCACACATTGTTGTTTGTTCTTCACAAAGACATGTTCCTACATTACAGAAAATATAATGAAAAACTTACAGTAAGCCATAACAGTTAGGTATAACCAGAGATTGTATAGTAAAGAGGTAGGCCAACTGCATGAATATCAGGTTTCACCTCTAGGGGTGTTTATGAGCACTAAAACTGGGCTAAACAGAGGAGAATGAATGGGGGACAATAGAAGTTTTTTTCCAGAAACCCAAATCTATAAGAGATAATAATTTTTTATTGTAAGTTGCAGACAGCAGATAAGAATATATGCTTTTCTACGCACTTAGATTAATGAAATCTTGAACCGTTTACGAAAAAAAAAAACTTTTTTTCTTTGGTTATGCAAATTTGGTCATGAATATTCAAGACCGCTTTGGACATGAGACTCAAAAGCAAGATGGACGGCCCCACAGCCAGCCAAAATCGTTCGGTAATGACAGCACAAAAATGATAATTATGTGGACTAACAAAGTACTAGCTAGTACCAGCGGTACATCACCTTGTATCTTATAGACAATCTGGTTTTAACAAGAATCTTCTAGAAGCTTCTAGAGAATATATGGTTTTACTGAGCAAGCGAGAGCTACTGGCTAGTTGGCTACCGCCAAACAGGACGGGATTGTTGACTGAGGAGCCGCTGGTAATGAATTTTCATAAACCATCAATGCTAGTGAAAATGTTTTGAAAGTGAGATCATAACACAACCATCGATTCCATGTCGACTTATAATTATTTATTAATTATAAGCATTAGACCGTTTAACATTGGCAGTAATAATCCAGTTACGCAAAAATATTTGAAATCGACTGTGATGATAATTTTTATAGCATTTAGCTCCATTCACCTCCATGTATTTTTCCAGATTCTACTCTGTTTAGCAGTGCCTCAGCACTGCCCCCTGATGCTCAAATTTTCCATTACATTGCAGTCATTGGAGTTGGCAAGGTTTTCTCTCTCTATGGGCTTTGGTATAACGTTACTTTCCAGAAGTAAATACTTGAAGATGTCATCTGTCCAACTTGGTAAAAATAGGGATACAACAGAAGCAGTTGTACTATTCATAACGTAACGTTAGCTCATCTCGTAATGAGCGTACAACAGCATTAAGTAGTCTAGGCTAAGACATCAATTACGTGAAAGCTACCCACCCAACATTTTTGTGTTGAAAAGTCAGTGAAACGCTGTCTATATGTGACGTCTAAGCTCGCTCCTGAGTGCCTTCCCTCTCTTTGGCCGGCCGGCCCGCCCCCCACAGCACCACAACATAAACAAGAGGGCTAGCGAACTTGTGTAGCACTAGCTAGCTAGCTAGCCACTGAGAAATGGACCAGTCAACCAGCAAACGACCGGATCCCATCTGAACACCATCGTCGAGTCCACCAAAGGCGAAGATAAATAAAATACTGCAAATCATGTGAAATATATTGTGATGTTCCTGATGTCGACGTTAGCTTGGAATGTGTGAGATGTTGCTTACTTGCTAAGTTACATCTAGCTGGCTAACGTTAGCTAGCTTGCTTGCTAATGTTATCACTAGCAAAATACTGTCTGAGTGGATAACGTTACCTAGCTACATCGATTCAAACCCGACTCCCGGGGCTGATCTGGCTGGTAACGTTAGTTGGCTAGCTTGCCGTTTACAAATTACTTTACCAGCTAACGTCTGTTTTTTCAGAACACGGTATTTGGTATGTTTTAGGTGCATTATCTCCAGTCTACTCACGCCACTCCCATCATTTGTTTATAACTAACGTTAGTTTAGGATTAACCTTGTCTCAACCCACTGTGCTATAAAGAACACCATGCCAGACCCTGACATAGTATGCAGAGCGAATGGATTATTTCAACATTAGCCTACATTCTGTTAGCACGCTGATAACGATATGATCTCTATAAATCTTATTTTAAATATATTTAAACTATAATAACAGGGTAACATTAGTTACTTCATTTGTCAACATGACACCAGTTACGTTCAGTCTTGGGTATGTCACTGTTTTGGCTGGTGCCCATGATGAGGGAGGAAAAAAATGTCAGGTGGAAGTGTTGCTCGCTCCCGCTGCACGATTGTGAGGAAGCACGCTAGCAGCAGCTGGCTGGCTGCAGTTCACTTACGGCCACCGGTGTCAGTAATGAGAAGGAATTTCAGATTATTACACATAGCCTCTTTAAGGACTTCATTTTCCTATTGAATTCTATGGAAAAGTAAGTCAGGACAAACAACTCTTAAAGTGATCTATCCATATCTACTGCATATTTGGCAGCAGAGTGACAGTTTGAGGCTTGTTTGAAACCTCAGACCCTTGATGACTTAAGCTGACGGTACACGGGCAATATTTTCAGGCAGTATTGCCAGGAATATTGTACAATATTTCCAGCAATGGGTATGGGCCACTATAGCAATGGGCAATGGGGCAATAACTGAAAAAAGAATGTTTGCGGATCCTGTGTTTAACCTTCATTTCGAACCTTTACCATCATCTCCCCGCAAATGTATATATGTGCACAGAACGGCAAGAACCAAAGCTTTCTGCCAATGTAATTCAATCTACCCTATCTCTAAACTTGACGGAAGCATTCATGGATGTATTCACCAGTAAGCAGGCGGTCTGATTAGGTCTGCTGAATAAAGTTAGCTGGCTAGCTAGTTAAAAGTCACTCTGTTCATCAGTACGGCGGTGACTGAGTATCAGTAATAGCAGTTATTTACAATCAAAAGTCAAGAATACCATAACTTATGGAAAGTTGGTCTTTATTTCAACATTAGACTGATACATCAACATAACTTACCTCAGTAATAAATAAATAAAGTTATAAGAGATCAGCATCCCTACGGTTTCCTCGCACCACTTGGCAGCCATTGTTGAAATTTATTTTTGCGAGGCTCAGGTGTCATGTGACCCAAACTCTCATTTGTTATTGGATGGTAGCAAAATTATTGCTCGGCTCGATCAAACTTGTTCAGATATTGATTTATCAATAGGATAATTGCCAGCAATCATTGCCCGTCAATATTGCCTGAAAATATTGCCCGTGTACCATCAGCTTTAGAGCCATTTAGCTAACCATGTGTTCCATACTATTCCCATGTAATTTACAGCTTAATCTAGTCCCACCCCCCAATTCCCAAAGAGATACATTCAAATGCAGAGCGGTTACAATATCGCTTGTAAGAGTACCTGAAAATAAGATATCAAGAGTCCTTTGATGTTGTTGGGTCACAGACATCAGGAAGTCATAGCATGCAAAGGATATGCAACTAAATATTAAATATTTATTTATTTAATTTGGGAGTCAAGTGGCCAATCCTGGCTGTCCTGGCAACTCTGCAGTGGACAGCCTATCCCGAACAGCTATTCTGCAGGGGCACGAGGAGCCTTAAGCAGTATATGAATTTGCGGACGCAGATGCTCCTTTTGGCGTTTAATGTTAATGTGACTTACAGCACTATATAAACACCAATAAACCAGGAACCCAAACAGTACTACTGCAGGGTCTCGAGGGGGTGAAGAAGCCTCAGGTAGTGTATGCCCTCACGGACACAGAGGCTCCTTTCGGCATTAAAATGTTTGTATGAGGTACCACAATATATCTGATATGTGTAGTAGCTTCAACACAACGAATGATGAAGTACATACATCCCCATAAAGCACAGACCCGAGACCACAGACACAGACCTACTACTGTAGGGTCATGAGGGGGGGTCTGCTGCATTGTCTGCAGCTGAAGCTGAAGGAGCTCAGGCTCCTGATGCTGGTGCTTTTTAGCACGCTTCTTGGCAACAGGCCCTCGCACGTGCAGTTCCTCAAAAAAACTGATCGCCCAGGTGGGACTTCCTCCCCAGAAGAGTCACCACCTCCCTTATTATGCACATCTTCTGATATGCTTAATGCTGAAAGATAATGAAACTGATATAGTTCAAAACAAGGACAGCAATGAGCCGCTTCAACGACCACACTGAACAAATACTACAGATTTATCCTCCCTGATGTGCACGCCTGCGCAGATTAGTAGATTATCAAAACTGCAACGTAACACGTGCTGGGGGAGAAAAAGCCTCGGGTAGCGTACTTTTTGTTCAGAAGAGGCTCTGGTCGGCAGCAGGAGAGGGCAAAGTGGAGCCGCAATTTTGAGGATCCAGATGAAAGCAAAGATTTTAATAGTCTCACGCTCAATCTCAAGGAGAAAATTTTTTTATTGGCCGCGAACCATATTTATGCTGGACGTGGTGTCCTCACCGTAGTGGTGGTTAATTTGCTATTCAGTCTCCTAGCAGCTCACCCTCTTGGCATGTTGACTGATATGAAATAAAACTACAATTATCCAGTTGTATCATAATTTCCAATGGAATTATATTCCGAAATATTATTTTCGCTGATCGTCACAAACAAAAATGTAGAGTATAACCAACCCTATTTACATTACCTGGACACAATATTTTCTTGAGCCTGTTCCTCTCTGTACAGGAAGTGGTGCATTCTCTCTCTGTAGTTCTGGATGGTGATGGGAGTGTTGCATTCAGATCTCAGGTTAAACAGCAAGTTTATCTGAGGAGGCTTGTACTCCTTCAGAAGCTTTTCTTCTTCTTCTGTCTTGTTCAGACAGGGAATAATGACTCTGTTTCCCTGGTGCCAGCGCTCCCAACTCTGAACTTGAGGCGTGACGACCTCCTTTATCCACTCAGGACAAATGGAGCTCTGTTCACCCACCCTCACCTCAAGCTTCTGTAACAGCACTGGTCTCATGTCAAAGTCAAACACCACCCACTGCTCATAAAAGCCTGGGTGAAAGGGTCTGAAAGACACAGTAACGTCATAGGACATGTCAGAAGTGCAGAACTTCTCTCCTCTGGAGTACGTACAAGGACCTTCAGGGGTAGTTTCACCCAGAGTGAATGTAGGTCCAGGATCTTGTTTCAGCAAGGCGACGTGGGCAAGTAATCTCTGTGAAAATACAAAATGGCAATATGTTCTATAACAGCATTACAATTGATATTCAGTAATTCCTTTCCGTTCACTACATACATACATTTTCAACCTGTTTTCAAACAACAGTTTTTAACTGCTGGTGACACATTGTGCTAAGGTACGTTAACCTCAAGATAACACCACATTACTTTACTGAGGTGTGCTGATGGATACCATTGGATTCTAGAGCTTGTTACATTCAAGCTCTAGGTAGATACTGGGGAAAATAATTCCTTGTCATTTTCTGAGATGACGCCATTATAATTGAAAAGGGGCTTGACACACCAAATTAGCCATGTGCCAAGTCCCCATGAGGCCCTAAAAAAACACTGGAAAAACACCCCTTAACTTGCACTTTGTCCAGTTCAACAGTGGAAAACAGTTGTGTATATACTGTGCCTGGCCAAAAAAAAAGTCGCACACTCTAATATTTCGTTGGACCGCCTTTAGCTTTGATTATGGCGCGCATTCCTCGTGGCATTGTTTCGACAACCTTATGCAACCTATCTGCTGCCAGATATGTGTGTGCCAATAATTGTGGCACACAGGGTTTTGTTAAAAATAATAATTTCTTGATGAGGGATTTTTTTTCTCATAATAAATTTAAAATTTTTAGATATGGATGGATCACTTTAAGGGTTGTTTCTCCTAACAACTTTTCCTATTGAACTCTATGGAAAAATAAGTTAGGAGAAGAAGTCATCCATATCTACTGTATTTCTGGCAGCAGAGTGATGGTTTAAGGCTTGTTTGATATGTCAGACCCTTGATGACTTAGAGCCATTTAGCCAACCATGCGTTTCTCCATATACTATGTATTGTATATGGTGGGATGAAATTAACTGATTTGATTGAGAAAATCCGTGAAAATATATATCTAATAAGGTAGGTAAATTGTATGTACTTCTGTCCATAGGAGATGCAAAGTGTCTCTCACCTCTGTTTTTATCTGGAAAATCCATTTCAGATCAGAATCAGTCTGTTCACACTCCACACTCAATTCTTCATCATGGGTGACAGTGACATCATCAACTTGTTCTGACATCTGCAAAGTATGCTAAATATATCAGTGAATGTAGTATTGTTCTGTATCAGAGAGAAGATGCTTTACTCACGGTTAAAAATGCATGAATGAATAACTTTTATTTTAAAATGGTGGTGGTGTCAGAGACTAGGGTCTTCCCTAAGACAAATTCAACTGTCATAACCACTCAAATCTATCCACTTATTAAACACTTTCTGTGGGCATTCTTTTTAAATTCTGCACTAGTTACATGCATTGTACTTGCTGCATTGAACATGCAGTTTATTTTACATGTTAAAACGTTCTCATTCCGTATTTGAACACATTACATTCTACATTTTACATTAAGAGGTGGGTCACATGAACTGTATTGGACCATTAAGTCGGCCATGGGCTCAGACAGCTTGGGAAGCCCTGTTCACTTATTACTGGTCTTATGAAGACACACTCACAATGTGGACTACATTACTACTGCTTCTGTACTCTTTCAGCAGGAGGTCCCTGTAAGACCCCAGGCCCTGTGCTTGCACAGCATGCTGGATCTCCTGAGCCTCTGTGCTTCGCATATGCCACTCCTGTAGCTCCTCCACAGAGTGGGCCCCAACGCATCTGTCACCATACTCGCAGGTCTCGGGCCTACAGAAAAACAGCCACATCAGCAAGCACAAATAATAAATGGGCACTAAAAGAAGTTCTTACTTGAGGGGGCTATGAGTCATTTCAAAAGCTACTGAAGTATGGAAGCATATCCGCGCCAAAATTCAAATGAAAATGCAAATCGGCGATTGCATTTCATTTGCATTCGATGTGCGCAAAAACCATGACATAATTAAAATTTAAATGCAAAAGGCCTCTATGCATTTTCATTTTCAAGTTAATGTACGCATTTTATCTGACAATTTGAAAATGTTAATGCAAATCCATTTCACGTTAAATTTTTCTCGCCCTCTACGACATAACCCTGCCATAATTTAAATGAAAATTAAAAACTACATTTGCATTAGCAGTTTCTTATTATAATCGCATGATCCCTGACAAAAAATTCAGCATTTGTTAATGCCAGAGGCATAAGAAACCGGTTAAAGAGAAAATCTTTATTTTTATATTGTCAAAGTAAAGGTGCCGATTTTTGTTTTATGCAGGAAACCCATGCTTGTGAAAACGGATGTGTCACTTTGGAGAAGTCAATGGGGTAGTGATGTCTGGTTTTCATTTTGTAGTAACAGGTCAGCAGGGGTTGCTATACTAAAAGGAAAATTCAAAGGGCAGGTCATCAGCAAGCAGATAGATACAGAGGGTAGATGGATTATTTTACATGTCAATATTGATCACTCTCAATTTATTTTTGTGAATATTTATGCCACCAATAACAAACAGACGAATAGTATATTGTTTTCAACAATTGAAAGTAAAATTAATCAACAGTTATATATACTTTATTTGTATAGCACCTTTCATACATAAAATGCAGCCCAAAGTGCTTCACAACAATAAAAACAAAATACAGAATCATAAGCACTGAGACCTTGTTTGCAGCGACACTAAGGTCTAAGGTCATTAACTATTTTAGTTAGAGCAGTCTCTGTACTGTGATTAGATTTAAAACCTGACTGGAACTTCTCTAAAATACTGTTTTCATTTAAATAGTTGTTTAGTTGATTAAAAACTACTTTTTCAAGTATCTTGAAAAGTTGGATAGGCCTATAATTACTTAGTACACTATGGTCTAAATTTGGTTTCTTCAATAGCGGTTTTACAACAGCAGTTTTAAATGCGTTGGGGAAAATTCCAGTCTCAAGGGATGTGTTAATTATTTTTAGAACAGATGTGGAGACACTATGAAAAACATTTTTTTTAAATTTAGTATGGACAGGGTCAAGACAGCAAGTTGAAGGTTTACTCTGTCTTACAATCTCACAGAGTTCTGTATCAGAAATGTTACTAAAGTTCCTCATAATTTCTGGCTTGTTGCAGGGCAGATCACAAAGGTTACTAGTGTTTGCAATACTAGCTCTAATAGTTGTTATTTTGTTGTTAAAACATTTTGCTAATTCTTCACATTTTGAGGCAGAAGCCAGACTAAGAATGACAGACACCAGAAGCTGGTGCGGAATTTAATAATAACTGCAGAGGGGTGGGGGCAGTGTTGAGTAGCTGGTCAATAGCGGCAATTCCAGCATTTTCTGTAATAATCTTGGAAAAGTAATCCTTTCTTGCCAGACGTACTGCTTTGTTATATGCAGTCATGGCTTCTTTGTATATATTACAGTGAACTGTGAGCTTAGTTTTCCTCCATTTTCTTTCAGCTGCCTGACAGATTCTCTTACTATCATTAACACTGTTATTGTTTAACCATGGGGAGATTCTGTCAGTCGACCTCTTTTTAATCTTTAGTTGGAGCAACAATATTTAAAGCAGATGACAAGGTATTGTTGAAATTTTCAACCATGTCATTTAAAGAGCAGTCATAACTGTATGGCTCAAACGATCTCATAATATTAGAGAACTTTGCTTCAGTCTTGCCATCTAGGAATCTCTTTTGAACCAAAAATTCCCTTTTGGTCTTTGTTAAGATTAGGTTGGCATCAAAAAACACACAGTGGTGGTCAGAAATAGGTAATTCGAATACTAAAACATTATCAATGTTTAACACTGTTGTTATTACTAAGTCTAGGGTGTTACCATGCTGATGAGTGGCTTCATTTACATGTTGGGTAAGTTCAAAGCTGTCCAGTAAATTCATTGGCGCCATAGCTTTGGAGTCATTCTTTTTATTAATATGAATATTCAGGTCTCCATTCAGGATTAATCTATCATATCTAGTGATACCAAGTGAGATCAGCTCTGAGAATTCCTGTAGAAATAGTGATGAATATCTTGGTGGCCGATATAATGTAATGATGAGCACTGATAATTCTGCTTTGAGCTCAAGAGCAAGATATTCAAATGATGTATATTCACCCAGTTCAATGACATTACACACAAACTGTGTCGAGAAAATGGCTGCAATCCCTCCTCCTTTTCTGTTTTGTCTGACTGACTGATAAAAATGATAGTTTGGAGGACAAGCCTTGGAGGACAAGTTGCTACACAAGTAGTGCTGTTCATATGAGTATATGTTTAAGGGTTGGCCTGCTAGATGTTTGGAGATATAAATACCCAAACCAAAGAATGTGGAGCAGCAAAGATCAATCCAAACAATCCCATATAGATTTCTGGAAAACTTCAATAGATATAGTGGACAAAGTAGAAACTGTGCCGATTGAAACTTCGGTTTTAACAGATCACAAGGTTATTATAATTAAGGTCAATATGCATGGTTTAGCCACTACTGGTCCCAACAGGAATTACTGGAAATTAAACAAAACACTATTAGATAATGAAGATTTTAAGAATGCGGTATTACAAGTCATTGAAAAATATTGGAAACGTGCATCTGCAGTAAATGCTTTTGGAAATAATTGGGAATTGATTAAAAAAAGGACTATGGCTATTAAAATGGGGAAATGTATTGCTGAGATTAAAAGAAAGTAAAGTAATTGAATAAATAATGGAATTGTCAAATGTTAATTTAACTAATAAGGAACTAATTAAGTATTCTGCATTACAGTTACAATTAGATAAAATGTAAGAGCAAGGGGGGCATTTATAAGAACTAGGCGTAAGTGGCTTGAACAAGGCGAAAAAAAAACACTAAATATTTTTTTTAGCCTAGAGAAGATTACAAATTATCTTCATTATGTAAACTAATGATTAACAACACTCTATGTGAGAATGACAAAAAGATTGCTCAATATGTTGCCCAATTCTACAGGAATCTATATACTTTAGCTCCATGGACTTGTTCCTAAGTAATGTGTCTTGAAGAAATAAAATAATGTATTATGTGCCTGAAAGATAATAGATCTCCAGGTAATGATGGATTAATTAGTGATTAATTCATGGATTAATTCTATAAAGCTTTTAGTGATCAATTGGCTCCCTTTATAATCTCTATGTTCAAAGAATCCAAGGAAAATTAGGAATTGCCTGAAACTCTTAATCAGGGTCTCATTACCTTAATTCCCAAACCAAATAAAGATAAAATAAAGAAAATTGGAGACCAGTTAGCTTGTTAAATAATGAAGCTAAATTGTTTGCTTTAATTTTTGCCCGGATGCGGAGCGTCCAAGTGAATGTGGGTATCTGACTGACTGGCTGCCTGATCCCCCAATGTTGAAAAGCGCATGTGTAAATTTTGAGTAATTACAGTAAAAAGTTAGCTAGCGCATGTGTAAATTTCAAGCAATTATGTTAAAAAGTTTGCTGTCTAACTCCCCGTCCCGTTTTACTAGTGTAATATGGGATTTATTTTGATTTAATTTGTTTTCTTTGAAATGTATTTTGTGTGAAGGTTTAAATTCCGATTTAATGACATACTTTTTATCATGAAATATTGTACTAGGAAATGTAGCTATCTAGCCTGGTTACTGCCTGATGACCGAAATCACAGACAACCATTATGTTCAGTGGTTTGAACAGTCCCCTGTAACGCCCCTTTCTTTGAGGCCCCGCCTTGATGGGCAGCTTTGACAGTTTGCATTTGCATTGCATTTTCAGTTCGGATTTTTGGAAGGGTTTTTGCGTGACCACACGGAAATGATAATGCAAACGGATACAATGCCATTGCATTTGAATTATGTCACTCTTGTGCCGCAAAAGCATGAAAACGATATGTTAAATGGCGAATTGAATTATAATTTCCTTTTTGTCATGGATCATGCGATTGCAACAAGAAACTGCTAATGCAAATGTGGTTTTTCATTTTCATTTAAATTATGGCAGGGTTGTGTCGTAGAGGGCGAGAAAAATTAAATGTGAAATGGATTTGCATTAACATTTTCAAATTGTCAGATAAAGTGCGTACATTAACTTGCAAATGAAAACGCAATGTGCACCTTTTGCATTTTCATTTGAATTATGTCATGGTTTTTGCGCGCATCGTATGTTAACGAAATGCAATCGCCGATTTGCATTTTCATTTGAATTTTGGCGCGGATATGCTTCCATAGTGCAGGGGGGTTTGGGCCAGTTTGCAAAACAAGTCTACTGTTCCTCTCAAAACCAGAACCAGCACACACACCTATATACTCACACATAGGCCTCTCACCATCAAGGACACACGGACAGACATGCACACACCGGAATCAGGGGCCCAGTCACACTTTTAATTGCTGTTGGAAGGATCTGAGCGAGAGGAAGACTCTCTCAGCCTTCCAGAAAGTTCCACCTAGCTTATCAAGCTGAAGTGTCAAAAACAAGATATATATTCACGCAGATGTGCTCATTATTTTACAAAAGGCCTTCAGTTACCTAGCCTGGGCACTTTGTAATCTAGATGGTTGTGTCAAAATGAGATATAGTCACAAGGACGAGCTCATTTTCTGACAAAGGTCCAAAGGTGATCTCATCTTCAAACAGAGGGACATGGACACACACATAGGCAAAAAGATGCACACACACACGCACGCACGCACGCACGCACGCACGCACGCACGCACGCACGCACGCACGCACGCACACACACACTTCTTTAATTCTAACGCTTCTGGCCACTGACCTCTCGACCTCCAGGAGGCCCAGCTTGGTTTTTGTCTGATATGTTCAAGTGGTGGAGAGGAAAAGTCTTAAAATGTGTGTGTGTGAACATTCAAGGATTATAATACTACAAAAAATCTCGCATATTATAGAGAAAATGTTGGCTTGTATTCCGTAACACATCCACACGTACAGAGTGGTCTGTGGAAATAAAACTTACAGTTAGTCTTGAGTTTGTCAGATTGAGGGGAACGATAAGTATTCACTTTTATCTGTGAAGGCTATTCAGTGTGTGAAGGCTATTCAGTGTGTCCTCACAGTAGTTGACTGCCTGATGTTCTTTTCACAGACTGATCACTGATTGCCACCATAGGCTGTATGTAAATACAGTAACTATAACGTAACACAAGTTCTATTTATCATATCTTGTGTACACTGTTGGGTCGATATGAACAGGTAAACGTTTGCATAACAAGTACATTATATCAGAGGTTCTCTCAAAAATGGTAGATGAAAATTAACCGCAATTTAATCTGGTCCACAGTTAGTCTCTTTAATTTTACTTTACTGTTCTCATATGCTGTAGTAACACTTCCCTAAACTAACCCCAAGGAATGCATTAAGTGCTTTCTGGCAGTGAAGGGGAAAAACGAATGCTTTGTACGACTTAGAGGAAATAATTGTGTCAAGTGACCAGTGCTTTCTAGATTTGTCGTAGGAGTATTGAAATGACATTGATTAAAGGGGAAATGTGGTGAGCTGTACTGTAAAACTGTGTTGCTAGTAATGGAATTCTGTAAGAATTATATATTGTAGTTACAATATACATTCCAGAGTAGGGATGGGAATCGTTAGATTTTATTGATACCGATGCCATTATCGATTCTGCTTATTGATCCGATTCTTTATCGATTTGTTTATCGATTCCTTAAATATTATTTGCTCCCAGGCTATTAAAAAACCAACTATTACTATTGGGTGGTAATCTAAAATGGATTCAATGACATCATATTTATAAAGTATAAAGCATTTGTTTTTCATTCATATTTCTTAGTCATATCATGGAAAATATTTATCTGCTATATTTATGCCTGCACAAGTGGCAGAGCATCCAATAAAACAATTGAATTGTATAATTCTGTAAATTGAAATGGCATTATAAATGTCATTTGGCTTGACCAATACGAGTGCTTAAATAAGACACCGGAAAATAATGAAAAAGGGTGCAAGAACAGAGGATAAAGTATCAGTTTAACGTTATGTCAAAAAAGATGGCTAAAATATTTTTGTTTAAACGCTGCTCTGTGATTGAGATATTTAGGAGTTTCATTCCCTAGCGAAGATCGCAAACTTTACTTATGAGTTACGCTCCTAGGCGTGTTTCATAAAGATGCACCGTAACGTTTGCGGTGCTTTCTGTATTATCAGAACAGTTTCAACTGTCACCATTCTCCCCCATCTCATTTAGCCAATACATTTACATGGAAGAAAGATGAGATCTTAAACGTTACCTGACCATTTTTGGAGGCAAGCTGGCTCCTCTTATTAGCTGAAGATGACAAAGATTGAAGATTATCATTTAGCTAATTTAGGTTAGCTAGTTATTCGCTTTCCAAATCTAGGCTACTCATCTGTGCATGACCAAGCAGGCAATCATTGTCAGATTATTCTACCGCCAATCAAAACACTGTAGTTTTACACTTGTAGTTGGTTATAGGCTCCCGAGGGAAGTCCACACACTCCACAAATCTGTTGAATAGTTGATAATTTCCGAAGACGGATCACAAAATGGAGAGCTTACACGAACACATTTTCTATTGATTTTTAAATGATAGCAACGTTAGCTTAAATTAGTTTTCAAAAAATGACGTTTACATTTTATATTTTTAGACGGGTGCCAAACTCTGCCTGCCAACATACGCTGACTGAATGAAAAACGACGTTGATGTGACGTTGTTTTGCTATGCGTAGCTGTCGGGAATAGCCTACATGCTGGAATCGATAAGAGAATTGATAAGCTCAAAGGCGAACGATTCCGAGGAATCAGACAACTTCCTAACGGGAACCGGTTTTCGATTCCCATCCCTATTCCAGAGAGATTTGTTTGTGTTCCATCACCTGAAACTCAGCTGTTGTTTGTATCACACAGACTATTGCTAATGCTTACTAATATTGTGTTCCATATTTTGCATTTCAAATGTAGGGGGAAATCAACTGCAGTCAATGCAGTCTCTGCATTAGGTGTTTCATATGCAATTAGTTCATTTTTGGTTTCTGAGTGTATTCATTTCTGTTACTTTATTGCTTTTATTATTTTAACCTATTACATCATTGTAATGATCACTTATTGAACTACTATGGTCAAACCATGGCCAGGCCATTTCCTATATAATTAAATCATAGCATTTTATCAAACTACAGTATAAATAATTGCCAGATATAATGCTTAATTAAAACCAGCAGAGGCCAATGTTGAGCCATGAAAAGAAAAAAGGGCATGGGGACCCCTGGTGTAGGATTTCAGAGGAAGAGACCAGCCCCCGTGGGAGGAGGCAAGGTTACACCCCAAATAGGTGGACTTAAGGAAAGGATAACGGCCTAGTAATTCAGACTGAAGGGTGGCTTTTTACGATTGAATATGTGTATTGGTCTGCGCAGACCAGCCCGGGGGTTTTTTGTATGTCATTATTGAATCATATGCAATAAACTCAATTGCATCAGACTCTTGAAGATCTTGTTTATTTTTGAAGAAGAATTGAACGGTGTGGGAGAAACTCCCCAGTCCATCTGGCCCTGACTGGGGTCAGGTTTTTTACCACAGGTCAGTTAGGATCACTACTTTATTTTAAGAATGTGAAATGTCCGAATAATAGTAGAAAGAATGATTTATTTCAGCTTTTATTTCTTTCATCACATTCCCAGGGGGTCAGAAGGTTACATACACTCATTTGGTAGCATTGCCTTTAAATTGTTTAACTTGGGTCAAACGTTTCGGGTAGCCTTCCACAAGCTTCTCACAATAAGTTGCTGGAATTTTGACAGAACTGGTGTAACTGAGTTTGAAGGTAGGCCTTAAAATACATCCACAGGTACAACTCCAATTGACTCAAATAATGTCAATTAGCCAGAAGTTTCTAAAGCCATGCCATCATTTTCTGGAATTTTCCAAGCTGTTTAAAGGCACAGTCTAGTGTATGTAAACTTCTGACCCACTGGAATTGTGATATAGTGACTTAAAAGTGAAATAATCTGTCTGTAAACAATTGTTGGAAAAATTACTTGTGTCATGCCCAAAGTAGATGTCCTAACTGACTTGCCAACACTATAGTTTGCTAACATGAAATATCTGGAGTGGTTAAAAATGAGTTTTAATGACTTCAACCTAAGTGTATGTAAACTTCCAACTTCAACTGTACATTTATTAAACTTAAAGGAGATATATGTAACATTGACACCGAGCGTTTAAAATGGGTACTGCAATCCAAATTCACAATATTGGAGAGAGTCGAGACACTGAACGAACACGAGCGCAAGACGAGCCGAGCGCAACATTATATTTTGAGACGAGCTTATTCTATTTTGACAATGACAAGCGACGATGAGTCCTACACTGTAAGTTGATCAGCTAATGTATACGTTTGCGATTTGTTTATTATTTATTGTTTGCAAATTATAAACCAACTCATGTTATAAACTCAAATTATAAACCACTCTGTCAATGTTAGCTAGATGCATGGTTGGCTATGTTTACGGTCACACGGATATAAGCTAACGTTAGTGGTATGTTTAGCGAGTAACTATATACATATATATATATTTAAATCTTTAGCTAGCTAGCTAAATGGAAACGATGTTGAACTTAGCTTAGGCATTCGTAAATCAGCCGTCGGAGTGTCGGAGTACATCTGGTTGTTCGTAATGGGCAGTGGACTCGGAGTCAACTCGGAGAATAGTGAATCACACAGGCCAAAGCAAATGCAGATGTTCCGACCCGGAATGGAAATTTCAAAGGAGAACATACTGGCTGTAGCACTGTTGTCGGAGAAGCCAGTATTTCGACTTAGCATGTTTCCTCTGATGACATATCATGGTCATTTTATGATTTCGTACAGTAAATTTGTTACATATAGCTCCTTTAACTCGGCACTGGGTTTTCCCAAACAGCTCTGCTGTTCTAGCAAGCTATTATGCAGAAGATTAAATTGTTATAACGTTACAAAGCAAATGTCCTCCAGCGTTTGTTTTACTACTTTTAATCGCAACATGCCATATATTGAACTTCAGCTCGACAGAGGTAGTCTACAGATCTTAGGTAAAACGTTTACTATATGGCGTGTTGAGATTCATTCATATAACCTACTGAGCAGGCGATGTCCAGCGGCGTTGCACGGATGAGCAGATTAAATAAAACGATTCAGGTTCGTCATTCTTGGCTCTCCTGTTAACGTCCAGTGGACATCCACATTAGACGCTGGATCTGCCTATCTTGACCGAAACCATAGCTCTTTAAAATATTGTTAAAGGGATAGTTCGGAATTTTGGACATAATGTCTCAATTACGACTTACCCATGATGTAGTTGATTGATGGAAACCATTTTCAGATAATTCCATGCTGTCCCTTCTTTTGCACATACACACATTGCTAATGCTAGCACAAGTCTAAGCTAACTGCTAGCATCCACTACCAAACGCACTTAAACACTCCACAGTGCACCCAAAGCAAATAAAATACGACGACAGTCTATCAGGGTTATTTTCAGTGATTATACCATAATTTTTGAAGTCAAACTATCGTTGAATCCTTTACTTTGTGCTGACCTATATTCTCTGTGGAAGTACGGCGGCGGAGCAATACTTACCTACGAATGTTGTGCCGGCACTGGTCGACTACAACAACAAAGAAGACCAACAAGTTGCAATGGCCACATTCGCTCAAATGTTACCCAAAGCGACTTTAGGTAGGTGCAAGAGGGAAATTGGGAATGCAGTGGTAGAAGTAGAAAATGATTTCAAAGGCTCTCTATAAGTAGTAAGAACTCTATTCAAGTCTGGAAATGTATATTTTTAGGTGAAAGTAAACACAAATATAGTATTGAAAATATTTTCCTGCACAGAGTCCTTCCTACAGAACATAAAGCAGTGCAATTGATGGAAGCTACATTCATATGCCTATAAAACAGATATGTAAGGTTAACAGACACTAGGTATGCAATGCATAGACAAAATTTGCATGTATGAGTGGGAAATTAAAATACAAATGTAGGATTACATTACCATTTTATGTATTGAATTTTCATTAGAATTTTCCCTGCGATATGCTTCCATAGCATTTGAAGTATGACCTATGCAATATCATAATGTCCTTGTATATTTACTAACATTACCCGGAAAATATATTTCCTCATATTTCATACAGCCTCTGATTAACAGTCGCCGACATACAGTACCTAGAGGCCGTATGAAGTAACAGTCAATTAACAGCCTTACTGTACCTGTCACACAGCAGAAACTCTTTCTTGTGACTGAGTGGTGGAGGGCGGTGTTTCCAATCCACGGTGTTGTCCTCGGAGATCATCCGAGCATGCTCCAGGGAAGCACAGTGCTTGATGAAGCTCTCCTTCGAGGTGCTGGTCAGCAGGCAGGCTTTGCAGTAGATCTCCACCTGGGTGCTGGGGGAAGCTTCTGGGACTTGAGCCAGCGGGGCTGGGGGTTGCCTCATCCGGGACAGTAGCACCAGCTCCTTGCAGTCCCACCTGCCTCCGGCCTCCTCCTTCCACACGGCCATCTCCACCTCACTGTGGGCGAACTGGCAGCGGGCATGCCCGTGCCAGCAGGGGGAGCCCTGGGCCACGTAGCTGCAGTACTGAAGATTGTCCTTTACATTAGGAGGCAGCTGCCGGATTTCGTTGTACACCTTCTTGCTCTGCCCTTCTGCCAGGTAATGGACCAGCACCGGCTTCCAGGCATGAGCTGCCTCCGACACGCATGTGTTGTTCCACCTCTTGGTGGAGATCATCTGTGGGCTTCTGTGGAAACAAGCTTTGCAGAGCTCGCGGAACTCCCCTCCAAACTCGGACAGGATTTCTTCTGCGGCCCCTGTCGTTCTGACGGCTGCCCTGCTGGTGTCTGCCACTAGGCTTCTCAAAGTGCTGCTGTCCATGCAGTGTTTTTTTAGAAAGGTCCACACTGTAGCCTCCTCGGTGCTTCTGGCGAACGTACACCGGTTTTTGTGCTTTCTGCACCCGGAACCTTCCACAAAGAACCAGCACACATCATACTTGCTTGGGTTAGGTAATTTAGGCCGACGGGATATGTGCCTCCACTTTTTTCCCTTTTGCCTGCATCTGGCCAGCAGCAGATCTCCATTGCATATGTGACTGATGGTTTTCAGGGAATAAGTGACTTCATTCTCTTTCTTGACACAGAGAGAACAGGCAACCTTCAATTCGCACGTCTGTAAAATATCACTCAGAATGGGTGTGTTTGGATCCATGGATGCCATTGCTTGACATGTCTGTCCATATCACCTTGTCACAGTGAATAGTAACGTCACACGCACAGCATACTGAAACACATAAAGACAGGTATTTCAAAGAACTGCAAGTTAAATTGTCCAGTTAAATTCAATAACACATTCAATGTTCTCTCCTACAGCACCTAGAGGGAGAAGAAATATAAATGATTTATATTTATAGTTTATGAGTTGTATCTTAACCCTACTTGCTAAATCTCCATTTCAGTTGGGATATAATAAACCAAGGACTATATTATATATAGTATAATAGAGTATAATACTGTATATAGTACAATATGATATACAAAAGTACCATATATAGCCTAAATGATCTTTTATTTCAAAGAATACTTTACATAAAAGAAAATACTTTCCAGGGTATAGATCATGTATATTTTGAACTAACTTGAAATTAGGATAGCGACCGAATGGAGTGAAAATGTGAACGGCCCTGTTAACACTAGGCCCTGTTCACACTTGCATTAAGGGTTCGACAACCCACCAACAAAGTTACTAGCTGGCGTCGCTCATGTTCTGTGTCTGTACACAAACGCACATTTAGAAGACCAAGAACGCTTACTCGTATGAACGAGTAACAGGACGTGCTCCTGTATTTACAAAGCTGCCAGTTAGTTTGTAATTGCACAATATTTGCTCTCGAAAATCTCGCATTTCAATTATCGCGCTGTAATGTGATCACCAAGGTCAACAAACATCCGCGGCCATTCAGTTTTTGATAATCTATTCAGAGAGAAGCCAGAGAAGACATGCGTTTCCACATCAGATCTGGCAGCGAATGAAGCAACGCGGACTAATAATTCTTTTAACAGTACTCAACGTCGCCATTAGTAAGTCAGGGAGTGGATAGATCCGGTCCATTGTTCCAACTTGTCAATTTGCGTTCCACCGTGACAATATGCCACAGGTAAATAGAACCATCATTGCAAGTTCAACCATTTTAAAAACTGTAACGTTTAACATTACCAATCCATTAGCCTGCACACAAACAGTAAGAAATAGGTGCCGGAGCAGCATTCTGGCTGAAAACGAAAAGTAGGTTACACTTTATCGGCAAAATGGATGAAGACCACCACCTGTTTGACAGTTACTTCAGTAGTTGCACCTTGACTGGCAGTGTCCAAATTAACGTAGGCCTGTACAATAAGGAAAAGTAATTTTAGTTTCACCATCCTTAGCTAGCTAGCCAGCGTTCAATTAATTAGCTAAACAGCTAACGTCTAGTTTGTATGTAGTCGATTAAAGTAGCCTAACATTGGGTCCAAACAAGAATCATCGTTGTTAGTAACCTAATTAATTCAGCAGAAGGACACACCATACAGTATATTACTACAACATAACCTTTCAAACCTGTTGTGTTGTCTTTCTTTCATTATTATAAGATAGTCATTATTATAAGATAGCTACATACAGTAGCTACTGTTTAAAAAAAACAATATGGTACTCGAACCCGTGGTAGCCTATATGAATATTTGTACGGATTTTGTTTCCTCGCCGAAATCTGTTCCCCGTATGTGTGTGACTTCACGACCATTACATGTAATCCTACGAAGCAACTACTTTTGTTAATGACATCCGTAACATGCTTTAGAAAAGATAATCAATTTTGGAACAAAGTAATATGTATAGCCTAGGTTGGATGGCAAACAAGCGTGATCAACTCACTATGATGCAATTAATTTCATTCTTTATATTCTGTAGGAGCCATTTATGTTATGTTAAGCATTATTTGTTTTGCTTTGTTTTCTTCCCCATTCTTACCTTAGTTTATCAGGGTTCTCTACTTTTCTGCTCTAAACTTTCTGCCCCACCCCTTTCATCCTGATTTGTCTGTGACATTTATATGGCCAGGTGTATGGGAGGGAGAACTAGTGTTGGAGTGGGGAGCACAACCAGTTTAACCACATTGGGCCCTATCTTACACCCAAACGCAAGTGCCTTTGCTATCTTACACCCGGCGCTGGGTTCATTATAACGCCTAGCGCTCACGGCGTTTAACTACCATGTATTCTTGCGCCCGTTGCAAGTGAACTGGGCGTGTTGGTCTTAAGATGAGGAGTGGCCAGGATTATTTTTGGCGTATTGCTATCTTGAGCCAGCAGAAAGCGCTTGCGCTAGAACCACCACAAACCTGGTCTAAAGTCATGTCGCAGTTGTTTACATGTTATTTTAAAGGCGCATGTAAGTGCGTCTACATAGGCGTGTGCACAACGGGCGTACCCTCCTGTCTGTTACACACAGGGGCGCGCACAAGCATGACTAAAATATCAAGATTACAATGTGAAATATTATTATTGTGTAGGCTATATAAAAAAATGCATAATAATTAGTGTTGTCACGATACCAAAATTTTGACTTCGATACCGATACCAGGTTTAGTATCATGATACTCGATACTGAAACGGTACTTGAAACTGAAACGATACTGATTCGATACTCGGTACCTCTACTGAAATGACCTTAACCCTATTTACTTTGGCCCTTCAGAGGCAATTTCCTCCTCGTTTCTACTAGTTTTATTTAAATGTCAATATCTAAAAAAATATTCCCTGCACATCCATGGTTTTAAATTCGAACTGAAGAAGAAGCTGTATCATTCAGAAATTTGCTACAGAATACATTTATTTCAGAATAGTCACATACAGTACAGTGTTTCCCCTAGATTTTTTTTCAGGCCGGGTGGTAGGCCCCTCGAAACTACCAGTGTTGTTGCGCGTACACGGTGTCATCAAACGCGCGTGCGGGGCCGAGGTAGTATCATCGCCCAGGTCGGGGGTACGGAGAGTCGTCGCACACATGGGGAGGGTGTTGGTAACAAAGTGGTGCATTTCTCCATTCTGAGCAAAAATAACATTTGCTCACAAAGGCGTATGGTAAATAAATATTAGTTATTTATAATATTAATAAACTTAAAACAGAACTTATATACAATAAACCCCCCTTAGCTTCACAAATGATATTCAGAACTATACAACTTAAACCCAGGACAAGGAGTTTGTTTCTACCGGTTTTTAAGGACTGTTTCTGGATCAGCTATCTTTGCAGCACTGTAGAGCTGCTTTTGAGACTCCTCCATAGTGCTGATCCATAATCAGTCCTTAAAAACAGGCAGAATCAAACTCCTGCCTCTGCAGTATTAGCTTTTACTCTACACTAAAATGTAAGAGTTCTGGTCAGATAGCGAAACGGACGAAAGTGCGCCATTTTGCGTAGAGGCGGAAACTATAATTACACCCTCATAATATCAGCGCTGCCATTGAAAATTTAATTAGGCCTAACGGGAAACCGAAGCTGTTTTGGCAAGGGTTTTTCCAGATGCTATTTTGATCATTCCAGCATTCTGTGGTAAGGGAAATATTGCAGCTACATAAAAGAAAAAGAAAAAAAAGATTATATTAAAAAAAAGAATAATATAATTTTTTTTTTAAAGTACCGAACGTCGGAAAATTCTAATACCGAACCGTTTTTTTTTTTTAAGTATCGAAAAAGTACCGAAGTTTCGGTGTACCGTGCAACACTAATAATAATAAAAGGGTCCATCGCTCAAAGACCACATAGCTCTCCCCCAGCAAAGGGGAGTGCCGAATTAAATTGCTTTCAGCCCACTCCATCAACATCCAGGCAATGTTGGCTATAGACTATTCGCAATTATCCTGGATCAATCTATGACTTAGCCTATGTTTGCCAATAATTCCTGTAATCTTCTGGGGGGACAATCTTCTGTTACAGGACAATGGCTATCCTTTAAAAATGGCTTTCCATTTGCTGATAACACCTATATCAAGCCTAATGCGTGAATTGTCATTTACACCTAATGCGTGAATTGTCATTCAATGGAAAACTCGCGCACTGCAATAGACAGACATTTGCTTCAGATGTCATTTCAATACAGCTCTGTTTATCTAGGAATACAGCCTGTAAGTAAATAGAATGGTTTTGACTGAAAAAAGTTCAAAACCTTAATGAAGAGACTAGGTTCAGCCCATTTTCATGTTGCGCCATGCTTAGCGCCCAAAAAACACGCTGTTAAAACAGCAAAAGTGGACTTGGACACGCCCTAAATGGACTTTACGCCATGCACTTAGACCGATCGCCAAGATAGAGCCCATTATATGTTTTGATTAAGACGGGAAATAAATAGTAAAAACGTATCTTTGGATCTCGCTTCATTTGGAAATGTGCATTGGAATCCACCCTTTTCGACACTGGTAAGTGGCAAGAGATTTTTTATTCAAGGACGTGCCATTACATATTCCCATAGCATTTTATAATGTTGTTTAACCACTTTAAAATCCAACGATTTCCCTTAACTATCCAGTAAAATATACATGAATCCGTCTTTCCTTCTCTGGGATGAGACAGACGTGAAAAATATAGCCTAAGCGGCAATGAGAGTGAATGCAAGCGCGTGAATGAAGACACGCCCCCAGGGGGAACAGATTTGGGTGGGGAAAACAAATTTGGCATAACAGGCCGTTCCACTCTTTTGAATTCCGAAGAATAATTCATATTGATAGCAGGGCCGTAACCAGGGTTTAGAAATGAGTGAGGTCCAGATTTTTTTCTAGGTGGTCCGGCCTGCTCTCCCGGAAGAAAATTTTGTACATTTTAAAGTTAAATGCATCAATCTGGTGCACTTTGAGAGCAGAATTAAGAGGCTAGATCTATGAAGAACTTTGTGCTCTTGTAAACAATTTTGTGCTCGAGTAAACAATTTAATCATAAACAACATCATTGATTGTATAGATATGAATGGTGATGACACGGCAAAAAAGTCACACCCACAAAGCATGGTAAACGAGACGGAGTTTAACAGTTCACGAATGGTCAAAACACAAAATCGACTAGAGCATACATTTGAGCTTTGAGTAATCCCTTTCATATTGTTCTATTTGTTTAGATTTGTAACTATAAGGATTAAAATCAGCCCCAGCTCTAGAACCTAATTGTAAGTGAGGCATGTGATGACCAGAGGGGGGGCAGCATTTCCTGCAGGTCTCACATATTTTTACGTGAACGGTAGCTATATTCAATCAACCACATGTAATTCATTGTAAATAAGCATTCTGCTTTTGGTATTGTTATGACCCCAACAAACACAGGTTTAAAACAGAAAGTAAGGGAGTCAAACACTGGATAATTAAACACCCTTCTCTCCTCTACTCCTCTCTTCCTCTTTTGGTTAAAACTGGCTCCTTGAAAACAAACACTCACAAAATGATGCATGTTGCCAAAAACAGTACTTTTGATTGAGTGTTGTAAATAAATCTAGGTGTCTCCAGTTTAGGCATTTTCATTGCAGACCTTATAATCAAACAGTTTCTTCAGACAGGAGGGTACGCCCGTTGTGCACACGCCTATGTAGACGCACTTACATGCGCCTTTAAAATAACATGTAAACAACTGCGACATGACTTTAGACCAGGTTTGTGGTGGTTCTAGCGCAAGCGCTTTCTGCTGGCTCAAGATAGCAATACGCCAAAAATAATCCTGGCCACTCCTCATCTTAAGACCAACACGCCCAGTTCACTTGCAACGGGCGCAAGAATACATGGTAGTTAAACGCCGTGAGCGCTAGGCGTTATAATGAACCCAGCGCCGGGTGTAAGATAGCAATATAGACCAGGACAGTTTGTGGAAAAGGGATAAATAACTGGCTCTTTGACATCATTGAATTGATTCATAAACTAAGTTACCTTGTTCATATATGATGTGATGTACTTAGCTAGAATGTCAAAAACTCAATAACGTTTGTATATAGTTAGATGGCTAGCTTATGGACATTTTACGTTTTTGAGGATTTGTGTGTTTATTGTTGAAAACGTAAAATGTCCACTTGATAGCTAACATTTTTATATAACGTTAGATAGCTAGCTCGCGTTGAATAGCTGACATTAATAGTTTGCTTGGTATCAACCCACCATTCGGGTCATACTACTAGCTAGTTAGCTAATGTTAGCTAGCTGACATTTTCAAAATGAGCTCACTGACTGAAAGTTTCAACAATAAACACATGAATTGTCAAAATAATATTGATTACATTAACTAGACTAGATATGCCAGTGATGCCACTGAGGTTTGAGGAAATTAGAAAGCGAAACCGCTTTCTTGACAGCTTCCAGCATACCTGTAGTGTATCGCGATGAACTTTGACTAACGCAACTGGGTCAGGGGACCCTGCAGTACCACGCGCCCTCCCATTGGCTGTATAAGTTCAGGTCAAACGTATCATATGTAGTTACGGCCATGATTGATAGGTCCTCCTCTGTTCGACCTACCTACCTGAAATTAATGTCAGACAATCACTCTTCTCTCACAGAATAAATATGCCTTAAGGACCCATTAAAGTATCAATGTGGATTTGCCACCATTTTTAATTAATTCAAAATCACTTAAAATCTACCTCCTCCTAGATGCTTTGACCCATTTGCACAAAATGTGTTATCTAGCATCTCCTCACAAATATCTAAAAAAGTTATAAACTAAGTTTCTATGAGTAGAATTGTACCCGCAACAAGCCAATGAATTTGCATGTGGGCGTGGCTTTTTACTAAAAAGCTCATAAATCCAAAACAATTTGATGAAATCTGATGGAACTTGCCAGTTCTATCCATAACTCAATCCTGAGGACATCCCCAGAGGTTTGGCCCAATTACCCACAGGGTGGTGCTATAGAGCTTGAGAATTCTTTTAAATTGAAGAATTCACTAAAAACCACTACTTTAATATATAGATTTGAAACTTTCTACAGTGACTAAACCCCTCAGTCCCTATATAGCCATGTTTCAATCACAACCATCTTGAATTGGCAACCATTTTAGATTTTGTTGGTTCATATGCTATTTTTCCCACTTTCATCTGGCTGATTGAAATTAAACTGGGCACACTGATGGAAGGTCGTTCCCAAGCACAACTGACCAAATTTTCTGTGGATTGGCCATATTGTGGTGCGACAGCAGTCTTTTGAATTATCAAGAATTAGAAATTGATAAATCCTGATACGTTTGACCTGAACTTAATGTCAAAAGATCCCGCTTTGCACAGAGAATAAACATGGCTTAAAGGGGACATGAAGCACTCGGTAAGGTGGGTCTGGTTCGTTAGCTTTTTAACTTAAATGAAATATGGGCGTGCGTTCAAATCTCAAATCGACCCATATTTGCTGGAAAAAGAAGTTAAAGTTTGCTGTTTTTCCACTAGGGCACAGCCATTTTGGACCAACTCCGGTCCTGACATCACTAGCTTGGTTCGTCTCAGCTGCTCAATGTATTCCTATGGGAAAATAGCTGCCTTTCAATGAGGAAAAAGTAATTTGATTTGGGAGCTAAAGTTTCTAAAGTAACGTTAACGTTAGTGTCTAGCTATGTCCCCCCTATAGAAAGTAAGCATTAGCTTGTGATGCTAGGTCGCGGTAGGTATATATTTGCAGGCTGTTAACTAACGTTACCATAATAGGCTACATTATATCAAGGCAAGGCAGCGGCACGGTTGCCAGCTCGCGAAAGGCTGTACAGCCTTTGGTCAGATGCAGTTCGTGAAAATTAAGTTTTAAATTCAGTTTTGTTTGGTAGTACTCATTTGAGCATCTCGGGGCAATACAGAAGGACCGTCCGGGAATTTTTTGTTTTATTTTTTCCTCACGATACATTGTTAAGCTCATTGAAAGACAGCTATTTCCCCATTGGAATACATTGAGCAGCCGAGACGAACCAACCTAGTGACGTCACAACCGCAGTTGGTCCAAAATGGCTGCGCCCTAGTGGAAAAAAACAGCAAACTAAAAATATCAAGATTACAATGTCAAATATTATTATTGTGTAGGCTATATCAAAAAATGCATAATAACGAAAGGGTCCATAGGTCAAAGACCACATACCTGTCCCTCAGCGAAGTGGAATGCCGCATTAACTCCTTTGCGTAGAAGGTGACGCCAGCGGAACCTTTTTGCTCAACTGAGACATTCGTTGCTACTGCAGCCAAACTATTAGTGGAAATCACAAACTCTGCGTTTTAACTTTATTGGTAGACGGTTTGTGACGATGTCTGCCGAATATGTAATTTCTAAGTGTCACTATTTCCCCATATATATAACCTTAGCAACGGTATATGCCATGTCTTTTTGGGTGCTTTGAACAATGTACTACAGCCCAGCGTAACGGCAGCTTTCGTTTTAACGGTCTGGTATTACGCAAGCTCCATAGAAAACACATTAGGGAGGGGAGTTTCCCTTTCCCGATATGTAAGTATTTTTGCATCTAAAATGCCATTGGTCTCGCTGGCTACATATATACGTTTGTGTTTCCACTCCAGCACTGTATTTCCAATATGTTTGATAGCCCTATTGTTATTTTCACATTTTGAGTGCATTTCACATACTGTAGTGCAATCGTTAAATTTATTTTTGATGTAGGCTACCCATGTTCATTGAACATTTGGCAGCATTTTGCCGATGGTGGAATACTATTTTATGTTCATGTTATCATACATAATATAGGCTATGGCGTATATACTTGTCTCTTAGGGCATGACAAATGCTCATTCCAATTTACTGTGCGCTGATATGTGGTAGATTAAGGTAAACATTTCATTGGAGTCATTATGAATAGGAACATTAAAGAAATTTTAAAAAACTACAGAAAAATGCAATCCCAGGACAAAAGTATACATACTGTAGAGTACAGGGAAAAGTGATGTTTTATTGAGGTACAAGAGTGAATGATTAGGCAACATATTTAGGTGTATGTAACACTGTGATATCAAAGTTTTTTTTATCTTAAGCCATCAAAAGGAGCAAATGTATATGCTTTATAATGGACAAAACTAATTTTATTAATTTTTTTTTGTTTTGCATAGGGGTTTTGGACCCATAGATATCTACCCCCCTATACTGATGAAAATATAGTAATTACCACTTGAACATTATGCAAAAGTGAGTTTTATGAGCCAAAACTGTTGAGTTTAGCCATTTGGATAGATTTGGAGACACTAATGGACAACAGGGTACACTGCTATATTTTGCATCATAGACCTTTAGTAGTTCTGCATATCATCCTCAGATTTTGCAAAACTTGTGGACATGGAGTTTATGGAAATGTGTGTGTGTATATATATATATATATACATATATATATATATATATATTACCGATTTCACTTATGTAGCTCTCATCATTTTATTGCAAACTAAAGAAAAACTTTTAAAAAAAATTTTTTCCCCCAAAGTTTCTTTGCATTTGTGCCACTTTATTTTGACTTAAATTATGAAAATAAACAAATCTAAGTTTTTATTGTAAATGGTGCACCTATCTTGTTTCATTTAAGCCATTTAACAAGTTTATGTGATGTTTACACCTGGAGTTATAAAGCCTTAAAAGAATACCCCCTAAATAGGTGAAATTTGCCATCTGTGCCAAGGGGTTAAATTGCTTTCAGCCCACTCCATCCAGGTGATGTGCGATGGTACGTGTACGGTTACATGTATAGACTATTTACAATCATCCTGGATCAAGCTATGACTATATTTGCCAATAATTCCTGTAATCTTCTGGGGGGACAATCTTCTGTTACGGGACAATGGCTATCCATTAAAACCTTTGCTGATAACACCTATATCAAGCCTAATGCGCGAATTGTCAATTACACCTAATGCGTGAATTGTCATTCAATGGAAAACTTGCGCACTGCAATAGACAATAGACAATAGAAAACGCGCTTCAGATGTCATTACAATACAGCTCTCTTCACCTAGGCCTACACAGCCAGTAAGTAAATATAATGGTTTTCACTGAAAAAAGTTCACAACCTTGTCCAGTGTATTGTTTTCCAAATAGCCTAGGCTACAGTCCCCGGGATTAGCTCTGCATAAGGTTTTTTTCGATATGCCTATGGTTAAAAAACGGAGATAAATTTAAATTTCACAATGTTAACTGAATTTTAACCTTCATATTTTTTTAATTACAGTGACCAGGTTTCCATACTGTCATCTTATTAAAACCCCGCTGATTTCACCGGTTATTCCAGAACTGAACAAAACGATTTTAAAGAGAACTAAGTGTCTAACTAGAAACGAAAACACATTACACAATTAATTCACAATTAATTTGAATGCCATTCTCTGCATGTGTGCTTTAATTCATGCAGGAGCAGGTATGTGTCCCCTGCTGTAAATCACACTTTTCATAGTCTTCCTGGGAAAGTGTACTTGTTTTAAAGCATTACGCTACCAGTAAAAAAGGTTGGTCACATTTCCATAAGCAGGACAATATAAAACAAGGGAAAATATGCGTGAACCTTTGAGTTCCCAACCTGACAGGTTTAGTGTATTTAGTGTCATCATTAAGGCAAAATAACGGTACTTATGTTATTAATCAATATTAGAATGCACATAATGAACTTCGGATGAAGCTTGAACTTTGAGAACGCCATGAGAACAGTCATGGAATTGATGTTTGACAATGCTTCATAGTATAATCAAACGGAATCCATTAAATAAGCAGGCTAATTTGGCATTTTCTAAGGTGAAACGGAAGCCATTCTCGTAGCTTATTGCAGATGCTTTTAATGAAATTTAACCACATAGGCTATATTTTCTAAAATGAGCACTGTCCCAGCACTGTCCGGAATTAACGGGAACCCGTGCCGGTGTTAAACCCTAATGTTAAAGATTATTATTGTGTATATCAAAACGCGTCATAATGGTTAGTCCGAATAATACTGATCATACTATTGATCCATATAGCCTATTACTTGCTCGCACTACACACATGAGCATGTCTGTTTCACCATTATAGAAGCAATCCACAAAGGTGGAAAAGTAAGGCTTTTAAAGGGAATGGGATATGACATTTTATATGGTTTATTGTATGTTACGCCCAAGATACACCTATAATTAATGAAGAGACTAAGTTCAACCCATCTGCACATTGCGCCGGGCTTAGCGCTCAAAAACAATCAAAAGTTGACTGACACGCCCAAAATGCACTTTGTGCCATACGTTTAGACCAAGCGCTTAAGTTTTTAAAAATGAATGTTACCTAGATCATCTATTGACATACAAATCTTTAGTAGGTCTACTGTGTAGGCTACAATAATAATACAATGGTGTTTTTTGAAGGATTTTCTAGATGCCCATCCAGATCCATTGTGTAAGTTAGCTGTGAGCAAAAAGCAATATATCTCAAGACTGCACAGTTTGTCAAAATGTTCATATGGACCGTTGTATATGATCATAAATAACCTTATAACAGGGCTTAACATGCTAAATACTGAACTACTCCTTTAAACGCACTGTGGAAGGCGTTGGTTTGGGCAGGGGAATCTGCCTAAGGCCACGCCTACCGTCAGAGCAGCAATTATACACAGGTGAGCCATGTTAGTATTTAATATAACTGCTCTGATCTCAATTAAACTGTTACACTCCCAATGATGGGTAAGATCAGGATGACCTGAAAACCTAAGGCGTAATTTATACTGTGTAAACAACCCCTGTGAGCCAGATTTTCTGTCTCATTGACGTAATTTGAAACATCTCATAGGCTGTGAGCCATTACTTCCTGAAATTTCAAGCCGTTCACACCGTGTCATTAATGTCTCACAGCTTTGATTAGTTGACTGGCCTGGGGATATGGAGGGTTCTGCGCTGCTGGCTATTTGCAGACATATGAAAATACTTGAAATGCTCTGGATCCATTTTTCTCATGTCGCGGACGAGGTTAAACTCCCCCTGCTCATCTCTTCTGCTGTTTAAGGGGCGGACATCCTCTCACGCCTTCCTCCTCTCACTAGGAGATTGAGGATTACCTCTTCTTCCTCCAGCAGTGGCAAATCATACCATGGGGCATCACCATCTTGCTTCCACAAAAAGGTAAACAAACCAGTAGGTGGCATCTACAGTTGCCATAGAGACTACTTACGCACACCTCAGTGCAGCGTCTACGTTGCCATAGACACAGGATGTTTGTTAGTGAGCCAATGTATTGAGTATAAATGCCCTGAGCTATGAGCCTATGAGTCTCGTAGCTTGTCTTACACAGTATAAACTAGTTTTAAGACAGGGATATCATGCAATTCCATTCCTACTTCATATGGCACTAATATTCCTTATTATCTTTAACCACTACGTTGTGGAAAAGGTTGAGTAATATATGCAAAGATAGCATTCATTCAATAATAAAATTGTATGGTAGGAAATAGAAAGTTCAGTGCTTGACATTTGCTAGGAAAACAACAAGAAGAATTGCAAAGGGGAAGTTGTAGATAAGGGTGGGGATGCACATGAACTTCATATAAAAGCCGTTGGAAGCTGTAGAGTTCAGTTGCTCGCATCTGATTTGTAGATGATTTTTGTGAATTATTTTTCCACAACAAGATAAAAGAAAATACTTTTCAGGATACAGTACAGATCATGTATATTTTTAACTGACTTGAAATAAGAGTAGTACCTGTAAATTACAGGATTGCGATGAAAATGTGAAAGGTTCAATACGAGTAAAATAATATTATTTATAATTATATATAATTTCTCACCACTTTCATACCCACTGATTAGTCATTAGTCAGTTATTTTGATGTGAAGTTCCTGAATGTCTTTTCTGAATTTTCACTTCCTGGAATACTGTTTATTTGTACAGAAGTTACATCAGTCAGTATGGGGAACCTGATTTGCAACTTAACTTTACATGCAAAAAACCACAAACAAACTTGGATCCAGTTCTGAGACAAGACCAAGACCTGTAAAACATGGACTTGGGGGCAGTCTTACAAACAAGCACCACTGTACAACACTGCAAATTAATACATTTCTCGTTGTTTTATTGGATGACCCAATGCAGATTTGTAAAAGACATTTTTATTTTCTAAACAACTGCTGTACAAAGTGCATGTTTCCCCACACCCCCACAAAATCTGATAACATGGTTTTGAATTTATGCCAGTAGATGGAGCAATAGTGTTTGTGCGAAGCACAAAATAAAGATGAGCAAAAAATAATTCATAATCTCGCCAAGAGATTTCAGACCGGTTGCATTTGGCTGCGGGAATCGTTTCAAAACTTTTACCGTTATCTCCCCATTATTCTTACATCAATGAATAACACCAAAACGACTTACAGCTACAACTTATTGGAGGTCCATTGCTACAATTCTGCATGTCACTGCACAACCCCTTGCCAGTTACTGTGTAGTGCTTTACAGACGTTTTTTTTTTTTTTTTTGCTAGCTCAAGTGCTACACGGTAAGATGCACAAGACGATCGAAAATCATGTTTTCTCATTGCCAGGTCTCCCTTGAAAAAGATTTTGGAATCTTGTTAAATAAAGGATAAATAAATAAATATCAGAAAGCACTATTGCAGGTTACCTATGCTAAACAACAATTTTCAATGGCCATCTTGATCTCCAGACTTAAACAAACCAGAAATGTGTGATTTGAAGAGGGCAGTGTGAAAGTACAGATCAAACACTGAAGGGTGTATGAATGATTCTCTATGGAGAAATGGTTAGAGATCCCCCAATATGTTCATCAATTTCATAAAACACTATTGAAGACCACTCAATAGTGTATCCTTGTGAATGAAGAGTGCAGAATTAGTAGACCTACTCAAAACAGGAGTGCCATTATTTTGACATCTATCTTTTTTGGGAGATTAAACTTGCCCAAAAATGGGGGGACTATGTGGTTCTATAATTTCCAAACGGTTCATCCGATATGGGTGGAAATACCCTCAAATTAAAGCTGACAAAGCTGTCTGCACTTCAACCTCATTGAAGTATCCTTTCAAACTCAGTGCTAGAGTACAAAACCAAAATAACAAAAAATTGTCCAATTAATTATGGTGCTCACTGTACATGCTAGAAGTGTAATTTTGAGACCGTTTTAGCTGCCCTATAGAAGTGAACGGAGAGCGACAAATAACATATTCTGGATTATCACCCCAAGGGAGCACAGAACTAACGAACATATTTCGCCACCATTTGGACTCATATCACAACCCAAAGTTCTACCAAAGTTCAGTTGTGCTTTAAGTGTCTAACGCATAAGTAGGCCTATGCAGTCATTCAGCAGATTATTTTAGTGGTTTTAATGGTTTTTAGTGCATAGCTCAATTTGTAAAATTTGCTCCGCTTTAATTGTTAGCCTACAGCAATGGCTCACTGCTGTTATTTTATAGCAACATTTAAATATGGCAGTAGCTTAGCCTAGCCTACCATACGACAAACAACATCAAGATCAATGTACACAAACGTATTGTAACTTCGAACTTACCGTAATTAAGGCGACAGAAATGAATAAGCGAACTGTCAATGAAATTAATTCATAATCGAAACCTATTCTTTTCCAACGGTAGGCTACCACAGTTCAGGAAGTAGTCTAAATGGGCAAGACATTTGGCCAAGAACCTGTTTCATTCGGTTTTGGTAGCTATTCACCGTCCTTTTAATCATAGAGCAGTTTCCCCCTTAACGTTTCCTTTCGTTATGACAAAAATGTTTCACTATAATTAAACGAATAAAGTAGATATTTGAATAAGCAAACGTAGCCTACCTTCTCGCCTACATTTACGGATGCTACCCTCAGTAGCCTACCCTGGCATAGGCGAGTTCTTCTTGTTAGGTATCATTTCGCTCTGTATCCTTTTGAGTTTCGTTTCTGTGAGATAACCCATCCGACAAAAACTCGGCTGCGATTGCCGTGTTGTCACACCCTCGATTCCATTGTACAAGCATATTACCTAAGCTACATATTGCAAACATGTATCCCTTTCTGAGTTTCCATTTCAACTATGCTTTATTATTTTATGTTTTCATGCGGTTGCCCGTTTACAGTATGCCCTCCATAATGTTTGGGACAAAGATGTATTTTTTTTCATCTTGATTTTGCCCTGTAGCCCAGTTTTTGATTTGTAATCAAACAATTCACATGTGGTTACGTGCAGATTCTCAGCTTTTATTGAAGGGTAGTTTTATAGTACATTTTGGTTTCACCATGTAGAAATTATAGCACTTTTTATACAAAGAGCCCGTAACATCGCAAACATTTATAATAAAACAATTTTATTGTGAATCAAAATTAAAGAACATTTACATACAAAACTATCCACTTGAGCTTGACACAATAAATTTTGCTCTCACAGTAAAATATTTAATGTCCACCTGTTTCAATTGAGGTAGAAGATTCAGTATGCAGATACAAACCTAGTCACACATTAAAAAGGAATACATCACGTAATTACAAATTTATCTGACCCTTCTTAAAGTGCAAGTGCTTTTCATCTGGGTTTTCTAATTCTGCATTGTTCAATTTGGGTATAAGGATTATGGCTTCTTTATTCTGATGTTGGGAGTAACTTAAAACACCTAATTTTTACTTCTCCATCTTCGGTCTTTTTGCATAATTAATTTCCCCCCAAAAAACACATTTAGACCCATTTAGAATGACAAGGTTCTCCAACTACACTCTGTGCGAGCTTAGCTGCGGTCTGCAACGGGAAAAGAAGTAGCTGTTGACACCACATGTTTCGAGGAGAACCGTGGATGTCTCATCTCTCCTGAATTGGCAGCAGGGTGGTTCACATATGGAACACGGCTGTGGTTGCAGATAGTTGCAGATTGGGGTTGGAAATGGATATATACAGCCTTGCGTTGAGCGGCAAATTTAAAAAAAGAATTACAGTGTTCTATCTGCATAGGTATACTTTTGAGATAACTTTTTATCACTTTTCAGAAATTTCAATTCCCCTATCGTAGTACTTTTCTGTATTGCATCAATGTTAGTATGTAATTTCAGGACTCCAATTAATCTTTATTGCAAAAAGGCACAACAAAAACCATGTCCATGACTCATTTTTGAGTGTCAGATAGAAATAATTTAAGTCTTAAGATTTGGATTTGGAGGAACGTTTAGACTTTTTTGCACCGGGTTTTTGAACTTGAATATCTTTTGCTGAGTCCATCACACACTTCTTTTCCTGGTAATGCTTCAGCAATCTTTTCCAGAGAGCACTGCAGCTCAGCAAATCCCTGTTCCCTGCAAAGTACATGCCAGGCCTTTGTAAATAGCAAATGTGCATTTCACATAGTTTATTGAAGCACCCAGTGCTCTAACATTTAACCTTGATTAATATAACAGAGGACCATTATATTGTCTTTTTCCCAGAAACCTTAATAATATATCTTTGTTGTATGAGTCAATATGAGGAGTATTTTGCAAATTCATATCTCAGAGTGTATTTACTTTTGTATTATTATCACTATGTCTGTCAGTTCTTGACTGATGAAGATGCGCAAATCATGCTTGTTGTATGGTAGATTTCAGCCAAGAGAAAAATAAAAGGAAATGTTGTTTTACCTATGATGCACAGTCCCTCCTGTGCTCTGGTGAGGCCCACGTTGACTTGGTTGGGATCCATGATGAAGCCCAAGTGCTTTGTCAACCATGCTTTTGTGGGTTCAGTATCAATCTCTGAACTTGGACAGGAGCGCACGGTGGAGAGGATGACATAGCGCCACTCACTTCCTGTGGAAGGAAACACACACACACAATAACACCAATGTGTCATGAAATGTGGCCCTGGAACTAACATTATATTTAACTCAGTCATTTAACAGATGCCCTTATCCAGACTTGCACAGAAGGCATCTTATTTATAAACATATTTTATTTCTTTTATGCAAACATTTATGGAAACTCTTTGAGCAGGACCCTTAAAATTGAGTAGGCTACTGAATTAATTTTCAGCCTTTTGAATAAAGGCCAGCGTAACCATACACATAGTTTTTCCTTGATTTCTGAGGGACACACAGGGTGATGCATACCTTGACTTTTCATGATGGTGCTCACGTTGACATCCCTAATATGCCTCTGGGACAGAATTTCGTTTATCTTGGCCACCTGAGCATTGTATGGTGTCAGAATGGCTATGCTGCTTGGATTTACTTCAGCAAGAGAGATCAGAAGCCCAGCAATGCGGACCTGGAATAACAAGTAAAGAAACGGAGTGCTTACTGGCCACATCCAATGTTACTGTATTACATTTGGTCGTACACTCATTTGGGCATTGTGTCTTCTAATTTCCTACTCTCTACATATGGTCTTATAACTGTTATGTATAGTTTTCACAACACAAACAAACAGAAAATGAATGGATGAATGAATTAATGTTAATTAATAACAAGGATCAGTCCAATGAGACTGGTTGCCATTTGTTTTATTTCAACACACCACATGGGTAGGTATAAGTTCCTAATGTCAAAATAATACAGGACAGAAATAACGTGTTTAAGGTCAGACGAAAACACAACTTCACTTCAGTTCATGATTTTGCTCACACTACCCAGCAAGCTTTATCATGGGCAATATTCTTTAGAAATCATCAGCATCTGTGTATTTCAAACGATTTGTTGCTAAATGCACAGTGCACAATGATCTTGCCTTGAGATGGCACTTCATATGATCATTTCATTGATCCATAACAATATGTTTATTGCGTAATTGGTCTATGGAGTGACACTTCGATAATGTCACAGGTTTTTATATCTACTGGTGTTCATCTTCCCATATTGTTTACACCATGTTGTAAGTTGCTCTGAATACGCTTGAGCTAAATAAACACAAGTAAATTAAACAGCAAACAGAAAATGCACTGCTGTAACAAAGAACCATTCTGCTCACCGACTGTTCAGCTTCCTCTATGTTTGCCTTTGAGTTTTCATTCCCTTTCTCTGTGGAGACCAGCAGGCTATTCTCCTTCCCTTTCACATGACCAAAAACAAGGGGAGTCGGCTGTCTGGATTTAGTCAGCAGAACACTGGGCTCACGCTCTGCCCCTGTTTTTAAACGGCCATTGTAGAATTCCACAGAGGGAAACTCACAAATGGATTTGTGCTGAAAAGACATTTTATAATATTAACTTTATATATATCTATATGCACATATACAGTGCTGACATAAGACAAAAACAAGTACAAAACAATACCAACATTCGATATTGCTGAATTAACTTGTGGGAAAGCAATCACCCGAGGGGTGGACTACGAAGCGAGATTAAGGGGATAAATTAAGTTTCAACCCTGGGTTTTCTGTATCACAAAGCCGACTCACTTTTAATCGGGGTATATTGCCATGGCAACTTACTCTGCACGACTAACCTGCTCCGGGGCAGGTTATATTCAGGCTATCGGATTGAAACATATAAAAGCACTGCCCTTTGACCAATCAACTGTCCGAATCAGAGCCCTATCTGCAGTATGCAAAAAAATATCATCCATACTATTATCAGCGTAAAGCCGGAAATAAGTATATCATCTGGGGATATTAAAAACATTAAATTTTCAGAACTGTCGCATACTTAACAGCTTTTACAAAAAGTATACTCAACTGGCATACTCAATAGTAGTGCATCAATTCGGACATGGCCCTTGGCATAGGAAAAAGGTGCCTCCATTCCAAAGAATCCCATAGAGATATGTGCTAATAGTGAGGGAATCTCTTCGCAGGGCGAGATTATTGAGTTCCGAAAAATATTTTCTGAGCTCTGGAAAATGCTTGAAAGACCTTTTTTTTGAAAAAATGTTGGTGTGATTGCTTCAGCTAAATTTTAAACATGCTGTATCAAGTTTAAAGTTTAGGAGCTCTAGAATGTAGTTATGATATTAGAAATAAATTGTATGACAATGTACTGAGAGTATGGATTTATTTGTTACGAGTGTTAAGGTGAATAAGGTGTTAACTCTTATGATAGTTTAATGTTCTTCATATCCGTCCATTATATCTTTGTGAAGCCAGCTAAAGCAAAGAAACCCTGGGTATGTTAAACTTCCTTTGTAGTATACCACTCAGGAGCCTGTTCCAGAAGGCAGGATTACAGAGTTAGCTGGATAACTGCACTAAGTAAAACCCGGAACAGCTATTTTTACTTCAGTCCATGTTACATATTTGGGGGGGGGTTTAGTCAGTGCAGTTATCCAGCTAACTCAGTAATCCTTCTTTCTGGATCAGGTCCCAGGTTCGAGAGATGATTCTTTGACAAATATAGCGCTTTATTTCAAATGGTCATCAGGGAACTATAACACAGTTCATTGAACACAGATGATGACAGATATATATCCCTCCAAGGGGGAACATTATCAGTAGAACATTACAGAATACTGACATTCAGAAGAGGAAAAACAAGACAAAAACAAGTTTCTTTATCTCATTAGTAGCCATGCAAGAAAAATGTTCTTATCAAACACAGTCAGCTCTTCTTCTTACAAAAATACACCCCAAGCAGATGGAACATTCTGTTAGTCTGTTATTGTTTTTGCAGCAGAACAGACGGCCTTGACATGTTAAGATTATACTTTGTCTCACAGGAATTTAGCCCTTATTACATCATTTGTAAGCTATTGCAATAAGAAGAGTCTTTTAACTCAATTTTGTCTTCCATAAACTTAAGCAAAAGGCTGTAGATAAATCTGATGAATAGTTTGATTTTGAACCAGTTTACTGATTTATCCATACAAAACAAATTAATAGACCATTTACTACACTTTTGACTAAAAGGTGTCTGCCAAATGTGTAAATTGCACTCCAGTGTGGTTAAGAATATATATACTAACAAGAATTAGAGGGACTCTTTTTGCAATGATATACACACGTACCATTCTGTATTGTGTATCAAGCATCAGCGCTTTGTCCATGTAGCGCTCAAACAGTGAGTTCCTCATGCCCAATCTCTTAACAAGATCACAGTGTACAATGGGCTGCAATTGCTTGTGGTCACCAATTAAAACAATCTAGGAGAAAAAATAATTACACAGAATGTTAATGAACTTATTTTAAGAACTCTTTTTATTCATGTATTATTTGTATTGTTATATCTCCTGTTTCTTTTAAGCCATTTTAATTTATATTTCTTTTATACTTGTGTCTGCTTGACTGTGTCTGTTCTGTTTTTATCTCACTCTCCTTTTTAAAGATATTTTGTGAAGCACCTTGTGCTGTACTGCTGGAAAGGCGCTATACAAATAAAGTTATTATTATGATTATTATATAAAATATTCCAATGACATCAGAAATGTTCCCACCCCCCAAAGAATAGTATATGCTCATAGTAGAATTTTCTACTTTTTTCTTTGTTAGAAATAGCAGAATTTGGACATAGTAAGATGAAACACAAGGCCAAGTTACGTGAACAAATGTAGGAGACTTGGGTAACATTGCTTTGAAATAGAGCCTTACAAGTTTGAAACATATGGGTGAAAGTGTTGACTGTAATTTGGCATCAGTCTGATATCAATAATTTTGTAGAAACTGATTTTCTAAAATGTGTATTTACAGATGTATAGAGTATATATTGTGTATTTGTCAGTAACTTGACCGTTTTGAAAACATTGGTTGTTGAAATTGTGTATACCAGAAAAGCAAATCACAAGTGACAATATCCTGAAATGTGTATTTACAGATGTATAGAGTATATATTGTGTATTTGTCAGTAACTTGACCGTTTTGAAAACATTGGTTGTTGAAATTGTGTATACCAGAAAAGCAAATCACAAGTGACAATATCCTGTTTATATTTTTCTAAATACCTGTTTAGGTTTGTGGCTGACAAGTGGTATGAAGGCCTCTGGCTCTGTTGCCATGGCGCACTCGTCAATGATAATCTGCTGCAAATTCAGCATCTTGGTTATATTTGGATTTGAGGCCGCAGTGCAGGTGCACAGAATGACATGATGTTTCACCAACTCCAGTTGTCGAGCCTCATTTAGGAGTTTTTTGTAGCTGAAAACAATATTTTTTGAAATATTTATAATAGTTATTTCTGCAGCAATAACAAGCTGACTGTTGACTTGTAACAGCTTGTTATTAACAATACTAATACAGATAACCTGACCAATCTATACACGTAAAGAACAAATTTTAATTAATTATTGATTAATTAAGGCCCATGTAATGAAAGATTAAATTAATTAAAATGTATTTCTTATGCAGCCTACAGAAGAATGTACATCTGAAATGTAGAAACTTTTGTTGTCCTAGTACTTGTGACTTGTGACTACCAGGTGAAAATGTTGATTCAAATCCAGTCTAGAATTACAGATGTACAGACGCACAATTCAAGTTATACACATTTTTAACTAAAGAAGCTACCGTTCAATTTCTTCATCAGGGAGCTCCTCTCTTTTTCGAATCCTTGCATCAAAAGCTCGAATTTGATTGGCCCGTGGATTACCAGGCGCCCGTATGAGATGATGCAGCGTAATGGATCTAGAAAACATTTGGATTCAAGGTATTTAGCGATGCTTGAGTTTAACCATTAGACAGAGCTATTGTTTCTACTCTAGTTTTTTCAACAGTGACCAATATTAATGAGAAATGCTCTAATAAGGTCACCTGACATTATTATTATGCATTATGTTGTACTGTAAGTTGATCTGGTCAAGAGTGTCTGCAAAATGTAAACAAAATAAGATTGGCATAAATGTAGTGTATATGCTTCTGCAACTGCATGTTACCTGATTGCTTGGTTAGGCTTCTCTTCACGCAGAGCCTTGCGAGAGAGCTTTAGGTGGCTGCCTGGATAAGGAAACTCACGCATCTCCATCTGTTCACTGTAGATCCTGAGCGGCTTCAGCTCCTCTTTCAGTTTCACAAGATGTTCTGCAAAATGATGCCACGCAATTATCATTTACAAACTGGATTTCATGAATACTTGCCCTTAACTATTCATTCTCGAGCAAAAAATTACTGGTGTTAATTTTTATCTTGTAGAGCTTGTAAAGTTCAGCGATTATGAAATTACTCCATCATGGCAGGGTTTTGTAGTGTAATGTTTGCAAGTAAAATACTGAGGATATCTGATGTCTATATAGAAATTACAGATATATGATCATACTTTCTATTGAACTAATAACAAATGTAATTGAGTAATTACTCAATGTGGCTTAAATTCCAGTGCGAACAGAGGGAGTGGTAACTATTAACAAGGCAATGAATGTTGTAACTTCCATAAATGAAGATGGTGAGCATAGACAAGTGAACATACAGTGCCCTCCACGATTATTGGCACCCCTGGTAAAGATGAGTAAAAAGGGTTATAAAAAGGGCTATAAAAAATAGCTTAATCTCACACTTGAAAAAATTAGAAAAATCCAACCTTTCATTGAAGTAAATTTATTATGAGAAAGAAAATCCCTCATCAAGAAATAATTATTTTTAACAAAACCACGTGTGCCACAATTATTGGCACCCCTGCATTTATATATAGAATAAAGTAATCATTTAAAATATTTGGTCGCATATCCATACAAGCGATACTATAACGTCTCTGCATTTGAATGGATCTCTATGGGAATTGGGGGGTGGGACTAGATTTAGCTGTAAATTACCGTGGAACAGTATGGAACACATGGTTGGTGAAATAGCTCTAAGTCATCAAGGGTCTGACGTATCAAACAAGTCTTAAACCATCACTCTGCTGCCATAAATACAGTAGATATGGATGGATAACTTGAAGGGTTTCTTCTCCTGACTTATTTTTCCATAGAGTAAAATAGGAAAATTTGTCAGGAGAAACAACCCTTAAAGTGATCCATCCATATCTACTACATATCTGGCAGCAGAGTGATGGTTTGAGGCTCGTTTGATACCTCAGACCCTTGATGACTTAGAGCTATTTCACCAACCATGTGTTCCATACTGTTCCAGTGTAATTTACAGCTAAATCTAGTCCCACCCCCCAATTCCCATAGAGATCCATTCAAATGCAGAGACGTTATAGTATCGCATTTGAATCGGTCAATCACGTAAAGAATGCTTTTTTGCGTTTAACTTATCGGAATGCATGCTCAAATTGCCTTAGACTAGACTACTAAAATGATAAATCAGGGTTCCCGTGTGCCAATTTTTATTTCTTTAAAGTTTGTTTTGATAGGCTACATTGCGATGCTTCAGCTAGCACATTCCAGAATATATGTACATTGTCACATTTTGTTTGCCCAGAATTTGGCAATATGGTTAAAATGTGTGATTGACCGAATTAAGCCATTACATGCATTTTTCGTGGGCTATTTGTAGGCTACATACCAGCCGGAAACTTAATTTGACTTTTTTGAAACTCAAGCACTTGTTATTGTTGCTACAGCCCAAGGTAGCCTAAAATGTGGAAGCATTTTAACCATAGCCTATAAATAACACTGTAGGCTACGTTAAGGTAGACAAGGCAGAATTAGTGGAATCCTGGCACCTGCGACTTCCATGACAAACACCGATTTGGATTGAAGGAAAGTAGCCTATTTGGTGATGCCATATGTTTATTGAGAGCTGCATTTCGCTGTGTTTAAGACAGCCCGACATGAACGCATAGGCTGCAGCCTATACCGGCTGAGGTTTGTGAAAACACAATATCCAATATGTGCCCACCCTAAAAAAATTGAGGCCCGTCCTTCCCAATAATTCTGCCGCCGGGTCTGAGAGAGACAACAACATCAAAAGTGGATTCACATGTAGGTACATATTCGCGACAATCGCACTGTGAAAACTTAATTAAAAAGAATATTTAGCCTATATCACGGATTCTGTGAATGCTTGTTTCTACCCAGATTGTTTACCATTCAACTCACAATTAATCCACAGTGTGGACTTTAACATAGCATGGTAACGTTAACATAGCCTAACATACGCTAGTCTATCAATAGCATAGGCTACATGAAACCTTCCTGATCTAGAGTAATACGTTTGCAAAATATCTTTATAAACATTAAGTCACAGTTTGGTTTTATAATGCTGATTTTGCTAGGGCATTTGTGTTAATCACTCCTGTTAGTGGCTATCTCAATGAATTCAATATCTGGCAGATAGCTACCCATGCCGAATTACGTGCTCTCTCTCTCTCTCTCTCTCGCTCTCTCTCCCGAATCCGAATAGTAACGAGCAACTTCGGGTAGAAACAAAATTCTGTTCCAACGCATTATTAGTGCTTTCCCGAATATGGTATTCGGCTCCGGATACACCCCTAGCAGATAGCCTACAGGCAGATACCCTGGCTAATCTACAGCTAGCTCCGCCGCCGTACTTCCACAGAGAATCGGTCAGCACAAAGTAAAGGATTCAACGATAGTTTGACTTCAAAAATGATGGTATAATCACTGAAAATAACCCCGATAGACTGTTGTCGTATTTTATTTGCTTTGGGTGCAAGTGTTTAAGTGCGTTTGGTAGTGGATGCTACCAGTTACCTTAGAGTTGCGCTAGCATTAGCAATGTGTGTATGTCCAAAAGGAGGGACAGCATGGAATTATCTGAAAATGGTTTCCATCAATCAACTACATCATGGGTAAGTCGTAATTGAGACATTATGACCAAAATTCCGAACTATCCCTTTAAGCTAATTCACCAAACGGTGAATTTTTTATAACCCTTTTTACTCATCTTTACCAGGGATGCCAATAATAGTGGAGAGCACTGTACATAATTATTTAATCTATGGTTCTTTATTAGACATAAACTAAGTTCTTTATTAGACATAAACTTCATGAAATATTAATAGACTTGTGATGCTTTGTTCTCTTAAAACAAGCTATTGATGACAATAATCAGTTACCTTGTATTCAGTTTTAAATTAGCAGGTGAATATTGATTTATCAAAACAAATGCAAACAGAGTGACTATTCAGACTTAACCCAATCAGAAGCTAAAATTCAGGCTTCAATAGAAGTGTTCCTAGTTCTGTCTGGCATATTTGGCATATATATTAGCTGTCTTATGATGTCATAATTTACACATACAGAAAGCTTAAAATGAGTGACCTTACCAGCCACAACATCCACAGATTTGTTGGATGGCCCACAGTATAGAATGCATCCATCCTTCTTTTTCTCTCCATTGTGGTCGTTACTCGCTACTGAGGTTAAGACTGGTTTGTTCCGCATTACAAACAAAAAAACGATGTGAACTCCAACTACTGTTTTCCCAGTTCCTGAGGAAAATTATTTCCAATTGTTATGTTCACAAAACACAGAACTGTTGGTTAATATACCAAATGAGTTGCAATCAAAAGAAAATTAAATTTTAATTACAGGAAACAATACTTTGAGGTTGATCTTGTATATGAACATACCTTTCACCTACAGATAAATCTGTAAGTGAAATTGAAGCAGGCACAACTTTTCCTACCTGGGGGTCCTTGAATTAGAGTGAAAGGACTGTCCAGTGCCTTTTTTATGGCCTCCCTTTGACTGGTGTTCAGAGGAGGGAAACCCAAGGACTCAACATTCCACATTTTTTGTCCATAACCTGCTGTACCACCTGCAATAATAAAAGTTGAGTAATAGGCATATTATTTTCTTCATTATACAATTCTATGAAATCCAGTCTATTCTTCACAGTGCCACCACTGAATCCTTATTTTTTATATCTTAGATGTCACTATTCTGTCACTTTTTCCCCCCACATCTTCTTTATGTTGTATATGAGAACAAATATGTACAGTGAGCACCATAATCCATTGGACAGTGACACATTTTTTGTTATTTTGGTTCTGTACTCTAGCACTTTGAGTTTGAAAGGATACAATGACAATGAGGTTGAACTGCAGACTGACAGCTTTAATATGAGGGTATTTTCATCCATATGGGATGAACCGTTTAGAAATGAAAGAACCTTTTGTACTTAGCCCCCCCCCCATTTTGGGCATACAAAAATATTGGACGGTTTAACATATTGTAGAATAGTAATCATTTTTAATATTTGGTCGTATATGCCATGCCATGACTTTCCTATTGTCTGTGACCCAACAATAAAAAATTTCTGGTACTCCTACAAGCGATACATTTGAATGGATCTCTATGGGAATTAGATTTGGTGGGACTAGATTTAGCTGTAAATTACACTGGAACAGTATGTAACATATGGTTGGCTAAATGGCTCCAAGTCATCAAGGATCTGACATATCAAAAAGCCTTAAACCATCACTCTGCTGCCAGATATGCAGTAGATATGGATGGATCACTTTAAGGGTTGTTCCTCCTGACAAATTTTCCTATTGAACTCAGGAGAAGAACCCCTTCAAGTTATCCATCCATATCTACTGCATATCTGGCAACAGAGTGATGGTTTAAGGCTTGTTTGATATGTCAGATCCTTGATGACTTGGAGCCATTTAGCCAACCATATGTTACATACTGTTCCAGTGTAATTTTAATCTAGTCCCACCCCCCAATTCCAATAGATTAATTCAAATGCAGAGAAATTATTGTATCGCTTGTAGGCGTACCAGAAAATAAGATATCAAGAGTCTTTTGATATTGTTGGGTCACAGACATGAAGTCATGGCATGCAAAGGATATGCGACCAAATATTAAAAATTACTTTAATCTACATTATGTTAAACTGTATGCCCGAAAATGGGAGGGACTATGTACAAAAGGTTCTATAATTTCTAAATGATTCATCCGATATGGATGAAAATACCCTCAAATTAAAGCTGACAGTCTGCACCTCAACCTCATTGTCATTATATTCTTTCAAACTCAAAGTGCTAGAGTACAGAACCAAAATAACAAAAAATGTGTCACTGTCCAATGAATTATGGTGCTCACTGTATATTAATTCTTTCCTAACTTACATACTGTGCCCCAGTGTGACAATACCTTGTAATATTTCAATGTGAGAATAGTTTTTTCCATACAAACTGAAGAGAGAAAGAAGTGATATATGATTTTTTTATTCATCACAGATGGTAGTTCTCTCATAGAAAGTGACTTACTTCTAGAGTGTATCGTCTTTCCAAGAGCAATGTCCTTCACAAGTTGATTGGCTTGAGCAAGGTTGATGATGGCGGTCTCTTTGCGTCTAAAAATAAGGCAGCACCATTCAATGACATTCAACATCAAAGGTACTGTTTATATCTCTATTTTCACCAGAATAATGTACAATGATGTAAGACACAAAACAAATACATATTTGCCAGAAATTCAGCCTCCCACATTTTCTCAATTGTTCCTGTTGAGATAATATTTAGATACTACAGAACTTACACATCAGGGAGTAGCTTTGGGATCAATTCCACAGTGAGTTTTGTGTTCCTTCTGATGTCTGGAATGTTTTCCATTGACAGCTGGTTGAGGCGGAATTCTATCTGTAAATAGGAGAGCCGCTTTGATTGTTCCTCTTCTATGACTTTTGTGGTCACGCCATGGGCTACCCACGTGAAGCACTTGGTATCCACAAGGTCTGAGGGACCCTCAGGTGTATTGGTTCCTGTCTGTTTTATGTCCCTCAGTCGAATGCACAAGAAACAATTCAAAAGATCACACTCAATGGACCATTGTTTCTTCTTCTCCAGTGGCAACTGAAAAAAACCATTTAGACATGTATATGTGTCCTTCGATTTACTTTTCCATGTGACTGTCACATCTTCTAGGACAATACTATCATTTTCGGCCACAGCGTTTGAGGCTGATTCCATTTCACAGAGGGGTTTCCAAATTTTCTGGTACTCCATGTAATCTATGTACTGTTTCTTTGATGTGCGGACTGCATACTTGGAAAAGCACACGGTTGGGTTCTTTACGTGTTCCAAGCAGATCTCAAACTTTGGATGGATGTTCACTAACTGCACCACGGGTACTAATAGTCCCCGCCATGTATCTGTGCCTAGCTGTACCTGGAGCGTCTCCCCAACTTTAAGTTCCAGCGACAGCTCGACATAGTGCTCTGGCTCAGGTTTAGTTACCTTGTCTGTATTTCTGGGCACAATCTGCCATTCTCTGTTTGATTCGTTGGACTGTTTGTTACTGTCTTTGGTGATACTTGAGCTGACCTTCTGAATGGAATTACATACAGTCTTCCACTTCCCCACTCTGAGAGCAGACAGAATATCTTTCCATGTGTCTCTCAGTACTGGTGTAATGAGTAGATCAGATTGGTGCTTCTTCAGCTCAGAGTGTATTTTTCCATTTGTGAAAGAATACACCCGCCGCCTCCACTTCAGAGTCATGCAGTGGCTTTCTTCATCATACCCTGGCTGGTCTGTCAACTGCAAGTGTCTGTACATTATGGAGAGCATGTGTGGCAGTGAGTTGCTGTTTAAAGGAAAGGACAAATTGAAACTCATTCCACTTGAGGCCACATCAATGATGAATGCCACCTTTCCTGTGCTCTGCTGCCTGAGTTGAGAGGCCAGCCTTAGAGACTGCACTTTCTTTTCATACTCCCTTTGCTTTGCATACTTTTGTGAGAAGTCTGCACAAAGTCTGTCAATTTCTTTAGTGGTATATTTGATGTCTGTGTTTTCAAGGACTGAGTGCAGTAATCTCTGCACGATTATGTCAATATAGCGGCGTATGGGGGAGGAGGCCCAGGTGTAGGACTCTAGCCGCAGGTCACAGTGTCCGATTTTGGAGTTAGTCACTGAATTTGAACGAATGATGTCTGCCTTTTGGAAAAGCTTCCTTAATTCAGTGACTACTGGTAGCAGTTGGGGATGGATGTCATCGGTTGTGATCAAGTCGACCATTTTGTAAATATCCTGGCTTTCGGCTGCCGATTCAAGTGTCTTTATCAAAGATGTAAACACACAAAAAGTGTCAGAGGCAGGAGTGACCTCATGGTATCTGTGTTCTGTAACGGTTTTTGTCTTGGTGATTGACCTTTGATCCCTCCCAGATCCTATGAGTTCCTGGTTTCTGTCAAGGTGTCCGCTCTGGTCAAAGTGGTAGGAAAGGTGAATGGACAATGGTATTAGGGAGCTGTACTTGTCTTTCAATTGGCGCATCTTCTCTGGTTCAGGCTCATCTTGACATCTGACTGGAGTTAAACTCTTTGTTGCCTCAATAGTGATCAGATGTTCAGACACAGCATGATTGAACATAATCATGAGTTCTTCTATCATTTTATGGGACCTTCCTTCACCTATGTTCACATCCTCATCAGGTCTCTTATAGCACCAGTCCTCCTGCATTCTGCTTTTCCTGTGAACCTCAGAAAACTGTAATGCCACAGCAAGGCAGCCCTCTAAAGTATCGCAGCTTTGTTTACCTTTGCATCTCTTCTGGATTATTTTCTCTGCTTCTTCATAAGACATCTTTCTGTCTGAACGTATAACAGAGAGAGCAAACTCACGTCTCAGGATCCTGCCCGTTTTCTTGTGAACTTCCACCATCAGCGAAATAGCCTGTCGATCATGTCCAGGTAGCAGGCTGAAAAATTCAGTGCTGAGGTCCTTTGGGAACATATGCACAGGTTCTTTCTCAGGGCGATAGAATGTGGTCCCTTGTTGTTGAGCATATTTGTCTATCAGATTGTCCTTGTTCACAAAGCCTGCAATGTCTGCAATATGAACTCCTACTTCGTAATGTTGGCCTAAATCTCTCACACTGATTGCATCATCCATGTCCTCTGAATGAACTGGATCAATGGTAAAGGTGATGTACTCACGGCAATCCTTTCTCCATTTTCCATTGAGGTTAAAGTCCTTGTACTTTTTCAGCTCTTCTTGGACAGACGAGGGAAGAACTCTTCTCAGTTGATATTCTATGTCTAACACTTCGAGTCCACCCTCTAACGTTGCCACCTTTGGCAGAACATTTACAACAATTCCCAAAGGGTTTCTAAACCTCTCTCGCCACGTCAGGACTCTGACAACAAAAAGATCATTCCGCTTTGTTTCCTCGTTTATCTTCACAAACCTCTCTGGCCTCAAGCGTTCATTTTCAATATTCCGTACTGCGATGTGGTTGGGTTTGTCCTTCCAAAATGGTGTGTATATTTTGGAAACACAGTTGTTGATTGGAACCATCACCTGGGGATCATGGTCATCAATGGTACAAACAAACAAATCTGAACCTGCCCTCTTTAATACACCTTTCACTCTCCCGCTTAGGGGGCTGCTCTGTTTGTCTATCTCTACAACAACCTGATCTCCAGGGAAAGAGTGGCCCACATTCTTTCTACCATTGATGTTGATGCACAGTGTAGGCTGGTCTAGTGGTCTTGCATATCCCAAGTCATACCTCTTCATAACCAGGTCACAAATTTTGTAGTTATTAGGGCTAGTCATCAACAATTTCTGCAAATCAGGAGCAGAGAAATCTTGATGTGGCTCTTCTTTCTGGCTGTAGAATTCAGTTTTCTCACTTGAGTGATCCTCACGGAAAATACTCAGCAGCCCTTCTGAGGTTACTGTCACTCGGATATCATTGCTCTCATCCAGGAGCTCCTTCAGTATAGGGTCATCAATGTCAGATATCTCTGGTGGGGATGATTCAGTATCACTGCTGTCATCGTCATTGTCTTCTTCTTTGGTGAATCTTTTGGTTTCTCTCACCTCATGCTCTATGTAGTCCTCGGTGAGGTGCTGCGGTTCAGCGCTTTTCTTTTTGATGCACTCCTCTATGTAGCTCTTCCAGATCCTTGAGCACTTTCCAAAGGAGCAGAGAGCTGCAGCATCGCCAACCACAATGACCTGGGACTGTGCTCTGGTCATGACTGTGTTCATCACCCGTGGATCGTTGAAAAACTCCAGGCAAGCAATGTCACAAGTCCTCAGGCTCTCTCGAGTATGAATAGTTGACATCACTACAGCTCTAAACTGTTTGCCTGTTTAAGGAAAACAAATAATTCAACATGTTTAAACAGTGATGTCAAGTGGAACATATGCATTTGTACACTGATAGCTTAGGAGCATGAGAAAAAAAATACCTTGCACATTTTGTGAATTCTCCACAGTCACTGCTCCCAGTTTTAGCTCATATAACTTCTTCCTGATTTGGATAACCTGTTATTAACACAAGATACAATAAAGGATTATGAAATATTTGTCAAACCATCCAACAGCTATTTGTCAAGAGTGCTGTAATTTCTACATGGTGAAACCAAAATGTATAAAAATATCCTTTAATAAAAGCTGAGAATCTCCATTGTAACCATGTCTGAATTATTAGATTACAAATCTAAAATTGTGTAGAACAGAACCAAATCAAGGAAAAATATGTCTTTCGTCCCAAACTTTACGGAGGGTACTGTATACACTACTCACAAAAAGTTAGGGATATTCGGCTTTCGGGTGAAATTTCAGGATGAACCTAAAATGCACTATAACCTTTACAGGTGAAATTAATTTGACCTTCTCTAAACTTTTGAATGCACATGTCCAACTATTCAATGTTTCAGTACTTTTTGCACAACTTGCTGTTCTCTAACAAGGAGCTGAACGGCAAAATTCACAACAGGTGTTTGATCCATGAATCGACCAATAAATTTCCTGGTTCAATTAGAATTGGTATTTAAACAGTCCTCTTCATCATGCTGTTCACATTTTGACATCATGAGACCAAGACGACACCTAACAATTGATCAACAGTACCTCGCCATTGCGAGGCTTCAAACAGGATGTTCTCAGAGGGAAGTGGCCACTGAGCTTAGAGTGTCACAGAGTGTCATCAGCAGGTTGCAACAGAGATACAGAGAGACTGGAAGAGTCACAGAAAGGCATAGAAGTGGACGTCCTTTGGCCACATCCCACACTGATGACCGCTTCATTGTGAACAGTGCCCTGCGGAACCGGATGATGAATGCCACTCAACTCCAGGCACATTTAAGGGAGGTGAGAGGCACCCAAGTGCCACGTCAGACCATTCGAAACCGTTTACATCAGCGTGGTCTGCGTGCTAGACGACCTGGAAGGGTACCTGACCACACCACCAGGCACAGGCGTCATCGTCTTGCATGGGCCAGGGAGCATTTACGCTGGACGAGGGACCAGTGGGCCTCAGTGCTGTTCTCTGATGAAAGTCGATTCACGTTGAGCAGAAATGATGGCCGCCAACGATGTTGGAGACGTCAAGGAGAGCGCTATGCATCAGCCACTGTTGTCACCAGACGACCCTTTGGTGGTGGCGGTGTTACAGTGTGGGCAGGTGTGTCTAGTCAATACAGAACTGCCCTACACTTTGTGAATGGTACAGTGACAAGCCCATACTACCTGAATAACATCATTAATCCAGTCATTGTGCCCCTGCATGAACAACACAGGCCTAATTTCATCTTCATGGACGACAATGCTCCAGCTCATCGAGGTCGCATCATTAGGGAAAGGCTGCTGGAGACTGGGGTACCTCAAATGGAGTGGCCTGCACTTTCTCCAGACCTGAATCCCATAGAAAACCTATGGGATCAGCTGACTCACCGTGTAGAGGCTCGTAACTCTGTACCCCAGAACCTCAATGACCTGAGGGCCGCCCTTCAAGAAGAGTGGGATGCCATGCCTCAGCAGACAATAAGTCGACTTGTGAACAGCATGAGACGTCGTTGTCAAGTTGTAATTGATGCTCAAGGGCACATGACACGTTATTGAGACATTGACATTTTTGTTGTGGTATACCCACCACTGTTGTTGGCTTTTGTTTCAATAAATTGTTTGAGATGAGGAAATCACCATTGCATGCTTCTACTTAAATGCCCTACTTTCATGATACGTATAATATCACTGTAGCGTGAACTTACATTTTCCATAAATTTCACCCGAAAGCCAAATATCCCTAACTTTTTGTGAGTAGTGTATATAAGTAATCTATAACCATATCTATTGGACATGTAGACATGTTAGAACTGTACTCTGTTTGAATAAAAAGAAGGTACTTTCTACCTACAACCTTTGGAAAATAAACAAATTAACATAAGTCCTTTAGTATGAAAAAGCTCATCTTATGTTCAGAACTCTCGTCACTCTTTTCCTCACTCTCCTAGCTGAGATTCAGAAGTTCAAAGCTTAGGATACAACTGTCAAGAAAGGAGAGAGGTGTATGCAGAAGAAAAAGTGCATTCTAGAAGATGCATAAATGAAAGCAGACAGCATTACAGTTGGTCTTCATTCTATAATTGAAGATACACACGGAACTGCTTTTTAGTAGGCAACATGAATAATGGTATAAACATTTTAAAACCCCATTTGGGTAGTGATGGAAATTTAACTGTGTGGATTTTCAAAACTGAGAGTATGGTGGTTATCCGGTGATCATGACAGCCCTAATGAATATCTTTCATGATCTTCAGAAATGTATAATATCTGTTTCTTTGTTCATGTACTTGTTAAACTACACTACAGTTGACTGGAAGTAACTTATGAAATATTCCCGGCAGCAGGCTGAGAATTATTCATTCCTGATGCTCTATGTATGTCTACAACATTCAACGTCCTCATGAATAGCACACAGAAACAATGGGCCTCATTTATGAAATTTGAGCAGAACTAATTTGTGCGTAAATCATTTGTCTTAGCAATTTTGTTCATATTTTGGCATTCATCAGTTTTCGTATCTGAGATTTGTTTGCACGTATGAACAAACTTTACACCTGCTCAGGAAGTTCATAAATTCTAAATGCCGCTAAATGTAGCTTCTGAATGTGAATTAGAATATGAACTTATTTTTTATTTTTTGTTAAATTCACAAGACTAAATGTAGCCTTTGAAATGCACAATGCAAACGTAATAAATTATGCACATAATGCCTTTCCAGTTTGATGAATCCGGCGTCATTTTTTAGTAAGAATTAGTTTTGTGCTTAATATACGCACATTTTTAGGAATGCTTCATGAATGAGGCCCACTGCCTCCAAGGGCAAAAATGGCTAAATACCTGCATTCCTTCAGAGAGAACACATATCGTCCTCTGTTCCTGATTTCCCCACTGAGATGGCCATTCTTTAATCAGTTTTTGTACAATAGCTGCTACACAAGCAACTTCCTCAAGATTGTACCAGGACAGAGTTGATGTGTCCACATGGCATGCTCCTTGAATGTGATGGAACCTCAGAGGATGGCACTGAGGGTGAGGGGGCACATTTCCACAGGCCTTGATGGCATCACTCTTGCCCACGTAGAAATGAGTAGACACAAAATCCACTATGTCTTTAGTGGAGCGGTAGTTTTCATTGAAGATTATCCTGCTTCTTGAAGCCACGCTCTGATCCTTTGCAGCTTGGTAGTAATGGAAAAGGCGATTGAGCAGGGTGTGGTTGGAGCGCCGGTCCTCATCCACTGAGAAGAGCTTCGGGCCCATCTGCATGTGATCTCCAGCTAAAACCACTCGTGTTCCTTCCCCTGCCAGAGTGAGGGGTATCAGAGCCTCGCACTCTAGCATCTGCGAGGCCTCATCAATTAGAATGTGGGTGAAGTAACCTGCTGGGAGATTTAGGTTGTGGAAGAGCCTAGCCGTGGATGTTGTTGTTATGACAACTTTGAACTTGTTCAGAGTCGTTATGTCCGGAAACACAAAAGCTTGTTGATCAGGGGACAAATTGCAGTACTGTAACGTGATCCGATCAGTGACCCTCACATGCTTTTTATTTGTCTTTATTCTGAGAGGTCTGGCTTTACTGCATCCAGAAAATACATATTGATGGAAGTAATCCTTGACATACAAATCTGCAGAGCTGAAAGAAGAAAGAGATTAGCTTGCCTTATTTATAGTATAGTAGTTATAGATAGAGCTCACAGTTTGGACAAATTACAAACTTGCAATGACAAACAGACAACCAATTACAGATCTATATTGTAAAGCTTGAAAATATAAATTTATGGAGCAGCGGTTACCTGTTAGTATGCGCACAGATAAGAACTTTGGTTCCAGGCTGTTGTACCAGCTCTTTTACTACAGTGGCCAGGGTGTAGGTCTTCCCTGTTCCAAAGGGTCCATAAATTAGGAGAGGCGCCACAGTCTTCATGTTGTCTGGATCTCCAACGATGAAAGCTATAGCTGCTTGCTGCTTTGCATTGAGCCTGGGGTATTCTCCCGTGTGCACCGGAACACAGCACTTCTTCAAGTCTGGCAAAACCCACTCTACATCTGGAAGAAGATCTATGGCCTTGTGCATCACACAGAATTGTTGGCGGTTCAGCTGAAACTGAACCTCCATCGCACAGGTTGTGTTATTCTTTAGATCGAGTTTGGCGCAGCAATTTTTTGAGAGCTGCAGGAACATTCTGTCCTTATCGATGACATCTGGAAGGATGATTGCCTCATACACACGGTGTGCCTCAGATGGAGGGGCGACTAGAGCTGACCGGACTTCTCTCTTTAGGATAAAGCCCTCTGGTGTGTCAGGAGTCAGCACATAAGGCATAGGGACAGCAGCAAATAGGGCTCCACGTGGAGCAGTCCTCTCAAACTCACAGACAGTGAGTTTGGCAAACAAGGCGATGGTTACTTTGAGACTGAGCCTGGAGTTTGAATATATGAAACAGAGGAAGAAAAAGAGTAGAGTGAATGTTGTGTGAAGAGTGAAAATGCAACAGCAAAACTTGGCAAAAGAAAACCATGAGGACATTTTGCTTTCATCATAATACAGTAAAAAAAGTGCAATTCAGATTACACCTCTTGTTATAAGTAGAAGGTTACTAATATCAATTTTAAGTCAATTTGTAACAGCTACATTTAACTCTGTGTAACTCCGCTACATTTATGGACACAACTACATAAATCTGATTTACATTACCTGGACACCACCTCTTCTTGAGCCAATTCCTCTGTGTACAGGAAGTGGTGCATTCTCTCTCTGTAGTTCTGGATGGTGATGGGAATGTTGCCTTCAGATCTCGGGTTAAACAGCAAGTTTACTTGAGGAGGCTTGTACTCCTTCCTAAGGTTTTCCTCAGCCTCTCTCTTGTTCAGACAGGGAATAATGACTCTGTTTCCCTGGTGCCAGCGCTCCAAACTCTGAACTGGAGGCGTGACGACCTCCTTTATCCACTCAGGACAAATGGAGCCCTGTTCACCCACCCTCACCTCAAGCTTCTGTAACAGCACTGGTCTCATGTCAAAGTCAAACACCACCCACTGCTCATAAAAGCCTGGGTGGAAGGGTTTGAAAGACACAGGAACATCATAGGACATGTCAGAAGTGCAGAACCTCTCTCCTCTGGAGTAAGTACAAGGACCTTCAGGGGCAATTTCATTCAGACTGAATGCAGCTCCAGGATCTTGTTTCAGCAATGCAACTTCCACAAGGGGCCTCTGGAAGAGAAAGTTGGACAAAATAATTGTGTTATCCGAGTGTACTCCTTACCAAACTTAGGTACCATCTGGGGGCCAGTTTTTTTTATTCCCCTATTTTTCTTTAATATTAACTGGGATTGCAGGCAGTATTCTCTGCAAATTTGGAATACGGCACAATCAGCATTGGTCTGATCATGATTAATTTCCAGACATGTATCACTATACCATGGGATTGTGGTTTTAGGTTGAGCCCAGTAAGTCATAACAACCAATAGTCATTGAAATGATATCCAATGTCTGTTAAAAAATACTGTATATAACAATATACCTGTATGTAATAACATTTTGAACATTTATTTTTTTTACCAATGGACATAAACATCACTACATAAACCCTAGTATAAGAACAAAAGTCCAACCTCTGACTGTATTTTGAAAGTCCATTTAAGAGGCAAGGGGTCTCGTTGGTGAAGAACAGTCAAATCCTTGTCACAGCTGACAGCAACACCAGGTAACGTCTCTGACATCTTAAACAGAGGGAGAGATGAAAATGAATATTTAAACACAGCAAAAAATATATTGGGATTTTTTATATTGTGAATGGTGAAACAAGCAGAGCCTTACAATGAGAACCTCATTGAGGCTGTTCCTGTACTCCCTCAGTAAGCATTCCTGGTACGACAGCAAGCCCTCCTCCTCTGCTGCCTTAGCTTTCCTCCGTGCGGTCCTGTCTCTCATCCGCCACTCGTGGAGCTCTTCCACAGAGTGCGCTTGGATGCAGTTGTCCCCATACATACAGGGAGAAGGGCTGTGGAACCAAGCAGGTTTTATTTATTGTCCCCTCTAAATAACATTATATTATAATATTAATAATACTACATTATAATACAAACCCCAATTCCAAAAAAAGGTTGGGACAGTATGTAAAATGCACATAAAAGCAGAAAGTAGTGATTTGTAAATTCTTTTTTACATATATTTAATTGAAAACAGTACAAAGAAAAGATATTTAATGTTTTACCTTATCAATTTGATTGATTTTTGTAAATATACGCTAATTCCGAATTTGATGCCTCATTTTCCTATTGAACTCTATGGAAAAATAAATCAGGAGAAACAACCCTTCAAGTGATCCATCCATATCTACTGCATATCTGGCAGCAGAGTGAGGTTTGTTTGATACCTCAGATCCATGATGACTTACAGCCATTTATCCAACCATGGGTTCCATACTATTACCATGTAATTTACAGCTTAATCTAGTCCACCCCCCGATTCCCATTGAGATCCATTCAAATGCAGAGAGGTTATAGTATTGCCACGTTTTTTGAACTTCTTGTTTTTTTGAACCCGAGATCTGAAGGCAACATTCTTGTCTTTTTTTTGCCCCTGTCCCAACTTTTTTGGAACGTGTTGCAGGCATCATATTCGAAATTAGCATGTATTTACAAAAATCAATAAAGTTTATAAGGTGAAAGATTAAATATCTTTTCTTTATACTGTTTTCAATTAAATATATGTAAAAAATAATTTACAAATTACTGCTTTTATGTGCATTTTACATAGAGTTTTTGGAATTGGGGTTTGTACATTTATAGCAGGGCTTGAAAACAAAAACGGAAATGAAAACCAGAAATGACAGGCATTTTTGCAGGAACAAAAACGGTAACAAAATCAACATTACTGTTCGTGAGCAAAAACTTTAAGTGAAAATTAAAGATAACCATTAATAACGTTTTTTTTTTCGTTCCATGCATTTCACAAATGCTTATATTATGTCTCCCTGCTGTAACTGCTACAAGTAACCTTAACCTAAAAACAAATTTAATATTTTTTTGTATTTAAAAGTTATTCAGACATCAAATTAAATGTAATTCATTTGCAGAACAAAAAAATTGAAACGAGTACCATACACCACTGGGGCATTTCCCATAGACCCACCAACCACCACTGCTGCGCACACTTGCTATAGCCATTGACAAACAAAGGTCGTTTTTTGTGAGCCTACCTTTAGTTTATCGATAGCCAAGACGCACCTTGTCAGGAAGCTGGAATTCGAGGATAGCCGCTTTTGGTAGGTGGTCGAGGAAGACGTTTGAGGGGAAGACATATTTTATTCATGTCATGGTGGTGGTATTTCGCATAGCCTAATGTATTGTTGGCGATGCTTTGTCTATGCCTTTGGTTTTCTTACAGAATATGAGTAGGCCAGTCAGTGCATGTAATGCAAGGAGTTCAGGCCTTAGCTGCCGTGCGGTTGCTCGATTGCTTCAATATTGTTGTGTCACATAGATCTAATCTTGTGTTCTAATCATACAGGTGTGATCATACGCTTCAGGGACCACTCTAGCGTTGTACCACGGGTGTGACCGTATGCATCAAAAGGTTAATACAACAGTAAAAAGCCATGTGCATATCATAGAACTAGTGCTGCACAACTAGACAATAACTCACTTTACCCGTGTTTATTATCATTTTCGGAAACACGGTCACAAAGATAATACATATTGGCTACTACAGGTTACTAGGCTGGTTTCAATGTTTGAGAGGTGAGACAAAAGGAACAAAATTAACCGTTTTTTAAATTTTGTTCTAACCGGTTCAGGAACGTTATGTTGCAGGAGGAACAAAATAACAGAAACTTTAAAATTCTGAATCTGCTCGGAACGAACGGATAGAAAAAAAAGCCCTGATTTATAGCATGTCATTAAACTGGTATACCAGCAACACATTACCACTATGCAAAAACAGTCAATTGAATTACTAATCCTCAAGGTAAAAAAAAAGAATGCTGAAGGTCGCAGGGAGGAGCTGAATTCAATGACTCCATTAAAAGCATGCAGTTGCAATATTCCCAGAGGAGTTTAGCCCCCTCATGGTAATCTCTGTTTAACTCTGTCAGTTGTATCTCATTTTATTATATTTTCCCATTTTCTCTTTCAATGTCTTATGTGCTTTTAATTATTATACAGTACTTCAGTCAACTGACCTATCTTGTTAAACAGAGAATACAAAGGCAGTGGTGTGCTGGTGTGATCAAAAAAATCATTGGTGTCATTGGTTGTGATCAAAAATCAATGGTGTCATTGGTTGAAGTATCGGTTGTTGTACCTATCACAGAGCTGGAAGACCAGGTTAATGTTCACAGGTGGGGGACGGTATTTCCACTCCGTGGTCACATCCTCACAGATCATTCTCTCATGATCAAGGGAGGCGCAGTGGTTCATGAAGCTCTCTTCTGAGGAGAATTCCCGCCTGCAGACTTTACAGTAGAATTTCTGCTGCGGGGAGCAAGTCGCCACCTGTTGCGAAGCACTCGCCTGCTGCTTCTGAGAAAGCCAGAGCAGCTCGGGGCGATTCAGGCCCTCTTGGCTCTCGGCTGTCCACACCGCCATCTCTACTGTGCTGTGGGCAAACCTGCACCGCTCGTGCCCATGCCAGCATGGCTCCCCTCTCTCCACATAGCAACAGTACAAGTAACTGGAAAAGCTCGAAGAGGGGAAAGGCCGGATTTCACTGAACTCCACAGCTCCACGTTCATGCTCTTGGTAAAAAACCAGTAAAGGGTTCCATGGATGTCCATTTCTGCAATGTCCTTTGATGTTTGCAATCGGAGGGCAACTGTAGAAGCAGAGCTTGCAGAGCTCGTAAAACGCACCAGGGAATCGGAGCAGGATCTTTTCCTCTGCACTGAGAGGCCTCACTTGGGCCCTGTGGTTTGGAAACTGCATTTGTCCAATCAGGCTTTTGAGCAGGTAGAGGTCCAGGCTGCTTCGCTTTTGGAAGTTCCATACCGCAGCCTCCTCTGCACTTCTTGCGAAGCTGCAGCGGTGTCCGTGCTTAGTGCAGCCCATTCCGTCCACAAAATGCCAGCACACTACGTACGTCTGTGGACTGGGAAACTCTGGCCGTTGTGATATGGGCCTCCATAGTCCTGTGCTTGTGCTACCTTTCTGTCGGGCAAGGAGTACATCTCCAGAGCACAGGTGATCTCTGGAAATAGTGAAGTATGTGATTTCTGTACTTTTCCTGCAGCACAAATTGCAAGCAACACACAACTCGTGTGTCCATAATATTTCATTTAATACGCTGAGCTCCATAAGTGCTGTAATTGTGAATGCTTTCACTCAGCAGATATAAACATCGTTCTGTAAAATAAAAAGATGGGAGGTCATTATTATTACTTCCTCTAAAACGTACCTTACTGTCCAGGCTGTAAAGTGCTAACAATGATTAGGTTCTATCCCCGACGTTAAATAATACAAACAACACACATACATACTAGGCCTACTAAGCCATTTTTTAAGCATTTGTGGAGTTGTGGTAGTAATAAACCAAACAAAATAACATGTGGTCATTAAAATGATTATACAGTATCTGCAATAATAACATACAACAATATTTAATTTCAGTCAGGCAACTCACGATTGAATTAAACAATATTTTATTGAGATTTAAAGTGAATGCAATTCTTTGGCATCAGGCTCTGCCTCATCACTCCCTGTTTGCGTAACATATTTTAGTATAAGCCAGCCAAGATAATAGGGAGTAAACCACTGATATCCACTTGTCTGGAAGAGCCATTGAATTATTTGCCATAAAATGTTTTTACTATTAGAATAAAGCAATAACCCAACATTGCACCAGATATGCATAGTCTATAAAGCAGCATCGGTTTCGTAATAAAATTACCCTATCCACAAAAAGCAATATGAAGCAGCGAGTGCCATTTATTAGCACCAAGCTTTACAATGCATGAGCGCTGTGAGCCTTGAGCTTTAGCCTACAATCAAATGCAAGCTTGATGTCGACTTTGCCGTTAGGATTTGATTGCCATTAGAATGCTTAGCCATTATTGCCGTAGAAATATTTTGCCGTGAGAATAAGCGATTAACCAAACATTCCACCAGCACTGCATATGAAGCAGCATCAGTTTTGCCATAGAATTTACCCCAGCAATCCACAAGAAGTGCAATATGAAGCAACAAGGCATTTATTAGCAGCAAGCTTTGCAATGCATGAGCGTTGGTGAGCCTTTTGAGCATGCAGTAGGCTACTTAGTTTTGTTAAAACGAGCATATTAGATTTAGGTAGCAGAAGTCCCCAAAACCACTTGAAACAACAGAACCTGACTCGACAATGCTATGTGAATAGTGGAGCACCCAGTATATATATATATATATACAACTGGACCGATATCCCACTTAGTTCCGAGACGATGTGACATGTTATTTATTTACTTATAATTTTTTTATTACAATATTTTCTTTTTTTTTTTTTACCTTGTATGTGAAGCCGGCTATGCTGCAGCCATATAGCTTGTCGACATTGCTGGATTTATTACCATTAGAATGCTTAACCATGGAACACCGAGAGTGCCACAATAATAAATAAATAAATAAATGTGGAAATAAAAGAATAAATAAATAAATGTGGAAATAAAAGAATAAATAAATAAATGTGGAAATATAAAAATGAATAAATAAAATAATTTGGAAATAAATCTGGGAATTAATATAGAAATGTAAATGTATGTGCAATTAATTTAAGTTATTACATTTATTTATTTATTTATTTTCAAATATATTCATTTATTTATTTCCATATATATTTCCCAATTTATTTCCCTATTTACTTATTTATTCCCATACATATTTACCGATTGTCATTGTCATATCCCGATTTTCATTTCCCAACGAGCACAATCTGTCAATCAACTTGCTTTGCTCCACCCACTAAGTTCACCACGTTCCCACCCTTCCAACATTGAGACTAGACTGTAGAAAAGTGTTTCAGAGCTGCAGACAGCGTTTCTCAATGTGAGCAAATACATTAATTGAAATTCCTCACATATTTAGAGAAACGACAGATAGAGAAAGCTAGCTAGGTATCTGTTTTAGATTTAGATTTGCATTGGATGCCAGCGAACATTGTAGGCTACATTGAACATGGTCATGTCGCTAGCTTTCTCGGACACAAGATCGCTATATTGCTCACAGCAATATACAAGCTATCCGCCCGCCTTTTCTTTCAATATTTGAGAAATTGACTTCTCTACTTGCTCATAAGAAACGCTGTCAGTAACACTGAATAGCCTACATGGAGGGTTGGAACCTGATTGACTTGGAACTAGGCGAAATTAGTGGGTGGACCAAAGCAAGTTGACAGATTGTGCTAGCTAGTTAGCTTTCTTTATCCGTCGTTTCTCTCAATATGTGAGGAATTGTCTCCATGAATGTATTTGCTCACATTGAGAAACGCTGACTGCAGCTCTGAACCATTTCTCTAGAGCCTATGCTCTGAACACAGTGTTGCCAGATTTTAAAACTATAAACATGCCGAATCTTAATAAAAATAGCCCAATTTGGATAAAATAGGCTACATTAAGTTATATAGTTCGACTTGTAGTCCGCTTTAACGGACTGCATATCCAGTACTGCAACGCACGGGTGGTTCTCGACCAATAAGATATCATCATCTCGTCTGTCTGCTCTGTGGCAGATGGGAGTAGGCTACTGCCGCTCAAGACGAGCTAACGTTAGCTTGCTAAGTAGAGAAGCCCTCCCGACAAGGTCAGAAACTATGCTTCGGTTAACCACATAAAGCAATTCTAGCTTTTAGTCCTTCAAGCTAGCTAGCTAACGTTAGAAAAAAGTGTTTAAAAACGGAGCTGTGTGCTACTGCTGGCTAACGTTATATGACAACGTCTGGAGACAAGGCTGCTCGTTTGGAGGGAATTATGGGACATGGAGTTTTTAAACAGTGCCAGCGCTGATATGTTCACACAAAAAATACTAAAACGTAAAATATACTCGAAGCTGGTCCAGAAAAACGACATAGGCTAGTTTGCGAACGGGCGTTACATTGAACAATCCGGTAAGACATAATCAGTAGAAATGGCTTAAAAGTAGGCTTTAGTTAATGGCTGCGTCCTAATCCAGTTTTTGCTCCACCCTCGTAAACTTCACTTGCAAACTTCACTTGGGAGGATGTGACGCACATACCAATAAAACAGGAGTATACACTTGCGTCTAGCAAGTGGGAGGGAGCGAGGGCAGAGCGGGTTATTTGAATTGAGATGCACTTCACCCCATCTATACTCGGAAGTTAACCATGTTGCTGCACAGTGGCGTATTGTGGGATCTCGTATCATGTAAAACGTCTGTCACCGTAGCCTACCTTTAAACGGATGAAACTCTCAACCTATTTACACTAATTATCAGTCAATCAATTGATTTACTGAATAACAAATATCAATAAATACAGCAAGTTGTGAGGGCTAGCATATTTATTTGTGTCATAAAATTGCGTAGCATTTAAATAAAGCATTTAAACCGAACATATTTTCAACCTGTTTCCGTTTATTTTGCTTGCTTATGTCAATCAAACAAATTGAATAGCCTAATCAAGAACAATTATGTAGCCTATAGGCTAATGATTAACAAATGACTGACAAAGAGATAACTAACGTGAGATTGTTTAATAAGGGTGGCAATAATTCTGAATAATTAAATGGCAAAAAAACACAAAGTTTTCTCTGAATTGCACGCATTGCGTTTTCTCATCACGTTAAAGAATGTCATTAATTTAAGACGGCACTCGATTTAGTCAAAACAATTTAAACATTAGAAAGCATTGGTTACGTTGAATGAGGAAAACCTCTTAAATTGCTGGAACCAGCATTGAGGGAAATGCATGCTTTCAAGCTAGAAAAAAACGAATTTCCCCAAATATGTGCTGTTCATTGATCACTTCGCATGACATAGGCTATTAACGCATTTTGCGTCAGCACAAATGTAGATATAGTAAAATTCTGCACAAGTTTATTTACCTATTCGTCTTGGTTATTGAGAAATTAAATTGTTTGATTGTTAGGCTATCTGGCAAATTATACAGAAAAATTTGAAGAGACAGCCTAATAATCCGTTTAAAAGCAAGATTCAGAGAACCTGGTAGCTAGTAGCCTACATCCCACAGTACGCTACTCTGTTGCTGCATAAAGCAAATACTTTAAAGCAAATAAAATGAAATACAAAATAGAAAACTACTACTTGATTAACCTGTATTTATTAGCCTATATACCGCCTTTGCCATTCTGTATGCGCTTTTAATGTGTAATACCGCGATAAACATAAACGTGATTATCACGTAACAGGACGTTCAATGTGAATTGTGGGTAATATGAGCTTGCCGAGTCTGCTCTTTTGCAGACTCGTTCCCTTGAGAAAAGTTGAGGGTGGAGGGGCTATATCACAAACTTCACTTGGCTTTCTAACGGAAATGGAGACCGAGGGTACATCCTGGTCTCAAAAGGGATTCCCCCAAGTGAAGTTTACGAGGGTGGAGCAAAAACTGGATTGGGACGCAGCCTAGGATGTATTTTAAGTGTGAGTCCAATCCGTTAGAAAGCCAAGTGAAGTTAGAGACTAGATTCAGCTGTAAATTACACTGGTACAGTATGGAACACATGGCTGGCTAAATGGCTGTAAGTTATCAAGGGTCTGAGCTATCAAACGAGCCCCAAACCATCACTCTATTGCCAGATATGGAGTAGATGTGGATGGATCACTTTAAGGGTTGTTTCTCCTGACTTTTTTCCCCATAGAGTTCTATAGGAAAATGAGTCCGGAGAAATAACCCTTGCAGTGATCCATCCACATCTACTCCATATCTGGCAACAGAGTGATGGTTTGGGGCTCGTTTGATAGCTCAGACCCTTGATAACTTACAGCCATTTAGCCAGCCATGTGTTCCATACTGTACCAGTGTAATTTACAGCTGAATCTAGTCTCACCCCCCAATTTCCATAGAGATCCATTCAAATGCAGAGAGGTTATAGTATCGCTTGTAACAGTACCTGAAAATAAGGTATCGACAGTTTTTTGATGTTGATGGTCACATACTTCAGGAAGTAACAGCATGTAAAGGATATGCGACCAAATATGAAATATGATACTTTAAAAATACGTTAAAGCAAAGGGTATGAATACTTATGTAAATGAGAAATTTTAGTTTTTTATTTTTAATAAATTTGCAAAAATCTCAAAAAAACTTTTTTCACATTGTCATTATGGGGTGTTGTGTGTAGAATTTTGAGGGATAAAATGAATTTAATCAATTTTGGAATAAGGCTGTAACAGACCAAAATGTGGAAAAAGTGAAGCGCTGTGAATACTTTCCGGATGTACTGTAGGTATTTCGCCATGTAAGTCAATGGCAGCAATGTGGTCAAAATACTCAGTCAATAAATTTTTCCCACAAAAAAATGTAATTGCTATAGGTGCCTTTCCTTCATCTAATGCCTCTACATGTGCTGATTTTTAAAAAATTGTGACATTTGGACAGAGTATTAACATTTGTTCAGGACCAATCAGAGGGACAGGTTGAGTCCTGGGATCACTGGCATAGATAGGTTCTATATGGTTCTCACTGCCCTCACTCGGAGGGGCGGGACCAGAAGGGGGAGACAACAATCATTGGTCTAAAATGGACCTATTTGTATACAGTCTATGCTTGGGACAGGGAGACGCGCTGTATTTTTGAGTGGAAGTCGATGGAGAACATCCCTTAGTAGCCTAGCGTGAACAAGCTGTTGTTTTGTGGACGCAGTTTGTAGCATAATAAATTGAGTGCCTTACCCGCTCATCTTCAACATGTTTGTCATCACATATTCATTTTGGTTGGAGCGAGCTATGATGTGTCTACTACGAAAAAAAATACTGTTCCGTAAGATGAGACAGAAGGGGATGTTGCAGCTACACTACAGGCCCAGTGTCTCGGAGCAAGCAGCCAAACTGTGGGTTAAGTATCTCAAATCAATTGCTCCATACCTGTATAACCTTATCAATTTAGATATTAATTTAGCTATTCCACCCCCTCCGGTACGCAATCGCCGTACTCCCCCTGTCATGAACGTTACCATTGCTTAGCAATGCTGGGTTAGCTAGCTAGCAAGCTAACAATATCTCACGGCAAGTCGTCTTAACATTTAGCTAGCAAGCTAACGATAGCTTATGGCAAGCCATTTTAATTTAACAGTTATTCGACTTCGTTAAAGTAATCGTTGCTGGCTGGGCATATAAGTTAGCTAGCTACCGTGATTGCCTTACTAACATTAGCCAGCTGCTCTAGCTAGAACTCTAAGCGGACATTTCTACACCTGGATCATTTTTTTAGGTCCCAAAACGAAAATGTGTGGGGAATAGAGCCAAAGTGTTAGCGGTATGTTTGTACTGACTCAATACGGGGATGTTTAAAATAAAACCAATAATTTATCGGAAAAGAATACGGAGTCTGCGTTTGTAAATGTTTGCAATGTTTGTGATTAGGTTACAGGATGCAGATGAAAGTTAATGCCAGCTACGATGTAGCTAATGTAGCTACTGTGCTTTAGCTAGCGTGTGAACCCACTAACCTACAATCTCCACTTTATCTGGAACAGTTTTCAGAACGGGGTTTCATGCTGCGGCAAACCGTGACAGACTCTGCCACAGTCGAGTTAATGAGCGGTTAGCTAAAAAGACAGTGGTGGTTTAAGACTATGGGGTCAGCTTGCTACCTTTCTAGCAGCGCTAGGGACATTTATAATAAAAGTAGTCTAACAAAATAGCATGTGATTAATTGACCGTCAATATAGTCGATGGCAATAGCGTTACCCTGTTCGTCCATGTGTGGTGGTGATGCATTGCGTCTAGCTTGGCTACCAAGCTCAGCTGGTATGCTATCTAGCTAATCAAATTAGCTGATGTTAGCGGAATATAAACTGAAGATAACTGAATGAACGTTAATTATGTGACGAATACCACACATTCAATGCAAATAAATGACACAGTAAAATCGAGGATGAAAATCAAATGTTATATTATAAAACATTAGCAACTTAAGGAAGTTTACCGCAAGTTCGTTTTGCAAAATGGTGGGTTTGGTCAGGTCATGGGCTTTATAGTTCTGTGGCTTCTCCACCCCGAACTGTCAATCATACTGTGCCCGGGCCATATCCGGTTGACCCTGCTCCAAGGCAAGGTCACTTCGGCTCTACAGAGCAGGCGCAGTTTGTACAAACCGGCGGCGAAAAAGACTTCTGAGCTTCAATAGTTTTTACGAGGCCGTGGAAAGGCAATGGGTGACGTCACAGTGGCTTTGTCCATATTTTTATACAGTCTATGGTCTCAATTCAAATAACCCGCTCTGCACTCGCTCCCTCCCACTCGCTAAACGCAAGTGTATACTCCTGTTTTATTGATATGTGCATCACATCCTCCCAAGTGAAGATTGCAAGTGAAGTTTACGAGGGAGGAGCAAAAACTGGATTGGGATGCAGCCAATGTCTACGCTCTAAATGAATGGGGAATTTACTTCCGAAACCAGCGTGACGTATTTCTCGCTCGTCATCAAAGGTTAGATTTCTGTTCGTTTGTTGCATTGGGAAGCTGCTGAAGAACGTTGACAGTACCACGTATGACGTCAGCGTTTTGACAAAAAATTTTCTTTTATGAAATACTAAAAATGTTGGGGGCGGGGCGAAAGCTGTACTGGAAACACTTCTTAAACATTGATATCCAACATTTATATAACATTCATATACTTTATGATTATGTAATTTTATACCAGAGCCATTTTCCTTTCACATTTCCGGTTTTAAATTATCTGGTGCTTACACTTTAATCTATTGAAAAAAAGTGAAATTTTGAATAGGAATGTCTTGGCAAATTTAGAAGTACTCAAACTTTTGACACTTGGGTATGAGAGAAGACATCCTCATCTACCTCTGACCCGAGGTAGGTCTAATATTACTGTAGCATTTTCAAATAATCCCACGCCAAATTTCCTATGTCAACCAATCTATTGAAAAAAAGATTTTGGATTTTAAGATTAAGGTCTCAAACGTTTGACAGTTAGGTATGAGAGAACAGAAACTCATCTACCTTCTGACTTGAGATGGGTGAAAAATTACCGTCACGTTTTCAAGTAATCCCACTCCAAACTTTCTATGTAATCCAATCTCTATTGAGAGAGAAAGAAGTAAAATTTTGAATAGGAATTTCTCCCCAACTTTAAAAGGCCTCAAACTTTTGACGTGTGTGTGAAAGACTCGTCTACCTCTAAAGTGTTGGGTGGAATATTTCTGTAGCATTTTCAAATAATCCCAATCCATACTTTCTATATAAACCATACTTTCTATGTATGAAAAGGGTTAAAATTGCTACACCCAATATGGAGGTAAACACCCTCAAATGAAGGCTGAAGGTTTGCACTTTAACCTCATAGTCACTGTTCCAATTCAAATCCAATGTGCTGGAGTACAGAGCCAAAACAACAATAAAATATGTCACTGTACAAATACCTTTGGACTGAAATGTATATCATGAAGAGGTTCATTAGGATCAGACCTTTAAGAAACAAGTGTCAAAAGTTTGAGACCTTCTAATTCTGGAGAGAAATTTTCACTTTTTCCAATATATTTACTATTTAATATTTCACCTAACTTGGGTCAGCAGGAGGACCTGTTCTCTCACACCCAAATGTCAAAAGTTTGAGACCTTCTAAATTTGGCAAGACATTCCTATTCAAAATTTCACCTTTTTCAGTAGATTTACATTGGATTACATTGAAAGTTGGGAGTGGGATTATTTGAAAAAGGTACAGTAATATTTCACCAAACTCAGGGTCAGAGGTAGAGGAGGACCTGCTCTGTCATACCCATATGTCAAAAGTTTGAGACTTTCTAATCTTGGGAAGAAATTAAAGTCCAAATTTTCAATATATTTGGTTGACGTAGGAAGTTTGGAGTGGTATTATTTGAAAAAACCACAGTAATATCTCACCCAACCCGGTTCAGAGGTAGAGGCACTGTTCTGTCATACCCATATGTCAAAAGTAGGGCATCTGCATTGTCGTATCAAGCTTAGAGTTTGTGTGAAAAAAGTCAGTTTGAAGCATCAGCAGCTTCTACCTAAACACACCCCTCACTTGAACCGGTGCCAATCAGTTGAAAGCAAACCACACCCTACTGAAATCAGTCAACACCCCTTTAAATAAAGAGGACCTACCAGCCAACTGTCCCAAAGCGCATTGCTTCAGTTCGTTTGTAAACAAAGGCCTTTTAAATGTGAATAAACAAAAGTATGTATTTTTGAAAAGGGGTCCAAATGAGCTATTCTTAATTTACTGTTCTCTGAATTTTGAGTTTTTCTGTAGGTCATTTTGCAATGCTGTTTATGGGCATTTTACTTGATGGGTGCATGGGATTGTGGGAAAGAATATTCGCTGAGCAATCCAATCATGTGCACAACTGAAAATCAGAGAATCAGTTAAATCCAGTAGCTACAAGAATCCCATGCTGTAAAACAGCCCTACATGTCATCTATTGTTTTCACATTGCTGGTCAGGATTTGCATTGCAAACCTTGATAGACACAGCCCTGTGATAAACAAAATGGATGTTTCTGCTCCTCTGCATTTATTATTTTTGCTATGTAACAACCCCCCACAACATTACCTTCTATTTTAATCATGACAATTTTCAGATAACATACAAATGTTTGTTCTTCCATGACAACAGGGTGCAGGATTTAACAGAACCACTCAGCAGGAGGACCTGTTCTCTCACACCCAAATGTCAAAAGTTTGAGACCTTCTAAATTTGGCAAGAAATTCCTATTCAAAATTTCACCTTTTTCAGTAGATTTACATTGGATTACATTGAAAGTTTGGAGTGGGATTATTTGAAAAAGGTACAGTAATATTTCACCAAACTCAGGGTCAGAGGTAGAGGAGGACCTGCTCCGTCATACCCATATGTCAAAAGTTTGAGACTTTCTAATCTTGGGAAGAAATTAAAGTCCAAATTTTCACTTTTTTTTCAATATATTTGGTTGACGTAGGACGTTTGGAGTGGTATTATTTGAAAAAGCCACAGTAATATCTCACCCAACCCGGTTCAGAGGTAGAGGCACTGCTCTGTCATACCCATATGTCAAAAGCAGGGCATCTGCATTGTCGTATCAAGCTTAGAGTTTGTGTGAAAAAAGTCAGTTTGAAGCATCAGCAGCTTCTACCTAAACACACCCCTCACTTGAACCGGTGCCAATCAGTTGAAAGCAAACCACACCCTACTGAAATCAGTCAACACCCCTTTAAATAAAGTGGACCTACCAGCCAACTGTCCCAAAGTGCATTGCTTCATTGTTTGTAAACAAAGGCCTTTTAAATGTGAATAAACAAAAGTATGTATTTTTGAAAAGGGGTCCAAATGAGCTATTCTTAATTTACTGTTCTCTGAATTTTGTTTTTCTGTAGGTCATTTTGCAATGCTGTTTATGGGCCAATCATGTGCACAACTGAAAATCAGAGAATCAGTTAAATCCAGTAGCTACAAGATGGAAGGCAGGAAAGTTTAAAAAAAAGATATTTCATGTTTCCTGCCTTCAACTTTGAATTGCATGTGCATTCTTAAAATTTGACTAAGAGAATCTTCTCTGTCATTCAGAAAATGTATTTGATCCATCAATCTGAGCACAAGGGTGAAACTTGTCTCAGTTGCATTAAAATTACAAAACCTTTACATTTTATGTAGGGTTTACAGCCCTACGTCATCTATTGTTTTCACATTGCTGGTCAGGATTTGCATTGCAAACCTTGATAGACACAGCCCTGTGATAAACAAAATGGATGTTTCTGCTCCTCTGCATTTATTATTTTTGCTATGTAACAACCCCTCACAACATTACCTTCTATGTTAATCATATCAATTTTCAGATAACATACAAATGTTTGTTCTTCCATGACAACAGGGTGCAGGATTTAACAGAACCACTAAGCAAAATAAAGGATATACACTTTTATATAGATATGCAGCTCCAAGTATATGTGTGAACAATGTGTTTAAACTATCCCAAAAACAAAAAATAAAAACCGAAATCCAGAGCTTACCTTAGGTTCCTCTACGCCATTGTTCTGTTAAAATGAAAGAAAATATGACAAATTAAGTGATAATTTCAATACTAGATCAACACAATGGTAATAGGTGGTCTCCCATCATGGTAGAGCTTGAAACTGAATTCACTTCAGACTACTGTGCTCTGTGTATGCGCTGCTCATATTTATATAGTGCCCAGAGGGAACTACCAGGATCCTCCCAGGCAACATGAGTTTCCTTTCCCCGAAAGTGAAACTGAAAGCACAATGTCACAACTGTGTTTCCAATGTTTACCCATTTCTTTACACAGAAATGAAACTGAGAACTCAAATAAATAACCCAAGTAAACAGCACTTTTATTATATGCACACAACAAAATTATTGATGTTTTTGTATAAAAGCAGTTCTACCATATTTTGTATTCCAAGACGCCCTTCAGATGAAAACACAATTTTGGACACTAGTAGCAACAAACTTTTGTTTAATAATTGCATACCAAAGGCAGCTGTAATTATTATTTTATTTTTTACAATGTGATACAATGACATAGCTTGAAAATAAACAAACAAAAAGCATATTTTATAACTATTCTATGTACAATTAATTTGCAAAATGTAAACCTTACAGACTGTTTTTATTCAAGTGTAAACTATCTACAATTTCAGTTATGGCAGTTTTACATAAACACAAAAACAAAAACTTTGTAATAATAATAAACAGTTAAAGTATAATTCATTTAACAGCATGTGCTAGGAAAGGACATTTTTGAAATGTGTTACAGGCAGAAATTGTGCAGCATGTCATAGAGTTTGAAAATCGGTATCAGTTCTTGGTAACAGTTAAAAAAATATCAAACCACAATCTTGGGTTCAAATGCTCAGACATTTATGGGTGTCATTGCTATTTATATTCTGGTGAAGACGGTGCATCTTCAACATAGACAAAACTATATTATCTCATTTATATAATGCCTTTACAGCTTACCAATAAAACTGTTTAAATAGATGAAAGAAATACAATACTGTTTAGGTACATTGTATGTACGTCTGGACTCCTTGTGGCTTAAAAAATTAAGGATGTGAAGGCACAAGCACTACGTCTCAGCGCTGCTTTATAATCGCGTATGTTTTATTTACACCAAACTGCAAACTAGGATATTTTCAGCTGCCAGCTTGCACTCAAATTTTTCCACACTGGGAATTTACCCTGTATTGTTACTACGAAATGGAAATTGCAAGATTAAAATAGAAGTTTTAAAGAAAGAAATAAACTACACACAAGGAATCACTTAATGATATTCAACATCCTTGTCATCCTCGAGATGCCATGTCTTTCGAATCAACGATTTCAACTGTAAAAACGCTGAAGGTCTGAGTTACTGCTGACAAAGTGCAGACACTGACTTCTACATTGTTAGTTTCAGTCAGCTGTGTTAAATGTGTTTAAAATGATGAACCATATGGGCAATGCCAATGCCTGATCAATGAACTGGTCTACCCAACAATCCTTCACACCTGACCAATGAACAGCTGAGTACTGGTGACACCCAGTCTGATCCACACATCTTAAAATGAAAGACATAGTTAAAAAGACAAAAAAATAAAAATAAAAAAACTGACAAAAACAAATCAGTAGTCATAATACATTCCAGCTTGGCCTTGGCAGGAGAACTCTCCCTAAGCTTAGTGGTGAGATATCAGACACCCCAGGTGGCTCTGTGTCCACTGTATGGGTGGCTATTTGGCCTTCTACTGCTTTTCCCCCATTTCATCCACCTCTTTGACTTCGATGACAGCGGTCTCCTCGGCCTGCGTCACCATCGTCTCGATGTTGCCGGTCGGCATGGCAACAATAGTGCCCCCGGCGCCCGCCATGTTCTGCAGGGTGGCGCCCAGCCCCGGCAACGTGAGCAGCTGGAAGGGGCTCACCACCTTGACGATGGTGCCGCCATCCTGGATTGCGGCCGTGCTGAGCACGGTCAGGTTGGAAGCGTCTGGCTGGATCTCCACTGTGCCCGCGATGCCACCGCTGGGAGAGGCCAGGACCGTGTAGCCGCCCAGGAGGGACGAGTTGGCGGCGGTGAAGGTGGCGGTGTGCTGGGAGTTGTTGATGCTAGAGGCCTGGATGGCCGACATAACTTTGTCCAGGGGGAGGCTAGTCAGCTGGCTCACCGGCAGGCCCGAGGCCAGCGTGATCTGCTGGCCAGAGATATGGGCGGCCACCGAAGCTGGGCCGGATGTGGCCCGCATCAGGCGGGGCCGCTTGGGGGTTGCTGACGTGGAGACCGGCGTCAGGGTCATGAGGACGTTGTTCAGGTGCTGGGATTTGCTCTTCAGCTCTTTGGCTCGTTTGCGGTGCTCGTCGCACTGCTGCTCCAGGGCTGACAGCGGGGGGAAAAAAAACACAGTTGGTAAATCACATGATGCACCAAGACCACTGTGGAAAACCCCGAACGTCAGTGTGCTTCTGCTTACCGACTAAGCTGCGGGTATACTGCTCCCGATATCGGTCCATTTGGCTTTTGTGGCTCGCCAGGACTTTCTTCACCAGATCGAGCATGCCAAAATTCTGAACTATGTTGTTCAGTAGCACTGCATCTGCCAAAAAAAGAAAAACACATCCAACCAGTTCATACAGAATATCTATCAGCATCAATTTAGCTTCAGCTATGATGCTTTAATGAGCACGCTCCACATGTTTTCAAGTATAATTTGATTTCGTAAAATTCTGGCTGTGGCTGAAGAAGCAGCCCAAGAAAAGACAGACTGTGTGGGAATAACACGTTCCGGTTAATTTGTATCACCACATTTCTGCACCATTTACCAAGAATATTAAGTGATTGAACACAATCAAGTGGACAATATAACAAACTACTGATAGTCTACGGTCTCAGCAGCAGGAGAAAATTAACAAACACACTTGATCATTGCTGTATTTCTCCATAGCGGGGTATCAAAACCAAATTGGCATAAGCGAAGCCTCCGCTGTAACGCAATTGAACTGTTGAAACTGTTGATGCAAAGTAACTCACGAGACAGCTCATTTTTACATATCTATACAAATGACCAGTGATTATGTTTATTGTTCATTCACATATATTCACCTACAGCTGATTTTTATGGAAAACTGTTTTCACTATTACACATCACCAATGTAAGAGTCCTGTCAAACAAACTTAAAAGCACTGATTTAATCAATGATTTATATTACCATCAATATTGTTTGACTTTGTTCTAATAGTGTGTTTACAACGGCCATCTATCCTCATTAACAACTAATTCTGTTCTATAGGTAAAATAAAAATAATGTGTTTTATTAGAGGTTTGCACACATGAATTAACAACGTATGTGATTTGTGATAGTTACCATTAACTTGTAATGGTGGTTGCTGAATGCGGTCTTGTAGTCCTTTCAACGTTTCCTTCACCTCCTTCTGAAACTCCTCAACCACTTCCTCTAAGAGTCCTGCGTCCTTCAGTCCTCGCCAGAATGTTACTGTATCTTCTGTTTCCATGAAAAAAAGAACAGATTACATCACCACAGTAAGACTGGTACAATGTGGCATATGGTTTCCCAAACTCGATCTTGTGGACCCTTGTGTTGGCTGGTTTTTGTTCCAGCCAATTCAATAATTACTTAAGGTCACTGAAAACATGCATTTAGGTGCTTCTGTTATTTTGACTCAGTCATAATTCAGGTTTGACTTATCGGCATTCGTTTTTTTGATCCCTTAGTTTGTGGTCAGAATTTATTACCCCAATAAATTAATAAGAACATCTATCAAGTGTATGTAAGATAGCCCTAGACTCAATATAGACTACAGCTAAATGAACAGCTCATTAGCCGAGGACTGAGCAAACTCTGATTTAGCATTTCTTACAGTTAGAATGACGAAGTGACCCACCTCCTATTGTTGTCACCCATTCAGTGCTTTCCTCTGTGGTTTCAACTGTGAATATGGCTGGTGATCCATTCACTGCAATCAAAATTATATTCTTATTGTACAAGTACAACAAATTTACTTATGATTGAGGAAATTTGATCAGGAAATCTCAAATTTGATTTATATGAATCTGATCTGAATGAGGCATTCGGACTTTGTGTTTTTCTTGTTAATGTAGTTACTTACAGTAAGTCGGTTTTCAAAACAGCCACTAATCGATTCCCAAAAATACACACCTATTCTTTGTTCTGCATATTATCAATCACACGGTAAGTCAACTAATGCTAATTCTGTATTCTTTTCCAATATAATTATTTTTTATTTTTTTTAAATGCTTCCATCCCAAGTCGGGCTTGCACAGACAGAAGTTGGAGGAAGACCCTTCTTGCAGACTTGCAGACGCCCGATCAACCAGCGGAGGTCGCTGGTGTGCAATGAGATGCTGACTGAAGATGCTGACTCCCTAACCCTAAATGATTTCATGATTTTCATTGCAAGGTCAGCAGAAGAGCAGAACAGAGCAGAACCTAGAAATGGAACATGGAAAAGAAAGGCTCTGATAGTTTTAATGGTAGTTACCATCTGCTGATGAAGGGGTGACAGGGATGAACTCTGTGGACTGCTGACTGCTAAAAGATGTCCTGTTGCCCACCAAATCGATTTTGGTGCTGCGGCAGGTGTTGGAGCACACTTTGGAGTGCTGGTAGAAGTCCAGTTCTCCAGAATCCATTATTTTTCTGAACAGACAAGTATCGTATAGTCAGAAACAAGAGTTTTTTTCACGAGCAAAATGTATGTAATTCAGAAGTGAATAATTGCACAGGTTTATGACCAATGCTAACACTGCACACAACATTAACATGACAACCCTGCAGAAAGTTACCCAGCCAAGGACTAGTGCTTTAACTGGCAATGCCACCAAGGAGACCATGATATCAGAATTTTTAGCCATAATAACTGTATCCAGGGCAAACCACGTTGACAGACTGTGCCTTCATTGCAAGGCCTGTACACGGCTCAATTAAACATTGTTTTTAAACTGGTGACAATTTGCAAACTCTATGGGCCCCATCTTACACCTGGCGCTATGCGGCGGTAACCCAAATGCAAGTGTCTTTGCTAGTTCCATATGCACACAATATTATTAAGTAAACAAATAAATCGATGGATTTACTTTAAAAAAAAAAAATGTATACATTTTTTTTACGATTTAGCCTACCTAATAAAGTAATGTACGGTAACATAATAGCCTAGATGCGACGTTTTCCACTCAACGAGTTGAAGTCACATATACTTAATAATAGCCCATTACTTGCAACCACTGTCCAAAGATTTATTTTTTGAGTGCATCTGTCACATGCTGGAAGGATTTGGCCAGGAAGGAGAGAAATCTTAACCTGGAGCACTGGTAGATCTACACTGCGGGGAGTTACTTTGCGCTTCCTAATAATTTTGGAGCAGCTGTGCTCACACAAGTAGGCTACAAAATAATCTCTCTGTCAAAGCGATTATGATCCAAACTAGGGATGTTGATAACGGATAGTTTTGCAACCGGTTAACCGACATCATTATTCGGGTAATTAACGGTTAGAAATGCTGAAACGTTCTACAGTTATGACCCACATAATACCCAACCCAAAAACCCTGAATTAAAAATGCATGCATACACAGAATGGATGTTTCTCAGAATGGTATTTATTGCTTTCAAAATGTAACATTCAACATAACAAATAATAAGCCTATGCTATAGCCGTATCTCTTGAGGGGAAAAAAGTATAATCTAATTAGGCTGTGACGTGAACTAGGCTAAAAGAAAACAAATTTAGTATACTTATTAGCTAGTCTACACATTTTTGTTCAGGAAGATTAACATGTTGACATGTTCTGGTGTTAATCTGTGCGTATGCTAGTCTGTTTACGGTAAGGTTCGCCGCCGAGAACACCCGCTCCTGGGGCACGGATGTCCCCGGCACACGCAGATAGCGTCTGGCTAAAGCTGGGGACACATTACATGACTTTCCCAATCGTAAGCGACAATGACAATAATGAGTACCACACTTTTAACAAATGTCATATGCAGATTTTCAGTCTCTTGTGTCCCACACACATAATGACGGCTGTTTTTCAGGAGCACAAATCTAAAAGACAGAGAATTTACGCAGACGGATGCAGTTCTCTCGCATGAACGTGATTTCTCGTGGTAGACCTGCACTTTTTTCCCCGATATTTTGAACCCAAAACAAACACGGAGCCCATACAGCTTGCAACTTTGTCAGAATTGTTGTGGTAACTTGCAGAGTTGACATTATACAGACAGACACGCTTATGTGTCTGCCACAAATCGCTCCTAATTTGTAGTATTCCAAAAAACATATTTATTCGGCTCAGCCATCCGCACGTTGGATTTGATGTTTGCTTCCGTATTTTTCCACCTCTGCCTTCCTCTGTCGCAAACTCACTTTTAATTGGCTATTGAAAATTCCCATAGCGATTTCAGTCTTTGGCCAGCGCAAACCACAGGATTATGCAAAGACTAACCCCGATAAAATCAAGCGTGTCTGATAAAATCGTGGCGTTCCCGACTGGGATCGTAGGAGACAAGACTACAGTATTTCTCCCACTCCCACACACATAACGATTACAGTTGCGACTTTACACCGCAACTAGCCTGTATTAGCCTGGACTGCCCTGGACTACCACAGACTCTGCCCGACCTCAAATCGTTGCCAAATCGGGCTAAAAAATTGTGTAATGTGTCCCCAGCTTTAAGGTAGCCAGTCTGGGGAATCGGAATCTGGTAGCTTGTCTGTTTGGATGCACGTGTGCCTGTATTTTAAAGGATTCAACATGTCGCTCATGCTGCTACTGTATTTGAGCACCCTTTTGCACAATTTCAGTTCCTACACGAGAGTGATATTGAGGGTATTATAAACCCATTTTTTTGCACCCATATGGTCAATCAATCATAATTTTTTCTTCAAATACAATCTTTTATTCATTTTGTGCCAATATTTTAAGTCTCTAGCACTAATGGACATGAGGATATTAAGAATAAAACAAGGCATGGTAGCATTTTTCAGTAATTTTCATAGGACCAAAATGATATGTGGGATAGCTAGTAGGAACATGAAAATGTATGTGGAAATAGCTTAATGTGTGGTCATTTAGTGTACAAAGTGCCAATGTCCTTCCATGTTCCCTTCATAGATAAATACACATAGTTAAAGGCATTGTTTTACCTCTAGGAAAGAAACAGGGTCTTCCCTTATTATCCCTACTTATGTGTGTCCCAGCCTCTGAAATATTGATTGGAGTAAAGAAATACATGTTTTCTGTAGGCTCATTTTACTATAGGTCATTAATGCAAGCTATAGTCTTTACTATCAAGGCCTCATTATAGAAAAAGGCATTAACTCTGATAGATGCTATATTCAATGGAGTGGTTACATTTTATATCCCATATTTAAAAAAGAATAAAATACTCAATAAAAAATTCTAATAACTTTATTGAAAATGATGTGCAATGTGATACATGTGATGAAAACTATTACCCTTTACCAATATAACTTGAACAACAGGACTGAATTGGTTACATGCTTGGTGTTTTCGTGATAAGTGGAATTCCTATGTTCCATTATTCACTGATTGGTGAATATGAGGGCATGTACTGATGATTTCACTGTGTGGACATGTTTCAACATGCCTATCAGTACAATTTCCATATATAGCTTTCTAACATGCACACTGTAAAATGACATGTACATGTATAAACACATCCAACCTTTTATGTGGAAACACATTTAGATACTCCCACTGGAGCTTGAGAGGGCCATTTAGGATACCACTTATTCCTCCTTATACCATATAGGTTTTATCAAAAAATTTCACTTATTTTCAATATCCAGGACTTTACCGGAGACACAATTCCCAATGCAAATGCCCTCTATTCCAATGAACATACAGAAAACATGTTTATCCTTTATTTCTTACAATTCCTATGACACAGGAATTCAATAATCAAGGAGATACTGAGGCAAAAAAATGTAATCCTGAAATGGATGTTTTTCTGCCATAGGTAAAATATCTGTCAAATCTGTGTCTATTTTTGTATGAAGGAAAAATGGAAGGACATTGGCACTTTGTACCCTTAATAACAATACATCAAGCAATTTCCATGTATGTTCCTACTAGCTACCCCACATACCATTGTGGTCCTATGAAAATGGCCAAAATATGCTACCATGCCTTGTTTTATACATAATATCTTCATGTCCATTGGTGGTAGAGACCTCAAATATTGGCACAAAATGAATAAAAGATTGTATTTGCAGAAAGAATTATGATTGATATCATATTGGTGCAAAAATGTGGGTTTGTAGTACCGTCAATATCACTCTCGTTTAGGAATTTTGCACTTTTTTTCCAAATCTAGGGCCTTACAGAAAACATGTTTGTCTTCCATCCTACAAAGTTTGGTGAGGCTAGGAACAACACTTGCCAAGATATTAATGCCCAAACATGGCTTCCCAGATAAGGCGTTTTTGAGGCTATAAAAATTTAATAATATCAAGGGCTGAACAAATATGAAATATGGATTTGAACAGAAATATTTTACAGGCCTTGGTTTTGGGACCCATTCATGATATAGACAAGGTTTGAACAAAATCTGAGACGGTGCTGCAACAACCTTATCTGATTTGACACGGAATGGCCCTGCTGTATTTTTCATAATCATCTATTGGCGGTGCTAGACATAAACTACCTTTTTTTACAAACAAACAAAGTTGCCTGGAAAAAAATGATTAAGTTTAAACTCTGAATACGCGTATCTTGCAGACACGCCTCCTTTTCATCAAATCTCCACCCCACATGCGTAATGGCGCATATGTACTGGAGAAATGGTTAAAACAGCAGATAAGTCAAATTTCTGAATCACAAATAGCTTAAGCTATGCGGAATATCAGGAGAAAGTCCCATTTGCTTATCTCAACTCTGAATCTGGCCCTAAGTCATGTCGCAGTTGATTCAATGTTATTTTAATGGCACGATATAAGTTTGTCTACTACAACGCACATACACCCTCCTGTCTGTTACACACAGGGGCGCACACAAGCATGCATAAAAATCAAGATTACATTGTGAAATAGGGATTAATATTTTTCCCAAAAATAAAAAATTCTCTCTCCCGGAATAGACGCTTCTTTGAAACCATTAAGCTACCAGTAAAAGCGTGTTGGCCATATTTCCATGAGCAGGACATTATAAAGCAAATGGAAAATATGCGTAAACCTATGGGTTCCCAACCTGACAGATTTAGTGTATTTAGTCTCATCATTAAGGCAAAATAACGCTATTTATGGTATTAATCAATATTAGAATGCACGTAATATTAACTTCAGATGAAGCTTGAACTTCGAGAACTCCATGAGAACAGCCTCATGGAATTGATGTTTGACAATGCTTCATTGTATAATCAAACGAAATTTGTTAAACAAGCAGGCTAATTTGGCGTTTTCTAAGGTGAGACGGAAGCCATATTCTGGTAGCTTATTCTTAGCTGTTGCACGTGCTTTTAACGAAATTAAAACGTAAATTATATTTTCTAAAATAACAGCACTGGTGTAGGCTAAGGTCCCCTAGGCAGCTTGATACAGTTACCTGGGTGACCCTTGCTAAACTGGTTACAATAATAATCTTAAACAGTAGGGTTTAACACCGGCACGGGTTCCCGGTAATTCCCGACCAAACTATTTCACGTTTCCCAGGAACCCGTGCCGGTGTTAAACCCTAATGTTTAAGATTATTATTATGTACAGTTGAAGTCGGACGTTTACATACACTTAGGTTGAAGTCATTAAAACTCATTTTTAACCACTCCACAGATTTCATGTGCAATTTACAGCTCGGGAAACCTGCTCATGCTCAAGGTTAAAGTGTGCAAGCAGGGAATATATGGATAAATATTAGGATCAGTAGTATTCAGTCTAACCATTATGACGTGTTTTCATATACAGTTGAAGTCGGAAGCTTACATACACTTAGGTTGAAGTCATTAAAACTTATTTTGAACCACTCCACAGATTTCATGTTAGCAAACTATACTGTTGGCAAGTCAGTTAGGATATCTACTTTGTGCATGACACAAGTAATTTTTCCAACAATTGTTTACAGACAGATTATTTCACTTTTAATTCACTATATCGCAATTTCAGTCGGTCAGAAGTTCACATACACTAAGTTGACTGTGCCTTTAAATTTTTTAATATTTGGTCCCATATCCTTTGCATGCCATGACTTCCTGATGTCTGTGACCCAACAACACGAAAAGACTCTTGATATCTTATTTTCTGGTACTCTTACAAGCGTATAACGTCTCTGCATTTGAATGGATCTCTATGGGAATTGGGGGGTGGGGCTAGATTTAGCTGTAAATTATGCTGGAACAATATGGAATACATGATTGGTAAAATGGCTGTAAGTCATCAAGGGTCTGAGGTATCAAACAAGCCTCAAACCATCACTCTGCTGTCAGATATGCAGTAGATATGGATTAAGGGTTGTTTCTCCTGACAAATTTTCCTGACATATTTCCTAATAAGTCAGGAGAAGAAACCCTTCATGTTATCCATCCATCTACCCCATGTGCCCAAATAATATCACCAAGGGGTAGCATATATAATGAAGAGTACTGGACCTAGCACTGATCCTTGTGGAATACCATATTTCATTACTGAGTAACTGGATACTTCTTCATTTAATTTAACAAACTGCATCCTATTGTATAAGTATGATCTGAACCATGCAAGTGCTTGACCATTAAGTCCAACACAGCCCTGGAGTCTGTTCAGTAGAATCTCATGATCTATTGTATCAAATGCTGCACTTAGGTCAAGAAGTACAAGAACGGACACAGAGTTTTGTTCGGCTGATAATAGTAAATCGTTGATAACTTTAACAAGTGCCGTTTCAGTGCTATGGTAGGGTCTAAATCCTGACTGGAATATTTCATGGATATGGTTTGAGCTAAGGTAGCTTATGCACCAAGTTGCTTCGCAACAGCTTTCTCTAATCTAAAATATATTAAATCTAAAATACATTATTGCTTAGTTTAACACTGGTCTTTTGCATAATCTAATTCGTGTTATCTCAGTTTTGATGTCTTTACTATTCTAAAATGTGGAAAACAGTAGTAGGTGAGTAGGTGTGCCCAAACTTTTGACTGGTACTGTAGCTACAATGTACAAACTCCCATTTATTTCTGAAGAGCATCTTCTGTTGTCCTGTTTTCTAACCCACTTAAGGGATGCCTGCATTAAGGTGACTATTGTTAAAACAGAACATATTTAAAAACAGACCTTAACATGATTCCATTCAAGCGAATTGCTCTTTTCCAGTCCTTGAGTGTGGATTTCCCTGCCAAATGAACAAACTCCTTTGGACTGATGAGGTGTTCATTATACTGGGGAAAAACACACACACACAACCAAATATATTTATCAATTAAGATGGAAAGATATAGTTCATAATTTTTTTAAATGACAAAAGGGAGTTTAGTTACTATGCATGGTACTGCATGTAATAAATATAGACAGTCAATATCCTAGCTAAGAACATCTAAAGCATTTCAACAACACTGGGGATTAGTGGGGAACAATTCAGCTAGATTCCCATTTGGTTGGGAGGACATGTTCCATTTCCCAATAAATATTACAACATATTAGAAGAACTTCAAGATCATAGAAAGAGATGTTCCTGTTACATTGTACATGCACTAGCTGGTAGTTAATGATAATATTGAGTTCATTAGAAAAGAGATTGCTGGCATGGCTTCATCTCCTCCTCAGGGTGTTTCTAATCCTAATTCACATCTTACTGGCACACTCCTGTAGCTTGATACAGTTACCTGGGGAACCATTGCTAAACTGGTTACTGGTTCCAAATTTACTGCTCGTCTTTTATACCCCTCTGCTAACCTCAATAAGGAGCTACTTCCTATACTAGGAGATCCACTCCTTAACATTGCCAATGAGTCACTTTCCAATGGTATCATTCCCTTAGCTTTCAAAACAGCTATTATCAGGCCCTTACTTAAAAAACCAAACCTAGACCCACAAATTCTTGGCCACTATAGGCCGATGGATGGATGCCATAGATTCAGATCTAACATTTGTTCCGGTGCTACTTGATTTGAGTGCCGCCTTCAATACCGTTGACCACACAATCCTCTTACATCGTCTAGAGACTTATGTTGGTATCAAAGGGTTAGTACTTGCCCGGTTCTATATTGATTCAGTGGAACTCAACGAGTGGTATAACAACACCATGTCAGATTTTTCAAGTGTAAAGTTTGATGTCCCGCAAGTCAGTTCTCCGTTCACTATTATTCTCCATTTACATGTTACCCCTTAGTCACATTCTTACGAAAATATGGCATATATTTTTACTGCTACGCTGATGATACATCATATCATCTCATCATATCTTCCTATAATAGCCAAGGATTCTTCCCAGCTTCAGAATTTGGAAAACTGTGTAATGATACACAGGGACATATTGGGACTCTTTGTGATCATGGGACAGGGCCCTCTGCTGAGTCACATTCACAATTAACACACAGACTGCTTGATCGATCAGGCACCGGTTTGGGCAGGAACACCCCACTCTTTTGAGAAGGAGAGGGGAGGACCCCAATTTAACACACACACACGCACATGTTGACATAAATGCAGCGTATACTGTCAGCTAACTTTTGTGGTGGTTAAAAGGCGTCCCCGGGGCAACAGTAACAGTGTAACTGTGATTCTTGCGACAGCTGAATCGCATTTTTTACGTTCCCTAAACCTAAAAGTCAATTGGAGAAATGTAAACAGTGGATCAGTGGATTCAGTTATTTGGACGACCACACAGGCAGCTGAATGTCAACAACATAGATATATAACTTTACGTTAAACGTTTATATATCTATGCTATGGTCAACAATATCAGCAGACACATGTTTGGTCCAAGGCAGCCTAATTAAGTCATGTTTCATTAACAAAGGCATACTTAACATTATATGAGTTAGCTAGTTAATTAATTATTACTTAGTAGCTAACATTAGTTGTTAAGACCTAACGTTAGCTAACCTACTACTGAGATGTAATGCTAACGTACATCATAAGCAGGTACGAATCTAAACTGTCAGGAGGTGCAGCTTCTCTCTCTCTCTCTGAGATCGGTAACACTTTGCTTCAATGTTGTTGGCGATAAAATGTAACTAGCCCTCCATGGCATATTGCAGACCTTGCTGTCTGCATCGAGGAGAGATTTGCCCTACCCCATTTGACCATAACTGGTCAAGAATAGCAGACGGAACTGTCATGGCTAACGTAATATAAATAAATGAATAAACAAATAAATAAATGAACTAACGTTAATGAACCTAACCTACTGTAGCCTATACAATATAGCTACTATAGTAACAGCTGTGGTTACTACAGCAAGTTTTCGCAGTGACAGTCAGTGAAGAATACAGTGAAGTCTTTCCATTGAACTTGATGTTATATCAGTTGGTTTAGAAAATAGAAACTACCGGAGAATCAGACGTTTAATAGTGTTATGAACGTTAGGGCTCGCTCAAGCTCGAGCTAGTGAGGATGCAGCAAGGAACGACACTTTTCCTTTTCAGAGCCAGATGCTTGTTACACTACAAGGTCGTTTCTACATAGTTTTCATGTAATGATCAAAGATAGCACCTAGAGTGGCATAACCGAGGGTCTCCTGATTAGTCTTGGCCATTTTGTTTTTTTAGTTGATCAATAGGTATAAAAGCCAGAAAAGTTTGAGTTTCAGCTTAGATTGAATGGTTCCCTATGGGATGGAATTTTCAAAACGTAAAGATTGTCTGAGTACGCAACAGTAACTAAGGGTCAATTGGGATCAAAGTCAGGTCGCGTCAGTGACTTTTGACCATAAAAACCCATCAAACTCTACCAACATTGCTCTGATGGTAAAGACGCTGTCTTACCCTACCCGACGCACCACTGAAACCCGGACGGACTTCGCTGCGTTTCCCAACCCGCATCTTGCCTGAGCACCGAGAGAGAGTTGGCCTGCCACCATCCACAAAATAAACCAAGCTGGTTTATTCTCAACAGATGTTTTGAGGACACGTTTCTTCAGACTGTTCCTCTATCTTCCTTGAGGCCGGACCCAAATGGAGATCTGTGCAAGTCCACGTCGACCTGACTGGAAACCTGTTGCAACCGGACTTCGGTGAAGAAGTCTCCCAGGAGTCCATGCACCTGCCGGGACCTTGGACCTTGGATCTAAGCTTAAAACTGATTTTGGTTGGGAGTGCTAAGGTGGTGCGTTATAGTTGTGTGTGGGTGCTCATGAAACACCGCAGAGTTCACGTGCGTGAGACCGCAGATAACCGTGTACAGACCACCGGCAGCTATTTATATTGTAGCCAGCCATTTCAGCACTAATAACAAGCATGTATGCACTGATTAACCCCTTCGCGCAGATGGCAAATTTGGTCAATTCTCACCAAATAGGGGGTGCTCTGTTTAAGGCTTTATAACTCCAGGTGTGAGCATCACAGAAACTTGGTAAATGGCTTAAATGAAACAAGACAGTTGTACCATTTACAACACCAATTTAGATTTGTTTATTTTCATAATTTAAGTCAAAGTAAAGTGCCACAAATGCAAAAAAACAAAACTATTGTTTTTCTTTAGTATGCAATGAAATGCTGAGAGCTACATACGTGAAACAGGTACATTTTTACATTTCCTGGATCATAATCTCTATGTCCACAAGTGTGCATGATATGCAAAATGACTAAGGATATATGATGCGAAATATAGGCAGTGTACCCTGGTGTCCATTAGTGTCTCCAAATCTATCCAAATGGCTAAATTGTGCAATGATATATTTAACTACATCTTGTCATCAGTATAGGCGGGTAAATATCTATGGGTCCAAAACCCTATCAAAAACATTTCATAAAACTAATAAAATTGGTTTTGTCCATTATAAAGCATATACATTTGCCCCTTCTGATGGTATAAGATGAAAACATCGATATCACACGGTTACACACATCTAAATATGTAGCATAATCATTCACTCGTGTACCTCATTAAAACATCAGTTTCCCCTGTACTCAACAGTATGTATCTTTTGCCCTGGGATTGCATTATGAATGTTCTCATTCATAATGACTCAAAGGAACATTTTACATTCATCTATATATCAGCACACAGTAAATTGGAATGAATATTTTTCCATGCCCCAAGTGAGAAGTATAGCCCAGGAAGATAAGCCTATATTATATATGATAACATTACAATAAATTAATATTCCTCCAACAGGAAAATGCTGCCAAATGTTCTAGCTTCATGGAAAATCGGTACATCAAACATAAAACGTGACTGAGCCATCAATGAACGTTACACTACAGTGTGTGAAATACACTGAAAATGTGAAGATAATAATATCTAACATAGCCTACTGGACAAGACGGTGATCGAGTGGAAACGTACATATGTAGCCAGCAAGAACCGCATATTACAAGTAGTACTACGAAAAACTTGTTTTCTGTAGTTGCGTCATACTACATTGATAACATGAAAAATTATGTTACGCTGGGCTGTAATTTACCGTTCAAAGCACCCAATAACAAATTGCAAACACCGTTGAAAAGGATATACTGTCATCTATCGGATAAAACACTTGTGAACTAGAAAGGTCGCTCGGAGAGCGCATCCCTCCGCCCATGCTGCATGTTGATACATGTACCGTAAAATCAGGTATACAGTGCATCCGGAAAGTATTCACAGCGTTTCACTTTTTCCACATTTTGTTCTGTTACAGCCTTATTCCAAAATTGATTAAATTCATTTTTTTCCCTCAAAATTCTACACACAACACCCCATAATGACAATGTGAAAAAAGTTTTTTTGAGATTTTTGCAAATTTATTAAAAATAAAAAAATAAAATTTCTCATTTACATAAGTATTCATAGCCTTTGCTTTAACATATTTTTAAAGTATCATATTTCATATTTGGTCGCATATCCTTTACATGCTGTTACTTCCTGAAGTCTATGACCATCAACATCAAAAAACTGTCGATATCTTATTTTCAGGTACTGTTACAAGCGATACTATAACCTCTCTGCATTTGAATGGATCTCTATGGAAATTGGGGGGTGAGACTAGATTCAGCTGTAAATTACACTGGTACAGTATGGAACACATGGCTGGCTAAATGGCTGTAAGTTATCAAGGGTCTGAGCTATCAAACGAGCCCCAAACCATCACTCTGTTGCCAGATATGGAGTAGATGTGGATGGATCACTTTAAGGGTTGTTTCTCCTGACTTTTTTCCCCATAGAGTTCTATAGGAAAATGAGTCAGGGTTAGCAAACTCAAAATTTTCACTAATCCCGCTTTCTGGAATACTCCCCCGAATAGTCAGTTACATCAACTAACGTTACCCAAATCAGCTAGGCTACCAATAACACAGAGAAAGGGACCACTTCACGTGAACAGATACATGTAGCGTAATACTACGATTTTCAGAAATAATATGGTTATTATTACCTTATATTTTCCAAGTACCTCGAATGTCGAACGTAGAGCTGTTCCTGTTGTATCCAGAAGACTAGATGTAGTTTTTCTGAAAGAGCAAACTATTTATGCTCCGGGGTTTTAAACTTTAAAGTTTAAAGTTGAGGACTAGTTGAGGACTAGAAGAATGGGCAATGTAAGGCATATATTCTATTTACTAAACGAAAAGGCCAAAATTATTACACAAAAATAAAAAAACTATTCGTGGGCTTCAGTTGCTGCCCACGTTTCACTGCCTCACTGCCTGACACCATATAGTGGTCAAAATCACTAAACATGGCGGCGCCCCCATTGCAAAACATTGTAAACGCGTATATATTTATATTTATTTTGAAAACCACTGATCAAATCCGCTCCAAAATGTAATGGGTTCGTCCTTGGCCCATACTACACACAAATTGGTCTGGTAGTTTTTACGTAATCCTGCCCACAAACAAACAAACAAACAAACAAACAAACAAACTCACCCACACCACCGAAAACATACCCTTCGCTGGGGGCGGAGGGAATAAAACCGGAATGACGTGGAATACTTCAGAGCTGCAGGTACGGGCTATTGTTGGGTTTATCTTGCTGCTATGACGGAATACTGTACACACTGAAAAAAAATTATGTTCCGATATAGAAACAATAACTATTATTATTATTATTATTCAAAAGTTATAAACATTGTGTTTTTCCTTTGCTTACTGTAGGCCACTATGTAGTAGCCTACCCAATGTACTTTCGGTTACGTAGACACCTTTTTTTTCTCTGATATAAACATGTCTTAGAAATCAAATATCCAACCTGGTTATGAAGCTGGTTTCTGATTAATCCTGTAGAGTTTATTTTATTCCATTTTGCAGCAAATGTCCAGCAAAGTCAACATTTCCACAGCGAGTAGCCTACCTATCACACTTGTGGCTGTAATATGTTACTATGTAATGTATTGTTATGTAAAAACACATACTTTATGTATTTTTGTATGTATATAAAAACATTAGGCTACATATTTGTATGCGTATTATTGTACGTGACAATTCTAGCGGGAGCTAGCTAGATACGCATTCTGAGACTGTGCGCATTTACGAGCCCCCTCCCCCACAAAGAGGACACAAGGCATAGCCTACAGTGGTCAATGGCCTGGCCTATTTTATTACACATGGACGGAATTACAAAGGAATTGTCTGCCTACTTTGATTACATTTTTTTTATTAGTAAGGAAATGCTTGTGGGGCTGCACCGGTGATATGCAGATTTGTGCATTCCAGTTCATTCTGGTTTCATTGACAATTATTTTATCCAATATAGGACATTATAACCTTCATAATGGTGTTTGCAATGTCTTATTGGATGCTTTGAACAATAAATTACAGTCAGGCGTAACAGCATTTCTAGTTTAATTTGTTTAGTTTTACGCAAAGGCATAATTGTTGTTTTCCAGCTAGTTTTTACTAATTTACTAACTCGCAGCACGGCTAGAGAAAATCCTCGCCTTCCTTACATAGATTTTGGGAATGGGTCAGAAGAAGACACCTGAACATGAGGGAGATTTTCCTCCTTGATATGCAAGTATTACTGCTTGTGATATTTCAAATATTTAAGTACATTTTTCTACTCCGCCACAGTGTTGTGCCATATATTTAGGGTCCAAGCATGTAGTGCTGGAACCCTATTGTTTTTGCTGGTTTTATTATTAGGGGTCCAAGCACGTAGTGCTGGAACTCTATTGTTTTCGCTGGTTTTATTATTATTATTATTATTATTACTATTCCCACATTTGTTACAATTGCAGCAAACCCACATGCTAACTTTTGCTGATACTTTGCACACATGTAGACACTGTGAAACGACACATGTACAGCGAATTCCAACCCAATTGACCTGATGGTGGCGCTATAGAGACCAAGTGAAATTCTATAATCTTTTGGGCTATAACTTTTGAACCGTTTAGCCTATCTTCAAAATTATTTTTGCATCAAGTTCCTTGGTTCATGGCAAATAACTTTGCCATTAGGACCAATGAAGTCCGCCATATTGGATCTTTTGCAAATTTGCATTTTGTGAAAAACCTATAAAATCAAACTCCTCCGAGGCCATTTGACATATCAACATGCAATTCACACCATTTTGTTCAGGGGACGATTCTCTAAAGAATCACGAAGCGATTTTCCTGATTTTCCAAATATCCTGATTGCAGTAAGCCAATAAAAATTGTTGTGGGCCTGGCTAGTCACAAAAGCGCTAATAACTATTCAATTCTTCAATGGATATTAATAAAATTTGGTTTCTATACTTGCACTGACCTTCTGAGCCAAAGTGTAAAGTATTGGCTCAATAGAATCAAATGGTGGCGCTATAGAGCATAATATATTTTTAAGCGGTGCAGCCGCTTCTATACGTGACATGTGTGTCCGTCCGTCCGTTCGTAGCATGAGATTTAAACCAATCAGGAGTCGCCTATACGTCACATGCCCGGCAATACAATAGTAGCTTGAGAAAAGCATGCCCAGCTTCAGACAGCTCTATCTCAAAAAATATAAATGTCACAGCTTAGATATTCACACCGTAGTAATCCTGGGAACCAGATGCACATCTGTATATAATATGTCTTGTGTAGCTTAAAAACTGTAGTCGTGGTCACAAGTTAGAAAATGGGTTTGAAATTTAAATTACCAGCTGCCGCTAGAGTGGAGTTTTGAACATTCCACCATTTGTGTGAATGGGGAGCATGGTTTTCAAACAACACTGAATATTTTACAAACTAAAAATGTCACAGCTTAGATATTTACACTGTAGGAATCCTGGGAAACACATGAACATTTTGATACATATTATGTTTGTGCATCTTAAAAACTGTAGTCGTCGTCACAAGTTAGAAAATGGGTTTGAAATTGAAATTGCCAACTGCCGCTAGAGTGGAGTTTTGAACATTCCACCTGCTAGCAAGGTGAGTCGCCGTAGCAACCCCCCGAAGCAAAATCAATATAAAATCTACCACCAGTGTTCTGCTGGACCCAGTCAGTTATGGAACGGCCCAACAATCCATGCACCCTCTTGTTGAGTTTGGAATTCCATTGATATTGTTCAAGTAATAACTGTAATCTTTCCTGTTTGTTATCAGAGTACTAACTGTCATATTTCCTGTTTCTTCTGAAATACCAATGGCTGTCCTTTTATATCTTTCTTTCTCTCTTTTACATGTTTGTTAAATGCAATGTCTGTAAGTATAGTAATTAATAAGCATAATGTAAAAATATCACCAAACCAGAGGCCATTGTTTTTGTACATGTAAACAACACACACATTTTATATTGCATTTTTTAATATGATTGCTCAAAACCTGCACCGCTTACTTCACCACCTGGGTGTGATTTTTTTAATTAATAAATTCATTAAAAATCACCATTATTTTTTAGACACTTTGAAACTTGCTGTAGTGATCAATTTCCTCATCTGGAACATGCAGACCCTTTCCAAAAAATTTGAATATCATGGAAAAGTTGTTTAATTTCCATAATTCCATTCAAAAAGTTAAACTTTCATAGATTATAGATTCAGGGCCCACAATTTAAACGATTTCAAGTATTTATTTGTTTATATTTACATAATTTGGGCTTCCAGCTCATAAAACCCACGAAAACAGGAATTCAAAAAATTAGAATACTGTGAAGAAATCACCATTTACTTCTCAGTTTTTGCAGAAAAAAAAGAAAGAAACTAGGATCACATCAAATCAATCAAAATATGGTACTTTCAAAACGATATGTCAATCTTCAATACTTGGTTGGGAATCCCTTTGCCTTAATCACTGCCTCGATGCGACGTGGCATTGAGGCAATCAGCCTGTGGCATTGCCTGGGAGTTATGGAAGCCCAGATTTCCTTGATGCTTGCTGTCAGCTCTTCTTTGTTGTTGGGTCTGGTGGCCCTCATTTTCCTCTTGAGAATACCCCATAGATTCTCAATGGGGTTTAGGTCCGGCGAGTTGGCTGGCCAGTCAAGCACTGTGATGGCATGGGCATCAAACCAGGTTTTGGTGCCGCTGGCGGTATGGGCAGGGGCCAGGTCCTGCTGGAAGATGAAATCTGCATCTCCATACAGATCCTCAGCAGAAGGAATCATGAAGTCCTCTAAAACATTCTGGTAGACTGTTGCGGTGACCTTGGATTTAAGAAAGCAGAGTTTACCAACACCTGCACCGGACATTGCACCCCAAATCATGACTGACTGTGGATATTTCACACTGGACCTCAAGCAGCTTGGGTTCTGTTCCTCACCCGTCTTCCTCCAAACCCTTGGACCTTGATTCCTGAATGAAAGGCACACTTTACTTTCATCGGAAAAGAGGACCTTGGACCACTGGCCAACAGTCCAGTCCTTCTTCTCCTTGGCCCAGGGGAGACGCTTCCTACGTTGGCTCAGGTTCAGATGTGGCTTGACCCGAGGAACCCGACAATTGTAGCCCATCTCCCGGATGCGTCTGAATGTGGTGGTTTTTGAAGCTGTGACTCCCGCCTCATTCCACTCTTTCTGGATCTCTGCCAGATTCTTGAATTTTCTCTGTTTGATAATCCGCTGAAGCCCACGGTCATCTCTTTTGCTGGTGCATCTTCTCCTGCCACATTTTGCCCTTCCACTAGACTTTCCATTGATATGCTTGGACACAGCACTCTGTGAACAGCCAGCCTCCTTAGCTATGAACTTTTGTGGCTTACCCATCCTATGGAGGGTATCAATGATGGTCTTCTGGCCAGTTGTCATGTCTGCAGTCTTCCCCATATTGAACCGAACTGAGACAATTGAACCAAACTGAAGCAATTTAATGACACCTGGGGAAACCTGTGCAGGTGCTTTGTGATTAGTAGATGATTAGTGTGTGACACTCAGTTTAAAACATTCATGCCCTGCAAAATTTGGGCTGATTTCTTCACAGTATTCTAATTTTTTGAATTCCTGTTTTCGTGGGTTTTATGAGCTGGAAGCCCAAATTATGTAAAAATAAACAAATAAATACTTGAAATCGTTTAAATTGTGGGCCCTGAATCTATAATCTATGAAAGTTTAACTTTTTGAATGGAATTACGGAAATTAAACAACTTTTCCATGATATTCAAATTTTTTGGAAAGGGTCTGTATGTATGTCCCATATATGTCGCTGCCATCTTGGATTGGCCGCCATTTTGGAAATGCTATTACCATTTCCCTTCATGAAAAATCACTGTTGTGTTTTAAACATTGAAAATTATGTGTCGTGATCAATCACTGGGAGCCACAGGTTATCTGTTATGGCTTAGTGGTAAGAGCAATGGCTCGGTATGTGGGAGACCCGGGTTCAGTCACCACCATAGGTTACTTTTCTTTTCGATGAAAACAATGCACAGTTTGTTATGCTTTTCACACTTAATAATGTTCTTTTCACATTATTGCAAAGTTGAAGAGATTTTACTATATTAACTATTCACTGTTTCACTAGTACTTAAATGAGTGAAACAAATAAAGGTTTAATAAAGTTATTCTTTTTCCTCCAAAATTCTTCATCAAAAATGCTCCATACCCTCCAATAATTCTCCCCATTCCATACAACATCTGCAATGGCTTTGTGGTTAGAGCGATTGCCTTCGATGTGGGAGACCCGGGTTCAAATCCCACCGGGTACCAAAGGTTGCATTTATTTTCGACAACACGACATGCGCTTTCTTATGCTTTTCACATCTACAAATCTTATTTTCACATTTCACATGGTTGGCTAAATGGCTCTAAGTCATCAAGGGTCTGACGTATCAAACAAGCCTTAAACCATCACTCTGCTGCCAGAAATACAGTAGATATGGATGGATAACTTGAAGGGTTTCTTCTCCTGACTTATTTTTCCATAGAGTTCAATAGGAAAATTTGTCAGGAGAAACAACCCTTAAAGTGATCCATCCATATCTACTGCATATCTGGCAGCAGAGTGATGGATGACTTTTAGCCAACCATGGGTTCCATATTATTCCCATGTCATTTACAGCTTAATCTAGTCCCATCCCCCAATTCCCATAGAGATCCATTCAAATGCAGAGGTTATAATATCACTTCTAAAAGTACCTGGAAATAAGATATCAAGAGTCTTTTGATATCCTTTTATACAGAGTCATGATAGCATCACCTGTTTACCTGTGGAATACCTGTTTACCACAGACGTTGGTTGAGAGAATGGCAAGAATGTGCAAAGCCGTTATCAAGGCAAAGGGTGGCTACTTTGAAGAATCTAAACTATAAGACTTTTTTGATTTGTTTAATACTTTTTTGGTCTTCGCATAATTTCATTTGTGTTATCTCATAGTTTTGATGTCTTTACTATTCCAAAAAACACACCGTTAAAATAGCAAAAGTGGACTTGGACACACCCTAAATGGACTTTACGCCACGCGCTTAGACCCAGCACCAAGATCGCCAAGATAGAGCCCCTGGAGTTATAAAGCCTTAAATAGAACACCCCCTAAATAGGTGAGAATTGACCAAATTTGGCATCTGCACAAAGGGGTTAACATGTTACTGGGAACCACAAATAGAAGATTGCACTTGAGACTCACTTGAACACATTTGATGTTAATTCCAGGACACACAAACTTCTTCCAAATGAGGGCAGCTTTGCTATCTCCACAGGTTATGGGGTATATAATTTCTGCTTCCATATTCTCCACTTCTTCAGACAGCTTCATTGCTGGAGGTGGTCAAAGAAGATTAATGGTGACACACAAGGCACATAATCTTTGTCGCAAACATTTTGGCATAACACAACATAAGTTTTATTACTTGACTAGATATCATTTATGGTGCCAGAATTACACAGCACAAACAAGTGTAACAATAACAGTAACATAACAATATAGGCAGACTGCTATAACATGTTCAGCATAAAATATCCTGTCACCGCTTATCATATACCACAGATTTATGAAAGGGGTTTTGGTGGACAGGGAGAAAAATTCCCCTTGCCACAGGGGAGGAAAATATCAATACAGAAACATAAATCAATAAACAATTTTTCAGTTACATTTGAAATTTTACTTAAAATGTCTGTATTAGCTCTTGGTACATTTTAAATTTTACTTAAAATGTCTGTATTAGCTCTTGGATGGTGTCATTCAGCATTAAATGCAGGCACACACAAGAACACTTGAGCGTACCTATGACTGCTTCTTTCTCTAGGATGGGAGTAGCAGTGAAGGTGGAGGTTTCAGATTCATGGTCCATGGTCTCCTCCTCTGCCATTTCTTCCCTGAACAACAATCACAAACACCCAAATGATCACAGGCACCACACCTTATGTGGCACAGCGATGGGAGGAACTACCTGTAATCCTTAAAAAACACTAATATTACAGTCAGGACTTATGCAAGCAAGAGCATGTATTGTGTATGTGTGTATAGTTTGCTGCTACAATGATATTATAATTGTTTTATTTTTAGGTTTTCAAGCTGAGGGTATGTGAGAGATAGGCTATAAAGATTTATACTGTTCTATTCTGTTTTAGTTGAAACATTTCAAAGGAAACACACAAGGTGGAGTTTGTGTACCTGCAGATTAAGAAGCCTATATTAACGTCACTAGCAATTATCTCTATTTATAAACACATTTGTTCTCTGAACTGTAAAGTGAAACTGACAGAAAAGAAACGTCATGCACCGTCATGAATTTCACCACATTTAAGGCCAAAACTATGTTGATGTCATACAAGGAGCTGAGACCACAACCACACCGCCCCCACCACCCCCCCCCCCCCCCTCCCCACCACCCCCCCCCCCCCCCTCCCCCCCCCCCCAAAAAAGGAAATAATGTTGGGGTAGATTCAATAAGAAAAAAAACATCAAGCAGTTTGTGACACTTATTGCACAACAGCTGCTAATGCTTTCTGCTCCAAATTAACAATCGATTCATGTTATTGTACTGCTTGTGTTCTCACCTATTTTTCTACGGTCTATGGTTCTTACCAATTTTATTGTATGTATGTCAGTGTAATGAACTGTGTTGCACACTTTAATATCTGTATTGCTTCTTTTATTTCTGATGCTGATTCTACAATTGAGGATATTCTATTTTAAAGTGTTGATGCCATTCATGTCACCATGATGCAACCACACCCAAATAGTGAGAACAGTGACACTAAGCCTATTGTACCTAGCAATAAGGTAATACATCATGTTTTTATTTACGAAACTAAAAACTGTTGGAGTGAGATTTTTTTAACTCAAAAATGGGTCTTGGTGTCAAGTTCTCTCAAATAAAGCAAAAGGATAGTTTTTCAAACACTTGTTTTAAGTCAAATTAAAATGAATCCCTTGTAAAGCGACAGCTATACTTCCAATGAATTTTATTGAATGATTCAAAAGGACCAATTGAGCCAAGATCAGATCGGTTGAATGACCAGAAAATGGACATTTTGCAATTCATAGAATTGTACCACTTCAAATTAATAATTTTTTATTAAAGTCACATGAATATTGGTGTAGTCTAAATTACCTCCTTTCAATCAAATAGCTCACTTAAGTAATAGCAGAAAAGAAATAACAGAGGGCAGATACAATACGTGTTATCAAGCAATTCTTGTATTGTATGACTCAGCCTGTAATACTGAATAATTTCCCTCTTTGTACCTCTCTCTTGCTCGCTTAACATGTTAGTGATGCCTTCCTCTTGCAACCATGACAGCTGCCATGGTCACCGACAAGTTTACACATTGTAAACATTGTACATATTCTTTTTTTGGTACTTGCAATATTCTAAGGGTGCAAAAGGATCACAATCCTTTTGTGCACAATAGTAGACACAAAGATGTTATCTAGGCCAAAGTGCATAATTACAGGAAGAAGAAACTGAAACCATTTAAATGCATTTCATCATTGTTTTAGGCTGAAATGAAACTTTAGAGCTATGACAAAAAACAAAGAACCTGGTAAACTAATGCTAAATATATTCATCAGTATTGTACAATACAGAAGACTGTAAGGGTACAATAGGGTAGGATAGGGAGCAATTTAATTATTTACCTTTAGACCAATTCAGAAACAAACTAGTTTAGTTGTGGAGTTTAGTTTAGTTTTCAATACTTTGTTTCTAACATGAAGAACACTCCTAAATATGATTACTTTCCATTTTCCAGTTGAAATTTAGGTAAAGTCTGGAATTACCCAATTACTTTTTTATTTATTTATTTATTTCTGACTGACTTATATAATTCAAACAATTCACAAATGCATTTTGGTAATGAAATTTTAAGTATTGATATATTTCTTTGGCAAAATATAGGAGACACATATCAATAAAAACAACGGCACACAAAAATCCCAATGCCCTCCCAACACCCCAAGGATCTTGCTCAAGGTTCATCTGGTACATTTTGTACCCCAATAGGAATCTGAAGTAAATGTAACAAAATTTATAAACATATAATAAATTAATAAACTTTCCGGAAATTAACATGGTACGTTAAGCCCGGGAATTTTGGAAATTTTTACCAATCTTTATTGCAAAAGTAGAACTTAAATTTAGTTGGAAAATACACATAAAATGCAATTCTAGATCTTGCAGCATGCTTTGGTTAAAACAACCCAATTTAATGCGAATTCAGTTGAATTTCAACCCTGCACTGTGCATTCTTCCAATACATGTGCAGTGCATTATTTTATGACATGCACAGATCATTCCTAGCATCCTGCACACTACTGCAGGGCCCTCTGCATGCACTGTGCATTCTTCCATCACATGTGCAATGTATTTTTTCTTCACCATGCAGAAATATTTCCCAGCATCCTGCACACTACAGCAAGGCTATTGAGGCCACACTACTGCATTTGAGCTCAAGGACTACATCCATTTTGAATGGGACTTTTTTTTTGTTTTTGTGGGGGGGGGGGTTAGGGAATATATTTATTTTATTCAACATTCATGTTTTTTGTTCAATAAAAGAATCCATTAAAGTTCTACTCACAAATGTTTGCATGGATGTCTGCTTATGACTAGTGATGGGCAAGAATCGGGAATCGATTCCAGGGAACCGATTCCAAAAGCGGAACCGAGGAACCGGTTCCAAATTGTAGAATTTAAGGATTCCGGTTCTTCGTCGTCTTGCTCCAAGTTATCCCTGCCTGAGTGCAGATGCAGATTTAGAGATAATAATAACCTACATTTGGAAAAGTGATCTTACCGAGTTATAACTCAGTGATACAAGTCATCTGACTGAGTTCATAAGCAACTTCCGGCTACTTTTAAGAGGTGATTGGTTAGCACAGTGATCAGTGCCGCTTGTCATAACGCAGCACATGGCGCATGCTCGAAATAAGCGCTGAATGTGAAACCAAGAGAAACGTTCATCCGAGAGACCAAAAAATAAATATAACAACGATGAGCTGACGATGCCATTAAAAATCCACAGGTTGAAATTAACAAAGATGGTTACTTGGTATGCATTGTACTTAAATACATACGTTTTGTTAAACAACTGATTTATGTCATTTTGGTATGATTTACATCATTATTCTGCATGTAAACAATTTTAGTGGACGTTAACCAGTAATTCCTGTGTATAGCCTTCTGTTCTGCAGTGTCAGGTGCAGTATAGGCTTGATATGCAATTATGATGACCAAAATATGGAAACTTAAAACTCCAAAATGGAAACGTTGTCAGCAAATGGGACAAATGCACTATTTGTTTTGGTACCCTAAGTGTGGTCTAATCTTAGTCAGCTAACATTGGAAAGAAACGGATAGCTCTATCAAATCTGTCATTCGGTTCTATCAAATTTGTCAATCAAATTTGTCTTTCTTCATCTGCATTGTTAAACTTCATGATTGATACACGTAAAATATTAATTATAGCCTGTAGCTAACAGCAAGACAACCAGGGGTGGATTTAGTCTGGCCTATAGCCCGTCACTTGTTTCACGTGTTTTCTTTTCCCCCATTGTCTGGGTGACGCTTGACTTAAAAGCAAGTTTAAAAAACCTCAGAGTCCTGCTGTAGTAGGGTATGCTTCTGAAAAAAATATTTCAGACCAGACCAACAAAATCAAACACTAGGTTATTAATAATAGCCTAAAGTGTTTGATTTTATCATTTTTTCAATCAAAGTTGAGAACTGTGTCTTCAAATAGACAACCTAATTTCTGGTTGTTATTTAGAACCAATCCAACACACGCATGGAATCAAGATAGACAATTTTGGGATTGACTGTCAGTGCTGGTTGCAGTGCCTGCATCAAGGAAACATGGCGAGTTGCCTAATATCAGATCAGCAACAGGCAGCTATCCTAAAGTACCTCGGCCTGTTTTAAGAGGTAGGCAATTTTAACAAGTTGACAATTGCCGGTTCAAACCCCTAATCGCATTCAGAATTGACATTTGAATCGCAAAGACGTGCAAGATAAAAATAGCCAAAATTGCCACAAACTAGATTAACGTTAGCTAGTATTCTAGGCTAGCCATCAGCTTTATATCAGCTAGCTAGCAGTTGCCAGGCTCATTTTTTAAATCCCAAAACAAGTGATGCAATCTGTCAACCAAAAAAACCAAACCCATGACGTTACGCAGCGACAACAGGGAATAGCTAGGCCAACGGCTTTAGGAGAAAAGCCAAAATCATTGTGAAATCAGCAATGCTGCTAGCAAATGTTTTGACCTTGATATAGGCTTGTTATGGTTAACTGCAAGTGAAATCGTTAATTAATACAGCAACGCAGTGACAGCACTTCATGAGAAACATTTCAAATTGATTTGGAATCGGAATCGATTCTTAAACCCGGTTCCAAAACTGAGAACCGGTTCTGGAATCGACTCCCAATTTCAGACCAAATGCCCATCACTACTTATGACAAGCCAAAATTTTTATATTTATGTCTGCATATGACGAGGTAAATACAGCTAGTACAAATAATGCCAACATTTCCAGTCTATTCCCGTTATTTCCAGTTGATTCCCATGGAAAGTTTCCACCTTTGAATATTCCCGGAATTTTGCAAGTCAGATGTACGATTAACTGGGATGTAATGATGAAAATCCATGGGACAATTAATGGGCCTGATTTAGCGTGTGCAAAACCTTTTAGCACATGCAAAACTAATAACACAACCAATGACTGGTGCAAAACAAACACCATGACCAATCATTGGTCATGCTATTGGTTTTCATGCTAAAGGTCTTAATAAATGAAGCCCTATGTGTATTAATAATGAATGAAGCACTCTGTTACTAAGAATCATTTTTGGATCTGTCAAAACATTGGACATTTGCAGAATGTTCAGTCTATTAAAGTCATACCACCATTCAGCAGAGCAAATCAACTAATTAAATGCATTTTGTTTGAAATCTGTCTTATTATTATTCAGCGTACCCCATATTACATGAAAATGGCTACTGACAAACTCAGAAAATACTGTCCTGTCTTCTTTCCTAATCTGCATACTTGCATAGAAAAACAATGAAAGAGTTATCAAATTAGCACCAATCATGTAAAAAATAATAATAAATAATGAGACTTAAAAATTACGTATTTAACCTAAATATGCTTGGTACATATTAGTGGGCACATTTTCCATCCCTCTACCATATAGACCCTTTTAGAAAATGTCATGACAACAACAACACGTGCATGCACTATTGGAGGCAAAACAATCTGTTATTCCTCCAAACAGCCAATGAGGCTTTTATAGATAGCTAGCTGCTTCTAAATTAAACAAACTGCTACCGAGGGGAGAGAAATTGCGATCGCGGTCCGGGAAGAGGGAGATTAAGTTTCTCTTTATCATTGGAGATGAATTACCTTTTGTTGCCTTGTCTATGTTGCGTATTTCTGCGGTCGTTCATGTGACTGTGCCCCTCCAAACACGCATCTCCTAAATAAATCCCGTTATTGTTGACCAAATTTTTTTATTTGTGGCGGCCGTACCGATATTGAGTCAATGTAGGGGAAACACTGAGATTAGCTAGCTAACGTTAGCCAAAGATGGTTTGGTTAGTTAACGTTAGCTAACATTAGCAGAAGTCACTTCACCTAGTTGGCAGCAACTAACTATAGACTACTCTACCAATTTAGCCAACTAGCCAATGAATGGAAAACAACAAATAATGCCGCAGTCCATCATATAGCTACCTGCTAGGTTAGATAATGTTACTGGCTTTAAATTTGTAGAAGCCACCACGGACAACGAAAGCCCTGACCAGACAACTAGAAAACACTGGGCCACTAAAATGCATTAGGACATCCCCTCGTTACCGAGTTTACCGCATTAACTAGCATATGAAATGCATACGTGTTAGTTTTAGCGTGTTCCACAATATTTTTTAAATGTCAGTTTATTTAGGCTCAGTGTAGTCTCTTCAGAGATTGAAGCTGCAGCAGCTGACAGATGCAGGAAATGCAGCTCCACTTGCTGGGATGACATGTGCGTGACAAAAGTATGTTAGCTTTTCTACCTCTAGTTAGTGTCTGCACGCAAATTACGTCATAGTTGTTTACAAACACTAAAAGGGTCTATATTGCAGCTCAAATCCATGTCCAGTAATAGTCACTGATATAGCACTGTTAGCTGTTGAAATGCAGTTGCTTACTTTGCAGCTGTCAAATGGCAATAATATAATATTTCTACAACATGTTCAGAATAGTTTCAGGTGGGACTCCCCAAATTGACCTTATAGCTAAAGGGATAGCCGTTTCACTGTAACTTGTATTTTGATTGGGCCCACAAGTGTAGTTTGAGTTCACCTCAAACTCAGGCTAAGCCCATTAAGTCACATTTCCTGTTTGTATGGATCACCACCTTACATTTGTGCCAGACAACGTGGAAAGAATAAAGGCAGCTGCTTCCCAGTGCACAAGCTCTCCACAGCAATTAGGTGCTTACTGAAAACAGTTTGTTCACATAGAAGAGTGTTGGCGATTATCCCCATCTGAAGTAAATGGTGTCACCATCTACACTGCCTGGCCAAAAATAATGTTGCGGTTGCACCCGTCATGCATAGTGCCCACTGTACAAGTCTCTGGAGGCAGTGTTATGATCTGGGGTTGCTTCAATTGGTCAGGTCTAGGGTCAGCAACATTATGCAGCAATAAAATTAAGTCAACTGAGTACCTGAATGTACTGAATGACCAGGGGTGCATTTCCCGATAACGATCAATCTTAGGGTTAAGTGCAATTTCAACGAGCGATTCTACGATGGTTCTTTAATTTGTAACACGCGTTTCCCAAAACAGTTCTTAAAGTGTGAATGCACAGTCACCTCTTAAGTGCTACTTAACCAGAGGTGTAAAATCCGGGTTCAGAAAGTAAAAAGTCCTCCCCAGTATTTAGTTCACCTGGATTTGCTAATTTGCACAATTCTTCAGCCAGGAGGTAGAACTAATACGTGAAATCAGATGGCTGAGTTCATGGGTGGAAGAAACACATAGCAGGACTTTTCCTTTCTGATCCCTGGATTTTACATCTCTGTACTTCTGTCTGTGGTTCTGCTGATACGGGAGGAGGAGGGGCGATAGACTGGGAGATGCCAACCCCACTGTATTGCCCAATACATGGCCGGTTAGGCATGTCAAATTTTCTTTTGAAATAAAATCTTTTTCCCAGTGATTTTACTTGTCTCAAACTTATTTATTTATAGGGCTATTTAAGGAATGGCTTGCATGGGTAATTTCAAAATATATAAAAATAAGTAAATTAAAAATAAATAAACGTAAATATTGTTGCATCTAAAATCACTATAAAAAAAACAATCAGTGGTTATGGTAACCGTAAAATGAAATGAACACTAACACGAAAAATCTAATAAAGTATGTGATTTATGGGCTTCTAAAACGCACTTAACCGTCTACGACTGCTCTGGAGTAATCGTTAATCTGCGAGCGTTTCTAAAAGCGTCTTAAATTAAGATGCTTTTGGGAAACACACCCAAAGTTCAAGAGGCTTCGTACGAAAGGTTTTACGACGTCTTAGCCTAACGATGCTTTTGGGTAACGCACCCCAGGTTATCCCATCAATGGGCATATTCCAAGATGACAATGCCAAGATTAATCGGGCTCAAATTGTGAAATTGGCCACCAGAGTCCTGACCTTAACCCCATTGAAAGTCTTTGGGATGTGCTGGAGAAGACTTTACGGAGTGGTTCGACTCTCCCGTCATCAATACAAGATTTCGGCCAAAAATTAATGCAACTCTGGACGGAAATAAATGTTGTGACGTTGCATAAGGTTGTCGAAACAATGCCACGACGAATGCATGCCGTAATCAAAGCTAAAGGCGGTCCAACTAAATATTAGAGTGTGCAACTTTTTTTTTGGCCTGGCAGTGTAGATTGGATGTGTAATTCATGCATGGTTGGAGAGAAAGTGCCACAAGTTCTGGTCTCAGATCAGCTTTCCACACTAAGTTATCCTAACCTACAAATATATTCTAAGTTCTACAAACTTGCACTTATTGAACTTCTATCCTAATGGTTAGTGCATGAAAGAGCATTGTTGTGCAATTGTGAAAAACTCAAGTTTGCATCCCGTTTCAACATCTTGAAAATAATGGACAATAAAAGGGACAATATTTAACACTAAAATGAGAATTATGCCCTGAATTGTTGCTTAATTTCAGAAAAGGTGCATAAAAGGTGCTTCAAATAACAAATATGAATTTGTTTTGTTGCATTTTGTCAGGTGGTTGTGTATAGCTTTATACATATATTAGTTTTAGGTATCACTCAATAGTTTCGATTACATCACTCTACTCAAAGGAATAACTGATGCTAGCCCTGCCTACCTTCTAAAGGCAGTTGACTGTAGAAGTCATAATATTATTTAAAGCCACCTTCTCAAAGTGGTAACCCGGTCATCCAAGTGTGCCTAGATTGCAGGTGTAGCACAAACACGCTGACAGTGTGAGCCTCAACCTTGGCTACATCATTAGCCAACCTTTCACTGATCGTTGGTTACTATAGACTCAATCCTCAGTTACACACTATACCAGGGCTTCTCAAACTCCAGACCGAAATGCAAATCAATCCGGACCCTGTCACATTAGATGTAAATGAATGTAGGAATATATTTTCTTGTGTCTGACGCGTTGTGTGATTGAACGTGCATATATATTTACTTGTGTGCGCATGCCATGCATTGCAGACTGCAAGTTAACCATCCTTGACTTCTTTTTGTCTTTAGTCAATGCACAAATAAAGATTCTCCCCCATTTGTGAAATAACTCCCGACTCAGAATCCAATCCCCCAACCTAATGATTTGTGCGTTAACGTTACCTACTATAACGTGTGTTCTTTCATTGAGAGACTTGACGCAATGATGTGACGAAGTCGGCAACTCATCATCATTACAAAGGAGGATACGTTTATTAACTTTTTAAGTGCACTTATATGTCTGCAGTATCGGGCGAATCGTGGCAGCTTGTTCGTTTCACCTCATAAACTAATCTGGAACCAGCTGCTTTCTCAGGGGCTAGTCTTGGGCTTGGTTAGGTTTTGGAGGCTGTCTGTTTCGATTTCCAGTCAGTCAATGAGCTTCACAATTTGGAACTAAAATTACTCGCGCCGCAAAAATCTCCCAATCATTGAACCTAGTGATATTCATGTAATGAAGAGAATGAGAGTTTTCAGTGCGACACTACAACACTTTCTGATCAGACGGAATTACTAACGTTATTCATTATTATAATTTATTTATTTATTTATTTTTTTACTTGTCCGTTCGGGCAAGTTAAGCTGTATTATGCTTGTCCGGCCACTTTTTTCAGCAGTTTGACGAATGAACACTTGGGTCAGTGCCTCCGCCTGGCAATCACACCTTTTGTGCCGAGGTTCAAGCCATTGGCTACAGGCAAACAGTGCCATTTCTCCCACTAGTTCAAGCCACCATACTGTACTACTGAATGTGTGTATAATGCCTCTGTAAGAGAAAAGAAAATACACATATGTTATGGATGTTGATTTATGTCGGTGCATTTTACTGGCATTGTTCCGGACCATTGACCTTGAATAAAACTCATAAGTGGACCTTTAATAAAAAAGTTTGAGCACCCCTGCACTATACTTTACTATGCTGGAAGAAAATGCAATCAATGCAATACTGGGTTGGCATACTGGGACACTCACCCCTGCTGGGCCAGCTCTGTGGTGACCAGCATAGTCTTCACCTCCTCCACAACTTCTGTATCCACCGCAGTGTCTGGCGTTGTCACGACAACAACTTCCTCCACATGCATGCTGACTTCGGAAGAGGCCATGGCTGGAGCTGCAGTCAGCCAGGCTGCTCACTAGGTGGAAAAGCAAGGTGAAGCACTCAACACGGGGTTTACAGAATTTCTCATGCCACCAATTCAAGGAACTTACAGGTCTTGCCAATGTTTTATTACTCTAAATTCAAGAAATGATAAAAACTGTACAGTAGCTAGGCCAGTGGTGGGCAGCACTTATTCTGGAGTGCCAGAGATGCTTTTCAAGTCCTTGACTTTACTTACTCTAGACAGAAGGACTTTCAAGGATTTAATTCAAGAAGCATGGGAGCCTTGTTAACATTAAGCTCAACCACACCGAAAACTCACGTTAAGAGTGCAAAATCTATAGTCTTAAACTCTGAGCTTGTAGCAAGCAAGTTGTATCTTATCTTGTGTGCTATAAAGTATGAACTGCCTGTAATATGTCAGGCCATCATTGTAAATTATTGCCTTTATTGGACCAGGTAGGTAAATAGGCTACAATCAAATGTGTCTGCTTTAAAGTGGTGTAAAAGTAGGAGTGTTATTGGCCTGTAGCGCCACAGTCCTTCTTTTACAGATGTAGCCATTCTCGAGTCTCCGAGTGACCTTTGTAAAGATTCAAGTCTATGATTCAAGTTCCCATCAGAGGTACATTCAGGTAATATAACACCTGGGCTGGAAGAAAACCATAAACCCTTGAAACTTTTATTGTACATCAGGGAAACATGTGATGAGTTGTATGATGTAAGATTTTTGTTCAGAGATATAGGTAATATGTAGCAGCAAAATGGTTAAAAAACATGATTATTGAAACTTAACGAGACAGCAGGTGTGCGCACAAACTATTTTACACCTCGTCTTGTGCAGGGTAACGTTAGCTTATTTAACAGTCACTCCGCTAGCCACTGTAGCTAACTGGTTTGTTGTTGTCAAGTTATTTCGTGTAACGTTACATAAGACGTAAAATTACCAACACAACAATATCAATACCTCCATTTAAAATATTTTATGAGCTACGAATTCTAATACGCAAATAGACCTCAACGAGCTAACGAACATTGCAATAAGCAAGCAGTGGCTATTCGCCCTAGCTAACTGAATAGACTGTTGGATATTTTTGTACTAGTAGTTAACGTTGACTTATCCAACGTTATCTCTAGCTAGCTAGCTAGCTAAGAACTGTAGTTAGTGGCAGTTATTACATGTTAACTATACAAGGAAGTGGCTGTTTCTGCTAGCCTTTGCAACTATGCCAGACGTTGCTAGGACAATGTAAGATCATGCAACCAATGTTCGCTATCGTTAGCTGGAAAGTTAGCTAGCATTATGGTAAGTTAACAGTTAGCTAGCTACATGATATTGATTATGGCTGGCTAGCTTGCTATAAAACAGCATAAAGTATTTAAATGTGTATCATTCAGTTAGCTAGCTAACGTTAGCTGGTCAGTTAACAGGGTCTATTCTAGTACGTTACCTTTGTAGAGCGGATTTCCACAACACAAATACAACATAGCTAACATTAGCCAAAAGTTAGCCAGTTAGCAAATTATAACGTTAGTAGCACTACGTTATTCTTAGCTAGTTCGTTTTGTTCAGTTGATTATATGGATGGCATGTGTGGCTAAATTTCAGTTTCAGACAAAAAAAAAACGTGCTGGTTTGAAATTGTGGCAAAACGTATTGACGGCCGTCAGTGATTATTATACCACACTACCACAGATGTTTAGATAGTCTGTCCCCAAGCACTGGACCCGGATCAGCTAAGGATTTTAGTACAATATTTGGAGTAGGGGGTTACAGTTGGGTAAACTGATCCTCGATCGGTTATTGTGTGGACAAAAAGTACCCTGTGGTGCAGTCGCTAGATATTTTGTCACCACCCACCAGACGCACGGTTTACGCCAGATCGTACTGAGGGCGCCGTCTTGACGCTCTATAATCACCGGCGCGGTGGCCCGTATCCGTCCGTACGGCAATCTCTAGGTGTACGTCCTTACGCTGAACCACCGAAATCACCCGGAGCCCTTTCCTTAACGCAGATCATTCGGATGAAACATGGATCTTACCTTCTAGGTTTGAAGACTGATACGCAACCGTATTTGACTTTCAATGATGATCAAGTGGCTGTAAAAGATGTGGCGCTGTGCACTCCAATAAAGTGAAATGGTGACGCAGGATGAAAAACAGAGCTGCCACGGGGGCGGAGACTGCGGCTCTCGCGTCACCCACCGGGTCGGCCGCAAGGGGGCTGCTCTCAAAAATCTAAACTCCACTGCCCTGTCCAAATTTTGTCATGCCGTTACAGTGGTGTATATACACTGCCCGGCCAAAAAGAAAGTCGCCATTGCACCTGTCATGCATAGTGCCCACTGTACAAGCCTCTGGAGGCAGTGTTATGATCTGGGGTTGCTTCAGTTGGTCAGGTCTAGGCTCAGCAACATTATGCAGCAATAAAATGAAGTCAGCGAAGTACCTGAATGTACTGAATGACCAGGTTATCCCATCAATGGGCATATGCCAGGATGACAATGCCAAGATTCATTGGGCTCAAATTGTGAAAGAGTGGTTCAGGGAGCATGAGGAATCATTTTCTCATATGAATTGGCCACCAGAGTCCTGACCTTAACCCCATTGAAAGTCTTTGGGATGTGCTGGAGAACACTTTACGGAGTGGTTTGACTCTCCCGTTGTCAATACAAGATCTCAGCCAAAAACTTATGCTACTCTGGATGGAAATAAATGTTGTGACATTGCATAAGGTTGTCGAAACAATGCCACAACAAATGCGCGCCGTAATCAAAGCTAAAGGCGGTCCAACAAAATATTAGTGTGCGCGACTTTTTTTTTGGCCGGGCAGTGTATTTGATCACGGACCATTTCCATCATTGAGTAAATCCACAGTCACTGAACACCATGTGTCGCATCGTAGTGATGGTATTTTCAATCATGGATTTAACTTGGAACGAACCCATGCAGAGTAAATTAATGGTCAGCCAGATGCAACTATTGTAATGCGCAATCACTTTAAATTAATTCACTGAGGTAAGTGAAAACATAAAAATAAACACCAGGACAATCAGGCTGCATACAGAGTATAAAGAAATCATGTGACAAGGTTTGAAACTTTTTTAGTTGGCATACTTCAACAGAATTATTTTGCAGAATAGTTTAGTAAATTATTAGGCATATTCCTATGGCACAGCAGTATGGAAATTAAGGATCAGTTATGCAATCTAATCATATAGAAACTTACAACCTTAACACATACATTGTTTTTTTTTATTGTTTTGGTTTGTTAAGGTTTTGTTTTTAGCTTTACAATTACAGTAGCACCAGTTTACTGTACACTTTACTGTACCACCAAGAGTTTTTTGGGTGCTAGCCAGTTTGCCATATAGGCTACAGTACTTCTGAAAATACTAGCTTTCACTAAGATGCTATTGTATTGGAAATGTTTAGTTAATGGCTTATTATTTGACTTGAATGGGTGATAAAGCTAGCTTCAGTTGTTAGATATTGTATACATGGCTGGTGCACAGTGGGGAAGAAATCTATGCCTAGGTAAATGTACATGACGCTACATCGGACATGTAGCTGTGCATGTGATGTGTAACTGGGCATGTTTTTGTTTTACTTTGCAAGATACCTTATTAACCCTGGGTCAATTGCTCATGTCATCACTGATGATAGAGTAGCATCTATATTTGCACACTGATTCTGGAATTTGACTAAAATTCTCGCACCATTCTGAGGGAATGCATTTCGGATTAAGTACGTATGGCATCTTTTTACCATAATGGGTGGAAAATAGGCCTGTTATATAAAGAACTTCTGAATGTGATGAAGGTACCAATGGCCTCACAAAATAATTTTTGTTTGTTTATTTTTGAAGGCTAAAGAGAGCAAAGGAAACAATGCACACTTTTGGTTTTGGAATGATTGACCCCCATGGAATGTGAAAATATTTCAGACTTTGTGAATTCTGCATGCTTACAAGGATGAAACCGAATAAATATTATGGGACTGTGCATGTTGTATGATCAGTATCATCAAAACCACTGATGCTAGTAAAATAAAACTATAGCAATTTTTAACCTTTTGATTTTTCATTTTTTTCCAAATCTGGAATTTATTAAAACAGTCTTTGTATAATTTAGAAGAGCACAGACATGCATGCTCTCCGAAACACATGCTGCCAGCTGCCTCCTCTTTTCTCTCTGCAGTTCACCAGCTGAGATGTGCTGTCAATATTTCTTAAATACATAAATCATTTAATTACAGATACTGCTTACATCAGAAACGGAAACAATCAGAGGACTGGTGAGTTACCAACTTTATTATTATTCATTATCATTTCTGTTCACAATAACAATCCCGAGCGGACACTGTACTGGATGTGAGTTCCTTACATATGATTATACAGGTAACTGCAACTGTCTTGAGTCTATGTGAGTATTCCGTTTGGACTGTGGGGATTGGATGTTCTGTATTAACCTACAAAATGTGATATGGCAACAAGAATATTTGTATTTTTAAGATTAGAAGTAAAATAATCTGGAATTATTAAATTATTCGCTGTCAGGTGGGGGTGGGGGTGGGGGGCTTCAGGTAACAGACAGAGGATAAGCAAACAGTGAATGGCACTGGTGTCTTAAGGCGAGGTTGCAGTCCATTCAAGCACAAGCAAAACATATCTCTGCCCAATTCAAACAAACTAGGACATCACACACTATGAAGCTGAGTATGGTTGCCTTAGTAAGTACTGGGATGGAAGACCACAAAGTTGTCTGTTCACAATACAGAGAGCACACATTGGCCTGTCCATACACATTTATTTTTGAAGTAATAACCATGTTGCATCATCTTTATACAATATCTAATTTCTTTGCTAAACTATGGCTAAATTGGACTGAATTTAGTTTTTTCAATCAAAGATGCAGACTGCATTGTAATATTGTAGGGTAGTACTAAAAGGAACCCTATAGCATTCACCCAGTATTATTTTACAGATACTGTGTTATGAAAAGTTGGCATCAGAGAAGAGAAGGCATCAGAATAAAGAGAGAGAGAAAGTGAGAGAGATAAATCACACTGATCAATACTTCTTGTTATAGTCAGTTGTTCTCACTTTATATACTCTTGGCAACCTCTTATTTATAACCTTTAAATATAATAATATACAGTAAGTCAGAATACCGGATAAGCAGATATACTTATAGCTTTTCCCTTTTCAGAGATACACATGCCTTCCAGTGTTTGAGCCTGTACTGCATGAAATGCAACAATGGTAGAATGTGAAGATCATCTTGTCGTCACATCATGAGTGACTAAGGTCTAGATTAAATAGCTGAAGCCTAAATATATTAATATACCACTCTCTGATTAAGAGGGTGAGAAACTACAGATTTACAGTATGTAGCACCAAATTTAGCCTCCTTGCATTTATGTGTTTGACAGGTGACCTATATATAGTATATGTAGGACCAAAAAGATGAGAGGCAATGCATTATAGGATGAATGAAACATAATGAGGGAAAAATGACTTGTATTCTATCTTTAAAAATCGTATTTACAGGGGGAGAAAGAAGCTAAACCAAACTTCAAGCCAATATTTTTTTTTAAACAAAATATGAGGTTTCTAATTCTATGATTTACCACTATCACTGAAGTCAAATGAATTTGGCTCAAGCATTTTTTTGTGCACAGTTTGTAAATATTTGGAAGAGAAAGGTCACTACACAATCATTTTGTTTTTGTTTCATTATGTTATTCAGCCATTAGTTTTTTGGTTAATGGGGTATACTAGTTGTGCTTCAATCTAATTTCACAGCAAATTATAACAATTATTTGTATGCAAACCCTGGATGCATAAATATTTTATAATGCTTGATTATTGGACAATTGTTATTTAAACAATAAAGGAAGATGCTGATTTCAGAACTGTTTGTGGGGTAAACTCTAGAACTAGATTCCATAGTAAAATATACAAAGCACTCCAAAACCTCTCTTGTAGAATACTAGTGAAATGGACTTAACCCCTACAGAGTAGAGTGAACTTTCACTGGTATACTGTAGATCAATGTGGTGAGTTGTATAATTGCATTTACACTATTTGTAAATTGATTTCCTATTGCATGAAGAATGAGTTCAATAACTTGGTAAATGGACGACAATGGATGACTTTCCATACAGGAAGATTAAAAAAGTTGCATTTCCTTGCCAAAAACTCCTCAAACATAGAGTTTCTTGATAAATTCATAGAAAATGTCTTCAGCCAGAAAGCTTGGCCTGCAGCTCCTTGTTCCTGCGCACTTCAGCTGCGTGCAATTCCTGCAACAATATCCAAGAGAAAGAAGCATCAGCAATGCATTCAGACCCTCATCCTTTATTATGAATTGAGAGAAACACTTACTTAAACACTTAAACTGTGCAGAACAATTGTGTGCCCTTTTATTTTGTAGTTAAAACTCAAACTGTGAAGACGAGTGGTTTCATTAGCAAATTACTGATAGTAACTTTTGTAACTGAATTCTGAAATGTTATAGGCTAGAGTTATCTTGTGCTATCTGACATGCAGGCATCCTTGTACGGAATTAATAAATATAAGCTAGAGAGTGTTCTGACGGGCTGATGATGAACAAGAAATTTTCGGATTGAGTATGGCAAAATACAGTTACACATTAACCAATAGGCTATTATGCTTATGTGTCTGTATTCTGTACTAGTTTACCAGCATGAGATAGTTAAGACCTCACAAGAACCACATTGAACATTGAATATAGTTGATACAAAAAGAGTGATTATACATTGTTATTAGCATGTCATCAAAGAAAGGTCAACAGGAAATGTAATAAATTATATCTTTATATCTTATATCTTTCACCTAACCGTCCTCTGGTATGTATTTTTTCCTGGAAATTATTTTCCACTTAGTTGTGCGTATAGTACAAAGTGTATTAAATTACACTTACCTCCACAGGATGACTACTAGTTATTTTAGCTGGCTTAATCATTACACTGATTGTAAATTGTGTGTGCTTGCAGCTTTGTGTTTAGGTGGGTGGCACTAAAAAGCTCTTCTCTTCCAGGAACCTTCCATCATCCTTGTTTCGTTATTACGTACTGACAACATATCATGTGTGTAGATATATTTTAAAACCAGTTTTCATCCCTTTGTTTTTTTTCTCGATTTGGAAATCCCAGATGGATTTGTCGGCCCCTTTCACTAATCCAACGATCTTTGTAAAATTTGAAGTGCACAGACTCGCATGTGCCGAGCTGTACTGTCATTGTGTTGGAGGAGTATAGTGTAGTACTTTCATGTGTAGCGGGCGCAGGCACACTGCAGCTGCCTAATCAACCATGAGGCACTGGTATGTGATTGGACGCGCACAGTCCAAACAAAATGGCAGGATTCAGCACTGGAAAAATCTGGATTTGTTTCCAGACTGTGGATTAAGTTACTAAACCAAGAACCGGTGCTTTAACATAGACACTAGACACTAATCTCATCCCAGTCTGATCTACACACCCGTTGTCTCTGAGGTCTGTGTGGTAGGTCAGTGACCCCCATCTGTCACCATTGGGGAAATTAATGTCTGAATACTTAATATAGAGACTTTCGGTGTCCGTAGTGACATTTGTGGGGACATTTGCAGTTACTCATAGAGTCAGGAAAATAGGAAGCTTGCCTTCTCCTGAAGCCGCAGCTTCAAGGCGTTCAAATAAGCCTCCCGGTTCTCTTTGTTGGCCTCCATCTTGTAGTTGAGCTTCTCCTCAGCCATCTTGCTGAAGTTGTTGTTCTCCTCCAGGGCCTTGTGCAGTACTTCCCGCTCATGCTCACGCTTCTCAGCCAGCTGCTTCAGCACCGAGGCCTCCTGGGACTGTGGGACATGAGACACGCCTGTTACAACACCCGGTCACCTGGCCATCTGCTTACAGGAAAGAGACCTTCAGAGACAAAGAGAGATTTGTCCTTTACATGGTTTCTGGCAAGTTCAGTGATCAGAAAAACTGACAACATGTCTGTCTGACTGTGCTTGTGATGACAAAATATTTTTATATTTATTTGTAAGTTAATAGGATAAACGTTGGTTGAATTCTGGCCACAGAGTGGCGCTGTTGCACATTGAGGCAGGAGATCTCAGCAGCTCCACAGGGGCTCTCCTTGCCCCGCCGGGTTAGCAGATGGCTGACTACATGACACTGCGCCCCTTCCTGCTTCTGAATTCTGTCTGATGCAGGACGGTTTTGCAGTTGGTGGTGAGCAATTGCATTTGTGGCCTGTTGTTAAATATGTGATTTGTGTAAGGAACGATCCTTTACGGTTTGAGGCCTTGCATATATTGTATTTGAAGTCTAGCCTATTGCCTGTGAAAAAGATATAAAAAAATTGGCTTAGGCTCACATTTGTTAGATGTATTGATTTGCTACCCCCAAGATCATGCTTTGTGCACACTCTTTTCATATGTCAAAAGAATCCCTGTTATATTAACAAATGTGTTAACTATTGGCTTTATGAATACTACTTTAACTGTATTATAATTGTGCTGCTGAATGTATAACTGTGGGCAGGTGGTTGTTTAGGTTTTACATTAGCCCCAGTATTATGCGTTGGCAAATATCATGCGTCTAATGTAACACAGTGAACGTTTTAAAATGCATGGAGAGTCTTGGATAATTGGCATTTCAGAGGGAGTCTGCTGCTGAATTCAGAATTTCATGGTTCAACATTTATGAATGTTGATGATGAAAGTAATATTTGAACAAACAAAATTGTGAGCATAAGTGTAACCTTTTCTTACGCTGATGAATCAGTCTGAAAATGAACATTTAACATGATTTATTTGTTTCTTACACGCCTGCCAAAATTTCGAAATGAATTGGGGCCCGCAATCAGATACCACATCCTGGGTGAGGCTATGAACCCTAAAGACCTGATTTATAATTAAACATGCCACCTCATGAGCTGAAGGCAGTTTCATCAGGGGAATGAAATGGGAGAAGCGGTCCACCACTACCAGAGCCCGGTCGATAAGTTAGCAAAAAATGTAACCGGGCGAAGAATAACGACCAGCGGGCCTGTCGCGAATTACGTTGTTTAGCGCTCTGGATGTGCTCGAGATTCGTGTGCTCTGTGCACACTGTGAAAGGAGCTCAGCCCCCTCGAGCTAATGTCTCCACTCCTCCAGCGCTAACTTCATAGCTAAACGCTCCCGGTCCCCTACACCATAATTTCTCTAATTTCAGAGTGAGGCCTCGAGAAAAGTAGGCACACGGATTAACCCTTTGATCCTGGAGCGAACGCTGGGATAAAATAGCCCCTACCCCCAATCAGAGGCATCAACCTCTACCACAAAGGGTGGGGGGGGGGGGGGATTGGGAGTCATAAAAATGGGCTCTGAGCTAAATCTTTTTTTTAGCTCCGCGAAGGCCGCCTCCGCCTTAGGGTTCCATTGAAACCGCAGTCTTTTTAGTGAGGGCCGTAATAGGTGCAACCAATGCACTAATATTGTGAATGAATGGCCTATATCGCTGCACCTGTTTAACGGATTCCAGGGTAGGCCAGTTCCTGACTGCCGAAACCTTCTCTGGGTCCATCTGAAGTTTACCCTCGGATACAATAAACCCCAAGAAGGAAACAGAATCAGAGTGGAAAACGCACTTCTCAGCCTTGATGTAAAGTTGAGCTTTGAGAAGTGCTTTCAATACCTGCTTGACATGCACAATGTGCTCGGCGAGATTGGCGGAGAAAATTAAACACAAATTTCTCCAGCATTTCCCTGAGCACATCATTCACTAGCACCTGAAAGACAGAGGGGGCGCTAGTGAGCCTGAAGGGCATCACCAGATATTCTTAGTGTCTGGTGTGAGTATTAAAAGCTGTTTTCCACTCGTCTCCCTCACGCATCCGCACTAAATTATAAGCGTTACGGAGGTTGAGTTTTGTAAACACCGATGCCCCCTGGAATTCATGAGTGACAGCGGATACTGGTTTTTAACAGTAATGTCATTTAATGTTCTGTAATCAATGCAAGGCCTTAGACTACCGTCTTTTTTCTCCACAAAAAAGAAACCCGCACCAGCAGGTGAGGTGGAGGGCCTGATGAAGCCGTTGGACAGAGATTGATATATTCTCTCATGGCTGCGCTCTCCGGGACCGAGAAGGAGTACAGAGAACCCCAAGGAGGTACTGTGCCCGGATACAAATTAATAGCGCAGTCGTAGTGTCGATGCGGTGGCAAGGTAGTGGCTCGCTGTTTACTAAATGCCTCCGCGAAGTCCTTATACTCAGTAGACACGTTGGCTGGCAGAGGGAAATCAAGCGGCCCCATAATTCTAATGCTCTCCGAATCAGAGGGAGAATCGGGCAATGGTTCCCACGCGATCTCGGAATCAGAAAACTCTTCAAGGGAGCCTTCGTCCCAAAGAGAGTTACCGTCGGCCAGAGAATCCCACGCCAAACTCTCCTCTCCATCCACAGAGAGAGGAGCAGAGACATCAGATTTAGGGAGAAAGAACTCTGATTGGTCTCTACAGTGGCTGGAGAATTGTTTGATTGATGTGACCACCATTTTAGCTGTGAACCCCTGGCACCTTCTATTTTCATTGCGACTGTTTATTCAAAATACTGTTTGGTATGCAACTGCATATTTTACTCTGTATACTTGAATAATTAACCCCACACATTTCGATACAAACGCAGACGACCGCCAGGTCCAGTCTACTGAATGCAAAATGCGGCATTCTTATCCTATTATGCCACCTAGCGATCATCGCACATTTTAAACATATCCGCTGACGTTATATGCAATGTCTGAAAACATGTGTATGAACTTTGCTTGCTTTTTGACCATGCTCATTGGACATTCCTTCATTAAAAGCCCTCACAGGACTTTATCTGCAACCATTGCTTCTGAGTCGTGCATTTCAGGTCCTACCCTCACGCATCCGTCTCACTATTAGCCCGGGATCCTTGAATGTTTTTTTTTCTGTAACATTAGTGTTATTTTTTTATTGTTTGTTGCGTCAAAATTCATTAGCCCAGCCCCCCCGCTGGGGTCCTGTTGTGGGCCGCGGAAGCTTTTGTGGTCGGTCGTGTGGGCCGCGAGTTGTAAAAGGTTGGGAACCTCTGCTCTAGCCCATTTAGCACCAATAAAGCATTCCACTGCTCCAGAATCGCTAAAAGCGTTGACGTTAACTGAACGCTTACTCCAGAGCAGTTGGACCGATAGTAATGTCCGAGGGAGAATGGCATCATGTCTCGCTAGGGTCCCCGGTTCCCTTAGCGAGACCCCCCATTTCCCTTCAATTTAGGACATTGATCTTTCAAGTGTCCTCTGCGCCCACGAAGGGCGAGAAACAACCACTAAAGAAGGTAAATGGAATCTGTGAACAGAGCAGAGAGAAATAAACAGAAAGGGAATATAACTCTCGGCGTACAGCCAAAATATAACAACCCAGATAAGTGGGCGAGAACTCGTAGGTTTCGAGCAGAGAAAATAAACAAATAAGGGAAAAGAATCCTGGCATAATCCAACCAAAAACAACCCCAAATAACAGGGCGAAGCTCGTAGTCTCGAGCAGAGAAAAGAAAAGAACAGAATTGCCTCCAACTCAATAACTGTCAAAGAGCTAAAAATAAAAGGCAAATGGAAACGAGGCGAAACCGAGGTTACTGTCTAGAAGCGAGACAGGAAAAAGAAAACCAAGGTAGGAGTAAGGAGAACAGAAACCTAAGAACTAAATACTCTAATACTCTACAGGCAAGTCCCACGTGTACTTTTGAAGCTCAAAGGTACAAGTGGTCGCCTGAAATTCCTATACTGCATTACCTGACTTAGCGTGGCAAACTGTAACAGCAAACATGAAGTGATAGAATGAACAATACGGTGTTAGCATAATAGCATCCAGTGCCAGTGATTATCAACACAATAAACAGTCATGGGTCCAGGGTCTTCACACATTCAGACAGATACATGCTGGAGAGCATTTCTAGGTTGCAAGAAAAGAATGTGAATTAAGGGTGAACAGTGACTTATTTAAACAGAACCATACATGACTTCTGGGTCCTTTAAACAGGGAAAGAGAGGGAAAGCTGGGCAAAATACTTAAAAATCTCCCTTGTTCACATATACAGTGCCCTCCACTATTATTGCCACTCCTGGTAAAGATGAGTAAAAAGGGTTATAATAAATTCACCGTTTGGTGAATTAGCTTAATCTCACACTGAAAAAATTAGAAAAATCTTATTAGAAAAAAATATTATTAGAAAAGAAAATCCCTCATCAAGAAATAATTATTTTTAACAAAACCATGTGTGCCACAATTATTGGCACCCCTGCATTTATATATAGAATAAAGTAATCATTTTTAATATTTGGTCACATATTCTTTGCATGCCATGACTTCCTGATGTCTGTGACCCAACGACATGAAAAGACTCTTGATATCTTATTTTCTGGTACTCTTACAAGCAATACTATAATGTCTCTGCATTTGAATGGATCTCTATGGGAATTGGGGGGTGGGACTAGATTTAGCCGTAAATTATGCTGGAACAGTATGGAATACATGGTTGGTAAAATGGTTGTAAGTCATCAAGGGTCTGAGGTATCAAACAAGCCTCAACCCATCACTCTGCTGCCAGAAATGCAGTAGATATGTGTTGTGTTGATAACAATCACTGGCACTGGATGCTATTATGCTAACAGCGTATTGTTCATTCTATCACTTCATGTTTGGTGTTACTGACTGTAAGACAGCTAGACAGTGAAGGGAAAGTGAGTTCATGAAACCAATGAGCTGTTATATCCTCACTGATGTGGACTATTTGCTGCAGAGGGTAAGCTGTTTTAAACTGGTTTAAACAATGAAATACCCACAACTGATAGCACTGTATCTCCACCCATTATGCAGGCAATGAGAACCTCATTCTCTCATTATTAAATAATATTTCAACCATTCCACCCTTCTCTGCAGTTCCGGGTGGTCTCATCATCCTATGCACCTATGCACTTTCCCTTGCCTCAGATACATTCTTATGCAAGTCCCTCTGTGTAAGAGAGGCTGTAAAATAGATGTAGATGTAAAATGTAAATTAAACAAACATGTATTTGACCCCACCTTCCTCCTCTCCTCCGCAGCCTCCAGCCTCTTCTGCAGCTCGTCCAGAGATATGTCCTTTTTCTTTGGGGGGGAGGCCAGGGGCTGGGGGCGGTCAGGAGACAGGTCTGTGGGGGCTTTCAGAATCAACTCAAAGGACTGGCCGGAGGCCCTCTTATTGATCGGCTTCACCTCCATGTCTGTTTAGGAGGACGACAGTTGAAGCACAGTAAATTACTGTAAAATATATGAACGTGTAACTAACGTCTCATTCTTATGTTGTAGCCTTTTTATGGTGAAATTTATGAATGTTTTATAGTTGGCAACCTCCGAATATAGAAGTTACGGCACTCAAAAAGGCATTCAACCACTTGTTTAAACTGATTTATTTGAATCTTTCTGTCATTGACTCTATTTTAGTAATCATAAGTATATCGTAAATATTCAAAGAGCAGAACACTTAACACAGACATCTGACTTTTGCCTTATCGTGACATTATTAAGTAACATCCTTATCCTTTCTTTTCCCATGGTTGGTCACTCTACAGTATATCTATTTAAAAACTATAGTAAAGTCTTAACCCCGGGGGAGTCATTATTAGAGAATGATGGATAACGCAATGAAATCATTTTAAAAATACCTTGAATCTTCTTAATCATTTACTTATTCTCTGTGTGTTTAAGTAGCTGCTTGTATACTGATAGAAATGTAACGTTCCGTTCCCGTCCTGTCCGTTTTCCATGTTTTCCTTGTTTCCTTCCGTGTCATGTTGGATCCCTTGTCCGTGTTTCCCTCCTGGCTGTGGACTGGGCGTCTCCCTCGGGTACTTTTGGTTTCATTTTCCACTTTAGCTTCCGCCTATCACTCGCCCCTCTCGTTACTCACATTCCTCACTGCTGTGCTTCGGCAATCACTCCTGATTTAACATCACACCTGTTTCTCGTTTTCTCCTTCACTTCCTGCACCATTTAAACCCCTGGCTGGCTGCTATTCAGCGCCAGTTCGTTGACTAACCTACCGTGTTTGTTTCGTATCCCGTTTCTGGTCCAGTGTTTGTGAACCTGCTGGTTCATACCTGTTCGCCTGGTTTCCTGACTGGTAGCTATCTCTGCTAATCTTTCGCTGCTGCATGCATTTACCTGTTTCCCTTCAAAACCTCCAGACGCCGCAGTTCCAGTCTTCCCGCAGCTGTGTTTGTCCTCCCCGTGTTACGTACCTCCCGTACTCGTGTTGCAGTACCAGGACCTCTGCATGCCAGCCGGCTTACGCCAGTATTGCCCGAGCTACGCCGCACCTTCCAACTCGGCGGTGCATTCACCAGCTACAGTCCTGTCACAACACCCTGCCTTTAACCTCTGCTTTCTGCCCGGTTACTCAAGCTACCCGGTCCAGTTTCCAGTCCTGTTCCAGCCCAGTTCCGATCCAGTTTCCAGTCCAGCTCCAGTCCAGTTTCCAGTCCAGTTCCAGTCCAGTTCCGGTGTTTTAGACACCTCCGTTCTAGTCCAGTTCCGGCTTGGAACAAGTTCCGTGCCGTCCCCTGTGTTCCTGAGTGGACCTTCCGGTCCAGCTTCCAGTCCAGTTCCAGTCCAGTTCCGGTGTTTCATACACCTCCGTTCAAGTCCAGTTCCGGCTTGGAACAAGTTCCGTGCCGTTCCCGTTTCCTGAGTGGATCTCCCGGTCCAGTTTCCAGTCCAGTTCCCAGTCCAGTTCCAGTCCAGTTCCGGTGTTTTATACACCTCCGTTCAAGTCCAGTTCCGGCTTGGAACAAGTTCCGTGCCGTTCCCGTTTCCTGAGTGGACCTTCCGGTCCAGTTTCCAGTCCAGTTCCGATCCAGTTTCCAGTCCAGTTCCAGTCCAGTTCCAGTCCAGTTCCGGTGGTTTAGACACCTCCGTTCAAGTCCAGTTCCGGCTTGGAACAGTTCCGTGTTTCCTCAAGTCCAGCTCCGGCTTGGAGCAGTCCTCAGTTGGACGCTATCCTGTGTTAACTAACTAACCTGTTTTGCTCCCGTGTACAGCTTTGGGACCACCCCAACGCTTAATAAAGTTCCACTTTCTGTAATCTGTCTCCTGGTCGTTGCACTTGGGTTCGTCCCGTATCAGGATCGTAACAGAACGAACTGGCCAACAATATGGACCCAGCCGATCTGGAACAGATTCGCCACGCCTTCTCCTGCCAAACTGCGATCAGCGACCAACAGGGTCGCCGTTTGGATGATGTGCTGGAAGTAGTTAGGGGCATCACGGAGCAAGTATCCCAACTTTCGCTCCACCAACCGCTACTACGGATTCCAGCCAACCCTACTCCTTCCTCTCCCGAACCCCATCCGGAGGCACCGGCTCCCACTTCCAGCCGTGAGCCCCGTGTACAACACCCCGAGTTATATCGCGGGGGGTTGGGGAGATGTCGTGAATTTCTACTTAAATGTGACATAGTGTTTCGGATGCAGCCCTCCTCCTTCGCCTCTGACTCCAGCAAGATCGCGTTCATTATGAGCAGCCTGGGAGGGAGCGCCCTGGAGTGGGCTACATCCATCTGGGACAGCCAGGCTCCGTTATGCAGCAACTTCGCAGCCTTTACGGCAGAGATGCGACGTGTGTTTGAACACCCGACCTGTGGACGTGACGCTACCCAGCGTCTGCTTCAAGTTCGCCAAGGCAACCGCAGTGTCGCAGAAATGGCCATTCAGTTTCGTACCCTCGCCGCGGAGTCAGGATGGAATGACGCCTCCCTCCAGGGGGCTTTCCGCCAAGCTCTCAGCGAGGAACTCAAGGACCAGCTTGCCACTCGGGAGGAATCCAACTCCCTTAATAGCCTCATCAGCCTCGCTATAGCCATCGATAATCGTCTCCGCATCCGGGCCCGGGAGCGGGGAGGAAGTTCCGGGCGTCATTCGCCCTCCGTCGTCTCTAATGTTCATTCACACTCCATCACTGGATCTCGGGCGCCTACGGCCGGGTCCGAGGAAGAGCCCATGCAACTGGGCAGAGTTGCGGTCAATCCCGAGGAGCGTCAGCGCCGTCAGCGCACCAGATCCTGTTTCTATTGCGGCAAGCCTGGCCATCAGATCGCCTCCTGTCCCATTCGCCCAAAAGAAGGGGCTCGCCAGTAAGACTGGGCGTACTGACGAGCCCCATCGTTCCCAACCATGCTGCCCAGGACCGCCTCATGTTCAAGGCTACTCTCCTTTGGAGGGACAAGACCCTATCTTCTTCGGCCCTAATTGACTCCGGAGCTGACGCCAGCTTCATGGATATCACCTTCGCCAGGAGGGCCGGCATTCCCACGGAACGTCTCACTTCACCCATTTCAGCTCTAGCTCTGGACGGCAGGAGTTTGGGGTTAGTTACCCACTCCACCGTTCCTATCCAATTAGTTCTATCTGGCAATCATCGGGAGTCCATTCAGCTATTACTGATTAACTCCCAACAATCTGCTCTGGTTTTAGGTCAGACCTGGCTTCGCCTCCACAATCCCCATATTGACTGGAAAGCCGGTCGCATCCTGGCGTGGAGTGCCCACTGTCTAGCCAGCTGTCTCCGTTCTGCACTACCCCCTCCGGGGCCCAGTAAACCCTGTTCCATGCAACCTATACCGGATTTAACGAATGTTCCCAGCGAGTATCACGACCTCGCGCAAGTATTTTCTAAATCACGTGCTCTGTCCTTACCTCCTCACAGGCCGTATGACTGCGCCATTGACCTACTGGCTGGAGCTAAACTGCCATCGGGACGCCTCTACAGTCTGTCTGGACCGGAGAAACTAGCCATGGAGGAATACATCCACGACTCCCTCGCTTCGGGTATTATCCGTCCCTCTTCATCCCCAGTCGGTGCAGGGTTCTTCTTCGTTGGGAAGAAGGATGGCTCCCTGCGACCCTGCATCGACTACCGGGGCCTCAACCAGGTCACCATCCGTAACAAATACCCTCTTCCCCTCATTAACACCGCCTTTGAAGCCCTCTCTCCAGCTGTGACGTTCACCAAGCTCGACCTCCGGAATGCGTATCACTTGGTGCGTATCCGTGAGGGGGACGAGTGGAAGACTGCTTTTAATACCCCGTTGGGCCACTACGAATACCTGGTGGTCCCTTTCGGCCTTACTAACGCCCCAGCAGTCTTCCAGAGCATGGTGAACGACGTCCTGCGGGACCTCCTAGGGAGGAGCGTTTTTGTTTATATCGATGATATTTTAATTTTTTCTCAATCCCCGCAGGAGCATGTCCGTCACGTTCGAGAGGTTCTCCAGCGGCTGTTGGAGAATCAGCTGTTTGTTAAGGCTGAGAAATGTTCCTTCCACGCTTCCACGGTCCCGTTCCTCGGCTTCATTATCGAGAAGGGCAGTATCCGGGCGGACCCTGTGAAAATCAAGGCGGTGACAGAATGGCCCCAACCCACCTCCCGCAAGCACCTTCAACAGTTCCTGGGGTTTGCAAATTTCTACCGCCGCTTTATTCGCAATTACAGTTCCATTGCTGCTCCCCTGACTAAACTCACTTCCGTTGCCCTGCCTTACTGTTGGAATTCCGATGCCCAGCGAGCTTTCGAGCTACTCAAGGCTCGGTTTTCCTCAGCACCTATCCTCCTTCACCCTGACACTTCTCGGCAGTTTGTCGTTGAGGTGGATGCCTCCGACACCGGCGTGGGGGCCATTCTGTCTCAACGGTCCGCCTCTGATAGCAAGCTCCATCCCTGCGCATTCTTCTCCCGGAGGCTGTCCTCCGCCGAGAGGAACTACGATGTCGGGGATCGGGAACTGCTGGCGATAAAACTGGCTCTTGAGGAGTGGCGCCACTGGCTGGAGGGGGCAGGTACCCCTTTTCTTGTTTTTACCGACCATCAAAACCTCATTTATTTAAGATCTGCCAAGAGGCTCAATTCTCGTCAGGCTAGATGGTCGTTATTTTTTGCACGCTTTAATTTCTCTGTTTCTTTCCGCCCTGGTTCCCGTAATATTAAAGCAGATGCCCTGTCCCGCATTTTTTCCCCTCCCTCCAGTCCTGCTGATCCGGAGCCCATTTTGCCGGCCTCCTGTGTGGTGGCTGCGGTCTCCTGGGAGATTGAGGGCATTGTGAAGGCCGCCCAGACTTCCCAACCGGACCCCCGCAATAACCCTAACTCCTGTCTTTTTGTCCCCGATTCCGTCCGCTCCCAGGTCCTCGAATGGGTTCACGCCTCGTGCCTGGCATGTCACCCAGGTGTCGCCAGAACTATCGCCCTCGTCAGGAGGAGTTTCTGGTGGCCTACCCTTAAAGGGGATACCCGTGCCTTCGTCCTGGCCTGCTCGGTGTGCGCCAGGAGCAAGGCTTCCCACCAGCCTCCCTCCGGTCTTCTCCTTTCCCTCCCCGTCCCTGGCCGTCCTTGGAGTCACATTGGTGTGGACTTCGTAACCGGTCTGCCGTTGTCAGAAGGTAACACCGTCATTCTGACAATAGTGGACCGGTTCTCCAAGGCGGTTCACTTTGTTCCCCTCCCCAAGCTCCCGTCCGCCCTTGAAACCGCTGAGCTCTTGGTGCTACACGTGGTCAGGCTGCACGGGATCCCCTCTGACATCGTGTCAGACCGTGGGCCCCAGTTCTCCTCCCGAGTTTGGAGGGCGTTCTGTGCAGCCCTGGGTGCCTCTCCTAGTCTTTCCTCGGGTTTCCATCCCCAGTCTAATGGTCAGGCAGAGAGGGCGAACCAGGACCTGGGGGCCGCCCTGCGGTGCGTTACAGTGCGCAATCCTGCCTCTTGGAGCCGTTTTCTCCCCTGGGTCGAGTACGCACATAACTCCCTTAAGAGTGCCTCTACTGGCCTATCCCCGTTTGAGTGTGCTTTAGGCTATCAACCCCCTCTTCTGTCGACCCAGGAGGCCGAGATAGCTGTCCCCTCTGTTAGGGCCCATGTCCTTCGTTGTAAAAACATTTGGAGACTCACACGCACCGCACTCCTTCACGCCAATTCCCGCTCCCAACGTCTGGCGGACCTTCACAGGACCGCAGCCCCACAGTATAGGGCCGGTCAGCAGGTCTGGCTCTCCACTGCAAACATCTCCCTTCCCTCTTCATCCAGAAAGCTTCAGCCCCGTTTTATTGGTCCCTTCCCCATCATTTGTCTAGTTAACCCGGTGTCTGTTAAACTTTCCCTCCCCGCCTCCCTCAAAGTTTACCCGGTGTTTCATGTGTCCCAGGTTAAGCCTGTCTCCTCCAGCCCCCTCAGTACCCCTACCATCCCGCCTCCTCCCGTCCGAGTTGTTGACAACGCCCCGGCCTACACGGTGAACCGTGTTATTGATATCCGCCGCAGGGGCCGGGGTTTCCAATACCTCGTCGACTGGGAGGGGTACGGTCCTGAGGAGAGGTCGTGGCTCCACAAGAGCCTGATCTTGGACCATTCAGTAATCCAAGACTTCCACGAACAGTTCCCTGACAAGACCAGGCCTCCGGGTACGCCAGGTGGCGTACATTGAGGGGGGGGTACTGTAACGTTCCGTTCCCGTCCTGTCCGTTTTCCATGTTTTCCTTGTTTCCTTCCGTGTCATGTTGGATCCCTTGTCCGTGTTTCCCTCCTGGCTGTGGACTGGGCGTCTCCCTCGGGTACTTTTGGTTTCATTTTCCACTTTAGCTTCCGCCTATCACTCGCCCCTCTCGTTACTCACATTCCTCACTGCTGTGCTTCGGCAATCACTCCTGATTTAACATCACACCTGTTTCTCGTTTTCTCCTTCACTTCCTGCACCATTTAAACCCCTGGCTGGCTGCTATTCAGCGCCAGTTCGTTGACTAACCTACCGTGTTTGTTTCGTATCCCGTTTCTGGTCCAGTGTTTGTGAACCTGCTGGTTCATACCTGTTCGCCTGGTTTCCTGACTGGTAGCTATCTCTGCTAATCTTTCGCTGCTGCATGCATTTACCTGTTTCCCTTCAAAACCTCCAGACGCCGCAGTTCCAGTCTTCCCGCAGCTGTGTTTGTCCTCCCCGTGTTACGTACCTCCCGTACTCGTGTTGCAGTACCAGGACCTCTGCATGCCAGCCGGCTTACGCCAGTATTGCCCGAGCTACGCCGCACCTTCCAACTCGGCGGTGCATTCACCAGCTACAGTCCTGTCACAACACCCTGCCTTTAACCTCTGCTTTCTGCCCGGTTACTCAAGCTACCCGGTCCAGTTTCCAGTCCTGTTCCAGCCCAGTTCCGATCCAGTTTCCAGTCCAGCTCCAGTCCAGTTTCCAGTCCAGTTCCAGTCCAGTTCCGGTGTTTTAGACACCTCCGTTCTAGTCCAGTTCCGGCTTGGAACAAGTTCCGTGCCGTCCCCTGTGTTCCTGAGTGGACCTTCCGGTCCAGCTTCCAGTCCAGTTCCAGTCCAGTTCCGGTGTTTCATACACCTCCGTTCAAGTCCAGTTCCGGCTTGGAACAAGTTCCGTGCCGTTCCCGTTTCCTGAGTGGATCTCCCGGTCCAGTTTCCAGTCCAGTTCCCAGTCCAGTTCCAGTCCAGTTCCGGTGTTTTATACACCTCCGTTCAAGTCCAGTTCCGGCTTGGAACAAGTTCCGTGCCGTTCCCGTTTCCTGAGTGGACCTTCCGGTCCAGTTTCCAGTCCAGTTCCGATCCAGTTTCCAGTCCAGTTCCAGTCCAGTTCCAGTCCAGTTCCGGTGGTTTAGACACCTCCGTTCAAGTCCAGTTCCGGCTTGGAACAGTTCCGTGTTTCCTCAAGTCCAGCTCCGGCTTGGAGCAGTCCTCAGTTGGACGCTATCCTGTGTTAACTAACTAACCTGTTTTGCTCCCGTGTACAGCTTTGGGACCACCCCAACGCTTAATAAAGTTCCACTTTCTGTAATCTGTCTCCTGGTCGTTGCACTTGGGTTCGTCCCGTATCAGGATCGTAACAAGAAATAGTATATTGATTATTTGACACATTTGCAATTAATGATTCACTGATACAGTGCAGTACACAGTTGTTCATATAATGAATCTAAAAAGCCAAAATCATGCAAAAGGAAAGAATATTTTTACAAAGCCTATTTTATTCCCAGCTCCAATACAGAGCATGACACTGACCTCCATATTTGTAAATGTTGTTAAAATGTGGTTGTGAGTAGAAACAGGAACAGATCAGAGACAGCATGGACATCTCCTTCATTTTCTCCTTGTAGGCTGAAAGAGAAATGAGGGCTGGGTCAGAGGAATGGCTGGCAGGTCATAAACTATTTGCAGGTCAGTACCAGAGAGAGGTCATTTCAATTTGACATCGAATTTTAGATGCGCCAAGTTCCAATGCAGCAATTGCACAACAACAGCAAACACTTTTAACTCATGATGCTTCCTTATGAACAAAAAAAACAATGCATTGTAGCACAGGTTATTCACAGCAAGGTTGGAGACCTGATCTGAATATGCCTTTATTTTGTTTTCATCTCACTGACAGTTAAAATTTAGTACAATATAGAAGACCTCTTTCTTCCACATCTATCCATGTCATTCTTACAAAATCTTTGAAGGCAAACTCAAGGCAGATGATTGAGATACATGACCTAAACAGCCACAGTAACAAAAAAAGTAACTGTACACTTGTAACCATAAGTATGCATGTCGATTCCCTCACACCCATTTCATACAGGTGGATAACATTCAACAGAATGGTTTACTACTATTCTGCACACTTTCTCAGAACAGCTACTGAACGAGTTTACCAACAGCACACATTTGGAGATATCATCTCCAATGGATCGTATAGCCCAATTTACCTCTGCATATTGTTCTCACATACACTGCCTGGCCAAAAAAAAAGTTGCACACTCTAATATTTCATTGGACCACCTTTAGCTTTGATTACGGCACGCATTCGTCGTGGCATTGTTTCGACAACCTTATGCAACGTCACAATATTTATTTCCGTCCAGGGTTGCATAAATATTTGGCCGAGATCTTGTATTGACAACGGGAGAGTCGAACCACTCTGTAAAGTCTTCTACAGCACATCCCAAAGACTTTCAGTGGGGTTAAAGTCAGGACTCTGGTGGCCAATTCATATGAGAAAATGATTCCTCATGCCCCCTGAACCACACTTTCACAATTTCAGCCCCATGAATCTTGGCATTGTCATCCTGGAATATGCCCATTGATGGGATAACCTGGTCATTCAGTACATTCAGGTACTCAGCTGACTTCATTTTATTGCTGCATAACGTTGCTAAGCCTAGACCTGACCAATTGAAGCAACCCCAGATCATAACACTGCCTCCAGAGGCTTGCACAGTGGGCACTATGCATGACGGGTGCAACAGCGACTTTTTTTTTGGCCAGGCAGTGTATCTGCACATAGCTGTATATCTTGCTTCATGTACCACAAACCTCTGAGGGCAAAATGAATGCAAATGATAAAGATTGTGCATTACAAAAACCCCAACAAAAAAAACAATCTGTATGTTTATAAATACATGCCTGTACCTCATTCACCCCCGTTTCATAAACTGGGATAACATACAACTGAATGGCGCATTGGTATCTGTACTGACGCACACTTTCCTGGAATATCTAATGTACGTAGGAGTTACAATTCAGAATGGTACTTTGTTTACAGGGTAAATGAGCAGCTGTTTTGACCAGAGTGAATGAGTTGAGCTTAAAAATATTCAGGTGAAAATCCCACATTAGATACCATTAGTTAGACAGAGTTTTTCCTTGCCACTGTTGCCTTTGGCTTGCTCTTGTGGGGGTTTAAACTGGGTTTTTCTGTGATGCGCATTATGACAACTGGTTGTGAAATGCACTATATAAATAAATATTGATTTTATTTGACATTATTGCACACACTATTGAGCAAGGTTGAGGTTGCTGACATTACCTTGGACAGTGACCACTGAGCTCTCACACCATTTCACAGTGCCATGCAGCATACAGGCATAGTGTAAAAAACTGTTTGCTGTGAAAGTAGGGGTATGGTATACTATGGATGAAAAACACTGGGTTTTTTGCTCAACCGTTTCATTGTGTTCTGTTTGAATTTGAAAAAGGTTCAAAATACTGATAATGTAGAGTAGACCTTTATTTCATCATAATTTGACCTCAACTTTTTGTAAGCATTAATTTTAAGTGTAGGGAAGTATGTGGTTGCATCGCATAAAAACATTTGAAAGGGACACATATGGTGACTTCAGTCTTTGAAAAGCTAAATTATGGCATATACATATTTATTTTAGAATGAGTCATGTTATATATATATATATATTTTTATTTTATTTTATTTATTTATTTATTTTTTAAATCTAAGGACACAGGCTTTCAAGCTGAGATCACAAAATGCTTTGATTATTGTCATGTGCATGAGCAAGCAAACAGGTATCAGTGAAGACTGGATCAAAGACATGGGATCAAACATTTTTTCCAGCTCAGGTTTTTTTAAATATTTACATTGACCAATTTGGCATTCACTTTTGTAAACAGTGACTTACAAAGCCATAGTTGTGATGGCGTGGGTACGGAGGACCAGATGCGACCGGGAGGGGTTCAATGAGTTACCCACTAGACGTGGGAAACCACTAGATACGGAGCAGTGAAAATAAACACAGAAAAAAACTCCCGGCGTATAGCCAAAAAATAACAACCCAGAAAAGAGGGGGACAGGCTCGTAGACTCCAGCAGAGAAAATAAACATGGGGACAAACTCCCGGCATATAACCAAACAAATGACAACCCAGAGAAGTGGGCGACAGGCTCGTAGGCTCGAGCAGAAAAACGAAAAAGAAAAAGAGTGCCTCTAGCTCCAAAACTATAAATGAGCTAAACTAAAGAGGCGAACAGAAACAAGGCAAACCAAGGTTACTGCCTCACAGAGGACATGAAGAAGAAAACCAAGGAAAGAACTAAAGTGTGAAGGAGAAAAGAAACTCCTAACAAAGAAATCTCCTAACGCACTACAGGCATGTCCCGCATATCCTTTCAGCAATAATGGCCGAAAGAACAAGTGGTCGCCTGAGTTCCTGCACCATGTTATGTGGCTTAAGAGTGGCAAAGATTGGCAAAGATTGACACAAAAGCCCCAAGCAAGGGAGTTGCTGTGCTTAAGTAGTCGACACACACCTGCAACTTGTAACCAATAATTGGCCTTGGAGAGGAAGAAAACATGACAGGAGCGCCCTCTCGCGGCCCCGGAAGAAAAACGCCCACAAAAAGGACAGAGCAGGCTGCAAAACCATGATAATAGTTGTAAACAACACCAAATGTAAAGAAACAAGGATGTATAAAGTCTTCTAGGAACATAATATTTGATAACAAAAACAGGCCATTCAGCTGATCTGAGGTTGTTGTTTTGCCAGCTGTCAAGTGGGTATCCAGCTCTGTGTCAAACCACCCAACGGTTCTCTGCTTCAACTGCATAACATGCTATATTCACTATGAACTGTCTGTGACTGTGTAGAAAAAAGAAACCCCGGTAACAGTACTTTTAACTTCGTTGCATACAAGTTCAAGCAAATCTTTGCCTTTGCCTTTTCTCCATCAAGAAAAATACAAAACAGAAAAACCAACAAAAAACTGATAGGCTATTATTTTACTGGTCCTCAACCTCTCAGCATCACCTTGTGCTCCAACAGAGAAAAATAATGGAAAAAAAGTGGAAAGTAGCACTGAGAAAAGGAAAGATAAATGGCTGAAGTCCTTTGTGAAAATGGGCTCAGCTGGAACAAAAACAAAACAAATCAATGGAGTAATCAGGCTTTGAGGGGGCCCTTCAATTACTGCGGTCTGAGTGTTCTTCCCCTGGACAAATAGTCCAGGATGCAGTCGACATTAATCAGTCTCCATCTTCTGAGCTTTGCACATATTCACAAGTGTGTTGGTTTCATTTTTAGTAGGTGTTCAAATTATTTTGAAGCACCACAAAATTGTGTTTTTGGAACACCACGTTTTAAGACTAAATGTATTTTAGAAGGTGTCATGAGAGAGTTCCTCGCCACTTTTTGGTTTCTCCAGTGCCACACCTGGTACCCACAGGCTACCTATTGTCATTAGTGAGAGTTATGTTCTGTGAATGGTATTATCTCACCTGAGTTATGCTGTGTTTGGTGTAGTTATCACTGGCCCGAAAGGCACAATTAGCAATTCCAAATTGCTGAGAAAACTTTGGATAAATAAACTGTTCCAGATTATGTTGTATAATAAATGGAATAAAATGGTGCAGCTGCTGGCACAAAGCAGAATCTGGTTAGACTGAGTTGAGCACATCACAGAATTTTAAATTAAGAAACAAAGTAAAGTTAAATGGTGCAAGCAAGATGCTGATTCATTTGCTTTTACTTAAATTTTATGCAATAAAACTAAACAACGATGATCTGAATTATATTTCTCATTGGAATCCAGTGAATACTGTAACGAAGTACAGTGTTTCTCACAGGATTTTTTTAAACTGTGGTGGGTGGACCGTGAGCTGTCTATGGGGGGTCCAGGGGCATGGAAGTTTTTTGTCAATTTTAACAGCTAAATGTATCAATTTTGTGCTCTTTGAGATGAAAATTTAAATACTAGATCCACAATTCTTTGTGATTAGAACACAAAAATTTGTGGATCTAGTCTTTAAATTTTCTTTTCTTTTTTAACTTTTTTTTAAACTTTTTTGACTAGACAGCTAGCTAACATGCAGAAACGTGGTCTGATGAAAAATATTCATAAACTTATTGCTAGTGGACAAGACTATACAGAAACTATCACAAAAACCTGTTCTGCCCCAAAGCTCAGACCTGTCTTAACTGGGACTGAACTTGGAAACTACATTTTTTTAAAAACAAGTTGAATACATGCTTGTTTGTTTATTGTTTATTGACAACAAGCGGGACAACTCCAGAGATGGTTAAAAATTAGGAGACTGCACTGAAGAGAAACGGGAAACCCTGCCGTGAACACAGCAGGTTGTGTTTTGCAATAGATTTGCATTGCGTTACATTGTGCTGATATCTCCCTTGAATAACATCTCAGTATTATCTTCCACGAGATACTACAATGTACATAAACTAGTATATATTTATTTTGTGTCTCTTTTCAGGTTAGCTAGCAAGACAACATTAGTTGTAAAAAATGTATTATAGCTGCAAGCTTGCTAGCTAAAGTGATGACCTTGTTACGTTAGCTTATGAGAAATTAATATCGTAACACAGTCTTGGCTAGCTTGACGCTTGAAACAATATGTATCCAATATAGTGTACCACAGAGGGTTTAACTTTCACAAACATACTAACCACGTCCAATCTCCACAGAATCGTGAGGAGATGCAGCCTCTGTCTCGGAGATGCACTCGGGCATTTGATGTGTGACTGCGTATGCGTGTGGGTTTGTGTGTAAGCAGGGGGATGGGGCAGCGGATAGAGTCATGAGGGGGCTTTCTGAAGTGACAGGGCTATGCTGCGCACATAGACACCTGAAGAACCCACCTGAAGTGACAGGGCTATGCTGCACACATAGATACCTGAAGAACCCACCTGAAGTGACAGGGCTATGCTGCGCACATAGACACCTGAAGAACCCACCTGAAGTGACAGGGCTATGCTGCGCACATAGACACCTGAAGAACCCACCTGACTCAGGCCAACTCAGGTCATCAGGGGGATAAAAAAACTCCATACTTTTTGTTTTGTAAAAACCTATAAAAACAAGTTGACAGGTTTAATTTTTAATGAGCCTTGCACACAAGTTCTACAATTAAAATTTTTTATTTTTATAAATTTGAAACTGTGGCTGTAGAAATTAAACTGCGGCAGGCCGGCACAGTTTAATACATTAATGGGAAACACTGAAGTACAAGGAGCAGTGAAATTATTTTTGCCAAAAAACTAATTACTTGTGAATTACATTGGTTTTGAGAAGTTGCTTTCCTGTTTAATTACATCAGGCACTGCAACAATAGACAGGTCTCCATGTGCATTCCACTGTGCCGCAGAATAGATTAAAATGCAAATAAATGCACTAAATGGGCTTGTATTGAATATCCACGATTTCATATCCTACCCAAAATTGTATTATTTTATTGTTCCAAAGCAAAAGAATGCCAATTTCAGGTAATAACAAGACAAAACTTACTTTATAACAAAGTCATAAGTAAATAATAATGTACAAGTCATATTTTATAGCAATATGATGACCACAAAAAGAAAAAAAAACATGATTTTACCATTTAAATGTATTTCTGTCAGGACAACTCACATATTTAAATTGCATGTTTTAATGAATGTGCTGTGCAATTATTTTGGTTTGGCGCTGAATGGATCTGCTTTAGGTACTATTCTGGAGCACAGGCATTTCCCCGCTAAACAGGAGGATGATAAGAAACCCCCATACCAAAAGCAGATCCAAACAGGGAGGGTTAGGGGAGCAGTGAGCAGCACAGGGAAGGTTAGGGTCAGGGGAGCAGTCATCAGGACGCTCTATCTGATTTTTTCCGCCTCCGTTCCGGTATTCGTATCTTGCCCGACAATTATTCCCTACACCTGTTTTGCGTTTCCTGTCAGCTATAAATACCTCAGCATTTCCGCACTTCGATATTGTTTTTGCTATGTTGACAAACGAAGCCGGTAAGGTAAAGGAATTTCGGTCGCTGCATTTCTGGTTCGTACGAATAGGAAACGCAGCAAGTCCGGTTATAAAATTTAGATTAGACTGGTTTTCTCTTTCCTTTCCAATCTTTCTTTATCCTTCATTCTTTTCACCTGTTGCCAGTTGTGTTCAGCTCTTTTGCCACAAGAGCTTTGGCTAACAGGTCTTTTCTATTCTTTTCCTTCACTCGTTTTATCGAGTTTTGTTTTGTTTCACAACCTTTTGTTAGGCATAATTATTTAGTGTGTGAGGTTCTTTTGTTAGTTATTCTCGCTGTTTATCGAGATCGCCTCAGTTTTTGGAGGTTGCTTTGTTTTACCTTGTGCTAGGGAAGTTTTGCTCCCGATCCTGTGTTATCGAGTCCTGGTGCGGCTACTTCCGCATTTTGTGGCGTATCTCTTTAGATACGCTTTTAGATATCCTTATCGGTCACGTTTGGTTCTCCGAACCTTACACTCCCCCTTACAGATTCTTGGTTTTAGCAGGGCTCTCCATTAGAGGTGTGTGCATATGATTGGTTGAGTATGAGACGTGTGTTTGCTAACCGACCGATGGTCGGCTGCAGAAAGAGTTTCCTGACAGAACTTGCTATGCGCACTTTGCGCACTTGCTATGCGCACATTGCTTTCTAAATGCTCTTTGTGAATCAGTCTTTTAAGGGACATTGGCTCAGTTCTGTCTTTTTGGTACATCCACTCTCCTTTGGTTTCATATTTTGAGTACTAATTGCCCTTTCCAAAAAATCTTTAAATCCTCATCTGCAATCAGATAAGAATGCTTAATGACAATTGTAGGGTCAACTACAGATAACTATAGGAAACTTCAAGTCAAGCTATCACTTTAGAATGGTATTTATCATAAAAAATATAGGCTATATGGATACAATCTGCATTTTCTCTTAACACTGACCAGAGCTAAACTACAGCAATTGGCCTTGAAAAAAGTGTTCCATGTAGTTGTGTAAACCCTGTCTCCACTCTTAAACCTGTGTGTGATTTGCTGGCTGCAGTTATGCTAAAAGTAACATTTCCTCATTCAAATAATTTTTTGACGACATGCATTGGGTTATAATGTAGTGCTATTTTTTTCCTTATTTTTAAAGAACATGCCACCAAATTGCTCTGCATAACTTTGGAGCAAGTCAGTTTACAGAAAAGCATTTAGTTATTATGGTACCTTAGAAAAACGTTACTAGTGTATTCTTGCAATAATTATTTGTAGATTTCTTTCCCAGACCGAAGGAAATACATTATCATTTGAAATCAATGTATTCTCTCTTAAAGCCAGGAACCACAGTAACCGAGAAAGTGTACTGGTCCAAACCACATTATCCGATAAACTGCTGACATTGCACAAATGAAAGTTGTGGGGAAGGATGTGCATTCAAGTGTCTATGAATAAATTTTCACTAATTTCTGCATTAATAAAAATGATAATCTATCAATTGTCATTTGCACTGGGAATGAACTAGACGTGACTAGGCTGAAGACTGGACTACTCAGGAGCATATTTCTTATCCTAGGCAAAGCAGCATAGATCAATAGTTTTCGCTTCTGTTCTGAGCTGGTCTACTGGACCATGGGGTGCTAAGAAGCAAGCTTTAAACCTTTCACGTTATATAGAACCCGGCTTTATCATGCTGAATTCAACTTAGGATCAATATCATATTGCTGACATTGATACTCAAGAATTAGATTATATACAAGAATTAGATTTATATTCCATTTATGCCAGAAAAAAACAAAGCTTTTAAAATCCAGAAGTTCATGTGTCAATTAAATAGACAGAGTAGGGAGGTCATTACAAGATTACTAAAGATCAGAAGGTTTCTGTAGTAGCCAACTATATACAGTACTGTGCAAATGTCTTAGGCACCCTAGATTTTTTATGTAGATTTTTTCTTAGATGTTTAATTTTTGTCTTCTGCATTAGTGTGTCAGTAGAAAAGAGCAAATTGTAGATTTCCAAACATTGATTTTCCAAAAACTTAATTGAACTTTCGTCAGAGAAAAGAAGAACAAGGAGTTCTGCAACAGATGGTATGGTCTCCACAGAGGCCTGTTCTCAACATCACTGAGGCTGTCTGGGATAACCTGGACAGACAGAAGCAAGAGAGACAGCCAGATTCTGCAGAAGAACAGTGGCAAGTTCTCCAAAATGCTTGGAACAATCTACCAGCTGATTTTCTTATAAAACTGAACAACAGTGTACCGAAGAGAGTTGATGCTGTTTTAAAGGGAAAGGGTGGTCACACCAAATATTGATTTGATTCTGTTTTTTATTGTTTACTGTTCTTTGTAGTGAATTGTTTGATATTTTGAAACTTTTAATTTAATTATTTTTGAAAGGATATTCGCCTTAAGGATTTTCTTTACATGTGCCTAAGACTTTTACACAGTACTGTACATGTACAGTATTTATAAATATATTTTTTTAAATAATACAAGACTGGGGCTGAAAACAATGAATCCACCACCAATGAGGCCACACACACATGCATGGAGAAAATATGTATTTAAAAACTCACATGAATTTATGCATCTCACATAAAGTTGAATTGTTAATTAATTGAATAAATATATGTACTGTAACTAGCTTCATTCAGAAAGTGTAATATTCCTGTAAAAAATGCATGAACTCTAGTGATTTTACATTATGCTCACCAAGCATCACCATTGGCACAGGCACGTTTGAAGCAAAGGATTACATGCCTAGAGGCCGGAACTGCAATTTCAGATTTGTCATCCCTTTATTTTATGGGATTTCTAATGATCATGGGAACCAGGATCCTAAATTTGACATCAACAGACAGAACGACATGGAGCAGCATCCCCATCACCACAGAGCTTTGATTTAATTTCGTGAAAAGAAGCAACACTGTTCCATCCCAATAACCGGAATTTTCTTGGATAGCTCCCATTTTACAGGCCCACTCTGATTAGCTTTTGCCATTGGGTAAGAGAGAATGAGGAAAAGTCCAATTATGGGGCACTGGTGAAAAGGCAAACATCCTGCTGCAGTTTGTGGTCATGCAACAGTGATTAAGACCATGGCATTGTGGTCCCATAAAAAAAATTTTTTTTTTTTGTTTCAATTATTATTTTAATAGACCTTGCTATAACATTTCTGTCCATTGGTCATCCCAACCAAAGGTCTGCTGGTGACATACCAGCCATTGATAATGCCTAGCTGTCTTTGTCATAACACAGTAAATGTACATAACTGATGGATTTTAATGATGAAAAACCAAAAAAAATGAGGTGTTTCCCAAGATGATCAACTGCAATATAAATGCAGATTTATTGTGCAGTTCATGTAGGCAAGGTTGTAACTTTCAAGTAACATTCTAAAAATGATTGACCCCGGTCTGGTCGACCGAGAAAGAAGCACAAGCCCGCCGATGAGAACACACACACTGCCCTGCGCCGATGAGAACACACACACACTCCCCTGCGCCGATGAGAACACACACACTCCCCTGCGCCGATGAGAACACACACACTCCCCTGCGCCGATGAGAACACACACACTCCCCTGCGCCGATGAGAACACACACACTCCCCTACGCCGATGAGAACACACACACACTCCCCTGCGCCGATGAGAACACACACACTCCCCTGCGCCGATGAGAACACACACACTCCCCTGCGCCGATGAGAACACACACACTCCCCTGCGCCGATGAGAACACACACACACTCCCCTGCGCCGATGAGAACACACACACTCCCCTGCGCCGATGAGAACACACACACTCCCCTGCGCCGATGAGAACACACACACTCCCCTGCGCCGATGAGAACACACACACTCCCCTGCGCCGATGAGAACACACACACTCCCCTGCGCCGATGAGAACACACACACACTCCCCTGCGCCGATGAGAACACACACACTCCCCTGCGCCGATGAGAACACACACACTCCCCTGCGCTGATGAGAACACACACACTCCCCTGCGCCGATGAGAACACACACACTCCCCTGCGCCGATGAGAACACACACACTGCCCTGCGCCGATGAGAACACACACACTCCCCTGCGCCGATGAGAACACACACACTCCCCTGCGCCGATGAGAACACACACACTCCCCTGCGCCGATGAGAACACACACACTCCCCTGTACTTCCAGAGGCCCTTGTGGTCGGCAGCCTGGATTCAAACTGCAGCGTCAGCTGGGAAGCACTGCAGCAGGGCTATTCAAATCAGCAGACAGCACTAGCCTGATGTGTGTGTTCAATGCCACTGTAAGCCAGTCCAATCAACTCCTGTTTGCAAGGTGACACCTCTGACTACCATGCCGCAAAGTGTCCGGCCTCAGGACAGCGAGACGCTAAGCTCCCAAACGCTTTATAAAATATTTTGTTGTAGACAAAGGGAGCAATGGAAATAGAGAATGGAATAGGAAATAGAGTTCTATGATATCAGAATGAATTGATATATGATTCACATTGTCAGAATGTTACTGTTACGTAATACAAGAAACGGGCACAGGGAAGCATTTCTGATTCTGTACCCCCCAACCCCCACCAATCTCCCACCCGAAAGCCTGGAATGATAGTTATAAACAGCGTGCGTATGCAATGGATTTTATCCAGCCCCAGTGTTCAACATGATTAGTCTGCACTGCAAAAAAATTTGATACAATGGGATCTTGCTTTATGTTGTTCCCAGAGTAAGCTTGTAAATCCCCCAGAAGGCACATGTTTACTTATATAGCAGGGGCTACAGATGTTTTCTGTAATTCTGACCAGCTTGTAATTGAAACACTAATTGTAAATCTTACATGGATTTGCATGGGCTCTCTGAGGCCACACCTACCAAGTGGAAGCCTGTTGTTACCAAAGAGCAAAGAAAGAATGTGATGATTGAAGGAGATAAAAAGGGGGGGGAAAGCTGGCCCTCACACCTCACTCACTCTTAGCTGTGTTCAACTGCCACCTCGCCCTCAGCTTTGTTCAACAAATCCCAATGTGACATCTGCAGGTGCAGTGTGTACCTCCCATCCTCAACCTGACACCTTTCATCTCTGGATTTAGCTGGAAGCAAAATCCAGCTACCCTTTCATGTATATGGATGAATCCATTTTGGAGATTGATTCTTCAGTAATTAGGGTCTCAATGTTTCAAAAAGCTGCTGCTAAAGACCAGGTTTGACACAGGGCTAGATTCTCTCTTGACAGTTGTAGGTAAAACAGCCTAGATGGGCTAAGTGGCATCTTCTGTTAACATGCTTACTTGATATGTTCTCATGTTAACATCATAATGAAGGGACTGTTAAACATAGTCTAGATTCTCTATACTATACACTCTTATGCACGCTTATGCATATACTTCACTTGTATAGTAGCTGAGTCTGATCAGCTTTGCACCAAATACTGTATCTATTGTCTATTCTGTTTTGGTTCTGGTACGCACCCTGGTTATTTGCACTTGGTTTTGTTTTCTAATGTGGCTCAGGAAATTAGATTGGATTGGATAAGACAGTTTCTACTGAATAAATGTAAAACCAAATGACTAAATTGCTCCCCAGAATACCAGACTATTGTCTGGTACGTCCCAATATAGAAAAATCTAAAGATATTTTTCAAAGAATTCATGAACAGGGCTGAAAGTTGACATGGAATTTGTTATCTAATACATATACGTACAAAATAATCTACAAAACAACTAAAATCTGTTTAATCTTACATTAAAACATAAGAGAAAGTCTGTCAAAGGCAGCCTAGAAATACACCCATTCTAATAATCTTTATTTGCATCACGTGGAGATGACCTTGCTCTCCAGACATCTTGGATCCCTTGGCATCCTGCTGCGAGGCAGTAAGCCAGTCTGCAGACAGAGTGCAATGCAAATGACCCACAGGAGGAGGAAGTGGCATGCACCAGAGAGGATAGTTTCACATCCAAAGAGCTAATCTCCTTTTAGGAAGACTGCAACGAAACTGCGAAAGCCATGTGCAGCATACCATAGGATCAATAAAAAAAAAAGAAACATGACTAGTTTAAAGGGACTTCAATAGCATTTAAATAGCAATAGCACAAAACAGTATTTTTTATTTTTTATTTTTATATTTTGGGTGTGATGTAAAATGGTTGTCTCAGCTCTGATCTTATTTGTCTCACTTTGAGAATTACAGCCATTTGGCATACGAGTCCCTCGATTACCATAAGATGAGGAAAATGGTATGGGGTTTTATTACAGCTTTCCATGGGGATTTGCAGTATTGCACCCCTGGGCTCTCTCAAAGGAGAGGCGGTGCGGTGAGTGGCTGGCTGCTGTCCATGGCTCTTATGATAGAAGTGGCCCTCTACCAGGAATGACCACCTGTGGCCAGACCAGAGGGCAACAGAGGGCATATTTAATTCGGAGCGTTCAACTGCAGCTTTTCTCTTGAAGAAATATGGTGAAAGTACAAAGCCATGGACTGCATGCCCAATACAACGTTAGGCCTTTCTGAACGACAGATGACTGCTAGGGGAGTGGGATGGAAATCTTGCTTCATCAACATTCCACCCTGATAAATGAGGCCCCCTTGTCTCAGAGCCGTAATGGCGAAGATAAATGATTGGTTTCCCCTCTCTCACATTTGTCTCTGCAGTGCCCGGGGTGCAGCCCTGATTAAATCTGGGTTGGTGGTAAATGAATGCCAGGATCGGCAATGGTCTGTTCGCACTGAGGCAGTGGTATGGATTCACTGTGACACTGACTGAGTGCTTCACACTTCTTACTGTGGGGTGAGCAAATGCAGAGCATGGAACATAATCAGGATCTTATTTAAATTACCCCTATAAGGGGCACTGCAGGGAATGTTTGCTGATTAATGTACAGTACATGCAATATGTATAATAAAAATAGAGACTTTTATGTATAATATGAGCATCATCAAGGAGAAGAGGACCAGTCTATTTAGGATGTGTCAGAAAGCACGGGGTCCACATTTTCTAGCATTTCTTTATGTGCTCACTTTAGCTGAAAGACTATTTTATGATATGTTTGTTGTTTGCTAATTAACTATTTTGGCTTTGTTTTCTGTGTTTAATTTAAAGAAAAAATGTAATTGTTTTATTTTACCCTTACATAATGTGGTGAGTCAACTGAGAGCTTTTTACCTGGGGAATCAAAGTGGGTAGGGATTGCAAGAGATTGTGTAGCTGATCAGGTGATCATATTTATAAACATTTCAGATGAGATTAGAAAATAAATCAAAAACCTTGCTGAACAAGTCATAGCCCAGGCATGTACAGTATTTGCATGATTAACCAAATGCGCAATCATTAGACATGAACAGATATTTCAAGAAAATACTGTACATGTTTAGAGTTAAATAATGAATCTTAGTTATTTGTTTATACGTGGTGTATACATATGGGTGCAATAGTAGTGATGCAGAGTGGGTGTACAGCTATCAGCCTGTATCCTGGTTAGACATTCCTACATTTTTTGTATACATGCTGACAAATTGAATGTCTTGAAGCCTCAAATTACTTGCACCTTTCTCGGAGGGGGCTTTCACATCTAGGCGGGTTTGGAGAGGATGACTCCCAGTAGAATTAATGTTCCATTGTACAGTATGTCATAAGCAGCACCTGGCTGATATTGACAGGTGTACAAGTCTGGCTCACACCTGGCTGATATTGACAGGTGTACAAGTCTGGCTCACACCTGGCTGATATTGACAGGTGTACAAGTCTGGCTCACACTGGAGTTGTTTGCAGAAACATAGGCTGAGCATGACTGAAAATAAAAGAAAATGGTTTCCCTGAACACTGGATGGTATGAGTGTAATTATATTTGACAATAAAAATGAAATTTAAAATGCTTTCACATATATTGCAAATTTGAAGGCTTCAAATTTGAAGGGTTCACACTGAAGGAATGGGTTTCACCAGAACAAATTTCTACATCCAAGGAAGATGTGGAATTTTGCATCCATGATGCGGTGTGGTATCATAGGTGATGTGGTGTGGTATTATAGGCGGTGTGGTGTGGTATTATAGGCGCTGTGGTGTGGTCTGGTATTATAGGCGCTGTGGTGTGGTATTATAGGCGGTGTGGTGTGGTATTATAGGCGGTGTGGTGTGGTATTATAGGCGCTGTGGTGTGGTATTATAGGCGCTATGGTGTGGTATTATAGGCGCTGTGGTGTGGTCTGGTATTATAGGCACTGTGGTGTGGTATTATAGGCGGTGTGGTGTGGTATTATAGGCGCTGTGGTGTGGTATTATAGGCGGTGTGGTGTGGTATTATAGGCGCTGTGGTGTGGTATTATAGGCGGTGTGGTGTGGTGGTGTGGTGTGGTATTATAGGCGGTGTGTGGTGTGGTATTATAGGTGCTGTGGTGTGGTATTATAGGCACTGTGGTGTGGTATTATAGGCGGTGTGGTGTGGTATTATAGGCGGTGTGGTGTGGTATTATAGGCGGTGTGGTATTATAGGCGCTGTGGTGTGGTATTATAGGCGGTGTGGTGTGGTATCATAGGCGCTGTGGTGTGGTATTATAGGCACTGTGGTGTGGTATTATAGGCGGTGTGGTGTGGTATTATAGGCGCTGTGGTGTGGTATTATAGGCGGTGTGGTGTGGTATTATAGGCGCTGTGGTGTGGTATTATAGGCGCTGTGGTGTGGTATTATAGGTGCTGTGGTGTGGTATTATAGGCACTGTGGTGTGGTATTATAGGCGCTGTGGTGTGGTATTATAGGTGCTGTGGTGTGGTATTATAGGCACTGTGGTGTGGTATTATAGGCACTGTGGTGTGGTATTATAGGCGCTGTGGTGTGGTATTATAGGCGCTGTGGTGTGGTATTATAGGCGGTGTGGTGTGGTATTATAGGCGGTGTGGTGTGGTATTATAGGCGCTGTGGTGTGGTATTATAGGCGCTGTGGTGTGGTATTATAGGCGCTGTGGTGTGGTATTATAGGCGGTGTGGTGTGGTATTATAGGCGCTGTGTTGTGCTATTATAGGTGCTGTGGTGTGGTATTATAGGCGCTGTGGTGTGGTATTATAGGCGCTGTGGTGTGGTCTGGTATTATAGGCGCTGTGGTGTGGTCTGGTATTATAGGCACTGTGGTGTGGTATTATAGGCGCTGTGGTGTGGCGCTGTGGTGTGGTATTATAGGCGCTGTGGTGTGGTATTATAGGCGCTGTGGTGTGGTATTATAGGCGCTGTGGTGTGGTATTATAGGCGCTGTGGTGTGGTATTATAGGCGCTGTGGTGTGGTATTATAGGCGCTGTGGTGTGGTATTATAGGCGCTGTGGTGTGGTATTATAGGCGGTGTGGTGTGGTATTATAGGCGGTGTGGTGTGGTATTATAGGCGCTGTGGTGTGGTATTATAGGCGCTGTGGTGTGGTATTATATGTGGTGTAGCTGTGGTGTGGTATTATAGGCGCTGTGGTGTGGTATTATAGGCGCTGTGGTGTGGTATTATAGGTGGTGTAGCTGTGGTGTGGTATTATAGGTGGTGTAGCTGTGGTGTGGTATTATAGGTGGTGTAGCTGTGGTGTGGTATTATAGGTGGTGTAGTTTTGGTGTGGTATTATAGGTGGTGTAGCTGTGGTGTGGTATTATAGGCACATTTTTATCTCTGCGTGAGCCTTCAAAGCATGTATGCCTGACCGTCAAGCAATTAATGTTTTATTAAGTTGATGATATTGCTTGAAATATTTTAACCAGATGCCAGCAATTCATACAATTAGAATACCATACCCAAATTCTGCCTATTACAAGACCAACAAAACACGTTTTACAAAGGGAAGGTCATATCACCAGCTTAGATGTGCATTCAAAGTATTTATGTTTAAATGTCAAGTTGGCCATTTACATTTAATTTATTTATCTATTTATTTTAAATACATTTCCCGCCCAATGTGGTGCTGAGTTTATCCAATTCCCACATTCATTTGGAACATCCAATTACTATTTGTAGTCGCGTTCATGCGTGATCCCTCATGCCAATTCGGGAAAGTGAAGACAGCCCCAGTTCTCCTCCGAAACACGTGGTGTCTACAGCCTACTTCTTTGCACGCCTTAGCCCACAGATGACAGCCCACAGCCAAGCTTGCACAGAGTTGAGTCGGAGGAAGACATCTCATATGCAGCTTTGGCAAGCACTCCACGGGCACCCATCCAGGCGGCTAGAGAGCAATGAAATGCGGACCCCTACCTGACTGAACCCTCCTGTACACTGGACGACGCAGTTGGCAATTACGCATTGCCCTATGGGGCTAATGGCCAGTCGGCACTAGCATGGTCTGGATTCGATCTGAGGCAATGCAGCTCATCCATGCACCACAGCATGGTCGGACAGATCTAGAAATGATCTGTGCAGTGGAAAAATTTGAAAAGGCCCTAGTCAGAATCAGCTCTTATTTGGCCTAATTAGCTGAAAATTTGACATTTGAAACAATTCTTTCTGACACTGTTTAACTGCATGACTCAAGCTTGAGAGTTTTTGCTGAACTTAGCTAAATCACTTCTGAAAAGCCCATCCCTGGATGAGGCCCCGGTCTCCCTTCACCATTAAAAACATTGTGATGACGTTGCCGTAGAATTGCCAAGAGCCTTTTCCCTCGGCAAATGTCCTCCAAACCTGATGAGTCACAACTGCACCAGAACACAAGCTATCAGTGCTGAATTGCCACAGAGAAATATAACGCCACAAGAACGGCTTCAACGCATAATCTGTCTGTTTTAATTGAGAAACAGAGCAGGTAAACCGTGATAAGGAATCCATATTTGATAGAGAAGTCAACAGTTTTTGGTACATGTTCTACTATTAAAAGCTTCCAGTAAAGTGGTAACTATACACGCATATGGACTATTAACTGTTAATATAATAATTAAATAATTGTGATGCTCATTCTTTTCAATGTAATTCAAAGGAATTGTAATTCAAATGATGATGACTGCTTATAACAAGTTGTGGTTGTGCAGGTATTCATAGAGGATTTTTCCTGGCTGAGTTCTGTCTTGCCTCTGGGCTATGGAATGGAAATATTAGGTGGAGATACTTATGCTTATCCATCAATAAGCATTACTTACTAGTATCTGCACACAAACTACCTTTTGACTCTGGGATTTTTGGAAGCTGTCATAAGTGTGATGGGGCATTGTCATTGTTGGAGGAGGCAGTCATCTTTCTCGGGCTGTGTCCGAATCAACGCCCTTCTATACTATTGAATATGCTAGTTGAATACACTGGATGAGAAAGTTGTTAAGTAGGCTAAATGTTCTCTAAATGTAGTGCACTTAAAATCCCTGGATGATATTCTTATTTCCAGGTTTTTGCTGATGATAGTATGGAGGATATTTTTCGCATACTGCATGTCACTACAAAGTAGTAGCAGTAAGCAGTATGCTAGTACAGAGGACACAGTTGATAGGGCTGTGATTCAGACACAGCCTGGAAAAACGAGCTGTACTCTGCAAACACGCACTGGCAGATATATTAATCTGGCTTTGTCCACAAGTAACATCCATACTGATTTCAGGGACATCCTTCTGTAGAGTTTACTGTTAAATCTGCCTTGGAACCCAAAGCCATCTGCACCTATAAATTCACAGCCTAAACATTTTCACACATATATACTAGCAAAGCACTTTGCAAAAATACACAATATGAAAAAAAGATGTGAAATTAGCTCAGCAGACATATTGCATATCACCAAACATTTTTTGAAATATTATCCACAAAACAGCTGCTTCATTACGGGTGTGGGACAGAGCAGGAGACATCAATTAGAGTTTATTGCTGTGGGGCTTGGCTAAGTAGGTACATAGTCATGTGCTGTAAACCACAAACTGTATGTCATATCTTACATTTATTAATTTATAGATATTGTGTAATATGCCTTGTTGCTTACCTCTCATGTTCTGTCTGTGTCTAATTATCAGAATAAGTGGTTTCCTTTGCATGTAATTGTATTACACAATGAAGTTAAATTAACAGGCTAGGCAGCAATATGATCTATGTAAATGAAAACCAGTGAGGCCTCTTTCAGGGTAGGCAGCAAACAAGACTACAATTCATAATAACTTTTGGGACAACAGAAACTGACTCAATCGGCCGATGCAGGATTGCGTTTCCCTTGACCATAGTCATAATTCCATAGCTCATGATTCTTTTCTATTCAGTGAAAGCAGTCTGGAGAGCCTGCTTATTGCCTCGATCAAGGACAAGACAAAATCCCTCAACTCAACCATGAGCCGCTCAGAGCTGTGTGTTGCTTTAGCTGTACGGATGCTAATGCTGTTGGTTGTCCTCCCTGTGTCTGCTATCAGTGTCTGTGGGAGGCTCATTAAGAGGACCACGCCTGGATAACCTCTGAAGTCATTCTCTCTGTCCTGCATTTGCTTTTTTGGAGGAGAAAAATGGTTTCAGGCAAGTGCAATTTAACCAGCTGTCCATCCTCCCAGAACACACACGTACTCACACGCACGCACGCACGCACGCACACACACTCGGAGGAGACCACAGTTATATGTCTTTCAGTTCCCTTTTACACCACGTCACAAAATTATTAATTAAGCAGATTTCTTCATGATGAGCCTCATGAAAGTAGCCATTATATATAGCTTAATGCGGTCAATGTTACTCTCAGAGCTGTAACTGGAAATAGTCCACAGTGATTGAGCCATCATTTGCCGCATTGCAAGCCTCAGTGTGAAAGCTGTTATTTATCGCTTCATTGTCAAGCCAGCTTTCAATCAGCACAATAGCTCATTTGCATTTTTTTTTAAAGCCAAAAGATGAATCCACTTGTTCTGAAGCTGCAGCAAAATCCTCTATGTTTTGTGTGAGTGCCAGCATTCATTTTACAACCTAACAGGATTTACTGAGATCATGCTTTTCAGAATCAGAAAAAAAGTATATCTTTCTAGAAGATGTGGATTATTCAAAACGTCCTATAAATAACCCTTTCTGAGACATAATTTCCATGTTTGAGTTCATTTTCTGTAACGTAATTACACAGGAGGTGGGGGTGGGGTGGGTTGGAAGGTGATTTTTTTGCAAGGGACAATGAGACTACACCCTTTTAAATGTAAACCAGACAAAAATTGTTGTAAATACCAAAAACAGGCAATTTAAAAAAATGAACTAGCTTTTACAAATGACCTTTAGTTGCATTTCAGTACCTGGGTTTTTCAATATTGAATTAAAATAGGACATGTTACTCTCTGATAAAAAAAAAATTGAAATGAATTACTTGCATTGCAGCACCATTATACAGTCTCGTCTGCAGACAAGGCAGGCAGAACCATTCCCTAAAACGGACTCTGTATGCTGTCGTTCTGAGCCGCTTCTCATTTTTCTACTTGTGGACAAAGGCAGGGATTTTTCATGTCCTACCTGACACGGTGCTTGCCATGGTCGCTGGGAATGGAGAGCTGAGCTGAGCGGTGAGCTGCTGGATGGAGGAGGAGAGAGAATGTGAGGCAGGGAGAAGAGAGGGGTTGGGTCTGCCTGTGGGTCTCAGTGGCGCAGTGCTGAAGCCTCCAGTTGCCTGGTGAACAATGAGGAGCACACCGTCAGCTCAGTGGGGCTGTAACCTGCCAGCGACAAGGAAGGGGTGGGTGTGGGGGGAGGGGGGAGGGAGGGAGGGGGGGGATGGGGAGCGCAGGCAGGGAGAGGCGCATACATACGTTTTCAGTCGGACTTGCTCTCTCCCTCTCTCACCCTCCCTCTTTTTCTGTTCCTTTTTTCTCACTCACCCTGTCCTTCTCTTGCTTTCTTCTTGTCTCCCTGATCTCTCTCCCTCCCCCTCTTTATGTCCAAATTCTCTCCACCACCGCCCCCCCCCCTCCTCCTCCTTCCATGCTGTATTCCTCATGTAATATTAATACACAGCCCTTACTGCTCTGCCCTTAAGTCACATAATCCTTATCTAAATCTCTTCAGACATGTGCATATATTCATGATTGTACTAGTGGCTGAGCATATGGTAGGATGTGTGTGTGTGTGTGTGTGTGTGTGGTGGAGGTGGGGGCGCTGCCTGGGTTTGAAGGAATACTGGGTAAGAGTAATGGCCACGCCCTTTTGCATGTCCTACTGTTCCTCGTTTCTTTCACTGAGGTGTGGCTGCTCCATGAAATTGGATTGTGAGGACCTTCCACAAATATTATTAAAAGCTTAATCCGTAAGGAAGTAAATATTTCCTTATCTTATTTTTCCATAATTGAATTAAATTCATACTGAGCATGCCCTTTTTCTGTGGCCTGTTACTAACGATTACATTTTCCAGAGAGATATTTATGCATTTCTGCTGGTAAATAAACCATCACTAGAAGGGTTTTGTGTGAGAGCAGATCATTGGCAAAGATAAGGGTCACCATAAAAGAATCCAGGCCTTCATGCAATAGATGCAAAGATATTATGCAATAGATGCAATAGATATTAAATCTATTAATGCCTGTGCAAGAGTGATATGTCCATTTCCTGTGTAAAAGGAACATTTGATATCTCCTGATCAAGGTTGCCTTTTTAAATTTATAAAACTAGATGGGTACTCTTGGTAGAAAATAAATTGTGAGCACATGACAGAATACTATCATGTTCATTCACAAGCTTGTATGGCATATGACAATTAATATTTGGGCAGGTACACAAATACAAACACACACACAAACACAGACTAAATTGTATTAATCTTATAAACAATGATCTCATAGCATGATGATGATATCATCCTAGTCCTTTATGACCTCAATGGACCAGCAATAAAATTGCCTCTTCCAGCAAATTTTCCTGAAAATATGACATTCAACATATAATCTCAAATTACTTTCAAAATGGTAAGATTAAAATCTATTTATTTATTTGACTTTTACCAGAACCACTATGTTGACAAACCCTTGCCCTGACAGTACCCATTGTTCATTGTAATAGTTCCTTTCTTCTAGAAAGAAAATAAGGAAAATCCACAATATTACTGGAGAGGACACACAAGCAAAAAATGCCAGTGCACTTAAAATGCCAAAATTGTGATTGATGTGAAATAAGGCACTAACCAGCAAAGAAAAACAAATGACAGATATTACTGCTCATAAAATATGATAAAGACACTGTCATTTACAGCAATGTACCATCAATGCTCTCTTCACCCAATTACCTTTTGTGCTTCATCTGTGAAGGGATTTACTGAAAACAATATAGTCAATATGAACTGAATCACCAGCGCTTACCATCGGATTGCAGCATGCCTAAGCATTCTTTACTGCTATTGTGCTAAGCACAAATAAAGATTAATCAATAATGACAACTACACAGTATGAATCAGCATGATCACAAGCTTCACAAAAGTGTAGTTGAAAAGGACAACTAAGTTGCTACCAGAAGAATTATCTGTTGGTCACGGGGAGACTAATTATCTCTGTGTGATGTCACATAGTGATGCTCAGTGCAGTAAACAGCATTCTGAACTACAGACTAGGGTGTTCCCAAGCGTGGCATTTGTGAAGGAGCTCCAGCACATCAGCAAAATGAAAAATACATTTCCCCCTTTTAGGAATATTTTGTTGGAGGTAGCTGGGGGGCTCATCCTATTAAGGCACTGTTCTAGTGTGTGAATGGCCCTGTGGTACAGTACCAAATCCAGACCCTGCCAGTGCCGACTGTGCCAGCAGACCGACAAGTAGTTTAATCTGGCAACCTACTCCTCATTCGGCTAATTATTGTGTGCTGGTTCAAAAATTAATTAATAAGGATTTCATTAATAGGGGTTAATTAATAGGGAAGTCTGTTATCTTTTTCTATCTTTTTAAAGATTGTAACTAAATACAAACATATGAATATATGAAATATGCGTAAATGATCTTGATTAGAGCAAAGTTTTCACAGTTAATAAGGTAAAGAGACCCTATCAGTGTTTCAGTCAAAGATGATTTATTTTGGATGGTTTATTGCAAGACTACAATTATATCCATGAAGTGATCTGATGTTTAAAGAGTGCTACTCTCCACACAGTACATGAACCACCATAAGGCAATAAACTGTGAAACATGGTTCTCGCTCCATGCAATATACTGCTATATTGTAGCGACTGATGCTACACATCTACAGCCATTTCCTAGCTAAATTACAACTGCTCCATCGTTAGAAAGGAAAAACATAAATGCATAAAAGTTTATTTTGTATGTCATTGTGACACCAGGAAGGGTGATATACATGTTATAGTGCACTGTCCATTCAGCACCTCAGGTGTTTCAGTGACCTGGGAGAGCTGCAGGACCATGATGGATAGTGCTGGCCCCACTCACACACAAGGTAGCAGCTGTGGCGCATTGCCAACTGGGGCAGCTGATATCCTTTCCCTAATTACTGTGCTCAATAAAGGGCCTTGCTCTTAAGCCTTAAAGGGGGAGGATACTTTTTGCCACATGGCTGCTGTGTGAGGCCTGGCTATAGTTGTGTCCCCCCCCCCCCCCCCCCCAACCACATATTCCTATTTACTATTTTTGAGGGCTTTGCCTTGAAATCCTTTGTTTGGCTTCCTTTTTCACGATGGACCCATATTCTGTTGTAAAAACATGTATTTCTAGCAATTGTTTTGTGTTCCAGTAGGTAATGACTAAACCAATAGAAAAGGTTGTAGAGCTGTATTGTAACCAATGTATTCAACCTAATACATTTTATTTTATTCAAGTCAATGACAACCAGTCTTAACAATATACTGAGTAAACTTGATCCATTGAATTGAGCTAGTTTAATCATATAATCCATTACATGTAAAGGGCAGTATTAGGGGGTAAATGTCTTTTTCCAAGCATTACTGGTTTGCATGTAAATATAGCCAGTAAGTCATGTTTTTATAAAATGTTATTTTTGGAAAAAGATAATAAATAAATTCAGAGGTCCTTCAATGGCAAACCATTTTGATTTTAGAGATCACGTTATTCAAAACTGCATGCATTATACCTTTGCTGTATTCCATGAGTAATAAATCCTGTACTTTCTTCATATATGCCATTTTATCCTCATGTATTTTATAGGATATATTTAATAAGTCAGAAATAGCACATTGAGGGACACTAAATTGCATATTGTTTTTGTTGAGTGGTGAACAAACTGGGTCAGTCATTAGACAGATCTGTTGTAAACATAATATATTCATGTAAATTTCTTCTTTAATAACTTGTTAGAATGTACATTTTCATGGTTTTACAGTTTTTGAAATGGCTGTACTTGTTTATTGTATCATAAAGTAATGAAATATCCTGAATCCATGTTTTGCTTGGCTTCTTGTGATGTCACATCTGGCTTCAGAAAGCTGGCAAACCTGAGTGAATAAATGACGGTAAGCAGAGCATCTTCTTTGTAATCTTAATCTATTTGCACAATATTTTAACAGTGAAATCTGTATTGTGTCTCATTCACAAAACATGTGCATGTATGCCACAAACATTTTGGCATTCATCTTTTTTTTTTTCTAATCAACATGAACAGGAATGTGCATTCTTGCTGTTGTGTACAAAAATAAAATGACATTTAAATGGAGCATTTCGACAATTTATTGCAGAGGGATTTTTTTGGTTATTTTCTGGTCTATTTTTTGTCTATTAAATCCTTTCCCCTTAATGGGCAGGGTGAACTGAATAATGTCTTTAAAATGATTAATCAATCATCATGGGAAAATCTAACTGGAATTTTGGAATACAACAAAATTCACTTGCACGATCCCAAGTACGTGTGCCTCTGTTTGAATGGGACAATGTTATTATCTTTACAGTATTCACATAAATGCTGGCATGTATTGTCTATGATTAAAAAAAACTGTTCAAAATGCAAGCCCTGATTATTTCCACTAATGTTTAAAGGTCGACCTGACAAAGCCTGTGGGTGAAATGTCTGTTTTCTTTGGTTTTCCAACTGCTGTTCCAACTAAAATGGTCGCAGAATAAACATAATAATTCAAAACAACAGTGCACATTTTTTTTTTATATATACAGTATACCTTGATTTTGAAATCTGCCCATCAAACTTGTTTGTCTTACATGTGGGCTTCTCCATTCACTAATGTACAAAGGAAATGTCACCAACAGAGTAAACTGATATCCTCATTTGGCAAACGCACGCTTCTTCTGCCAGTTTGTTCAGCCAGCCATCGCCTCTTTTCATGCTTCAGTCCACCAACTGAGCTGTCCTCGTGTCAGAGAAGTACACTTAATGCATAGCTAGCACAGCCAGACTGCAGCCGCCCAATCTACAACTACAACAACAACAACAACAAGGGTGGGACGTCTTATGACACTTCCACATTACGGTTGGAAAATAGTATGGAGGATATTTTTTGTATACTGCATTTTGCATACTAAACAGTATCCAGTAAACAATACAGTCTTCTAGTACACAGGACACAGAATGCAGTAGATAGGGCTCTGATTCGGACACAGCCTAGAAAACGCCCACCATATTATGCGTTCAGTACACTGGATGAGTTGTTAAGTAGGTGAAATGTTCTATAAACGTAATGTATTTAAAATCCCCAGATGATATACTTGTTTCCAGCTTATTTCCACACTGAAGCAGTGTCTTCATTGTCTGATCCACCCAGCAGACCCAAACTGCCACTCTCAGTGAAACGTCTGGTTTTGGGAATATTGTGTCATGGGGAATACGATTTGGAATTTCCAGGTGGTCATAAGGAAACCTTTAGAGCATGTTAAATCCAGAGCAAAACAAGATAGATGTGTGCCCACTCCTTTATAATCCAAAAATCTGTATTCATTCAGAAGAAACCATGCATGTAGGGTAATTTTTGAACTGCCACCTAGTCTTGGAATAGGAGCAGAGGGAACTGTAGACTTGTCCAAACCATCTTATCACCAGTGGGGTCACAGTTCAGGAGCCAGAGAACGAGATGCTGTGAGTGATGTCAATATGTTCAAAAGTGAACCCAGCCCATTTGAAAAAAATTATTTCTGAGTGGATGAGCGCATTTATCAGACTTGGTCATTCACTCTGTGCTAGAGTTAAGAGCTACACCATTAGACAGAATAGGATTACTCCAAAGACTGTGAAAGGACATGGCAACATCTACTTAAAAAAATGTGTGTCACAAACCAAACACGGGCTGAACCCAAATGCAACGACCAAGAGACAGGTGAACAGAGAAGGGTAATTTATTAAAGAGCTTGGGGTAGTCCCAAGCTGTACACAGGTTAACACAATGGTAAAGAGGTGAGGAAGTTCTCCGGCACAGCGAACTGCTCCAAGCCGGAGCTGGACTTAGATCACCCCAAGAAGTTCCAAGCCGGAACTTGGGCTGGTACTGGACTGGGCGGTCCAACAGGAACTGGATCACGGGAACGAGGAGGTGTTCCAAACCGGAACTGGACTTGATACGGGAGGCGAGAGTTCCGAACCGGAACTGGACTGGTTCTGGACCAGGAGGTCCAACAGGAACTGGAACTGGATCACGGGAACGAGGAGTTGTTCGAAACCGGAACTGGACTTGATACGGGAGGCGAGTTCCAAACCGGAACTGGACTGGTTCTGGACCGGGAGGTCCAACAGGAACTGGATCACGGGAACGAGGAGTTGTTCCAAACCGGAACTGGACTTGATACGGGAGGCGAGAGTTCCGAACCGGAACTGGACTCGATACAGGAGACTGGAGCGGTTCGAACTCGGACTGGAACTCTGGAACACGGCAATGTCCCAGACCGGAACTGGGCTGGAACTGGACTGAAGGCTGAGGTAGGGATATGGCAGGACACGACAGGGCAGAGCAGTGTAGCGGAGCTCAGGTCGGCCCGGTTGGGGCAGCTGGGCCACAGTGGAGGCTGGAACCGTAACCGTAGCAATGGTGGTAGCCACGGCCGGACAGGAACCACTGTAGGGTGGAGAGACAGAACACCCAACTGCGGGCGCAACGTTAGCTGGAAGCAGAGGTACCGCAACACACACAGGGAGTCGTTAACAGCTACAGACTGGCAGGTACAGGAGAAGCTGGTAATTAAAGCAGACAGGGTTCAGGCAGAGACAACCGCAAGCAGACAGGGCTGGATAAATGCCAACAGTAGGTTCTGGAGCAGTGGAGCACACAGGTTAAACCCACTGAAGTCTTTAGCGCACAGGACAGGGACACAAAGGACCAGGATACAAACGGTGAACGTTAACGAACTGGCGCCGAATAGCAGCCAGCCGGAGGGTTAAGTAGGGGAGTGAAATTGAAAACAATAAGGAAAGCGTGAGGAATGTAACCGAGGGTGATTGACTAATTGACAGGTGCGGAATGCATGCAGCAAAGGGGAAAGGAGATAGGTTGAAACCAAAGTGGGGGAACAGAGTGAAACAAACAGAAGGAGCACGCCCAGCCTGTAGCAACGGGGAAAACACGGACGAAGGGAATCCAACATGACACGGGTGGAAAGGGTAAAACATGGAAAACGGACGGGAAGGGAACGGAACGTTACCTTACAGTGTGTGAACAATCAAGAACTCCAAGCAATTGGCACGACTGATTGGTTTCTTAAAGTACTTACCGCAGATTACAATATATCGACAGCCTCATAACAAAAGTGCCTAGTGTTTTGGACATTTTGAGATTTTCTGCCTAAATCACTTGATTTATCATTCGTCAACAGTGTAAAAATGCTCTCAAGTCACTGCAGGTCGCTGTGCACTTCCTGAACCACTTTATGCTATGTTCAATGATTTGCAGTCAATGAAGCACGTCTTGCCTCAACACTGTCACCATTATTTTGACAGCTTACCCCATTTGGAAGCATAAATCTGCCTAGGAAGTGTCAAATTTGATACTTTCCTGTACCAGTAGATACTTGACATTTGCCTAAGTCATCAGTGGATTCTCGACTTTTGCCTAAGTCATGTATATAAATGCCTAAGTCCCACTCAGTTTTCAATATTTTTGCCTAAGTCATCATTAGCCATTATGTAATCATAATACAAAGTCACATGATCTGTATTTCATTTAGCAGCCATTGATATGTGTTTGTAAAAGAAAGAGTTAATAAATACTCATTGACGTAGAATTTGCAGCAGTTTTTTGCCTTTTCTCAAAACTACAAAAAATGACTTAAGGCACTTTTGTTATGAGGCTGTCGATATGTGATTAGTTTCTGACATTTACAGCAGATTACAATAAATCTGGTTGGTTTCTGGCAAAACTGGTAACAGATTACAATGAAAAGATGTGTTTTCTGACAAGACTGGTGGCAGAGTATGATGAAAAAGACATTGAATTCTGCTTCACATTGTTCAGGAAGTATCAATCATAACTTGAGGCAATTTATTTGGACCCCTCATTTCCATCACTGAATGCAGTCTATGGATTGTCTATGGATAATTTTGCAGCTCACTCTAAAGCTATAGTGGACCAAGCTAATCTGTGACCAAGACACAATTCTCTCAGTCTACTATATGTAGCAGTCATGTGCCCAGTCCTTTGGGTTGGATGATTTATGTCCTATACCAAGTTGCTCATCTACAGAGGATGTGAATCTGACACCATAATAACAGTGAAAAGTAGGGATTTGCAATCTAAAACCTGACAAAACTCCATCCCTACCATCCCCAGGAAATGGTGCAATATGTGGCAGCCTTTTATAGTGGCAGATTACATTCCAGTTTTCATGACATGTCACTTACTGAAATCTAAGGCAACTTTACAAGCTGTTATATTTGAGTCTGTTTTCATTTATTGTTTGGCTCCATGCTCTAACATTTTCAGAAAACATTTTATGATTGGTCCAGATGGAAGTCCAGCCCCCTACCAACCTACCAACACCACTTCCCGCAGCAAGCTCTCACTACTAAATCCAGCAATCTTTGACCCAGCTATGTTTAGTTTTGGCCCTTCAGGAAGTAATATGTTACAGGGTGGTATGGCTGCTGTCCAATGTAAATAACTGTAGTGTAGCTCATTAAAAATGTGTCTGGCACCAAAGCGTCCATAAAAATGTTGAAAGACATTAATTGTGTTCTGTGCCATTATTAAATTTTCCTTCCATTTTTTACATTTTCGTTCCTTCTGAAACATATGAATAGATCAAAAAACAATTTGTATAAATAAAAATAATATCTCTTGGTCCTGAAACAAGTTCATGCTGGAGTGAACTAATTCTCATGGCCCCTGAGTATGCCAAGGAATCACCAAATCAATCATTGTCAGGGTAACAAAAATTTAAGCTTTAGCCATTTAGCCAACACCCTAATTGTCAAATCAAGTTGTTTCAGTGTGAGCTGAGCTGTGTGTTCCAGTAAATCTCCAGTTTAAACAACTACAATAAGCACAAATTATATTTCCACAGCAATTAAGCTATTCAAATTGACTGGGTTAGGCTTGGTTCAATTCCTTTTTTTCAAGGTTATCAAAGGGACAAATGCTCAATGCGTATTTGAAGAGCCTAAATTCCCATTTTCTCACACTGACCATTCTCTTTCATCAGTGCAGTCTGGTGCAGAGGCATTTGTTGAAGTGTGTCACCTGGGATTCCACTGTGGCAATTTATTGAAATTTGATTTGGACGGTTAATATGAGATAGAAAGATTAATATGGGATTTTTCCTTTGGAAAAACATGTTTTCCACCCCAGAGGGAAATCATTGATAGGATGCTGTTATTATGAGCACAGCCACAGTGGGGAATATATACAACCCTAATGCTAATGTCACTGCTGTAGTCACCTTCATTGGAAGACATAGGTTCATGTCAAGAAAATATTGGTCCCTGACAAAATTTTTACCTTTGGGAGTTTTTCCAATGTAGGGAGATCCAAATGCATTTGTTTTGCAATTTATTTATAAGCCCATTAATTATTATCTGTCACACCATCTAGTGTTAAAATTAAAGTGTTGAATCTGACTGCATCATGCTGTCAGAGCTAATTGTTTCTCCTGCTGTTAATATTGACAAGTGAATTATGACAGTGGTCAGTGTAGTATATGCGTTTTACATACGCACACACACGCGCGCATCCATGCACGCACACATACAGACACGCCCTGAGACTGCTGCCCTTCTCCCCATCCTATAGCTCATAGAGTATGTAAGTTTCCAGTTTAGTTTAAAATATTTCCACCGTAATGATAGGTCATCATTGTAAATGACAATTTGTTCTCAACTGACCATCCTGGTCAAATGAAGGTCTAATAATTGCAGATAAAACCCTTTATTATAGGTATGACTCATTTGAAGCTCAGTTGACCTTTGGAGAAGGTGTAAGGCAACAAGGGGCATCCTTTTTGTCAGCCAATCATGTTTTGAGAAACTGTTGTGAAGGGAAGGCTTGTGGATTGGAGCTGTGGAATATCACTAGGGATTACTGGCAGCTTGCCAGATCCACGTAGTTTGTAACTGATAAAAGGAAGAGAATCTCAAACAGACAAGGGAATGTTTTGTGAAAATCATTGTTAAATTTGCTTGAAGAGTCATATCCCTTCTCTGTCAAGCAACTGTGTTTTCCTATTGTCTGATGATGCCCAATGGGTCAAAGTTGTTATGTGTTAGAACACTGCTTTGGACCCAAACGCAGGACTCGGAGGCAAACTCAGGCAAAAAGACTCCACAAGGAGTATATTTATTAAGCACACGAGCAGACTAGGCAAAGGAACAGGGAAGGCTAGGGTGAAGGGCTGGAAACGGGGTTGGCAAAACTAAATGGTTGAGCAGGAGAAGGGGCAGGAGCGAGCAGGAGCGTGAAGCAGGCTGGACCAAACGGGGACAACCCAGTTGCAGAGCTTGTGGGAGTACTCAACCCAGGGAAGGAGTTTGCTCCAGGAGGCTGCTCCCAGGTCCTGGTTGGCCCTCTCTGTCTGGCCATTGGTTTGACAGTGGTATCCGGAGGACAGGCTGGTGGAGGCCCGCAGGGAGTGGCAGAAAGCCTTCCAGACCTGGGAGGAGAACTGGGGCCCACGTTCTGAAAGAATGTCAGAGGGGATCCCGTGCAGCTTCACCACGTGGAGTACTAGGAGCTCCGCTGTCACTGAGGCCGAGGGGAGCTTGGGTAGGGGGATGAAGTGGACCGCCTTAGAGAACCAGTTGATGATGGTGAGGATGGTGGGGTTACCATCCGAGGGCGGTAGACTGGTGACAAAGTCTACCCCGTTGTGGCTCCAAGGTTGCCCCGGGACAGGAAGGGTACGAAGGAGACCGGCGGCGGGCTGGTGGGAGGCCTTGCTCCTGGCACAGGTGTGAAAGGCAGTACGAAGGCACCACCTCCAACGTGGGCCACCAGAAGCTCCTCTTGACCAGGGACATGCTGAGGTGCACTGAACCCCTGGGTGGCAGGACAGACGAGGAGTGTGCCCAATATCTGGGAGTGGACTGTGTCCAGGACAAATAAACGGGAGTTCTGAGTGGTCTTGATAGTGTCCTCGATCTCCCACGTAACTGCAGCCACCACACAGGACGGAGGAACGATGAGGTCAGGACTAGCAGGACTGGCTTTTGGGGAGTAGAGGCGGGACAGGGTGTCAGGCTTGACGTTACAGGAACCGGGTCTGTAAGTGATAGAGAAATTGAATCAACGAAAGTATAAAGCCCAACGGGCCTGGCGAGAGGTGATGCGCTTAGCTGACTAGATGTATGCGAGGTTTTTATGATCGGTCCAGACGATTAAAGGAAGCTCCGCCCCCTCCAGCCAATGCCTCCATTCCTCTAAGGCGAGCTTCACCGCTAGTAGTTCCCAGTTTTCGACATCGTAGTTGTGATCAACTGGATGGGTCAGGACAAGTGTGGAGGTTAACCTGGAATTGAGGGTCGCAAAGGCATAGTTAGCTTCAGGTGACCAAATGAACGGAATAGAGGTGGAGGTGAGGTTGGTGAGAGGGGCGGCGACTTGACTGTAACCACGGATAAACCGTCTATAAAAACTCCAGGAACTGTTGCAGTTGTTTACGGGAGTTCTGTCGGGGCCACTCGTGGATTTACATCTCCATGGAGGCCCTCTCCGGACGGGACAGGTTGTAGAGACGACTGGAATTCAAGGAGGGCCCTGGGAGCAAATCGATACCACAGTCGTACGGTCTGTGAGGAGGCAAAGTCAAAGAAAGAGATTTGTTAAACTTCAGCTAGGTCATGATACTGAGCAGGAACCGAGGACAAGTCAGGCAGCAGTGAGCAAGGGACAGGTTTGGCACCCCCTGAAGGAGGTTGAGCAGACTGGAGACAGGTTGAGTGGCAGCGTGAACTCCAACTCTGGACTTGATGGTTTCCCAGTTAAGGAGTTTAAGCCAAGGCTGACTAAGAACCAGGGGAGACTGAGATGAGTTGAGTACATCTGAATGGTTTCCCGGTGGTTGCCAGACAGGATAAGTTGGAGGGGAACAGTGTAGTGGGTGACCCGAGCAATTAGTTTGCCATCTAGGGAGTACGCGTTGAGGGGGTTGGAGAGTGGTTTGGTGAGTATGCCAGAACGGGAGATGAGTGAGGCGTCCATAAAGTCGGAGTCGGCTCCAGAGTCGATCAGGGCGAACAAAGACAGATTGGCGATCCCAGCTGAGTGTAGCATTGAGCAGGAAATGGGACTGGGCAGTAGCGGGGGCAGATAGAGGGCTCACCAGTACGCCCAGCTTTATTGGTGAGCCAGCTCTTTTGGGCGAGTGGGACAGGCAGATAACAGGTGACCAGGCTTGTCGCATTACAGAGAGGACCCAGCTCGGATCCTTCGTTGCCACTCTTCGGGAGTGAGCCAAGTTCTGCCCAACTTCATAGGTTCCTCGTCAGGTGAGTCGGGGACCGTACACTGTAAAAAGCAACCTATAGAATCTACTCAATAAAAGTGAGGTAACAATTTGCACTCTATTTGTTTGGGTAGATTTCACCCCATGTTGAGTGAAGAGTACCTAAATTTAATAACTATGACACACTAAAAGAAATTAGGTAAAGTCTACCTAACATTTCTCAATACATTACACAACTAATTACTTATAAAAAGTGAGTAATATTAACTCTTGATTGTAGGCAATTGCTCATCTACTTAATAATTATTATTAATAATTGATCAATATGACTAATTAACCATTACTTATTCAGGGAAGGTTCGCTTTACTTAAAAATCTTTTGACAGACACAGGAGACAATATTGATGTCAATTTTTTTTTAATCGACCAAATGTTCAAAAAATAAAGAAAGGAGGTACAAAAGCACTCTCTTCACTCTGCATATTCGCGGCGTCATTCCATCCAGCCTCAGCAGCCAGGGTACGGAACTCCACCGCGTATTCAGCGCCACTGCGGGGGCCCTGGCGGAGGTGAAGCAGGCGTTGAGTGACATTGCGGCCGCAGACCGGGTGGGCAAAGACTTTACGCATCTCAGCAGAGAAGGTAGGGAAATGGACACTGGCGGACAGCTGATTGTCCCAGACTGTAGTGGCCCAGTCCCGCGCGCTGCCTTACCAGACAGGCCATCACGAATGCGATCTTGCTCTGGTCTGAACCATAGGAACCGGGTTGTAGCTTGAACACCAGATCGCACGGCATGAGGAAGCCCCGACATCTCCCTGAATTGCCCAGGTAGCGCTCAGGATGGGGAATGCGGGGCTCTCTGACCGGGAGGAGCGGCGGGACCGCTGGTTGCACCTCGAGAGCTGGGACCGACTGGCTGGCGGGGAGCCTCGGGAGTGGCAGCTGGGTGGGGAGCCGTGAAACCAGGGGCCCCATCTGACCCACTTGGTCGCGATGGAGTTTAGGCGAGGGCATGGTGGAGTTGCTCTGAGTCTGTTGGGTCCTTGCTGAGCAAGCAGGAGCGGGAAGCAGGCTGGAGGGGCTGGAGTGAGGAACAGAGAAAAAAAAAAAAACAGGTTAGCAGCAAAATGCAAACAGACAGTATGGCCGGGGAATGTCTGGATGGGGCTGAGACAAGCAACAAACTGGCAGTGAGTGAATGAAGCTGGGGAGTTAAATAGATTGAGGAACAGGTGAGAGTACTGATAGAATAATTAAGGTGCGTGCAGAATGTCGGCAGAGGGACAGAGTGATAGGCTAAATGATAATGAGGAGAAACGAGGAACAAAACAGGGAACCACACCCAGCCTGCACAAACACGGAACAAGACAGACAGGGTGAACTGAAAAACATGGCATGAAACAAGAGGAATGGGAAAACAAGAAAAACGAAAGGAAGGTGGACTGGAGGGAAATAGCGGATCTTACAAAGGTTTTAATTAATTGATAATAATAATCAAATATTTCCAAAGAGTTGCCATTGTTTTGCTGTGGAATTCCAATTTGCCACTGTTTACATAGGTAACAGTGTGACAAACAATTTTCTTGACTTGTGTGTAGCCACCAAGATAGGTCTTTCCAATTAGATTTCCAATTTTGTAGAAAAGAGGCATCATTTGATTGAGCAAGCCCTATATATTGCCCCAGTGATGACATAATCATTAATACATGAGAATGTTTATTTATTTTTTCTTTTATATAAAATGAGAAAAAATGAGTACAAAACCCCCAGGGCTGATGTGCCCATTTAATAGGCACTGGGGTCTGAGGTAACCCCAGTGCCTATTACATACATGTGGAGGAATTTCAACAGTAGCCATACTTCAGTGTGACCTGCCTAAAGCAAACTAGTATTGGCATTGCACATAAAAGCAAAGTTGTTGATATTTACAAAAAGACAAGAGTGTAGTGTTTTTACAAATTCAACAGTTCTGCAAAATGCTAAATAGCTTAATGAGCATTAAGACAAGGAAAACAGAAACAGAAAAAACAAAACTTACTTCTCACCCTGGCCACATTAAATAAGCAGGCAGTCTGCCTTGAGACCTGTAGATTTATGAAACGGCAGATTCATCATTCAAAGCACATTAGTTAGGCTCCCACTGTGGCTCGAACAACAAAAATGATTGAGCATGATCTAATGAATTTCTGCAAGTTTAAAGGAAATATAATTCACAAATGTCACATAGAATACTGTGGGCCCATGAAGTTTAACTTTTAGTTAGTTTAGGGGTTAGGTTTGAATTACTTGAAACGGTTTAGTCAAAAAGTGATGTAAAATTATTTAATGTCCTTTGTTTGCCTTCCTGCGGTCACCCAAATAGATTTCATATGCTATTTTCCTGCTTCCCTTTGGTTTTTTTATCACTTGATATATTTCAAAAACAAATCCAGTCTTGCACCAAGGTCTGTCTATTTACTGTTACAAGACAACATTTTTGCTGTTGTTTGATCAATTATTCAATTATTCTATGTGGATGCATACAGCCAAAGTGCAATGTTATTCTCAGCCTTGTTCCAATAATGCATTGTGATCAATCACATAAATGCAGTTTGGTCATTGCCCTTCTTCGTGAAAATGTGGAAATTTTAATTTCTACATTTTCAGTTTCAAAAATTCTCTGGTCACATCTTGGGTTTTCCCCAATATGTTCATTCATTTGTTAATTTATTCACTCATTCATTCATTATTTGTTCATATATCTGACATTATTTCCTGTGGCCACTATTCTATTGAGAATTATCGTTTGTCTGAGTCTGAATTTATATTCCAAAACCTGAACTCACTGAGACTGAATGTGAAGCCTGCCGATCGGAATCTTGGGTTATTTTTGATTCCCACCTAAATTTCGAGCCTCCCATTAAAAAGGTAATGTAGTGCAATCCTGTTACGATCAGCTCAGGAACGTAGCAAAGATTAGGTCATGCTTACCTTATTCAGACACTGGGAAGGTAATTCATGCTTTTATCTTGTCTCGATTGGATTACTGCAATTCACTATATGCCTGCTTGAGCAATCATGCTCTAGCTAGTTCATATTTCAGCAGCAAGAGCTTTATCTAAGAGCAGTAAAAGGACTCACCACAATCCTTTCCATATTCCACTGGCTTCCTGTTATTTTTAGAACAGATTTAAAATTTTTACTAATCACTTTTAAAGCTCTGCACGGTTTGGCCCCTGCCTATATTTCAGTGCCCTATAGTTCTAGGAGAGTGCTTAGATCCTCACAGAGAGATCTCCTTACTGTTCCGTGATTAAAATCCAAAGGTGATAGATCCTTCTCTGTGAGAGCTCCCAAGCTCTGGAATTCACTCCCTGTTAACATTAGAAAGGCACAGCCGGTTTTTTAGTTTTAAGTCTCTTTTAAAAACAAATTATTTTAGAGTAGCCTTTTGTTGAATGATTTTTGGCCGGTCTTATTTTACTGTGTATTTTATAGGTTTTTATTATTGTTTTGATGTTGTTTATGTATTTTATCTTGTTTCTATTGTTTTGGAAAGCAATTTGAGCAACTTCTGAAAAGTGCAATATAAATATAAATAATAATAATAATAATAATAATAATAATAATAATAATAATAATAATAATAATAATAATAATAATTATTATTATTATTGTTATTAAATTCTTAAATACTAAGTTACTACTAATTCTTTAAAAAAAATGTTTAAATAAAAATCTCTGTGAACCCAAAACACCTGGAAGCCTCCTACATTAGCACTGGAGCTGGTACAGGGTGCCCATCCACTGGAAAGGGCCTGACATGTAATTTTATGGTAGAGTGGTTCAGTGCTCAGACTGGTAATGTTATGTTTACTTACCTCTGATCTATAAGGAATAAAACATAATGAAACACACCTGCCGACTGTCGTAGTCAATTTGACCTCTGTTTTGCTGATTTAGTTGAATTTACTAATGTTTCTTCTCTTCCTGGATTGGCCAAGGGGGACTATGGGAGGGAGGGCATGTACAGGCTGGTGTGAAGTCAGCCGTTATTCATTTGCATTCAACTGTGTTGCTAGTATACCTTCAGCAATTTCATGCCTGCATAATTAGTGATGTAAGCTTTGATTTATAGGCTCTTGTTGCACGGCAGAATTGCTATCGATTACCCCATTCTCTCTCAGGAATTTAGCAGATGCTGGCAACAGCGCATTTCTGACTGCAGAGCATAAATTAAAATACTAAAAGACCAATTAATTTTCTTGAATATTCAAAGTGTTGCCAAGCCATGTTGTATGTTTATCCTATTGCATTCTAAATGTATTCTATATTATGACTTATCACAGTGTGTTTGCACAGGCTGGTGTAGATGCTTGATGCACAAGACTTGATAGTTGCTATCAGGCATCCATGCTTTAAGGCAGAACCTATTCTTTCAGCTTATAAAACATGTAGCAGCTTATAAAACAAACATATTATCTGACACCTAACAGGGAGATCTCATTGGATTTTAAAGAACTGAAAAATTCCCATCACATACTGAAATTTAAAGGAGCTTATAATTTAGTTCTGCCACTAAATAGCATATGGTTATCCGTAATGCTGAGCCTTACATTTTAACACATTTTTTACATGAACCACATGCATTTGCTACCATACAACCATGTGAGTTCTGCGCTTGCAACCATATGGGCTGTTTTTAGAATAGTGATACATTCCTTTGTGTTGAGCTTCCCTTGAAATCAAATTTTGCATGGAGAACAAAATTAGATTTGGAAGATTACCATGTAGTCAGACTACAAAGGTATTAATATTACAACTTTGGTGTTTTTCTGTTGCAAAACTGATCAATACCTTTATTATTGCTTTTGTCTTAAATACTGATAAAGATCATTATGAGGCATCATCTGTTTCTGTGCTAGTGTGTTGCACTAGAAAACAATTTGAGCTCTGTACTGATACAGTATATGGAGGAGCCTACATTAATGGTGGTCTGTATTTTGTGTGCCTAAATAATGAAGCTGAAAAGCATAGTGTAATGAAGTCTAGGACTAATTAGTCTAAGACTAATTTTAGAGAAATGTACTTTCTGTCATAGTTTTACTGCAGGTGCAAACCCCATTACTGTTGTACCACTTGATCAAAGGTATTTAACCTCAAGAAGCTGTGTTCTAATGTAACCGGTGTGGAAGTCTCCAGGGATACGGGTGGACATGACAGGAGTGTCTGACCTATATGTTCAAGTTAAGTTCTAAAATATAGAATACATTCTATTGTGTTTATTTGATGGTAATACACCCTATAGGCTAATAAAGTATTTTAAAAGCATGCATGATGTGCCTGGTTCATGATGGTTGACTTGTCTTTTATGTAAGTAGATACAGTATTTTGTAATTAAGTGTACATAATTACTGTTAAATACAATGACTAATTAAATATAAATAAGCATCACCATAGAAGCAGTCATTATCATGTTTTTTCATCATCAGTTATGAGAAAAGGATATATAAAAGTAAGAGTTTACTCTGTTTCTCTGTCAGTATTTCGTAGGGGTGTACAGAGATGACACTGTCTGAATCTGTATTAAAAACAAGTTCTGAAAGAGCGTCAATCGGGGGATGGGTTGGGTATACTGACTGCTATAGGGATCTTTTCCTGAATTGCACAGATACTGGTTAAAGGATGATATAAGTACCGAGAAGAGGGGCTATGACCAAACTGCATTAACGGAAATGTAGAAACACATGAGCAATGCTTTCAGCACCTGTCTCCTTGGATGCCGTAAGCTGATTGATATTGGTTTACGGGCACTGGGCCGGTAATTTAGGCCTCTCCGGAGAGGGTGGGGGTGGGGGGGGGGGTTGTAGCTGTAAAACATCTTGTTTTTTGGTGACACGTTGGTCATACTGCTTAGGCGCTCATACTCCTGTGGGAAGTAGGCAGTCAAAGAGGAGGAAATGGCTGTAGCGGGTTGAGTCATGCAGTATCACGTATGCTTTCTGGGCAGATTTCTGAAGGAAAAATGAAAAGAGATTGCTCATAAAAGGATACAGAATACGTTAAAAGAGTCTATAATAATAATAATAATAATTGCTTACAATCAAACTAAAACCTCTTAACAATACAATGGTAAAAATACATATCAAAAAAAAATTGTTAAGAGGCTCAAAACATGGAGCTTAGGCTACTTGTAGACATCAGTTCAATCGATGTTAATTATATCTATTGCTATTGACACATGGTTGCATTTGTAATTTCACCATTGATTGTGCTGGAAAATTGCAATAAGCAGTAATCAGGTTATCATTAGTGATGCTTATTTAGGTTTTCAAGTTTATGGTTTCTGATACAGAATATTAAGAAGAGCAGATTTGAATACCATGTAAATTAAAGCAAAATGTAAAACCTGTTTTCATTCCTTAACAGAAACTCATGAAGCATGTTATAATAAACATCTCTCATAGAATATATTGCCTGGATCTCAATATGTTTGTCTGTATTTCACAATTACTGCACTGTTTGTGTTTGTGACATAGAGTAACCAGGCTTAGCTCAAAATACTGTCAAAGGAATTATATGAGCAATTTCTAACACTTTTTTAAAAGGACTCCTCTGAGATTTAGAAACAATTTGCATGCTCGGATTGCTTTGGTTAAATAGAAATGCTCTCTGCCTTATAAATATTACAGTACAGGCTCTGACAATACAGCTGCCAGACAGATAGTGGACTGACTGCCTTGAAATAGCCTGTTGCTATGCAGAGCAAAAATATCTACAAATTGAGCTTGTATGGCTTCAGCTGCCTACCTACATGCATCTTTTCAGTGGATACAAAATGACCATTAGTGGGTGCCATCAAATACACCAGGATTTAATAAAAAATATACCTGAATTTTAGTCTGAATGCAATTGTACTGACTGTATGTAAAACATAATATGACATTTGTGGTGGGTTCAGCAAGTAAAGCTGTGAATATAAAATGTTCTGCTGTACCAGGCCTCCATTTGTGAGTGAAACAAGCAGATGGCTGAAAGGTTCTGGTTGCATTTAGAATGCATAAAAGTACAGTAATTGTGAAGCTTGAACCAGGTGTGGTGTCAGTGTGAGATTTCATGAACCTACAATGAGCTGTCATTCACTGACTCATTTGAGCCAATCGGTTTTGCTCTCCACAGCAAATAGAGTATATCTCTATTTTCTGTGGAGAGCAAAACCGATTCGTTAAAAGTAACGCTTACATATGGTATACCCACCCATTTTTGGGTTCAAGAGGCCTCATTCTCCCATTTCTAGAACCAAGTACATCTGATTCTAAAGGCAGGTGAATGCTCTGTCATTTTTGATGGTGTGCTTCCTAGCCTAAGAGTGTTGTTCTGTTGTAATGTCGGGGACTATGCAATTTTAATAGATTTTTTTACTTGAAGAAAGCCATTGTAAGCATGACCTAGCTAGTGAGTATTCTGTGTCTCGGAAGAAGACACATGATTTAATTGAATAATTTATTAATGTCTTGTGTAGGTTTAAAAGGCTGGGCACACTTTTAGTTGGTATCATGTGTTCCCATAGCTTGATGAAGAGTAAGAAAAAGGCTTTGTATTTGCATAGCTTCCCACAGTAAATAAGAAAATCTAAATTGTTGCTTAAGCATGTAGTAAATAAAACATTCTGATTAAGAGACAAGGCACAGTATGCTGGTTTTTGGGAGGACTGCACACATAACTGTAGGCAGATAACAAGAGAAAAATACATTTTCCAAGGCCATCATAAGAACAGTTGCATAACTGGATATAATGTACTGGACTGTACATCAAATTACTTGACTTTTATCACAGCTCCAGTTCCATTCCATTCCTACATAATTGTCACAGCAGTCCAATATTGATGCTTCTCTTGCTGTTCAACGTTCTAGCATTACATCCTTTCATGCTGTTCAGAATTTTCAGTAAATGAAGCCACAATCAGTCTTACTAGTAGGCATCTGAAAGAGGCAGGTGCCACTATTGATTCTGTAAATTCTGTTATTTTAGACTAACTTCAAAAACATTACTCTATTATGCATATCTGAAGACATGTTATTGTTCGGAAGCTTGTTGACTAAACTGATCCGCTTATGCATATTAAATATTTTGTATGAATGCATTGTCCTATTCATTTTCTGCAACATACAATGAAGGCATGAAGCACTGCAGGAAAAACTTGTTTTCAAATATTACAATGCTCTTCTCCATCTGTGTTGTCTGATCATGTCATCATGCTCACTGCAGCATGAAGCCACACTCATGTTCATGCAACGATTCAACCTCCTCTGGTCTGTAGGTGAACTGTCTCTCCCAACCATGAAATGATGATCTTCCTTTGCCTTTTTCTCCTCCAGCTGGTACAGATTATCATTTTCAGAAACAGCCCAGTCATGCTTTTTTGCTCTGGTTCTATACATGCTGCATTGATGAGGCTGGGTCAGCTAGATCCTGTCATTAATGAGGGGCCATTATGGGCTTTAATGGAGATGCTAATCTCGTTGGGTCGTTGTGTTGTCTCTTAAGCCCTAAGCCATATGTCACACATACAGCCGGGTTATGAGTAAATGAAAGCCAGAGTCAGCGTTCTGGGAAAGTTGCTCCAGCAATTTGCCAGCTTAAGACCTAGTGCCATTTACAGAAATATTCTATGTCGACATGTGAACAAAGCCATGACATAACTGCATCACACATACAAAACTCGACTTGTTTCACCAAGACATCCGTCAAGCTATGTTGTTTCTTACTACTGCAAAAAATAATAAGGTAAATGGAGTACACCAAATAAATGCTAGCTAACTAACTATGTGATTACTAATTAGAATAGAATAACTTTTATTTTGTAGCCCCAGCAACAACAAAAAGACATAGACAGTGGGGCAGACCCATAACACACAAACATATCAAATAAAGACATTTAATAGAATCATTGCATTTATCAAGTGAATTAAAGTGGAATACAGCCATGATTAAAAATAGCCCCCGCTGTCCCGAGATGTCCAGTGGCATTACGCAGTCCAAGACACAAACTGCGCCTCCACGACTTTCTCCATACACGCAGTGTTGCGGTCTCTGCACACTGTCGAAACGGATCCACCGAACTGCATCAGCCTTCCCATTCGTCGCCTCGCTCCTCCCCCGCATTATCTCCCTCGTTCCCTCGTTGCCTTTTGAAGATTTCCTGCACTCCCGGATCAGTCCCGACATCTTCAACTCCGGTGAAGAGCGATGGTAAACTTTGTTGCTGCAGATCCAACGGACATTCCCGAGGGTATGTTGCAAATGCCTCTCCATGGTGACGATCACAAACAAAATTATATCGACTAGACAATTTGTCAATATTATAAAATCGAGTAGCAGGAGTGCCCTTAAAAATCTCCAGCCCACTTCCCAGTCCCACAACAGACACACAGCGCATGAAAAAAACAAAAGACAAAAGCCAGACACAACAAAATACATTCAAATTAACAAACACGAACACGAGAGACAGCTGGACTACATGTCGCCATTACAGCGCCACGTGACGTCACAATGTTAGCTACATTGTACATTCTGTCACAATCCCACATCCATTTGATATCTTTACAGAAAAGTTTCAAAAGTGCCCGTAGGTGCATTTGCACATTAATCTATGGCAGGATGTTAGCGGATACAATTCACTTTTCTTTAGCAAATATTAGCTAGTTTCCCTGGCTAGTAAACCAGAGTTGACAATACCTCGCCACCCCTTAGGCATTTTATATTGTGTTATGGTTGAAACAACGTTAAAAACCTTACTAACCTGACGTTAGTTTGAGGGTATGTGACCGTTGAAAGTGAAAGGTTTTTAAACGTTACAATGGCAATGCTGCAGCTCAGTTAGACATGAAACATTGAAATGTCTCAAATTGATGGCCAGTATAGAACATCAACTTTACGTTGTAAGTTGGTTTAAATTTGAAGTTTTTTAAACATTAAATTCACAATGTTAAAAATAGTATGTTGTAATGATGTTGCAATTTGATGATCAATCTGTGACGTTGCATTTGTGGTACGTGACGGTTGAAAATTAAAGTTTATTCAATGTTGTAATTTGACCATCACCCTACAATGTTGGATTTAAGACCAATGATGGTTGAAAATGAAAGTTTATTCAACGTTAACCTTACAATGTTGTGGCACCATACAAAATCAAACGTCATAATAATATTGCAATTTGATGGAAAAACTCTGACATTGATTTTGCATTCCATTATGGTTGGAAATGAAAGTTTCCTAAACGTTATAATAACATGGTTGCGGCAACGTGAGAAATAACACTCTAATCACCATGTTACATAGACAACGCCAATACATCATTTATTGAGCCACGTTACCAGTCACATGTTGTTTCACCGTTAATAATATACAACTTAAAGCCAACAGTGCTTGTTAAAAAGTAATAAAAAAAATTAAATTGTCATGACATCGCTTGTGACAGGCTCAAGGGTAGCCAACACACATCGTGGAGTACTTGCTTTTATTTATTTTCATAATTTCTTTTTTGAAGAGCTTGCCGAGATTCGAACTTAGATAGACTATAGGCTATTAGTTTAAGGCCTATTGATAGCCTATTGATGTCAAAATGAGGCCAAATTACAACAAACAATATTGGCTATCTTATCTCACACAAATTAAACAAGCTCTACTCCAAAGCAATGCTACCCAATGTTTCGTAAATAATTTAATGAAACTTGGCCCTGTGTTTCTTTATCATACTTTATCATCTGAAGTGAATGTAGTCATTCAAACTTTATGTGTCACGTGAAAGTGTCAAATGTCAATGATTTATAGTGTAAATAACAATTCAACTGTTACACTTAAAATATTTCCAAATGACTTGCCATGAGATTGGACAGTCTTTCCCCTTCGTTGTCATTCGCCGCCTGGGCAGCGTTAGGACGCTATTGTTCCTTTGCTTTTTACACTCTCTTCCGGGTTTTCCTGTTTTTCAGGTGCTCATTCGTCTCACCTGCGCCCAATTACCTGTGCCTTATTTAAGCTCCGCGTTTCCTGCTTCCGGCGCCTCTGTATTCCTAATACAAACAGATAGCCGGGTAAGGTATAGGTACTTGCGACCACTTCGCTTTTTGTTCTAAAAAGTGACGCGGGACTTGCAATTTCGATTTAGTTCTCCCTTATATTGGAAGCTTCGCTCTGGTTTGCATTTCAGTTCCTCGTTTGTGGCCTACACTTTAGTTTCCTGTCATGGTTAGTGGCTGTCTCCTTTTGTTTCTACCATGGTTTTCCGTTTGGCGTCGTCTGAAGCTCTATCGGATTTTTTCTTCCTCCGTCCCGGTGTTTGGATCTCTCCGGGTCATTATCTCCGACACCTATGTTTGGTTTCCGTCGGCTATAAATAGAGCTTAACTTCCGCTTTCCGGTGCTTCTAGATTGTTGTGGCATTATTACTAGGAAGCCGGTATTGGTATTGGTATAGGTATAAGACTTTACCTTCTGCATCTCTGTTTGGTGTTATACAGAGACGCATCTATTTGTATTAGTTATAGGATTAGAATTTCTGGTTTTCTGTCCTATCGTCCTCTATTCTTTTCTTTTTGCCTCCAGCCTGTTTATTCTTTGTTCAGCTCCTTAGCCGACTGAGCTGTAGTTACAGGCTTGCTATTTTGTTCGTTTCTTTTCAGTTTTCTCGACCTCGTATACACGCAGATCAATTAGTGCGTGAGGTTCTTTCTTTTTGTTTGTTTCTCGCTGTTTTAGCGATTTCTCGCCTCCGTTTGAGGTTGTTTTGTGTTAGCCTTGTGCTGGGGAAGTTTTGTTCCGCTTTTCAGTTTCCCTTTCTTCCCCTGGTGTGGTTTAATTCCGCTTCTGTGGCGTGTATTTTTAGATACGCTTTCTGAATCTGTCGCGTTTGGTTCTCAATTTTCTAACCTAAACCTGACAGTTTCCCACTACTGAATTGGGGGTGAACTTATCTTTTATTTTCTCGCCTCGTATTCCGGGCCGTTTTTCAGTTTCTCTGTTTTCGTTTTTTCAATCGCCTTATTTAGTTTCTCTCCTTGATTTTATTTTATATTATTTGACATTTAGTTAAAATACATGGAGTAACAGGGGTACGGGCATGCATCTCAAAGAAACAAGGATATACACAAAAAAGTCAAGACTTGTTTCCATTGTGGTCCTTGGTCTCAGACAGATAGACAATACAACCATAGAACAAGCACCAATACAAAGTAAACTACATTAACGAATCATTGGTTACTAAGATCGGACATTTTCTAAGAGCCACATTTTGACTTTTTTCTTAAAAAGATAATGACTACTAGTACACTTTAACTGGACGGGCAACATATTCCAGTTTGTGGCTCCACCGAATTTAAAAGAACATTTACCCATTTTGGTTTTGAACCTAGGAAGGCACAGGTCAGCAATGCTGGCTCTGGTCTTGTGAGTATGCGTGTCACCACTCCTCTGAAAGTGATTATTAAGATAATCAGGGGCTCTGTTACTATAAATGTTGTGGACCATGTTGAGCTGGAGTTGAACAAACCTAGCTTCCAGGGGCAGCCAGCCCAGCTGCTGAAAGTGTTCTTTGCCTACATGGTCTCTTGAGGCTAGCCCTAATGTTAACCTGATTACTTTATTCTGGGAAACCTGCAGTTTCTCCTTTAAAACTTTGGTCAGACCATCGTACCAAGAACAGATTGCATAATCAAAGCAACAAGCAACAAGTGAGTTGGCTAATATACGAAGACTGGCTGAGTCCAAAAACGGAGCTTTTCGGGCCAGAAATTTAGTTCTGCCATTCACCTTGCTCATGGTCTTTAGAGCCATAGATTCACCTCCCAGGCTGCTATCTAAGTAGCAACCTAGGTAGCTAATTGATGTTTTTGCGGCAAAGGTCTGGCCCTTGAGGTCGATATTAGGCGAGACCAATTTACGTAGCCTAGGTTGGGAACCAAATATGATATATTCAGTTTTGGCCATGTGAAGGGATAATTTATTGTCAGTGAGCCAAGACTTGATTTTACTGAATTCCTCAGAATGGCCTGTAGCCTATCCGCGTCCTTGTCAGAGGATAGGATAGCAGAGTCATCAGCATACAAAAACAGGTTAACATTGCAGGCAGATTGAAGGTCATTAATATAAATTAAAAACAATAAAGGGCCCAGGACACTCCCTTGCGGGACTCCACATGTCACTGGTAATGCGGAGGAAAGATGACCATGAATGTCTATCTTTTGGTCTCTATCTGAAAGGTAGGAGATGAACCATTTTAAACTTGAGAGGCTAATGCCTAGAGCAGACAATTTGTTAAAAAGCAAGCTGTGGTCGACAGTATCAAAAGCCTTTTGAAGGTCAATTAAAATCATACCGCAAAACTTGCCAGCATCCATTTCTGATCTAATAAAATCAGTTAAAAAAAGCAAACAAGAGTCATAGCGTGTGACTTCCTAAAGCCTGATTGAAATTTGTATAACAGTTTTGAGTCGTTGATATACTCATAAAGCTGTTCATGAATTACCTTTTCTAAGACCTTGGAAGTGACACTAAGAATCGAGATGGGCCTGTAGTTGCCAGGGTCTGACCTGTTGCCTTTCTTAAAAAGGGGGATTGTTTTGGTGTGTTTCATGTCATTAGGGACAATGCCAAGCTCCAGAGACAAGTTAACAACATGAGCAACAGGTGGCGCTATCAAATCAGCTGCATCCTTTAAAAACCTAGCTGGGATGTTGTCAAGACCGGTGGCCTTAGAACACTTGAGGCCCTTTAACAGGTTGGCGATATTGTCAACGGAGACTGGCTTAAAAGAGAAGCTGTTTGGGACAGCTCTCAAACGTGCATAAAACTCAAGGAGATGGTCCCGCCCAAAGGTTACAGGACCTGAGGGCAAGCAATCAACGAGCTTACGTGCAACAGAAGTAAAAAAAGAGTTACAATGATCGGCAATCTGTTTCTTGTTACTTACATTTTTCCCATCTATCTGCAATGAAATGCAAGGACTGAAATCTTTGTTCGATTTGGTCGTACAGCCCACATTTTTGAGGGTTTTCCACAATGTTTGTGGATTATCCTTATTCTCCATGATCTGGTCGGAAAAATAATTAGATTTAGCTTCCCTTACTTTGAGCTGGACCGTATTCCTGAAATTTTTAAACAGACGGAGGTCGGCTTGGTCACCAGATTGTTTAAAAATAGACAGGGCTTTGTCCCTGGCACAGATGGCATCAAAGATCTCCTGGTTGAACCACGGGTGGGATCTCTGCTTAACTCTGACAGTTTTAGCTGGGGCTACTGAATCTATGGCAGAGATAAACAAGGATTTAAAAGTTTCCCAGGCCTGGTTAACGTTGTCCGTGCCTGTGACGGAAGACCAGTTCAACTTACAAATTGCCTCACTTAACCTAGCAACTGAGTAGCTTTTCAGGGATCTGGCTCTGATGGATTTATGGGAGTTAAAAGTAGCTCTATGAACCCTCCTAGAACAGAAGGTCAGAAAGTGGTCACTGATTCCATATGTTAAAACACCACTCTGGGAAATGGACTCCAAGTCCGAGACTAGGATTAAGTCAATGGTGCTGCTAGAAGTAATGCAGACTCTGGTTGGGTCATGAATAAGTTGAGTAAGACCAAAAATTCTAGAACATCTGTCCAGCCCACTGAAAGTTGGGCAGGATTTGTTGGCTATGTCTGTGTTAAAATCGCCCATTAAAATACATTCTCTCTCCATGAAATTGGGGCATGCAGACAAAACGTTTTCAAGAAGATCGTAAAAAGAGTTTTGCTGCAGAGGACGATAACATACACCCAAAAGAATGGGTTTGGTTTTAGGGAGGCGAATATCAATCATTAAAATTTCAGACATGATACTATCAAGGTCTGATCTTATAGTAAAATCTAGGTCTGCTCTAATAAAAGCACAGACCCCACCACCGTACCGATTGCGGTCTTTCCTTACAAGTGAATAATTATCAATGTAAATTTCAGAGTCACTGATGCTAGCATCAAGCCAGGTTTCTGAAACACAAAAGACACCAACTTGTGCAGAGTTAACTAAGACTCTGATCTCATCAATCTTCGGCAGCAAACTCCTAACATTGAGGTGTAAAAAGTGCAGGCCCTTTTCGGTAAAGGGTTTACATAAGTGCATTAAAGGTTGGGACAATGAATCCGACAGTGAGACAGGGCCCGGATTGGGCTTAACGTTGCCAGATAAGAATAATAATAGAAAGATAAGACACCTTTTCCTTTTGTAAGCACAAGAAACATCCTTCACCTCTGAGAAAGAGACCAAACGAGGATTATCAGAGCTCAAAAAACAATCCTGAAGAAGCATAAAAGATGTGAACTGTGCAAAACAGGCATAATTAATGGGGCTGATAAAAACAGAAAATAAAATTAAACTAAAACGGACAGAAATAAAACGAGCCTTTGCAGGGAACACTCACCGCTAGTGATATCTCAGACTCATGAATGGGCGGTTGTACGTGATTAGTAAGAGTCCCAGGATCCAGGGTAGATAAAAAGAAAAGTAAAATAATAAAAGGAGCCATCTTTCTGTCCGACAAAGAGGCCCACTTCGCCCTCCGTGGTTCGAGATGTCACACGAGTCGCGGGAAACCCGGATGAAGTGGAGATTTCCTCCATATGGCGGCGTGACTTTCTGACGCTCCTCAGGGAAATCCGTTCTTTTATTCAATTTTATTCCTTCTTCGAGTGGAGGAAAGGAGAGACCGAAGAGCAGTGAAGAATATTGGGACAGCTAATCCGCTTCACCGCTTCAGGGCGCGACTCCTCCAAGGTTCCTGGCCGTGAGTCTATCCCTCAGGCTGCTGCTGCTGCTGCTGCGGCCTGGACTTGGCCTGGTGGTAGTGGCTGGAGCCTGGGCCTGGCCTGGTGGCAGTGGCTGGAGCCTGGGCCTGGCCTGGTGGTAGTGGCTGGAGCCTGGGCCTGGCCTGGTGGTAGTGGCTGGAGCCTGGGCCTGGCCTGGTGGTAGCTGGCTGGAGCCTGGGCCTGGCCTGGAGGCAGCTGGCTGAAGCCTGGGCCTGGCCTGGTGGTAGTGGCTAGAGCCTGGTCCTGGCCCGGAGCCCAGACCTGGCCAATAGGTGGCTGGAGTAGCTGGTGGTTGGTCTCAATCCAGCCTCAATCACAAATTTCACTTTCCGTCTCAAATTTCACTCTTGTATGAATCAAGAAACCACTTAACAACAAGATCTGTAACTTTGTTGGTAAAAATACTGAGGATTGTGAAGATTTTTGACTGCTGCTGCTGCTGCTGCTGCTGACTGCTGCTGCTGGACTCCTTGATTAGTTGAATCAGGTGTTTTGGTACCAGGCTGGACGAAAAAGCCTCTATCCACACTGATTGTTCTTGGATAGGACCTTAGTGGCGGGTTTAGGCGATTCTCTCTTTTCCCCTCTCGTATCTACGAGTTCGCCCATTTCCTGCGGGTTGTTTTTATTTCTCCCCTTTTATTTCCCAGCCTCCCACTATCCACCGGAGGATAGAAATGGAGGGAGGCTGGGAAATAAAAGGGGAGAAATAAAAACAACCCGCAGGAAATGGGCGAACTCGTATCTACGAGTTCGCCCATTTCCTGCGGGTTGTTTTTATTTCTCCCCTTTTATTTCCCAGCCTCCCTCCATTTCTATCCTCCGGTGGATAGTGGGAGCCTGTTTCATTTCTCGTTTTTTCCTATCCTCTCTTACGGACCCTGTCCGTTCTGGTGGTTTCCTTTGGGAGACTTTTTGATCCCTACTACCGCGCCTGGTCCTCCGAACCCCATTCTACGGCCCACCTCACATGACTACACTATATCTTGAACAATTGTCTGCATCCAGTGCTTTGGGTGTATGAAAACCACATCATTACATGTCACATGAGTAAAATGCATTATATTATTATTGTTAAAATTTTACACAATTGCAAAATTGTGTTCACAAATAAGTTTAAAAAAAAAAAATATATATATTATTTTACAACATTTGACCCACAAACATGCACATACACACAGTATTTATTTATTCATCCCCCTTTCTCTAGTGTAGATGAATGTTTCTTGGTATGAATGTCTGTTTGTAAATGTGAATGTTATATGCTACCAGAAAAATATCTCCATGGGGATCTATTTATCTATATAAAAGTGTCAAAACATTTTACACATTTTGTACTTGATAACCAATCATCCTTTCTGGATTTTCTTTGCTAGTTTTATTATAGACAGTGCTTTGTATGCGTGAGTATCTTGCCATTTTTGTACGTTGAAAACGTTTTTTGTTGAAATATCATTTCTCTTTGTACTGTGTTTGTTATGAGTAACTGATAATGATAATGCATATAAATTCATGAACCATAAAATAATTAAATCTAGAGAGAGATGCATACATATACGCAAACACACATGCATTTTGGCATACGCCTGGATTCTGTCATTTCCCCTTTACCATGAATTACAAATAAATTTAATTTTTAGTCATGTTTTTAAATGGATTACCGTACTTGTTTTTAATGGGTTATTGTAGCCTACATGATAGACCTATGGTGTGTATGTCAGTAGATTATCTAGCTAACATAAATTTACAAACGTGCATTTTGCAAGGTAGCTACAGTAGCCTATAAAGTTGTTAAAATATAACACTAGGAACGCCACAGCGGTCAGTGACCGTTCTCACAAAGAAATTCACATGTAGGAATATAGAGGCATGTTCCCTACACCTCCGTAGATCGCTCTCTGATAATTGCTTCTATGGAATCATCTGATTTGAATATCTGAACCTGAATATTTGCCTATGCTTGTTGATGTTCATAACTTGTTAAGATGTGCATGTTCTGTGGGAGTTCTATATTGGCCTAGGCTACTTTAATTTATTGATTTGATTATAGGCTAACACATTGCGTAATGAAAAAATTATCTTTATTTTTTATGCATTTGGTGTTACTAGTGTAACTAGGCCTACTACGAATCAAAATGTTTTCTAGCCGTTGACACCTGGCCGTAGCTAGAATAAAATAGATAACGATTTATTATGATAAATAAATAGTTTAGGATTTATATAAAGATTGGCATGCTCTTTCGTCGTGTGGAGGAAGAGTCAGAATTGACGTTGTCATTTGCAGAGCTGTACAAAATCTTTTGAGAAAGATTCACAACGTCAGATAAAACACATTGATCCACTGTCTCATTTTTTACTCTTACACATTGATCCAAATACAACTCAAAGGACACGTTGCTACCACGTATTTTTAATGATGGCAGTATGATATCTGGTTTCTACGTTGTCTTGCATTAGTTTCTCAATCATCCTGATAACGTTATCAAGTGACAATGCAACTACAAATTTTGTTCATGTTCATACATTGTCAAGATTCAGAGTTTGTGGAAACCAATTATTTTTGGTCATGACTGATAAACAATCAAACAACCAGAAAACAACGTTACATAGACGGTCGCATGGGCAAAAATTAGGGGTGGGAATCGAGAATCGGGAATCCTCGGAATCGTACGCCTTCGAGCTTATCGATTCTCTTATCGATTCCAGCATGTATTCCCGACAGCTACGCATAGCAAAATAACGTCACGTCATGCGCGCCGTCATTTTTCATTCAGTCAGCGCATGATGGCAGGCAGTTTGGCGCCCTGTCAAAAATGTCATATAAAATGTAAACGTCATTTATTTTAAACTAATACTACTGCTACTGTCATTTAAAAATCAATAGAAAATGTGTTCATTTTGTAGAAAATGTGTTCATTTTGTGATCCGTCTTCGGAAATGATCAACTATTCAGAACTATAACAGATTTGTGGAGTGTGTGGACTTCCCTCGGGAGTCTATAACCAACTACAAGTGTAAAACTACAGTGTTTTGATTGGCGGTAGACTAATCTGACAACGATTGCCTGCTTGGCGACGCACAGATGAGTAGCCTAGATTTGGAAAGCGAATAACTAACCTAAATTAGCTAAATGATAATCTTCAATCTTCGTCATCTTCAGCTAATAAGAGAAGCCAGCTTGCCTCGGGTAATGTTAAAGATCTCATCTTTCTTCCATGTAAATGTATAGGCTAAATGAGATAGGGGAGAATGGTGACAGTTGAAACTGTTCTGATAATACAGAAACCAACGCAAACGTTACGGTGCAGCTTTATGAAACACGCCTAGGAGCGTAACTAACTCATAAGTAAAAGTTTGCGATCTTCGTTAGAGAATGAAACTACTAAATATCCCAATCACAGAGCAGCAGTTAAACAACAATATTTTAGCCATCTTTTTTGACATAACGTTAAACTGATAATTTATCCTCTCTTCTCACGTCCTTTTTCATTATTTTCTGGTGTCTCTTATTTTCTTTCATGTCTGATATTTTTAAGCACTCGTATTGATCAAGCCAAATTACATTTATAATGCCATTTCAATTTACAGAATTATACAATTCAGATTTTTATTGGATGCTCTGCCACTTGTGCAGGCATACATATAGCAGATAAATATTTTTCATGATATGACTAAGAAATATGAATGAAAAACGAATGCTTTATACTTTATAAATATTGTGTCATTGAATCCATTTTTGATGACCACCCAATAGTAATAGTTGGTCTTTTAATAGCCTGGGAGCAAATAATATTTAAGGAATCGATAAAGAATCGGATCGATAAGCGGAATCGATAATGGCATCGGTATCAATAAAATCTAACGATTCCCATCCCTAGCAAAAATGCCTATGGGGCAGGTCTGTACCTATACATCTTGGTTATTCCCTTAACCTACTTCCATAGCTCTTTTGGAGTACTTCACAGTCGCTTGTTCAGGCAACAATTATACTAGCACCATCATGTGTGAATGCTATCGACCTGGTAAAATTGCATGGCAAAACAGGCCTCAAAAGCACACTTTTAACACATAAATGAATGCAAACAACGAATGCGAAATATAAAATCACGACATCCAGTACCGAACGTTTGAAAAGATAAAAAGCTCCATCCATGATATTTTACACTTTTTCCAAACAAGGGTTTGAAAGAAGATCTTTCGTTCTTGTGCCAGTAACCGTCCCACTTCCTGAAGCGTGCGTTAGAAAATAAACCGAGCAAGTTAGAAAAACAAGTTAACAACAGTTGCTAGTTTTTTTCAGAAAATAATTCTTCAAAATGAAATCAATCAAAATTTTTTTCAAAAGTTTCAAATGTTTGGTACTGGATGTTGTGATTTTATATATCGGCATAATCCGCGTTGTTTGCATTAATTTATGGGCTAAAAGTGTGCTTTTGAGACCTGTTTCGCCATGCAATGGGAGTGAATGGAGAGAGAAAAAATGTCATTCTCCATTGGTCAGTTGCTGACCACTGGAGCAAGTCATGAAGATGAGACGTGAATATTACGACTCATATCGGCTCCAGGTAGCTATACAATATTATGTTCTAACAAAGTTCAGTATGCCTTTAAATGTATGAAAGCAGATTTAAGGTGTCTTATCACATCTCAGAAAGCTATTATCTAATTATATAAAGGTTTTTCTCTTTTCTTAGTATTTTGCTCATGCCACAGAATATCATTCTCTGTGTATCAGTCTGTGATCATGATATGCAAAATGCGTAACTGTTGGACCCTTGTGAAAAAATGAAACTGCAGTGTACAAGTAGAATACAAATTGTTACAAGAGATCTAATACAACATCCCCCCACCCCAAAAGCAGCATGGCAAAATGGAATATCTTCCATTCTTCTAACCATCTTTTCTCAGCTTGCGTGAGAGCTGCAAGAGGCCTCATCTCCTCTGAGTATTTTTATAGTCACTGAGCATCATGGTGGTACAGTATATTGGCCAAACTCCTCTCCTTCTTTAGAAGGACATACTGGAAAAAAAGCTAGGGGAGGAGCATATTCTCCAGAGGAGGCAGAGGCAATTTGCCCCTGTTGGTTTCCATTATATGCTTTTCTGCCTGCGGCTGCTTTTACAAGGGTGGATGTGGGGTAGGCTTGGAACAGAGAGAGAACTCATCTGGGTTTTTTTTCTTCTTTTAAATGTGTATTATCCATTTAAGGGGGACACCGATGCCTTGCCTGTCTTAATTTACAACACTCATATAATTAAAGCAGACGTGTATTTTCTCATCTTCTGGGGAATGATATCCCTCTTCTCTTTTTACTGCAGTTATAAAAACTCTACCTAGTCTTGATATAAGATATTGATTTCCGTCTTAAATTAGTTTGACTATAATTGCATTGCCAATAAGTGTTGCTGGCAAGTTGTCAGTTGATAGTATTTTTTTTACTGATTCTCAAATAAATATTTATTTTAAAGAGATTTTACAGTAATATTGTGCACAATTTATTTATTTGAATATAAGAAATGACTACTGTAAAAAACAATCAGGTATTTCGTTTGTCATGCTTGTGATCTCCCCCATAGTTGCATTTTCTTCAATTTACACATTAAAATGTTTCACTAATATTTTGACCTAGAGAGGTTACAGTATACATAATCTCTTGAATTTTTTGTATGAGTTGAAATACTTTTTTATTAAAATATGAGTACAATTTCATTTAATTAACGATCCAGCCATTTTTAACCCTAAACCTGCAAATCTTCTGAAGAATATATTTTTCTCAGATATTGTGGTTAATGGACAGTGTAAAACATTGTACCAGCTGTAGCTCAGCCCATTTCTCCTGTAGATCTGCAGTAGATTTTACAGTAATTGGCTCCCTGGGAGGATATTCTACACCATAAAAAGCTGCCCAAATTGGCTTCTCTGTTTCCTGCCTAGAGACTGCTACTGCTGTTATATTGGTATATATCATTCTGCCAAAAATCAAGTCATGAGTCAATACTAGGACATATGTTCAAAGGTCAGTAGAAGCTTTACTGACAGTTGACTGTGGACCCACAATGCTTTGCTCTGACAGGGAAACTGCTTTGTGGCTGCTTCTTACAGTACCTCTGATTCATTTAAAATAAAGAAATACTGTTTAAATATTGCAGTATTTAAAATATAAAATATCTTTTCCCTTTGTTGTCGCATGTACTGTTTGTATCCTAACATCTCAGCATACCTTTTCTATATTCAAATTTGATACGCCAACTCTTTCTGAAATATAACTTTATAATACAAATTGCAGCCATATTCTCTCTTCGATTTAGCTTTTAAATTGGTGAAAAGATCAGAAATGAGTCTGGCAGTTTACATTAGGGGTCTGGTTGTACTTAAGATAATTACCTCCATGAAATGTTTTGAGTTAAATCCTGTTCCCTAGCCAAACCTGTCAACCATGTAGAATTGCCCATTTAAAATTTTATACAGTTGGCTAAACATTAGAAGATTTTGATTTTGTTACAGTTGTTTCTCTTCAAGTGTTATGTCCAAATAATGCATCAATGAAATTGATATATAATTTCTGTTGTTGTAAATGTAAATTGTTGCAATACTAATTTGAAGTACAAACCTCAATTACAAAAAAGTTGGGACAGTATATAAAATGTAAATAAAAATAGAAAGCAATGATTTGCAACTCCTTTTATGACCTGTATTCAATTGAAAACAGTACAAAGACAAGATATTTAGGGCTCTATTTTTATAAACCAAATGCAATGGTGAACACAAGAGTAAGCGTTTGGCGGTATCGCTCTGAGGGCGTGTCGGCGAGAAATTTGGTAATTTCATGACGGCAATCTTGGCGCACCTGATGGCGGTATTGCTAAAAGGCTGGGTTTAAATGTCCAAGGTGTGTCTCTATGGTAGCCAATCAAATTGTTGTTCTCATGCTTTAAAAAAAAGCCAGTTGGAACACAATCGCTCCATGCAATTTCATAATGAGCAACCCAAACGCACTGGACCGTCAACGACAAGAGCGCTTTTCCGCACAGGAATCAGAAATACTTACAACAGAAGTACAGGCTAGGACTGTAGCAATTTATGGATCACAATCCACACCACCTCGTCTCCCAGAAGTTCGGAAGGCGTGGGAGGAGGTGGCGAATGCATTAAATGCAGCCAATAGAACGGCCCGTCAATGCCGAAAAAGGTTTAATGACCTGCGACGAAGGGGTAAGGAGAAGCGGGCCGTTAACAAAAGGCAGGCGATGACGACTGGAGGAGGCCCACAGTCCACCCAAGACCTCACTACTGCAGAGGAAGTGGCCTCCTCTACATTGACACCACTGAGCGTGGATGGATTCGGAGGCTTGGAGGTTGGTTTGTCAGGTGAGACTAATTTATTTATATATATATATATAACAATGCAAGAACCAGACTATATCATTTTGGGCCATGCCATTTATTTTCAAACAAAAATGGGCATTAATTATGCAACATGTGATACTTTTATGCAACAGTTATTCATTCTTTTAACAAACAAAAATGTGTTGGATGGCTCTGCCGTCCCTGGTCCAAGCTGCTCTGCTGCCCCTCCGGATCCAGTGTCCAGTGAACCTGAGGCAGAAACATCGCAATTAACACAGCCCAGGTCCATTCCTCCCAGGCAATCCGCACCACGCCGGCGCAGAAGTGGAGACGACCAGCCCTTCTTGGACCAGCAGAGGAACGGGTTCACAATGCTGGAGCGTGAATTAAGGGGGATAAGGGTGGCCATCGGTTCCGTAAATACCCGGCTCATCCGGATGGAACATCGGCGATTAAATCTGAGCAGTACACTTCTTCGTTTGGCCGTAGCTGTGGAGCGATTGGCCACTACACCCCCCCCCCCAAACCCTTTCCTCCAACCCCCATCCCACTCCAGTCCCAACATTATTACCTTCCAGCAATTCCCCAGCAGCTGTCCATCCTCTGCGACGTGTTGCTAGAACAAGAGGTGGGAGAGGCAGAGGGAGAGGCCGAGGGAGAGGCAGGGGAAAATGTTAGTTTGAACAACGTTCTGTTCTAAATGCTTGATTTTGGCTACAAAAGTGAAACGAATGTTAAGTTCTGTACTTTTAAATGCTTCAATGCCATGTTAAAAAAAACCTGCAATAAATTTTAAGTTCAGTTAACTATGCCTGCTTTGTGAATCCTTGATTTAACATGCATATATAATTTTAGAAAGAAAGCCCGCACACTTAAATGCTCATACATGTTTATTCGTGATTGCACACATTACAGACAACGTTTCGATCCGGTGCTGAAGTACATCTTCCGGCAGGCGCATTTCACATTGGTGAAGATGTGCGATATTATGCAGCACACAACAGGCCACCATGAAGGCAGCTGCTCTCTCAGGGGTATACTGCAGTGATCCACCCGACCTATCCAAACACCTAAATCTCATTTTGAGTAGGCCAAATGTTCTCTCAATGGCAACGCGACCCTTTGTTAGTTGGTGATTGAAAATGTGTTGTTCTCTAGTGCTGGGTGCGATGTATGGTGTCATCAGCCAATGCTTCAAAGGGTACCCGTTGTCTCCCAATAAGCACCCATCCACGTTCCCTTCGAAGGCTCCAGGAATTTGAGAGTTTGCCAAAATGAAGGAGTCGTGGGCTGAACCTGGGTAATTGGCAAATACATGTGTGACTTTGCAGCCGGCATCGCATATCACCTGGACATTGATGGAATGTGTTTCTTTGCGATTGACGAAAACTATTGCATGCTCGGGTGGTGCGCGGATTTGTATGTGCGTGCAGTCGATATCACCAAGCACCCCAGGGAACCCACACTTGAGAAAAAATGCGAGTTTTGTCTCGTGCTGGCGTTCTGGTGACGAAAATATGATTATTTCTATTTCAAATACAATGGTTTCGGTTAAAAATATCTTTTAGGCTAGTTTTGAGTCGCCATTTGGCTGGAAAGTCTTGCAAGGTCTGGCAACCCTGCACCCCACTCTTGCACTGCCATGTCACATGTTGTATTTGAAGGAAAACGTCAGCGAAGCTGCGCCTCTTTTTTAAAATAAAGCTTCACGCCATATTTATGTGACCAAAATGTTTGTGTAGTCTACTTCTTGAAAAGTGTGCTCCCGAATGTACTCAGCGAAACCCCAGAAGTAAGTGTGTCATCCGGGTGTTTGAAGTATACTGTAATTAGAAAAATTTCCGCGTACTCTACAACTTTCTCGCCCTTTCTACTCACTAAGACTACTCAAGTGTGGAAGAGTGCTGATTCGGACACGGCGCTGGGTTGTGTCCGAATCAGAGCCCTGCCTTCTGCGCCCTGTCTCCTGCGTACAGTGCACTGGCAGAAGTGTGCCGTTTAATGTGCACTGTTTAGCAGTCCGCGAAAAATAGCAGTCCAACTGTAGTAGGCAACCGTTAGTTGTAGGTTTACACTTGTAATAACTTTAGTTGTAGGTCCGCCATACTATTTTCCAACCACACTGTGGAAGTGCCGTAAGCAGGTCATAAGACGTCCCACCAGTGTTGCCATGTCCTCGGTTTTACAGCTAAATTGGGATACTTTCAAAGTGCAGTCACGGGTAAAAATGAAAAATTGCAAAGCACGTACTTATTTTAAAAAGTAAAAACATAATGATTTCTATTTAAAATATGTTGGTTTCGGTTAAAAATAGCTTATAATTTGGGCTAGTTTTGAGTCACCATTTGGCTGGCCGAACACGGCCCTGGTTTCAATTTCCTGACTGGGAGGAATACGTCAGCTGGATGAAGTTTCTGGCCAATGACAGACTGGACGTGCAGTTCCTAACATTTTACGACTAGAGACACTTTTGAGCCAGATCCTTTGGGTTTATGCTGTTTTGCGCTGACTGCAGTAAAATCTCAAGATTTGGACCAGGGATCAATCAGTAACACTTAGAAAAAACCAAATGTATCAGTTCTCATCTAAAATAAGTGGTTTTAGTGCTTTGTTACCCTTTAAAGGGATATTTCACCTTCCTGTGACATAAATAATTTTGTTGAGCCTTTATATAATTATTTTAAATAATTTTGCGTAGCATAAATACTAGCAATGTCAACTGTCCCTGCTGACCGTTAACGGCATCCCCGTTAGTCCCGGTTGTCAGCCTCCCCATTCACTCCCACTCATTTTCGGAACCTCACCAAAATTCATCATTTTAAAGCACACACTAACTACGGCAGATAATACATCGATAAAAGAGAACACGATGGTGAAAAGGTATGTGTTTGTTTTGATATTTAATGTATTTTCTATGTTTTATTACCTTTTAAAAGAAAAAGATCCAGCAAAAACCTTTGTTATTTTAACTCAGTGAAGAATCCTTGCGTACCATAAAGTTGGCATCAATTCACCAACTGTAGTAGGCAACCGTTAGTTGTAGGTTTACACTTGTAATAACTTTAGTTGTAGGTCATAATAAAACTAAAAATCAAACTACAGCTTGTTGTATTTCTACGCAGTAGCATATCGAAAATAGTTCCACTATTATAGCTAATTTAAACGTGACAACATCTTATAAGCTCAAAACAAACACGTACCTTTTCACCGTTGTGTTCTTTTATCGATGTATCATCTGCCGTAGTTAGTGTAGATTCATTTTGGTGAGGTCCCTAAAATTAATGGGAGTGAATGGAGAGGCTGACTACCGGGGATACCGTTAATGGTCAGCAGGGACAGCTGACATTGCTAGTATTCACGCTATGCAAATATGATGGGGTAGGCAGCACAAAATTACTTATGTCACACAAAGGTGAAATATCCCTTTAATGGGCGGATTACTTTGTTTCTGGATGTGCTCTCTAAGGTCGATTGTTTTACATGCAGGCCTATGGTGGCAGGTGACATGGACTTTAAAAAAAAACTGACATCAGTTTGACCTTTTGAAAGTGATATCTTTCACAGTGGGTCACACTGCTGATCCCTGGAGACTGTCAGTGAAGCTGGGGGCTGACAGAAAAGGGGGAGGAGTCATGGTTTAAATTAGTTAATGCTCTGCAGCAGGAACCATGGCTCACCGCTGGCTTCAGCTGCACCCCTCAACACAACACTGTTCAGTGTTTAGCTATTAACATTCCAAGTACCTTTCTACTTATAGGAAAGTGTGTAAGAATTATTTAGGCCCAGATAGTCTAACCTCTGTGATGCATTTATCTTTAACTCTCAATAATGGAGGTATTCAAGTGTCATATGCTTTTCCCCATCATTATCAGTTTGCTGCCACTGAATTCAATGAGAAACACTGAATGAGGACTATAAAATACATGCTCAAAAATGGTTAATGTTAAGGACAAAAGGCAATAACATTTAGATTGATTCTGGCCCTTACAGTCGTAATCTAATGTCATGCTAAATTAGTAATTACATGCTGAAAATTATACCAATGAAAACTTGTATGTGACAACCCTATGAGACATACTTGTGTAAAATTTGTGAAAAATGTGGGTTATAACCTTGCACCACTGTAAACAGTGAAAATGACCATATCATTAATCCTAGGGCTTCACTTTTGATCATAAATGCACTGATTTGTTAAGACATCAGGCAAGCAGTTAATGATATTAGTTCCATGAAGCAAATCCAAATCATGATGGCGAATAAGATCTAGGCACTCAATCACCGTGCTTGCCCTCCTCTCTCTAATGATGCTGAAATCAGAAGCCAATTATTGATTTTTGAGACCGTGTCCCCACTAGGCTGTGCATGCAAATTATGGAGGTTGTGACTTGACTGTTTCATCACCAACCTAGCTGCTTGCCTGCAACTAAATGTGATTAGCCTCTTCGGGAGGATTTCCATAAAGAGCGCTTCCTCTGTAACTGCTTAAATTAAAAGACACATAAATTATACAGCTATAACTACAAATCATATTTTGAGAGGGACTGTGGCAAAATGACCGCTGGCAAATAATTTCTGTTGCGTGTTATGCGAACCGATCGGAACTACTCGCAGATACCAAAAGTAATGAGAATAAGGCTTTATTCGAGGTCAACAGAACAGGGTCAAAGTCCAACAAACAGTGCAATAAAGGCAATGCAGATTCGTAGTCTGTTCCAGGCAGGGGTCAGTGTCCAGCAAACAGGGCAATGCAGAATGAGCAAAAGCGAAGTCCAGGAACAGGCAGGGGTCAGAACTGAGGTATCCGTCAGAGCTGGGGAACAAGAGGGCGAAGGGCAGGAGCAGGGCTATGACGGGGAAGGACTGGTGTGCAGGAGGGCTGGAGCAGGGCTAGGCAGGACAGACAGCAGAACAGGAACTGGACAGGTAACACAGGAATGAGGAACAGGCAGGAATCAAAACCGCTGGAAAGACAAGAGACAAGCACGAATGCAGGGCACAAGACGATCTGACACAGAACAAAGAAACGGGAGACTATATGCCAGACTAACGAAGAGACAATGAAGAACAGGTGAGACAAAACATAATGAGGAAACACCATTCAGGTGCAGGGAGCTGAGACACGAAATGGGGAGAAAGGGAAAACACGGAACGGACTACAAACTGAAAATACATATAAACGGAAAAACCAGATGTGGAAGCACGGGACGTGACAGTTGCGTAGACTGCAAACAAATTCTTTCCTCCTGTTACTGCTTGACCTTTAGTGAAAACTTGAAGGTTTTTGTCTTACCAACACTGGCCTTGCTCAACATATGTATTACAACATATTGTACCTGAAATTCCCCTTATGGAAATTGGGATGGCAGGTATGCCATCCGCCAAGTTACGGCTTGGTGGGGCATGCCCCATACCTATACAGCACCGAGAGTTTGGCACTTTTCAGGGTTCATTAGTTCATAAGTGCGTTTGGTAGTGGATGCTACCGGTTACCATAGAGTTGCGCTAGCATTAGCAATGTGTGTATGTCCAAAAGAAGGGACAGCATGGAATTATCTAAAAATGGTTTCCATCAATCAACTACATCATGGCTGTCATAATTGAGACATTATGTCCAAAATTCCGAACTATCCCTTTAACATCTGTAATAAATATTTGCCTAGAATCCGGAATCCTGTTTTGTTTTTCTATTAACGTTACGTTACCATTACCGCAATAACAGGATAGCTGTGCGCAAATTGCTGGACAGCAACAACTACTGCCACTACTAGCAGTCGTAATATCTGTAATTATCAATATCTTGCTAATTTGAATCTGGAATCTCCGTCTTTCTTACAAGGGAGAAACTGCAGTTCTTGAAGTGTAGATAATATAGCTCACGTTACATAACTAGATAGCTACAGATTATTTAATTAATCAACAACAAAACAAGCAATGTAAGCTACAGCTAACGTTACACCTAACTTAGTGGCAGCAGCTCCCAGCAAGCCGAGCGTAGTGGTAACATTAGAAAAAGAAAGTAGACACACCCGAACTTTATTTGCAGACGTCCCTAAGTTACCTCGAATGACAGAAATGAATGAAAAACAGCCATTGTAAATAGGAATTTTAGCTCAGCTAACATTATTATCCTACCTTTACTTCGCCTAAGCACCTGCCTCAGCTTCAGACCAGTTTCGATGGCGATGTAACCCACTCAGTCTCACACTGACATGCAACCCCTCTCGTTTATGGCTGCACAGTAAGATGATATATAAGGAGTTATAGCTAACTTTGCTATTTCCGATGGTGAATTAATATAACGTTATACAGAAATGCTAATTAGTTACTTACTTTCAAAGGGAGTGAGGGACCATTGTAGTGGATGGTGGGAATGGCCCACTCAGTGAGGGAGTAAAAGCTCCCAAATCCCATCTGGACAGCAATTGCACTCGTGAATAAATAATTCTCAAAATGCAAATTACAGATCCATGAGCTCAAGCAGATTGTAGCCTCCTTCATCTAGCTAAATTCTAGCCATTTTTTCCGTAGTCATGCATTTGTGGGGAAACTAAATAGCGTGTGAGGACTCTCTCACCCAAACAAGCATTTTCGTCCCATTTTGTTTGCAGTTCGCACTCGCACTGACAGTTGCTAACTTGCTACTGTGAGCAACCTAATTTACTCTTACTCTAAGCTAGCTGTCACTCACATTGACGTTGAGGACAAGTTGAAAATCGAGCAATGTAATTGGAGGAAAAACTTTTTTCCACCGCCTGCCAGTGCAGGTACGCGTCACCAAAACGTCACACAGCCATTTACAGGAAGAAATGAGGGCAATATTTAGCTGCGAAATATCAACTTTAAAATAATAAAAAAATATTTTGGTCTGCATCATGTCCTTGTAGTAATTAAACTATAGTTAACCATTTAATCACTTAAAAGAGGTAAATTTTCATTGTGTGGGGTCTTTAAAGGGTCCCGAGTGACCATAATCCCTAATTCAGTGGTTCTTAACCTGGGTTCGATCGAACCCCAGGGGTTCGGTGAGTCAGTCTCAGGGGTTCGGCGGAGGTTAAGACACACACCCGACTCATATGATTCGTGATGACACGTCCCGCTTGGCCATCATTGGCTGCAAGTGATCACGCTACATCGCTTGGCCTATCTGTGCTGCAGGGAATTTGGTGCGCTCGGTAGTCGACTTGTGACTGTCGTGATGGTACGTCGTGTGATTTCTTTCTTAATATTTTAATCCCTTCATACTAACTATGTCGAGCAAAAAAAGAAAGTGGTCGGACGAATATGTACAATATGGATTCACATGTATAACGGAACGTGATGGGAGTCAGCGTCCTAACTGCATGATTTGCAATGCCAAGTTGAGCAATTCTAGTCTAGCACCGGCAAAACTAAGGGAACACTTCCTTAAGCTGCATGGAGATGGGGAATACAAGAACACAACGCTCGCTGAATTCAAGGTGAAGAGAGCCAGATTCGATGAAAAGGCTACTCTGCCTGTTCTCGGCTTTGTACCCATCAACAAACCGATCCTCACAGCATCGTACGAAGTTGCTTACCTGATCGCAAAGCAGGGCAAACCACACACCATTGGTGAAACACTCATAAAACCAGCTATGTTGAAGATGGCGAATTCATTATTATGTTTTTGTTTTTGTGTGAAAATCATGTTTTGCTGGTTTTGTTCTTTGAACACAGTGATGTTGATGCACGGTTCATTTTGTGCACCAGTAAAACATATACCTATGTTATGAATTTGAAAAAATCATGTTTTATTTTTCCAATTAAGAAGGGTTCGGTGAATGCGCATATGAAACTGGTGGGGTTCAGTACCTCCAACAAGGTTAAGAACCACTGCCCTAATTCCTTCTATTTCGTTCCTCCGACCATTAGGGTCGTCAACCAGGATGACTAATACTAACAATGTCATGAGGGATCGTCATACCTCATGCCAAGGCTGCTGGCAGGATGGTTGCACCGACCATTGAACCCGGCGCCACATTGATGTGATAGAACTTTGAGAATGTGCAGGGGGACGCCTATGTCACCGCCTCACAAATCTCTTTAAGCGGTACGCTTTCCGGGGCTGCCCATGAAGTAGCCATGCTTCTTGTTGTCTTACCCTGGATATTCACAGGCAAGGGCTTAGCACTAGCCTCATAAGCTGTAGCTATCGCCTTCATTACCCTGCGGGAGAGGCTTCTGAGCCGAGAGTGCCTTTGGTTTTACCGCAGCAAACGAAAAGTTGCCGTGTACGTCTGATGGAAGCGATAGCTTCGACGTAGCGTCGCAGCGCACGCACTGGACATACCAGGTGTCCGTCCCCCAGGTCCTTTCCTGGTGGGGGGCGAAGCGCAGTGAGCTCGATCGACTGTTTAATGTAAAATGCCGAAATGATTTTTGAGCAAAAAAGATGGATTCGGCTGCAGTGTGACTGCTGAGTCAGCCGGCCTCCACCTCAGACACTCTGCGCTGATGGAGAGAGCGCAGAGCTCACCAACGCGCTTAGCTGATGCCATTGCTGGCAGGAATGGCATTTAAGGCTGGTCATTTCGAGAGGCTCATAGGATCAGCAGATCCTCCTGGAACGGGATTTCCCAGGGCGGATCGTTAACAAGGCCAAGGATCGTTGGAAACCAGGGTTTCAACGGCCATTTGGGGCTACCAGCAAGAGCTCGTAGTGGCCCGTGCTGACCTTGTGCAGGGTCGCCTTGACCAGTGATACTGGCAGAAAAGCATACAGCAGGCCGTCCGGCCATTTGGGTGCTAATGCGTCCATCCCCAGAGGGCTCGAATGCTCGTTCATCGATAACTATGGGGGGCAATGAGCAGATTCCTAAGAGGCAAACAGGTCTGTCTGAGCATGGCCGAACCGTCGCCATATCTCCTCCACCACTTCGGGGTGGAGACTTCATTCGCCAGGATGAATCTCCTAGAACATCTGCTGTACCATTCAGAATACCTGGTAGGTGTACGACACAAAGAGAGGCAAGCCTGGGAAGTGCCCATCTTAAAAGACACTGGGGTCACTTTCAAGGCTGTTGAGGTGTTGTCTGACCTCACAATCACATGCTTGCCCCGCAGCATGGGCAAGAAGTGCCTTAGTTCTAGAAACACTGCTTGGAGTTCGAGCACATTGATGCTGTCTGACTGATGTGGTCGTGACCATATTCCCTGCACTGGGCAGTGCTGGCAGACAGCCCCCCAACCAGTCAGTGAAACGTCCGTCGTTACCACCACGCATCGTGATGGTATAACCCCCATCCAGACCCCCGTATTTAGGAAGCTAACTAGGTCGCCATGGGTGGAGTAGCTGACAAAATCGACACCTCACCTTGATTCGAGTGTGACGGTCCCCCTTGGGGTGCAGCGATATGGCCTTCAACCATAATTGAAGTGGCCTGGCTGTCAGGAGTCCGAGAGGCACGACTGCTGAGGCAGCCGTGATTAGGCTCATAGCCTCTGAAAAACCCTAATTTCGAGGACCCGGTTCACTCGGAAATGGCACACTGCGTTGAGCACAGTAGCTATACAACATCAATGATGCCTTCATGCTCTTTGAATCGAGCAACAGTCCGATGTACTCGATGGAGTGTATCGGCTAGCTGGCCTTTGCCATAGTTGATGTTGATGCCCAGCCTGGCAATATGTTCCAGCGTCTGGCCAGCATGTGTGCGGGTCATGCTGTACGACTCGGCACATATCAGCCAATCATCTAGGTACGGCATGATTCTCAGCCCCCTCAGCCAGAGTGGCGATAGGACCGTGCTCATGCAGCGAGTAAATACACGGGGGGCCACGGACAGACCGAATGGGAGGACATTGAATTTGTATGCCCAACTTTGGAATGCAAAGTGTAGGACATGACGATGCTCCACATGGATAGGGATGTTCAATCCACAGCCGTGAACCAATCCCCTGGTCTCATGGCGTGTATAACGTCCGATGTCCTGAGCATCCGGAAAGTGCATCGTTTTAGAAAATAGGTTGAGTAAAAACCACTGAGCCGTTAGGAGGGAAGCACCAGAGACACAATGCCCCTATTTTAGGAGGCCTGTGATTTCCTGTCCCAGCTTTCTCGACTGTGCGGGGTCCAGACCACGTGTGTGTCTGACCCCAGAAAATATTGAAGGCCGCTGGTTGAACTGGAAGCGGTAACCCTTTTTAAAATCGTTAACAAAAACCCACGGGTCTCTCGTGAGGACCTCCCAGCTCACCAGCTGGTCTCGGCGATACTGTCCCATCATGACTTCTCTCATGCCCATCCCCTAGCCTGATCGCCAGATGGGCCTATAGGGTCGCGTCATGAGTCCGATGCCGGCACATGGGCGGACGGACGACGAGGAGTTCCCCTGCCAAACAAGGGTTGTGCATCACCTTTAGCCATCTTTAGCCACCTTTAGCCATACAGGGGGCATCTGCCACTCCCTGTATCTTAATGCCTCCACAGAATGCTTGAGCGTCTGTCTGGCTACTTCGGTGAAAACCTGGCCGGAATAACCGGCAGCTAGTTCACGTGTCATAAATGTGAATACCTGCAGAGATGCCTCACTGATTGAAGTGTCGATCCCCGCATCAAGCATCGTCTGTGACTGCGCGAGCATCAGCCACGACAGCGAATTACCAATCTGCGTTGTCCTGGCGGCCGCATCATAAGCCTTACAGAGCAGATCATCTGTTGCTCTGCATTGTGGCTTAGAGTAGCAGGCGTCTGCCCGGACCGCCTCCTCTGTGGATACTACCAGCTTGCGGCAATAGCGTGTTCCACAGAGGGCATTCGGTCCAGCACCTGGACCTCTGTGTCCAACATGGACGCAAATGTCCTACAGTATTTGGCCACCCGCTGTAAGCCGGGGCATGACCAACATTTACTTCGCTCTGCCAGAAAATAGTTAGATGCTGGCATGGCAAACTGCAACCCCTGGGGGGTCCGTCAGTGAAATCTCGATGTCTCCATCGTGCTGAGGCATATCGCAACCCATGCGTGCCAGGGCTGCATGGAGAATAGTTTCTAGAGAGGCAGAGTAACCCACTGAACTGTTAGAGGGTAGGTGGGAGGCTCGGGTTCCACTGACAGATTGGTCTCCTGTGTCAGACCGACTCTGAGCAAACTGGGTGTTTGATGCTGCTGTGGAGAGTGCATCAAACCAGTCCAAATTCAGATCCCCTTCAGTCAGCTCTACTCCAGCACATAGCTGTGTGACTTCTGCGTATAGGCTGCTGCCCCTGCCAGCCCTGCCCTTTTTTTGTGAAGGGCCCTCGGTGGCGGAAATACCCTTACATTTGGGGGTAACCTCTACCGCGGATGGCGTTTTGCCCGAGGGGGGCATGTGGGACACATCCAATCAGGCCTGCTTCATACTCATACAGCATGGGCAGGGGTCTGAGAATGCTTCCTGCAGGTGCCCTAGGCCTAGGCACAGGCAGCACCGGGTGTGCCCATCAGCCATATCCATGGCTCCCCCACATTCCGTGCACAAGGCGCTCATGCCTTAGCAGGATAACGAGCACCCGAGGATGCACAACGTGGCGGGTGGTCTTGAGTAGGGGAAGCGGGGGCAGATAGTGTAGCGCACACGCTACTGTATGAAACCAAATCTCACTGGAATCAGTGAATAATACAGAAGGATACAAACCTGTACTTGCTGTATACAAACCTGTTCACCGCATGAATATGCTTTGCTGAAGTGAACCAAATGTCTTACTGGGGTGCAGTTGCAGCCAGTACAGACTTAGAATCAATCACCGGAGCCGTAGCTCATAGATTGTAAGAAACCAAATCTCACTGGGGTACACCCACGCCCAGGTTCGATCTGGAATCAGTGAATAATACAGAAGGATACAAACCTATACTTGCTGTACTCACTGCGTGAATATGTTTCACTGGAGTGAACAAAATAAACGCAGTAGCACTGTGTGCCTAACCACAGCCAATATATATGCTAAACGTAAACAACCGCAGTTCTTAGCATTAGCAGTATAACCAAGAAAACGATACCCGTATTAAAATAGCAAAGCTATTAGTGGATATCGCATGCAAGTGCTTATCTCCACCTTTGGAGGATGATAAGAATCGTAGCCCTGACCGAAATCACAAAGCATAATAAATAGACATACTAGAAATGGCATAAATAGAAAGGGCATAGTAAGTAATTAAATAAAACAGTATTTAGAAAACAGACTAAAACACACAATAAAACAGGTATGCAGAATACTAAAGTGTGTGTGTGTGTGTGTGTCAGGATACTCTCGATTGTACACCTGTAGAAGTTGGTGAGTATCCTGGAGTCCATGCCGAACCTCCTCAGCCGCCGGAGGAAGAAGAGCCGCTGTCTCGCTGCCTTCACGACTACACCTGTGTGATGTGACCAGCTCAGATCCTCGCTGATGTTAATGCCAAGGAATCTGAAACAGCTGACCCTCTCCACTGCTGTTCCCTCGATGTGGATGGGGGTGTGCCCCTCTCCCTGCAGCCTCCTGTAATCCACGATCAGCTCCTTGGTCTTATTGACGTTAAGCAGGAGGTTGTTGTCCTGACACCACAATGTCATTGTCTCTACTCTGCATCGGCGAGAAAACGAAGAGGATTTCCACATTGACGCGCCTCCCATGACATATGTTGATATAAGAGTCTCGATGCATCGGACACCTGGAAGGTCCATCCTGATTGATGACCCTCATGGTCGGAGGAACGAAATAGAACCACACTAATGCACCAATGTAATAATTGAAATAATGAATTGAATGTATGGACACAACAGATCCGACATAGATCGGAATGACTGACGGATGCTTTGTATATATGAATAAAACCAATGATTTTAACCAATAAGTGTGAAGAGTGTTTTTTTCTATTCACATTATGTTATCCATGATATGTGCTTGAGGCTCACTGTTCAACTGTAGGCACTAGGTAGGCCTACATTAGAAGAAATAAAATGCTATAGCCTAATTATTCCTCTAATTATCATAAGCCATGTTTTAAATTCAGGTCATTATTTCCATATATCTAGCTGTTTTTACAAAACAACTATGGGGAGGTATAGCATTTAGCTTACTGGAGGGAAATAATGACATTTTCTGTCGTTATGGCCTAATTTCAAGCCGTTTAAAAATTTTCTGTCGTTTCCATATATTTATCGATTCTTACACAATAACTATCTGGAGGTATAGCATACTTTCTAGAGGAAATAAGAAATTCGCTGTCGTTATGAAGTAATTTCCCAAAGTATTTTTTAAATTCAGGCTGTCGTTTTCCGTTAATTTCCTCTTAGGTACTGCCTACTCTACTTGTGGAAAGAACAGGAAAGTTCCTGAAGTTTCACTGTAGTTATGCCGTCGCTTCCGGGGGCGTAAATTGGCAGGCTACCAGGTTTTATTTATTTTTCCAATTTTTTGGTTTAGAATAATAGTAAATATATAAAAACTATGAAATAACATAAATGTAATTATGCAGTGACAAAAAAAGTGTTAAACAAATCTAAATGTATCTTATATTTTAGATTCTTCAAAGTAGCCACCCTTTGTCTTGATACCAGCTTTGCACTATTGGCATTCTCTCAACCAACTTCATGAGGTAGCCACCTGGGATGCTTTTCCAACAGTCTTGAAGGAATTCCCACATATTGGATAAAAATATTGGACAGTTTAACATAATTTAGAATAAAGTAATTTTTAATATATGGTCGCATATTCTTTGCATACCATGACTTCCTGATGCCTGTGACCCAACAATATCAAAAGCCTCTTGATATCTTATTTTCTGGTACTCCTACAAGCGATACTATAACCTCTCTGTATTTAAATGGATCTCTATGGGAATTACTAGCTAACCATGTAACGAGTGGTTAAAAGCATCAACTTTGTATTTCAATGTTAACTGCATCTTTTATTGTGACAAAAGTGGCACATAGACTGATGGACTGCTGTTTCAGCCAACTACGGTGCGAAAAGGACAAAGTTGCAATTTGACCCCAAACATAAAAGGCATCATAAAATGTGAAGTAATATGAGGGTTAAGGACAGGTTCTGCACAACAGAAAATTTTATTTTATATGAGGCTTCAGACTGCAAGGGAAATTTTGAGAAGGATGTATGCCATTTATCTGCCACAAAGGAATTATGATAGTCATGTGGTAAATGAGTGATAAAGAAAGCCAAAGTTGTCTTTCAGCTTACACTTGTGATATTCATTTTTGAACCAGTTTTGAACATTCTCTATTACCACTTTTTCCTCTTTCCAAAGAATAGAATAGAGTAGAATAACTTTTATTTTCCCGTTAGGGAACTTCAGTTGTAGCCACCAGCAACAACAAAAAAGACATAGACAGTGGGGCAGGCCCAAAACACACAAACAAACATATCAAATAAAGACATTCAATATAATCATTGCATTAATCAAACTAATTAAGTGAATTAAAGTGGAATAGCCTACAGCCAATCGTCATGATTAAAAATAGCCCCCGCTGTCCCGAGAGTCCAGTGTTATCAAGCAGTCCAGCACACAAACTCCACCTCTACGACTTTCCTCCATACACGCAGTGTTGCGGTCTCTGTCCACTGTCAACACGGAGCACAGAACTGCGTCAGCCTTCCCACTTGTCGCCTCACTCCCCCGCATTATCTTCTCCTTCCCTTCCCTGGTGGCTTTTTAAAAATTTTTTTTATTTGTTTCTGATTTTTCCCCATTTTCTCCCAATTTAGTAGCCAATTGAACCCCTATTCTAATTCAATTCCCCCCGTGTAGCAACCGCTAGACAATCACCGCTACACAACCCCGTCAGCCAGCGGTAGGAGGGGAGGGCGCCACGTCCTCTTCACGGCGCAACTCGCCCAGGGCCGCTATGCGCACAGCGATTCTCTCCGAGCCCCTCCCCCCACCCGGAAGCAGCTGCCAATTGCTGCTCCCACAGGGCGCCGGCCATGCTCGGATCTGGCAGGACCGGGGCGCGAACCCCGATCCTCGGAGCACAACTGCACCGACTGAAAGTCGGCGCTCTTACCGTTGTACCACCGCAGCGCCCCTCCCTGGTGGCTTTTTGAAGATTGCCTGCAGTCCTAGATCAGTCCCGACATCTTCAACTCCAGTGAAGAGCGATGGTAAACTTTGTAGCTGCAGATCCAACGAACATTCCCAAGCATATGTTGTAAATGCGTCTCTATGGTGATGACCACAAACAAAATTATCCTGAATAGACAATTCGTCAATATTATCAAAACGAGCAGCAGGAGTGCCCTGAACAATCTCCAGCCCGCTTCCGTCCCACAACAGACACAGCGCATGAAAAAAACAAAAGCCAGACACAACAAAATACATTCAAATGAACAAACACGAACACAAGAGACAGTTGGACTTGGACATGCCACCATTACAGCGTCACGTGACACTGAAAAGAAAATAACTGTCTCTGCAATTTCTACCCTTCTGAAATGTGAGTCCAGATACCATCTCCAAAAATAGTAGGACTGCAGAGCAATAAAACCAACCTGAGAGTCATACTACCTGGTGCGACAGCACAGCTGGCTAACAGCTCTGACTATTGGGATGGATTTCAAATTCACACTGAGCCAACCAGTACTGATTGATCAATTAAATATTAGGTTCAAACATACCTCAGTTGAGGTTTTGGTGTAAATTGGTGATTTTAAGTTGTGTTAGTTTTTCAACTGTTTCTGACAATAATCGACTAGGCCCTGGAAAGTCATGCCTAGCCCTAGTGATGAACTATACATCATAAAATGGTTTGTCCAGGCTTTGCTTTCCTCATACCATTACTCACAATGGCGTGAGGTCAATACGTTGGTTTCAGTGAAAAATTTAAACCAGCAGGGTTTCGCCAGGAAGGACCAGTTCCCTCACCAAAAGACACCAACCTGCCACATTGACAGCAGTTCCACGTAGGACAGAGGACACCACTCACACAGAGGACTAGCGGTACCTTAAACCTAGTGTCAGAGTACAACATATCTTTCTGAAATAATTCTTGTTTTTGTTTGCTGTAAATAATTAGCAAATACATGTTTTTTGTTACAAATCGTGTTGTCTTGTTGTTATTCCAATAAGTGCTCTTATGATTACAGTGATCTAACTGAAAGGTATTTGTGGTTTCATCCTTATAAATTGTTTATGCTAATTCAATAACTGGTGCTCCTTTTTATTCAAGTATTTTGCCGCGGTGGTGCAGTGGATAGCACTGTTGCCTCACAGCAAGAAGGTCTTTGTTTCGGATCCAGGCCTTTCTGTGTGGTTTGCATGTTCTCCCCATGTCAGCGTGGGTTTCCTCTGGGTACTCCTGTTTCCTCCCACAGTCCAAAGACATGCTGGTTAGTCTAATTGAAGGCTCTACATTTCAACATAGGTATGAGTGTATAAGTGAATGGTGTGTGCACCCTGCAATGCATGGGCTCCCTGTCCAGAGGGTATTCCTACCTCTTGCCCAATGCATTCTGGGATAGGCTCCAGCCCCCCTGCAACCCTGACCAGGAATAAGCAGGTTAGATAATGAATGGATGGATATTTAACCATGGTTGTTGTCATGGTCCTACAAATTAGTTTGTAATTGAATTGTGTTATTTTTATGTTGTTTCTAAGGTATTTCAATGTATTGTGCTGACATCTACTGTTGTGACACTGTATTGCACTTTCAGATGAAATATTATATTATAAATATTATATATTATATAAAGAAACAAATCAATGAGTTTTCAAACATTTTGGAAAAAATTTTATTCCACTGTACATTACAGTATATGAACAGAAATGTATTTTACCAAAAAAAGCACAAAAAAATGATAAAATTCTATGTCTTTATTCATATAGATAAAATGATGTACAATTTATAAAAATGAAGCAATAGGTCAAATCAAATCAATATTTATTTATATAGCGCATTTCACAACTAGTTGTCACAATACGCTTCACAGAAAAACCCAGCCTAAACCCCCACTAGAGCAAGCCAAAGGCAACAGTGGCAAGGAAAAACTCTCTGGTGTCAAATAGAAAGTTTTCAATCTTTTTCAATAAAAATACACTGCACTGCAAAAAGTGCAATATACACTAAACAATAGACGTATGTCCAAAAGTGAAAAAAGTAAGTGATGTTTCTACTCAAATGGATGGGACATGTGTATATTGTATAAATAAGAAAACAAATCAAATGCATTTTCCAGACTTTATGAAGAGAAATTTCACTGAAAAAGCAAAAAATACACAAGACTAACCTTAACCGTAGCCAAATCCTAATTTCAACCAAAAGACCTAATTCTAGCCCTAGGAGTTATTAAAAATTCATGAAAAACAACTGAAATATTATCAATTCAAAAGTAAATGTGTTTGAAATCAATCATTTTGAACAAAGGATTGCAAATATATGAGGCTATAGTGAAAATAGTTTCCTCATTAAATATTAAGCCTAGGATTATTATATTACTATAATGCACAGAATTGACATAAATCTAGCAGGGGCACTGCGAAAACCCTGCCTGAAAACTGCAAGCAAATAACTCCATCATTAAACGTGTACAACTTCACTTAGTTGATGCAAACAACACATCTTCAATGACCTTTTTGAAGATTTAGTATGCATCTTAAAAAAGGTCACCATGGCCAAAAAGGTATCTTTTTGTATATTTTAGCGCTTTATTGGACAGCACAGTGTAGAGAAGTAGGAAGAATGGAAGTGAGAGGGAAAGACGTGACAAGGTCGCACAGCCGGATTCGAACCGCCGACATCACAGTTTGCAACGCATGTGGACGGTGCTCTTATGGGCTACGCCACAAAGATACCCCATTTATTGTTTTTTTTTAAATTATAATTTCATACTTTTAATGTAATAATTAGCTCTAAGAAAACTATGCTGGAATTCTATCCTTAAAAAATATTAATTTACAATGGATTAGGTGTAAGAAAAGGGAGTGTCACATTTTTCCTCACTGGAATAAAACTGTAAAACATATTACTGCTACGCTGCTATCACCACCCTCCCTTTTTTCAGCAACAGCTGACACACTGACTTAAACCCACCCACCATATAAAAAATCTCACTCACTATTGGAAGTTAAAGTTAAAAAATAAAATAAACAAAAAAATGTGCTGAACAGACCCGGGTCCTTCCTGGAAAGCAGGTTTCTGCGATATATGATACCATCACAGCCATTGCACAGCACCATAATCTAGATCAGGGGATCTAGATCTTATAGGTTTGGCTAAATATTGCAGTAAGGAAGGGCTGTGAAGTGCTGATGCCATCTGGGAGGCAGCGAAATGCATCAAGGCATCAATCTGGTGGAAGGGTCAGTATGAAGCCATGTCCCCTGTTGCTTAAATTATTCTCCAGATCCCTCTAACATCAGCTGCATCAGAGCAGGACTGGTCCCTGTTTGGTGGAACATACAGCAGAGTGTGCAACAGGCTGACAAATTTGAGAACTGTTGAGAAGCTGGTGGCCATTCAGTCAATCTTGAAACTCTTTGAACCCATCAAAGATGACGCCACACAAATTGAATCTGAGGAGCTTTGTTCAGATTCTCCAGAGTCTCTTTCTGAAGATGAAGCTAGTTATGGTTGAGATAAATAATTAGCCGAGGTCAAGGTTAAATAAGGCCCATCTAATTTGCTGTGTTAGATGGAAGGAAATTACTAAAATATATTTTTGCATTCATGTTTCCTTATTTAATATGCTTTTTTAAAACAAACTACATTTGAAAAAAAAAACATACAAATAAATGTGTTCACATTGTGGTATAACAACATCATGCTTGTTTGACATTTCTAAAAAACCCATGGTTTTCTCCCTAAGAATGTTTGAAAAGTATTTGCAGTGTTCCCTCAAATAGGCCCAATACATTAAAAAAACAAAGACATGCATAAGATTTATGAAAAATATTGTTAACAGTATAAATTCCTCAAAAAGGGAAATTTCCCCAGAAATTACAACCCTACAGCTATCAAAGATAGCTAACCGCTATCTAGCCAGCATGGCTTGGACCCAATATAAATTAAATTATGAAAATGGAGATAAAATGCAGTTACAGAATTGAGATGATTTGTTATTATCAAAACCATTAAAAGTCCTCATTGATTTTAATATTTAAAAAAATAAAATAATAAAAATACTTACTGAGCTGGAAGTTGTTACTGCTCACCAAATATCCTACTCTTTCTACTATACAAAATGTATACAAAACCACCATGAAGTACTTAATTAGGTACTAGAGAGTATGTGATTATACTGTATGTCCCCAGTTACCTGCTTGTATGTAAACAGGATAGCTGGAAAAGCTTATGTTTCTCGATTAAACTTTGTGAAATGTCACTCATTGAAACCTAGAAGAAATATGAAAGGGACACTACTCTTAGGGGTGGTGGAAGTATGCACTGCAAATCTAAATTTAGTGATTGCCACTAAATTGAGATCTAGTACTTAGGTGTACATACATCACTTGTAGTCTACTGCATAGTCCCAATAAGGGCTTCTTTTTTGTGTCAATTCCACAGTGCAGGTCTGTAATTTCAGGCTGTCTGTTTATTTGTCAAACAAGAACACTGGGACCTTTCTTTCAAGTTTAATACACAGAAATAAATGTTTGCCTCTATTTAGTTCAGCCGTTGAGCACTTTGTACTTATCTTATGGAAATGGTTGCTGAATATAATGAAAAATACAAAAGGAGAAAAGTAATACTTCAAACCATTCAAGTTAAGGACAAATGCCATTGTGCTGTGACTGAACAAATGCCTTATTGATCATGGAAAAACAACATGTAAGCAACTGCAATATAATTTCTTACTTAAAGCAACAATCACAACAAAGCAGTCAGCTCAGTCCCATCCAAAGTAGTGTGTACCGGTTGGCCATAAAACATTTAACGAATATATATACATATTAGTGCAGTCTCCAAAAGTAGTGACACATTTTTTGTTTTGGCTCGGCACTCCAGCACATTGGATTAGAAATGGAACAGTGACTATGAAGTTAAAGTGCAGACTTGAATTTGGGTGTTTACATCCATATTGGGTGAACCGTGTAGCAATTGTAGCCATTTTAATACATAGCCTCCCCATTATAGGGCACCAAAAGTAACTGGACAGATTAACATAAATTTAAAGTGTCATATTTAATATTTGGTTGCATATCATTTGTATGCCATGACTTCCTGATGTCTGTTACCCAGCAACATCAAAATACTCTTCATATATTATTTTCAGGTACTCTGACAAGCGATACTACTACCTCTCTGTATTTGAATGGATCTCTATGGGAATTGGGGGGGGGGGGGTGCTAGATTAAGCTGTAAATTACACTGGAACAGTATGGAACACATGGGTTGGCTAAATGGCTGTAAATCATCAATGGTCTGAGGTGTGAAAGCAGATTCAAACCATCACTCTGCTGCCAGATACGTGGATGGACTGTTTCTCCGGACTCATTTTCCTGTAGAACTCTGTACAAAAATTAGTCAGTAGAAACAACCCTTAAAGTAATCCATCCAGATCCATCCGCATATCTGGCAGCAGAGTGATGGGCTGCGTTCCAATATTCTTCACTCCCCACCTCCTTTCCTCCACTCCCCCACTACCACTCCTCTCCTACCGGGAAGTATGCAAAACTGCCTGAACATTTTGAGTACAAGTAGTTGCATGTACAGTATGCAATGTACTTGACATTGCGGTTTGTGTTGAGACATTAATCAAATTGTAACTATTTGTAAGTAATATGTAGCCAAATCAGCAACATTAGATTACGACACAAAGATCGGTTTCTGGGGCACAGAGGAGAGGAGGTAGTAGTGGAGGAAAGGAGGGTGCATTTTTAGAGTATTGGGACACCTTACAGCCATTTAGCCAACCATGTGTTCCATGCTCTTCCAGCATAATTTACAGATTCATCTATAAATTATATAGATTAATCCCCCACCCTCAATTCCCAGAGATCCATTCAAATGCAGAGAGCTTATAGTATCGCTTGTAAGAGTACCTGAAAATAATATATGAAGAGTATTTTGATGTTGCTGGGTAACAGACATCGGGAAGTCATGGCATGATGAGTCTTTTGATGTTTTGATGTTGTTGGGTCAGACGTCAGGAAGGACATGCAACCAAATGCTAAATGATGACTTTATTTAAGTTTATGTTAATTCGTCCAAATACTTTTGGTCCCCGAAAATGGGGTGGGGGGGGGCTATGTATAACAAGAGCTAAAATTGCTACGTGGTTCACTTGATATGGATGAAAACACCAACAAATTAAAGCTGAAAGTCTGCACTTTAAGATGATCGTCACCGACATTCATTTCATCCAATCTACCGAGCCAAAAGAATATGTCCAAATACTTTTGGAATGCACTGTATGTATATTTATTAAAAATGTGTTGTATAATTTCACCATGGTAACCATAATATGTCCAAGAAGAACGAAAGGAGTTAATAATCCATTCCAAATATCCTGGATGTCCACTCACAGAGGAAAGTGGGAAATGTTCAACATTTGTTCAACACAGGTAAAGCAAGATATTTCTTCCTGTGGTTATGGACAGGGCTGCTGTGAGCACCGTTGCCTTGTGGTCAGTGTGAGGGACTGTTGGGCCTGGTTGTGTCCCTACGGGCCCTATGTTATGTCCTTCTGCCTGGGAGGACGGTGGATGTTTCTGACCACGCACTTTACCATCCACTCGATGCCTTCATTTACACCCTGCCTGAAAAGAAGGAAGGAATTTCTGTTACTTCACTGTGAACTAAAAAATACAGATTTGCTCTAATAAATTATGTTTAAATATATGCGAGTGAGGAAATGTGAGTGGGCGCACACTCATGCGTGCATGCGTCATTAAGGGTACTGTCTCCATTGCAGCAGGCTGAAGTAAATAACACTATTCACTTTAACTGAACGCAACTGCGTTAAAAGTTTGCTACTGACAGCTCTATAGAATCACACTGTGCACTATTGTTATTGTACCTATGATGACAACATGGTCTTCCCCCTTTCAATTTTGCAGGTGAGAGGGTTATGTGCAGGACTGTGATCTGACATGTCCGATTCATCAGAAAAGCATCCACTATACAGCAAAAATTACGAATGTGTCTGTCTTCTGCATCATTCTGAATCCACCCCATCCTCACTACCTACTCAACTCAGCTCTTAGTCCTGGCACTGATCATCTCCCATCTGGACAACTGTAACTCTCTCCTCACTGGTCTCCCTGCCTCCACCATCAGAACTCTGCAGCTTATCCAGAACGCTGCTGCTCACCTGATCTACTACCTCCCCAGGCTCAGCCATGTCACTACCCATCTCATCTCCCTCTACTGGCTACCTATACCAGCTTGCATCAAATTCAAAAAATTTGGTGCTAGCCTATCAGGCAACTAAAGGGACAGCTCTGTTATATCTACAAAACATCATCATTGCCAACACACCAAAGCTCTCCATTCTGCTACCACTGTCTGCCTGCACTTCCAGGTCACACCTCCTGTCTGTTCTGGCCCCCTAGTGGTGGAATGAGCTTTGCACTACAGCCAGGAGAACAGAACTTCTAATGTAGACTGAAGACCCATCGCTTCATATTGCACCATGGCTTCCCTGACCCCTATCTTCCTTGACCACCTAGCTATCCTTTCCTTCTTTGGATTTCCTTTTGGGATAATGTTTTAGATATAGGTATAGCTGTGGAAAGAGAGATTAGCAGCCTTGTGGCATTTACTATTGATTATATTGATTATATATGGTCTTTTTGTGCCTTCTTGGTGATATTGTACTTGTATTCCTGAGACATTGATGTTCTCCACTTCTGTAAGTTTCTCTGGATAAGAGTGTGTCAGCTAAATGACTGTAATGTACAAATCTCAATTCCAAAAACATTGGGAATTGGGTATGTAAAATGCACATAAAAGCAGAAAGCAGTGATTTGTAAATTCTCTTTTGCAAACATTTAATTGAGAACGATGAAGATATTTAATACTTTACCTTATCAACTTTACTGATTTTTGTAAATATACGCTAATTCCGAATTTGATGCCTGCAACATGTTCCAAAAAAGTTGGGATGGGGCAAAAAAAAAAAAAAAAGACTGGGAAGGTTGTGTAATGTTCAAAAAACACCTGTTGTAACATTCCACAGGTAAACAGGTGAATAGGTAACAGGTGATGTAAGACTACGTCAAGTATTTGGACAGTGACACATTTGTTGTTGCGTTGGCTCTGTACTCCAGCACATTGGATTTGAAAAGGAACAGCGACTGGTTAAACTAATTTGAGCGTGTGTAGCGGGTGTAGCTCGGCTAGTTCGCTAGTAAGCACAGTGAGGTGCAGTAAAGCGAAGGCCTTGTAGCAGATTACCGTGACAACACTCTCTGGCGACGCAACCCTCAGGGTCAAAATAACGACGTTACCCTTAGCTATCGGCGATGTCGTCTTTAGCTGATTGGTAACGCGTTCGCTTACGAGTGAGAGGAGCGGGGTTCAAATCTCACCTTGGACTTCTGAGTAAAAGCCTCTCTCTTTCTATACGGTTACATTGATGCCTGTTGACCTGGATCAGAATCGAATATTTAAAAAAAATGTGGTTGCTGCGGAGTTTCAAATGGAGGGGGAGTCAAAGGGGGGTGAGTGTAGCGAGTGTAGCTCAGCTAGTTCGCTAGTAAGCACAGTGAGGTGCAGTAAAGCGAAACCTTGTAGCAGGTTACTGTGACAACACTCTCTGGCGATGCAACCCTCAGGATCAAAATAAGGACGTTACCCTTAGCTGTCGGCGATGTCGTCTTTAGCTGATTGGTAACGCATTTGCTTACGAGTGAGAGGAGCGGGGTTCAAATCTCACCTTGGACTTCTGAGTAAGCTTCTATCTTTCTATACGGTTACACGTGTTTACATCCATATCGGGTGAACCATGTATCAATTGTAGCCCTTGTTATACAGTCCCGGCCAAAAGTCTTGTCGCATGAGTGGACAAAAGTGACAATTGCTAATTACCCAACTCTTAATTAGCTAATGCAGTTAGGAAACAACACAAATTAATCATAAGTGTCTAAAGTTTATTTAGATACTAGCAAAACAAAAATTTCATAGATGCTTATAAGGTTAATTGCTTGATAATGATGAACAAGCCAGTTTCTACCTGGACAAAAGTCTTGTCGCAAATCAAATTATAATCAATAAATTTTATCTTTCTCAAAAAGTTAATAAAATACCAAATGAAAAATCAGTCTAGTATTTCATCATGGACTATAAGTTAAGAAATTAATATCTTGTATGGGTTCCTTTGGCCTGCAGAACAGTTGCCATCCGGTTTGGCAGAGAGTCGTAGAGCTTGTTGATGAAGTCGTCGGGGATGGCATGGAAGGCCACCTTGCAGGCATCCCAAAGCTCCTCCAAGTTCTTCGGCTTGGTTCTCCAAGCTTCCTCCTTCATTCTTCCCCAGATATGCTCAATAATATTCATATCTGGAGACTGTGCTGGCCATCCCTGAAGGACCTTGATCTTCTTCCCCCTGAGAAACTTCATAGTGGAATCTGAGGTATGGCAAGGAGCTCCATCCTGTTGAAAAATCTGACCCCTCTTGTAGTTGGGAATGTACTGGGAGGCAAGAATCTGTTGATATTTGGCACTGTCAATGTTACCATCCACCTTACAGATCTCCCTGGCACCTCTGTATTGGATGTAACCCCAAACCATAATCTTTCCACCTCCAAATTTGACTGTCTTCTGGGTGAACTGTGGGTCCAGTTGGGCCCCAGAGGGTCGTCGACAATATTGGCGGCGCTTGGGATGGAGCTCAACTGACGATTCATCTGAAAAATCTATTTTTTGCCACTTTTCTGCTGTCCAACCTTCCGTCAGGCTGTGGGCCTTGGCGTACGCAACACGGTTTCTTAGCTGTCTCTTGTTTAGCGCTGGTTTCTGGGCAGCAATACGACCGTGGAGACCATTGCGAGCAAGAATCCGATGTACAGTTCTTGACGAAACAGGCGTTGCTGGCGTCCACTCCTCCCTGGGGCTGGCTTTTGACCATCGGACCAGCAAGCTGTCGTCTCGAGCAGTTGTCTTGAGCGGTCTGCCCGACCTGGGTCTGTCATGGACGTCGCCAGTCTCTTGGTAGCGCTTGCGAATCCTCTCCACCTGCTGTTTAGACACATTGAAGATGTCTGAAACTTCAGCAGGAGACTTGGACTTGAGATTCTTGATGATCAGCACTTTGGTTTCTGGTTTGATCTTGGGCATGTTGACAGAAGCAATGTTGAGCATGAACTTGGCTTAAAGTGTCAAATTTCTGCTTTTATAGCTCAAAGGTACCTACAGCTGACTAATCAAGCCCCTTGTTTGTTTCACTGTGGCCTAGAAATTGGAGTTGGCCATTGCGACAAGACTTTTGTCCGGCCAAAACTGGCCTGTTGATCATTATCAAGCTGTAACATTTAGTAACAATTTTGAAATGTCATTTTGCTAGTATCTAAATAAACTTTAGACACTTATGATTAATTTGTGTTGTTTCCTAACTGTATTAGCTAATTAAGAGTTGGGTAATTAGCAATTGTCACTTTTGTCCACTCATGCGACAAGACTTTTGGCCGGGACTGTACATATTCCCTCCATTTTATGGGACCACAAGTAATTGTACAAATTAACATAAACTTAAATAAAGCCATCATATGTAATAATTAGAGCCTGACGATATGGGATTTTTGAGACCGAGACCGATACTGATTTTAAAGGAGGGATTTTAAACATCAGTACTTACTGACCATTTCAATAAAGAATAAATAAAAATAATAGGCTATTTAAGTGCTACACATTTTATGACACAAAGAAAAATGCTAGCACAGGAAAAACTTGCTATAGCTATTCATTGATATTTGTGATTCCGTTCATTAACTGCTTGATTGATAATTAAGAACTGGAAACAGGTTGGGAGTTAGCTATATCTGTATAAAGGTAGTCTAAGGTTACAGGAGGCCTATTTTAGGTTTCGTAAACCACAGAACAGAATGCACTTGAGTAATGTGCAGCCTACGAACAGGTCAAGGTAACGCTAGCGAAAACCTCTCAACTAAAACATTTCCGAAACGTTTCGAAACTAAAACCATAGTGTGTACGAGACCATTAGCTAACGTTAGCTTGATGACTGGTAACATAGATTCCATACCAATAAAGTTTTTCCTCTTCTCTCATCCTAAGGTTAGCTGAGCAGGAGCTGTTTCACGAAGCAGAATTACTGAGTTAGCTTGATAACCTGCACTGAGTAAAAACCCGAAACAGCTAATTTTCTGTTTCAGTTCCAGATTTGGGAGGGTTCCGGGTTTTACTCAGTGCAGGTATTCAGCCTACTCCCTAAGCTTCGTGAAACAGACCCCAGGATCTATCATGCGCTAGCTACCGTTAACTAGCTATTCAAAACAAACGTCGTCACCTTAACTTGGTCACATTAATCCCATTAATTTATTTGATATGAAAATAAATGCCTCAGTTAGTTAAAATACGGGGGTGAAACTAAATGCACATTGTCCTAAATATATATGTTATATCTCAATCGGTGGCCTACTCATGAATTATAACGTTAGCTAAGTAATGGTGCTAAGTAAAAGCACAACGAGGTCTGTGGATGCATCTCACGTTAACGTTACTGGTAGCTGATTAGCTTGCCGATAGTTGGCTTGCAATGTTATCGCAGTTTGCATTCATCGGCAGCTTGCATTCATCGGCAGTTTGCAAACATTTATTAAGACCACAATTAAAGAATGACTAACATTACTCTTGTGTTAATACACTATTATTATTGACAATATTCAATTAGCTAGCAAGATAAACTTGTTCCTTCCTTTCATTCAGTGAGTCTTCCCCCAGTAGCAGCGCTACTCTCTGACTGCGTGAAGATTCCATGTCACATGATATGTTGAGGGTAGCGAGAACACTATATAGTTCTGTGGCGAGAACCACTAGATCTGGAGTGCTAGGAGCGCCCACGTGTCAATGTAAAACACATGCCTATATCGGTCGTTCATATCGGCCGCATGTCATCCTTAACTACTGATTCAGTATGGTCCAGAAACGCAAATATCGATATATCGGTCTCTAGTAATAATTGGTTACATATCCTTTGCATGCCATGAGGTCTGTGACCCAATAACAAAATCAAAAGACTCTTGATGTCTTAGTTTCAGGTACTCTTACAAGCAATACTATAACCTCTCTGCATTTGAATGGATCTCTATGGGAATTGGGGGATGTGACTAGATTAAGATGTAAATTACACAGGAATAGTATGGACCACATGGTTGGCTAAATGGCTATAAGTCATCAAGGGTCTGAGGTATCAAACAAGCCTGAAAACATCACTCTCCTGCCAGATATGCAGTAGATATAGATGAATCACTTTAAGGGTTGTTTCTCCTGACTTATTTTTCCATAGAGTTCAATAGGAAACCATGTGTTCCATAATATTCCCATGTAATTTACATCTTAATCTAGTCCCAACCCCCAATTCCCAGAGATCCATTCAAATGCAGAGAGGTTAAAGTATTGCTTCGAAGAGTACCTGAAAATAAGATATCAAGACTTTTGATGTTTTTGGCATCACCTTTTACCTATTCACCTGTTAACCTGTGGAATGTTCAAAACAGGTGTTTTTTGAACATTCCACAACCTTCCCAGTCTTTTTTTTGCCCCTGTCCCAACTTCTTTGGAATGTGTTGCAGGCATCAAATTCAGAATTAGCGTATATTTACAAAAATCAATAAAGTTGATAAGGTAAAACATTAAATATCTTTTCTTTGTACTGTTTTCAGTTAAATATACAGTTGAAGTCGGAAGTTTACATACACTTAGGTTGAAGTCATTAAAACTCATTTTTAACCACTCCACAGATTTCATGTTAGCAAACTATGATGTTGGCAAGTCAGTTAGGACATCTACTTTGTGCATGACACAAGTAATGTTTCCAACAACTGTTTACAGACAGATTATTTCACTTTTAATTAACTATATCACAATTCCAGTGAGTCAGAAGTTTACATACACTAAGTTGACTGTGCCTTTAAACAGCTTGGAAAATTCCAGAAAATTATGTCATGGCTTTAGAAACTTCTGATAGGCTACTTGACATTATTTGAGACAATTGGAGGTGTACCTGTGGATGTATTTTAAGGCCTACCTTCAAACTCAGTCCCTCTTTACTTGACATAATGGGAAAATCTAAAGATATCAGCCAAGACCTCAGAAAGAAAATTGTGGACCTCTACAAGTCTGGTTCATCCTTGGGAGCAATTTCCAAATGCCTGAAGGTACCACGTTTACCTGTATAAACAATAGTACGCAAGTATAAACACCATGGGACCACGCAGCTGTCATACCGCTCAGGAAGGAGACGCATTCTGTCTCCTAGAGATGAACGTGCTTTGGTTCGAAAAGTGCAAATTAATCCCAGAAGGACCTTGTGAAAATGCTGGAGGGAACAGGTACAAAAGTATCTATATCCACAGTAAAATGAGTCCGATATCGACATAACCTGAAAGGCTGCTCAGCAAGGAAAAAGCCACTACTCCAAAACCACCATAAAAAAGCCAGACTACAGTTTGCAACTGCACATGGGGACAAAGATCTTACTTTTTCGAGAAATGTCCTCTGGTCTGATGAAACAAAAATTTAACTGTTTGGCCATAATTACCATCGTTATGTTTGGAGGAGAAAGGGTGAGGCTTGCAAGCCAAAGAACACCATCCCAACCGTGAAGCACGAGGATGGCAGCATCATGTTGTGGGGGTGATTTGCTGCAGGAGGGACTGGTGCACTTCATAAAATAGATGGCATCACGAGGAATGAAAATTATGAGGATATATTGAAGCAACATCTCAAGTCAAGACATCAGCCAGGAAGTTAAAGCTTGGTCGCAAATGGCTCTTCCAAATGGACAATGACCCAAAGCATACTTCCAAAGTTGTGGCAAAATGGCTTAAGGATGACAAAGTCAAGGTATTGGAGTGGCAATCACAAAGTCCTGACCTCAATCCAATCGAAAATTTGTGGGCAGAACTGAAAAAGTGTGTGCGGGCAAGGAGGCCTACAAACCTGACTCAGTTACACCAGTTCTGTCAGGAGGAATGGGCCACAATTCCAGCAACTTATTGTGAGAAGCTTGTGGAAGGCTACCTATAACATTTGACCCAAGTTAAACTATTTAAAGGCTATGCTACCAAATACTGACAGAGTATATGTAAACTTCTGACCCACTGAGAATGTGATGAAAGAAATAAAATCTGAACTAAATCATTCTCTCTACTATTATTCTGACATTTCACATTCTTTAAATAAAGTTGTGATCCTAACTGACCTAAGACAGGGAATGTTTACTAGGATTAAATGTCAGGAATTGTGAAAAATTGAGTTTAGATTTGGCTAAGGTGTATGTAAACTTTCGACTTCAACTATGTAAAAGAGAATTTACAAATCGCTGCTTTCTGCTTTTATGTGCATTTTACATACTGTCCCAACTTTTTTGGAATTGGAGTTTGTAATTCATGTAATGGATTTAAGGAGCTCTTCTTACCCTGTGAGGGCTGTGCATGGCTGTACAAGGCAATCCCGTTTCCCAATCTTTGGAGCACAATCACTGAAGGCCGTTTTAATGTCTGGTACTGATAAACAGTTCTAGGAAAGACATTTGTTGATTTAACATACACTGGCATTAACACACAAAACCATACAAAATGAGAACTTTGAGGACCCATCAATAGCAACCAAGAAAAACATTTAAAAATAGGAGGTTCACATTAATTGTTGGCACACAAATCTTCTTGGTCATCCACAATATTTTTGTTACTACCACTGGTTACAGCCACTGTTAATTGCACATCTTACAAACTCTGGACTGATATTCTAAGGTTAAGGTTAGGCTATGTTGTAGAAAACTAGCCTGCAAATAAACTGTACTGAAAAATAATGCTTAGCTTCTGCACAAGGTACGCCTGTCTGGCATTAATGGGGAAATTACTCCACCCAGTGGAACTATAAATCCAACACTATGGAATGCCTTGTTAAGGCAGCGACAGTGTCCTCCACTATTATTGGCACCCCTGGTAAAGATGAGTAAAAGTGGATAACGATAAAGATATGGATGGATAACTTCAAGGGTTTCTTCTCCTGACGTATTTCAATAGTTCAATAGGAAAATTTGTCAAACAACCCATATCTACTGCATATCTGGCAGCAGAGTGATGGATTGAGGCTCGTTTGATACTTCAGACCCTTGATGACTTACAGCCATTTTACCAATCATGTATTCCATACTGTTCCACCATAATTTACAGCTAAATCTAGTCCCACCCCCCAATTCCCATAGAGATCCATTAAAATGCAGAGACGTTATAGTATCGCTTTTAAAAGTACCAGAAAATAAGATATCAAGAGTCTTTTGATGTTGTTGGGTCACAGACATCCGGAAGTCATGGCATGCAAAGGATATGTGACCAAATATTAAAAATTATTACTTTATTCTATATAAATGCAGGGGTGCCAAAAATTGTGGCACGTGGTTTTGTTAAAAATAATTATTTCTTGATGAGGGATTTTTTTCTCATAATAAATGTACTTCAATTAAAGGTTGAATTTTTCTAATTTTTTCAGTGTGAGATTAAGCTAATTCACCAAACGGTTAATTTTTTATATCCCTTTTTACTCATCTTTACCAGGGGTGCCAATAATAGTGGAGGGCACTGTATATGTATGTTAAATCTCCAAGCTATTAAAGAATCTCTGATTCGCTCTTTGCACAATTCAATGGCACAGCCATTTTTATGTGCATACATAACTTAAAGTACAAATAAACTTGAAAGGATCTTACTTCCACATCTTGTTTGTTGGCAAGCACAAGAAGAGGAACCCCTTCCAATACTTCACTGCTGATCATTTTCTCTGTAAAAAGACCTCACATTTCACTAAATAATTACAAATGGGCATATACACTGCCTGGCCAAAAAAAAAGCCGCACTCTAATATTTCGTTGGACCGCCTTTAGCTTTGATTACGTTGTGGCATTGTTTCGGCAACGTGGCATTGTTTTATGCAACGTCACAACATTTATTTCCATCCAGAGTTGGATTCATTTTTGGCCGAGATCTTGTATTGACGACGGGAGAGTCGAACCACTCCGTAAAGTCTTCTCCAGCACATCCGAAAGACTTTCAATGGGGTTAAGGTCAGGACTCTGGTGGCCAATTCATGTGTGAAAATGATTCCTCATGCTCCCTGAACCACTCTTTCACAATTTTAGCCCGATGAATCTTGGCATTGTCGTCCTGGAATATGCCCATTGATGGGATAACCTGGTCATTCAGTATATTCAGGTACTCAGCTGACTTCATTTTATTGCTGCATAACATTGCTGAGCCTAGACCTGACCAATTGAAGCAACCCCAGATCATAACACTGCCTCCAGAGGCTTGTACAGTGGGCACTATGCATGACGGGTGCAACAGCGACTTTTTTTTTGGCCAGGCAGTGTATTTACAGACGGCACCGAAGTGTACTTCTGTGAATCTGTACTGTAAATAAATACGCAAATAAATAACATCACACGTGAAAGAAATGTAAAGGCAGAAAAAAACAGTAATTCAATTTAAATACTGAGGAATGCTTACCGAAGGCGTCTTTTGATTCTGACAGGCGCTCTTCATCAGTGGAGTCAATCACATAAATCACTCCATGGGATTCTGCATAATACTATTAGAGACATCAGAATTGAAGTCACAGCTGAGTTTTAAAATCGGTTAGTTTCTTTTTAATTTAATGAGCATCGTTTATAGCAGGGGGTTTGGAGATTGTGACCCACTTCATGTGTAAACACGTTTTAGAATCCTATCCCTTAAGTAAGAGCACAGGAAATAGCCTATTATTTTAGTCCGTGTGAATGTCTGCGGTATAACATGCATGTTTCTCCTTATACCACAAGTCTCCTTAAATCCAGTTCCTTATGCTCATCTCACATCTCAGTGAAAATGCACTTTTTCTTGACGAAGATTTTTATTTCATTTTTTTCTTCTCAAAAGTATAACAATGGGTTCCAAGTTTACATTGTGGTATCAAATATCAGAAAGAGTGTCAAATATAAGTTTACATTATGGGTGTCAAATATCAGAAAGATCTGAGAGGTCAAGGTTAAAAAGGGTCCACTTTCTCCAAGAATGACCCAATGAAACTGATTTTTTGTCCGATAGATCCGCATGCTGATGTTATAATCGAGTATATAGGAGACGAGTCAGCTAATATTACCATGGCAACTATTCTTTAGCTTGCGTATAAATGCAGGAGGTTTGTGGGGTTCAGAATGAGATTGTAAACAGGCCATTGTGGGCTGAACATTAAGTTTAATTATATTTAGAACAATGACACAGGTACACAGCCTCATACCAAAACCTCCCTGGGAGATGCCCCATCTGGCTATAAACATATATAACACAGTGAGAGTGATTTAAAAAGCAGAAAGTAATTGGGTAGAGATGATACAGAAATACACATAACAGTTTTACACCTCTGCTATTCCTTATAAATAACCATAATAGCAACCATTAGTAGCAAATACTGCAGAACATACAAAACTTTGTGATTTAGCAAACAATTGGGAATTTAATAAAGCAATCCAAGTAAACTTAAACACAAACAGAATGCAGAAACGGGTGTAAACGTGTCAAATGGTGTTTGCTATAGCTAAATGTAAAGTTTTAAATGTGGGAAATGAAAATTGAATACCGGATCATTTAACAGAAGGAGCAAAATTAGAATTGATAAGGAAAGACTTGGGAATAGCAGTTGGGAATATCCTTAAAAGGAATTAAACTCCCTGTGCTCAAGTCCCTAGTGTAAATAATCCTCTGCTACTTGGCCTAATGCAATTGCAACACTCTGATTCGGATGTACGCCATCATGCTAGTACAGGTCACTCTTGCTCCCAAATGAGTCTTGTACTTTCCTACTCCAGGTTTGTAGACTCATGTTAAATCACCACATCCATAGCTTCCCTTTATTAGTGCATGTTGCTAGCAGAGTTTCTGAGATCATCATAGAGGTTCTACGACTTAAACTTTAGGCTATAGTTCCACAAATTTATCCTACAGAGACCTCAGACTTGCCCTTAATCTATGCAAGTCGTCTCCCATCCATCAGCGTACCTGGCAGGCAACACACCATGCGAGACTCCTTGTCATACACACTATACTATCTAAATCTCTCATAGGGTAATTCTGGGGAAAAATGGCTTCTTAAAACCATTATGTGCATTGCTGTACCATCTCTACCCAATTACTTTCTGCTTTTTAAATCACTCTCACTGTGTTATACAGTGCGCTCCACTATTATTGACACCCCTGGTAAAGATGAGTAAAAAGGGTTATAAAAAATTCACCGTTTGGTTAATTAGTTTAATCTCACACTGAAAAAATGAGAAAAATTCAACCTTTAATTGAAGTAAATTTATTATGAGAAAAAAATCCCTCATCAAAAAATTATAATTCTTAACAAAACCACGTGTGCCACAATTATTGGCACCCATGCATTTATATATAGAATAAAGTAATCATTTTTAATATTTGGTTGCATATCCTTTGCATGTCATGACTTCCTGATGTCTATGACCGAACAACATGAAGACTCTTGATATCTTATTTTCTGGTACTCTTACAAGCAATACTATAACGTCTCTGCATTTGAATGGATCTCTATGGGAATTGGGGGGTGGGACTAGAGTTAGCTGTAAATACACTGGAACAGTATGGAACACATGGTTGGCTAAATGAAGGGTTTCTTCTCCTGACTTTTTTCCCCATAGAGTTCTATAGGAAAATGAGTCCGGAGAAATAACCCTTGCAGTGATCCATCCACATCTACTCCATATCTGGCAACAGAGTGATGGTTTTGGGCTCGTTTGATAGCTCAGACCCTTGATAACTTACAGCCATTTAGCCAGCCATGTGTTCCATACTGTACCAGTGTAATTTACACCTGAATCTAGTCTCACCCCCCAATTTCCATAGAGATCCATTCAAATGCAGAGAGGTTATAGTATCGCTTGTAACAGTACCTGAAAATAAGATATCGACAGTTTTTTGATGTTGATGGTCACAGACTTCAGGAAGTAACAGCATGTAAAGGATATGCGACCAAATATGAAATATGATACTTTAAAAATACGTTAAAGCAAAGGGTATGAATACTTATGTAAATGAGAAATTTTAGTTTTTTATTTTTAATAAATTTGCAAAAATCTCAAAAAAACTTCTTTCACATTGTCATTATGGGGTGTTGTGTGTAGAATTTTGAGGGAAAAAATTAATTTAATCAATTTTGGAATAAGGTTGTAACAGAACAAAATGTGGAAAAAGTGAAGCGCTGCGAATACTTTCCGGATGCACTGTAGTATCGCTTGTAAGAGTACCAGAAAATAAGATATCAAGAGTCTTTTGATGCTGTTGGGTCACAGACATCAGGAAGTGATGGCATGCAAAGGATATGCGACCAAATATTAAAAATGATTCTTTATTCTATATATAAATGCAGGAGTGCCAATAATTGTGGCACGTGGTTTTGTTAAAAATAATTCTTTCTTGATGAGGGATTTATTTTCTCGTAATAAATTTACTTAAAGGTTGGATTTTTCTCAGTGTGACATTAAGCTAATTCACCAAACGATAAATTTTTTTATAACCCTTTTTACTCTTCTTTACCAGGGGTGCCAATAATAGTGGAGGGCACTGTATATGTTTATAGCCAAATAGGGCATCCCCAAGGGAAGTTTAGGTATGAGGCTGTGTACCTGTGTCATTGTTCTAAATATAATGAAACTTAATATTCAGCACACAATGGTGTGCTTGCAATCTCATTCTGAACCACACAAACGTCCTGCATTTATACGCAAGCTAAAGAATAGTTGCCATGTTAATATTCGCTGACTCCTATATACTCGATTATAACATCAGCATGCAGATCTATCGGTTCAATACCAGCTTCATTGGATTATTCCACAGGAAAGTGGACCCTTTTTAACCCTGACCTGTCAGATCTTTCTGATATTTCACACCCATAATGTTACCTTGGAGCAATGTGCAACTTCTTGTTATTATTACAAGGTCTTGCAATAGTACTGTAAAACAAAAAGTACAAGAGATTCCAATCCCACTGTATAAATAATTAATGTAAATAATTAAATTAAAGTAGTCAAACATGACTTTGTGATTACAAGGAGACCAAGATATTGCTTTTGCCATTTACGGTTGTCAACCTGTAGGTCTTGAAAGTAGAAATGGTAGGTCAAAATGGATTGAAAAATATTGACACTAATTTCCTTCATGATGGTTTGCGTTTTTTTTACTCAAAAGTATAACAATGGTCACAGCTCCTAGGTTATATTATGAGTGTTAAACATCAAAAATATCTGAGGAGTCAAGATCGAAAAGGAGCCATTTCCCCCCCAGAAATGCCCAATAGCTGAGTCCCTCATTAGGACTCCGTTCTCCTCTTAAGGGCAATAAAAAGCAAGCTAGCTAGAATACTTACCTAAGATTAGAACAGAAAAACAGAAAATCCAAATAAAATCTAAATTTGCTGAGAAAGAGGAAGAATAAACTGTGGATTGGTGTGGGCCTTACTTTATCCCATAGCGACTGCAACTCCTCCTGTCCTCCAAGATCCCAGAACATTAGCCGTGCCTTGCCAACATCTATTGTGCCAACTGCACAGAAGGAGCAAGCAGGTTATATGTGTATTTACTTACTGTTGTTACCATTTACAATTAAATGTAGTTACATGTTGAAAGATGCTAACTTACTGTTTAGACCCACTGTGGTTGTGATCTTGGACAAACTCATCCCTTTGTAATTTTTGCTGAATTTAGTCTTGGTTTGTTCCAGAAACGTCTGCAGGGGAAACGTTTAACGTTACAGTAACTACTTTGCATACTAAAATTAAACAAGTAGACAGGTAAGCAGATGCAATAGTGGTCATGTGTGTGTGTGTGTGTGTGTGTTTCAAGATAAAGCATTATATATTACAATGTTGCCACATATTCCATATATCAAAGAAGTGACTTAACAAACAGATTTAGTCAACATTTACATCGTCATAGTCTAGAAGATGAAAACGATGACTATAAGCTATAACGTTCCCCTATGGAAAAAGAATATGCTGCAGTATATTGTAAATATATTAAAATTATCTTCACAATATATTTAAAATATACTGCAGTATATTACATTTCCATATGGGTTAGTTAATGCAAACTATGCATACTTAGTCGAGTCGAATACACACCGTCTTTCCTGCATTATCCAATCCGAGAATCAGAATGCAGAACTCATCCTTCTGGAACATGTATTTGTAGAGACCCGATAATAAGGTGTACATCCTAAAGAAAAAACATTATATTATGACTAAGGACGGTTTCCTAAGGTTAACGTTAGTTCGATGACAATATCCACAGCCATAATTATTCAGGCTAGCTAACGTTAGCTTGCCGTAACGGATGTAGATTTCTAACTCGCTAACTTTTCATCAAATTACTCTAAAATCGAATTATCCACCACAACAACTATTTAAGAAATGTCGTTTGCAGCCATTGTTTTGCTAATATTACTAGCTAACTTGGCTAGCATTAACATATTTTTATTTGCCAAATAGCTCCATAACAGCCAGCTGTCTCTGCCCAGTACCTTGCTAAACCAACAGCCCAGTTAGCAAGCTACATAGAACAGGGGGGATAAATTATATAAACGAATTCTAGCAAACAAATTTTTTTTGAAGGCCTTTGAATACACTTTTTTAAATTATCTTACCTTTCTGTGTTGAACGAGAGACACGTAATGCCGTCATCTGTAAATAGGAAGTGTTTGCAGATATGCTATGCGTTGTGGGACTTGAAGTGAAATACAGTACCGAAGTATAACAGTAAACTGCTTCTAGCGGAAAGCCTTTAAACTCCACTTCCCAAAATGCATCTGCACTCAGCGGTCTTTCTTAGAATGTATGTGTACCAAATGGAAAACGAATGATTCCCATCTAGTATTGGAGGAATAAAATAATCCTATTTGAAAGTAACACGCACCTTTTACTAGCAGATATGGAATGTGGAAATGTAAACGTTATCTGGCGATTCAGGAAGGTCTGTTTGAGTTAAGAGCAAAAATGTTGTGATTGCGTTATTCTTTTCTACAAAACCTTTATTATTATATTGTTTTTGGAATTTTGTTTATGTATGAAGCTTACGTTACTTCGCTATATTACTTTGTTCTTATTGGGCCTACTATCTTATTTCTAACTATGAAAAATAGTTATACTAACTAATAAATACCCTCCAGTAAGTTAATGACCGACAGTGGGAATTTCTGTAGACGCATCAATACACATGGCCAAAAAAAAAGTCGCACTCTAATATTTCGTTGGACCCCCTTTAGCTTTGATTACGGCGCGCATTCGTCGTGGCATTGTTTCGACAACCTTATGCAACGTCACAACATTTATTTCCGTCCAGAGTTGCATTCATTTTTGGCCGAGTTCTTGTATTGACGACGGGAGAGTCGAACCACTCCGTAAAGTCTTCTCCAGCACATCCCAAAGACTTTCAATGGGGTTAAGGTCAGGACTCTGGTGGCTAATTCATGTGTGAAAATGATTCCTCATGCTCCCTGAACCACTCTTTCACAATTTGAGATTAAAATTGTCGTCCTGGAATATGCCCATTGATGGGATAACCTGCCATTCAGTAGCCTACATTCAGGTACCCAGCTGACTTCATTTTATTGCTGCATAACCTTGCTGAGCCTAGACCTGACCAATTGAAGCAACCCCAGATCATAACACTGCCTCCAGAGACTTGTACAGTGGGCACTATGCATGACGGGTGCAACGGTGACTTTTTTTGGCCAGGCAGTGTACATTTCTTGTTTTTTTCCGAAAGGACTTCATTTGAGCACTATCACCACTAGAGGTCTCTGATGGAATTAGTAAACAACAAGAGCAAGCGGTATTAAATCCACAACTTCACAATTTATGATTTTTTTTTATCAGTGCAATATTCAGTTTTTAAAACCTTTAATAATAAAAGACAGCTGGTATTTATGGCAGGGCCGCCATTCGGAAACCATTTGTATCCAAAGATAATGCACAAAAACGCATAACATGGTGTAAGAAACACAAAACCTTGACCCCCAAGCAATGGAGAAAAGTGATATGGTCTGATGAGTCATCTTTTACTCTTTTTAATACATCTAGACACATTTATATGGCCTGCACAATCACCAGATCTAAACATAATTGAAACTTTATGGGAAGTTCTGGAGCACAGAATGCAAACTAGATTTCCACCTCCTTCATCACTCAAAGAACTGGAGACTGTCCTTCTTGAACAATGGACCAATATCCCAATGGACACAGTTCAGAAATTGTATGACAGCATTCCTAGAAGGATTGAAACTGTTTTGAAGGCAAAGGGTGGACATACTCATTAGTTACTAGATATTCAGTTTTTGTACGTGTTTCCGATATTTTGTCCACCCCATATATACAGTGAACACCATAATTCATTGTACAGTGACACATTCTTTGTTATTTTGGTTCTGTACTCTAGTATGGATGGATGGATCACTTTAAGGGTTGTTTCTCCTGACAAATTTTCCGATTGAACTCTGTTACGGCCCGGTCTAGGGTCGGACCGTAGCAGAAGAAAGAAGGTGAGAACAAAGCGATGCAAAATGCAATTATCTGGGATTTTATGAGGATAAGCTTCAGGAGTTGACAAGGCCAAAATAACAAACAAACACATGCTACTTGTCGAACTAACCTACCAAAAGAAAAGAAATACACAGATCTTCCCTGTCTCCCTATCTATCATACACAGAGTGAAAAACAGTGGGGGTAACAAAAAAAATGGCGTCAGACTCCCTACATCCCAAGTTTCACCAGTGAACACCAATATACAAATACAAATACTTCACAACTCTCTTTACACATACAATATTTACAAAAATATACAATAGCAACCAGAGCAAAGGGGAATAGACAAAAGTCTGAATCAAGGAACTAGCGATAAGTCACACACAATCGGAAAACAGAACAAAAAGGGAATAGACGGAAATCAGAGTCAAGAGAATACAGCGAGGGTCATACACAATCAGTGGATAGAAAGGAGTAGGCATAAATTGGTGTCAAAAGGAAAAGCGGTAAGGGTCATACACTCACGAGCAGCGAACAGAACTGAAGGGCTAGGCACAAATCAAAGTCGAGAAAACCAACAAATCATACACGTTATCAAAAATTGAATTCGTAACAAAATAGCAATTCAGAATATCTCGGGCTCCCGAATGCTGAACTGCCACGTCTTTTCAAATGGGAGTGATCCAATCAGGTAACGGGCGGGGTACACTGGGGGTGATGCAGGACGGAGGCAGAGATGGACCTGAAACAAAATAGAAACAAACAGACGGAACAAAACATATCACTAAGGTCGTAACAACTCCATGGAAAAATAAGTCAGGAGAAGAAACCCTTCTTTTAGCCAACCATGTGTTCCATACTGTTCCAGTGTAATTTACAGCTAACTCTAGTCCCACCCCCCAATTCCCACAGAGATCCATTCAAATGCAGAGAGGTTATAGTATCGCTTGTAGCTAGGAGTACCAGAAAATAAGATATCAAGAGTCTTTTGATATTGTTGGGTCACAGACATCAGGAAGTCATGGCATGCAAAGGATATGCAACCAAATATAAAAAATTATTACTTTATTCTACATTATGTTAAACTGTCCAATATTTTTGATGCCTGAAAATGGGGGGGACTATGTACAAAAGGCTCTTTAATTTTTAAACAGTTCATCCGATATGGATGAAAATACCCTCAAATTATAGCTGACAGTCTGCACTTCAACCTCATTGTCATTGTATCCTCAAACTCAAAGTGCTAGAGTACATAACCAAAATAACAAAAAATGTGTCACTGTCCAATGAATTATGGTGCTCACTTATACAGCTCTGGAAAAAATTAAGAGACCTGTCATGGTTATTTGCAGCCTTTGTTTTCTACGTTTTTGGTTTTCTTTTTGGCGTCATCAGGACGCTCTATCTGATTTTTTCCGGTATTCGTGTCTTGCCCGACAATTATTCCCTTCACCTGTTTTGCGTTTCCTGCCGGCTATAAATACATCGGGACTTCCGCATTTCTGCACTTCGCGATTGTTTTTGGTATGTTGACATAGGAAGTCGGTAAGGTATAGGAATTTCGGTTGCTGCATTTCTGGTTTGCACGAATAGTATACGCAGCAAGTCCGTTTATAAGATTAAGGATTAGATTGGTTTTCTCTTTCCTTTCCAATCTTTCTTTATCCTTTATTCTTTTTTCCTGTTGTCAGTTGTGTTCAGCTCTTTTGCCACAAGAGCTTTGGCTAACAGGTCTTTTCTATTCTTTTCCTTCACTCATTTTTTCAAGTTTTGTTTTGTTTCTTCACCTCTTGTTACGCCTAATTATTTAGTGCGTGAGGTTCTTTTGTTAGTTATTCTCGCTGTTTATCGAGATCGCCTCAGTTTTTGGATGTTGCTTTGTTTTGCCTTGTGCTAGGGAAGTTTTGCTCCCAATCCTGTGTTATCCAGTCCTGGTGCAGCTTCTTCCTTGTTTTGTGGTGTATCTCTCTCTCTCTAGAACGCTTTTAGAAATCCTTATCGGTCGCGTTTGGTTCCACGAACCTTACACTCCTCCTCACAAGACCACTGCAAAATGATCAGTTGTCTTGTTATTTTGGTTCTGTATTCTAGCACTTTGAGTTTGAAAGGATACAATAACAATGAGGTTGAAGTGCAGACTGTTAGCTTTAATTTGAGGGTATTTTCATCCATATCGGATGAACCGTAAACAAGAACCTTTTGTACATACCCCCCCCATTTTTGGGCATCAAAAAATATTGGACAGTTTAACAAAGTAATCATTTTTAATATTTGGTGGCATATCCTTTGCATGCCATGACTTCCTGATGTCTGTGACCCAACAACATCAAAAGACTCTTGATATCTTATTTCCTGGTACTCTTACAAGCGATACTATAACGTCTCTGCATTTGAATGGATCTCTGTGGGAATTGGGGGGTGGGACTAGATTAAGCTTTAAATTACATGGGAATAGTATAGAACCCATGCTTGGCTAAATGGCTATAAGTCATCAAGGGTCTGAGATATCAAACGAGCCTCAAACCATCACTCTGCTGCCAGATCTGCAGTAGATATGGATGGATCACTTCAAGGGTTGTTTCTCCTGACTTTTCCATAGAGTTCAATAGGAAAATGAGTCAAGAGAAACAACCCTTAAAGTGATCAATCCATATCTACTGCATATCTGGCAGCAGAGTGATGGTTTTCAGGCTCGTTTGATACCTCAGACTTGATGACTTACAGCCATTTAACCAAAATGTTGGAAACACAAAAATATCTAACTAATAACGAGTAGGCCCACCCTTTGCCTTTAAAGCACTTTCAGTCCTTCTAGGAATCCTGTCATACAATTTCTGAACTGTGTCCAGTGGACTATTGGCCCATTGTTCAAGAAGGACAGTCCACAGTTCTTTGAGGGATGAAGAAGGTGGAAATCTAGTTTGCACTCTGCGCTCCAGAACTTCCCATAAACGTTCAATTATGTTTAGATCTGGTGATTGTGCAGGCCATGGAAGGCATTTGACGTCATCCTCGTGTTCTTGGAACCATTCTTTAATGTTTTTAGCACTGTGTACGGCAGGGATCTCAAACTCCAGTCCTGGAGGGCCGCTGTGTCTGCTGGTTTTTGTGATTTCCTTTCAATCAGCAGCCAATTTAGGCCTTGGAAACAAGGTGTGCAGACTCTTTAGCCAATCAATGACTTAAATTAAACACTTAAGTGCAGGAACACATCGAAAACCAGCAGACACAGCGGCCCTCCAGGATTTGAGTTTGAGATCCCTGGTGTACGGGGACATTGTGAGGGAACAGTGTTTGCACCATATTTGTTTCATATTGTTTGCCCATTACACGTCCATGGAGAGCAATCATTGGACCCCAATGAGTCCCATTAAATGGCTGCCCATACCATTACAGAACCACCACCATACTTAACAGTTGGCAACAGACATTGTGGATTGAATGCCTCTTTAGGCTTTCTCCAAACATAAACCTGTCCAGATGTATTAAAAAGAGTAAAAGATGACTCATGAGACCATATCACTTTTCTACATTGCTCAGAGGTCCAGGGGTCTTTTTTGTGCATTAGCTTTGGATACAAATGGTTTCCGACTGCCGGCCTTGCCATAAATACCAGCTTTGTGAAGAAAGTTTTTGTTGAGAAAGGTTCAGATATGGATTGTCCCTGTCGGAGAGCCTTGACTTGTGGCCACAGTTATTTGCTGATGCTGTTTTTTGGTGATTGGCACATGTTGTCATAATTTTTGACACTGTTCCCCCTTGCCACCTTAAATTATTTAGCTGTTTTTGTAACCAACGCACCTGCAATTCTGGCACCAACTATTTGGCCCATTTGGAACTCTGATAGTATCCTTATCTTGCTTTGGAGACTTACCTAGCTAAGTGCTGCTTGTTAGACCACTTTTAAGCAGACACATGCTGCTAATTAGCATTCAAAGTAATAGGAATCACCTGTGTAGGTGTTTTTGTAATTGTGGTTTAGATGCTTCAAAGTTAAAGCCATTTTTCAGGGGTGTATATATATATGGCTGCATTCGAATAGTCAAATTCGAGCAAGGAAGGATCCTTTAGATTGCATGAACCGGAAATAGTTAGGATCGTTCAAATTTCTTATATTGAGAAGGAAAGGAGCTTCACAATTCCTTTTATCCGTCCTTTCACAAAGGATGCTCTGGGGTGCGTCCCAATATTCTTCACTCCCCACCTCCTTTCCTCCACTCCCCCACTACCACTCCTCTCCTACCCGGAAGTATGCAAAACGTTTCGAGTCCAAGTATTTGCATGTACAGTATACAATGTAGACTACCTGACATTGTGGTTTGCGTCCAGACATTAAATAATATGTAACCATGAATACGTAATTAAGATTTAATCAGCAACATTAGATTAAAACACAAAGATCCTTTTCCGGGGCATGGAGCATAGAGGAGGTGGTAGTGGAGGAAAGGAGGGTGCATTTTTCGATTATTGGGACACACCCCTGGACTATCCTTTTCAGAAGGAAGGTAGTATTCGCGGCCCACAATGCAATGCCGCCAATGTTTACATAAGCATCAGAGTTTTCTGGAACCTACAGAATTACCGAATTCAAACAAGGCGAACATGTGAGAAATGCCAGAAATCTAAATGTGAATAGCTAGTATTGTTGATTAGTATTGGCTTATAATAGAAAGTAAACAAACAATGACACAATCAGACAATACACCACATTTATTGAGAGGCTAAACTTTGCCGAAATGAAGTGAACGGTTCAAGTGAAATACAAACAATGATGTGCCTTTTGTCGTACTTTTTCGTGAAGTTGTAGTTCGCTATGTTGAACAGTCACGTCAGTACGACTGGACGTCACACCATGACGCAACGTAGAGAAGGCGGTTCGAACTCTGATATCTCAAGAAGACAAAGCTGGTTTGTGAGTTTATGAGTTTGCCATGAGAGGACAGGGGAAAATGGCAATTTACTAATTAGTTATTATGTCTGAATATTAATTATTAGTATATACTAATTAATAAATTCCATGATATTAGCTAATTATTCTACTAATAATTGTCAAATTAATTATTAATTAATGCCAATGAGATCATTTTTTTAAATCCTCTGAAGAACAAATACTTTACCTTACCTTAGTGTTAGTGGTGATTCCTGAATGAACTGGAGATGAAAGACAATCTGAGAGATCTACAGTACTAAAGGCAGTAGAGAGATAAAGGGATAATCAGAGGGAAGGAAATCTCTCACAAGCAGGGAATAGGGAAGCAATTACAGATAGAGCAGTATTTACAAAGTGACAGAAATTGATTCTACATTGAAAAGATGTCAAGAAATTAATGCAGAAATTATGGCAGTAGACAGTCCAATCAAGTGTTTTTGAAAGGATAGGTAGAGTTAAGTTTGGGCTTTCTCAAAAGCGTTGCAAAGCAAACCAATTTGAGAACAGAAGATGGACTGTACAGTAATCTGTGCAATATTTGTCTGCAGAACAAAGAGACCTAGGTGGAATTTAGTTTAAGGTAAAAGAGTATTTTTTCATGCATTGCACACACAGTTGTTAGTGGATGGAAGACCAGGCTTGACACAGTGCTGTATAAAGACGAGCCAACGATCGGGCTGAATGATTTATTGTCTAATTATCTACCATTCTTTTCTTCTAATGATATGCAATAAAAACTTGCAGGAATTCAAAGGAAATGGCAGGAGGAAGATGTGGGGTGTACAAAATCCTGAAAGAAGATTTTGCCAGTTTATGAATCAAATGAAAGGTGTGCAGATCAGAGCAACTGCAGTAAAAGTAGAGGGATGAATGTGTCAACATGTGTAAAATGTGTACCCTTATGAGTGCATATCACATAATATTTTATGTCTATGGAAGGATGTTAATCAGTTTCATGCAGCAGTCATATTGAAGATACATGGAGCAGCCATTAAAAGTCCTTATATTATATGTAATATTCTTAATTTTTCTGGGAAACACCAGTCATTTTTAGCATTGAGAGGTAGGTTTACTATATTTGAATGCACCTACAAGCTTCCCCTCAAATCAACAGTTTGTCCCCTTGAAAGTCTTCATGATTAATATTAGGAGGGACCTCCAAATATAGCATTCTCACTTAAACTGACCAAACACTAATTTCCCAAAGTTACTTGCTATGAATTTTGCATGATGACAATTATATGACTGCCTCTCACCCTTACTCTGGGGCCTTATCTAAACCCTTCAAAAAAGGTTTGTAAATTTGTGTTTGGTTGATCATATCTCTGTTGTCACTGTATTATTAGCATTGTATTTTATATGATTGGAAAGCCTGTTAATTTCCCTTTACAATGATGTCCCATTTGTAAGGATCATGCATTTGTGGGATGAGCAGCACAGCTGATTATGTGGGTGGGGTCCCAAGTGAAATGTGCCAAATTTCCTTGCCAATGTCAAACAGTGTATTCTCCTGTTGGTATTGACTCTATTGTTTTGAGTTGTTTGGGGGATTGGACGATTGAACTCTCTATCAGTAACAAGGAACAAACAAGACATATTGGTAATTTTACGCTTTATTCATTGAACAAACAGTCAGGAGCCTCAGTAGCGGGTGAACACTTGTGGGATCAGCTCGGGCGTACTGTACGTGTTAGAGTGACCAACGCAACCACGTTGGCTGACCTGCGACAAATCCTGGTTGAGGAATAGAATGCCATCCCACAGCAACGCGTGACCAGGCTGGTCACCCACATGAGGAGGTGCCAGGCTGTTGCGGCTGCGTATGGTTCTTGCCGTGCAACTTTGTGCATGTCCTTTGAAAAAAATATTGGTTTTATTTTCCTTTGCCTAGCCTACTTACAATTATCAAATAACTGTCATAAAAAGAAAAATATGTAAATTTAGGCTATGATTGATTGTCTGGTATATAATACCAGACCAATATTAGATGGATTCATTCATAGACAGTGTTTGGATCATAATCGCTTTGACAGAGAGACGGTTTTGTAGCCTACTTGTGTGAGCACAGCTGCTCCAAAATTATTAGGAAGCGCAAAGTAACTCCCCGCAGTATAGATCTACCAGTGCTCCAGGTTAAAATGTCTCCTTCCTGGCCACATCCTTCCAGCAGGTGACAGGTGCACTCAAAAAATAAATCTGTGAAAGTGGTTGCAAGCAATTATTAAGTACAGTTGAAGTCGGAAGTTTACATACACTTAGGTTGAAGTCATTGAAACTAATTTTTAACCACTCCAGAGATTTCATGTTAGCAAACTAAAGTGTTGGCAAGTCAGTTAGGACATCTACTTTGTGCATGACATTTCCAACAATTGTTTACAGACATATTATTTCACTTTTAATTCACTATCACAATTCCAGTGGGTCAGAAGTTTACATACACTAAGTTGACTGTGCCTTTAAATTTTTAATATTTGGTCACATATCCTTTGCATGCCATGACTTGCTGATGTCTGTGACCCAACAACAACAAAAGACTCGTGATATCTTATTTTCTGGTACTCTTACAAGCGATACTATAATGTCTCTGCATTTGAATGGATCTCTATGGGAATTGGGGGGTGGGACAAAAAGTAGGTCACAAAACAAATAGATGTTGCACAACTTCAGTAAGCTTAAAGTTGATACTTTGTGTGTCCCGATCTGATATATACAGATCCTTTCCAAAAAATTTGAATATCATGGAAAAGTTGTTTTTTTCCATAATTCCATTCAAAAAGTGAAACTTTCATAGATTATAGATTCATTACACACAAAGTGAAATATTTCTAGCCTTTATTTATTTCATTTTTCATAATTTTGGCTTACAGCTCCAGAAAACCCCCAAAACCTCATTTCAGAGAATGAATGTTTTAGACTGAGTGTCACACTATCATCTAATTTACTCAAAACACCTGCAAAGTTTATCTCAGTTTGGTTCAGTATGGGGAAGACTGCAGCCTTGACAATTGGCCAGAAGACCATCATTGACACCCTCCAGAAGATGGGTAAGCCACAAAAGGTCATCGCTAAGGAGGCTGGCTGTTCACAGAGTGCAGTGTCCAAGCATATCAATAGAAAGTTTAGTGAAAGGGAAAAATGTGGCAGGAGAAGGTGCACAAGCAAAAGAGATGACCGTAGGCTTCAACGGATTGTCAAGCAAAGACGATTCCAAAATTTGGCGGAGATGCAGAGGGAGTGGACTGAGGCTGGAGTCAGTGCTTCAAAAACCACCACGTACAGACGTATCCGGGACATGGGCTACAACTGTCGGATTCCTCGAGTCAAGCCACTCCACTCATTCTCTGAAATAACTGAAGTAAATGCTGATTTTCGACACACTATTCTAATTTCTTGAAATACTGTTTTGGGGGTTTTCTGGAGCTGTAAGCCAAAATTATGAAAAATGAAACAAATAAAGGCTAGAAATATTTCACTTTGTGTGTAATGAATCTATAATCTATGAAAGTTTCACTTTTTGAATGGAATTATGGAAAAAAAAACAACTTTTCCATGATATTCTAATTTTTTGGAAAGGATCTGTAGTTCTCAGGTTATCAGCAAAAACATGTTTTTGACTGGTAGGGCGGCCATCTTGGAAAAGTAGGTCAAGGTCCCAAAACAAATAGATGTTGCACTTAAGTTGCAACTTAAGTTAACATACATCTCTGATGTACAAGGACTAGTTCCAGGTCCTTGCGATTTCTGAGATTCTGCCGCCACAAAATTAACCGGCCAGAAGAAAAAAAAAAAAAAAAAACTGTTTGAGAGTGGTTTTGGATTAGTGGGTAGGGTTGGGTATCGTTTCAATTTTATCGATTCCGAATCCGATTCTGCTTATCAAATCCGGTTCTTATCGAATCTCGGTTCCGATTCCAATATTCCATAAGATGGCAGTATGACCAAGGATAAAAAAATTACTGCGTTAAAAGTATACTATGTAGTTTCAGAACACTAGATGGCAATATTGCGCACGTAGGAGAAAAGGGCTCCCCGAAAATTGCTTATCACATGTTCTTCTCAGACGCGCACGACAACACACGAGCATTGTGGTGATGTTTCACACATATTTTCTCTGACCGTGGACTCAATTCAATTCGCTTTATTGGCATGACAAGACATTGAATCTGTATTGTCAAAGCATACTGCATTAAAACAGTCAAAGACATACATCCAGCTCTGAACAATACAAAACAGCAAAGACTAGAAACGAATGAACAGTAACCGTACATGAAAACTTTTCTTTGATTATGGATTTAGAAATAACAATAATGTAAAATAAAAGTACAATTAAAAATAATAATAGTTATCAATATAAATGATAATAATGATGATGAGAACGACACATATGATCTTATAATGTGAATATAATAAATATAAAAAATTAAAATTGGTTTATAATAATCTCTGTCACTCACTGTCCCTAAGACGATGGCAGGCAGCTATATATTGTGCTGCCAGGTCACAGCACGTCCTCTCCTCTCCTAAGAGGATGGGGAGTTCTTGGATGTCTGTTTAATTTTTTAATTGAGGGTATCTCTGATTTATTTTGGGAAAATATTTATTTCTGATTTGATTGTATTTTTCACATTTTGTGATAAAGTGCCGGTCCCGTCCGAGATAGCAATGTTTCTCCTCCCGGAGTCTGTTCGTCCCGGACTCTATCACGGTCACTCTGATCAAGCTGTCCTCTTCCCCTGGCCCTGCCTCGCCCACCATGAACACGATTGTCGCTTTGGATAAAAGCGTCTGCTAAATGACTGTAATGTAATGTTTATGTAATGACTGCCCCTCACCCTTACTCTGGGGCCGCGACCACTGGATGTTGATGGCTACAGAATGAACCCAGCAGAATTACAAAATTATGATTTAGAATTATTTTATGAAAATGAACAGTGGTCAAATTTACAGAGCAATAGCTAAGATTACTAACTTATATGCTTTGAGCATGTAACGTACTCTCCATTCACATGATCAAGGTTTGGTCAAACATGATAGACTGTCAACAAGAAACAAACATCACGACAATAGATAGCCTTAGCTATCGATAGCTGCTACGTTATGGGAAGGATGTTCTTTGTCTTATCTGTTCTGTAGTTACTTCGATGACGTTTCTGTATGCACTTATTGTATGTCGCTTTGGATAAAAGCGTCTGCTAAATGACTAATGTAATGTAATGGGCGCTATTTTTATAATGATATTGTTACCTCCTCGGCTGAAAACATCTTGCTAATGGCAGTAAGGGCAGAAACATACCTCATGGAAATAGCTACGCGAACAGTTTTTCTTTTGCCATGACATTTGTGAAAGACAAACCAGAGGAAAGCACAGATTGAACAAGAAAGTTGTTTACTGTTGTTGCTGCTATAGCGTCCCTTGCTGCAACGCTCTGCCTTGTCTTTCACAAATGCCATGGCAAAAACAAAACTGTTCGCGTAACAAGCTCTTAGAACGTTCTTCCACGTTCCCGTATTTGCGTGAGGCATGTTTCGGTCCTAAGCTAAAATAAGAGTCTACCTGGAAGCCTGCCCACATGGTCTGGCCATGTCAATCAAATGAGCAGGAACCGCCCATTCATGATGTTTACACCATTTTGGCTGTTTCTGGCTTTAAAAATGGCGGCGGGATGTCAACAGCATAACATTCAAAACATTAACAAAAAAAAACTTTGCAAACGACTTATGAGGTAGGAAATATATTCAACATGTTTATTAGACCACAAGGACATATACAATGTTTTTTGGGGAGAAAATTTGTATGTAAACAAAGAACGAGTTGTTTACAATGAAACTACATAGTATACCTTTAACGTTGAGACGACATTCAGCCAGGTTAACGTGAGCTCAAGTTAGCCATGCAATTTTGGAATGAGTTATATGTTCTTTAAAAACATGTCAACATGACGTAACGATGACCTGGTCCTGCTTTTGCTCAGTAAAAACCTGCCTGGCCACTCCTCACCTCCCTCTTTTTTTTTCTTACATAACCTATGTGTCTCTCAAATTCTTCCACAACTTTACCTTCTCAACTATAAGATACATAGTAGCTACACTATCGCTGTTAAATACACAAAACACACAACAGATGCTGATAAGAAAGCACTGCCTGTTTTAGCAGCATTGCGGTAGAAAATGTTCCTCGTGATTATAATAGGCTGGTTGACTGGCGTTACAGTTGTGACAACAAACGTCCACAACGGAACAAACTTATTATGCAGAGAATGATAAGTGAATTGACAACTGAGGCTGATAAGGATATACACTAATGGTTTCGCAAGCGGTGACACTTTCACTGCGTCACAAATTTAAGGTATTCTTGGGTGTAATTAGTTTTAATGTCTAATTTCAGTGAAATATGAATAGACTACTATAATTGGCACATTGACGACCCAACACAAGGAGGACACCGTGGCATGGCCGTTTCTAGACTGCTTTGATTGGGGGGTGACAAGAGATGTGGTGGGGCACAATGGGGAAACGTACTAGTGGGGGTCCTCCCCAGAATATTTTGAGCATTTCTACGTAACCTCACACAAGACATTTTCTAAAATGAAATGTTTTATTTATGAACATTTTGGAGAAGATTTTTTTTCAAAGCCCTAGGCAAGATTTGAGATGCTTTCATATAGGCTAAAGCTAAAGCCACGATACATGTACATTAGTACATGTAGTGGATAAGATCATTTTATTACATTTTAAACCTGGACTTCAGGGAGGTAGCCGAATCAGTAGCTACGTTAGTGGATAAGATCATTTTATTACATTTTAAACCTGGACTTCAGGGAGGTAGCTATGGAGGATTATTCAGCCCAAAATTAAAATTAAAATGGAAAATGTAAATGGAGGATTATTCAGGCCAAAATTAAAATTAAAATTAAAAACTTTTCATTTTCAAACTATCTATGTAAATGAGGGGGTATGGTCCTCCTATCAATTAAAGCAAGCAGGGTGGGCCTCATTCAGGTTTAGTGCAGTAGCACTTAATGAACACTAGGGGGAGCATAGCATAGGGATGGATAACAGTCTATGCTTGATACTATGCTCTCAGGGCACTCGTAAGTTTTAATGGATGAAATGATGAAGAATCTGAGCAGTGTTATAAAGTATTCTTGTTTTATGAAAGAAACGGAGCTAGCTAGCCAGCGCTACGCTGCGTAGGCTATAGGTCAAACCTGCAAGGTGGAAAATCCACGTTCAGAAAATGAAAGTCCTCCCCAATCATTTGTTCCAATCACCTGTATTTGCTAATTATCACAATTCTTCAGCCAAGAGGTAGGAGCTAACTAGGCTAATTTGTGAAATTGTGAGTTTATGGGTGGAAGAAAAACGGCAGGACTTTTACTTTCTGACCCCTGGACTTTCCCCCTCTGCAAACCTGGTAGTAGCCTACGATAGGCTACATTGTGCCAGGTTAAACGTTGGATTGGATCAGTTGTGTTGGACTGCTGGAAATAAATGAAATGCTCCCCAACAAGAGAGGGACCATGGCTGGGGCTACACACGTAACGTTATGTCCCTAGTGTCACAAATGGAAAACCAGAAAATATAATGCATCAATAACAAATATTAACCAACATGAGCTACCATTAAACACAAGTGACGTTAGTGTCATAGCTAAGTTAACTAACGATAACTAGTGCGACACTAGCTAGTAAGTGGGTTGATATCCAGCTAGCTAGCAAGTCAGTTATAGCATATGGGAATAAAATTACGAATATTAAATAATGCTTCGTGTTTCGGAATAGCTATATCTACGACTAACGCCATTATTATCTGGCTAAGATAGATATTATGTTAGTACTGTCATTTAATGTTAGCTAACGTTACCTAGCTAGCTGTTACCGAGCAAATTGCATTGCAATTTACATAACGAAAGCTAACTAACTGGAGATAGAAGTTATCTTAATTATTGAGCTAGCTCAGTATTAAAACACTAACAGAAAGAGTGCTGTGCCAGATGTTTTCAAACTTGTGAAAATGTTCACATAAAAATGTTGAAATTACTTACTTTTGTAGAAGGCCTCGGGAGAGGCAGCGCCTTCAGTGCTGTCATCCGCCATTATGATAGTACATTTTTGGACCTGAACCTAATGTCACAACAATGCAAGCTAACGACAAAACCTCCTTGCTAAAAACGGTGACTTTTTAGCAAGGCTAATGTCGCAAAGCCTATAGACTGACTCTAGCGTACGTTGGTTCGGCTCTAGCTAGCCCGTTTCTTTCCCAGTGAACATTTTTGTGTTGAGAGCTTTCACATTCATGTCTGTTCAGGTAACTATACATAGCCTAATGTAATGTCTGTACTACCATTGTGCCATTATGTGTAACGTTATGTCCCGGTGACATTGCGAGGTAGCAAGGCTAACATTAATTCACTCCCATCAGTCCTGAACTATCAGTTTTGTAATTACCGTTATAATATAATATACAATTTTGTTCTGTGAAAAACTTTTTTTTTCAGAGTTTCAAAATTATTATTATTTTTTTTCCAGAGATTCAAAACTTTTTTTCAGACTTTCAAATCGGTTTTGAGTTTTCAGAGATTCGACTCTTTTTTTTCCAGAGATTCAACTTTTTTTTTCAGAGATTCAAATCTTTTTTTCAAACTCACAAAATGTGACACTGATTTGACGCCGTACAGGTGTTGCATTTTGCTATGTCGTTATCTTTTTTAGTGAAGCTAAGCCAAACTTTTGCAGCGTTTGCTGCAGTCAGCCATGGTCCAGAATGTAAACAGAAGTGTCTCTTCTCACATGCTTTGTTGACATACTGCGTAACAAATGACGTGACGTTAGGTCCGCGTAGCAGGTCCTGGCAGATAAGTGCAACTTTTATGGACTGTAAAATGCTCACTGCAGTTCACTCGGGAGCGCGACTGAAATATAATAAGCAGAATCAAAATGCACGTGTCTTATAGAATCCACGGTTCTTGGAAATCTGGAACCGGTTCCAACTTGGAACTGGTTCTTGATATCCAACCCTACTAGTGGGTGGACATGGAATCTGATGACGCATATAATTCCTGCGGGAAATCAATGTAGAAAGAAACCCAACAACTGGTATAAGCCACCCCCTATGGGGGAGGCTTAATAAATATTCCAATTACTGGATAAATAAAACACTTGGCATTGATATTTTTATGTGAGGATCGATTCTGAAAAGGAAACGTCAGGATCAGAAGTATCAATATTTCAGTATCAATCCGCCCAGCCTTATTATAGCTAGCTACTATATATTTATTTTTAATAAAGTAGCCTATATATTTATTTAAAAAACTAGCTAGCTACTTGCTAAGCTAGACTGAAAAACAAACAAAGGGACTATCAAGCTAACTATAAAAAAATATATACCAAAAACAAATAGGCTACTATAACTAGAATATTCAAAAAAGCTAAACTGTAAGCTAGCTATATCGCTCGCTCGCTCCCTCTATCTCTTCTCCACACAGATCAACCGCTGCGCTGCCCGCCCTCGCTCCAAAACTTCAGGGTGTAGCCGCCAAACTATAGCTGTACAGGTTTCTATTTTGTCACCGAGAGGAATACGTCAGCTGGAGGAAATTTCTGGCCAATCACAGATTGAACGTGCAGTATCTAACGTTTTACCACTAGAGACACTTTTGAGCCAGATTCTTAAAGTTTATGGTTTTTTGCGCTGGCTGCAGTAATTTATCAAGATTTGGACCAGGATCAATCAGTAAAAACAAAAAAACTAATGTATCAGTTATCATCTAAAATAAGTTGTTTTAGTGCTTTGTTACCCTTTAAAACATAGTTTTTTATGATTAATACAATTAGATATGTCCATACCCATATAGCTTTAGACGACTTTTAAAAACAATTTGAAATGTAAACAGACTTTAGATCTACATTTCAAAAGCTACCTACCAATATTATCAAAAGTTAGCTATATTGGTATGAGGCATAAGAGGAATAGAGAAATAGGATACACAAAACTGCAGTGGGGAGAAACAAAACCTTTTCAAAGCCAAGTCACTATCATGGGTGGCAGCACATACTCTGAGAGTGCCATTGTTTCAGGTGCCATTGTTGATCAGGGATTTAACTGCACCCAAACATATATTTAATGCAGGTGCACAACTTCTGGATGCCTAAATGTAAGTGTTTAAACTAATGAACTAACATTATTATTTTCTTTTTGGTTTAATTAAAATCCTTCAAATTATTGAATAAATTTATAGAAAATTCCAATTCTGTAGTTATTGAGAATCCAGAGAATGTTAAGAATATTCCATTTAATCACTATGATGCACCTTATTGCAAAGGAAATGTATTGTTTTGTAGCAAAATATTATACCTGTGAGGAGCACAGTCATAATTATGTCTTTGCAAAAACAATGTACTTGCATTCTCATTCAAACTAAAGGTACATTTTTGGAAATGTTTGTATCATTATTGGTCATTATGAAAACATTCTTGCCAAATGTAATCTATACTTTATATGGCACTGAAGAGAGATGTGTCTAATTGAATTATTAGCAGGGAGTTCCAAGCAAGAGAGACGCCAAAACGAGAACAAATTACAAGAGCCTTGGTGAAAGCAGCACTTTAAAAATGGATCAATTCTGTCATGGGTTGCGCCTGCCTTTCCTTAGTTCTGCGGTCGTTCGTTCTTTTCTTTTCGACGGGGCAATCTATCGGATTTGTCCGTGTTCCACGCCGGGGTTTCCTTTCTTTCCGGCACTTAGTGAGTGCACCTGTTTTAGATTTCCTGTCTCTATTTAAGCCCAGGGTTTCCTTCTTCCGGTGCTTGGTTGTTATTTCGCTCATTTTGACACTAAGCCGGTAAGGTATAGGTAGGCACTCTAAGGAGACCTCTTTCCTCCATTGTCTTGCTTTGGAGTTACGAGGGACTTGCCTTTTAGTGCTTTAGACACATATAGGATACACGCTTTCCTTGGCATTTTCTGTCCCTCTCTCCTGTTACCTTTCTAGTCTCACGGAGGCAGTTTTTTTTTGTTTCCCTCTACCTCTCTTTATTTCTTTGTTGTCTCTCTAATCGAGAGTGAGAGGTATTTTTATTTGACTTTTATTTCTCGAGCCTACGAGCCTCGTTCGCCCGATTATTTTCGGGTCGCTATTTCTCCCTTTTTTCAGTCTCCTCGGTATTGCTCTCCGGTTTTGAGAGTAGGAGCTGTTTTTTCGTTCTTTGTTTTTCTTCCCTAATCGTGGATTCATTGGTGTTCTTATTTGAACACTTTAAGAATCCCTTTAGTCGCATCTGGTCCTCCAAACCATTCGCCTCCCCCTTACAAATTCAGGTTCTGTTTACTAAGGTAGCAGAAATGCACGTGAAGGGAACTGTAGAAAGCCTACAATTGAGGGAAGAAGTCTAGATATTTCTACTATTAGTGAAAGCTTTTATCATAGGTGACAGACATGTATTTTGTGATAAGGATTCACTGAAGTAGCACTTAATTGAAGTGATTTTCCCCTCTCCACTGGAACAGCTCAGACAAGTGGGCAAATTAATTTAGTATTATTTTGTTGGGGAGAGAAATCAAAATCTTTCACATTGGAAAAGTTCATTGTTAGGAAACCGTGTTTCAGTTAAGGTGGCTTTGGTCCCTGGGGCTAGGGGTAAAAAAATAATGAAAATAAGCTCTGATGACACATTTCAGTCCCTTGTATATGCTAGTTACATGTTTTGCATGCAAGACCACACACTGTTCTCCTCCCAGGCTTAGACACTGCAAAGATCAGATATACCCATTCTAGACACTGCAAAGATCAGATATACCCATTAAGAAAAGAAACAACAATTTTTCTTAATTTCCATGTATGATTTCCTGCCATTTAACATAAACTAAAACACATTTTTACTTTGATTTGAATATTCCGAAGCAGTAACCAGTTTTGTACATAAAACATACTTACAAAATGTATCCTAGAAAATGGAAGGAAAGTATACCACTGGATTATTGAATTGAGTAGTGAAAGGACAAACCAACCAATGTTCTTCTTGCACAGCAGAAAATATGGCAGCCTCATTATAAATTAATTAGATAAATTTAATGAGAACTCACTCAGAGGATGATTATTACTGTTTGTGAATCACAATAATATTTTATATGAAGGTGAATCATTATTAGACCAGTCAAAACTGGAAAGATGGAGGCAAATAAATGTCATTTACAATGCAATGTAGACAAAACATGGTAATCCACAGGTTATTGTACACAGGCATTAGCTAAAGGTTGAAACACAAACATCAAAACATCAGCAGCAAAAAAACATTTAATCCTTCATTCCTGACTATCATAGCTCATTATTTTACATCCGTCTTGAAAAGGAAAACAAAGGACTATATACTGTGTGTTGGCCTGACTCCCTCTCCATGTTACGTATCCTCAATAGCTTTTTCCCCACTCTAGATCATTCCTGCCAACCAAGGAGGAAGAAAAAGTCCCACAGTTCCCAGAATGCACACGATTATAAACATCCACAGAAATATCCTGTCTATGACCATCCCCACATACTTCCAGTCTTCTTTCACCTGTAACAGAAGCAGACGCAAAATCAATCAATTTCATATCCCACTCCCTTGCATTTTCTTGCACAGTGAAAAATTCCTTAAGCGCTGACTGCAGGAACAGAGAAGCCTCTGGGTACAAAAGCTTAATGCGGTGCCGGATACATTAGGGGAAAATACACTGCCCGGCCAAAAAAAAAGTTGCACACTGTAATATTTTGTTGGACCGCCTTTAGCTTTGATTATGGCGCGCATTCGTTGTGGCATTGTTTCGACAACCTTATGCAACGTCACAACATTTATTTCCGTCCAGACTTGCATTAATCTTTGGCCGAGACCTTGTATTGACGACGGGAGAGTCTAACCACTCCGTGAAGTCTTCTCCAGCACATCCCAAAGACTTTCAATGGGGTTAAGGTCAGGACTCTGGTGGCCAATTCATGTGTGAAAATGATTCCTCATGCTCCCTGAACCACTCTTTCACAATTTGAGGCCAATGAATCTTGGCATTGTCGTCCTGGAATATGCCCATTGATGGGATAACCTGGTCATTCAGTACATTCAGGTACTCAGCTGACTTCATTTTATTGCTGCATAACGTTGCTGAGCCTAGACCTGACCAATTGAAGCAACCCCAGATCATAACACTGCCTCCAGAGGCTTGTACAGTGGGCACTATGCATGACTGGTGCAACTGCAACTTTTTTTTTGGCCGGGCAGTGTATTTCCTTATATTTCTTACCATCAACTATCTTATGTTCCTAAACAAAGAACTTCACAGAAATAAAAAGCACGTGTTATTTGATGTGCATATCTGTCACTCAGTACTTGTTTATTAAAGTGTGTCTTGAACAATCATAAAGACTATTTGTTGATGCTTATTGCTGCAAATTATTTTCCAATAATGACTCTCCATTCAGGAAGAGAAATTAATGTGCAGCTTCCTCTCATGTGTTAGAATTTTTTTTGAATGATAGAAGTCATTTGGTATGGAAGCATATCGCGGGCAAAAGTCTACTGAAAATGCAATACGTAAAATGGCAATGTAATCGTACATTTGCATTTAAATTTCTCACTCATATGTGCAAATTCTTTCTCAAAATGAAATGTCAAAATAAATTATTTCTCAATTTCATTAACTATATTGACATTTCATTTAAACACTTTATAATTAGCTTTATTAAAATGAAAATTGGAAAATTAAAATCTATTTCCTAAACTGCATGGATATGTTTCAAGTGATTATGCAATAATGTTGTCAAAATGATAATTTAAATGCAAATGTCATATGCATTTTAAATTACATTATCAAAGACAGTACTTCGCTATAAAGGTGGCACAATTCTAATGGTTATCCAAATGTAAAAATGGAAACAGCGCCTCCTGTCTTTGCTATTAAATATAGTCACCTACTAGCTACAAAGGTGGCAAAATTGTATTGCAAATGCATTCTGAGGCCGATTGCATTAACATTTTCCACCTGTCAGTCATCCCATCAAGGCAGGTCTTGCGTCGCGAATCGGAACTCCTACCTTTTCCTACCAAACTAACAATCATATTTTAAACCCAGTTATGCCCATAATATATACATGTATATGACTAAGAACTTAGGCTCTTCATTAATTATAGGTGTGTCTTGGGCGTAACATGCAATAAACCAATCAGAGTGTTGTGGTCTGGGGCTCGTTTGATACCTTAGACCCTTGATGACTTACAGCTATTTAGCCAGTCATGTGTTCTCATAGAGATCCATTCATATGCAGAAAGGTTATAGTATTGCTTGTAACAGTACCTGAAAATAAGATATCGAGAGTCTTTTTATGTTGATGGGTCACAGACTTCAGGAAGTGACAGCATGCAAAGGATATGCGACAAAATATTAAATATGATACTTTAAAAATATGTTAAAGCAATATTACAATGAATACTTATGTAAATGTGATATTTCAGTTTTTTATTTTTAATATCATCCTGAAGATATCTAAATACTTTATTTAATTTGCATATTATAGAGAATTACTTCTACAGGAGTAGAAAAAAATCCCATGTAAATATGTTTTAATTTGACTTTGCAAAATGAGAAATAATCAATGGGGTATGAATACTTTCTGAAGCCACTGTATGTACAGTATATGTATATGCTGAATTTAGTTAAAAGCACCAGCAACAGCTGAGCATAAGCAACCAAAACTTGGCTTCTCACCTTAGAAAACGTGAAATTAGCCAGCTTGTTTAACGAATTTCATTTGATTATACAATGAAGCACTGTCAAACATCAATTACCCATGAGGCTGTTCTCACAGCAGACAGATCACAGGCAATGAATTTTGGCTAGCGATGTTCAAGCTACATCCGAAGTTCATATTACGTGCATTCTAATATTGATTAATAACATAATAGTGTTATTTTGCCTTAATGCTGACACTAAATACACTAAAGCTGTCAGGTTGGGAACCCATAGGTTTACGCATTTTTGTTTTATAATGTCCTGCTTATGGAAATATGACCAACGTGTTTTTACTGGTGGCTTAATGCCTTAAAGGGTTAGTTCAGAATTTTGGACATAATGTCTCATTTACGACTTACCCATGTTGTTGTTGATTGATGGAGACCATTTTCTGCTGATTCCATGCTGTCCTTCTTGTGGACATACACACGTTGCTAATGCTATTGCTACTCTATGGTAACCAGTAGCATCCACTACCAAATGCACTTAAACACTCCACAGTGCACCCAAAGCAAATAAAATATGACAACAGTCTATCGGGGTTAATTTGAGTGTTTATACTATCATTTTTTATCTATCGTTGAATCCTTTACTTTGTGCTGACCTATTTTCTCTGTGGAAGTACGGCGGCGGTTGATCCGTCTCTTCTAACAATGCGCTTTTTGCTCTCTGAGCATCCATCTCTTTCAGTTCTTCATCCGTATATTCTGGTTCGTACAAGTAAGGTTCGCCAGATAAACTAAACTCCTCATCATCCTCTTCAAAGTCAGACATACAGTCAAGCCGGAAAGTCTGCACACTCCTTTCACCTTCTCCACGTTTTATTACGTTACAGACATATTCTACAATAGATTGAGTTCATTTTTTGTCACAAGATTCTACACAAAATAGCCCATAATGACAAAGTGAAAACAGGTCTTTAGACATTTGTGCTAATTTATTAAAAATCTAAATGTTAAATATCATATGTACACAAGTGTGCACACCCTTTGATATGACACCCAAAAGTGAGCTGAGGTGCATTTTGTTTCCACTGATACTGCTTGAGATGTTTCTACAACTTAATTGGAGTCCACCTGTGATAAATTCAATTGATTGGACATGATTGGGGATTGCCAACACCTGCCTATATAAGGTCCCACAGTTGACAGTGCATGTCAGAGCAAACTCCAAGCCATGGGGTCAAAGGAATTATCTGCAGACCTCAGAAACAGGATTGTGTCAAGGCATAGATCTGGAGAAGGGTACGGAAAAATCTCTGCAGCTTTACAGGTCCTAAAGAGCACAGTGGCCACCATCATTCGTAAATGGAAGAAGTTTGGAACCACCAAGAATCTTCCTAGACCTGGCCGCCCGGCCAAACTGAGCAATCGGGGAAGACGGGCTTTGAGCAGGAACCCGAGGGTCACTCTGACAGAGCTCCAGCGTATCCTTGTGGAGATGGGAGAACCTTTCAGAAGATCAACCATCCAGGCAGCACTCCACCAATCAGGCCTTTATGGTAGAGTGGCCAGACGGAAGCCCCTCCTTAGTAAAAGGCACATCACAGCCCGCTTGGAGTTTGCCAAATGGCACCTAGAGGACTCTCAAACCATGAGAATCAAGATTCTCTGGTCTGATGAAACCAAAATTGAACTTTTTGGCCTGAATACCAAGCGTCACATCTGGAGGAAACCAGGCGCCGCTCATCACCTGGCTAATACCATCCCTACAGTGAAGCATGGCGGTGGCAGCATCATGATGTGGGGATGTTTTTCAGCAGCGGGAACGGGGCGACTAGTCCTGATAGAGGGAAAGATGAATGCAGCTAAGTACACCGAGATCCTTGAAGAAAACCTGCTCCAGAGCGCTCTGGACCTCAGACTGGGGCGAAGGTTTACCTTCCAACATGACAACGACCCAAAGCACACAGCCAAGAGAACAAAGGAGTGGCTTCGGAGAAAGTCTGTGCATGTCCTTGAGTGGCCCAGCCAGAGCCCAGACCTGAATCCAATTGAACATCTGTGGAAAGAGCTGAAAATGGCTGTGTACCGACGCTCCCCATCCAACCTGACAGAGCTTGCAAGGATATGCGAAGAGGAATGGGCAAAAATGTCCAGAAACAAGTGTGCCAAGCTCGTAGCTTCTTTCCCAAGACGCCTTGAAGCTGTAATCGCTGCCAAAGGTGCAGCAACCAAGTATTAGGCTAAGGGTGTGTACAGATATGTAACCCCTAAATAACCTATTTTTGTCAGTAAAATAAAATTGCATATTTTCTAAAAACCTGTTTTCACTTCGTCATTATAGGCTATTGTGTGTAGATGTTTGAGGCAAAAAATGAACTCAATCTATTGTAGTATAAGTCTGTAACATAATAAAACGTGGAGAAGGTGAAAGGAGTGTACAGACTTTCCGGCTTGACTGTATGTCTTTCGAATGTGGCCATTGCAACTTGTTGCTCTTCTTTGTTGTTGTAGTCGACCAGTGCCGGCACTACATTCGTAGGTAACGTAAAGTATCACTCCGCCGCCGTACTTCTCCGTATATTCTACTTCCACAGAGAATATAGGTCAGCACAAAGTAAAGGATTCAACGATAGTTTGACTTCAAAAATGATGGTATAAACACTCAAATTAACCCCGATAGACTGTCGTCGTATTTTATTTGCTTTGGGTGCACTGTGGAGTGTTTAAGTGCGTTTGGTAGTGGATGCTACCGGTTACCATAGAGTTGCGCTAGCATTAGCATCGTGTGTATGTCCACGAGAAGGACAGCATGGAATCAGCTGAAAATGGTCTCCAACAATCAACAACATCATGGGTAAGTCGTAAATGAGACATTAAGTTCAAAATTCTGAACTAACCCTTTAAAACAAGCCCACTTTCCCGCGATTCCAGGGACAGCGTGCGTCTATTGCAGGAGAGAAAATGTTTACTTTTGGGAAAAATATTAATCCCCATTTCACAATGTGCAATGCTTGTGCAAGCCCCTGTGTGTGTCACATGAAGTACTTGAAGGGAACACTTGGTTTACTTCAGCTCTAATCTACTCAATACAAATGTGCTTTTAATGTTGAAATAGCATAATTTTTTATTAAATTGTCAAGGCAGATCCATGTTTGTGGAGCTCCAGAATCTTATATTAAATAAAATAAAATAAAGGTATGTAAAATCCTGTAAATCATTGAACTCATTAATTGATTTCAGAGGTAAAATCAATGCCTATAATCAATGCAAATTACCATACAGTAAATGTATTTATTACAGGACCTTTCCTGTTTTATTTGTGAATAAATAAAACTCACAGAAAAATCAGCATCTTCCGCCCTGAGGTGGTCTGCAATGTACTGCACACCCTCGATGGCCAGCTTCATGGAGGGGGATATTAGAAATAGGTGTTGATCCTTGGCACCAGTCACCATAGAGGGCCTGTCGGAGGGCATGGTTGGTTTGGGTTGAGCCATGCCGCAGGGTGCCCCCTTAGCCAGTGGGCTGCACTGGAGCCCGGAACTCTGGAAGGACTCCTCATGCAGGCAGTAGTACTGGATGCTGCAGGAACGGCAGCGTGCAACGCCTTGGTGAAGCTCGCGCTCGCAGAGGGCGTGCTGCACACTGAGGGAGCGCACTTTCGGACACCATCCCGGCCCATCTGGGGAAAGGCTGTGCAGGACGCCAGGGGGCGGAGAGGGGGAGAAGCACTCCTGCGGTGGGGGTTCCTCCAGGAGAATGGAGTACTGGCTGGAAGGGGACTTAGACAGCAGCTGCGTCTTTGGGAGGTGCTCATCCGTGGGGAGGCAGAGGGTCGGGATCGGGGACGGGGAGCAGGCCGGGGCGTCATGGCTGTTGGATGGCGGGACTGGGAAGGTGGACTCGGCCTCCGTCTCTGCCCAGAGGGACGTCTGGCTCACCTTCTTATGCATCATCTCTATGAGCTTCTTGCAGCTGTCCTTGCAGACGGTGGAGGGCCTTTTCATGAACAGGTAGTGGGGGATCACGTCCAGGAAGACCCTGCGGACCCAGTGCGGCATGGTGTGCGTGCGCGGCGATCGGTGGTGGACGTTGAGCACGAAGACGGTGATGACGATGGAGAGGGTGACGAAGATCATGGTGAAGAGCAGGTACTCGCCGATGAGCGGGATGACCAGTGAGGTGGAGGGGATGATCTCGGTGATGAGGAGCAGGAAGACGGTGAGGGAGAGAAGGACGGAGATGCAGAGGGTGATCTTCTCTGCGCAGTCCGACGGCAGGTAGAACACCAGCACAGTCAGGCAGGAGATGAGCAGGCAGGGGATGATGAGGTTTATGGTATAGAAGAGCGGCAGCCTCCTGATGATGAAGGAGTAGGTGATGTCTGGGTAGATCTCAGTGCAGCACTCGTACTTCTTGGTGTTGTAGGTCCCCACCGCATTCATTATGACCCACTCCCCGCTCTCCCAGTAGTCCATCTGATCCACGTTGCTGGCCATGCTCACCAGGTCTATTTTGGCCCTGTCATAAGTCCAGGAGCCGAATTTCATCTTGCAGTTCTGCTGGTCGAATGGGAAGAAGGTGACATCTATGCTGCAGGAGCTCTTATAGATGGCGGGAGGCACCCACTTGATTCTGCCATCGTGGAACAGGTGGGCTTTGGTCAGGTGGGTCACAGCAAAATCTCCATCTGCGCTGGATTTTAAAAACACATTCAACATACTGATTAGTGGATGGGTATGTAACCCCAGACATTTAATTTCTAAGTAAAGACAATTACAACAGTTCTAGCTCTCTCTTAAAACCACTCTTACTCAGTCTTTATGCTATTACTGTAGTAGAGGAGTTCTAGCGACAGCTTGTAAAGTTCATATTCAGTAACATAGGTAAAAAATATGACTTTGTATTAGGACATGACTACACTGATGAGCTGCAGCCACAAGAACAGAATGAAATAACTAAAACCGGTAATACAAGTAGGTGTGTGTTGAAAGTATTTTATCAAAACATACTTATTATAAAGCACAATGTCTGGCCTCCAGATAAGTTCAGATGGAATATGAACAGAAGTGACATTCTCATATTCTTGGGGGTTCCATCGTAACTTGTAATCATTCCACTCCTGTTGGAATAGCAGCAGAAAGGACAAAAGATTTTTGAGTGGGGATGACACGAAGGGAACAACCCAAATTGAAATCTGCGAAATCTGTTTCACTTGTGACTTACCTGTTTCACCCAGACATTGGTGGTCATCATTTGATTCTTCTCATCCTATTTACAGACAAAAAGTTAACTGGTTTATCCAAGAAAAAAGATATACCATAGGATTTCAGTGAAGCAATAGTTTAAATTGACTGGTTAAACAAAGATGACATGAAAGTCAAACATAATGTATTTAATATACGTATTTAAGATTAAGGTTTTCACATATCCATTCAACAAGACTTCCGTAATCATTAAGACAGCAGGAAACCTGCTATTCCCCATAGAAATTAGTCTTCAAAGTCTGTATTGTGACATTTTGATTGTGTCCATAAAACCTATGAAAGAAAGTGTCAGAATAAAGGAGAGATTTCTGGTTCTCTTAATCTCTGTTGCGCAAGCAGTGGAGGTAGTAAAGTCCAAGTCAAAAGAGAGAAGAGGAGAGAGATGATTTCATCTTTTACTTCTCACTCTACTGGAAAGCCACCAGGAACAGGTAAGTGAGGCTTCATTAACATAGCCTGGATTCACTGGCTTTCATTTTGGCATTGAAATGAAAGAGCATATGAATACATAATATAATAAGGAGCCCATTAAGGCTTGTCACTTAGACATTAACAAAAAATCTCTATCTCATGCTTACTACATGACCTGCCACACACTCTGCGGAAAAGACTGTTGTATAGTACAAAATTTACCTGTAATTAATTTCCACATAATGTATGTCCCTGAAGGAAAATTCTCTTTATTATTCTTTAATTCTTATTTTGCTAAACCTGAATGGTTAAGTGCTTTAAGTCATCCATTGTATGCAAAGAACCAATTCAATTAGCATTTGTAATTAAATAGCATTGTAGAACATCAATATAATCAATAAAACCTTATACTCAACAATAGTTATTGTTATTGAAAAAGGTTTTTTCCAACAGAGCAATTAAGCACTTGAAAGAAAAAAAAAAGACCTGTACCAGCTGGATAAAGAATAATATCATATTGACCTGTCTATCCATATGTAAAACCTTTTTGTTTTAATGATAAAACAACAACTGGGAATGCTGTCCCCAGAAAACAACCCAGGTAATTAACATTTTCCCTGTCATTTTTTAATTGACCACAGGTTATTTCAAACTTCAGACTACTCCTCCTGCACCCCTGAAAGTAGAGTGATAAATCATCATAGATTAACTTCTTCTGCTCCCATTTAACCCATTTGAAACCACCTATACAGTGCGGTTCATTTTGCGAGTTGCTTTGGATAAGCGCATCAGGGATCCCCAACCTTGGTCCGAGAGAGCTACAGGGTCTGCTGGTTTTTGTTTCCACTGTAAAATCTGACACCAGATCAGACCAAAGAACCAAGCTGAGGTAATGGACAGTGTAATGGACCGCAGAGTCAGAGGCCCCAATGCTAAATGAAGGCAGTGCAATTTAATGTGGTCCTGTGGTTAATGACCAAATGGCTCTCCTCATCCTCACCACATCGATGAGCTGGGCGATGGACAGCCCGAAGTGCACCAGCACCACGTCAGATGTGTTGGCGGCCGGACGGGACAGCTTGTTATAGTGGGTCAGGAGGGTCCGCAGGAGTCTTTCTTCTGCATGGGCCTTCATGTGCACATGGCTGTAGACTGGGGGAGGAGCACAGTTATGGACAATACTGCAGGGACCTTTCTCAGACGTTTGCAAGTTCTAGCTCTCACGATAAAACACTGCTACTGCACCCCTCACCCTCGGATGTCGAACCATAGGAGAGATAGACAAGTCAAGTCAGACAGGCAGTCATGCAAAACTAGATGCGGTACCTTCAGGGTTAAAGTTATTTTTATGTTACGATCAGCAAACACCCTTGCTTTAAAGATCTCTGGCCAAAAGACACCAATTGTAGAGTAAGACAAACTGCTGCACTGACATGCATGAAATGTGGCATGCAAGATACTCGGGTGGCCATTATCAAGTTTGTTCATTAGAGTTTGTATCACTGCATTGAGTAAAAAAACGTCACAATGGAATGCTCCACGTATTTTTGCTTTTTTATTACACACAGACAACCTCATATCTTCAGCAACATGAAGAGTTAGCACAGGCCCAGCCTGGATTCAATATGAGTGGGTACTATGCTGAGGACTATTGCTTCCGCTGAATATGCTTTGGGGTGGGCTTACTGTTCTTTAAACTCAAATTATCTCACTTTCGTCCTCAAGCTCATACGCAGATTCAGTAATTCAGGAAATGGTTACTCATGAAGTCTGAAAATGCATAATTTTTTTCTTTTCAAATGATTGTATAATACTTTTATTCATCCAGTATGGCCTTTAAACAGCACTGCAGCAACTGCAACGATAGCGGCAACAACAAAAAGTCTCCTACGTTAGACACTATTGGTTGCAGAATGAATATTGTTGCACAATGATATCAACAAAATGCCAAAGAAGGTTTGATTTTTACAGTGTTGAAAGGCGCTACCAATTAATACATATATTGGAAATTGTATTAAATATGGCTAATGCCCTGGGATTGGTGTTTCAAACTGATGGTAGTGAATAACTTACTAATGCTGGCCCTGTGAGGTCAGGATTGTTCAAAGGGAACTGCTTACACAGAATAAACCAACAACTCAGCAATGTCAAAACATATTTATTACCCAAAATTATCATCAAGCTTAACTGACAGCCTGTTCCAGTCCAGTTCATTTTAAAATGTGATATGTGCTAACATGGGTATAATTGTAGATCTCTTGTATTCCTTGACAAAGAGCCTGCAAGGGCTCGAAACGTTGTACATTGTGTTTGGAATAAATATATAAAAATAACAATCGGGAGCTACCACAGTATGCAAGTTATTTTTAAACTACATTGATTGTAATTGCAGATCTGCCAGTAAAAAAATGTGTTTATGCATAACTGTATGTACTCATGTCTACAAAAAAAACTGATGCTTGTAAAAAGTTATTTAAATACCCTTAAGTCTCCCAGCTTGTAGACCAGAACCATTGCGGCAAGAGTCTATGTCAATTCAGGAGAATGCAGCATAGAACATGAGAATCCTCTGAAATTAATCTAGCCAGCCATACACCAGCTGATTTGCAGAGTCATTGTATTCTATATGTATTCTTATAAAAATACATCAATCAATAATTCACAAGATTAAGTGATTAGTACAACATATAAATATGCATCAAATAATATAGAATATATTGTAAATATATAAAAGACTGCCAATTGTATAAACATAATCTTAGGAATTATATAGAATATGTTCATCAATTATATAATATATATATTATATATGGTAGCATACAGGACAGTATTGAATCCTTGTATTCCTTAACAAGTTTGCCATTATTTGAAATGTATTACAGTTCAGATTATGGAGAATTTTACATTATGTTTTTAAATTAAACATTCTTTATCATGGGATTGCTATTAAAGTATGATGTTTAAATAAACTAAGTCCACTGTCCACCTTTTCAAATATAACTTCCTTTTGAAATTTTCTGCTGTCCATTAAAGAGCACGGAAGAGTCCTTCAATTTCCTGATGGTACGCCCTGCTGTTTTAAATGTATTAGATCAATACTTCTCTCAATTGATTTTTGTTTTGTTTTTTCCAAGATTACCAAAATAGTTGTTACCATTACTCCTTAACTGACACTTGCCATTTTCTAGGCTTAAGTGATTGAATTATAACCAGTCTGATTTCAGTCATATATCCCCCAACATAAACATTTTTAGAGGGGGAAGTGCACAATTGGCTGATCATGCAGTTATAATATTACAAAATTGTAAAATTAGCCCCAAATTCAGTGAACTATTTGAGCTCAGTTAAACATATTGCCGGTCCTTGCTGTGATAATGTGCTAGAATATTGAAAATGTCAATTTGAAATGTAGTGGTTTGGTTCCTGTAATATTTTACAATATTGTTATAGTTTGTTCAGAGCTATATTTTACATGTCACCGCAACATACCTAGCAGCAAGTGAATAAAAATGTCTGCAGTTCTACTCCAATATAGTAACAAAATACATAATTACTGGTAAATATCATTACAGTTAATCACTTTTCAAAGCAAGCAAAACTGTTTGGCATGTTAGCTGGTTAGCAATCATATCCAGAGTAGCTTTTCAAAAAGGTCTGAAGGATGATTTGCATGAAAATTTGTATCATGGTTGATACCACAGGTGACGATATAAAATAATCATATCGGCTACCCTTACTGCCAGGTTAGAAAAGTAGTTCAGCTTTAAGATCGCGGTGGTGGTTCCATAGACGGAAAAGGTTTGTGAGGAAATTTGATTGAATTTGAACCCCTGAAACAGAAAACGTGGCTGAAAGACTTAATCAGATCAAGTTGTTCACAGCAATCACCCTTTCAGGAAAGGTCAATGCCCATCTATGCTGAGGGTTATGCTTCATCCTAGAAGAATTTAAAGATTTGGTTCTTAAAAAATCTCAAGTCTTTTTTGGGGGGAAGGGGGGGGGGGGGGGCGGGGGGGGTTGGTTCTTGTCTCAATTAATGATAAAACATAATCAAATGATAATTTTTCGATAATCCAACCGTTTCAAAGCTGCGAGGAGGAAAAGGCAGGGAAATGGCCATACTATTAGAAAACTATGTCTAAAATCATAGGGCATGTTCTTGGTCCATAGACAACTGGCTTTATTTCTTTATATCTACTTGTGTGTCTACATTTGTACACAAAGTATTAGTGACCTAAACTATTACACTAAACTATTATACTACAGTATCTTACTCTCATAAAAAAATATGTTTTTAGTCTCCCTGTAAGATAACCAAGCAGCAAGCAATGAACTGTATCCTTCATAAAGCAATAGCAATGCCCTAGTGCAAGAATACATTTTTATACAATTAATATATTTACCTTCTCATAAATAAACAAATATATAATGATGGCAAGTAAACAATTCATGGCTTGATGTAAAATTATTTCAATACATATTTGTACCAACAGACTAATACTGACACTGAAGCAAATGTATGAGAGTCTACATTGCAGTACGAGGCAATTATGATGATTTTTAGGTATTAAAAATGCATGCAACTGCCAAAGTGATATTTATTTTTATTCCACATCATGCAATCAGAATGAGTGAATGAAGGAACATGCATACATGCAATCTTAGGTGTGCCATTATACTTGATGCTGTTCTGTTGCTCAGGTTCTGTCTCTTTTGAATAATTCTTGAAAAGCATTTGAAATAATAGAATGCACTCTAATGGAACATCAATTCCTATAAAATAATCAAGCTTAAAAGTATGATTTACCTGATGCTGGATGAAATGACATCAGCATGCCCAACATATGAAAGCAATTAGTGAAAGACATTCTGAGTAGATAAAGCAAGCTGTCTTCTTGTTTCCCGTTTGTCCAGAACAACTTCTTTGGTCCGTTTTCCTGTCTTTACTTAATCATCAAGCTTCCCATGCAGTGTTGCTAAGAGCATATCCCTGGATCCTGTTTGCATGTCTTTTCCTTACTTTAAAAAAAATGTTATACCATTTGCACTATCCAGAACAAGAAAAAATAATTGTCCTTTTTCATAAACATGTTACAGATAGACACACTTTTGCTGTTCCCATAACAAGTCCCTCATTACAGTCTACCGCTCTCATGTTGTATGCTGTTCCCTCTCACTTCCCCTGTGGGATTTCTGATGTTGGGAACTTGAGGATATCACCTCATTCAGTTATGATATTTAACAACCTTGGCTGTAGCTCCAATGTAATGCAGAGTGCTGCTCCACAATCTCCAATGCTCCTCCTCCCCTCTCTCTCTCTGTCTCTCTCTGAATATCCCTCGATACATCCACAGTTTAGATTATGCATGAGGTGAGGTTATCCACTGCTGTTGCAGGACAAACTGTGTGTGTATGTGTGCGTGTGTTCGTGCGTGCGTGCATGGTTTGCGAAGACGGGGATGAGTTCAGAAGTCATTCACTCAAACAGAAGGAGAGCACAACAGCCGGTCTCTCCTTTTTTCCTCTGAACGTTTTATCCTCCAGGCTTTAGGGGCAGAAATGTGCACTTTAGGGTTTCCTTTCAAGAGGGCAGAAATGTGCACTCTTCTCTTCCTCTCTTCTGCTTCACATCAGCTCTTTACAATATTTCCTCTCATATTCTCTCAGTCCAGCAGTTTGTAAAATCAGCATGGTGCATGTTATTTTTAGATCGGTGTTGCTTTTTTATTTGGCTACAATGATTGTTTTAAGAAGGTAATAGCCTTAACAAAGAATGGTCAATAAATTGGTATTTTCCCAAGAAGCCAGTTCTCAAAACAAAAAAATAAGTTATATATACAAGAAACAAAACTTGCACAGATCATGCAAAATTAAACAGAAATCCAATGTCCTACTCAATTACTGTAAGTATTACTGAAACAAAGTAACAGAGGCTCAAACACAGTGGAAGTGGAAGGTTTTTCTTACCTAAAATATATATATATTTTTTTTGCCAGAATAAGGATACCGACGTTATAGGGATTTGTGTCATCTGGGAATTTCCAAACTAGAACACACAAAACCTTTTGATAGAGCCTGTTTTGTGCCAAGCTACAAAATAAGGAACCACGATCGCTATAACATTGGAATCGTAAAATAGTTAGAGGTTTAGAATCATAAGTTAACACTTTTAAACAGTTATTATGTTACCACATTGATTGAAAATTTCACCGTAAAAAAAAAAAAAAAGTGCAATGAATGCAAATAAAATAGACCACTTCCGACCCTAACAGTTAAGGGGCTCTATCTTGGCGATCTTGGCGCTTGGTCTAAGCGCATGGCGTAAAGTCCATTTAGGGCGTGTCCAAGTCCACTTTTGCTATTTTAACGGTGTGTTTTTTGGGCGCTAAGCACGGCGCAACGTCCAAATGGGCTGAATCTAGTCTCTTCATTAATTATAGGCGTGTCTTGGGCGTGACATGCAATAAACCAATCAAAATGTCATATCCCATTCCCTTTAAAAGCCTGCTTTTCCACCTTGGCGGATTGCTTATGATGACGAAACAGACATGCTCGTGCGTGTTTAGTGCGATCAAGGAATAGTCTATATGGATCAATAGTAGCCTATGATCAATATTATTCGGGCTAACCATTATGAGTTCCCGGTAATTCCTCACAGTGCTGTTTACAAAATATATGCGGTTAAATTTCGTTAAAAGCACCTGCAACAGCTGAGAATAAGCGACCAATGGCTTCCGTCTCACCTTAGAAAACGCCAAATTAGCCTGCTTGTTTAACAAATTTTGTTTGATTATGTAATGAACTCATGTTCAAGCTGCATCCGAAGTTCATTAGGCTACCTGCATTCTAATTTTGATTAATAACATAAATTGTGATGCTCTCATTCCCGTCCTTTTGTGTCCCGTGTTTTACCTGTTTCCCTCTCGTATCGTGTTGTTTGTATTCCTGTTTGCTTCCCTCGTGCTGCAGGCTGGCCGTGGTTTTCCCTTTCGTGCACACTCTCTTCGCACGCGGCACTTAATTGATACTTGTTAAATGTATTTAGTCACCCGGTGTTCTTTGTCCTGTGCCAGTTCGTTAAGTCTCTTTGTGGTAACACTCTGGTATTTGTCTCGTGGATACATTGTATCTAGTCCTGTCTCGCCTGCTTTAAAAGCCTTCGTCTTGTATTCAGCGTTAACTCGCTGTTTCCAGCCCTATCCAGCTTTAATCAGCTCTCACCAGGAATGGCGTAAACACACTGTTCATTCTGTCCTGCTTCGCTGTACTAACTTTTGTCTGCTCTAAGTCTACCAGCCTGCAGCTGTGCGTGCATCCTGCTTGTGCTGCTGTTTCTGCCAACCTGCTGCTGTTCATGCCACTCCGCTCTGCCCTGTCTCCCGCTCCCCACTTCTCCTCTGCTCAACCAGCCCGGATTCCTGCCACCATCCAGTCCCTGGCCTCTCCCGTTCCCGCTGATCCCCTGCTAAATCCATCCCCGGTTGTCTGTCTGGGCCCTCTCTTACACCCGGCGCAAAGCGGCTTTCCACCAACACGAACCTAGTTCTGGTTCTGGGAAGGTACTCGTGCCGGTTCGCAGTTGGTTCAACTTGCGAACCTTCTAAGAACCGGTTTGTTTTTCCACGGGCTAGAGAGCCAGGTCATTACGTCACTGTATACATCTCCGCTTTCCCAGCAACGCTAGCGCCAACAACAACCACAGCAACAACAATGGCAGACTACATCACATCTCTAGTGTTGCTCCTGGCTTTCCGAGCCTACGTTGACATGCAAACACGACTGGAAATCACGTCCATGCTGAAGCTCTGTTTTTTTTAAAAATGGCGATGTCAAAGTTTTAGTTGGTCTTGGTTGGTCACGATAATCCCGCCCCAGCCCCTGACGTAAGCGGTTCTTGGTTCTAGACCAGCTAAGTGTTGGTGCTGCTCTGGACCCAATTCTCCTGGCCGAGAGCCGGTTCTTTTGCTGTCGAAACGTGAAGAACTGGTTCAAGATTAGGCACCAGCTCCGAACCGGCCCTCAAACTTGCTTGGTGGAAAAGGGGTAGCCTATATGAGGTTAACCTCTCTGCATTTGAATGGATCTCCTGACTCATTTTCCTATTGAACAAGAGAAACAGCCCTTAAAGTGAACCATCCATATCTACTGCATATCTGGCAGCAGAGTGGTGGTTTGAGGCTCGTTTGATACCTCAGACCCTTGATGACTTACACCCATTTAGACAACCATGTGTTCCATACTATTCCTGTGTAATTTACAGCTTAATCTAGTCCCACCCCCCAATTCCCATAGAGATCCATTCAACATTTCACATTTCAAAGGTTCAAGAAATTTACTATGTAAAGTAAAAAGGAACAAACATAGCTTGAAAGTTAATTCTTCTTTTTGTGCTCTAAGCCAGTCAGTTAAAACAGTTATCAGTAGACTGATGTCCTACACAAGTGCTTCAAATCAATTCTAGCTGTTTCAAAACATGATTTGTGACAAATTATTAAACATTGTCCTTACAATATCAGTGAGAAGTTTTTCCTGTCTTTCTATAAACTTCTTAGATGAAGTGACATGATGGCTAATTCTCTGATTCCCCAAGTAAGCTATAATGTATGAGACTGGAAGGATCTTGTTTTATGTCAATGTTTTGCCAGTTGAATTAATGAATAATATACAATATTATATATAAGTTTTATCAGTAAGAATATTATTAGAATTATTAAAATTATTAGAATTATTAAAATTATGAAAATACAGTTTTATTTAGTTAGCTGGCTCCTACTAGTTAAATGCATACCTAACATCACGCAGACCTGGGTCAAATCTGTGTTAATTTTAGCAGTGTTTTAAATTGACTTTTTTGTTATAGTCATGTGACGAGAGTGCAAGTGAGTTTTAATCACATTTAGTCAATTTTATTTTTCATAGTTTTAGTTTAATTTTGTTGGCAAAAAAACTATCTGGCTATTTCCATCTCCTTTTAGTCATCAATAGCTATGGACATAGGGTCTAGTTTTAGTCCACATAAATTCTGTGGACATTTTAGTCTAGTTTTAGTCAACAACAAATATAGACATGTTGTCCTAATTTTAGTCAACAAAAACTTTTATTGAAATTTTAGTCTCGTTTTGGACAACAATAAATCTGCACATTTTAGTCTAAAAAAACTAAACATTTGTAATGGGGGCGTGACGTGTGAGGTGGGAGGAGCCAAACGCAGCAAAGGGATTCTTTAAGCCCTAAGGCCACTAAGGCGGGAAACCCCGCAGTTAAGGGAGGAGACAAGACAGAGAACACACGTACCACAACTACTGACCGGCTCACTGTCACACAGTAATGAGTAGAAGTGCAAACGCCAAGTTTTCAGCAAGAAAACCAAACAAGGCCAATGGAACAGAGCACAAGGTTCTCATACTTCTACGAGCAAAGTGACAGAAGAAAGAGCCAGAAACAACAAATGCCCTGTCTCGGCAACGAGACGTATAAGAACAGGTGAGCAGCATAAAGGGTACACATAAAACACACACAACCAACAAACACTGAAAACGAATAAGAATTAGTATACCAAGAGGCGAAAGGAACGGGGATCTAACGTTCCAAGGCTACTCTCGAAGGCTCGCAGTCAACCGCAAACATGTCCATAGCATCGTCCAAGCTCCATATAAGGAGGAACACACCCGGAGAACGAACAGAACTACAGTTCCGAACAAAATCGTCCCGCAGGTGAAAAGGACGAACAGGACAGCAGCACCGGACATCACCGACTAAAAGACCAACACAAGTTTGATAGAGAATAAAAGCCGTGCCTCTTGGTAAAGAGGAATGTAACGAGAAGGCGAAGGAACAGAGATAACTTTCCGTGGCTATTTCCATAAGACTCGCAGTCAAACGCAAACATGTCCATAGCATCGTCCAAGCTCCATATAAGGAGGGACACACCCAGAGAACGAACAGAACTACAGTTCCGAACAAAATTGTCCCACAGGTGAAAAGGACGAACAGGACAGCTGCACCAGACATTACCGGCTAAAAGACTAACACGAGTTAAATAGAAAATAAATGCCGTGCCTCTTGATAAAGAGGAATGTGACGAGGCGAAGGAACAGAGATAACGTTCCATGGCTAGTTTCATAGGCTCGCAGTCAAATGCAGAAAACATAAAGGGGTAAACGCCCGATCTCCCAGGAGAGAGAAACATTTTACAGGCGAGCTGACGGAGCACCGTCGTCCCATAACTTTATTATCAAACATGACAAACGCAAGCTTAATTTAAAACACACGCCCTAGCCTCTCAGTAATCGGAAATGTAACGAGGTGAAAAGAACAGAGCTAACGTTCTAAGACTATTTTCAGAAAACGCGCAGTCACACAAAACATGTCCACAACATCACCCAAGCTCCATATAAGGAGAGACTCACCCGGAGAATGAACAGAACTACAGTTCCGAACAAAATCGTCCCACAGGTAAAAAGGGCGAACAGTACAGCTGCAACAAAAGACCAATGCAACCTTAATAGAAAACAGCACGCACTGCCTCTCAATAACGGGAAATGTAACGAGGCGGAGGAACAGAGATAACGTTCCATGGTTACTTTCATAAACGCGCAATCAAACACAAACATGTCCATAGCATCGTCCAAGCTCCATATAAGGAGGGACACACCCGGAGAACGAACAGAACTACAGTTCCGAACAAAATCGTCCCGCAGGTGAAAAGGACGAAACAAAACAGCTGTAACTAAAGACCAACGCAAACTTAATAGAAAATAACCGGCATGCCTCTAAGAATAATTAAAACCCTAAAGTCAGTATGATACAAACCCTGTCTCTTAGTAAAGGGCAATAGATCTAGGCAAAACGACAAACAAAGGACAGACCAGAAAGCGGAGACTGAAATGAGCACACAAAACGAATTCAACCTGAAAGCTCAAAGCACAAAGGCAAGTACCGCAAATCTCCAATAAAAGCACAACGGAGCAAAACGGTCTCCTTAAAAACCTAGATCTAATCATACGATTAAAACTTCAAAAGGGTAAAATAAACCGCACACAAAACAGCACAAATAATACCAGAAAATACACCACAGAACAAACAATCAAACAATCACAATCAACAATCAATATCGAAGCCCAGAACGAAAGGAACATGGGCTGTGAACGCTGATTAACTTACTCCGTGAAAAGAAGGGACAGAGCCAAAACTCCACCAACGGAGCAGCGCCCACGTGTGGCGACCGAGGAACACGACTGCAAGGAAAAAAGGGTCATAAACCATGACAACATTTTTGTTGACAAAAACACAAGTCAAATTTTTGTCAGATGTAAAAGCAGGCTGTTCAAATTGGACACAAAATGGTAGAAGGTTGTAGGTAAGTTGTATGATCAGGTACACTATTTTTCAGTGAAGGGGGATACCACTCATTTTAATAATTCAAATGTGTTACTTATATCACCACGGACAGTTGAAATAAATATTTCTGAGTGTTTGCTACTTTATCCATACAGCAAATAGTTAGCCTTGCCCCCTGTGCCAACCAAATGGTAAATATGATATTACATTACATTATATACAGTGCCCTCCACTATTATTGGCACCCCTGGTAAAGATGAGTAAAAAGGGTTATAAAAAATTCACCGTTTGGTGAATTAGCTTAATGTCAAATGAGAAAAATCCAACCTTCAATTGAGTAAATTTATTATGAGAAAAAAAAATCCCTCATCAAAGAAATAATTATTTTTAACAAAACCATGTGTGCCACAATTATTGGCACCCCTGCATTTATATATAGAATAAAGTAATCCTTTTTAATATTTGGTCGCATATCCTTTGCATGCCACGACGTCTGTGACCCAACAACATCAAAAGACTCTTGATATCTTATTTTCTGGTACACTTACAAGCGATACTATAACGTCTCTGCATTTGAATAGATCTCTATGGGAATTGGGGGGTGGGACTAGATTTAGCTGTAAATTACACTGGAACTGTGATGTTCTCACTCCCGTCCTTTTGTTTCCCGTGTTTTCCCTCTCCCCCTGTCTCGTGTTCGTCTCTCCTTAGTACGTTTCCCCTTGCTGCAGGTTGGGTGTGGTTTTCCCCTTTGTATCACTCTGTTTCACCACACTTCTCTCAGCCTATCCCATTTCCCGGTTTTGCATGCATTCCACACTCTCCGCTCTGTTAATCACCCTCGCATACATTCGCATGCAGCACCTAATTGATACCAATGTTTGCATTTAGTCACCCGGTGTTCTCTGTCCTGTGCCAGTTCGTTAATGCTCGTTGTCTGAAACCTCTGGTCTTGTCTTGAGTCCTAGTATCCAGTCTAGCTTGTAAATCTAAGTTTTGTCCGGTACCGGCGTTAACTCACCTTGCCATTCCGTCTAAAGTCAAAGTCTGCTCCTGTCTGGAACGGCATTTCCCGCTGTTCAATTATTCCTGCCTCGCTATACTAACTTTGTCTGCTTCAGTCTGCCAACCTGTAGTTGTGTGTTATCCCTGCCTGTGTTGCGGTTTCCCTGCCTTCCACCTGACGTGTGTGCATGCAGCCTGGGCTCCTGTTCCTCCACTCTGCGGCGGTGACCGCCTACTGCCAGTGCTGCGGTTGCTGTTGATGTGCTGTTGCTTCTGCTGCTGCTGTTGCTGCTGCCGCTCTGCTGTTGCCGTGCCGCTACTGCTGCAACGCCTGTGTCCTGCCCGGACTCCGCTCCACTGTCCTGCACCTCTTCTGCCACTCCACTCCGCCCTGCTCCCACTCATCCCCTGCTCCACCTAACTGGTTGTCCGTCTCCATCTACCCTGGCTTCTCCTGCTCCCACTGCTCCCCTGCAGACTCATACCTGGACTGTCTGTATTCTGTGTTCTCCCTATGCTTCAGGAGTATTGGTCGAAGCATAATTTATTTGAGCTACGCGTTCTGTCTGTCTGTCTTGTTGAGTCCAGTTCTGGCTTGGAACGTTAACCACCTTTTGCCTTTCTCCCCTTGCTCAGGACTACCCTGATCAAGCAATAAAATATTGAGTTTTGGCATTCCTGTGTTCGAGTCGTGCATTTGGGTCCAGTCCATTTCGGGGGTCGTAACAGGAACAGTATGAAACACATGGTTGGTAAAATGGAGAGCCTCAAACCATCACTCTGCTGCCAGATATGCAGTAGATATGGATGGATCACTTTAAAGGTTGTTTCTCCTGACAAAATGCATCCACATTAACCATTTCCATATTGTTTGTCTTTGATTTTACAACTAAATCACGTCGGAAAATTCTGAAATAAAATGTGTTATATGGTGCGTCTATGTTGTAGACGCATTTAAAAAAGTTTAAAACAGATCTTGGATGCTTAGATCTGATTTAGCGGCTCTTTGGATGATCTAATAGACGTCTACTGCCCAGTGGGGATTATGATACAAGCTATGGTAAAGGCATAAACTAAGTGGAGGGTTAATAATGCTAGAATTCATGGCATATGATAGCCTAAATGTATTTCATAGATAACTCTGAGCAGAACTGCTCCAAACTTTAATAATAATGTAAATGTTTATTGCATTATAGCCTACAGCCTGCCACTGTGCAACAGTCTAGCTATGACTTGGTTATGTCATATGTACATCTAATTCTATAACAGTGGATCACACTACATTCTCAGTCAAGCTTATCTCCTGGTCAAGGAAGCTATTTTTCCACAGCTACAAGTAGGCTAACCCCAGCAAACTTTTAAATGTTGGCGATGAGTTGGTTAGAAAAGCGAAGGTAGGCCTATCTAAACGCATATAAAGCCACGTGAAATACTTGCAATTTGCTCTGACTTCCAGCTCATTTTGTCATTATAGCTGGGCTATATTTCTACAGAATGCGATGTCGCACCTGGAATAAGAAAACTATGGGTTTGCGTTCATCATGACTCCTTGTCAGTTACGCTTACCCTATCCACGGTCACCACCTAGTGGTAGTAGTTGACGTCCCAATTATAGTAGGCCCTATATTTCCCTGAAATCATAAATTGTCGTTTTGAAATAAATACGCCTTCAAATAGACTTGACATAAGCCTTGAAAGAATTAGGCTCTACGCCTTGAAATAAACACGCGATGAAATACATAAAAGAAACGTAAAATAATTCATAGGTAGCCTATTTATTTAATTGCTTATTTATTAATTTAATTGTTTCAATTTTGTCACATTTGGTCTTCCATACCAATGAACTCACTATCATATCTCGAAATCCATTTGTAATGCTTTGAGTGAAACAGCAGGTGGGATACTGTGCAAAAATAAAGTTCAAATGCAAACTCAAATTTCAACTGTAGGCCAATTGAACATAGTGATGTTTTCCCACCTGTTTATGGCCGCATATTTCTTCTCCCGCAACAGAAGGCCTAAATTTGGTTTTCCGTTCCCTCTCATCGTATATGAAGTGAGTCCATATATCCATCCTCTTCTTCCTTCCAACTTTTGACATACTAGTATAGGCCTATGGTAGTATCTGTCACCCCCTCATGTTAGTTGCTTTGCTTTTTTGAAGTGCGAATAACAGGATGTTGCCCAAGTGGGCAGAAAGAAAAGTTTAAATGAATCCAATCAATGACGAGAATGCATATTCGTCATTTGGCGTCACATCTCTCTTTTGAGGTCTAATAAATATTTGATTTCGTTACTGTTTTTATTTAGAAATATACATTTTAATCTATTTTTACTTCAACGATAACATAAACAGATTTAGTCATGTTTTTATCTTGTTCTTTTTCGTCAACGATGATAAAAACAGATTTAGTCACATTTTTTTATTCTAATATCCTTTTTCGTCATGTCTTTTTTTTTGTAAACAATATTAGGAAGGGATTTAGTCACAGTTTGTATTCTCTCAAATCAATTTCCTCATGTAAATTTTCTCGTATTCATGAAAAAAAAATGGCATTGACTAAAATGCTTTTATTTTTTTCAGGTTGACAAAATGAACACTGGGTCAAATACATATTTGATGCATTTTAAATACAGTATTAGCAAAGTATTTGTTGCAAATTGTTTTAAAATACAATGTACAGTGTAAATATTTCAAATAAATAATTTTTCAATATAGGAAACAAATATTTTTTTTTTTTTACTATTTTGTATTTAATTATTTGAAAAGTTCTTATTAAAAAGAGAGAGAAAAAAACCTTTAAGTACACTCTTAAAACAAATGAGAGCTGACAAGCTTTCTATTTCACTTCATATGTGGACAACTGTTCACCTTGTTAAATTTTATACATCTTGAATCTGGTAATATGGCTGGTAAAATATCCCATAGCAATTTCAGAGGTTGTGGCTTTGTTGTGGAAATGGTTTTATCATTATCATGTGCAAAATCAGGACAAAGCACCAAAGCAAATTCTTCAGTAGTTTTAATTATTTAAAAGCCTTGATTCAACAGAGAGAGACTCACATGTGACATATTGAGAATGCAAAGCTGACTAATATTTTCTTAATTTAATGATTAATTTGAAGTTGTGCTGTTTAAGTAAAATAATATAAAGATAAAGCATAGACGTTTTCCATTAGATTTTTTAAATTATAGAAATATACTTTCATATGCACATCCTTGACTTTCACAATGAAAGTTTCAAAGACAAACAAAACGATGGCTAATGTTCCATAAGTGGAAAACCATTTCTGATTCGGCAAAGCACACACAAATGCATACTTCAATAGAGATGAGACTAAAATATCTATTTCCGTTTAAAATTCATAGCACAGTTGAGGTACCATCTGGGTGAAAAGTCAGCCTGCCCATGAGATGAACAGAACTGGCACAAAGCTAACCAATTAAATGGTCCTGGTGACATGGTGTGTTTTCTGGCTATCCCCTGCCCCAGCCATCTGCACAGATTGTCACTCAGGAGACCATTTAATTTAGCCTGCAAAGCAATACAATGAGAGGAAAGGCTGACCTGGTACACTCCTCTCTTTTATAATTAAGGATACATTATCAATGGTCAGCTTCTTCTGCTCACCCCAGTGCCCACCTCATATGTTCTTAATCTCACACTTTCACTGGACCTGAGATTATTGGGATTGTGTTGTATGCCCAGAATGGGTGCTCTTAATAATAATAATAATAATAACAATAATAATAAACTTTACAATGCAATGCAATGTGCTTCGCAGTCTTAAAAAGACCATTTTTTTCTTGATCGGATCCCTATTGTGATTCATGCCATTGACCAGGGTACATATCTAAGGAGTCTCCATGGCTTTCCTGCCATTGACCTTGTAGGGTACATATCTAAGGAGTCTCCATGGCTTTCCTGCCATTGACCTTGTAGGGTACATATCTAAGGAGTCTCCATGGCTTTCCTGCCATTGGATGACATGTCTGTATAGATGCATTATGGTTTGTCAAGTTGACCCGATGGTTGAAATTGCAATGGGCCATAAGGACTAGATGGTCAAAACGTCTTGTTGTGTAGCTAATAAATGTTGCTTGGAATTATTAACCTATGTGCATATTAATGCTTCCAATTTTTTTCTTTGAAGGTAAATCTAAAAGCCACAACTCTACTTTATGGGGGTATTATTGTCTGAAAAATAAACAAATAAATGGAATGAACCTTCCACTAATGAGATGATATTCAGAAATGAATGCAACTAATTCACAAATAAATGTACCAGGTTCACAAATAAATGAAACGGATAATAAATCTAACTGATTCACAAATAAATGTAATTGGTTCACAAATAAATGCAGTTTATTCACAAATATATTTTTGCACTCACAAACAAATGTCTCCCGAACTAATGACTATGCACTTACGCAATTATTACTGCATTTATTTGAAGATTTCTGAGACAGTCCTCACAGCAAGATGTGCGAAGAAATACACAAATAGTTTTTTTTTTTAATTGAGTCTACTCCAGCCAATCAGATTTTAAGACATGCTTTTACTAACGCCCACATTACTCTGAGGAATTACAGCAGGTTTCAGGCCAGCAGGGTATTTCACAAAGCTGGCTAAGAAAATCCAGGCTTATTAAAATAAGACTGGCTTCAATTAGCCAGGTTAGACAGCGTGGATAAATTCCGTTTCACAAAGCTAGATTGCAGCTCAAGAGTTGAAGCTAATTCAAGCCTGATGAAAGCCAGGTTTGGGGAATGAAGTTACGTGTGCGTTCATGGACTATTTAAACAGCCCGAGTAAGTGAATGTCAATTTAAACATTTGATCAGAGTAAATTGGCAAAATAACGTACAGTGTCATTTACAGCTGGGGAATAGGAACTCAAATGCAGTTTTATGAAGATTACAAGTCTATAATTACAAAAAAGGCAACACCACAGTAATTAATAAAGTGAGAGATGCAGAGCGATTCCGATTGCCGAGCACATAAATACGTACGTTAGTCCTATTGCGCAATGTTTTTTGCATCTCCTAAATTAAAAAAAGTATTTTAATAGTAATTTTTGTGTGTATTTAGGAGAAATCACAGTGGGACATAAAGGACCGGAATACAAATCAAAATGTTGGTGAAGAGGCAATCAGAGTTGCAGATCATCTATATAAATGGTGAAACGATGACCATATAGCCCAATAGCTGTGGTAAAACTAACAGTGCAAAAAGTTATAGGCCTCCTGCATATAAAGGCTAAAGGTTAGTGCGTAGGCTATTTGGTTATGCTGACAGTGAGTGTATGAAAACCATTTGCTACCTGTAGCCTACATTGATGCTGTGGAACTATAAAATAATCTATTAATTAGGCTATCGACAATTCTGTAAAAACCTTCCTGGGTGTGCAGTTTATTATAAATGTTATAAAGACACTTCGTTTTTTAGAGTTTTTTCAGGGCTAAGGCACACTTTACGCACAGCATGGCACACAGTGGTTTTGTTGAGGCTCTTGGCATCCCAAACGGTGTAGCCTACAAAAAGGTGCCACTTGCCAAAAAAACGCAACTTAATGCACACGGTTTGTATTACACTCATGGACTGACTGCAATGAATTTCATTTGCAACATCAGCCTCGAGGAAATTGCAAATTAAGATTCACTCCCTGGAAAATCGTGTTCATAACTGCCTGGATCCCATCTCAGAACACCCTCCCGCTCAAAGCACTCTCCTTACTATCTGTGCCCCCTTATATACAGGGTTATACGAACATGTCATGATTGAAACAGAACCAGTCAAGACACATTTGTTTTTATACACTACATAATTTGGTCCAATATTTCCATTAACGACCATCTATGCGACTGTCTATGTCGTTGACTTGTAGGGAGCCTACACAGACCCCTTGTAATGGTGTGTCGGGTTCTGAGGACCAGACGCCGACAGAGAAAGAATCTACAAGTGCTCACCGTAGTGAAAGCACCACAAAAGCGGAATAATCCACACAAGGAGAGGGAAGAAAAAATAAAGAATGGACTCCCGGCGAAGCCAAAAGAAAACAACCCACAAAAGGTGGGTGAACTCGAGACTCGAGCAGAGCTGGGAAGGAGAGAAATAACTCTCGCTCTCAATATAAGAGAGCGCACCAAACAGAGGTATTAATCAACCCGAGAGAAAAAAAAGTACCCAGACAATGGGCGAAAAAACTTGTAGACTCGAGTAGAAAAAGGAAAGGAGAGAATAACCTCTAGTTCTCAATAAGATAGAACACTAAAAGAGAAGTAAAGAAAAGAGGTAAATAAATCAACTGTCTCCACGAGAACAGTAAGACCAAAACGAGGAACTAAAGTGCAAACGAGAAAACAAATCCAAAAATAGAAGGAGCATTAAAGCAAGTCCCGTGTTAATTTTTAGAACTCTTAAAAGCAAAGTGGTCGCTTATCCTACACCTTACCGGCATCGACGTTTAGTGGCAAACAACATAGAAGCGCCGGAAGAAGGAAGTGCGGAGCTTAAATAGCCGGCAGATAACTCAGCGCAGGTGCGGCGACTGAGTGCCGGAGCAGGAGAAAAACCGGGAGTGGAGCGGAAAAAGAATGCAGAAAAGAGCGTCTAAAGGACGTCCAAAGAAAGAATGAAAGCAGAAAATAAAATAAGCCTGCCAAACCATGACACCCCTATGCCTAGTTTAAACCTCTAATATATTGCATAATGGCTTGAGATATTGTAGCAAAATATAGTCAAAAACATTCATTTTAAATGGTTTAATAATATTATGAAGGGAAGTATTTTATAGCATAACCTGCAAATAAAAACAAAGTCAAAAACTTGAATTGTACAGTTGAAGTCAGAAGTTTACATACACTTAGGTTGAAGTCATTAAAACTAATTTTTAACCACTCCACAGATTTTATGTTAGCAAACTATAGTGTTGGCAAGTCAGTTAGGATATCTACTTTGTGCATGACAAGTATTTTTCCAACAATTGTTTACAGACAGATTATTTCACTTTTAATTCACTATATCACAATTCCAGTGGGTCAGATGTTTTTAATATTAGTCAAATTGTTTATATTTGGTCGCATATCCTTTGCATGCCATGATGTCCTGATGTCTGTGACCCAACAACATCAAAAGACTCTTGATATCTTATTTTCTGGTACTCTTACAAGCGTCTCTGCATTTGAATGGATCTCTATGGGAATTGGGGGGTGGGACTAGATTTAGCTGTAAATTATGCTGGAACATAATGGAATACATGATTGGTAAAATGGCTGTAAGTCATCAAGGGTCTGAGGTATTAAACCATCACTCTGCTGCCAGATATGCAGTAGATATGGATTGATCACTTTAAGGGTTGTTTCTGCGGACATTTTCTTATTGAACTCTATGCAAAGATAAGTCAGGAGAAGAAAGCCTTCAAGTTATCCATCCATATCTACTGTATTTCTGGCAGCAGAGTGATGATTAGCCTCGCATTTTTGTGTTGGGTATATCCCAGTTCTCAATAGGAGCTATGATCATTTTATCAATGTGATGCATGAATACGCAAGAGCAACTACGATGCGCAAAGGCAGGATTTTCCAAAAGGCAAATGCTGTTATTAAAGGCACTGTTACTGACACATTGAAAATGTGTACCGCCACACACATTTTTTAGTAGAAAGCTGGCAACGCAGGGGGCAGGTACAAGAAACAGGTCATTAGAATATCATGCCCTGTGCCACCTACATTTTGAGAAATGCACCCGCGTAGTGTAGGTTATAATACGGTGTATCTCAGTCCACGTTAAATCCGCGCAGGAGAGGCACTTAAGCGCATGACTTAGGTTGGCCATCTCTGAATCTTGCCCTTAGCCAGCAGTAGGTAGCTAACATTATTGTGTGTCCAAGCTGTGGTTCAAACTATTAATGACACTCGCCCCATTTATAGTTATGTTTTAAAATGAGTGTTTGTGTACAGCCATTACAGCCATCCTCCTCATTGAGCGGCTATCTTGCTGCTTCCTACAGTCTATAGCTTTGTCCGAATCAACACTCTTCTATCCTATTGAGTATGCTACCTGAGTACAGTGGATGAGAACGCTGTTAAGTAGACAAAATAATCTCTAAATGTAGTGTACTTAAAATTCCCAAATGATTTTCTGGGTTTTCGCTGATAATAGTATGGAGGCTATTTTTCACATACTGCATGTCACTAAACATTATGCAGTAAGCAGTATACAGTATACTAGTACACTGGACACAGAAGATAGGGTCCCGATTCTGACACAACAAGCTTGCTACTCGCTATAGAAGTTCACAGAACCCTGGCCTGAAACCTGCTTAAAAAGTACAAAATAATCTGTAAGTAAGCAGGTCAAATCTGAGTGTGTGGACCGAGGTTTGAGTGTTCGAACAGCAAATCCGTAAGCGAGCAGGGGGAATTCTGCTCTCAAAGTTTAATTAATTCCTTCCACTGATACCTATCCTAAACCTTTTCATCAAGCACCCCCGGCGCCATTCTTGTGCGCTCTGACTTTTGGCGTTAAAGTAATGCCATACCTACTGTGATTTGTCGGAGTAATGGGGGCGAAAGGATGTCATAAAATGTGATTGGTTGGAGTGGCCTCAGTTAAAAAAACCAATTTGTGTATTTTGCTGTGAGGATTGTCTTGAAAATCCACAAATAATTGCAAGCGATTCCACATTTGCCAAGTGTTGCATAAGGGCGCAGTCATTTGTTTGTGAGTGCAAACATATATTTGTGTATCAGTTACATTTATTTGTGAACCAAGTAGCCTACATTTATTGGTGAAGGAGTTGCATTTATGTGTGAATCAGTTGCATTTATTTGAGAATTAGATTTTATTTGTGGAAGGTTCATCCTATTTTTTTTTATTTTTGAGACAATCATACCCCCCATACTTCTTGGCTCTTTGACAAAGATAGTAAGGCCTATGGACTGGTAGGACCTGGTGCTCGTGTATTTGTAATTCTGAGCTGCTTGAGGTATCACTATTTGTGTGACTCATTGATGTTTAAAAATAAAATAAAAATTCACTTGAAACTTTCCTGCACCTCAGTCCAAATTGAAATAATATAGTATATAATATATAATAATTGTATATAATAATATATAAGTAAAAAAATAATGTTAAAGTGTGCTTTTTGTGGTGACAATTTAACAGATGACTTAAAATGTCAAGTACATTACATTACATTACATTCATTTAGCAGAGCTTTTATCCAAGTACAGATAATACAAATACAAAGATAAAAAAGTTAAAATATCACCCTTTACAATCAGTAGATTTTTTGTTTATTTGTTTCTAAGGTACATTTTCAGATCTTAAAAGCTTGAAAAATGGAGCCTGTGAGGTCTACATGTTTTGGCTGACATTAGCATGAAGACATTTGGTATCAGTCCATTTTAGCCCATGCATTGAAAGTACTGGCACCAATCTGAAATATTGTATTATTTCGACTGGCAAAGGCATTGCATTGACAAATAATCTCAGTAGCAGAAAGATCATTGCATCAATGAACTCTGACCTGTGAACGTATGCCTATGAAATATAATTACTAAACTTTGCATGGATTCCCTTGACTGGGGAGTTTGCGGGTGTTTGACATGAATACGCTCTCATTGCATTATTCTACATCTGGATTATTTTGATGTTGCTTTCCATAGTTAGTGAAGTATTCATAAATGGCATCTGCAACTGAATCCTGTCACAGGGAATGGTACATATTTTCACCATGGCAGCTTACAGGCTTTAGATACAGTCTGAAGAGAGTGATTAAAATGTGCTTACATCAGCCACTGAAATGAAAGCAAATGCAAGTTATGCTGTTCACCTAGCACAGTAATTTAGATGAGTGACAGGAAGACTTAACAGATCATTAAATGCATTTATCAGAATCAGACCATCAAACATTGCATTTGTAAGCAATAATGACCGAGGATCCGGGCATTTAACAGTTTAAATGCCCGACGCGGAGGTAGTAAATTGCCCGAGGCGCAGCCGAGCAACGCTGGTTGCGAATGCGAACAAGTTACTTCACAAAGCACGTTAATCTGTATATTAAAAAAAACATTTTATCCAGCGAAATGTCTTAGATATGACAAGTTACATCTAACAGTAACAAACTCGATCTACAGTAGGCTATTTTTTTCAGATGTTCCCATCTCATGATGCAGATCGTGAAATGCAATTTCCTTAGCCTGGGCTGTTTAAAATAGGCTGCGTGACCAAAGCATTTTTAAAAAGCAAGACGGAGAGAGGGAGGTAAATTGAGTTGCGGTTTCATGCAATTTTCTTAAATTATCTAACTAATGACAAAAATAACCAAAATTGGTGCTAATTTTATGGTATAAAGTTGAGAAGGAACTATTTGCTTCCATATAGAATCACTTATTTTCAGAACTACCAACGAGAGGTTTTTGCATAACTACGGACAAAATAGAACTAGTAACGAGAAATAGAAGCAGCAACGAGATGTTTTCTGTTCAAATAGAACTAGCAACGAGCAGTTTTGCATGACAACGGCAAACTACATGCCAAAATGGCCTCGGAAGGATATTTAAATTTCAGCTGATAAAGTCGATAAAAATCAATAAATATAAATGTGACTATATATAATAATTGTTGGTAACCATGGTATAAGCGCAATAATGACCTCGGAGCCGGGCATTTAACAGGCTGCGCCTCGGGCAATTTACTACCTCTGCGTCGTGCATTTAAACTGTTAAATGCCCGGCTCCTCGGTCATTATTGCTTACTAAATGCCCACCCCCCAGCCAATCAGAATCGAGTATTTAGCCAAGCCATGGTATAAATGAAATAAATGTCTTTTAAACATAAAGGTATTTTTGCTCTTGCGTGCTGGGGAAGACAGTGAACGTATTGATACACATGCAATTTGGCAAGTTTAGCAGTAACTAACATTTTCAGTTGCATTCATCTTTATCTGTTACGAACCCGGAACGAGACGAACCCAAGTGCAACGACCAGGAGACAGATTCACAAAAAGGGGGGTTTATTAAATTAAGTGTTGGGGTAGTCCCAACACTGTACAGAAAAGGCAATACACAATATTACGCTGGAACAGCAAGGAAGCCCGGGACGGGCTGCTCCAAGCCGGAGCTGGGCTGGCAGGTCTGGAACGTTCGTTCCAAGCCGGAACTGGACTGGACTGGAACTGGACCGGGAGGTCCACTTTGGGAATCAGGATCTGGAACGGAATGTTCCAAACCGGAACTGGACTGGACTGGAACTGGACCGGGAGGTCCACACTGGAATCAGGATCTGGAACGGGTGTGTTCCAAACCGGAACTGGACTGGACTGGAACTGGACCGGGAGGTCCACACTGGAATCAGGGTCTGGAACGGATTTGTTCCAAACCGGAACTGGACAGGACTGGAACTGGACCGGGAGGTCACACTGGAATCAGGGTCTGGAACGGATTTGTTCCAAACCGGAACTGGACTGGACTGGAACTGGACCGGGAGGTCCACACGGGAAGCAGGGTCTGGAACGGATTGTTCCAAACCGGAACTGGACTGGACAGGTAGGTGCACGGCTCACACCTGGACTGGACTGGACTAGCTGGGGAGCGGCTCACTACGGCAGGACAGGAACTGGACCGGAATGACTGCACCGGTACAGAACAAAACAAAGCAGGTGGGGTTAGTGCAAGGGAAGGCACGGAAATGACCGGGAGGTTCTCACGGAGGTGCAGGGTTTGAGAGGTAGGTGGTTGGTGAAGCACGGCAGGGCTGGGTAGTGTGGCGTAGCTGCGGTAGGTCCGGAAGGAGCTGACTGGTCTCCAGAGCTCCCGGAACCGGAACCGAAGAACTAGTTGGCTTCTTCGGCCGGACAGGAACAACTGGAGGGTAGCCAGGTAACACGCCAACCCGGAGCCTACACGAGCTGGAGGTGGAGGTACCGCAACACACACAACGAAAACGGGGGGAAACGAACACTGCCACGGGAGAATGGGAGCTGGGTTAGATGGAGGAGAGGGGAAACAGGTTAGCTGCATGCACAACAAGAAATGACTTGGAGGATAACTACCAGACTGTAGTTAGGAGCGGAACTCTAGCTGCAAGGGGATAATATCCCACAACCAAGCGAGTAGTTCTTTGAACGCGACCAGGCAAACAACGAGCATTAACACCGCGTGACGATAGTTAACGAACTGGCGCCGACTGGCAGCCAGCCGAAGGAATAAATAGTGAGGTTAATGACAGAACTAAACAAGGAACAGGTGTGGAAAATAAACGGGAGTGATTAAGAAACACCAGGTGAGGAAATGCATGCAACGAGGGGGGACGGAGTGAAAAGGCGGAAGTAAGACAACCAGACGAACAAGACAGAGAAGGAAACGCCCAGACCACAGCAGCGGGGAAAACACGGACAAAAGGATCCAACATGACACGGAGGGAAAACAGGAATATACAGAAAACGAACAGGAAGGGAGCGGAACATTACATTATCTTTGGTTCACATTTAAACACAAGTGTGTTTTCTTCACAGAAACAGCAATTACCAAAATTAATTCACTTCACTGGAAGAACAATATGTATATAGAATATAGATGTTACAACAGACAATTTACTGATTCCAGATTCATTTCATATTTTGAGTAGGGTTACATCTAAAGGCTGGAAAATGCTTCTTTCTCCCAGATGATAGCATTATCAATGTGACTTACCACTTTCAAATATTGATCTCTTATATAAAGCCTTTTCTAAAAATGGCTTCTCTTGAAAAAGAAAGAGAGCACTTGAAGGTGAAAGAGGGAACAGTTGAAAGTCTTTTCAGAAAGTTTCCCCAGAGAAACTGCAGACTAGATGAATAACGCCATGGTGTTGCTGTTAGTGCAGGCCTGCACTCTCCTTCTCCAGGAGCATGAAAATGGCAGATTAGTTCCCTCCTTTCCATTCAGCTATACCTCCACAGTCTCCAGGGACATGGGGCTGGGATAAAATATGACCACCTGCACTCCATTCTGAAGGAAGGAGAGGGCAATTACAGACTCTGGCCAGTGTTCAATCCATTTGTAATTAGCTTTGACATGCAAACAAATGCAGATTATTATGTTCTTCAGAAACACACAACAGATTGACAAGTTAATTTTGGTGATCGTCGAAGTCTGAAAACATTATTTATGAAGAAAGATAAGGGGGCCGGCAGTGTAGTATAATGGTTAAGGAACTGGACTTGTAACCGAAAGGTAGGACACTGCCGTTGCACCCTTGAGCAAGGTACTTAACCTGAATTGCTTCAGTATATATACAGCTGTATAAATGGATAAATGTATTAAGAAGTTGTGTAAGTCGCTCTGGATAAGAGTGTCTGCTAAATGCCTATAATGTAATGTAATGTAAATAAGGGCAAATGTTGATTGAATACAGGCTAGATTACATGTGGCTTCATTTGTACATGATACCGTAAAACATAGAAGAACAAAAATGTGCGTCAAAACAGAAAAACAGATAACAACTTGTTCGCTTTCAAGTTCTATTTCGTTCCTCCGACCATTAGGATCGTCAACATGAATGAACCTTCTTGGTGCCAAATGCATCGAGACTCTTATACCAACATTTGTCATGGAGAGGACCTCCACGTAGTGACCTAATTCCTCCCTTTAAAGGGAGGCACATCAATGCGGATGTCCTCTTCTTTTTCTCATCGATGAGAGTAAAGATGTGAGACTGTTTGTATCTTGTATCTTTGCTATCCCTTGCGCCTTGTGACTTTGGTCGGAGCTACGATTCTTTTTGTCCTCCAAAGGCAGCGATAAGCACTCGCATGCGGTAATCCACTGGTAGCATTGCTACTAAGATACTGATGTCATTCTGTGGTATTTGCTAGCGCTAAACCTTGCTATTGTTTACGTTTAGCATATGATGCGGCTAAGCATGCACTTACAGTGCGCACCCAAAGATTATAGGACATTCACGTCCATGTTGGAGACTTAGGGTCCATGGGATGGACTGCATACCCTCTGTTGAACCTGCTATTACGCTGGTGGTATCCCCAGAGGAGGCGGTCCGGGCAGATGGCCGCTACCCTAGGCCAAAATGCAGTGCAACGTATGAGCAACGGCATATGCCCCCCCGCAATGCTCTTCTGTGTGTTGAACCCTGCCTATAGCTTGTGGTCACGCACAGCCCTCGTATAAGAAGGGAAACCCGCACAAAGACCTGTGGATTTTTTCCACAATTCCAAAGGGTTACCGCCTCCAGTTCAACTGGCGGCCCACAATATTTTCTGGGGTCAGGTATACACGTGTCCTGGACCCCACCCAGTCAAGGGATGCTGAGTCATGAAATGCGGGAGAAATCCTGGAGAAGTGCGCCGTTTTAGCGGTGCCTCCCTCCGAAGGGGCCGGAATTGAGAGACGCGTGCTTCTACATTCCTATCTGATCATCGTCTCCTGCGCTTTGCGTTCCGAGGTCGGGTATATCAATTCAATGTCCTCACATTCTGACTTTTACCCCTCCGTCCTCACTGGGAGTGGAGAGGAGAGTCTGTCCTGGGATCACTTTGCTGAGGGGGGTTCTTTAGAGGAAGATAGCCTTTCTTTTTCGAGTGGGAGACGTCTTCTGACGTTCCTTCCGAGACCCCTGGAAGTGGTAGGGTCGCTCGAATTTCGCCTGCCCGCTAATGTACCAGGGGAATATTCTGACCTTGCTGAGGTTTTTAGTAAACCAAGAGCTACTACGTTACCTCCTCATAGGCCGTATGGCTGCGCGATTGAGTTGTACCCTGGCACGGTTCCTCCCAGGGGCTCACTGTATTCCCTGTCGGGCCCGGAAAGCACTGCTATGAGGGAGTACATTGAGGAGTCGTTAGTTAACGGTTTCATCAGACCTTCCATTTCACCGGCCGGTGCTGGATTTTTTTTTGTTAAAAAAAAAGACGGAGGTCTGAGGCCCTGTATAGATTATAGGGGTCTCAATGACATTACCGTTAAGAACAGATATCCTCTTCCACTCATGAACTCCACATTTGAGTGCTTACAGGGGGCGTCTGTCTTTTCCAAACTCAACCTTCGCAATGCCTACAATCTTGTGCGCATGCGTGAGGGCGATGAGTGGAAGACGGCATTTAACACACACCACGGACACTACAAGTATCGGGTGATGCCTTTCGGCCTCACTAGCGCCACCTCTGTCTTTCAGGTGCTAGTGAATGACGTTCTCAGAGAGATGCTGGAGAGGTTTGTCTTTGTCTACCTTGACGATATTTTAATTTTCTCCCCTAATCTCTCCTCTCACGTCGGCCATGTTAGGCAGGTGTTGGAAGCGCTCCTTAAGGCGTGGCTATTCGTTAAAGCCGAGAAGTGCTCGTTCCACACTGATTCTGTTTTTTTCTTCGGTTTCATTGTGGCAGATGGAAAAGTCCTTATGGACCCAGAGAAAATTTTGGCAGTCAAGAACTGGCCAACTCCAGCATCAGTGAAACAGGTGCAGAGCTTTCTGGGCTTTGCTCATTTTTATCGGCGGTTCATTCGCAACTTTAGCATGGTAGTCGCACCTATCACAGCCCTTACTAACAAAACATCATCCTCGCGGTTCCAGTGGAACTCTAGGGCTGAGGCAGCGTTCACAGAGCTAAAAAACAGGTTTAGCTCTGAACCCATTTTAATAACCCCCAATCCCTCCCTCCCCTTTGTGGTAGAGGTGGATGCTTCAGAGCTGGGTGTGGGAGCCATTCTGTCCCAGTACTCCCCGCTGGACCGTAAAACGCACCCATGCGCGTATTTCTCTCGTGCCTTAACACCTGCCGAGAGAAATTACGACGTAGGGGACCGGGAGCTGTTGGCGGTCAAATTGGCGTTGGAAGAGTGGCGTCATTGGTTGGAAGGAGCCGAACACCCTTTTACGGTCTGGACTGACCACAAAAATTTAGAATATGTCCAGCATGCCAAGACGCTCAACTTCCGTCAAGCCCGATGGCCATTATTCTTCGCCCGGTTTAGGTTTATACTGACCTACCGACCCGGGTCGAAGAATATTAAGCTGGATGCGCTGTCGCGCATCTACGACCGCACCGATAAGGAACCACACCCGGAGCCCATCATGCCGACCGCTCAGATTGTTGCTCCGGTGATGTGGGAGATTGAGGCGGTTGCTCAAAAGGCGTTACGCTCAGACCCGGGCCCAGGTGGGGGTCCATCTCATTGTCGGTTCGTTCCGCCCCCTATCAGATCGCGGGTTCTCCAGTGGGGCCACTCTTCACAGCTGGCGGCCCATCCTGGTGTCCACCGGACTAGGGAATTTTTGTCCCGGTGCTTTTGGTGGCCTAATATGGAGAGCGACGTGCGGGAATTTGTCGCCGCTTGTTCGGTCTGTGCCCGCAGCAAGGTATCTCGGCTCCCACCCTCTGGCCTCTTACGTCCCTTACCCATTCCCAGCCATCCTTGGAGCCATGTCGCCCTTGACTTTGTTACCGGACTGCCTGTGTCCCAGGGCAACACGGTGATCCTGGTTATGGTCGACAGGTTTTCCAAGGCGGCACACTTCATCGCCCTACCCAAGCTGCCATCAGCACCAGAGACCGCCTAACTGATGGTGGACAATGTTTTTAGGGTGCACGGCCTTCCTCAAGGACGTGGTGTCCGACCGCGGCCCTCAGTTCACCGCTAGGTTCTGGCGCTCTTTTTGCGCCTTACTAGGGGCGTCGGTCAGTCTGTCTTCCAGTTTCCACCCGGAGACTAATGGTCAGACAGAGCGCACTAATCAGTCCCTGGAAAGCACCCTCCGGTGCTTGGCCGCCTCCAATCCTACATCATGGAGTCGCCATCTCGCCTGGGCGGCAGTGTTAATTTTGGCATTGTTTTAAACTGACTTTTTTGTTTTAGTCATGTGAGAAAAGTGTGAGTTTTAATCACATTTTGTCAATTTTATCTTTCATAGTTTTAGTTTATTTTAGTTGACAAAAAACTATCTGGCCCCCTGTGTATTCACCCGCGGTAGGAGTACAGCTCCGACTGTCAGGGTTAATAAGCCTGCCGTACCTTATGTACCGAGTCGTGCAGTATGGTGCTCTCGCACACTGCCCGGTTATTAGGACACATCTCCAGTCTGGGCATCAATGTCAATTATGGCAAGAGCCAGCTAATGCCAAGCTAGTCCATCAATTATGAGACTGCTGCTCGATTCAAGGGGCATGAGGGCATCTTTGATGCCCCGCCTCATAGCACGGTGCTCGATGTCCTGCGGACGCTTCTTAATTCCAGAGCCCCCTCCACGAATAGGGCTTATGAATATATATGGCAATGGTTCTGCATATAGTGTGCTCACAGAAAGGCGCGGACCCCAACATTGTTCTGATTTCTGTCCTACTGGATTGTTTAAAATCCTTGCTTGATCACGGCAGGGCAGCCAGCACACTGAAGGTTGATGCTGCTGCCATATCCAGAGCCATATCCAGAGCCATATCCATAGCCTGCAGGGAGCCATCACCTTGTCAGCCGGTTACTGAGGGGTGCCCGGCGGCTGTGACCTGCGGGGTCCCTGGTGGCTCCCTCCTGGGATCTCCCCTTGGTGTTGCGAGTGCTCACGGGTCAGCCCTATGAGCCTCTTGATATGACCAGCCTTAAATGGCTTTCCCTTAAAATGGCATTCCTGCTAGCAATGGCGTCAGCTACGCACGTTGGTGAGCTCTGCGCTCTCTCCAGCAGGCTGTAGGCTGGCTGACTCAGGAGTCATGCTGCGGCCCAATCCATATTTTTTGCCCAAAGTTGTTTTGGCGCTTCATATTAACCAGCCGATCGAGCTTGCTGCGCTTCGCCCCCCCGCCAGGCGAGGACCTGGGGGATGCACACTTGGTATGTCCAGTGCCTGCGCTGCGATGCTACGTCGAAGCTACCGCTTCCATCAGATGTACAGGGCAACTTTTTGGGCCCTATCTTACCCCCGGCGCTAAGCGGCGCTAACCCAAATGCAAGTGTCTTTGCTATCTTACACCCGGCGCTGGGCTCATTATAACGCCTAACGCTTACGTCGTTTAAATACCATGTATTCTTGCGCCGATTACAAGTGAACTGGGCGTGTTGGTCTTAAGATGAGGAGTGGCCAGGATTATTTTTGGCGTATTGCTATCTTGAGCCAGCAGAAAGCGCTTGCGCTAAAACCACCACAAACCTGGTCTAAAGTCATGTCGCAGTTGTTTACATGTTATTTTAACGGCGCATATAAGTGCGTCTACATAGGCGTGTTCACAACGCGCGTACACCCTCCTTTCTGTTACACACAGGGGCGTGCACAAGCATGACTAAAAATATCAAGATTACAATGTGAAATATTATTGTGTAGGCTATATGAAAAATGCATAATAATAAAAGGGTCCTCAGCGAAGGGGAATGCCATGCACATTAAATTGCTTTCAGCCCAATCCATGAACATCCAGGCGATGTGCGATGGTACGTGTAAGGATACATGTATAGACTATTCACAATTATCCTGGATCAAGCTATGACTTTATTTGCCTATATTTGCCAGTAATTCCTGTAATCTTCTGGGGGGACAATCTTCTGTTACGGGACAATGGCTATCCATTAAAAATGGCTTTCCATTTACTGATAACATATCAAGCCTAATGCAATGATGGAAAACTCGCGCACTGCAATAGACGGACATTTCAGTTCTGAAAATGCGCTTCTGATGTCATTAGCTACAATACAGCTCTCTAGGCCTACAGCCTGTAAGTAAATAGAATGGTTTTGACTGAAAAAAGTTCAAAACCTTGTCCAGTGAATATTGCATTTATTTTTTTCAAATAGCCTAGGCTACAGCGGATTCACTGTGCATAAGATTTTTTCAATAGCATACGGTTAAAAAACGGAGATAAATGTCACCATGTTAACTGAATTTGAACCGTATTCTTCGTCCTTCATATTTTTAAAATGACAGTGACAAGGTTTCCATACTCTCAGCTTATTAAAACCACGCTGATTTCACCTGTTATTCCATAACTGAACAAAACGTTTTTAAAGAGAACTAAGTGTCTAATTAGAAACGAAAAAAATTTGCTGCACGTTACACAATTAATTCACAATTTTAATGCCATTCTCTGCATGTGCGCTTTAACTTCATGCATGAGCAGGTCGGTTTCCCCTGCTGTAAATCACACTTTTCACGGTCTTCCTGGGAAAGTGGATTGTATAAAAGCATTAGCCTACGCTACGAGTAAAGCAGGTTGGTCACATTTCCATAAGCAGGTCATTATAAAACAAGGGAAAATATGCGTGAACCTATGGGTTGCAAACCTGACAGCTTTATTGTATTTAGTGTCATCATTAAGGCAAAATAACATTATTTATGTTATTAATCAAAATTAGAATGCAGGTAGCCTAATGAACTTCGGATGAAGCTTGAACATGAGTTCATTGCTTCATTGTATAATCAAACAAAATTTGTTAAACAAGCAGGCTAATTTGGCATTTTCTAAGGTGAGACGGAAGCCATTGGTAGCTTATTCTCAGCTGTTGCAGGTGGTTTTAATGTAAGTTAACCGCATATATTTTGTAAAATAACAGCACTGTCAGGAATTACCGGGAACTCATTATGGTTAGTCCGAATAATATTGATCATAGGCTACTATTGATCCATATAGCCTATTCCTTGATCGCACTAAACACACACAAGCATGTCTGTTTCGCCATCATATAAGCAATCCACCAAGGTGGAAAAGCAGGCTTTTAAAGGGAATGGGATATGACATTTTGATTGGTTTATTGCATTTCACGCCCAAGACACACCTACAATTAATGAAGAGACTAGGTTCAGCCCATTTGCATGTTGCGTCGTGCTTAGCGCCCAAAAAACACGCCGTTAAAATAGCAAAACTGGACTTGGACACACCCTAAATGCACTTAACCTTAAGCGCTTAGATGAAGCGCTAAGATTGCCAAGATCGAGCCCTTTGTTTGCTACGGCAAATCTAAGGGAAAAGCGCTCTCGGCGCAGAGCCTCTCCCGTTGGGTAGTGAAGGTGATAGCTACGGCCTATGAGGCTAGTGCTAGACCCTTGCCTATGATTGTCCGGAGTAGGTCAATAAGAAGTATGGCTACTTCATGGGCAGCACTGAAAGGTGTACTACTTAAAGAGATTTGTGAGGCAGCGACTTGGGCGTCCACCTGCACATTCTCAAGGTTTTATCACGGCAACGTGGTGCCGGGTTCAACGGTTGGGTCAACCATCCTGCCGGCGGCCTTGGCATCCACTTAAAGGTATGATTATCCCTTGTGACGTTGTTGGTATTAGTCATCCGTGTTGATGACCCTAATGGTCGGAGGAATGAAGTAGAACGAAGGTTACGACTGTAACCACGGTTCTATGAGTTCCGGATGACCATTAGGGGTCATGGTCACTCGGGACCCTTTAAGGGCGAGAAAGGTTCTGAGGACTTCCGCATTGACATGCCTCCCTTTATAGGGAGGAATTACGTGAAGGTCATGTCCATGACAAATGTTGGTATAAGAGTCTCGATGCATTTGGCACCTAGAAGGTTCATTCGTGTTGACGATCCCAATAGTCATCCGGAACTCATAGAACTGTGGTTACAGTCGTAACCTTCGTTATTTGAATTAGCCATTGTGAAAAATAAATTATTAGATAAAAGTTTTTATTTTCAGAAAAGTTTGATTAATTCCCTCCACTGATACCTATCCTAAACCATAACCACATGCATTGCCATCCTCTTATGATAACACATTTTCTTCAAGCACCACCGGCATCATAAGTGGGGATAAAGGTGGTAATAATTCCAGGGGCCCAAAGCTGAGGGGTAGGGGTGGAGGGGGACAAAAAGTATAGCACCGTCATGTTCAACCTCATTCAACAGTGGTGGGGCCCAAAATCACTGGCGGTGTCCCTGACACCACAGTAGAGAATTTTTTTCCGGGTTTCTACTGTATTTTAAAGCCGTTTACCAACATACTGCCGTTTTGTTGTTTCTCCTGTGAAATCCTGCAATTTCCCCAGCCCTCTAAGTTTATTATGAAAATTCATCATGAACGGATCAACCAGTCTTGTCTTTTGTTTGATGTGAGAAAAGTTGCCAGATTTGCTTTTTAAACATAATCCACACACTACACCATCTCACGCCACCTGTTTCAACACAAACTGGCAACCCAAAATTAGCTTGCTTCAAGGAAAAAAAAAAGAGGTCCTGGTAGTGGTCTTGCTGCCGCCATCTTCTTTCCTTCTTAACTTTGTCCCAGCTCATCATCTCCCCCCTTTCTTACTTAATTTATTCAGGGCTTTATTAATGTATTTATTCAGTAATATTTCTCCAATCCTATTTTAAACAAAAAAGTCCCACATTTCCTTAATAATTGTTCTTGATTCTTTGATAACTATCTACTGCACATTTTATGACAGTATAACCAAATTCTATATGAAATCTGGTACAATCTGCTACCACAGAGCAGAAAATGGTACCTATTGCAGCACATCATTGAATTTTTCCCCCCTTGGGAGCTTAAGCACAGTTCACATTTTGAAAGTGTTTGTACAGCAGACAGAGATAATGTGATGAACATAAATTAACTTGTCAATTTGACCCCCATTGTTCTGTAATTTCTTCAGAACCGTGAAAGGGGCAAAGTCACATCTGCATTCCCATTGAAACCGTTTATTTCAGTGTGTGTGAAAGAATGACATGGGATTTTGCAACATCCACATTTAATAAGTCGAATGGTGCAGGTTCCACTCCAAGAAGTAGAGATGACTAATATCTATATATAAACAGTCCCACTCAAAGTGATAAATTCATCTGCATCCAAGCTTTTCACATTTCATGGAGAGAGTTGTGTAATTCTTCCATTTATCATGCTGTTGGCTGACAGACTGGGGTCGGAATGAGTCGGTGACACGTCTGTGAGCAACAATCTCTCCGTCTGCCTACAGTCACCCACCAAATCATGACAGCTTCTCTGACCGGGAGCCATCAATCACTCCCATCAGTCCCACTCAGGTGAGAGATCTGCACCCTGATGCACACAAGAGACACCCACCTGCGAAGTCTGACTGCTGTGTCAAGAGCACAATACTATTTTTACCTTGGGATTTATGTTTTGGGGGAAAATAAAGAGTAAATTAAAATACCTTTTTGAATCTAAATGATAACTGAACATTTAAGGGGTGGGACTGGAAGGCCTATGGGTATGGGGGTGTGGCCTGTCTTGACATGTTAATTTTTAATATATACAGTGCATGTTAAACCAATTGAAATGTTATTTAAATCCATTTAACATGTTTTGAGTACAGAACCAGTCAAAAGTTTGGACACACCTACTCATAGAAGGTTTTTTTAATGTTATTTTTACTGTTTTCCACATTTTGGAATAGTAAAGACATCAAAATTATGAGATAACACAAATTAAATTATGCAAAAACCAAAAAAGGGTTAAACAAATAAAGAAAAGTCTTATATTTTAGATTCTTCAAAGTAGCCACCCTTTGCCTTGATAACGGCTTTGCACATTCTTGCCATTTTCTCAAACAACTTCTGTGGTAAACAGGTATTCCACAGGTAAACAGGTGATGCCATCATGACTCTATATAAAAGGATATCAAAAGACTCCTGATATCTTATTTCCAGGTACTCTTAGAAGCGATACTATAATAATAATAAATAATACCTTGCATTTATATAGCGCCTTTCTCGATATTCAAAGCGCTTACAGTGATGAGGGGGAAACTCGCCTCTACCACCACCAATGTGTAGCACCCACCTGGGTGATGCAGCGCCAGCCATTTTGCGCCAGAATGCTCACCACACATCAGCTGAGGTGGAGAGGGAGAGAATGATTATTAGCCAATTAAACTGGGGAATGATTAGGTGGCAGATTGAAAGAGCCAGGTTGGGAATTTAGCCAGGACACAGGGGAAACCCCTACGCTTCGCGATAAGTGTCATGGGATCTTTAATGACCACAGTCAGGACCTCGGTTTAACGTCTCATCTGAAAGACGGCATCTCCCACAACACAGTGTCCCCGTCACTGCACTGGGGCATTGCGATTTATTTGACCAGAGAGAAGATTGCCCCCTACTGGTCCACCAACACCACTTCCAGAAGCAACTTAGTTTTCCCAGGAGGTCCCCCATCCATGTACTAACCAAGCCCACACCTGCTTAGCTTCAGCAATTCAGCAGGAGCAGAGTGCATGGTGGTATGGCTGCTGGCCAAACCTCTCTGCATTTGAATGGATCTCTATGGGAATTGGGGGGTGGGACTAGATTTTGCTTTAAATTACACTGGAACTGTGTGGAACACATGGTTGGCTAAATGGCTCTAAGTCATCAAGGTTCTGAGGTATCAAACAAGCCTTAAACCATCACTCTGCTGCCAGAAATACAGTAGATATGGATGGATAACTTGAAGGGTTTCTTCTCCTGACTTATTTTTCCATAGAGTTCAATAGGAAAATTTATCAGGAGAAACAACCCTTCAAGTGATCCATCCATATCTACTGCATATCTGGCAGCAGAGTGATGGTTTGAGGCTTGTTTGATACCTCAGACCCTTGATGACTTACAGCCATTTAACCAACCATGGATTCCATACTATTCCCGTGTAATTTACAGCTTAATCTAGTCCCACCCCCCAATTCCCATAGAGATCCATTCAAATGCAGAGAGGTTATAGTATCGCTTCTAAGAGTACCTGGAAATAAGATATCAGGAGTCTTTTGATATCCTTTTATACAGAGTCATGATGGCATCACCTGTTTACCTTACCTGTTTACCTTCTATGAGTAGGTGTGTCCAACCTTTTGACTGGTACTGTACATGTTAAGTTGATTTAACATGTTTTGAGTACATGTTAAATGGATTTAAATGTGATGTATATTTGTATATAATTTATCCTGTGTAGAATACATATTCATAAATTGACCCATACTGGAGACTTGGTTGAGGAGGGGAAAAAGGGACCCTGATTTGTTAATTGACTAATTAGAGAAATTACCTGAACAATGATGTGGAGTATAATTGCAGATGTATTAATAGATGTTTTCTATTTTGTGGTTAATTTTTAAAACAGTTTGGTGAATTAATCTTGTTGACCGCTGAACCCAACAATCGCCCTTATTAGCCACAACCTTGCAGCTAATATGTAGCGCATTTGCCCCAAACTAAATTGCTTTCCACAAAATGTTTCCAGAGGTTTGTCAGTTTGCCAGTAGTGGTGAACTAAAAACTGCCACAAGTGAATGTCAGTTCCCACAAAGCTAATTTGCATGTGAAAATATGAGCTTGCCGCAAACATGTGGCAACAATGCCAAAGGTTTGCTGCAAATTCGCTTGAAGGGCAATATTTTTGTAAGGGCGGTTTTGTTAAGAAGAAAAAAAAAAAGAATCATGAGTCAAAGTTAAGGTGACTTTTTTATTGAACCCAGGCCAATGAAAATTTGATCATGGGTAGAATTATTTCGGTGCACTCGAAGCACTACATAAATATGCAGGCTGTTGAGTCATCAGAGGCTCAACATTTTTACTTTATTCATGGCGCAAGCACAAAATCTTATTCAGAAGGTGAGATACACGAGCATTCCCCACATCTGCCCTATAGTGATTTGTAATGTGAAAGAACGTACTGCAATTGCTCCTGAGGTAGAAAAATCGTTTTATTTTTGGGTGAAGTTTCTTTTGCTAAATAGTGTCCACCTCAGATTTTGTAAAAACATATTTATGGAAAGCTGCTTTTGAGCTACGCTACTTTCAGGAAACTGATATAAATCACAAAATTTTGCTCATCAAATGTGTAAAAACCATGAAAATCATGTTTATAGTCCCTGTTTTCATTTCATTTTGCAGTTTCATTTTGAGAAATTGTTTACGTACGGAATTAACAGTGGAGAGAATGTATCTGGGCTTGCGTTTTTAGACTGCACCCCAGTAAATCATTAATAAAGAGCACACCAGCAATTATAATTAATGTTTGCCCAGACATATTTTCCTAGTTTTATTATGCAAGTGTAATTGGAAGTTTAAAAACAGAACCCTTTCCCTAGCTGGAGCAGAAATAGAGCGTATGCTCATTATTTTTCTCCCTCCAGTAGCTTCCTGTAAACCCCTCTAACAAAGTAAATACTTTGTGCAGCTAGTCATTTGTAGATGCTTCAGGGTGTTCTTCCAAAAGTGCAACACAGTAAATTAAAATGTATAATAATTTATCCCTTACCTTTACTATACCCACACTGAAAATACTTTGTTTATTTTAATAACCAAGATGGCAAGTCAACTTTAAGTCATTTTGTGGTTATTATAATATTTAACATATAAAATATAAAATATTCTCAAGCGTATATTCTGTGGAGGAGGAAGAGGTGGAAATCCACACCATTTGAAAATTACTCTGAGAATTGCTTTGAAAAAGTGAGGAGACTGCTGGCATGTTATGCATCCACTCTCTATTGGAATAAGTAATGCATTTGGCAAGAATCTCTCTAAGAACATTTGCCATTCATATGTGAAAGTGCTTGTCACTGTGCAAGACACATTTTTTTAAATATAATTTTTGTGGAGTGAAATCGCTCTTGTCCTAATTCCTGATAAGTCATTTTGACATGAGAAAAATAATGTAATGTAACAGTAAAGACATGGCATTTAATAAGGTTTTGTGGAAAACAGCAAGCAGAGAGCAATGCCTGAGAATTCAAACTCTGAGTAGCTCCAAAAACCTGATGCCTGAATATCGAAATCATTTATAAATGAACTGGGATAGAATATATTCCAAATAAAACCAAGCACCAAAACAGTATTGTAATTGTAACAGTAGTGTTATTATTTTTCTCACCATAACTCCCTTGCAAACTCCCTTTAGCCATGTACTTCAATATGCACGCACCACAAAATGCCCCCGAAAATGTTATTTCAAAGGACAGACATTTCGATTCCATGGGGATCTTTATCAGGTAAAAATACTTGCATTTCACCTGTTTAAACAACACATGGCATTAAGTGTAAAGGCAAGGTTTAGTACTGTGTGTATACCAGTGTACACCACAAAACCCCACTCAAACAAGTGGATTCACATACTTTAAACTGCAATGATTTATATTTTTAAATGGTATACAACAAAACAATCTTACAACACTGAAACAAATTTGATAAATAGAATATGTGAGACATCTGAAAAAAAGTTAAGCTGAACTATACACACAATATTTACATGCATTATCACATGCTGTACTTTCTCAATTTATAATTTAGCAGTTGTAAACATGACTGACAGGCAGTGGTGTAAATATGCAAGCACATGAAATGTATACATCTACCAATCTAAAACACAAAAAAAGGATCTGAACTTAGTATGATATATTATGTTTGCGCAAGGTTTTGAGTGGAGTTTACATGGGTTAGAATTGGATAATTGTCCTCAGAGAAGTAGCAGCAGAGGGGAGTGTGGCATTCAAGGATGTTGTAAAATGTATTTTCTGCTCTGCGCAGTACACATTAAATAGTAGATTGGTACAGGAGAAGTGGGCACATGGCATTGATAAAGTCATACCTGATGACAATGGGAGTAAACATTTTTTTATAGTTTGTTTTTCAGTCTAACTTAGCAAGTAGCTAGCTATTCTTATTTTTTTTTAGAAATACATAGGCTACTTTATTAAAAAATAATTATATAGTATAAAGCATATGAAAACTGCGTATCTGACAGGGACGTGGAGAGCTACTCTCTGCGTTGCATGCAAGGTATGGATATTTCCTGTATTTTTATGTTAAAACGAAACTAAATTTTACGTTCTGACGAGGTAAGTAAAAGTATCAATTGTTTACTTTGCTCAGACTATGCCCTTGCTGGTTGAATATTTTTTGTAAACAAATTATTACTTGCACAACACCATTCAGTATGAGCTGCAGTGCTTGCTGTGGATGAGAGCAGTTATTTACATTTTGTTGGTTAATGAAGTCACTTTTAAAAAATATTGTTGAATTTATGTTTGAGGGTATATTATTTCTATATGTGGTATTTCCTGCAGAAAGGGGGGATTTGGGTTAAATAGTTGAGCCAGGAGTTGTAGTAGCCTATAGCCTATGCATGCTACATGTTTACCTTTGCAACGTACATCCCTACAACAGCCATTCTCTCTTGGGCCGCGTACACACTGGGGTTTTAGTTTCTAAACGTTTCTGAAATGTTTTAGTTTTGAGGTTTTCGCTACCTTGACCTGTAGTACACATTACAGTGTTTCCCCTAGGATGGAGTTGTAGCAGCGGAGGTGAAGCACTTATATACATATATATATATATATAGATATATATATATATATAATTAAAAAAAATTTTTTTGTGCACTCACAAAGCGCACCCTGCCGGGAGGTTTCTATGTGTCTGCTGGCACCAGAAGGGCTCTCGAGGCCTAAGTACATACAGTACAGTCAAGGACAACTACAGGCAGGGGCGTAGGTTTCATTTGAACATTGTTCTTTGTGATGATAATGGAGGGGGACACTAATAATATAGCATCCAACAGTAGCGAAGCATGACTATTGGACCGAGGCCCTCAACCATTCCCGTGAGGAAAGCAATACGAAGTATTGGGCGGTCTGCGGGTCTTCCCCCAGAAAAATTTGAGCCTTTTAAAACTCATTTCCTGCATTTCTACACAACCTCACCCAGGGCATTTTCTAAAATAAAATGTTTTATTTATGAACATTTTGGAGAAGTTTTTTTTTTTTTTTTTCAAAGCACTAGGCGAGATTTGAGATGCTTTCATATAAATCTAAAGCCATGGTAGGCTAATCAGTACATTAGTGGATAAGATAAGTTTATACCATTTTAAACTCTGTGGTTCTCAAACTCGGTCCTGGGGGTCCCCTGTGTATGCTGGTTTCCGTTCCAACCACAATTGCAATCCCAAAATTTTAACAAGCTGTTATTTTTTCTTAATTAGGTGTTTTTCATATTTAGAGGGATTATTTACCCTCTTAAGACAAATTGTCAGAAATAGTTATGCATACCATGAAGACTATGCCATGTTCACATTATGCTTACAGTGCTATCTTGCAAACAATAATACAAGGTAACATTTTTTTAAACTGATCAAAAAGGTGAATCAATAGGCTCCGAATTCAGTAGTTGAACAGTTGTGTTTTAAGTTCCTTAATTTTTCCTTAAACTTATTAACACAATGCAGGTTTGGCTCATTATCATTTGCTTTGTCTTTTGAATTGTTCATTATTTACCAAGTCTCTAGTTTTATGTGTCCACAATTTCACCAATTAGGGAGCCTATTGATTCACCTCAGTCTTTAATTTGTTTAATTTGATAAGTTAAAACATTTTTACCTCTCTTTTTGTAATTGTTTGCAATATAGCACAATGTGAATATTTGACTTTTATTATTCATGCCATGCATAGCTATTTCTAACATAATGTGGCTTCAGAGGGGAAATAATCCCTCTAAACATGAAAAACACCGAATTAAGAAAAATCAACAACCTGTTCAAATTCTGGGATTGCAATTGTGATTGGAACGAAAACCAGCATATGCAGGGGGCCCCAGGGGGCCCCAGGGGGCCCCTGCCTTTAGTGGTAGTCGTCGACATCCCAATTATGGTATTCACATTTCTCTGAACTTCTAAATTAGGTTAATTACAGTGTCTTACAGTGTCGCCGCTTGCGAATACATCAGCCTCTCATGTTGCACTGCAGGGCAATAAACATTTTAAGGAACCAAATAGCCTACATTTAAGAAGCTGCAACTGTTTTCTGATGAACCCTGAAGAAATTCTCTATTCAATTGTCCAGCAACGTCGACATTTCCACAGTGCTACCTAACGTTATCGCACTTGCGGCTGTAATACATTTCTTGTTGTTATGAAAAAACATGCACTTTTTTTAACGTATATATAAGGCATAGACTGTAGAAAAATAAGGAGTAGTTAGCTAGGTTAGGAACAGCGCCGACAGTAGCCTCGCCTACCTGAATGGGGAAACTTCTGGGTTGGTGGTTCTTTTATTCACTGTGGGGATTTTGATTTGATTTTCAGTTGAGAGGACTGTTTCAGGTTAAACGTAGCAAAGGCCGCCTACATACCAACAAACCATCTGCTCTACCCCCGTAACGAGCGTCTGACTTCTCCATTGCAGCCAACCTGATTATAACACATCCATAACGTTACACAAAACACTGGGTTATGGGAATTAAAGTCCATAGTATTATCGGCTTGAGCAATCACCCCTAATTGTTGACTACATATCCCATTTGTGCTTTCATAAACTCGAACTTGTCGTGGCCATGAGATAAACCATTGCTAGCTACTGTTTGAAGTAGCGAGGGGGTGGGTCAATAATTCATACTATGTTTACAGGCGTTACATATCTTTCCGCATAAATTTAAGTCATTTTTTACCATTGTTGCAGCCTTTATTGACTGTAAGCTTTACATGGGAGAGGGATCAATTATGGTTGGGGGGGACAATTCGACTCTTTCCAAACATTGGCAGGGACACATCCCCCGTTTCCCCCCATAATCCTACCCCCATGACTACAGGGCTGCGTTCAGATCCGAATTTAATTCTTTCTTCCTGTCGTTCCCTTCCCTTGATTCAAGGGGATTCACATTGAAGCAAGGGAAGGGTATGACAGGAAGAAAGCATTAATTTTGGATCCGAACACAGTCCAGCACTTCAAAATGTTGTACGTTACATCTATGGCCTTCTCTAGTCAGAACAGCTGCATTTTCTAGCTAGCACTGGCCATATACGACCTTGCTGAAAGTTAGCTTTGCTTAGAAAGTTTGGACACAATCGCATTTCAAATGAGTTTATGACAGCAACTTTTCCTTGAAAGCGCTTTACGTTTAAAACGTTTTTACATTACTCTAAAACGTTTACAAGGCCGTTTACTCCAGCATTTTGAAGGGGAGAGAGTGGATTGTTTTGTTTTGTTTACAAAAAAAAATCATTCAGCAGCAGCGGTCATATTTCAGCAGCGGCGTGACGCCGCTGCTAGGTGCATATAGGGGAAAAACTGCATTACTTATAGGCATTCTGCGGTTTTAGAATTCTTCACGATGCACGTTTCCTTGACAACCGATTTACAGTCAAGCCGGAAAGTCTGCACACTCCTTTCACCTTCTCCACGTTTTATTACGTTACAGACTTATACTACAATAGATTGAGTTCATTTTTTGCCTCAAACATCTACACACAATAGCCAATAATGACGAAGTGAAAACAGGTTTTTAGAAAATATGCAATTTTATTTTACTGACAAAAATATGTTATTTAGGGGTTACATATCTGTACACACCCTTAGCCTAATACTTGGTTGCTGCACCTTTGGCAGCGATTACAGCTTCAAGGCGTCTTGGGAAAGAAGCTACGAGCTTGGCACACTTGTTTCTGGACATTTTTGCCCATTCCTCTTGGCATATCCTTGCAAGCTCCGTCAGGTTGGATGGGGAGCGTCGGTACACAGCCATTTTCAGCTCTTTCCACAGATGTTCAATTGGATTCAGGTCTGGGCTCTGGCTGGGCCACTCAAGGACATGCACAGACTTTCTCCGAAGCCACTCCTTTGTTCTCTTGGCTGTGTGCTTCGGGTCGTTGTCATTTTGGAAGGTAAATCTTCGCCCCAGTCTGAGGTCCAGAGCGCTCTGGAGCAGGTTTTCTTCAAGGATCTCGGTGTACTTAGCTGCATTCATCTTTCCCTCTATCAGGACTAGTCACCCCGTTCCCGCTGCTGAAAAACATCCCCACATCATGATGATGCCACCGCCATGCTTCACTGTAGGGATGGTATTAGCCAGGTGATGAGCGGTGCCTGGTTTCCTCCAGACGTGACGCTTGGTATTCAGGCCAAAAAGTTCAATTTTGGTTTCATCAGACCAGAGAATCTTCATTCTCATGGTTTGAGAGTCCTCTAGGTGCCTTTTGGCAAACTCCAAGCGGGCTGTGATGTGCCTTTTACTAAGGAGGGGCTTCCGTCTGGCCACTCTACCATAAAGGCCTGATTGGTGGAGTGCTGCCTGGATGGTTGATCTTCTGAAAGGTTCTCCCATGTCCACAAGGATACGCTGGAGCTCTGTCAGAGTGACCCTCGGGTTCCTGCTCACCTCCCTGGCCAAGGCCCGTCTTCCCCGATTGCTCAGTTTGGCCAGGCGGCCAGGTCTAGGAAGATTCTTAGTGGTTCCGAAGTTCTTCCATTTATGAATGATGGTGGCCACTGTGGTCTTTGGGACCCGTAAAGCTGCAGAGATTTTTCCGTACCCTTCTCCAGATCTATGCCTTGACACAATCATGTTTCTGAGGTCTGCAGATAATTCCTTTGAGCCCATTGCTTGGAGTTTGTCTGACATGTACTGTCAACTGTGGGACCTTATATAGGCAGGTGTTGGCAATCCCCAATCATGTCCAATCAATTGAATTTATCACAAGTGGACTCCAATTAAGTTGTAGAAACATCTCAAGCAGTATCAGTGGAAACAAAATGCACCTCAGCTCACTTTTGGGTGTCATATCAATTGGGTGTACATATGATATTTTACATTTTGATTTTTAATAAATTAGCACAAATGTCTAAAAACATGTTTTCACTTTGTCATTATGGGCTATTTTGTGTAGAATTTTGAGACAAAAAATGAACTCAATCTATTGTAGAATTAACTTTGTGAAGATGTTTGAAATTCCCACAGAATTCACTAGTACCTGTAGGCTACGTTATTTATGACGCAAGAAAAATTATTCTAACGATCCTGTGCACACTGACGGCTAAAATGGTAAAATGAGTAGCCTACATGGCGTGGGTAACTTTTTGGACAGCGTTTGATTTTCTGTTTGCTGGCCGCATCATTATAAGCTCACATGGGGGCTTGGCAGCAGCTTGAGCTAGCATGTTTTGTGTGTATGAGTGAGAGGTAGCGAGCAAGAGGGAGAGAAACAAAGCAGCTGATATGAGTGCTGTCCAGAGTAGAAATGAGCTTTTGGCTACTAGTGAAAAAAAATAGCTGGGGCGTGGTTTGTTACCTGGAGCTCAGCCCCTATAGAGCACTCAAGTGACTATGTCACGCTGGTTTCGGAAGTAAATTCCCCATTAATTTAGAGTGTAGACATTAAAGGGATAGTTCGGAATTTTGGACATAATGTCTCAATTACGACTTACTCATGACGTAGTTGATTGATGGAAACCATTTTCAGCTAATTCCATGCTGTCCCTTCTTTTGGACATACACACATTGCTAATGCTAGCGCAACTCTAAGGTAACCGGTAGCATCCACTACCAAATGCACTTAAACACTCCACAGTGCACCCAAAGCAAATAAAATACGACGACAGTCTATCGGGGTTATTTTGAGTGTTTATACCATCATTTTTGAAGTCAAACTATCGTTGAATCCTTTACTTTGTGCTGACCTATATTCTCTGTGGAAGTACGGTGGCGGAGCGATACTTTACGTTACCTAGGAATGTAGTGCCGGCACTGGTCGACTACAGCAACAAAGAAGAGCAACAAGTTGCAATGGCCACGTTCGCTCCGTCACTGTACTTCCACAGGGCCAAGTTGCATTTTAAAGGCAGGCCTAGTTTTTGCAAGTTGGAATTAAGGACTTATAGACAGCGCTATGTAGGCTATGCGTGAGTAACTTGGCGTTTTTTTTAACGTCATAGACGTTTTTGATCTGATAGTTTATACAGTATGAATACAATGAAACTCCATATGAACAATGTAGAGATAATAACATAGTAGTATTTGTAATGTAAGTCTTAATAAGTATATTTTATCAGTCATGGAAATTAGCATGTTTTACAACATTCCACACAATTATATCCATCCCTTCAGTTTTGGAAAGGTAAGCAATAACCTTTCATATTAAAAATTATTGCAATAACTGGCACATTTAATCAAATTATTTGAAATGTGTAGACCTCAGGGTAGAGGATAACTGCAAAGCCATAAACTAGGAACTGGGCTTGTAACTCTAAGGTTGTAGGTTCATAACGTTCCTAGGTGGGACATTGCTTCTATACTAGGGTTGTTAAAAGTATCGATACTTCGATACTTTTCGATACCACGTGCTTAAAAACGATACGATCTCAACTTTATTAAAAAAACGATATTAAATTAAATTTTTTATTTTAATTTTTTATTTGTATTAAATATTTGTGGGTCTTCAGTGCCTCTGGCTTCATTACGGCATTCTCTCCAGCAACGAACCCACCACGTGACTAACAGAGTGAGTGAGTGAGTGAGTGACAGTGGCAGAGGCACAAGCACAAACAGGTACGATGATGATCAGAAGGAGAGCGAGAGACAAAACACGCCAGTGGATGTCACTCAGAACAGCCAGCGACCCGTCACTGTTATTCAAGAAGCTAGCTAGAGTTAGCCATGGCAAGTCCAGCTCCAGAACTAACGTTAGTCTAAAAAGAAAATAGTAGGAGTGCTGTTTGGCAATATTTTGCCTATGAGGCGGATGCAGAAGGAAAGGCAAAAGATTTGCAAAAGCCGATTTACAAAAGATGGTTCAAAACAGTGCCAACAAGAGGAGGGAACACTTCAAATTTGGCAAAGCATCTGAAGGACCGGCAACCTGATCTCTCCAAAGAATTGAGAGAGGTAATGTATAATTTAATAAGTGTGCAGTTATTGTCATGAATGACGTTGCGATGTGATGGTGATGAGCTCAGAAAGTTTCCCCCGAGCGAGCTAACGTTAGCAGCTATAACGTTAACGAGCCTAGCTTTTTTTTTTTTCTCAGAGCAAGCTAGCATCTAACTAGCTGGCTTGCTATGTTGTGTGTTGCTTAACGACACAAACTACATTAGCCAAAGTAAGGTAACGGGGTTGCATGAGCTGGGCTGACGACATAACGTTACACATTTATCCAAAATTAGTTTCAGCCAACGTTAGCTAACGTAAAATAGCTGGCTGAACTTGCTCATTGATTACTGCCAGTGATGTTGGACCTGACAGAAAGTTTTATTAATTTTAATTGTATAAAAATACATGCAATTTAAGAATTATACCATCAAATCTAATTATGGATTTTCTTTCATATAGCACCAGAGAGAAGCTGCAAAGGACACCCAGACCCTTGCAATTGGAATGTTCTTGTTTTATTTTATTTATCCTTTGTTTACAGGGGAAACCCACTGAGACTGTACTGTGTTTACAAGTGAAGCAACATTAGAGAAAAAAAAGAAATAATACAAAAAGCAATAATAACTACATAAATAATGTGTAGGCCTACAAGGTAGTAATAATAATGTTAATCTTGTTCTGTGTTCAGTCACTTTTTCTGTACCAGCACTGTGTGCAGGTTGTTAATAATAATTTTAAAAAAATGTATCCTATTTTGTGTGCCTAGGACTTTTTTTTGTGTGCCGTGGTATCGAAAGAGGTATCGAGTATCGTTTTCTTATACTAGTATCGTATCGAAGTTTCAAATTCTGGTATCGTGACAACCCTATTCTATACCTTGTTCATTGTTCACTTGACCAAAATACTTAACTTAACCTGCATTGTTTCAGTATACCCAGCTGTATAAATGGATTGTATGTAAAGAATGTAAACTATGTAATCGCTCTGGATAAGAGAGTCTGCTAAAATAAGAGTCTGCTAATATGCAATGTAATGTGACTGCAAATGAATGATTTCCATGCACACATCTCCTTACACAATTCCAAGCTGCTTTTTTATCTAAAGAAATATCAATAATTTAACATGATACCTTTGGTAGTAAATGGTATACTAACTGAAAGCTTATGTGAGGAATGAACTTTCATGGAACTGGGTAGGCAAGTAAATAAATAAAATGAAAAGGAGGGAAGTGTGGTTTTGGATGCAGAGGGCAAAATTAAAATTTACTGCACGTCATTCAGCTCTCCAGGGTGCCTCCAGTGTGCCATTTAAGAAGCAGTTTTAGCTAAAATGTGCTCCTCATGTTGACAGGAGGTACCTCAAGTCTATCATTCTCTTGGAGTTGAATCTGTTAATCGAATTCTCCAGCCAGCTGTGATATTGGATGTGAACATCACTCTGCAAGCTACCACAGGAGCAGAGATGGTCGGACAGAGTAGCTGTCATTAAAGATGCATGAGTGATGATTTTGTGGTGGGATGTGGAGGGTGAGGGTCGACAGGGTGTAAACTTTAGATTGACACAAACCATTCCCAACATCCTTAGCAGCCAGGGAAAACAACCATTGACGGGATGACAGACAAGACATAATGATGATTCGGCCATGTATATACCACGTTCATTTCTGCCAGGAAAGTGAGAATGTTTTGATATTTAAATAGAATAAATATTTCCTTTTGTTACAGCAATCATGTAAAAGTTGCATGGGTCAAGGGGAAAAAAAGTTGTTTTTCTTTTAAATGTAGAGACTTCAAAAATCGCTTGGACTGAATTGCATTCATAGTTCAGTCATGGCATCTGGCTTTTTATTTATAGTTAATGTGAGGATGTGACATTGTTTTTTTCAGAAAGAAACAAAAGAAATAGACCTTCATTCAACAAAACTTGTATAAAGCCATTTCACACAGTGGCATCTCTATTAGAACTAGGCTGTCTTTGAAACTCAAATAAAAGCGAGACATCCTTTGGAGGTGTAATCTGTAATATAACATTCCTCCCCACTGACATTCACACAGATTGCCAGACAGAGAAATGAAAAAGCAGGCATTCTTTGGCAAGTATTGCACTCTGTTGGCAATGTTCTGTTGGACTGTTTAAAAAAAAAAATATATATATATACACTACTCACAAAAAGTTAGGGATATTCGGCTTTCGGGTGAAATTTCAGGATGAACCTAAAATGCACTATAACCTTTACAGGTGAAATTAATTTGACCTTCTCTAAACTTTTGAATGCACATGTCCAACTATTCAATGTTTCAGTACTTTTTGCACAACTTGCTGTTCTCTAACAAGGAGCTGAACGGCAAAATTCACAACAGGTGTTTGATCCATGAATCGACCAATAAATCTCCTGGTTCAATTAGAATTGGTATTTAAACAGTCCTCTTCATCATGCTGTTCACATTTTGACATCATGAGACCAAGACGACACCTAACAATCGATCAACAGTACCTCGCCATTGCGAGGCTTCAAACAGGATGTTCTCAGAGGGAAGTGGCCACTGAGCTTAGAGTGTCACAGAGTGTCATCAGCAGGTTGCAACAGAGATACAGAGAGACTGGAAGAGTCACAGAAAGGCATAGAAGTGGACGTCCTTTGGCCACATCCCACACTGATGACCGCTTCATTGTGAACAGTGCCCTGCGGAACCGGATGATGAATGCCACTCAACTCCAGGCACATTTAAGGGAGGTGAGAGGCACCCAAGTGTCACGTCAGACCATTCGAAACCGTTTACATCAGCATGGTCTGCGTGCTAGACGACCTGCAAGGGTACCTGACCACACCACCAGGCACAGGCGTCATCGTCTTGCATGGGCCAGGGAGCATTTACGCTGGACGAGGGACCAGTGGGCCTCAGTGCTGTTCTCTGATGAAAGTCGATTCACGTTGAGCAGAAATGATGGCCGCCAACGATGTTGGAGACGTCAAGGAGAGCGCTATGCATCAGCCACTGTTGTCACCAGACGACCCTTTGGTGGTGGCGGTGTTACAGTGTGGGCAGGTGTGTCTAGTCAATACAGAACTGCCCTACACTTTGTGAATGGTACAGTGACAAGCCCATACTACCTGAATAACATCATTAATCCAGTCATTGTGCCCCTGCATGAACAACACAGGCCTAATTTCATCTTCATGGACGACAATGCTCCAGCTCATCGAGGTCGCATCATTAGGGAAAGGCTGCTGGAGACTGGGGTACCTCAAATGGAGTGGCCTGCACTTTCTCCAGACCTGAATCCCATAGAAAACCTATGGGATCAGCTGACTCACCGTGTAGAGGCTCGTAACTCTGTACCCCAGAACCTCAATGACCTGAGGGCCGCCCTTCAAGAAGAGTGGGATGCCATGCCTCAGCAGACAATAAGTTGACTTGTGAACAGCATGAGACGTCGTTTTCAAGCTGTAATTGATGCTCAAGGGCACATGACAAGTTATTGAGACATTGACATTTTTGTTGTGGTATACCCACCACTGATGTTGGCTTTTGTTTCAATAAATTGTTTGAGATGAGGAAATCACCATTGCATGCTTCTACTTAAATGCCCTACTTTCATGATACGTATAATATCACTGTAGCGTGAACTTACATTTTCCATAAATTTCACCCGAAAGCCAAATATCCCTAACTTTTTGTGAGTAGTGTATATATATATATATATATATATATATATATATATACTACAGGTTTAGAAGGTGTGATTTAAAACTCTTGCAGCCAACTGAGGTTGAATCAATGTGACAAGGTTGAATCAATGTGACAGACTATCCTTCTGTTTTGTAATGGAGATGAACTGACATACTACATTTTGTCCTGCCAGGAAATACAACTGTTATTATTCTCAAGCGGAATTAAAGGAATGCACTTCTCTCCAAAGTTACATGCTGTTTTAAAAGAGTTTTACATTATACAAAATATATGAAGAGGGCATGAAAATAAAACTAAAATCAGTAAAAATGTCCCACTTGCATTAATTTCGTTAAAAATAAATCACCAAAAATGGTCAAATGGTTTTGTTTGCAAATGATACATTGCAACAACAGTGACATTTTCACAAGGAATATGAACCACATTGACATAGAACCACATAGAGATTTAAAAATTCAGGCAGCTGGAGCAGTATGGGCAGTTTAATGTGTCATGTTTCATCATCTGAAGATGAAAAAAGAGGTGTGAAATTCAGCACATTTGACAAAATATGATATATTAACACGAGATTCCATTGCAGCTTTCAGGGCAATGTGAGAAAAAGCTATAGAAACAGTGACACAAGTTGCCTATACGTGGCTTACACATCTCAGGCACCCTCCACAACATTTCAAGTGTCCAAAGAGACTGAAGGTTACTCAAAGTCAGGGATTCTCTAATTTGCAAATTGAGTAAGCTTATTCATGACTGTCAGAAGTGGAATAGATTTTCTGTTGTTGCAAACTTTTCCACATTTCATTCTCTGAACAGGTAAGCTTGTTTTTAGCGTTTGGCCAGAACGTGTGAATGTAGGCTCACAGAGACTCCATGGCAACCACGTGCATTCTGTTTTCAGGGATAGGGCTGAGTTTGACATTTTGTGTAGCGCTAAAAAGGGTCTGCAATCTGGGCCAAGCGAACGTACAATGCATTGTTACAACGTATTTGTACTGGCCTGGCATTATAGACAGATCACCAATCACTGAGCCATATTAAAAATGTTTGTATTTATTCCACAATGTTCTGGACAGAATACACTGCTGCTAGACTGAATCCGGCCTGTATCTGCATTAATTATGCTTCTTATACAGTGAATCATCAGTTAAAGTACTACGTCCTCAATTTCCCTCTTGTACATACTATGGCACATAATGTTATGTTGTAGTTATATGTACTGACTGGTACTACCAGTTGTGACATTGATGACTTTGCATCAGCTCTGCTCATTGCCTAGACCTTTATGCATATTTATGCATTTATTTATTTATTTATTTATTTATTTATTTATTTATTTATTTATTTATTTATTTATTTATTTATTTATTCATTTACGTTGCTCTGGATAGAGCATCTGCTAAATGCCCAAATGTAAATGTTGTTTAATGTAAATCAAATACGAAATTGCCTTGGTGTATAGTCTACATTGTTAGTGGGATTATCTTAATGGGATGTCAAGAAGAATTATTAACTGAGAAAATGATGATATGGACAAGCAAGGGTAGCAACTAATCTCAGAAAATGATGTCCTGCACTCACAAGTGTTAGGCATTTACATTATTCATGCCTTCTTACATTTTACTTTCCAAAATCACAAGTCGCCATCTTTAATTTCACATAGCATATGATATCCACTTATTCTAGCACACGGGCTAAACCTATTTTAACAGTCCTTGAATGATCATTAAAATTCCATTATCAGAATTGTCTGACGTAACATTTTTTTCTGAAATAAGTATTTGCAAAATAGATACTTGCATTTACATTTTGATTTAAAAATTATATAATTCTTTTTGACTCCCAAGACACTATGCCCCACAACACTGACCACTATAGTGTAGGGGAAAGGAGACAGCTCATTACACAGATGGACACAAATTTAGATTAATTCCCCAAAGGTAGAACCACGGGAGAAGGAAACACTTGGGACCAAAAAGTTGAAACTTCAGCCATGGGAAATTTCCATGTGATTTTGGACATTTCCATTCCATAAATGCATAAATGGTTGATGGATCAAACTGCGCTCTGGCATACGTGCAGGTACTCAATCTACATAAAGGCGGGTGTCAAGTTTTCAAATTAATTCTCCAATCATTTCTCAGTCAATGGGTCTTTCCCATCTGTCCTATCATCACATGGATTTTCTGGCTTCCTTAATTCTGAATGGTCAACTAAATTAGTTTATTATATAGTGATACAGTCAAGCCGGAAAGTCTCCCCACCCCTTTCACCTTCTCCACGTTTTATTACGTTACAGACATATTCTACAATAGATTGAGTTAATGTTTTGTCTCAAAATTCTACAAACAATAGCCCATAATGACAAAGTGAAAACAGGTTTTTAGACATTTGTGCTAATTTATAAAAAATCTAAATGTAAAATATCATATGTAAACAAGTGCACACCCTTTGATATGACACCCAAAAGTGAGCTGAGGTGCATTTTGTTTCCACTGATACTGCTTGAGATGTTTCTACAACTTAATTGGAGTCCACTTGTGATAAATTCAATTGATTGGACATGATTGGGGATTGCCAACACCTGCCTATATAAGGTCCCACAGTTGACAGTGCATGTCAGAGCAAACTCCAAGCCATGGGGTCAAAGGAATTATCTGCAGACCTCAGAAACAGGATTGTGTCAAGGCATAGATCTGGAGAAGGGTACGGAAAAATCTCTGCAGCTTTACGGGTCCCAAAGAGCACAGTGGCCACCATCATTCGTAAATGGAAGAAGTTTGGAACCACCAAGAATCTTCCTAGACCTGGCCGCCCGGCCAAATTGAGAAATCGGGGAAGACGGGCCTTGGCCAGGGAGGTGAGCAGGAACCCGAGGGTCACTCTGACAGAGCTCCAGCGTATCCTTGTGGAGATGGGAGAACCTTTCAGAAGATCAACCATCCAGGCAGCACTCCACCAATCAGGCCTTTATGGTAGAGTGGCCAGATGGAAGCCCCTCCTTAGTAAAAGGCACATCACAGCCTGCTTGGAGTTTGCCAAAAGGCACCTAGAGGACTCTCAAACCATGAGAATCAAGATTCTCTGGTCTGATGAAACCAAAATGGAACTTTTTGGCCTGAATACCAAGCGTCACGTCTGGAGGAAACCAGGCACCGCTCATCACCTGGCTAATACCATACCTACAGTGAAGCATGGCGGTGGCAGCATCATGATGTGGGGATGTTTTTCAGCAGCGGGAACGGGGCGACTAGTCCTGATAGAGGGAAAGATGAATGCAGCTAAGTACACCGAGATCCTTGAAGAAAACCTGCTCCAGAGCGCTCTGGACCTCAGACTGGGGCGAAGGTTTACCTTCCAACATGACAACGACCCGAAGCACACAGCCAAGAGAACAAAGGAGTGGCTTCGGAGAAAGTCTGTGCATGTCCTTGAGTGGCCCAGCCAGAGCCCAGACCTGAATCCAATTGAACATCTGTGGAAAGAGCTGAAAATGGCTGTGTACCGACGCTCCCCATTCAACCTGACGGAGCTTGCAAGGATATGCCAAGAGGAATGGGCAAAAATGTCCAGAAACAAGTGTGCCAAGCTCGTAGCTTCTTTCCCAAGATGCCTCGAAGCTGTAATCGCTGCCAAAGGTGCAGCAACCAAGTATTAGGCTAAGGGTGTGTACAGATATGTAACCCCTAAATAACCTATTTTTGTCAGTAAAATAAAATTGCATATTTTCTAAAAACCTGTTTTCACTTCGTCATTATTGGCTATTGTGTGTAGATGTTTGAGGCAAAACATGAACTCAATCTATTGTAGTATAAGTCTGTAACATAATAAAATGTGGAGAAGGTGAAAGGGGTGGGGAGACTTTCCGGCTTGACTGTATATAGTATTCTCTGTCAACAACAGGTAATTTTTCAATAAATCACATACAAAACAGAAGTGTCAATTTAAACCTAAACATAAATCATATTCAACACAGATGTATTGAAAAAAGGTAAAAAAATAAAAACATTTTTTGTTTTAAGTAAAAAAAAAACTAAAAAAACATCACTTTTCAAATGGTAGGTAGGCCTTGTAAACCCATGATAACAGTAGAGTTTAGTGTTACCTGCGAGAAGATGCAGTGTAAACAGGTGTGTTTTCATTCTTTTTTCAGGTTTTTGACAGAAACAAGTGCCTTTCAGCTTTACAGTCACCTCCGTCTGAAGACAATCTGTGATACATCCCAAGTTGAGATACCTCACAGACAAGACAAAATAACAATTTGACATTTGGAATTTTCCCAGCTTCATTTTATGTGAACCGCTGGGGATGTTTAATAAGACGGCTGTTAAAACCGCACAGATATCCATCACTCGCGCGACCTCTGGAGACGGAACAGATCAGCGCTTCAATCTATAACCGGACGATTGTCAGCAAATAGCACCTCTAATGTTACAATATTCAATCCGTCCCGATGTAGCTGCGAGTGACCTAGCAAGGACACTCCTAAAGGGACAGCGGAATCAGGCTGGCTGCTCTGGAATGCACCTGCCTGTGGGCTCAGGTAATGCGTCCTGCCGGTGACCTCGTGTCCCAGATTGGATGTTCTGGGTGGTAATTATAGCCCTGTCTGCCGGGCTGCGGTTCTGCCCTTATCCTGACCACTTGCCTTTTGTTGTGTCCTCGCTTTGTATTCAACAAAAATTACTGCTATTTGCCGTATTGCTAACTAAATTGGTTTACAGAGCTTATTGTTGCTACTATTTATTTCTTAACCAAATGCCCAATAGCATATTATTACTATACTACTCGTTTGATACCTCAGATCCTTGATGAGTTGTAGGTGCTGCTGTAGTATAAATACATATGATGTCGACATGCATTTGTCTTCCCTTACCTGTTGATGTACTTTTGACAGGAATGGCATTGTTCCAACACTGTCATTCATGTGAAGCATAAAAGGGTCCATTCTATGTATTTGGATTGTGATAGACAACACATATCTCAAATCATCTTTAACCTGAATCACTTTAATTGAGACTTTATTCAATCACATTCATGTAATTGGGGAGCCGGGTTTGGAGGGACAGACGCAATACACAGGGAGTCTGAAAGTTATTCCTGTGAAGGAAATAAGCACTGAAACGGAGCTAACTCCGTAAAAGGGGGAAATAATAACAACCCAGAAACTCTTGGGCGAAACTCGCATCTCGAGTGAATAAAGGAAAGAAAAATAATCTCTCACTCTCCGACAGGAGAGGAGTGATAGAGAGATAGATGAAATACAACAAAAAACAACCAGAGAAAAGACTGGGCGAGTCAAGACTCGTATTAGTGAGTACAGATGAAGAGAAAAAAAACACAGAAAGACCTCTCTCTAAACGAAAGAGAAGACAAACGAGAGGCGACAAAGGAAACGGTAAAGCAAAACCTGTCTCAGATAGACCAGGAAGGAGAACAGAAAATTAGGGACAGCAAATGCCAAAGAGAACTAAATCCTAAGTAACTCTAAAGCATAAAAAGTAAGTCCCGCGTTACTCAAAAGCCCTGGCGATGGGGCAAAGTTGTCACTTTTAAATGCCTGCCTATATCGTACCGGCAACGTGTAGTAGTGAGACAACAACGAAGCGCCGAAACACGAAAACACTGGGCTTATGAAGGCGACAGGTAACTAGAGACAGGTGCTAGGAATCAGCGCCGTGATGGAGTAAAAACCTGGAGTGGAAGGAAAAAATGAGGCGAGAGCACCCTCCAGCCGCTCCAAGTGGAAATGACCGCAGAGAGAGAAAACAGAGCAGAAACCCATGACAGGACCCCCCCACTAAGGGACGACCCCAGACAATCCCTCAGCTTTCTCTCTGCGGAAGTCCCTAATGAGTGCTGGGTCAAAGATGTTCTTGAGGGAACCCAGCAGCGCTCCTCAGGGCCATAGCCCTCCCAGTCTACTAAAAACTGGGCACCTCTGCCCACCCGTCTCTCATCCAGAATGCGCCTAACGGTATAGACCAGGCTTCCCTCCACGAAGCATGGGGGGGGGGGGGGGGGGGGTGGCAGCTTGTCCACCGGAGCTATAGCGCTTACGAGCACCTGCTTCAACCGAGAAACATGGAAGGTGGGGTGGACACGCATAGAGCGAGGTAGCTGCAAGCGTACCATGACCGGGTTAATCTTGCGGATTATTCTGAATGGACCCACGAATTGCGGCGCAAGTTTACAGGACTCCACTCGCAGGGGCAAATCCCGCGTGGACATCCACACTCGTTGACCCACCCGGTAAGTTGGAGCCGGACGGCAGCGCCTGTCGGCCGCAATCTTTTGTTTGGCCGATGTGCAAATAAGAGAAGCACGTACCCGCCTCCAAACCGCTCGACACCTGCTAACGAAGGAGCCAGCGGAGGGTACTTCCACATTTCTCTCCAACTCAGGGAACAAGGGAGGCTGATACCCCAGCTGAGCTTCAAAGGGGGAGAGACCAGTGGAAGCATTGCACAAGGTGTTATGCGCGTATTCTGCCCAGGCGATATGGCGACTCCAGAACATGGGGTTGGACGTGGCCAGGCACCGAAGAGTGCTCTCTAGGGTTTGGTTGATGCATTCCGTCTGTCCATTAGTCTCCGGGTGGAACCCGGATGACATGCTGACAGATGCCCCTAGTAGAGTACAGAACGCGCACCAGAACCTGGTGGCAAACTGGGGGCCACGATCAGATACCACGTCTAGGGGGAGACCGTGCACCCTAAACATGCAGTCTACCATCAGCTGCGCTGTCTCTGATGCTGATGGTAGATTGGGTAGGGCGATGAAGTGTGCCGCCTTAGAAAATCTATTGACCAATACCAAAATGACCATGTTACCCAGGGACACCGGCAGGGGCAATGTGACTCCAGGGGCGGATGGGCACGGGTAGAGGGCGTAGGAGGCCTGAGGGAGGAAGCCGTGAACTCTTGCTGCGGGCACAAACCGCACAAGCAGCGATAAATTCCCGCACATCGTTCTCCAACTTTGGCCACCAAAAGCGCCAGGACAGGAATTCCTTAGTCTGATGGACGCCAGGATGGCCTACCAATTGAGAAGCGTGGCCCCACTAGACAACCCTAGATCTCAAGTGAGAAGGAACAAAAAGACAGTGGGGTGGACCCGCCACCTGGACCTGGGTCGGAACGCAATGCCTCCTGTACGACTGCTTCGATCTCCCACATCACCGGAGCTACAATCTGGGCAGCGGGGAGGATGGGCTCAGGACGCGGTTCCCTATCAGAATGGTCATAAATGCATGAGAGCGCATCCGGCTTAACGTTCTTCGACCCGGGCTAGTAGGTTAGAATAAATCTGAACTCGGCGAAGAATAGGCCTGCTGGATGAATTCCAAATTTTTATAGTTGGTCCAGACTGTAAAAGGGTGCTCGGCTCCCTCCAGCTAATGGCACTCCTCTAACGCCAATTTTACTGCTAGCAATTCCCGGTCCCCTACGTCATAATTCCTCTCAGCAGGTGTTAAAGCACAAGAGAAATACACGCATGGGTGCATTTTGTGGTCTAATGGAGAGTGTTGGGAGAGAATAGCTCCTACTCCCAACTCGGAGGCATCCACCTCTACCACAAAGGGGAGGGAGGGGTTCGAAGTTATTAGAATAGGTTCTGAACTAAATCTTTTCTTTAACTCCGCAATTGCAGCCTCAGCCCTAGGGTTCCACTGAAACCGAGTAGCTGCTGTCTTCTTTGTGAGGGCGGTGATAGGGGCAGCTATTGTGCTAAAATTGCGGATGAACCGCCGTTAAAAATGAGCAACGCCCAGGAAGCGCTGTACCTGCTTTACTGATGCAGGCGTGGGCCAGTTCTTAACTGCCGAGACCTTCTCTGGATCCATTGGGACTTTTCCATCCACCACAATAAAACCCAAGAAGGAAACGGAGACAGCGTGAAATGAACACTTCTCAGCTTTAACGAACAGCCGTGCCTTAAGAAGTGCTTTTAAAACCTGCCTGACATGACCGACGTGAGAAGAGAGATCGGGTAAGAAAATTTGAATATCGTCTAAATAAACTAAAACAAATTTCTCCAACATCTCTCGAAGAACATCATTCACTAGCGCCAGGAAGACAGAGGGGGCGCTAGTGAGCCCGAACGGCATCACCCGGTACTCGTAGTGACCGTGGTGGGTGTTAAACAACGCCTTCCACTCATCGCCTGGTGCATGCACACCAGGTTGTAGGCATTGCGAAGGTCGAGTTTCGTAAAGACAGATGCCCCCTCTAGGCGCTCAAATGCGGAGTTCATGAGTGGAAAAGGATACCTGTTTTTCATGGTAATGTTCAAACCCCGATAATCTATGCAGGGCCTGAGTCCCCCGTCTTTCTTTCTTTTTAACAAAAAAAAAAACGGCGCCGGCTGGTGAGATCGATGGTCTGATAAAACCATTCGCCAGGGACTTAACGTACTCCTCCATAGCTGCGCTCTCTGGTCCTGAGAGGGAATAAAGAGCTCCCCTGAGAGGGACTGTACCTGGGTACAGCTCAATGGCGCAGTCATATGGTCTATGGGACGGCAAGGTAGTGGCGCGTTGCTTATTGAAAACCTCTGCGAGGTCACGGTACTCCCCTGGTACATTGTTAGGCAACTGAAATTCTAATGACCCTATCACTTCCGGGGTTTCAGGATCGAACAAGTGGTCAGTGGACGATTCCCGCTCAAAATCAGAGACAGCAGAGGACTCATCCCAAACGGAATTACCGTCAGCTAAGGGATCCCACACCAAACTCTACTCTTTACTCCCCGTTAGAGGAATAGGGCTATCCTGGTCTGCTGGTAGCTCCGCTTCATCCAATTCACTGTCCGAACCGAACCCGGAATAGTCACTGGGACTGCTCACAATGGAGTTAATAAAAGTGTGACAGTGAGATTTACACTGGGACCCCCACTGGCGAATGACCCCCCTGTTACCACACCATCTAATATAAGGAGCGTGTTGCACTAACCATGAATGTCCTAAAACAAGCAGGTACGCCGGGGAGTCAACTAAAAAAAAATTTTATTCGCTCCGATTGTCCTTGGTGGGAAGTGGACATAAGTAAGAAGCCTGTGTTCTCTTTAATGGTCCCTGAACCCAGTGGGCGGCTATCGAGAGAGGTAACAGGACGTGGGCAAGGGAGAAGACTTGCAGGGATTTTTAATTCCCTAGCCCATTTTGCGTCAATAAAGCAGCCAACTGCACCGGAATGCTTATCCCAGTGCAGTTGGACCGGCAACAGGGTCCGAGCGGAGTGCTATCTAGTCTCGCTAGGGACCCCTGTTCCGCTAATGAGACCCCCCATTTCCCTCCAGTCTGGGACACTGGTCCTTTGTGTGCCCCCTGTGTCTGCAATAGCGGCACCAGCTGTCCCACGGTTTCGCCTCCCTAGGTTTGCGAAAGTCCGACCCATCCACCTGCATGGGCTCCTCCCGATTTAAGGAGGAATAGGTGGACTGGCCAGCTGGAGGTCCTACCGACTATGGAGAGGCGTGTCGACCAGAACGGACTCTACACTCCCGCGTACGTTCCCTGTGGCGATTGTCAACTCGGATAGCCATAGTGACCAGAGCACCGAATGTGGCGGGTGGCTCGAGCATGGCCAGAGAGTCCTTAATGGGGTTTGACAACGCATTAAGGAATATAGATTTAAGCGGTCCGTCGGGCCACCATCTCCCCGGCCAGTGCCGAAAGGTGATGGAAAATGCCGCCATAGATTTGGTGCCCTTGCGGAGATGGGTTAGTTTAATGGCGGATTCCTGACCGGAGACATCATGATCAAACACTAATTCCATCTCCTTCATCAGGCTATCCGAGTTGGCTATAATAGGAGCATTAGCCCGAATAATGGGGTTCGCCCACGCGAGGGCTTTGTCCGCGAGCCCAAGCGAGGGCTTCCTGCGTACTGAAACGAGAAGGCTACACCTTAAAAAAAATCAAGCACTGGGCCAGGAAAGCCTGACACTTCCCTGGTTCCCCACTGTAGCGGGAAGGTAATTGGAGCTTAGGCTCCCTAGAGGTGGTAGGTAAGGGAACGGAGTTGACCTTACCTTGTGCAACTTGTGTGACTGAGGGTGGTGTGACAATAAGAGCATGGAGACTCTCTGCCAGCTCACGGAGGCATTGTCCCTGAAATCACAGCTGCTCATGAATGGATTGCTGGCTGGCGTGGAGGGCACAAATGCCCTCCTCATGGGTAGCCCTTGCAGCGCCCTGGCTGGCTAGGGCTTCACCAATTCCCTTAGGTGTCGCTGAACCTTTCATACTTGGCTTCGTTGTTATGTAATGTGGGAGCCGGGTTCGGAGGGACAGACGCGATACACAGGGAGTATGAAAGTTATTCCTGTGAAGGAAATAACCACTGAAACGGAGGGGGAAATAATAACCCAAAAACTCTTGGGCGAAACTTGAATCTCGCCGAAACACAGAAACACTGGGCTTATGAAGGCGACAGGTGCAAGGAATCAGCGCCGTGATGGAGTAAAAATCCGGAGTGGAAGGAAAAAATGAGGTGAGTGGAAACGACCGCAGAGAGAGAAAACAGAGCAGGAACCCATGACAATTCACTGCTTTTGCTATTTGACAAAACAAGCGCAACTTTTCCAAATATAAATAAACCTGCACCCTTGTTTTTCTTTTTCTTAGAATCATTGACTTAGAATCAATCCTGTCCATTACAGTAATTGATGACCGTAGAACGCCCCAGTACTGATGGGTCCAATATCTCTTGAGCTCTTTTCAGAGGGCAGGGGATTGCATTTACATTACATTGAAGTCTCAGGACTGAAGTCTCAGGTCTTAAAATGTTTTGGCCAATACACTGCTAAAGCTAATCTTCACATTAGACACTTGTATTACACTAATTATGGGCAGTGCACTGGTTTTTGACTAGTGTTACTAGACCCATGAAAATAGAAAAACAACTCTTAATTTATGAATTTGTTGTTTCTTGTCATTTTTTTGATAAGATAATTTTTGATAGAACAGTCATCCACAAAATAATTTAGAAATGGGTCACATCTAAACCACAACCAACCTTAGCACTTGGTCTAAAACGCATGGCGCAAGTGCATTTAGGGCGTGCCCAAGTCCACTTTTCCTAGTTAGACGGTGTTATTTGAGTGCTAAGTACGGAGCAAGGTGGAAATGAGCTGAACTTAGTATCTTCATTAATTATAGGTGTATCTTGGGTGTAACATGCAAAAAACCAATCAAAATGTCATATCCCATTCCCTTTAAAAGCCACCTGCGTTTGCACCTTGGTGGATTGCTAATATGATGGTGGATAGTAAGTCTGTGAAAACAGCGATTTACAGCTGCAAAACAGGCATGCTTGTGCGCGTACTTAAAAGTGTGCGAGCAAGGAATAGGTTATATGGATCAATATTATGATCAGTATTATTTGGACTAACCATTATGACGCGTTTTGATACAGAATAATCTTTCACATTAGGGTTTAACACTGGCACGGGTTCCCAGTAATTCCCAACCAAACTATTTCCCAGAAAAATAATAACGGGAAAACAGGAAACTTCTTCTCATTAGTTTACACCAGTGCTGTTATTTTATAAAATATATGTCGTTTCATTTTGTTATAACACCTGCAACAGCTAATCTACAGAACTTCCCTCTCAGCGTAGAAAATGCCAAATTAGCATAATCAAATTTCATTTGATTATACAATGAAGCACTGTCAAACATCAATTCCATGAGGTTGTTCTCACAGCAGACAGATCACAGGCTAGTACAGTTCAAGCTTCATCCGAAGTTCATACTATGTGCATTCTAATATTGATTAATAACATAAATAGCGTTCTATCGCCTTAATGATGACACTAAATACACTAAAGCTGCCAGGTTGGGAGGCCATAGGTTTGCACATATTTTCCCTTGCTTTATATTGTCCTGCTTATGTAAATATGGCCAACGCGTTTTTCTTGGTCGCTTAATGCCTTTAAACAAGCCCACTTTCCCGCGATTCCAGGGACAACGTGCGTCTATTCCGGGAGAGAAAACGTTTTATTTTGGGGGAAAAATATAAATTCCCATTTCACAATGTATTCTTCATATTTTTATGCATGTTTGTGGGTGCCCGTGTGTGTAACAGACAGGAGGGTATACGCGCGTTGTGTACAAGCCTACCTGTATGTAGACGCATTATTACTATCTTCATATTGCGGTTAAAATAACACGTAAACAACTGCGACATGACTTTAGACCAGGTTTATGGTGGTTTTAGCGCAAGTGTTAGGTATTGTTTTGTTTTTTTATTGTGTTTTTCCCCTTTCTGTGGAACCTAGTCCAGAGTACGCCCTCCACTCCTTTTTTTTTCTCCTCCCCAAAAATAAAACTACTTCCTTTGTTCAATGCTATCCATTTGTGTTTTAGTTGTATTTTTATTGCACAACCCCGGCATACCTGTGCTTCACCCTTGGTCCTGCCACAGTATACAAAGACATGGAATAGATATAACATGGTCCAAACCACGCATAATATCTCAAACCATGTTAGATGGTTTAAGTGGAAGACTCAACATGTCTATGGTATTACATGTTCATGGGATATTATACATGTAAGTGTTCACAATAACAGTATAAATGTGCATTTGTGCATATCCTTCCAGTCCTCATGAGCCCATAAACTGTTAGGGTTACACAGAGTTTAGTGACACCTAGTGACTCTATTTTGAAATTGCAGCAATCACACATTTCAGACACTACTGTGTCAGAACATTATTTCCAGTATAAGGACTTAATTATTGTATTTCCATGTTGCCACAAGAGTAGAAAATACACACAATATTTCTCACATAGAAAGTAATATATGGGTAGATTTTCACATCTTCTAGTAGCATAATAGTATCCAAGGGTGAGGCAGTAGTGTGTGACCATGTTCAATACCATATTTGTCAGATTTTTAAGTTTCACAACCCCTTATAGGAATAAATAAAAAAGACTGTCCAAACAGTACGATGTACAAAGTTTATTATAGATTTCCCATGTGTCCATGGATTTGAGTGTCCTACCTCACAGGGATGCTACATAATGATTAAAAGCTATATTCATGGCATTCAGCTGTTGAAAACATGCTGGCAAGCATTTATTTAAAATGAACTTGTGTCTATTAAAAATAATCAGAATAAAAAACACAGAACAACAATCTTGATAGGGCTTGGGAAGCCGTTTTGTACATTACCCAACTTTATGCAAAATAATATTTTATTACATTTTATTATTTTTAAAATGTATTTATTGCCTACCATAAAAAGTTAAATAATATATTGAGTAATGTAAATGCAACATGATTGCCAGGCTATGTGTGATGTAAATGCAACACTGAGTGCCAGGCTATGTGTGATGTAAATGCAACACTGAGTGCCAGGCTATGTGTGATAAAACTAAGGCTCACAAAGCTGGTGACATGCTGGACTTTAGGTGACACGTCACCTGCTCTTGTTTCACCCAGTCTTTGCTCACCTTGTGATCTCTCCCGCCCTGTCTTTCAAACATATGCTGTACCACATTCAAGAGTTAAATTGGGATTGTGACAAAAAACATTCTCATCTTGAAACATGGTAGCTTAAGTGCGATGGTATTAGCCATTAAGATTTACATTCACAAGCATGGTTTTGTGTCTGGCGTGACAGCTGTGTACCACATAAACCAATATCTAACAAAGGACAAAACAAGACTTTTTAAAGACTTTCTTCCAAGGCATCTGCAAGATATATTTCTTTGGAAAAATACATAAGAGCAAAGAAATTTGCAAGCAAGGCAGCCGTGAAGAAAAAAGATAAAATATATCTGATATCTGCTTGTAATTAGTATTAACTGAACAAAATTCCTGTTTAGTTTTAGGGGGTTTCTCCTAATACACATTGATAGTTTCCTTACTTCCATGAGAGGAAGAACTGATGTTTTTTTGAAAGGCTGTGTGGTGATACAAAAACAATGAAACAAATACAGTTTAGTAAATGTTCCGGATTTTCACTATTGAGGATTCAGTGTACTTCATCGAATCTAATTTACTTGTACTTGTTTGGGGTCTCAGTAAACTGCACTGGGTATAGAACACTGACTGTGGATGGATGTGCTTAAAAATCCCAATTGACGAAATTGACATAATTATAGTTTCTTTTTATTTCTTGAACTTTCCGCGAAACTGACAAAACTAGCAAAAATGCTTTCCAAAAAAAAAAAAACATAAAAAAATAAATAAATGTATTCATCTTGTTTGGTTTAAAATAGCTTACAGCTATGTTAGCTATGTTCAATTTTGTCCACATCTGATTGATCCGATGTTTATTAGGGGGGCAAAAATACACCCAAATAAAGTTTGTAGGTGCTTTTTCCAACTGAACCATGAAATAGAAGTCTATTGTAATTAAAGGGTTAGTAGATTTATGAATTTTAAAGTTATAAACATTTTCATTTTAAATCTAACTGAAAAATATGACTTAATTTGCATATTCAAGAGTGCAGTGTATTTCTGAATAATAATTGGGCTGTGACATGTCTGGTCTCCATTACATGTCTTGTGTTTTTGAATGTGCATGTTTTTTAAATTTCCTACACTTTAACCAAACTTTTTTTCAAACCAGATTTTTAACCCCCCAGACTGATACGGTATGGCAAAGTAACAACAGCTTAAGGTGAAAGAAAAAAAAACTTGCAGGTGAGGGTTCAGAGAGGAAATATGCATACATATTTTACATGTGTAAAGCATGCTCACTGTGCAGGAAGATGTTATACTAATATTTAATACATGTGTTTTTTGCATTTTAGTTGTTACCCCCTTGTGGATTCCTGGATTTTCATATCAAAAAACCATATCCATGGAAACGTTCATAAACAAATCTTGTGTACACATTCTGTCAGTACAGATTTTTATATTCTGTCTGTAGATGCATACAAATTATAACCCTATATATAATATTTCATGTTATAGAGCTCATATGGAGGACTACAACTGAAATAAATGGCCATAAAATAAATTTGTCAAAAATTCAGAGCTGACACAAAGCTAGAGTTAATTTCCATTTCTTTATAGCTTATCTAAATATATTCTATCTATAAAAAGATTGAGGTAAAATAGATTATTTTTTAGGTTTTTTGTTGTTTTTCTTACTAAACTATTGCCGTTGCAGTATTAGTTTAAACAAATGGCTTGTTGTGTCATGCAAAGTAATATATTTGTGGGGATATTAAAAATATAAATAAATAAAAAATGAATACTTTACCCTTTGAATCAACATGTGTGCATGAATTAGAATGTACATAGTTTGATTTCAAATTCATAAGTAAATCATATGTAATCGTTTATATACATTTCTTGTCAGACCTTATTTTAAGGGCCTATTCATTGTGAGAAAACCACTGATAATTACAGCACTACCTCTTATTTTAGCATGGGTTTTTTTATAATAGTGAGAAAACTGATATTGAGTAAAAATATCAATATCATAAAATATTAAATAAGTAATAAACCTGCATTTTAACAGGTTGAGATGACAGAGAAATTGAAAATGCACTTATGGTATGTCTGCATGACTGATATTTACAGCAAAAGAGTAGTCGCGTCCTCTAGTAGTCACTAGTGTCTCCAAAACGTTTTCTAACAATATAAATAGGCCCTTAAAGAGTGACACATTTTTCTTAGGTTATATAGTGTAAAGCATCCCATACATGATTACCTTTTATACAATATGTAAATGGCATTACAGGGCCCTGCATTGCTTCAAATTATTTTCTTTCTTCCCATATTGACACCTGTTTGCACAGTCGTAGTAGGTTTTTGTCATTACGTTGACACCTAGGACATCCTAGCCATTCGATTTACTTGATGCAAATCGGGTAACTTGACTGTAAAACAAATTTACATTCCTGTTAATAACATCTTTTGAACAACATGCAAAACAAGCTCAATTCAACCCAAAAGCTTACTCGCACATAGCCTTTGTTACGTCTAGAAATAATGGGGTGATGTCTGCTGACTAAAAAAAAAGAACAGGGGCCAGTTGATGAACCATGATCATGGTTGTGTGCACTTGTGGACATAGTATACATTACTCTGTATCTTTAGTATATTTGTTACACAGTTGAATAGTATATAGCAAGTAAACAGTGATGACACAATCTCTGACAGACCTCACTGTCAGTTCATATAGCTACGCAGCATTCAAGGTAAAATGTGTGACCTCCCTCTGCAGTATTCAACAATTGTCATGAATTACATTCACATGTATTCTTGGGTGGAAAAAAAAAAAAATGAATGCGTGTATGTTTGAGTGAAAAACAAATACGCTATCAGGTCAAGCCTAAATATTCCCAGTAACAAAAGAACTTGACTCTTTTCTTTTTCATAAAAAGCAGAGGGGCTTGCCGGGATCACCACAGGTCTCACTCAAGGGAAGCCTCGTGATGCACGGTAGACTCCCAGTTCCTGGCAGGGTTTCCCTGGCTAATTTTGGACCACACGGTCACAGGTTCGGCCTACTTGGTACCTGACCAGCCCCGGTCTCCGTAGGCGCCCTCCCCGGTGGCAGAGTGGGGGGAGGGGGCGCAGAGGTCCGAGTCAGTGTCGGACTCGCCTTCAGCGATGTACGGCCGGACCTTGGCGCATCGGGCCACCCCTCCGAAGTAGCTGTTGTTGAGGAAGTCCAGGTTCTCCTTGGACTGGGAGATGCTGAACCCGCTGAAGGAGCGCTCCAGCTCTTCGTGGTCCACAGAGGGGATGGAGATGGAGGTGTCGCTGTCTGCACCGGCCCCAGCCACTGCCCCTGCGCCTGCCCCTGCGCCTGCCCCTGCGCCTGCCTCCTGCTGCTGCTGCTTCACGTCCTCTCCACGGGGGTGGTGGTGACCGCCGCCCCGCCCGCTCCCATTGGAGCGGTCATTGGCGGGTGGGGGCGGGATGCGGACCAGGGAGGGGTCCCCCACGGGCGACGTGCGCTGGCTGCGCTGGTGGAACTCACCGATGGAGTGCTGCTGCCAGGACGTGGAGGGGGGGCACTGGCTCTGTGGGGCACCGGCGGCGGAGCAGGAACCGGGAGGAGGGTCGAAGTTCTTCTGGCCGGCTGCGCTGTTGGAGCGGATTATCTTGGTGATGGAGCCGCTCTTCTCCATGTGCTCCCGGCTCTCCACTGGGCTGTGGTAGGGGGGCGCCGGGTCAGGCTCCTTGGAGCCGAAGTATGCGTCAGTCTCCGACTGAGGGATGCCCATGCGCTGCACATAGATGTTCACCAGGAAGTCAAGCTTCCTCTCCATAGACATCACCTGCCAAAGAAGCCGCACCATAGATTCTGTAGGTCAAGGGTAAGCAAGCCTAGGATTCCAGAGTTCCAGAAATATTTTGGGGTTTCACCTTATCTGAACACCTAACTAAATAAGTAGATTAATGAAAAGACTTCAACAATGCATGTGATCATGTGCTGACGTGTTCAGCGTGTCTCTGTTCAAATATTCAGGCTCAGACCTGTGCAATCGATCAAACTGTGCAATCAAACTTGGACAGAGCATAGACCAGAAACCCCTTTAGTACCTACAGGCCAGAGCTGCCTATCATTGGTAAAGACTAACCAGCTACTCCATAGACAAGCAGTGTATTTTCATGGTTAAAATAAAGCATCTATTGATCTATTAATATTGATGCGTCATATCAATATACTTTATGGGGCATGACCAAGAATAATACAGGAGGCAATGGATATTCTGTAGATGGGCACTTCATCATAAATATTCATTCCCTGTAATATAACACTGGGAAAACTCTTGTTACCAACTGTAGTTAGGAAGTTAGCACAAGAGCATTAGTTGAATCCCTATATGAGATTGGAAAAAAGTGTGGAAAGTTGAATTTTTCAGGAAACATTATTGGAAGATCACTGATTGCATAGCTGATTCAATTTTTCACTTGAATTATTTTTTTGGATTTAGTATAATTTTCCTATTTCGTATACTAATGAGGCAAAATCTGCAATTGTGCCCTACATTCAAATTTCGATGTCTACAACCATGTTTCAAGTTTGTATGCATTACTAAGTCACTCTCATGAACAGCTTGATTAACTGGATGAACTACATAATTGACCTAATTAGCGTAATTGTGAGGTAAAAGATGAAAATTGACAATTACAGTAAATGCACAATTATCTTTTAGGTGTTCAATTTTGTTGCTCCGTTACGTCCCTATGCTGCCTTGTGAGTGTGGCCCTTTAATTCTTTGTGCGCTCTCTAGTCTCATTCGACTCACTTGTCTTGATTGGACTCACCTGTTACCTGTTGTGGATTTGCCTGAGAGCATGTTGTTGTTTTGTAGTGGGTTGTTGTTGTGCTGTAGGGGCGCACATTTTCTGATTATTTCTGTGTGACTCCCCATGGAGGTTATATATCAATTGGTCCTGGACGACCGGCTGGACTTCAAAGAGCACATCAGGGCGACGGCACGGTCCTGCAGGTTCCTCCTGTACAACATCAGGAGGATTTGACCGTACCTGACCACCTATTCCACCCAGCTTCTTGTCCAGACCATGGTCACCTCACGCCTGGACTACTGCAACTCCCTGCTCGCAAGCCTACCGGCCTGCGCTATTCTGCCTCTTCAACTGATCCAGAATGCAGCTGCCCGGCTTGTGTTCAACCTCCCAAAATTTTCCCATGTAACTCCCCTGCTGAGGTCACTCCACTGGCTGCCAGTTGCAGCCAGGATCAGGTTCAAAGTTCTGACCCTGGCCTACACTGCAGCCAATAGGACAGGCCCCGCCTACCTGCAGGACTTAATCCAGAACTATGTTCCTGCTCAACCACTTCGCTCTTCTACAGCAGGGCGACTCGCACTCCCCCCCCTCCGTGTCAACGGCTCTCGCTCGTCCCGACTGCGGAGTTTTTCCACCTTAGCTCCTCAGTGGTGGAATGAACTTCCCATTCCTCTACGTTCTACTCGAACCCTACCTGCATTCCGTCAAGGCCTGAAGACACACCTCTTCAGACTCCACCTTGACTGATATTCTAACCTAGGAATATCAGTTCCCTGTGTTTACTAGTTCCCTGTGTTTTCCTGTCAGTTTGTTATAGTTTATAATAGTATTTAGAATAGAAATGTAGTATAGCTGATTTACCCACAGCTTACTGTGAACTACAGTCAACGTTCATTACTAGGGATAGCTGCTACATTATGGGAAGGATGTGCTTTGTCTTGTCTGTTCTGTAGTGATCTTGATGATGTCTCTGTTAGGGGTGGGAATCGCCGAGTAACTCACGATACGATACTATCACGATACGTTGCCCACGATAACGATGGTATCACGATACAGCGATTCTGCGATTCTCGATACATTGCAAGACAATTAATCTACAATACATCACGATATCTGTGTAACTGAAGAAGAAAAAATACCACAAAAGGCAAAAAGCAGGAATTATGTATTTATTCACTGCATTGTGGTGTCAGTTTCACAGAATTTAACAACTGAGATGAAACGATGTATACCATATTTCAACGACAACATATTTCTATTTTTTATCTGCATTTATTTATTCATCCCCCTTTCTCTATTGTAAATTATCGTTCTTGGTGTAAATGTCTGTTTGTGAATTGTAGAGAAATCTGTAGCAGCAGCGAACATTTTAAAACTTTACAACAAAGTATAAACATATCCTTTCTGTAATTATTTGTCAACTGTTTAAAACATTCATTGAAATGATATGTTGTTCCATGAGCCGAGGCCATTTTTGTTATTTGACATTTCAAATTTTAATGACCACAATCTCTTCACATGCTAAGATGAAAAAACACAGGGCCAAGTTACATTAAATAATTTAGGAAAGTTTGGATAGCATTGCTTTGGAATAGAGCTAGTTTAATTAGTGTGAGCTACAATAGGCAATATTGTTAGTTGTAACTTGGCCACATTTTGATATCAATACTTTTAAAGGCAGGCCTAGTTTTTGCAATTTCGAATTAAGGACTCACATTGCTTTGCAGGCTATGCGTGAGTAACTTGGCATTTTCTTACGTTGAAAACGTATTTTTTGGTGAGATAATAACCATAACATAAGTAGCCTAATGTATTTAAATAAGTTTTTTTTTTAAACGTACAAAAGAGTGTGTGTTTCTACACAGTAACAGCAACGTATTTTAGCCCTAAGTGCGATAATTGGTCGCTGTGGAAATGTGGACTGTATGGGACTTTGGCGAAATGTAACAAGATAAAATCTTCACGGTTAATCTGAAAACAGATGTAGCTCAATATACTGGTAAGTACTTGCTTTCCTAAACATATTTATACGAGAGATTTTGGAGAAAGAAAATGAGGTATCTTCTAAACCGAAAGTGCATCAGGTACAAACATGCTTTTACTATGTTTTTTTCAAATATTATTGTTTCTATACGTGAACATGATTTTCTTAGCGTGTATAAACGGTGCATTTTATGCATTTTACAGTCTGTGGCTGTGGCGAATCCGTTTAGAGCCCTGCATGGTTTGATAAAAATATTGATATTTGGCGCCAGTGTATCGATAACGTATCGCAAGAAGAAGTATGACGATATATTCCAGTATCGATATTTTGTCCCACCCCTAGTCTCTGTATGCACTTATTGTACGTAGCTTTGGATAAAAGCATCTGCTAAATGAATGTAATGTAATATATACAGTTGAAGTCGGAAGTTTGCATACACACACTCATTAAAACTAATTTTTAACCACTCCACAGATTTCATGTTAGCAAACTGCATTTGAATGGATCTCTATGGGAATTGGGGGGTGGGACTAGATTTAGCTGTAAATTATGCTGGAACAGTATGGAATACATGATTGATAAAATGGCTGTAAGTCATCAAGGGTCTGAGGTATCAAACAAGCCTCAAACCATCACTCTGCTGCCAGATATGCAGTAGATATGGATGGATCAATTTAAGGGTTGTTTCTCCTGACAAATTTATGGAAAAATAAGTCAGGAGAAAAAACCCTTAAAGTGATCAGACCCTGGATGACTTACAGCCATTTAGCCAGTCATGTGTTCCATACTGTACCAGTGTAATGTACAGCTGAATCTAGTCTCACCCCCCAATTCCCTAGAGATCCATTCAAATGCAGAGAAGTTTATAGTATCGCTTGTAATAGTACCTGAAAATAAGATATTGAGAGTCTTTTGATAATGATGGGTCACAGACTTCAGGAAGTAACAGCATACAAAGGATATGCAACCAAATATTAAATATGATTCTTTAAAAATACGTATGATCCAAGGGTTCACATACTTTTTCCAACAAAGCATTTAATTTTGGATAATTTTGCTCAATAAATAAATTATAAAAGAATAATGTTTTTTGTGTTTTTTGTTGAGCTGGGTTCACTTTATCAAGTTTTAGGACTTAGATGAAGATGTGATCACATTTTAGATCGAATTTATGCAGATATACAGAAAATTCTAAAGGGTTCACAAACTTTCGAGCAGCATACTGTATGTCTATCCCCCTATACCGATGATAGTAATTCCCACTGAAAATGATGCAAAAGTGAGTTTCATGGGTAAAACCAGTTCATTTGTAGTTAAATATATCATTATTTTATGATTTCCATCAGTGCACAATTTAGCCATTTTGGAAAGATTTCGAGACACTAAAGGACACCAGCGTACACTGCATACATTTTGCATCATAGATCTTTAGTAGTTCTGCATATCACCCTCAGATTTTGCACACTTGTGGGCAAGGAGTGTATGTAAGGAATGTATAGTTTTACCTGTTTTACATATGCAGTTTTTAGTATTTCATTGCAAACAACTTTGTTTTGCATTTTTGCCAAGATTTCTTTGCATTATGTGGCACTTTAGTTTTACCTAAATTATGAAAATAAACTAATCTAAGTTAGTATTGTAAATAGTACAACTGTCTTGCTTCATTTAAGCCATTTTCCAAGTTTCTGGAGTTATAAAGCCTTAACCCCTTTGCACAGATGCCTAGTGATTTTCTCGTAGCAAGTCCATTTAACAAGCAACCTCCCACCCAGTCTATACCTTCCCATGCGTGACATAGTGGACAATAGCATTTATGTGTGAGTTCATAAAAATATTTATTCATCATATAAAATTAAAATTCCATCATAGCAACAAGATAAACCGAACAATAATTCCGATTATATACCAAAAAAGCTGTGAAAAGCCCTGCTCACTCAAATGCAAAATAAACTGTGAAATTATTGTCTCATTATACCATGTATTCTACTATGATTATCTGCTACTAAATATGAAATAAATATACAATCCTACCATTGGTTTTACACATAGAGATGTTCCTTTCAAAATTCAGTGGTCATTTATTGTCTGGTACAATCCGTTTGAGAAATATACAACACTTTATACAGCTATTACGCTATCTAAAACGTCGACTCGTAATACCCCCCATGCCCTGCAAGCCTGCCTCATTCATTACATTATAACATTAGCAACGGTAGATGCAATGTGTTATTGGGTGCTTTTAACAATTAATTACAGCCCAGCGTAACGGCAGTTTTCGTTTTAATGGTCTAGCATTACGCAAACTCTACAGAAAATGCATTCCACGATTGGAGTTTTCCCCAGTAGTACTGCTTCTAAAATGCGGTTGGTCTCGCTGGCTACATATGTACATTTTTCCACTCGAGCACTGTCTTGTCCAATATCATTGATAGGCCTATTGTTATTTTCGCATTTTGAATGCATTTCACATACTGTAATGCAATCATTCATTTTATGTGTGATGTAGGCTTCCGATTTTCATTGAAGATGGAACATTTGGCAGCATTTTGCATGTAATGTATTCAAGCATTTAAGTTAGACACTCAATATGTCACTATAAGACCAGAAGTGCTGTGTAAGAAGCTAACGAGACTGAGTTGTTGTGCACGCTCACCTGTTCTCTGATATAAAAACCCTGTTTACTTACTTGTTCAGGAAAACATATTCTGACCTGAGTGGCGTTCCTCTGGTGCTTTTGACGATATAACATTGCAGATGGTGGAATACTATTTTATTTTCATGTAATCATACATAATATAGGCTATGGTGTATATTAGGGATGGGAAAATATATCGAAATTCAATGTATAGCGATACAAAAATGTGACAATACGTATCGTGGGGCAGAAAAACATCGCGATATTACTCACATTTTATTCTGCTGTAGTAATTACAAATGAGAGGACTTGCCTGTTACTTTCACACATTCTCTATCGCCCATTATAGATTTATTACATCAGAGGGCATCCTCCAGCTAGCCTGCTCATCACAGTAGCCTACGTTTTATTGCAGACTGAATATTCATTGACAAATGCTGGCCCAATAAACGTGTTAGTGTGAAGCATTCACTTCTTATATCCTGCTGTTCACAGAGGGTTTAAAATGACTTGCAAACCAGCAATCACTATTATTATTTTCTCGTCCATTTTTTGTTTAAAGGTAGGAACGTAGACAGGATTTAGCTAAACTTCGACGTATTCCTAAAATGTCACGTCGCCCGCATAGCCTCATCTTCCCCCCTCTCATTGAATATTAATGGACTTCATTGAAAACGCAGGGTTAGAGCGTGGAGCACTATGGTGGCTAAGACTAAGCATAGCGATGCTTGGAAATACTCTAAGGAAATAGAAGGACACCGTGTGCAGTACAAGTTATGCGATGTTAAGAAGCTTACCATGCAACCACAAGTAGCTGACTATGCGATCGCATGTGCTATTAAAGGGATAGTTCGGAATTTTGGACATAATGTCTCCATTACGGCTTACCCATGATGTAGTTGATTGATGGAAACCATTGCTTTGGGTGCACTGTGGAGTGTTTAAGTGTGTTTGGTAGAGGATGCTACCATAGAGTTGCGCTAGCATTAGCAATGTGTTTATGTCCAAAAGAAGGGACAGCATGGAATTAGCTGAAAATGGTTTCCATCAATCAACTACATCATGGGTAAGTAAGTAATTGAGACATTGGGACATTGGACATTGAGACATTACACCCGGCGCAAAGCGCCGCTAACCCAAACGCAAGTGTTTTTGCTATCTTACACCCGGCGCTAGGTTCATTATAACACCTAACGCTTACGTCCTTTAACTACCATGTATTCTTGCGCCCATTACAAGTGAACTGGACGTGTTGGT